>OX276384.1:14533214-15859642 GCA_946251855.1 Alsophila aescularia
AATTGATATAATTCGATTTCTACGAAATATGTTTAAAAAAGGTGTAAATAATGTATTATGTCTAAAGCATTATTTATTTATTTATTATTTAGCACACAAATACAATGTAAAAGGATGACTTAATGCTAACTAGCATTTTCTACCAGTCAACATATATATTGACATATTAGTACATATATATCGATGGTATAAAGTCTTTTAAATATATGATAGTATTTTCATGCATGGTCATTTTGATCCGTATTCTTGTTACAGCATTTTAGTAAAGATATTAAATATCTATTATTATTACTTTTTAGTTCTTCTTCCATCAGTTACTACTCCTAACAGTAGGAATTACACAGTTTTAAAATAATTTTCAAACTCCTTTCTTGAAATCATTGTCACTAGTGTTACCGATTGAACAGATTTTGAATGACTGGAATAATGTGAACGATATGATCCAGCCCAGCTATGGACTGGATTGACTCACTGGATTACTGGGCTGGAATAATGTGAACTGAGCTTTAGGATACAGATATTACGGTGCAAATCCAGTCCAAAATTCACGCCGTGAACGACTGTAAAGAACATGTATGAATGTGGATGGTTTCGCAATATGATCGTAATTTTCGCGGCTTCTGATTGGCGGTTCTGATCGCGCCGCGAATTTACAGGGGAACAGTTCGCGTCGCACATTTTCGGCGCGAATGTGGAGAGGGCTTTAGCTATTTGACATAACAATGTATTGGTGTAATGTAATGTATTGGTGGTAAACACGGTGAAGGTAGTTTAATAAAGGTTTTATGTGCTTTGTGGGTGTTAAATTGTTTTATGCTTAAGATAGTTTTTTCGTGTCGATGAACTAGCGTATGGGAAAGATTGGACAACCAGGCGTTGTGCGTTATTTCCACGTTACGAGACTTTTAGGTAATAGTAGATTACTGCATCGAGCGGAAAGTGACTTAGTGAGTGTTAGATTGGAGCCCGAGCTTTAGCGAGGGCTCTAAAAACACGAGTGCAGCAAGGAGTCACTTGAGCGACTGTCAGTAATCTGCTTTTCTTTCCACTACGAGGAAATATCACAATTGTACACCTATATATATATATAAATAAATATAAGCAATGCAGTACAATTTTCAGTCACACTAACTTTTACTTTTTTACCTCATATTTTAAAAAAACATTCTAATTTTAAAAAAACATTCTAATTTTAAATCTCTATTGGACGAATGCAATTCAATATGAAAATAATAAATCCTTTCCTGTAGTCTCTGCTAAGTTTAAAAATAAAAACAGAGTTGGTACAAAAACGAAAATAAAAATTAAAACTGCTGTAATGGATTTCAATACTTACCGCACTGTTTAGATAGTAATAATGAGGTACTTTCTGCTTTCGTTTTAGATGAACAATGGTGATATTACTGTGTAGTGGGAAGAAAAAAGTTTAAAGGAAACTTTTGTGTAATACTCGTAGATAAGCAGGATTAAATTAGAGGTTCGACTAAATGTTCATGTCCAGACCTTTGATTTAAGATGACCTTTGTACCCAGTAAGTTTCTTGACACTATTGTAGAATTGAAAGACTGTACTTATTTTTTTAATCAACTAGGTGTCGGGACGTGAAGTTCACTGCCGAACATCGGCCACGCCAATAAAACGCCACAACGAAAAATAGGCTGTTTGCCTATTTTATTAGAGTGGGTCAAGCGAGGAGCAAGCTGAAGTGGCAGTGGGCTGGAGACATTTCCCAAAAAAAATATAACCGCTAGAGTAGACGAGTTCTCGAGTGGGGACCGCGCTTAGGCAAACGTAGTGTAGGACGTCCTATTGGCCAGGTGGAGTGACTACCTGCTTTTCGGCCGTAAGAAAACGGATGAGGAGAGCTGAAGATCGAGCTCAGTGGCATGCATTAGGAGAGGTCTACGTCCAGCAGTGGACAGATAAAGGCTGATGATGAGAGAGGGTGTTATAAACCGGGCACCAGGAACAGGTGCTCGGTTTATAACACCCAGGTACAGGTCATTAGCCTGATGGGCTTCGCCACACCCAACACTGCTCCTAGAGCAAGATGAAAACCTGCCACCTGGTCGAGTTATCATCAAAAACCCAATTCAAATCGTATGCACAGGCGAATGCGATCGTTAACACATTTCGTTTATATGACCACAGATGTTCAGTAACACAGATGGCAAACATTCGTGTATGCAATATAGGGCGCGTTTGCGGAAACGTAGGTACTGCAGTCTGCCGGTTTCGACACTGATGACATTTCGAACGAGTGTCGACCGGATTGCTAAACTTTCGTTACGGGATCTCGAATTATGAAAGATTTCTGGGTAATTCTTTGTGAAGTTTCAGAGGTTTGACGGAATTTAACTGATTATTTTTGAATAATTTATCTATATTGTGGTCTATAAATGACAGGTGCCATACGTCGAGAACTTATAATAACAATAATAATACTAATAATAGAGACATTGCTGCCGGTTTGCTGTATCGATCAAGCCCTATCAGTTTGATTAAATTTTAAATCTATCAAGCCAAGCTTGTCATGCCTATTATTGATGGCAAAAGGCGGAAAGATGTCAAGCCGGGCTTGTCATGCCTAGAACAGTTCAGAAACTGCTTTTGATATATGCAAGGAGTGATAAAACAATTAGTACTACTGGTTTTCAACGAGCGGCGAGAAAGGAAGAAATCTTACTTATAATAAAGCAATACGAACCAAAAAAATCTGTACAAAGAAAAAAAATGGCTATGGTACTTAAAATAAGCTACTGAATAAGTTATTTTTAAATCGTGTCCGTCTGTTGTTTGCCTGTATGTTGGTTCGCGCATCACGTAAAAACTACTGGATCGATTGCAATGCGGTTTTCACTGTTGGATAGCTCAGGAGTTGACTTAAAAACTGGGGTACCTACCCCAGTTTTTAAGTAGGTACTATCTATTTGGTATCGTGATCCAATGATTAGTTGCCGAGCAATCGATTAAAAACTATTAAAACTGAACTGAAAATGTAGTATATTTTACTTTATAGGTAATTTTGGTCCTGGAGTAACGTATGGGCTACTTTTATATGAAATTACCACGCGGTAAAGCTAGACTTACAATAAAATTTGCCTACGCTATGTAAGATAAATGAAGCCAAGTTATTGGTGAAATTTTCACATCTATTCCTCACACAGCTGTTGACAGCCAGCTTAATCCATACGGTTTGCCATTAAATACCGTTCCCTTCAAGCTCGGCCACCCAGCCTCGGGCACGCAACTTAAATTTAGCCGTGGAGCTCGAAATAGTCGTAAAACGACGACGCCGCTCGTGTTTATATTTCCGAGAATAAGTTGGGGGAGACGGCAGGATCGCTGTTGACATTGACTCTAGGGCTATTGTTGATGGGAGTCAGTGATATTTTTAATTATTGACTAACCAACTACTCCGTTGTTACTACTGGAAAAATTACGGGAATCGTAGAGACCCTTTCTATTTTTCATATAAGCTTTGGGACATAATTTCGAAAAATCTTTTCTGTACCCTGAAGTCCTTCCGTCCGTCTTCCTATCACAGAGAACCAGATCCATTAAGGGATGTCCAAAATGTATTTTGTTTTGTATTTCAAGTTGTCTTATAAAACAAAACGCTTTTTAGGAGATTCAAACCGGAGGTTAAAAATTTCTAGATGAGACAGTCAGATCAAGTCGGGTGTTAATATGAAATGGCTTTGTGAACACATTTTAAGCTATTTTTAGTTTAACTAAACAGCCGGTTAATAATTTTGAACAAAATTAGAAGAAAAAAAGGACTACCCTGCCAAAAAAAGAACTTAAAAAATAAAAAACCTGTCTCTCGGGATGATTTAAGGATTCTAACGATACCCCATACATCCATATCTGTTCAGGCATTTATAAGTTATGGTGGAACAAAGAAACACCTAAAAACATTACACTCCTTTTTTAGGTAGTCGTGTAAAAAATAATAAGCGAGGTCTCAATCCACTACAATATTTAGAAAGAGAAGAGAAAAGAAAATAGAAGCCATTCTTAATAGCTTACTCATATTTCAACGGACGTACTAGACGTGACCCTTATGCCCTGGTTGGACGATCTTTTACTGCTTTGCTACAGACTTTCATTTTTAGCCTTCGAATATAATGCTCAAAACATTACTGTTACTGGTCTGCCAATACCTGATGCCATAAAAAATGCCGAGGACAGGACGTCTCGTGGAAAAGTTTGGTGCAAGGAATATTCCGTCTAGCTAGACACGAGCTTCATTATTGAAGATTACGATTAAGAAGCAGACATTACTGTTAATATTTTCACTCCTTTCCCAAGCCCAAGGATACTTCACGGTGGTCCCACACCGTTAAAAATATAGCCCAAGGCTTTGCCATAATATCTGCGCGAGCGCATACAGTTCCTTTCAAAATGTATTCACTAGAGTGGGCCCTTTGTGTCGAATGTTTTGAAGTTTTTAAAGGCGTTTTTAAGGATTTTATTGTTTTGCAGCTGCGGAGCTGAGATGTTTTATTGTTGAGATTATGGAGGGAGCTGGAGTTATGACTTTGCGGTTGGATTTACGGTCTTTTGTTTTATTTGTATTCTGATATACAAGGAGTCCCACATCTTTGCCGCCACATGGAGGGGCAAGCAAGTACCTAGTCTAAATAAATAAGATAGGTGATTTACTTAATTAACACACAGACATTGTTTTATTTTAAAAAGTTATCTATACTTATAATAAAGCAATAAGAACGAAAAAGTCTGTACAAAAATAATTAAAAAAAAGGGTTCTTAAAATAAGCTATTAAACAAAAATATTCTTTTTTTAAATTCGTGTCTGTCTGTTTCTCTGTATGTTTTTTCAAACATCACTTACAAACTACTGGACCGATTGCAATCGATCCGGTAGTTTTTACGTGACGCGCGAACAAACAAATATACCTACAGACACGTTTTTTTAAAATGTTATATTATTGTTCAGTTGCTTATTTAAGTACCCTACACCATCCTAGTAAGACCATATTTTTTAATTATCTTTTTTGTACTTACAGACTTTTTCGTACTTAATGCTTTATTATAAGTATAGATATAGACTAACTGTACTAGAGCTTTGACCGCGTGGTAATTTTTCTGGAATAAAAGTATCATGTATGTTATTCCATGACCAAAAGTAACTATATCAAAGAAAAAAATACGAATAAGTAATCCATCAGTGTGAACCACTTAGAAATCTGTCCTGTAGTGGTTATATAATGCGTGTAAACACTACTAATACTCATTTTTTTAAATGTATCTTATTTGTACAGTTTTTTTTCTTTTTTTTTATAAGTTTAACTATTAAAACTATAATACGGAGAGATAGAGAAATGACAGGAAGTTTAAGATGTCCCAATTAAAGTTATTGTCACGTCGGTAAAGAGCGTGCTTTGAATACCGTATTAGTAGTATGGGTGGTTTGGTGATTTCACTTTTAAACCGAGAACCGTGACGGTCAAGGTCGCGTGAAATTGTACCTTTTTGGGTAATTATCGTGAGATTGTATCATTCTGTTAGCAGTTTTTTTGAGGTGTGATACTGACCGGTTTTCTTATTTGATTTAAAACTGTTCAAAGTCAAAGTATTTTATTGTAAATAGGCAAAATAATAGCACTTTTACAAGTCAAAAATTAGCATCTCATGAACAAGGAGATGCATATAAAAATATAAATAGATCAAATCAATAAAATTTAGGTAAACTAAGTATGCTTTGAGTTTGAAAAGGAAATTTCCCTTTCATGTGCCAACAGAGTTAATCTCTCACAGGAAAAGGAAATACCCTTCTGACTCTACCGGTGCTCAATGACTAACTAGGGTTTCCTAGCTTACGCGTAGTTCTGCTCGCGTCAACTAGTAAAAATAAATTCGTTCGCGCGTCACGTAACAACTAATAGAACGATTGCAATGCAGTTTTCATTATTGGTCTTTATTTTTGGAATGGCTCCGGAATCCTCAGTCTTTTTTTCTAAACACGAGGCGGATTTTTCTCATACTTACATAAACTTAATAAGAGAAAATCTAAGAGAATACACAGAGAGTATTGTCTCAACATTTAATTCAAATCCTATACTATTAAATTCACAAAATAAAAACCAATAAACCTCAATAATGATATCATCCACATCTCCAAATATCATCACATTTATTGGCGTTTTTTGTACGAAATTACGTAATTGAGACTGAGAATATCTACACTAATATTATACAAGAGGAAAGATTAGTTTTTTTTTGTATGTTTGTATATATCAAACATACAGTGGCGTGCATTGGGAGAGGCCTATGTCCAGCAGTAGACTGACACGGGCTGATGATGATGATGTTTGTTTGTAATGGATAAACTCAAAAAATACTGAACCGATTTTAAAAATTATTTCACTTGTAGTAATCTACATTATCAGCGAGTAGCAAGGGATGTTTTTATTTTAATATTTTTAATTAGATTTTCCTCCTAAATAATTGCAATAATGTAACCCAAGGTATCAAAAATTTGCAAAACTAATATTACAATGAGGAAATATTAGTTTTTTTTTGTATGTTTATTTGTAATGGATAAACTCAACAAATACTGAACCGATTTTAAAAACTTTCACCTGTAGAAAGTTAAATTATCAGTGAGTAAAATGGGCAGTATTTTATTTTTCAAAAATTAAGAGGCTCCTTTTAAAATTGCAATAATGCAATCCAAAGTATAAAAAATGCAAAACTGACGATTACTCGTCGACTCGATGCAATTACATGTTGCCATGGAAACGAAATAATAACAAGCTGGTAAATACGTGAGTGATAATGCAGTTTTCTATAGTCATAAAGCACCACGATTATTGCTGCCAGAGATTATGAATTACGCTTACTGGCGTGTTTTGGCGAAGTTACGACGTGTATACAAATGCCGAGAGTTAGTAAGAATAGTTGCTTATATTTTAAAAGTGAATGCTCACCTTTGAGTCGCGTCGCACCTGTGCCAAGTTACGCGCGCTTGAATTTGCATACTAGTATACAAAGTTCAACTCAAATGTTATGGGAAAACCAACTCGCAAAATCATACTCGGATATGTTAAGCTTTTGTTTGGGTATGAGATCTTGGTCTCAATAGCCATATTGTATAGTGAGTGAAGGGCAGAGTAGAATCATGCACATTCTTATCTACATTTTCCCATATTTCTTGTGAGACTGTGCGGGTCTCACATTTGGGCGGGTTTCTTGTGCAGAATGTACATGAGATAGGCAAAGATGACCACGAATAGGTGCCTCTAACGACCAGCAAAGTCTTAAAGATGATGCTAGAAAAGGATCGTTGGTTGGAGACGGAGGGAAATAACAAGTACATCATCAATGTAAGAGAAAAAAACAAGTACATCATCAAACTAAGAGAAAAAACAAGTACATCGTCAAACTAAGATAAATCACAAGTACATCATCAAATTAAGATAAATAACAAGTACATCATCAAGCTAAGAGAAAAACCACGTATGCCCTGCCAAAAAAACGAACTTTGTAATAAATACTTTATACTCGGGATGATGTAAGGATTCTAACGATACCATACATCCAAAACTGTTCAGGTCATACATTTATAAGTTATGGTGGAATAAAGAAACTCACATACATATGTACATAATACATATATACATACATGGACCCTGAAAACATTTCACTCCTTTTTTGGGCAGTCGTGCAAAAATGGGGGACTTTTGTCTAGTATTGTGACAGACTGACCGACATAGCTCAGAGAATAAACTAGCTGAAGTGGCAATGGGGTTGGTAGCATTTGTCGTAGAACAAATAGACGATGGGATACGCGTTCTAGAGTAGAGGCAGCGAATCGGAAAACGAAGTGTACGACGCCCTCCGGCTAGATGGAGCGACGAGCTGCGCAAGGTAGCTGGCAGTCATTGGAAGAGAAGAGCCGCAGATCGGGCTCAGTGGCGCGACTTGGGAGAGGCCTATGTCCAGCAGTGGACGAATACAGGCTGATGGCATGAAAGTACTGTACTTGTTGAACGAAAAAGCTCGATTTAATTTTATGTTTTGAAATTGTTGATTTAAAAAACAAAAAAAGTTTAATAAACACTATGCAGGCTGGATTTTTGAGACGGGACAGTAAACTCAGGCAGGTTACCTTAACCGCTATAGTTACAGGAAAACGTTCCTAGGAGACCATCCATAACTTTTGATGCCTATCGACCTGTTTCTTATAAGGATTAAAGTCTATATGGGACCGACTGAAGCTGAGTACTAAAAATGACAGAAACTGCGAAACACTTTTTCCATACATTTCGTAGGAAATTATATATAGATCAAATAGTTATTGAGTTTAAAATTCTTTCAATTCTGCACGCTTATCTGCATTGTTCTTTGAGCTTGTACGTCACAACAAGCTCAAACATGTCCGAGCTAACTGGGACATCTTTCAAACAAGGTACCTAATAATGAAACAAAACAAACATTGTCAGTACTTTACTAAAAAAATGTTATATTTAGAATTGCGTGCTTGACTGTGTGTGTTATTGCGGCGCGAATACAATTTGCTATGGTATTTCGTTTCGCATGTTATTTACGTACATCGTGACAGAATTTCGGTCGGAAGTCATTTTTGAAGTTGCTTTCGGCTAAAGGACAGATTTAAGTATCTGTCAAGTGACAGGCTCTGAAGTTTTTTTTTCTAAGCTATACTGTCCCACTGCTGGGCAAAGGTCTCCCCCATATCCTTTCAAGATTCTCTGTCCTGAGCCGCCTCGTACCAGCCCTCCTGGTATGCGTCTAGGTCATCTCGCCACCTCTTTCTGGGCCGGCCTCGGCGGCGTCGTCCATCTTCAGGCGTTCACTGTATCATGACTTTTGCCCACCGGTTGGGATTCATATTGCTAACGTGACCCGCCCAATCCCATTTGAGCTTGGCAGCCTTGTAGACTACGTCCATAATGCCTGTCCTGGAGTGTAGAGTAGTGTTCCGAACTATTATCAGATCTTTTCACACCCAGAACTCGTACCTATTAGATTTTTTCACACAGGCTCTGCTAAAGTAACTGGTTTGAAAGTTTGACGATTTGTAAAAGATTTGTGACACTGATTTTGTAATATAACAGTAATTTTTAATATTCGCACGTCTGTATGTAGGTTGTACTTACACAGCGAGCTTGCTTGTCAAGTCAAAGTACGAGTAAATAGGCACAACAATAGCAACAGTTAAATTTAACATCTCATGAACAAGGAGAAAAGCAAAATATTATAAAAGGATCATATCAATAAAATTTGGTAAACTAAGTATGCTTTGATTTTGAAAGGAAATTTCCCTTTCATATGCCAACTCAGAGTTGAATCTCGCACAGGAAAAGGAAATACCCTTCTCACTCTACCGGTGGTTCGGCAATACGCCCGTTAGAGTAGAGAGCACCAAGAAACTCTACAAATATTTGTTAAAAAAAACTTCAATAATTATAATAATACTCATATAAATATCAAATACAAAAGATAAAAGTGCCAATGAGATGTCCCACAATCATCAAACTGATAAAAATAAAAAATACAAATGACTTTTAAGGCTTCAGGCGTCGTATGAGGTAGTGCTGGCATAGGCCAGCACTACCTCATACGACGCCCGAAGTTCCTGAAGTGTGTTTTTGAGATCTTTATCTCTCTAAGACTAAGACAAAAACATGATTGTCAGAGGCCCTCGGGCGGCCTGATAAACTCTGACACCATAAGGTGTCAAGAGTTTATCAGGCCGCCCGAGGGCTTCTGACATGGCTTAACGACTGCTATTAATGAATAACAACCGGGACCTACAGCTTAGGACCAGGTTCTGCTTTTTAAGGGTTTTTTTCCATAAATATGCTGGATCAACCACCAACCTGATAAATGTGAAACTTAACATATATGTTTTTGAGATCTTTATCTCTCTAAGACTAAGACAAAAACATGATTAACAGAATTTCATTCTATACATTTTCTTATCAAAAATTACGTTATTTTCGGTAATATTTACATTTTTCTACTCACTGGCTTAAGTTTTATCTCTATAATTAATATCACAGCAAGAAAATATAGGTTATTATCTAAAGCTTAGACAAAATTTACGTAACTAAATTATTAGCCTGCCAATAAAATAAATAACTTTTGGGACATACGTCATTTAGTTCCGAGCTAAATTGTGTGTTCAAACAGAGCTCGCGATATTCAACCTTGTTAGGCAGGCACTTCAGTGCTTATAGCGGGTAGCGGGTGGTAAAGTGTAGGGGAGTGGGGAGTGAGAAAATGTAACCTTGGAGCCTGGCCTTAACGTGCCCTCCGCAGCACGGACTAATGGAAAACCGCACATAACTTAGAATAGTCATTGGTGCGGAGCCCAGGACCAGACCCGGTATCGTTGGATTCTAAGTGGCAAATTTGAGCCGTTAGGCTACCATCGCATAAGTACCATCAAAAGGATAGTGCAAAATTTAACCTTGTTTTTTCCGGCCTATGCCAGACATACACAATGACAGACAGACGTTTAGATCGGTAGCTTAGATTAGTAAATCGTTTCTAGTTAGTATGGCATACGGGTTTGCGCGTACATTGGCGGCGCTTCTGTGATTAGGAGCACACGAAACCTATGGAGTCGATAAACATATTTATTATCATTTTATTTGAATAATAATAAACAGATACATTTATTATTCAAAAGTGTGTGGTACATTTTGTGTGTCAGTGTGATCGGATTAGGCCAGACAGACACAATGACGGACAGACGTTTAGATCGGTAGCGAAGATTATAAAATCGTTTCTAGTTATTATGCCATACGGGTTCGCGCGTACATTGGCGGCGCTTCTGCAATTAGGAGCACACAAACGAAACCTATGGAGTCAACAGACACCTTAATATCATTTTATTTGAATAACAAGACATAAGTTCAAAAACTAAAACCTGACTACGGTCGGGTAAAAATAGCGTATGACACTACCTGAAAACGAATCGATTGATACCTCGCTTGTCAAAATGAACCAATAGGGGCTACGCTGTGGTGGAATATCCACACACCCACATACATAGATACATACATACATAGACTTTTAAACTCATTACCCTTCCCTTGCTTTGCTGTAGTCGGGTAAAAATAATCAATTATTTTTATTATTCAAAAGACAGTGGTACATTTTGAGTTAGTGTGATCGGATTAGGCTGGACAGACACAATGACGGACAGACGTTAAGATAAGTAGCGTAGATTATAAAATCGTTTCTACTTAGTATGCCGTACGGGTTCGCGCGCATATTGTCGGCTCTTCTGTGATTATGAGCACAGGAAATCTGTGGAGTCGACACACATGTTTATCATTTTTTTTGGTGGTTGAGGAAAAACCATGTTGATTACTCATAAGATAGTGGTAAGTTTTGACAGTGACCGAACTAGGCCAGTCAGACACAATGGCAGAAAGACGTTTAGATCGTTGGCGTAGATATGGAAATAGTTTCTGTAGTACACCATATAGGATAATCGCGCGGACATTGTCAGCGCTTCTGTGATTAGGAGCACAGGAAATCCATGGAATAGCTTTGTGTTTTTTGACGTGAATACGTCTATGAATTTGCTTCCATATGGAGGCAATCTAAAAACTGATGATAATAAAATCTGCGTATACAGTTTGGTGTTGCAGCTCCATATCTATCATCGACATTCAAAATTTAATTACACCGCTCGATAGCTAAATGATCAAATAATTACGTTGAGTGAGGACTGTGTAGCATCGCGCGGAGTAGAGGGGGAAGCACCGCAATATTGAGGTCATTTCGCACCGTCACATAATTTATTTCGTATAAATTTTGACTTGGAAAAGCTATGATGTTCGATTGAGTTTCAATCGTTAGCTCTCGTCAAGATCTATCGATTGCGTATATAAATTTGAAAAAATGAAGTTTAGTTCAGGGGATGTCCGAATCGCTACCAATAACTAGTCAATTTTTATACAACTTAGCTGTATAAAAATTGACTAGTTATGAACATCACGTTGGGTCTGAAATCATGGTTGTCGATTCAGGTCACGCTTACCATAAAAATGCATTGTCATCGGAACTGAACCAACACGTAAAACATCAACTCCGTAGGATAATATGAAGTGGTTCTAATTCAGCTTGCAAGATTTGATCTAACAAAAATACACACATACAAACATTGCAAGTTCAATAAAAGCTTCTAAAATGCGATCTCCAAATCCGGGGCAAAATATTGAATTATTTTATTATTATTATTACCAAAACTTATGTAAAAAATGTTTAATAACGTGCCTCTCGAATGCTCTGCAAGTAATATAACGAACAATGTTGATATAAAAGGAACTGTACTACAATGCCTGTTGACACAGATTGTGTAGCAGTTAATGGGTACTTACTACCTATACGCAAATTCAACTACAGTTAAGGAAGCGCACCGTTTTATTTGTTTACAAGCTTATTTGCTACGTAGTAAGGTAGTGGTAGTTGATATTCTATAATCAGTTTACTACAAAGACATGGTGTTCCTTATAGCTGTACTTGCACGCGAGCAAAACGCCTAATAAAAACCGTTAGCAATACAAATATAAGATAATATATCATGTTATCATTTGTAGCAACATACAAATAAAATGTCCGTATCGATTAAAATTTTACGGTAAATTTTGAAAGTATCAAACGTCACTAAAGCATTAAGTAGTATCCAACTGTAGCCGAAGGTTAGGTTTCAGTTACAGCTAAAAAGAGGACCGAAAACGAAGATCCTCGATTTCCGCCGCAAAACATGAACTTAGGTTACATAAAATAATTGAAAAGTACTTACTTCTACTACTAAAATCTAGCATATTGCTAGATTTCAGCAACATTTAAACCGTTGTAAAACAAGTGTTTTCTTGAATATTACATGGTTATTTATAGTTAACTGTTGATTAAAAATAATACGATCAAATAGTGATAATAACTATAATTTTTAAGATTTCCGAAATGTTTTAACGTACCTAATTTGAATGCCTTTATTTAATCCAAATAATGCAACTTCGCCGTAGAATTACCGTCACCAAAATTCGTAACATTAAACACTATTTGTAACATTTTAATATTACCCACACCATTGACCAATCGTAGGAAGCTTGGGGCAATTAGTTGCAAACGGGAACCAATTCTAATTTAGATTAGTCACATAGACATATACTGGTGTCAATTCCCTTGTTCAACTCACGACACTAAACTAAAACTAAATTTAGTTTAAAGATCCATAAAAGCTATTTCATCATTTCAACTTAATCCCCTCCCCCTCAAATTCCCTTCCCCTCGCCTCTCCTGCAGTGCAATTCACAACAGTCCCCTCCTCCCCAAGTCCATTAGTTCCGCCGCACTTATAACGGGTGTTTTTTTAAAGGTATAGAACTTTAAGTTGGCAACACTTTTTAACTGGCGGCCATTTTGTCAGCTGTCAAGTGATTTATGTTTAGTTTGGTTTGGCATTTCAACATGAATAGGCTGGTGCCTGAACAACGCTTCCAAATTGTGCATTTATTTTGAAAGTCATGGTTCTGTTCGAAATACGTATCGCGCACTACGTCCATTTTACGGTCAACATAATCGTCCATCAGAGCAATTAATTCGATTAACTATGGAACGTTTTCGGACCACGTTTACTCTAAATGATAATACCCACAGAGACGTCGTACAGTGCGAAGAAGTCATTGCTGCTGTAGAGCGTAGCGTAGAGGAAGACCCGAATCAGTCTATCCGCCATCGTGCACAGGAGTTGGACATGTGTCCATCCACTTTATGGAAGATTTTGCGGAAAGATCTTGGTTTGCGTGCTTACAAAATCCAACTCTTGCAAGAATTGAAGCCACACGATCACCTAGCAAGGCGTAGATTCGGTGAATGAGCGCAAAACCAAATTGTCGTTGATCCCGATTTTCATAAGCGAATTTTGTTTAGCGATGAAGCTCACTTTTGGTTAAATGGATACGTCAATAAACAAAACTGCCGTATTTGGAGTGATGATAATTCTCAATCTTATGTTGAGACAACGTTACATCCTGAAAAACTGACTGTTTGGTGTGCTTTATGGGCTGGTGGAATAAGTGGTCCGTACTTCTTCAAAAACGATGCTGGCCAGAACGTCACAGTCAATGGTGATCGCTATAGAGCCATGATTACTGACTTTTTCGTTCATCAATTGAACAATCATGATGTGCAGGAGCTGTGGTTTCAACAAGACGGTGCAAAATGTCATACAGCTCGTACCACAATTAATTTATTGAAGGATACGTTTGGTAACCACATAGTTTCACGTTTCGGACCCGTGAATTGGCCTCTAAGATCCTGCGATTTAACGCCGCTTGACTATTTTCTGTGGGGATATGTGAAGTCGCTAGTCTACGCCGATAAGCCCGAAACAATTGACCACTTGGAGGACAACATTCGCCGCGTTATTGCCGATATAAGTTCACAAATGTTGGAAAAGGTCATCGAAAATTGGACCTCCAGATTGTACTACGTCCGAGCCAGCCGTGGCGGTCATATGCCAGAAGTCATATTTAAATTATAATGCCAGAAAAATTATAAGTTTAAATTATAATCTTTCGAATACAGTAAATTTCATGTCAATTTAAAAAATCATGTTTGTTTTATTCCATTTCAAAGTTCTATACCTAAAAAAAACACCTTTTACTTACGTCACGATTACACTTAAAACTTACATTTAGTAGGAAAGCTAAATTTAGTCTAGTTTGTAACAAGATAATCTGTTAGACAGGACTAATCTTAAATTTAGCTCAGTTTAGTTTAGTTGGACACAAGAGAATCAACACCATTATATTTTAAATTAAGAATCTACTTAGATTACATGAACATATTTTGCACTAATAGTTATTTGCAAAATGTATCCATGACTAAAAATAATTTAATACATAAATGATCCCAAAAATAGATACTCACCTTTTTGTTTCTGTATTTTTCTTCACAAATATTATTTAAATAAACAGAGTAATATAATTTCGTCCTTGACATTAAACAACCTGTATACTTGTAGTAAATTAATAGCTATTTAAAACGCTTCAATTATATATGTAGTTGAAATAATACAATCAAAATAAATCAATTATTAATAATGAACATATGTGTTTATTTTCAAAATAAGCGAGAACGTGCACTACATACTACATATTATAATATTTAAGTATATTTAAATTTCATACGCGCCGCGCCTACATACAATTTATAACTGACCAACCAATTAGCTATCTTTGCTACAATTGTTGACTAGACGAAATTGCTCTTAATGATAGAACCGCAAGACATCTTGTTGCTATTTTCATGCCGTATTTCAATTCTAATTTACGGCTTTTAGGATGTTCCAGCAACAGAATTAAATAAGATGTGTAATCATGTTTACTATTATACGAGTACAAGCGGTGCCCGTGGCTTTGCCCGCATGGTCATTTTCTTGGTTAATTTAGATAACAAACACCCCAGTTTTTAAGTCAAACCCTGAGCTATCCAACAGTGAAAATCGCATCGCAATCTGTACAGCAGTTTTTAGGTGATGCACCAACAAACAAACAGACAGACGATTTTAAAACGTTTTATTTTGCTTATTTTGTCCCTTAGGGTTTTTTTAATAAGTATATATTACTATATTCACAATATAGTGCACTTTCTCGCTTACCCACAGCACTTGTGTTACAATGTAAACTCTTTCAAAAGTGCTGCAGCTTACTCTCTAAGTACTTACCAGTTCAGCAACAATTTGTTTCTCGAGCCGCTGGCATTCGTTGTCACGTGGCTTTGTGAATGTGTGCGAATTGATGTGGGATGTGTGCGAGTTACTTGGTTTTGAAGCCTGAAAGATGAAATAAATAAAGTTGTTTTTAAAAGCGAGCTCAGTGGCGTTCATTAGGAGAGGCCTACGTCCAGCGGAGAACAAAAAAAAGATGTTTATGAATATGTTCGTTTAAAAGACTCTTGGGCGGTAATCTAAAGTTAGTATAGTTGAGAAAAGATTTGGGCCGTAATTACTATGTTTAAAATGGTTGTATCAAAGGCGCGTGACGCTACGAGGTTATATAATAAGGAAAATAAAACACGATTTTTTTAAAGAAAAAAAACATCTTTTAGCACTTTCAATTGATACCCATATCATAGGGGTTACTATGGATATGATAAATCGCCATTTTGTAACGTCCGCCATATTGGACTATAAATGGCTGCATTTAAGTAATCGTGCATTATCAGGAGAACCAAACGTGTGCCAAATTTCAGCCCCATAGCTTCAGTGGAATTGGGTGAAATATTGATTGAAAAACTCCAGGACATACATACATAGATGCATACAGATAAGATAAGAAACAATTTATTCTCACAAACTGTACACAGCAACACATAAATCAACAGAGAAACTTAACCAAAAACAAGCAACTAAGCACCTGTGTACAAAGATCGCTGCCATGTACAGTGCTGCCAGAAACAAGCAACTAAGCACCTGTGTACAAAGATCGCTGCCATGTACAGTGCTGCCAGAATCAAGCAACTAAGCACCTGTGTACAAAGATCGCTGCTATGTACAGTGCTGCCAGAAACAAGCAACTAAGCACCTGTGTACAAAGATCGCTGCCATGTACAGTGCTGCCAGAAACAAGCAACTAAGCACCTGTGTACAAAGATCGCTGCCATGTACAGTGCTGCCAGAAACAAGCAACTAAGCACCTGTGTACAAAAATCGCTGCCATGCATACATACAAATGAAGTTAAATAAAAGCTTTTAAAAAAACGCAGACCTCTTTAGACTTAGTCGCTGTTTGTAGAACCCTGTTGATGTCGTTGAGAGAGTGTATGGACACGTCTAATGTAGACTCCTCGTTCTTCAACTGTTGTTTCGTCGTCTTGCCGGCATTCTTTGTCGCTGGTTCAGGATTCTGAAATGACATAAATTGCCTTTATATTTTGTATTTTAAGTAATTTTACAAATTGATGGCTTGAAAAAAAACTCCACCAAAACGCACAAACGTGTTTTATTTTTAAAAAAACGTAACTGTCAATAAAAAATAAAGCTTCTTTCATACGCTGTCGCAATATATACGTATAAAATAGTGCCGTGACGTGACATACTGACTGACAGACAACGCACGCCATATAATCGATAAACAAAATCAATTTAAAAAAAACTACAGGCTATCTTAGTATATCCTAATAGAAATCATTTCAGTATATTATTTTATGACATTAAAAATAAACAACAATACACATATGTATTATTTATCCTGCTTATACGTTAATTCATTATTTGTTGTATAAACGTTTCAGTGGTTTAGGTACCAAGCTCACGACAAGAGCCGAGAAGGCCCAGGGTTCGATTCTCAGATTGAGTATAACTTAAGTGCCTACCACTATAGCAGGTATAGGTAGGTAATAATACTTTATAAATGATATTAAACATGATAGTAAACTGTAGGTACCTACATTATATAACACTTTAATATTAGATTTCAATAATTATCTTGGCTATATTATTCACTTGACCATAAACCGTGTCATAATCTAACGAAAGTCCTCATTACTTATATTTGAATAGTTCCCAGAAAAAATAAATAACACACAAAAGCTTTTAACATAATGCTTTCAAAATAAAAATACTGTTCAGTTGTGTCCGCGATTGTAATTTTACATCGAGCCAAAGTCACTTTGGAGATCTGGCATAGTTCTTTGAGGAAATATTCCTTGGGTAAACTAAAATGTCTTAATTTTATCCCTATGCTATGGGGGTGAACGGGGATGGTAAAATATGGCACGAGAGCAAAAATACAAATAATTACAATAACAAAGGCAAAAATTAAAATAAAAGCATATCTAATAATTTTAAGCAGGCTTTGATGCCAAAGTCATAAAAAACATTAAATCCATACCAATATATAAAAGTGAAACGTTGACGGTTTGTTTGTTTGGGGAGCTTTCACTCGATAACGGCTGGACGGAGTTTGATGAAACTTGGAATGGAGATGGTATACCCAGCAAGCCTAGCACGGGGGGTGGACATATTTTCCCAGGGGAATGGATAAAAATCGGTGGATATACAGCGGGAGTAGCGTTCTCTATGGTTGAGTACCATTGAAGTTTACTTTTTAGTCTAATTTTAATATTTAATTTTACTATTTTGTCAAATCCAACATACTTTCAAGAATCATTCGTTCTTTTGGTGTTAATTTCTGTGGCTTATAGATTATATTTCCAAAAATGTTTGTGTCGAAAGTCAATGGTGCGTACCATTGACACACCCCGGACACTTTCTTAGATCTCTATACTAAAGCCGCGTTCTAACTACCAAATAGACCGAGTAGACATAGTCGTTTTGTTAACTTTTTTTTTGTGCAGATATTGAACGAGTCACGGGCATCTCGGATATACCGCCCACGCCGGAGAAGTTTTCTTCCATTGTTTGCGTTTATCGCATTAAAATATAATTATAAAATGCTCGCGACATTATGGTTGTATGAAGATAAACTTTTATACCCACCTTCAAGAGACAGTGATATATGTTCCCCGTCTTATGTCAACGGAGAGTATTTTAATTTATGTTTTTCGAGTCTATGCTTTTAAGCGGGAGTAGCATGAGAGTAGCGGCACATAATGTCTATGACAAATGTCAATAGATACATTTTCTCCTTTGATTTTATCCCTTTCCTCGATTGCCGTGCTATGTAAGGTAGAGAAGAGAATTATTTCCACTGAGAAGTGGATAAAAACGGGGGAAGGATAATGTCCACCCCCCATGCTAGGCCTGCTGGAATGAAACATAGGATAATTTTATCCCGGAAATTCTAAGTTGCCACGGGTAAACTGGAAAAACTGGAAAAATGTTATTTACTCACTGTAAGAAACGGTTGCCACGGAAACGAAATAACAGGTATGTCAAACAACATCAAGAGTGGTGCTATACTTACTTGGTTTTTAATATCTTAGAAGAACATAGGATGGCTTTTTTCGCGATAAACTGTAGTCCGCGCGGACGAAGTCGCGGGCGGGAAAACTAGTAGTTAATAAAATAACAAGCTAAAAAGTTTTTTTCTAATAAATATATTTATTTATTGTTGAAATGTGCTCATCAAGGTCTTCAATTTGATGCCCAAATTGTAATTTTTTTTTTTTTTTTAAAAACTCCCTTTGAAAATGGAGCCATACATTTCAAAAAAGAGATATAGCCTGTTTCTGAGGCTGATATATAAAGAAAAAAAAAAGATGGTGGAATAAAGAAACTCACTTACATACAAAGAAACATATATGAACCCTAAAAACGTTACACTCCTTTTTGGGCAGTTGTGTAAAAAGCATTTAACAATAGCGGTGGTGAACGGGCCTTAGCTCCACATTACTCTAATTGCCGAAGGCACGCAGCACTGGTTTAGAGGGGGCGAAAATATTTGACTTTGAAATAGATAGAAGAGATTTAAAATCATTTATTTTGACTGCTGACCTTGTGACGTCACATCCTGAATAATCTGTTTTACTTAGGTTTTACTATAGTACATAACCTTATTATTTATTCGTAGTACTTAATACATAACATTTTGTTTACTGGCATTGTGGAGTCATAGGCAACTGCATATTACTACATACTCGTGGAGCGCTTTGAATCAGCACCAACGTAAGTACGGCACAGCAAATCCATAGAGATAAGTGAGAGTAGTGAACAAAGCCATGATACAAATTACGTTTTGGCAGAAGTAATTTTTTCATTAAATTTTACTAAGAACTAGCTGCACCCGCGGTCTTGCCCGCATCTGGTCATTTTTCCTTAGTAAAAAGTAAACAATTGCCGATGTCCTTCCTCACAACTAACGCAAAAGGGGCCGATGATCGGCCTAGTTGCGGAAAAGAAGACCGACCACCAAGTCCTTCCTCAAGATTGTCAATTTAATTGTAATTTTTCATCACAATCGGTTAAGCCGTTTAGTTGTGAAAAAAAAACAAGACAGTGTTACTTTCGCGTTCATTCATAATATTAGTGTGATTTACAGAAAATGAGGTAGTTTTGATTAAAAATAGAGTAAAACAAAGCATAGATCTCATTAAATGTGGGAAGAATAGGCACCAGTTCCACGGGTGTGGACAGATTGTGACTAAGTCCAGTTATGTGCATTGCACCTAATTTATGAGGTGCAATGCACATAACTGGACTTAGTCACAATCGGAATCGCGTTTGTGTAGCACGTGTTAGCAATGACAATTATTTTATCTCACTTGCCCTACAGTCTGTGTTATGTCTCTATGTTTGTTATTGATGCACATGAAGCACAACAGTGGAAATGTTACTGTGTGGGTGTGTTTGTCTGTAGTTGCATCTAGTCCAGTTTTTGATTACGTGATATTAAAGCGTGCCGTGTCTTCCCCGTTTAACTAAATCTATGGCATAAAATTAAATAATACAAAGCGACACTTAGAAAGTTGCAATGCAAATTTAGTATTACCGGCACTGCTCACGCTTACACAATGACATATTGATAACTTACAAAATTATGATGCGTCAGGTCATCTTCCCAGTTATTGATTTGGTCAGCCAGTGCCGCCAGCCGTCCGAACTTCTTCTTCCCCTGTGGAGCTGGATCCTGGACCCTGGGCGGCTCGTGAGCTGACGGTGGAGTGGCGCAGGTGAACTCTTGCTCATTTCGGTGGATCGGTGATGAGAGGTGAGGGTTGTCTGTAATATGAATACATAGAAGTTATAGTAAAGCGGATGAAGATTTAAAACCAATAATTTTCTAAATGAAAAATTTGGATCACTGACGGGGCTCAAACCCGCATCATTCCGTGGCTCTGCGCGGCACATGCCTTTAACCAATTCGGCTACCACTGTCATCATCCAAATTTTTCCTTTAGTTTCTAAATTCTTCATAGGGGAACGCTAACGCCATCTATTGGTAGCATTCTGAACTGATCAAGCAGGCAGGCAAAACCGCTATAAGGCGTTAATCCTAAAATTATAATAACTAGCTTAAAAGCTAAAAAACACACCTGAAAAAAATTTGTTTATGCCAATAAATTATATATTTTTGGAATGTGCTCATCAAGGCCTTCAATTTGATACCCATATTGTAAAATTTCGAGTTTTTTCTTTCTGTTCAGAAAAATACTGTCATATTGAATTTTTCAGTGGTTAAAAAAGTCTTGGCTTCAGTGTCAAAATAGAACAGCCTCCAAAAAATTTACAAAATATTGTTGATAGATTCAGGCGTTACTTTGCGGAAATCCATATTTAAAATGAACAAAATAAAAATGTGTAGCTTACTTCCGCCAAAACTGTAAGTCAGACAAATGATAAAATTTAAATATAACAAAAGTAAAACCCCACGCTAAACAAACCCTACCCAAATTGAACTATTGTAAAATATAAATGAAATGAAAGCTAAGGCCTGGAGGCCAGAAAAAAACTAAACAAACCCTACCCAAATACAAGTATCGTAACACTTATATATTTATATACATATAATATAAATACACAATACCTCCAGGCCTTAGCTTTCATTTCATTTATATTTTACAATAGTTCAATTTGGGTAGGCTTTGTTTAGCGTGGGGTTTTACTTGTGTTACATTTTAATTTTACCATTTATCATTTGTCTGACTTACAGTTTTGTTTTTATTTTTTTTTACTAAGTATCTTCTATGTTCAGAATTGGAGCTGTTACAGTTCTATTATAGGTATAGATTTATTTGTGTTACCTGAATACAAAGTTCCCAATCGGTTCAGCCTCGACTTTGTGTTGTTACGGAGGCCTCCTCGCTCACTCTTACACTCCGTGTGTTCTGACGCCATTTCCAATTTAGGTGGGTCTATGTTATTTGATTCGTCGTCTGGAAATCAATCATTATTTTATAATATCACTAGCTGTACCCGCGGCTTTGCCCAAGTGGTCAGTTCATTTAAAAGTAGCCCATACATGTTATTCCAGGAGCAAAAGTACCTATATGATACAATGTACTACATTTCATCAAAATTTATTCAGCTGTCAATAAGTTATTATCAATTACTCGGCTTCTACTCATCGGATTGAGATACCAATTGCCCCAGTTTTTAAGTCAAAACCTAAGCCATCTAACTGTAAAAACCGCATTGCAATCGGTCCAGTAGTTTTTAAGAACAAACAAACAAGCAGACAAACTAATGGACACAATATTTTAAATTTTTATATTCTTTTTCAGTAGCATATTTTAAGTACCCTAGAGACTTTTTCGTTCTTATTGCTTTATTATATCTATTAGATAGGTAATCATCATCATCATCATCAGCCTATACTTCCTACTTCTGGGACACAGGCATGTGAGGATGGGCTATAATCCGCCGCACTGGCCCATGATATTTAAACGGAACTTAATCACGCTGAAAACTTAATATTCTGACACACTACCTCGTGCAATGTCCACATACACACTACAAAAAAAAATAGCTTAAATAAATAAGCACAAATAGCTGTGGCTATGCTCAAGTGGTAATTTTTCAGGGACAAAAGTAGTTATCCACACCAATGTATAAAAGTGAAAAGTTATCTGTTAGTTTGATTGGGGTGTTTTAACGCGATGACAGATGGACCGATTTTGATGAAACTTTGTAAATAGGTACTGTACAATATAGAGACCAACTTAGGATATAATTTAATCACAGAAAATGGTAAGAAAAATGGAAAATGCCCATTACTCGTTGTAAGGAACAGTTGCCATAGAAACAATATAATAACAAGTCTGTTAGAAAGCATCAAGAGCATTGGTGCTATACTTTTGCGTTGGTTTTTGATATCCTAGAAGAACACAGGATGCTTTTTTCACAATAAACTGTAGTCCGCACGGACAAAGTCGCGGGCAAAAGCTAGTAACTTTTAAGTATAGAATAGATTCCTTGACACAATATATTGTTATAAATATTACCTATCATTGTTTTGGCAAGACGGGATGAAAACAGGTGGATCAAAGCAGTCACTGAATGGTATCCAAGAGATGGGCTGAGAACTTGCGGCAGATCACCAGTCTGACAGTCAGACGACATTGTGAGGAATGCTGGAGGCCAATGGATGCATATAATTATTAGCACTGAACCGGAAAAAACTGGCGTGAACAAGAGGAGGTCTATATTCAGCAGTGGGTGGATATGGCCGATTAGATAGATTAATAGATCATTGTTCATCACTCAACTCACTCATCATTTTTGCACAGAACTTCAACATACTTTTCAAGTCTTGACAAATAAAACTAAATCAAAATCATTTGAGCTTTGCACCATTTGTTTACTATTAAACTGTTTCTTTGAAGTTAAACCATTAACTAATTGTTTTAGAGAAGTATTATCTCAATGGATGAGTAATAATGGTTTGTTTGAGGAAAATAATGGTTTTTGTAATTAATGTTAAATACTGATTAGGGTAATGAACTTGGGTGTTAGGAGGTATTCATTATTTTTGGAGATTGTGCTTTTAATGTGATCTGATTTTACTTTTTCATCATGTATAGTGACTTTTGTATTTAAAATTAATGAAACCCATGCCACAGAGGTGATCCGAGTAGCAGACTGGTAAATAATTAATCAGTTTGTATCCCGTTTGTACAACCCTTGGCAAGCATTTTTCATACTAAATAGCATCAGCTACAGTACCTACTACATTATAAACAGTTAAAGTTGTTTGTAAGTATGTATGTTTATAGGAATAATAGTATCTGGAACAACTGGTTCAATTCTGAAAATTATTTTACTTATAGAAATCTACATTGTTCCACATGGACATAGGTAATTTTTTTCCCCAGGAAAGTGCAGTTTCCTTGGGATAATGGGAAAACTATGGGCAGAGAATCCAGTCCAATATATAATTGTACTGTTATCTTCTTCCCAAACACTCCAAAAGTGGTTAAATACTAAACTTTTATATATAACATAAAATAATACAGGATGTAAAGAGTAGAAGTAGTGATATGAAACACTGAACAAAAACTTAAATGAGGCATTAGTGATAAAATTACTAGGTAAAAAAGTTGATAAGGATGGATAGACGGGTAGAGAAAAGAACTGGTGGAAAATGAAACTCACCTTCAATTTCCTGAATAATAACATTACTGCCACTGCTTGCCTGAGAGTCATACACCACACTTATAGGAGCATCTCTCTCTTCAACTTGCACTTCAATCTGTATGTCATTACGATGAGAAATATTTATCTCTACTGACACATCTGAGTTTCTTCTTGTTAGACTCCCCCTTTTAGGACTTTTGAACTCTTTCTTCGTGACTATAACGTCGTTCCGGCTTCGCTGCGGCGATGCCAGCGCTAGCTGGTCAGATTTCTGCAAGCTAGTCCTTTTATTTTGGGTCTTCACTGAAGAGGCAGACTTTGCATCGTTTGAAGACCTATTTGACGCTTTTACTGGAGTATTCGACTTCACGGACTCGTATAAAGACTTCCTAGGCGATGATATAGTGCTCCTTGTAGTTTTGCTCGGTGATTTGACCGGTGAACCATCTGTTTTGATCAAGTTTTCTGTGAGAGGTTTCCTTTTAGGAGTTTGCCCCGAATCCGCCAATTTTTGATTTATTTTCTCCTGTCTAGCCCGTGCTCGTTCTAACATGCGCTGTAGAAACGTTACAAAGAGTTAGATACAGTATTTTGAGTCGATAATTCGACACCGTTTTTGAAGAGGTGAGAAATCACTGCCGTACCTGAGTAAAAGGATCCATCTTAAGTTTTGATTGAACTTTTGTAACACTTTTCACACAAATGACATAATTCCTGCCTGAACAAATAGGCTTAGTTCACTTTAACCACGATTATCCAAAAATTATGCTAAATTCACCCGTTGGATTCGATTTGTTTGACAGCACAATAAAACTGTAATTTTTGAATTTTTGACAGTTAGTTGACTGCTCATAGGTACTTCCGTCCGGTATATTTTACGTTTGTAAATCTAAATTCTAAATCACATTCATTGTTGAAACATGCTGTTTTATTTTCTTTTATTTCTCAGTGTTATATTTTTTAATCATAATAATATATATTTATAATAATGCTTTTCAAGTTTCCTTCGCGTTATAACTTATATTAAAAGTTGTGTGTAAAGCGTCATCTACTGTTGAGTAGCAACAACTTTTAGTTGTCAAAAAATGCAATAGATAGCAGGAGCACCAATATAGCTATGACATCTATACCAACATCAATATTTTTTTATTTTTTTTTAGAAAGAATATGTGCTGTTGGTCTATAACTGACCTCTACAGCGTCACCGGTCACAGGTGGGGCGGGCGCAAAAGCGCTCCGCCGCAAAACGTGACGCAGAAGGCGCACGCCAAAGGATATAAGTACTATTCCCGCTAGATAGAGTAAATTATAATAATTTTATTTGACGCTAGTTTGACGCCGTAAAATAAAATTATTACATAATATATACAGATATATACAAAATAACTAATAGTTGTTTGTATGTTTGTGTGTCTGTATGTGAGTTTATTTATACCACCATAACTTTAAAATGCCTGATTTGGATGTAGTTATGGCGTATCGTTAGATTCCTTACATCATTCCGAGTAAAAAGTGTATTGCAGAAAAATACGTACCTACACCACAGAAGAAATAATAGTATCCAACCATAGAAGAACTATTCTTCTATGTATCCAACACTTCGGAAGACTTAATGCTAAGAGCATTCCTACCCTTTTCTCTATCACTATTTACCAACCATCCATCCATCCATGGGATATGTATGACGTTTATGATAGAGGTATTTTCAAGGAAGTTCTACACTAATGTAACCGGAAGGATCATTCGTCATTTGAGGAAAAATTAATTTGAATCTTATTACAACTGACTAAAGTTTTTTTTTTGGAATGATTAATTCTGTTGGCCTTATCGGCCTCTACAGCTTGAACCGGGCTTGGGGGCGGGCGCTAACAAGCACTCGCCGTAATGCGTGACGCAGAAGCACAGAACACTTATACCCAAGGGCGCAGAAGGCGCACGCCAAAGTTAAATTTGGAAGACCCGCACGAGGGTACCCAGGGGGTACGGCCCTCGGCTTGGAAGGTCGTCTGATTACGAGGATATCGAACTAAACACCCCTGGATCGCTACCGTTAGGTAGTGATCGAGGGGGCCCTGAACAATGGCTAGGAGCCCTTTGATTGAATTTTATAACTGACCGCAGATTCGTAATACACCTTCGAGAAAAATCGGCAAGAAACTCGATGGCGAATAATAGCTGACAACGTTATTTTATAATTCAATGTAGTTATAACGAAAAACGGTCTTGAGAGAGACTTACTTTTCAGTCGCTGTGTCCCTTTCACACAGTTGCTAGCATATAATTATTGGTAGTGTGCCCATTCAATTTAAATTCGGGATTTTCACTATGTATTTCATTAAGTGACGTTCAACTAATTTCCACCTTGTTATTTTTTTTGTGTTATATATTGAAAAATAAATGGAAGGAGGCATTGCAAATTTCTGAAAGAAATAATCCCCACTTTATTCCCGAAATCCTCACCAGACCTTCCCAATCAGTGGGGATTTCGGGAATAAGCAAAAAAATATTTTTACAGCTATGCCTACCTTTGGGGCTCTATGAAAAATCGAGAGTTTTTTTTTAAAACGAAAAGTACTTAAAATTTTAAACGAAAAATTATTTCTGTTATTTTATTAAACTTTTTTAATTAGTTATTTACAGAAGTAATAGATCTCATCGATATCTTCATTTTGGATGACAGATGTCAAACTTAAAAGGATTAATTTACAGATATGATAGATCTCATTGGTATCTTTATTTTGGATGACAACTGTCAAACTTAAAAGAGCTATAAATCTGAAACTATTGGTCCAAGACTAGTAGTTTCTTTACAGAAATAATAGATCTCATCGATATCTTCGTTTTGGAT
Source organism: Alsophila aescularia (assembly GCA_946251855.1). Lineage (NCBI taxonomy): Eukaryota > Metazoa > Arthropoda > Insecta > Lepidoptera > Geometridae > Alsophila > Alsophila aescularia. The sequence continues at coordinate 14,560,112 of OX276384.1, forward strand.
GACAGCTGTCAAACTTAAAACGACTATTACTCGTAAACTATGGATCCTAGACTAAAAGTTTATTTACAGCTGAAGTAATAGATCTCATCGATATCTTCATTTTGGATGACAGCTGTCAAATTTAAAAGGACTATAACTCGGAAACTATTGATCCCAGACTTGTAGTTTATTTACAGATGTGATAGATCTCATCGATATCTTAATTTTGGATGACAATTGTGAAACTTAAAAGGGCTATAACTCTGAAACTATTGGTCCAAGACTGGGCCCCCGATTCAGAACCTTTCGATAACTCAGTTGTCGATCGATATGGTATTATTTATTCTGTGGATTCGGTTTGAAATCGTTAAATTCAATACATTTTTCATTCACAATATCGAATTAGGTTCGATATAGGTTCGTTATCGAAAGGTTCTAAATCGGGGAGCAGTAGTTTCTTTACAGATATAATAGATCTCATCGATATCTTCGTTTTGGATGACAGCTGTCAAACTTAAAACGATTTTAACTCGAAAACTATGGATCCTAGACTAAAAATTTATCTACAGCTGACAATTAGTGGGGATTTTGGGAAAACTTTGTTAGCTTTTTTCCTGAAATCCCCACTGGTGGGGACGGTCTGGTGGGGATTTCGAGAATAATATTATCCCTCTGTGGTATGCAGCTTACATTTCAAAGACGAAGACATTCTAACAAGAGGCTAAAACCTGAAGCATGAAAGTTGTAGTCATGTTTAGTTCATAAATTATGGTCGTCCTTTTAGAACGAGACACAGGTCCTTAATAGATAAAAAAAACTTAGGTATTGAAGCAACAAGTACAACAACCATATGCCAGTACCTAACTACCTACCTTTCAAAACCTAGTTTACCTAGTAGTGCCATAGATAAATAATAGAAGCATTATTTATCTATGGTACAACTCCAGATAAAGGAACTCTTCAACGGTCAATAGCACAGACACTTATTTTTTGTACGCATTATGTAGGTACCTATATTTATTATGCTAGACGGTTTGAAGTTTTACTATAACATGGTTGCTGCTCTCTGGGTTGGCTCCTGATTAGAGAACTCCTCAATGGTTAACAGCATAGACACGAAATATTGTATACGCATTTAATTGTGATAGCCCTTTCTAAGTTTCATTATGACAGGCTACTGCATAAAAGCTTATTTTTTTTATTTTACATATTTAAAAAATAATTTTATCTTTATGATGACAAACTTTTCATACAAAAAAAGTGTCCCAAAATCCCAATCCGTTACAATTTATCGTACATTTTTTGATGAAACTCCCTTGTGCGTTGTGCCGTTTTCCTATGTAACTAGCAACGTAAAATGATGTTTATTTCACTGTTTTATAACTGATTATCAAATGAGAATAAATTTGCCGTTTTCGTGTTGTCGTTTTGCCTCTTTCAAAACCAGCGGCTATGAAGGAGGTTTTTTTTTACTGTTCTATATCTGGCTATCAAATGAGAATTATATTGCTTGAGAGTCCCATAACTCTAACATATTTGTTTCGCTGGTTCAAAGCTGATTACCGAACAAGAAAAGGGCCTTCACGCTCTCATAATCACACAAAAATATTTAAAAAATAATTAAATCATCTTCTTATTTAAAATGATCTTTTTTTTGTAATTAAACACTCAATAGAATAAAATAATTATAATTGAACAAGAACAATATAGTTACCTTCTTCGAAATTAAAAATAGTAATATGTAATAATTACTATAATAATAATAGTATACATAAATTCAACATGAAGCTGAGAAAGACGTTTGAAATCAACTTTTGCCATAATTTTTAATATGGTTGCGCTTATTTATGAGCAGCTTGACGTGCTAATTTAAAGTACTAGTAAAGTTAAGTTTATTGAAAGTAACACAAGAGAGAGCCTTACAGTAGTCGCATAAGATGTGTAACATCTGACATCTCACCTTGGTATTAATAATAAGTAACATTAACATACTCTATTTACAGTACATATATTATCTGTAAAGACTAATATAATGTACTGTGCTCTAGCACCGCGCGCGGTCATTGGTCACACATTTGACGTTTAACGTTTGACATTAGACGTTTGACATTAGACGTTTGACATTAGACGTTTGACATTAGTCGTTGGACATTTGACGTATGACATTCAACGTTTAACTTTGACGTTTGACTTTGATTGACTTTTGTACGTTGGACGTTGGACTTTTTTCTTTTGTCTAAGTCTGTTTCTGTGTCTGTGTTTGTGTCTGTGTCTGTCTGTGTCATTGTATGTGACTTTGACTTCCCCTTCGCCCTTCACCCCTTCGCCCTTCTCCCCTTCGCACTTCCCCCTAACCTCCCCCGATTTTCGCCACCCTCCCTTCACATTTTGCCAACCTACCCTACCCTCCCCCCCTACTTTCCCTAACCTTCCCTCTTTTTCAATATTTACCCAGATTAGATCGTAGGAAGTGCGATATAAATTTATCAGTATATAGCCAAGAATGTAATGCGCACTCCCCCGGCTCTTAAGTTTTAAACTAAAACGTTTGAATATTCTTGTTTGTTAAGTTTCGCTTGCGCTTTTATTAAAGTAAAATAACTGTTCTACTACTTTTTTTATGACTTTCCTATTAGAATTAGTATTAAAGCCGATATTTTGCTCGGAAAGTGGCTAAACTGCAATTTCGAACTTTTTAGGGAAAATACCAATGTTTGAAGTAATTACTGCATCACAGGTTTTTCAAAAAATAACAGAGCTGCTTGCTCAAATTATATCAAATTTTGTCTTCTATATAAATGTAAGCAAATTATCGTTAGAAAAACGCTGTTTTGCCTGTCTGTTAAGTTTCGAAACTATAACCAAATTACTGATTCTCTTAAGTTGCTTTGATGTTACCGACTTCGACCAATTTACGTTACAGATGTCATCAGCGCTTAATATGTCTATTATATATTCTGTGAAGTCACGTAACGTAAGCGAGTAAATTTTTCAATATTTTTGACTTAATGTATGGACAAACACATATAAAAACATATAAGTAAGTAGGTATACTTTTTTATAATTTTTTTATCGAATGGTCGTTGGTTCAAATCCCGCAAGGTGCAATCATTTGTGTGATGAGCAGGAGTGTTTGTTTCCGAGTCATGGATGTAATATTGGTATCTATGTATGTTTATCCGTTATCTAGTGCCCATAGTACAGAGTATCCTAGTTTGGGGCTAGGTAATTGGAGTGAATTGTCCCGAATATATTTATTATTCTATGTTACTATTATACTATCGTAATATAAAAGTATCGATGTTACGTACTCTATATCACAAAATAACGAAAAATACGGTCTGACTCATGTACGAGAACCTACCTATATTCAAAGTACGGTCTGACTCATGTACGAGAACCTACCTATATTCAAAAAATAATAGTAAAAAGTAGGGTACCTAACCTAGCTACTTTAACTCTAACAGCAATGGTTACAGACCATTGCTACGATTACACGAGTTTGAGGTGAATCTACGTAATTAAATTAGATACTTTATTTAAATTGTAACACATGTAGAAGGTACAAATTAATCTGTGTAGCTATTTATAAAGAATAACAAATGACAAACGTGACTGAGGTGTTAGCCTAGTCTTATATCATTATTGAATTAAACTCAGACCGTAGAATAAATAATAGGTCCACACTCACGCGGTAATTCACCTCTTTAGGGTTGTCAAACAAAGAATTTTAACGAATTTTATATTATTTTGGAAGGGTTAACTATTGACTAAATTGAATTACCTATTGTGAAAACAGTGTCGCACCTCGCACCTGCAAGATGTGAAAGGTGACTCTCGTGGAGGTCCTTGTTCCCTTGTGAACTATCATTTGAATATCTGCAAAAGAAAGATGAAGGAGAGTTATTTCTGAGAAGTATAAGGGACTAGGGACCGCATTGGCAATTCAATGCCTCTGATGCAGACGTTCCTGAGTGGCTGTGACCACTCATAGTCAAGTGCTGGCTAATGTTTGTTTGCCGCTCTGCTGTAGCCTATATCTGTCCACAGCTGGACGTAAGCCTCTCCTAATGCAAGCTCGGTCTTCTACTCTCCTCATGCATTTTCTTCCAGCCGCTTTTCGTAGGTCGTCACTCCGCTACGTTTGCCTAAACGTGGTCTCCAACTCTCCACTCGAGAACTCGTATACCCCAGCGGTTATCGGTTTTTCGGGAAATGTGACCAGCCCACTGCCACGTTAGCTTATTTTTCTAAGAGCTATGTCGGTTACCTTGGTTCTCCGTCGGATATCTTCATTGCGAATCCTTTCCTTCAGAGAAACTCCAAGCATAGCTCTCTCCATAGATCGCCGAGCGACCTTAAATTAGTTGACTAGTTAGTGAGTGTCCACGTTTCGGCTTGGTATGTTATGACGGGTAGGTCACACTGATTAAATAGTTTTGTCTTCAGACACTGTAGTATGAACGAACAGACGACCTGTCGAAGCTTGCCGAATGCTGCCCAACCCAGCTAAACTCTTCTGTTGGCTTCTTTCTCAAAGTTGTTCTTACCTAATTGCAATATTTGCCCAATTTAAATATATTGTTGGACAACTTCAAGAACCCGAAACCGATTGCAGTCAATGGTGTCCACCATTGACTGCAATCAATGGTGGACACAATCGGTTTCGGGTAAATAAGATCATTGTTAAGGTACGCAAAAGATATAAAAAACGAAGTCCTTTTATCAATATCCCGGAATATCCAGAAGTTCGAGGTCTGCAGTAAACTACTTACTTAGTATTTATTTCATATATATAATTTTTATATAGTGATAGAATGAAGAGCTCCAACAATAAAATGCTCTTTGAAATCTAGTATACATGTACCTAATTATAAATAATGATAACCTCATCACTGTTTTCTCTCTAGAAACGTTTCTTGATAACCCTATATTACCTATATGATGTCCACATAACGAGATTTGAAGCGATCTGTCTGACCAGTCAGTCAGTCACTCAGAACAGTCGGCGGTGGTGGCTGTTTGCTTATCAAAACAAATAATGGGTGAGTTCAAGTTTGTTTACTTATATTTTGAAGGAAAATTCCTTCACTGAGAGGAGTGAGAAGGTCTACTACTTAGAAATAGTAAAATACATAAATATCTTTTCAATCTTGGAAGTCCTCATAAAAAAAAAACTTGATGTAACAAGAAAGCATTTGATTACTATAATTTAGATCACAGACTTGTCGGAATTCCGTGACAACCATTTTAAACCCGCATCAAGCACGTATAAAGGGGAAGAGTTTGAAAGGTTTCTTATTATCTATGCCAGATTTATATCTGAATTAGGGGTAGAGCATAGAATTACTAGGGTTCAGAGCTAGAAATGTTTCATTTTGTGCATATTTTTTATTGTTGATACGTACCTATACTTTTGACTAATACATAACTTAAGTACAGCAAAGAAAATACACACTATATTATGTAAAGCCACATAGATTATGCCAGACCGATATAAAACGGATACCTGAGTGCTCGACTTCAACTGTTTTGTTAATAATTTTTTTATTAACAGCAGACAAGAGAAATTAACTTTGTTTTTTTTTTAAATATAACTTTTGAAATCAAAAAGTACCTTCAAATATACTGAATGAATTTAATGTTTGTATTTAGACCTTAGATTAGACTAGTATAGTTATTCTATGACTATACACAGGCTGGATTTTTGAGGTGGGACAGCAACTATTTACCGTTAACCATTGTTGTCGCAGGAAAACGTTCTTGAAACTGTCTTTAATTTATGTAGATATTTGATCAGCAATCACAGATTTTGGAAAAAAAACAGTCAGCAAGACAATTCGCCATTTACATAAAAACTTTTTTGTTGCTATCCTGTGTACCTATCCCGTTTCTTACAAGGATCAAAAGTCTCTATCGTACCAACCGAGATTAGTAGAGTATAAGAAAAGACAGAAATCGCTAAAAATAACATAAATTTTGTACGAAATGAAAGTATGTACTTAGATGAATAAAATAAAATTCAAACATCGGTCAATTACAGCTTTTCAAAGTTTACTTTTAATAAGAAAAATAAACTTGCCGCCAAAAAAATAATATAATAATTTTCAAATTTGTACAGATTTCTATTTTATTTTTTCCGTGTCATAATAAGTTTAAGAGCATTGCAAGCCACAACAACAACAAACTCTGACATTATCTTATTGATATTATTGTGATTTATTAATTGTATTCCAAATATTGTATGTCCGTTATGGACAAATTGTTGATACTACATTATAGTATAGGTGCTACCAATAAGATCTATTTGAACACAATTTCTGTAATAAATATTCATTTCTTTTAATTTCAGAAAGGTATTTAGAAAAAAAAAAGCCTAATTATAAAACATTTGAAAAAAAAACGACGTACTCTTGATGAAATAAGATTTAAATTTCAAATTAATAAAATAATTTAGTTTTTTGTGGCGGCCCGTATTTTTCCGTAGTGAAAGTAAATTATGAAAAGTATGTATTCCAATGATTTTTAAATTATTTTTTATTCATTCACAAATGATTATATTCAAGAGAGATTTCGTGAGTTTTAAAACCCACGATGTCACTTGGTTGGAGGTGCTGGCCCAAAAACGAACACGAAGGCATACAGTACGGCCGATAAGTCGTGGCCACTCTGAACTTCGTGCAAATGGCTGCACAATGAACATTTTTAGAAATCGAAGTGCGGAATGAGGTGCATCTCTAGCTTAGACCATAGCTCCGTGCACGTAGCCTCATTCCGCCATTCAGTTCCTAAAAACGTTCATTGTGCTGCCATTTGCACGAAGTTCAGAGTGGCCACGACTTATCGGCCGTACTGTAATTGTATGAACAACTCGGCACCCTCCACACACTCGCAAAACTTATTTGCCAACGGTGCGGTTGCAGCTGCGGACACGGGGTCCGCAGCTACAACCGCAAGAATGAATCAAAGAAAGAAAATACATATATTTCTGACAACACACAACATTAAACATTATCAAAAACAAAAATTAGGAAATTAGACAAAAAAAAATTAACAACACACAAAACATTGTTATTTTTTGAGACGCTACACCCACACACACACACACCATTACCCAGTAGTGGTAACTGTACCTACGGGTTTAAAAAATGGATTATGGAACTACACCGGAGGTATATTAAATGAACCAACAAAGAGTCACATCTGTTTAAAAATCCTAGGTATGAGGATAACACTGAAAACAAACAAAAGAACAAACTAAGTCAGAATCTGAGTTAAGAAATGTATTCATTAATTTAAAAAAAAAAACGGCCAAATGCGAGTCGGGCTCACGCACCTAGGGTTCCGTACAAACTTGTAGGTATGTAAATAGTTCGCCCATCACGGGCATCGAATCTCAAAAGTTTTTTTTTGTTTCATTACAAGTTTACGGTTTTTGGATTTTACCTTATACTCGTGCTAAGTATAAGACTTTGCTGTTTCCCAAATTTCATGATTCTAGGTCAATTGGAAGTACTTACCCTATTTTTGGTTTTGGTTCCCTTGCGAGTGTTGAAAGATGCGGCATAAACGGCCATAGAAGTTTGTCTTTTTCACAGCTCCAAGAGATTGCAGTCTTGAGTATTTCATATGAATTTCAACTTGATACCTACACGCGTTTTTGAGAAAAAGGGTCTTGACAGACACATAGACAGACAGACGGACAACAAAGTGATCCTAAAAGGGTTCCTTTTTTCCTTTTGAGGTACGGAACCCTAAAAACCGATAGGTATATTTTGTATGACATTTATATGAGACCACATTGAAGGTTCTCTTTCGATAGGTACGCATAAAATATAATGTCATAATTTAGTATGGCATAATTTTACTTATCCTGATAATGTGCAAGCATAATAATAATTACGCATAAATGTTTAGACATAATCGTGTTTACCATATCTAAAGTTAACATAACGATAAATAAGCATATCATTTAGTAGCATGTAATTTTCAATATTCACCGTGAGTGAAATAACTTACGTACCTAATACATACCCATGTAAAGCAAAACATATTCTAGTCTTACGGGTGGCCCAAGGGCAATCCTGCCGCACCTTAACCTACTGTCACAGTATAGTTTCTAAATAAATAAATAAATATATTCGGGACAATTCCACACCAATTACCTAGCCCCAAACTAGGATACCCTGTACTATGGGTACTAAATAACGGATAAACATACATAGATACGAATATTATAACATCCATGACTCGGAAACAAACATTTTTGCTCATCACACAAATGATTGCACCTTTCTATAATATATTTCTAAAGATCATGATGCCTACCTTATCAGTATGCCACCACTGTTTATGTAAAATTAATATTATGTCATTAAAAGTTATGCCTAACTCATTATGCTAAAGTAAATTAGTATTAAAAAAGGTTATGCGAAGCAAAAGGATACCCATATTGAATGTCCACCAAATATATATCTATTTTACTATAATAAAACTGTAACTGGGTCGAATCTGTAAAATTAATATTTTTTGAAAATTAAAATTGCGATAAACTTCCTTATATTATCGATATAGAAGAAAAAAACAGTTTTTTTTTCTTTTTTCTTTTTGTCTGTCTGTCTGTCTCTTTGAACATGCATCACGCTGGAACTATCAGACCGATTTTGATGCAACTTGGCAAAATTATAGCCGATGTTATGGAATAGCATTTAGGATACTTTTCATCCCAAAAAACTAAAGGGTTCCTGCAGTATAAGGGTTGAAAGTTATGTAAAAAAAACACGCGTCACGCTGAAAGTACATGTCGTATTTAGATGAAACTTGGCACAGTCATAGTTTATACTTATGCGTTAATATTTAGCATTTTAAACAAAATGGTTCCTGCGGGATAGAAGTTGAAAATTATGTAAAAATATTATTTAACCAATCGATAGTGTTGGCGAACTGGATGAAATCTTGAAAAGAAATATCATATGGCAAAACAAAGATACAATTAAGATGCTTTTAACCCAAAAAAATGAAGGGTTCCTGCGGGATATGCGTTGAAAGTTTGTAACAGTTGGTGCAATGACCAATCGATTGTGTTGGCGACACGGATCAAATCTTAAAAATAAAATATATACCCAGAGGGTCCAAATAGAGCCCAATTTTTGAGCCTACAAATGAATGAATTTGTTGACCCGTAATAGGCAGCCGGTTGAAATTTTCACAGACTATGACATAGGTATTGTGTTATTATGTTTTATGGCGAGGTAGGCGAGAGATGGTAGCCTAGTGCAACTTAGAATCCAATGATACCGGGTTTAGTCCTTCCTAGGCTCCGCACTAATTACTTTTCCAAGTTATGTGCGGTTTCAACGCTCGTTAAGGATAAATCAATGGGACGAGTTACTGAACCGAAAAATTAATATTTTATAAATTTAGTATCTCGTCCTATATGGACGACTTTGTTGTGAGACGAGTTGCTGAACTAGCCATCTGTCCGTCTCGGCTGTTATTGATTCATGGCAGAAAGATAAGATCAGGTAAAATATAACCCAGGTGTGTTCAAGTCAAGAGTGAATAGGTATCAACTAGGCAAGCGTGCTACACCTTCGACCACATCATAGCTTTCCATCAGGTGAGATGGTGGTCAAACGGTTGCCTAGATCGTGATAAAAAAAAAGAGTAAGGTAGAATAAGAATTAGATAATATATAAGAATTAGTTAAGATTTAAGGTTTCATGGCAGTCGTTAAGCCATGGCAGAGGACCTCGGACCATCTGACAAACTCTGACACCAGAGACCAGCACTACCTCATACGACAAACAAACAACACTGTTTTATATCCTAACAAATAATAAAACAAAGGTTCACAAATGTTTAACCATTTTAAACATCGTGGTTTTTTTAAATTGTTTTTGATCTATTGTTAATACATACTCGTAAATACCTATATACAAGTGCCAAACTGATGTGACTATAGTAAAACACAAAAAAAAAACAGTCAATTGCGAGTCGGACTTGCGCTAATGATTCCGTAAAATGATGTCCGCCGGACACGAGGCAAGTTTGTGAGTCAGTTCAGTCACTGGCTTGCACTGGCCTCGTGTACATTGAAGACAGTTCAGTGAGTAGGTAGTACGTGTCTTCAAATGTATTCGTACACGAGACCAGTGAAAGGCCATTGACTGAACGGAAACACTGAACTGCCTCGCAAACTGGCCTCGTGTCCGGCGGAATGAAAGATAACACAATGTTTGATGTATGGCGTTTGAATTGACAAAGTTTCTGCCGGTTGGAAGTAGGTACATTTGGATGTTAATTTGAAGGATGGCCAAAGGTTTATTTTAACCATGTTGTGCAATTCACGCATGCAAAGGTACAGAGGCAGCGAATGCATGGCGTTAGCAGCGCGTCTAAGCGCGTGTTAGCAGCGCGGGAGGAAAACGTCGTCTGCATAGTCAATAAGCGATGTTTTACATTAGCCATCTGGCAAATGTGAGTTAGTTCAATACATGGCATACTTAGGAAATCACGAGGAAATAAAAATAGCACGCGAGCGAAGCCGCGGGCAAAATTTAGTTTCAAATAAAAAGAATCATACAAATTGGTTGACAAATACTTTAGAACCTTCTCCTATAAAGAAGTCGATAAAAAAAAAGATTTATTAAGTCTTCGACAACTTCATTAATATTCAGAGTGTCCTGTCTGTCGAAACCCAATGTAAATGTCGGATTTGTACAACGAAATTAGAGTCAAGGTCAGACCCGGTTTCATACTCACGGTGCTTAACCTGTAGTCCTTTACCGCGACACCATGAGAAGCCAAGCAATCGATAACAAAACTATCCGACAGCTGAACGAAATTTGGTAATTGTATTTTTTGTGTGCTTTTGGTCCTGGAATAACACGTAGGTTACTTTAACCCAAAGGAACAAAGCCCAAGCACAGCTAGTGATAGGTACTTAAAACTTATTTGCAATATTACGAGTAGTTACTCCACCCACTGTTATTGCCTGAAGGCATCAATATTACTCATTTTTGTCCACGATTTCACAAATGTCCAAGGTCCATTGAACAGACCCAGAAAATTGGGTCTGTGGTTCACTGATAGTAATTAAATTACTTCGTAGTAGTAAATGCTTTATGATAATGTTATATTTTAGACTGAGATAATCTTTGATTATAGATATAACTATAAGCTGTGCCCGCGGCTTCGCACGCGTGTTCATTCCTGGAGGTTAAAAGTACACAATGTATTGTAAAGTATTCGCTGGACCTAAAATACCAATATACCAAAATTTAATCAAAACTCCTTCAACCGTTAAAAAGATTTTTATCGATTGCTCGGCTCCTACACATTATTTTGAGATACCAAGTACACCGGTTTTTAAGTCAAACCCTAAGCTATCTATCAGTGAAAACCGCATCACAATCGGTGCAGTCGTTTTTAAGTGATGCGCGAACAAACAAACAGACTCAGATAAACAGACAGACAGACACACACGATTTAAAAAGATGTTGTATGTAGGTATGATACACTAAAAATAAATCAAATTTATTAATTTGATGTAATTTTAATAATATTACTGTGCATTATTAATAACAATTTTCATTTTTTTTAAATCCAATTTCCTTAATTTTTATTTTGTCCAGATTACAGGGGAACTTTTGGTCCTACAAAGTTTCACTTGTACTTATATTAAAGTTATATAACTGTTCTACAACTTTTTTCCATGTTTTCCTCGTAGAATGAGTATTATAGCAGATATTCTGCTCGGAAGGCGGCTAAAACTACAATTTTGAACTTTTTAGGATAATTGGCCAATGTTTAAAGTACTGACTGCATCTCAGGTTTTTCAAAAAATAACAGAGGTGCGGTTGGGCTCAAATTATAGAAAATTTTGATTTGTTTATAAGTGTCCTAGATAACTTTTCCATGGGAAGCATTTTGTAGAAGTAATAAGCCATAATCTGAAAAAGATCTGAAGTATAGATAATGCCATATTTTATTTCTTATTCGCACCCTTTTTTACATCACCCGGGCATAACCCGGGGTTTATCTGAAAACCAGCTTCTTGTGTTGTGCGCACATTTATTATGTGGCACTGGGCCGTAGATAGATAGATAGATAGATAGATAGATCGGCAGATTAACTCTATTTTGAACACCACAAATTTAACGAGAGTTTATATCTAAAAATACAGTTTAACAACGAGTGTCACAAAGGGCAGTCTTATCGCTCAGAGCAATCTCTTCCAGACTACCGTGCACGGCGAGGAATAAGTAAGGGACGGTGGTTTTCAGTAAATAAATGAATAACATACCTACACCATAAAATACATAAATGTAAAGCAGTATAAGTACAAAAAATAATAAACATACATTATTATTATTAATAAATACCTGCACAAATAACAAAAAGAATTGAGACGAAGCAGCTCAGCTAGTGATGTTTAAAGACGTTGAGTTGATGGTGTGCGTCTAATATCTACAGGTAGGGCATTCCACAATTATGTGTACAGGGCATATTTTATTTCTCTTTTATTATGTCTTATAACATTAATATACGTACCCACTTGTTGAGAATGCATGTTGCAATTTTTTACTGAGTCGATTCGGAAAAATCTTTAAACAAACACACACAACACAAACACTGTTCCTACAAAACAAACCAACTGTGACTATTAAGTAGCTATTATCTATCCTGTAGTATAGGTAGTTATGTACTTAGGTACCTATCTATTTAATATAAGTACTTACCATTTATTATTCGCAAGACGTCGTTTCAAGATCGGAGACCACAAAGAGGAAAATATTATGCGGTTATGTTATATTATGTTATGTTATTATGCCTTACTATCAAGTAAAATACGTATATTATACTAAAATAATTGATGGCTACCTACGAACAGAATACTGAAAACATTATACAAAGTTCAAACTTTAATATTTAACACCTATCGTTCTGTTAGAAAATAATTATAATGACCCAAAGCAATTAAGTTGTAAGGAGGTATAGTTAGCTAAAGTGTTATCGACTTAGCAATAACTATAGCCACTTATCTATGCTTATTCTAGAAATAGGCTTTGTATTCATTTATCTATGCTGATCTTATAGCGAACGAATGGGCTATGCTCGTGGTTTCTCTAAGGAATCGCATCCGGAACGAGGTGACACAACTCAAAGAATTTGCGAACTGAAGTGGTATTGGGCCGGTCACATAAGTCGAAGAACAGATAACAGGTGGGGTAGACGAGTTCTTGAGTGGAGAACACGTATAGGCAAACGTATTGTAGGCGCCCTCCGGCCAGATGGAGCGATGATTTAAGCAAAGTAGCTGGCAGCAGTTACATCTAAAGAGCCCAAGATCGGGCTCAGTGGCGTGCATTAGGAGAGGCCTATGTCCAACAGTGGACTAATGCAGGATGATCTTATAGCACAGAACTGTGATAGAACACCAGCATTTTTTATTTTAAAGCATTCCATATCTTTTAGTCTGATTGAGGCTTACTCTACTCAAAGTAGCGTCGATCAGGTGAAGTGCTATTGTGATGCTGAAGTCCAGTCCGTGTCGTATCTTCTCTTTTGCCCCTGATGCTCAATGTTCTAGACAGGATCTTGACTCGGACACAGAACAAGCGGCGGAGGTCAACTGAGAAGAGCCAGCTTTTGTCTTTTCTTTTTAATGGGGCTACGATGCTGTATATATCTGTCTCTCTGTTTGTATATCCATCCATTGTCTGTTAAGGGATTTGTACCATAGTATTAGTACCTCGATGGAGTTAGTCGGAACAGGATAAATATATAGGATTGCCATTCGCTGCAGGGTTCCCTTGAGATCAAATTAGAGATAATGTTTTGAGCTAAGGAGGATGCAAGCAATCAAGTCTTGAATGAAATTTAAGGATAGGTACTTATCCTGCTTTCCTAACAGTCAATCATATTAAATTATTCAATCAGTAAGTCAGTACAGAATTCATTCACAGCACAAAATAATAATACCTACAACATTCAGTTATCACAAAAATAAACACACAAAAAGTTTATCCACACCAATAAATAAAAGTGAAAACGTTTGTTTGTTTGTATATTAATAAAACATAGCATACTTTTTATCCCGGAAAATGGTAAGTTTCCACGGGAAAAAAGTAAAATGATGATTACTCGCTGTAAGGAACGGTTGCCATGGAAACGAAATAACACGTCTGACAAAAAATATGAGCGTTGATGCTATACCTACTTTTGCATTGATCCTAGAATAACCTATGATGTTTTTTTTCGCGATAAACTTTAGGACGCGGTCGAAAGCTAGTATGTAATACAGTAATGATCTCAAAATTATGTTTTAATTTTGAAATGAAATGAAATGAAATGATTATGGAACTTAATTTGTTGTAGAAACTAGCTGCGCCCCTCGGTTTCACTCGCATGGTTAAGAATGATGTTGATGCTTATGACGGTTCCGGGGCAGTGGTCCAACCGTTCTGTCCAACTAGTTGGACTACGGGCCCTTACTAGGGGTCATGGTCCAACTATTTTAGTAGTTGGACAATGTCCCCATAAATCACCTGAAAGAGAAACGAACAAACCAACAGCCGGTTTAGTACAGGTTAATCGATCCAAAAATTATGCTCCACGGGTCGACAAAATTTGCTTTTTTTAATAAAATTAAAACAAGTCAAATTCTGTACATTGAAGATATCTCGAATTATTTTTTTGGAGGGTTCTCTATGTTCGATACTGAAGCAAAAACTGTATTTTGTTTCATTTTTGAACGCGCGTGATGCGTTCAAAAATGAAACAAAATACATTACGCCGAAACTACTGAATGAATTCAAATGAAACTGGGTATGATTTGAGTTCATACATAATTAGATGTACTCACAAGTCCTTTATAAAAAATAAAATTAATTACATAGTTATAACATAACATAACATAACGTCCGAGACGTTAATGGCTAGATGATACCAAGGAGTGGACTGGACTTGGCTATCGACAATTAAAATACGCTACATGGGACCGCAAGAAGTTTTGCCTACTGACCTCCAAACTTCAATTTGAAGATGGCACACGATGATGATGATTATGATGATGAACATAACATGAGAGTTATCATCTGCATACAAACAACTTTGCACTTTATTTGGCAGAATATTGTTTTATAATATTTGCTATACATGTATATTGACGAATAAAAAAAAGAAGCAAAAACTGTTTTTTTTAAATTTTGAATTGTAAATATCAATACTTATAATGAAGCAATACGTACAAAAATCTGTACAAAGACGATAATGAAAAATATGGTCTAGGGTAAGTACTTAAAATAAGCTAATAAACAAGTTCTTTTTTCAAATCATGTCTGTCTGTATGTTTGTTTGTTCACGCATCACGTTAAAGCTACTGGACCGATTGCAATGCAATTTTCACATTGGATAGCTTATGGCTTAACTTAAATACTCGTGTAATTGGCATCTCAATACGATAAGTAGAAGCCGAACAATTGATAAAAATGTATGACTGCTGAAGAAATTTTGGTATATTGGTATTTTAGGTTAAGACCTAAAATACCGGAAGGGTGAGGGTTTGTGTGTATGTGTGTGTATTGTGTGTGACTGAGAGTTTGTGTAGATGAACATAACTTGTTAACTTGTGTATATGGTAGGGTATTGAACCCTACCACACCTGAGGTAATGAACTCATCCGTTCTACGATAGTTCATGTTAAATAACCATTTTTATTTACTTTCCGAGCGCATCAAGCAATTTCATAAATATTCTTAATTTTGTTAATTTTATTAAACACTAGTTTTCCCGCCCGCGACTTCGTCCGCGTGGACTACTGTTTAGCGCGATAAAAAGCATCCTATGTTCTTCTAGGATACTAAAAACTAACGCAAAAATGTTACGATAGTAACATACACATCAATGGCACACCACTCTTGATGTTTTTGACATACTTGTTATTTCGTTTCCATGGCAACCGTTTCTTACAGCGAGTAATCAACATTTTTCTAGTTTTTCCGTGGAAAGTTACTGTTTTCCGGGATAAAAAGTATCCTATGTTTTATTCCAGGGTATAAGCTATCTCCATTCCAAGTTTCATCAAAAGTTATCGCGTGAAAGCTCCCCAAACAAACAAATAAACAGACAATGTTTCACTTTTATATATTGGTATGGATGGATGAAATTAGACATATATATCTGGACTGGTGTTGTAAGTAGGCTGTACGAGATCGAGCAATAGCACAAACTTTCTCCTAGTCCTAGTACTTTCTTTTAGTAAATGGTAATTTCTAATAGGATATTTTATGTTTCCAAGTACTGTATATAGGTTAAGCGACCTTCGTGGTTGGCCCCGTAAAAGATGGCGTGACGACATAATCGCCTATCAACCCAATTGGATGGATCTAGCTCTGGATAGAGATGAGTGGAAGATAATGGGGGAAACCTTTGCCCAGCAGTGGGAAACAATTGGATAAAAAAAACGATAAAATATCTTATAGTTAACTACATGTGCGAGCGGCTTCGCATAAAAAAAAGAAGTTAAAAGTACTCTATGTGCTATTCCATGACCTAAAATACCAATATACGAACATATTTTGATCAAAATTCCTTCAACCGTCGAAAAGAATTTTATAATAAAAACAATATATATTATTATAATTTTAAATAATTTATAATATATAATTGCTTTATTATAAGTAAGTTGACGAGTACTGTCGAGTAGACAAATATTACTAAAAATTTTTAATTATTCATTTTTGTGAGGACCTATGTATACTAATTTAATGATGCAAACTTATTAACTTACTTAAAAGAGCTTTATCTCGGTAACTATTAATCCTAGACTAGTAGTTTCCTTACAGAAATGATAGATCTCATCGATATCTTAGTTTTGGATGAATGACAGCTGTCAAACTAGAAATGGCTATTACTCGGAAACTATTGAACCTAGACTAGTAGTTTCTGTACATAAGGGATAGATCTCATCGAGATCTTCATTTCATGTGACAGCTGCCAAACCTAAAAGGGCTTTATCTCGGAAACTATTAATCCTACACTAGAAGTTTCTTTACAGATGTGATAGATCTCATCGATATCTTCGTTTTGGAAGAATAACAGCTGTCAAACTAAAAATAGTTTTTACTCGGAAACTATTGATCCTAGACTAGTAGTTTCGTTATTTATGGGATAGATCTCATCAAAATCTTCATTTCATTTGCCAGCTGTCAAACTTAAAAGGGCTATAATCTCGGAAACTATTGATCCTAGACTAGTAGTGTCTTTACATTAGGGATAGATCTCATTGAGATCTTCATTTCATATGACAGCTGTCAATTTTAAAAGGGCTTTTACTTGGAAACTATTGATCCTAGACTAGTAGTTTCTTTACTTTAGTTGTCATCCAAAACGAAGATATTGATGAGATCTATCCCTTATATAAAGAAACTACTAGTCTAAGATCAATAGTATCGGAATTATAGCCCTTTTAAATTTTACAGCTGTCATCCAAAACGGAGATATCGATGAGATATATCTTTTCTATGAAAAACTACTAGTTTAGGATCGTTAGTTTCAGAATTATAGCCCTTTTAAGTTTGACAACTGTCATCCAAAACAAAGATATTGATGAGATCTATCACTTCTGTAAAGAAACTGCTAGTCTAGGAGCAATATTTTCCAAGATAAAGCCCTTTTAAGTTTGACAGCTGGCATATAAAATGAAGATCTTGATGTGATCTATCACTTCTGTAAAAAAACTACTAGTCTAGGATAAATAGTTTCAGAGTTATAGCCCCTTTAAGTTTGACAACTGTCATCCAAAACGGTGATATCGATGACATCTATCACTTCTGTAAAGAAACTACTAGTCTAGGATCGTTAGTTTAAGAGTTAAAGTCCTTTTAAGTTTAACAGCTGTCGTCCAAAACGGAGATTTCGATAAGATCAAGAAAAAAAAATACTAGTCTAGGATCGTTAGTTTAGGAGTTATAGCCTTTTTCAGTTTGCCAGCTGTCATCGAAAACGGAGACATCGATGAGATCTATCACTTCTGTACAGAAACTACTAGTCTAGGATAAATATTAAGTTTTCAGCGCGATTAAGTTCCGTTTAAATAGTTAACTATAGGATCAATAGTTAAAGAGTTATAGGCATTTTTAATTTGACAGCTGTCACCCAAAACGAAGATATCGATGAGATCTATCATTTCTGTAAAGAAACTACTAGTATAGGATCAATATTTTACGAGTTACAGCAATTTTAGTTTGACAGCTGTCAACCGAAATAAAGATCTCAATAAGATCTATCACTTCTGTAAAGAAACTGATACTCTAGAATCAATAGTTTCAGAGTTATAGCCCTTTTAAGTATGACATTTGTCACTTTGACACATTTTAATGAATGAATTAATTGTTGCATATAATTATGTCGATAAGTAATTGGTCTGTTACGAGTCTTATACGTTATAGCTTACTATTTGTCATACCATGCAGTGAGACCACGAGTAAAAAATATTTTATCGTGGTCACACTAGTGTGACAAATCGGTGTGACCACGAGTCCGTTGCCTTTATTTGTGCGTATGACTGTACAAAAACCATGCCGTACTTTATATAGGTTGAGTCAATAGATGAATGACAAGCAGTTAGGACACGAAGAAAAATAATAACTTTTTCGTTCTTATTGCTTTATTATAAGTATAGATATATAGATAGATAGGTACACATATCAAATTGTGAATATGGCATTACGCCATACGCATATTATTGTAGGTATCAACAATTTGACCACGACACGGACATGCATAGGTACTTAGAAAACAATAACTGAACTAGTGATTAACCCTTATGGGCTAAGTTCCACCAATTAGATAACATTTTACGATTCAAAATGTCAGGATAAAATACTAGATAATGTCATTTTAATTTATGAATAATTTAACTAACATCATAAAAACATTTGTATCCAATTAATTATGTAGCCATAAACAGTTTTGTCTTGAACTGATACAATCTTTTATCTCAAGGTATCATGTATTCTAGTTCATAAATTCTAGTGATCTATTCTATATCTACGTATAATAAAGCAGTAAGTACCAAAAAATCTGTACAATGAACATAATTTAAAAAAAAAGGTCTGTGGTACTTGAAATAGGCTACTGAACAAGAATATAACATTTTCTAATATCGTGTTTGTATCTTTGTTTGTCTATAAGTTTGTTCTCGCATCACGTAAAAACTTCTAAATCAATTGCGATGCGGTTTTCATAGTTGGATAGCTTAGAGTTTGACTTAAAAACTGCGGTACTTGGTATCTCAATCTGTTGAGTAGAAGCCGAGCAATCCATAAAACTTTTTGACGGCTGAAGGAATTTTGATCAAATGTTGGTATATTATTTGTTTAGGTCTTGGAATAGCACATAGACTAATTTTAACCTAGAGAAATGACCACACGTGCAAAGCCGCGTGTACACCAGTAAATAAAATATTATAGGCTCCTTGGTCCGGTGGCCGTAATAAATGCGAGCGGAGCGGGGAAGGCGCACGGGCGAGCGCGGGCGCAGTGAGGCCCCACAGCACAGAATAAATAATAGCCCACAGCCCCACTCACTATGCGGGTTACGTAACAGAGTGAACGAACCGAACGGTTATAAGGTACGCAAAGACAGACTCGCGAGCTCTACAGCTCACAGAGCCACTATAATAGTACAAGTGCCCACAGCCCCACTCACTATGCGGGCTACGTAACAGAGTGAACGAACCGAACGGTTATAAGGTACGCAAAGACAGACTCGCGAGGTCTACAGCTCACAGAGCCACTATAATAGTACAAGTGCCCACAGCCCCACTCACTATGCGAGCTACGTAACAGAGTGACCGACCCGAACGGTTATAAGGTACGCAAAGACAGACTCGCGAGGTCTACAGCTCACAGAGCCACTATAATAGTAATTTAGGGTTGCAAAACAGGATCCAATTCTCCCCGAGTGACGTTTTCATAAATCGATCTTCATAATTCTAAAAATGACCGGCACAATAAACTACATCACCGCAGTCTTGTCTGGCTGATCCTGTCACCGCGATGTCTCAAAACATCATCCCCGTATCTTCTACATGGTCTGTCTTGGATGGGCTCAGGATGATCACGGACATGAAAAAAAGGGGAAGATTATAACATAGTCAAAGATTATAATTTCAATTTTGTTCAATTCCAGGTTCGACAACGTTGATCGTAGCTGCGTTTGCGGTGGTGTTTGTGATTGCATACTCGGAAGCCGGTGAGTACACCTTGGTTGGTTCCAACCCAACCCAAGCCTACAGAACGCTTATCCACACCAATAACGAGTAAAACGTTGTGTGTTTCTTTGTTTGGGGAGCTTTCACGCCAAAACGGCTGATCCGATTTTGATGAAACTTTATAAATAGGTACTGTACAATATAGATACTAACATAGGATACTTTTTATCCCAGAAAATGGTAAGTTATAATAAAACTGGAAAATTTCGATTACTCGCTGTAAAGGAACGACATGTTGCCGAGGAAATGAAATAATAATAAATCTGTCAAAAAGAATCAAGAGCGTTGATGCTTTACATAAAACTAAAACAAAAAAGTTATTTTCCAAAAACCTTTGGTTTTTAATATCATAGACCAAGATGAGCATAGGATGCTTTTTTTCGCGATAAATGTAGTCCGCGCGGTCCAAGTCGCGGGCGAAAGCTAAGTAACTCATAAGTACAGCATAGCAGGGCAGGCAGCAGTACTTCACGTGCAGTCGAGTTACGACTAGATTTCATATAATGATGACGACCTAGTGGTCTAGTGGCTAGAGACCGAACCGTTCGCGGGTTCGAATCCTGCAAGGTGCAATCTTTTGTGTGTTGAGCAGAAATGTTTGTATCCGAATCATGGATGTAATATGTAACTATGTATGTTTAATCGTTATCTAGTGCCCATAGTACAGGGTATCCTAGTTTGGGGCTAGGTAATTTGTGTGGAATTGTTCCGAATATTGTCCAGAATATATATACTTATTTGGTACATTTTGTCGCTCTCATAATTAAATATTGGTAACTATGTAAGTTTATCCGCTATCTAGTGCCCATAGTACAGGGTATTCTAGTTTGAGGTTAGGTGTGGAATTGTCCCGAATATTGCCCCGAATATATATACATATTTGGTACATTTTGTCGCCCTCATAATTAAATATTGGTAACTATGTAAGTTTATCGGCTATCTAGTGCCCATAGTGCAGGGTATTCTAGTTTGAGGCTAGGTTGTTGAATTGTCCCGAATATTGGTGTGGAATTGTCCCGAATATTGTCCGGAATATATATACTTATTTGGTACATTTTGTCGCCCTCATAATTAAATGATTGATACTATACCTAACGTAAATACTGGAGTTATTGACACTGCACTGCTGGACGGGCCACCAACGCGACGTAACAGAGATGACTAAAATAAAACGGGTTTACGTGGAGCAGCAGTTAACTTATGACATCTATAGGAGCGATTGCGTTTTACTTCCATCCAGTCGTAACGACGATTAAACCATATCTTATAGAATATGTCAGAGGCCCTCGGGCGCCTTAACAAACTCTGACACAACAGGCCAGCACTACCTCTTACGACAAGCAAGCAATATGGAATATCATTGGTTTTTTACCCCACTCTATTCTCACTTCCAGCTGGTAGCTGCCCCCTTCCATCAAAGGTGTACAGCTGCAACCCGAAGTGCGTGCAGGATTACGAGTGCGGCAACGGGAAGGTTTGCTGCCAGAACGGATGCAACGCCAAGTCCTGCACCATGCCCGCCGCTGGTGGCCAGGGCACCGGGGGCTCTAACAAATATGGCGGTAAGGAGGACAGGATCTGTAACTTTTTCAACTAACAATCTCTACATGAGAGCGGTAACGTCTGCTACCTTTTCAAAGGAAAATATATTCATCAAAACTCTTATAAAACCGCCCCACGATTCAGAACTTTTCGATAACGAACTGAACCGATTCGATAGGATGTCGTTCTCTTATTTATGTATTTCTCTTTGTTCATGAGATGTTAATGTTGACTTGTAAAAGTCGATATATCTATAATTATAATAAAGCAACAAGTACGAAAAAGTTTGTGCAAAGATAATAAAAAAATGGTCTAGGGTACTTAAAATAAGCTATTATTGAACATTTAAAAAAAACATGTTTGTCTGTCTTGTTGTGTTTGTTCACGCATCATGTAAAAACTACTGAACCGATTGCAATGCGGTTTCCATTGTCGGATAGCTTAAGGCTTGACTTAAAAACTGGTGTACTTGGTATCTTAATCCGATGAGTAGAAGCCGAGCAATCGATAAAACTTTTTGACGGCTGGAGGAATGTTGAGGAAATGTTGGTATATTGGGTCTTGGAATAGCACACAGAGTACTTTTAACCCAGAGAAATAACCACGCGTGCGAAGCCGCGGGTACAGCTAGCTTACAATAAAATACTTTGACTTTATCGTACGTTTCTTTTCGAGTTATTCCGAAGAATCAACTTGAAGATTCGATTTGATTTCGATTAATCGAAACCGAATAGAATCTGTAGCTAATCGACGATTGCGTTTGTGTTGTAAATAACCTACGTTTTTGAGAAAAGAAGGTGGAGGGGAGAGAGAAGGAGAAGGTGGGGAAGGAGGTGGGGGAAGAAAATAAGATAAGGGGAGTAGGAAAGGAGGGAGGAAAGTGGAGGAGGGGGAGGGGTGGGGAAGAGGAAGGTGAGAAGAAGGTGAAGGTGAGAGGAGATGAGGCAGGGAAAAAAGAGGGGGATTGGAGGGGAACCCTTTCTATTCCCTTCTCCTCACTCTCCTCTCCCTACCCACATTCCTCCGCCTCCCTACCTACCTCCCTCTCCCTCCCTACCCCCTTCCTCACCCCCCTACACATCGTCCACTTATCTTTCATCTCCCTCTCCACCCCACCTTAACAAAAAACTTCTCCTCCCACCTCTTCCTATTCTCCACCCCTCCCTACCCACCTTAGGATCCCCTTTCCCTCCTCCTCCCCTTCCCCTCCCTTTCCACCTCTTCTCAACTGCCACCCTCCTCCTCCTGTTTCGATAATGTGAATTTCATTACCGTAGGTGTAACCGTATGGTGTGTCGTCAGTTTCGATTCGGTATAGATTTCGATAAATTAATCGTCGATCCGATAAAATACATATTGAAAAATATATCGATAAAATATTATAAATCCTATGATATGTAACCGTATCGAACGTCAACTGAGTTATTGTGGGGCCGGTTCTCTGGAGATACAAGGTACACACAACACAAGGTACAAAAAAACAAATCTTTTCATAACCGTGATGCCAGTGGCGTAGCATGAGGTAGCATGGCCACAGAATAAATAATCGTACAAGGCATGCCCCGGGCGGCGCAGAAGTAAGGGGCCGCAGCGAGATAAGATAAGATGATTGTCGGCGTTGGTAAGAATATTTCGCCGATCATTCTAGAAAACAATCAAATGCTCGTCAAAAAATCTATTCTTCGTAAATAATGACTGTTGCTCGGCTTGACAAAAAGCTCGAAGCCTTTTTTTGTTGTTGTTTCTAACAGAGCTAGATCAAGAGCACATAGCGTCGTAGTTTATTGCTTTTTTGGTGTAAACGTAATTAGATAATTAGTTTTATCATTTATAAATGGATAGACCGATTTCAATGCAATTTTGTTTATTGCATGACTGGCCAGAAAAGGAGTGTAATGTTTTATGTATGTACGTATGTGAGTTTCTTTATTCCACCATAACTTTTAATTGCCTGAACAGATTTGGATCCATAATTCCATACTAGAGTTGATGAGGAAGTGGTTATGAGGAAGAGGAAGTGGAAGAGGAAGTGTCAAGCTCAAAGTTAGGGGATGCGGACGAGGAAGAGGATATATTTGTGAGGAAGAGGATGCGGATGAGGAAGAGGAAGAGGAAGTGAATGAGGAAGAGGAAGAATGAGAGAGAGAGTGAAAGTGATGTGGATAATTTTAGTTGGAAATTGAAATTAAACAAAATAAGCAGTATTTATTTATTTAACTCTAAAGATATATTTTTTAATAATCAAAATTTACAATTAGGAGATTAATTTTAATGAAAATTAATTTTGACGCAGTTTCTAACCTAAGCCCCTAGCAATAATTTTATTAAAAAGGCGATGATAAACTTGGGCATTCAATTTTGCAAGCATTTTGGCGAATGTTAAGGAGGAATTAGGCCAAACGAATATACAGCTAGAGAATAATATAGAATGAATGAGATAGATTGATAGAATGAGCATTTGCTCGTTTGGTCAAATAGGTAAAAGCTCACTAGAAATAAACAGGAGCATTCCTAATGAGCATTGTAGTGAATCAACAAAAAATCCGCTAGTGCTTTTTGCCAAGCCGAGCAAATCTCATTGTCTACGAAGAATTTATATTTTGACGAGCATTTGTTTGAACATTCCATAGAATGATCGAAGAAATATCCCCCGCCGGGACACTCGTATGGTAAAGAATAAATCGTCGTTGATTTTGCGTGCACAGTCAAATTTTGTTTTGTATACTATCTTCAGCTTAATTTCAATTTATACTTTATTTTATCATCATCATCATCAGCCGAGACACGTCCAATGATCGTAGGCTTCATACATAGGCTTCATTAGATCTGTAGATGATATTCATATTGTTTTGTATGTTTCCAGGAGGTGGCATAGGAGTGTACTGCGATAACGTAAAATGTCAACCCCATGAGATATGCAAGTTGGACCCGAACACCAAGAGGAACAAGTGCGCCCGATCTTAATAACATCTAACTGCAACCTTAGATTTAAAAATTATAAAGTTGTTGTAGGTATGCAGTTGCTTTTTTATTATGCGTCTTTACTTTTGGTTTTTTGGAAGTACCTACTTAATTTATATATTAATTGAGGTGGTCTCCTAGCTTAAGTCAAAAATTCTTGTTATTTTGAGAAGTAAAGAAAATAAGGTTTTTTTAGAATACCACTAGTTTACGTAGCTAAAATTAAAAAAAAACTCCTTTTGATAGGAATAATAATAAATAGTACATAATAGGTACCTAGTTTTATTATTATATTATATTATTTATAAGTCCTGTTAAGTTTCATCAAAAATGGAAAAGCACTTGGGGAGGATTGAATTACGGAACTCTTAAAAGCAGGAGGTACACCCACGCTCAAAGAACTGGGGCCTAATTCCCTAATTTTAAGACTCCAATTCCACGCCGCCTGCGTGGAATTTGTTCGTGATTCCACGCAGCGTGGAATCGGCGTGGAATTCGCATGGAATTGGCGTGAGTGGTCACACAGAATCCAGGCCCTGCAGCGTTTATTTAATTCCGTTCGCTTCTCTGGAAGAACTCCTCAGGCATGGAACAAGAGTATAGTCATCCTGTTTTTCAAAAAGGGTAATAATACCCTTCTGAAAAACTATCGGCCCATCTCGCTCTTGAGCCATGTCAACAAGCTGTTTTCAAGAGTCATCACGTATTGTCTCGACGAATCTCAACCACCGGAGCAAGCTGGGTTTCAAAGAGGATACGGCAACATAGACCACATTCACACAGTGCAGCTAAGTATACAGAAAACCGAAGAGTATAATCAGCCCCTGTACTTAGCATTTGTGAACTATGAGAAGGCCTTTGACTCCATTGTGACTTGGTCTGTCCTGGTCCTGGAGTCCCTGCAGCAATGGCAAGTCGACTGGTGATATATTAAAGTGTTAAGATGCCTGTATGACGCCGCAAAAATGACCGTCCAAATACAGAATCAGCAGACTAAGCAAATCTTCCTGCATAGAGGAGTGAGACAAGGGGATGTTATTTCTCCGAAATTGTTCACAAATGCATTGGAGGATATGTTTTAGACTCAGGACTGGAAAGGACATGGCATAAACATAAACGGCGAGAACATCTTACATCTGCGATTTGCGAATGAAATCGTCATTATGGCAGAATCGTTGCAGGACTTATATCAGATGCTGAACGGCCTAGCTGATTCATCTCAACGCATCGGTCTCCGGATGAATTTGGATAAAACAAAGATTATGTTCAACGAACATGTCTTTCCGGAACCGATTGATGTTTACTGATCTCCTCTTGAAGTTGTTTAAGACCATGTTTACTGCGGGGTTCCTAACAGGATCTTCAATCAAAACAACACTTTTTCTTCTTAAATAAATGGACTGTATTTCTTTTTTCTTCACAATAGGTTTCTTACTTCTAGTTGTTCTCTGTTCGCCGTCTAAACTTGTACTGAACTCGATTACATATTTTGTTTTTTTGTTTTTTTAGAAAGGATATGTGCTGTTGGTCTATAACTGACCTCTACAGCGTCACCGGACGGTGGGGCGGGCGCAAAAGCGCTCCGCCGCAATGCGTGACGCAGAAGTATTTAACTGACTTTTCCCACGGTATGGGTCGGTCATTGATCCTGACTTGTTTAATTGGGAAATAGCGTTTAACCCCGTGAGTGAAACGCATCGCTACGCTCTTCTCGGGATTAATCGTTATTCGCCACTTACGAAACCATCCATCGAGCGCTCGGAGCGTTCGTTGGATGTCTCTTTGTAGAATAGTCGGATTCCATCCGGTGGTATAAATCGCGGTGTCGTCCGCAAAGAGAGCGATCTCTACTTTGGGGATGCGGGGGAAATCGCTTGTGTAAAGCGTGAACAGAAGTGGAGACAGCACGGAGCCCTGAGGGACTCCGGCTCTGATGGGGTGGGGGGATGATCGGTTGCCCTCGACACGATAGCGGAAGCTCCGGCTGGTGAGGTAGTCTTGTACTATGAGCACAAGACGATCTGGCAACCCGAGCTGATACAGCTTGTATATCAGCCCGGCGTGCCAGACCTTGTCAAAAGCCTTCGCCACGTCTAGGAAGACGGCCATCGTGGTTTGGGGTTTTGGTTTCCTATTGAAACCCTTTAGGATGTGTTCCGTGATGCGGTGCACTTGCTGAGGGCAAGAGTGTCTCGCTCTAAAGCCGAACTGCTCATCCGGTATGAGCTTTTTGATTTTCGCGATGGATCGGAGTCGATTCAGAAGGATTCGCTCGTAGATCTTCCCCAGAGAGCTGAGGAGACTGATAGGACGGTAGCTGGAAGGCTCGGATGCCTTTTTGCCTGGTTTGTGAATGCTGATGACGTCGGCACTCTTCCAAGCGTCGGGGAAGGAACAATTGCTCAAGGCTGCATTGAAGATGCTGACTAAGAGATAAACTAACGGGACAGAAAAGTGCTTGAGGACCCTGTTACTGACGCCGTCAGCACCGGGGGCCTTTCGCACTTTGAGGCCCTTGATGATCGACTCAACCTCTGCGGCTTTAACGGGCTCGAGGGGGGGGGGGGGTCGGTCGGAGGTAGAGAATTCCTACGTTCTATTTCGCGGTCCACCGCGGCGATGTGGACGGGATCAACGTGATCGTTAGCGGGGGTGCACTGGGCTGCGAGGCTCTCCGCCAAGCATTCGGCCTTCTCCTCGTCTTCGAATGCTGGCGGGAGATCGATTCTATTGAGAGGGGGCATTACGGTGATGGTGTCGGATTTAAGCTTTCGCGCCAACCCCCAGTAGGCCTGGTGGGTCGGTGTGATTTCGGATAATAGGTCTTCCCAACGCTGTGCGCGCAGCTCGCTAATGCGCGTCCTGACCAAACGGCGGTAGTAGCTCAAGGTGGCTTTGCGTTCAGCGTTGGGGAATGCATCGTGGGCTCTAATGGCTGCGTTTCGTGTCGTCATCAGCCTCTTCACGTCCTCAGGTAGGACCCAGTGGTGGATATCCTCCGCTGGGACCTCCCTGGAGCACTCACCGATAACGGTGTTGAGGTGGCTGGTGAGGGCATCGATCGAGCAAGCAACGTCATCGGGGGTGATTATGTCGTCGGGGATACGGTCGAGGTCGGGTGAACTGATAGCTTTTAGGGCTTCCCCCAAACGCTTCCAGTCCACTATCGTCTTTGTCGGTGGATGGGAGGATGGGTCTGTCGGGTCGGGGCCTAGGCGCATAACGACGGGACGGTGGTCGGATTCTAGTTCTTGGAAAACTTCGATTGAGCGGAAACTAAGATTTATATTCTTTAGGAGAGGTATGTCCAGTATGTCGGGTAAATGGTCGGGATTTTTGGGGTAATGTGTCCACTCCGAGGGTGGGATTATATCAAGACGAGAGATTCGCTAAAGTCGAATAGTCTAGTGCCGTTTGTGTTGAGTCTTCGGCACCCCCAGATAGGGTTTTTGCTATTGAAGTCGCCAGCCAGAATGACTGCGCTTCCCATGGAGAGGAGTGCCTCTAGATCACTCTTTAGTAAGCTTTTACTGGGGGAGAGGTAGCAGGAGGCTATAACGATTGATTGATGACCGGTCATCGCAAGTTGGCAGCAGGAGGCTTCTAAGTTGGTCAGAGTAGGGGTGTCAATCGGCATACAGTGGAGTGAGTTTTTGTAATAAATTAGAGTACCGCCAAATTTGGTGACTCTATCGTTTCGATGGACGCGGTAATTGGCAATCCCGGGATCGCTGTTACAGGGTTTGAGAAAGGTCTCTTGTATTAACATGATGTCGACCTGATGGGTCTTACAGAACTCGTGCACTGGGGCACGCTGTTCTCTTAGGTCGTCAGCGTTAAAGAACGCTAACACTACGGAGCGGGGTTTAAAACGTTTTGGTGTATTATTCATTTTGGTTCGTTAATTGAGGTTACGGAGGGCAGTAAGGAGCGTACGGTGCTCATATAAAAAGTGAACTTTTTCCAAATCGGATTTACACGAACGAAGTTTGGCAGCGAGTACGTCCACTTCGTTCAAGTCGACCGCATTTACGTAGCCGAGTACATAAGACAGGTTGTCTTGACCTGCCTTAGGAGGGGGAGGAGTGGGCAAGGGCCGGAGGGGGGTTGGGACTTTCGCGCGGGCTTGAGGAGGCCAGTACGGACCAGCGGGCGCGGGTTGCGGTTTTGGGGTGGGCTTGGTCATGGCCGGAGCCCAGGCGTTGACCTGCGGCTGAGGTGCCGGCATAAAGAGCGGGGCCTGCATGAGAGGCATGGGGGGGGGGGGGGGGGGCTAAGGACACCTTAGGGGTGTACCTCTGCAGACGTGCTGAGATTGGAGGCTGACTGAAGGTCGCTCGCCGTCCGGGCCCTTTAACGCTCCTTGGAGCCCTTGGACAGCCGCGATAGTTCGCGGTGTGTCCTTCGGACTTGCAAAGAACGCAACTGGGTGGGTCGGGAGTATCGCGGGGGCGGGTACAATCGGAAGTGCCGTGGTCGCCCAGGCACTTTACGCACCTGGGATGGCCAAAGCAAAAACGCGCGACGTGGCCATAGAGTTGGCATTTGTGGCACTGACTGGGTGCTCCGTTGCGGTTTGGGGCTCTACGTAAATCCCGGATAGGTGGCAGACCGTCTTTATGTTAAAGATGGCCTTCCCCTCCGGGGTACGTTCAAGAACGACAAGGACAAGAGGGAGGGGTGTTTTAGGGTTTCCCCTGTATAATCGATGTACCTCCACTACGGGGTATCCCTGAGACTGAAGGTCCTTGAAAATGAGCGTTGTCTCAAGTTCGCTGGGGACACCGCGCAATACTACACGGAGGGGTTTTTGTTCTTCGCGGGCGTACATGTAGAAACACACGTCTTCGTCGCGAAGGATCTTGGTTATCTCGCGGTGGTCGTTCGCGGTAGGGACTTGCACTTGCACTATTTTCGAAATTTATTTCACTATATATATCCTAACTTACGTACTACCTAACTATTTACATCATAAAGAGTAGTCCACTTCGTATGGGCCAATCACAAACATTGTGCGAGGGCGACCGCAACATTAGAGCGAGAGGGCTAAGGAGTACTTCAATAGAAAGAGACGTGCGAGGAGATAAGATATACTGGTCATAAGGAGTACTTAGATCTGAATTAACCAATTGCGACTTAGGTGTTCTTTTCGTCCGTAACATTTACCTTGGGAAAACGCTGAAGTTGGGTAAAAACAACTTTGAGAGAGAGGCCTGTAGAAGAATACAGCTGGGCTGGGCAGCATTTGATAAACTTCGTTGAGTCTTTTCGTCACAAATTCCCAATGCCTGAAAACTAAAGTCTTCAACCAGTACGTATACTGTCACGAGGCGATCCATGGGTTTGGGTTTGTTCCACTAGCCCAGGGACCAAACCTCAGTGGACAACATAAAAGTACAGGAACAATTAGGAGCACTTGGAAATGTTCATAAACAACGGCTTCTTCTTCATGGACTTGTTGTAGTAGAAGATGACCATGCACAGAGATAGCTGGCCTATCAGCAACGCTTGCAGTATTCTGCTAGTCGAGCTGATCCTTCCTCACTGAATACGAACACGCCCCAAGCTAGAAGTCAGCATTTTATCAGCCGCTACTTTAGGTAGGTGGAATTTACGCAGTAACTAAAACTGCGAGATATAGATAGATAAAATAATAATTTATTTACCACTTTTTATCAGATATCTTGTAAAAACCTCGACATGAGCCAAAACAATATCGGAATGACAGGTTATTTGAATTTAGAATTAATAATGACACGAAAGAGGTTTCACATCGTCACAATACTACCTGTTATGACTTACGGAGCTGAGACATGGACTATCACGGTACGACAAGTTCAACAATTCAAAGTCACTCAGCGGGCTATGGAAAGGGCTATGCTCGGATTTCTTCGAGAGATCGAATCCGGAACGAGGTGATCCGACAGAAAACCAAAGTTATCGACATAGCCCATAGGATTAGCAGGCTAAAGTGGCACTGCCACTGTTAATATGACTGGTCATATTTGCCAAAAGACCGATAACCGTTGGGGTAGACGTGTTCTTGAGTGGAGACAGTGACTTGGCAAACATAATGTAGAACGCCCTCCAGCTAGATGGAACGACGACATACGCAAGATAGCTGGCAGCGGTTGGAAAAGAAGAGCCGAGCTCAGTGCCGTGCTTTGCGAGAGGCCTATGTCCAGCAGTGGACTGATGCGGGCTGATAATGAAGATGATGATAATGAAGTTTCATCTAGTTTGAGGAAATCAATAGGTACGGCAACAGACGTTAGTGGAGGTGGTGTTGTGTTGTTTTTAAATTTAATTTTCATCGATTTGTGAGCAATCCTGAAAATTGTCGGGAAGTGCTCGAAATTTGAATTGCAGGATTCCAGGACAGACAGCAATACATAGATACTATGACATAGATACATACATACAAGTGAAGTTAAGTGTTTTTAACACAGTATTTAAGTAACTATTACTGTGTAGTTTATGTTATATTTTATTTATTTATTTATATTTACATTAAATTTATATAGAAATTTAATATTGCCACACTACCGACCCTTATTAGCAATTAACTTCTTTTTATCCTAAGGTTGTCTGGAAGAGATTGCTATGAGCGATAAGACCGCCCATTGTACCTATTGTTTATGTTATTTCTATTTTGTAATTTGTTTAACTGTGTGTCAATAAAGTGTCATTGTATTGTATTGTATTGTATTGTATTGTTAAAAAAAAAGCTTTTAAAAAACAATCACAAGAAAAAAACAGGGGGAAATGAAACTTTATCTATAAATGTATTAGGAGACTGTGCAGGTCTGATCGATCGATCGGTAGCGCATTCCACAAGCGAACAGCTTGGACACATAAGATTTGCCATAAAAAGAGCTACCGTACCGTGGGGAAAATTTAGAGTGAGATTTTCTGATGACCGGAGTGAACGAGTATTAGAACAATAAAGGAAATTAAAGCGTTCCTTAAGATAGCGCGAAGAAGATGGACTAAAAAGAATAGAGAGTTTATGAGTATTCTGGCGAAGACGTAGAGAAAGCCACTTGAGTCTAATGCAATACTGGGATACATGATCATATTTGCGCAAACCAAACATAAATCTTATGCAGAAATTTTTAAGTCTCTCAAGCTTATTAAACTGGTTCTCCGTGAGATCTAGATAGCAGAAATTGGAATGGTCTAAACGGGAAGCAGAAGAGACTGCGCAAGCGCAACTTTACTGGCCGTAGGCAGGATATTGCGGAGTCTTCTGAGGGAACCTGCAGTTGCAAATAACTTGCGTCTAACAGCCTCAATCTGAGGACCCCAAGTAAGACATTGATCCAATATTATACCTAGAATCTAGAAATTCTGACTCGATAATTTTATGAGACGTATCTATTTCATGAAATGGCCAGCTAAAACTGACCATACTCGTATAATTGAAACATCAACTTTTAATGATATTTCAATCCATTTTTGGCCGTATCATTAAATACAAGTATAATTAATGTAGGGTTTTCTTGGTACCAGAGGTATTCAAACAGATAACAGATTTTCAAGACTAAAACAAAAGTCAAGTCGGGCTTCCGCTTAGCGCCTCTAGTGGTGGATAATGTAACTATTTTGATCACTAAGGTTTGACCATACCATGAAGTAGCCGTGCGTTTAGCTGTTCATATCGTCAAACGCTAATCATTCATTTTGATCTAGCCAAACAAATTCATGAAATAAAAATAAACTTGAAGCGGCCAACTATTAAACTATTCCAAGATATGATCAATTTTACGATATTGCCACGACATATCCACAGAACTCAATTTTGGAAGCTTTGACCAGTCGACTATCAATATCATTTTAAAATGCCAAGAATCATGACCTGAGTTTGGTGGGATTAACTTTGAGCCCTTATGCTTTACTCCACTCAGCAATATGGCGTAAATTTGCATTGGTTATTTCTACAGCGCTAGAGAGAGTGCGGTTTTGTGTGTGGCCAAGTGAAGTGAAGTTCAGGGCAATAAACGTGAAGATCATCAGCATACAAGTTATAAGGAGAAGCAATGTGGTCAGATATAGAATTTATGAAAATAGCGAACAAGGGACTCTCTACTTGTAGGAGTTTTTTTATTTTTATTACGGACTAGGCAATCGTTTGACCACGATCTCACTTGATGGAAAGCGATGATGTGGTCGAAGGTGTAGCACGCTTGCCTAGTAGATACCTATTCACTCTTGACTTGAACACACCGGGGTTATAATTTACCGGAAACACTGACAAGGGCAGGGCATTCCACTCCTTTGCAGTTCTTATAATAAATGAAGAAGCGTAATGAAAGAGAAAATGTAAGAGTTTGGCTTCTGGATACAGAATGGTTTTATATTAGGAATATGAACGCGCGGGCAATCCTGTGCGGATCACACCGTGTAGTGCGTAGGTCACAGTGATGGTAGCCTAACGGTATACTAGTGCGATTTACAATCCAACAATACCGGGCTTGGTCCTCGGTGCATCCGCACCAATAACTTTTCTAAGTTATGTGCGGTTTTCAATCACTCCGTGCTTCGAAGAACAGGTTAAGCGGTCAGCTCCGTTCACTGAGAAAAGTAACGGCTAAAAGAATCACAATAAAAGCAAAATTATTTCTAGTTGTAGAAACAATCATTTTTTGTCTTCCTTAAAAAGCGAGTTTTGTTACAGTCACATCGTTTTAATTGTCGGAAGTTTATAGCATTACAGGCAACTGTCCCTTTGCCATTGCTAACAAGCAGTAGTATTTTGCAGATTTAGCAAAGTGTAAAATCAATCTAATAACAAAGGAAAAATTTACCTAAATAACTTTGCGTCGTTTGCTTTCATTTTGACAACGTACTAAATCAACTTTGCTATCGCAACAATGCGTGGAACATGAAGCAATAGTGGGGGACTATCAGACCTTGACTGACGTTGTCACGTCTCAATTTTTGTTCATTTTATTGATTACCGCCGACTGTGCACGTGTGTAATTCTCATCAGATCTTCACCAATTTTTTATGAGACTTACTCAAAGTTATTAGTAGATATTACCATTCAAATTAAAAAAAACACTGAAGTCGGATTTAATAAGGCGGAGATATTCAGTAGTCCCCTTTTTACCCTATTAAAAAAAAAAACCTACTACGAATAAAAAATTCGCTTAACCTGTATACCAAGTTTCGAAATGCGACCTGTAGATGAGAACAGACATCCGGAAGGACATACGAAAGCATTTTTGCCCAAGCTGAAACGGAGACGCTTTGCTAGTGCTTCGCACTCGCTCGGTCAATAACATGCTGGGTAAGTACCTTCTCTTAGTTTATAAGTAGCACGCTTGAATTGCTTGAGTTGAAAGTTCAAGGTCTAAGTTGTACCTATATACACTAGCAGCCGTCGATAATTAATAGTGGGTATTGTGAAGTACCTACATAATATTAGGAATATATAATAGTCGCCGTATTACAACTAGACCCAAGATGGGGGCACCCACTGCGCATGTTTGCAAAAAAGATGCACTTCCGTGAATTTTTATGTAGATATTTAGAGATATCTTTGTAGTTTTTTTTTGTGATAGGTGGTACTTATGTGTTCAGAGTATTTAAGGTAAAGGCACCTATTTCCGCGGTATTTTCACCAAAACTCGAAAGGACGTTGAAAATTAAGCATTTACTGAACCTTTCTGACAGTTTGGCTATTTTTATCAGAAGCTTTATTGTTTTTGCTTTTTAAATAGACTAAATGTTTGATTATTATGTTAAACTTTGTATTCCAAATTAAATTAAATCTGAAAAAAGTCCTAGGCACCTTATTCCGATGTAAAAATCCTTATTCCGATGTATTTGGTCCCTAATTCCGAGTGTACAATATACAAAGTGAAAAGTGTAATTATTGTAAAAGAAAAATAGTTTTTTTTTTTATTTTTTATTAGTTTTCGGTTTCGCATTATTGAACTAAAGAAAACTGCATAGTAACCTGTACAAAGATGTGGGAAAAAAAGCTGAATGCTGTATTTTAGTAGAGTCTATCCGTAGAACCTTATCCCGACCTACTGTACATCGGAATAGCGTTTCATACCACAAAAACTTGTTTCCTAATTCCGAGTACTTAAATATATAAGATTTTTGCATATTTTATTTACAGAAAAATGCTTAATTGCAATTTCGTCGTAGATATAGATAATACTTGCTAACACCTTTGTTGGATTGTGTATGAACTTTAATTTTCTATCTTATCTTTTCCATACAACGAATTAATAAAATACTCAAATTGATGACATGTTATAATTAGTGAATGTGACGGAAAAATGTAAACATCGGAAGTAGTTTTTAATATTTACGTATTATTTAAGTTGTCAAATCCAAACCGAGAAATGCCTAATCATAAAAATAACCCTGAAAATCATAAAATAAAACAAATCTATGAAATCGCTACGTGGCATACATCGGGATAAGAAACTGACTATAATATTTGGCACCTAATGCCGCGGTATATTCAAAATGTATTTTTACCTTAATTTACTCAGAAAAACCCACAAAACTTAAGTGATTTTGATTAAAAACATATTTTTTGCAATAGTTTAACCCAAAAAAGTAGACACACAGTACAAAAATATCAATAAAAACTCTATTTTAAAAAACATGGTACTCACGTGCACAGGGTCGAAAATGTATGAAGCGCGCGTTTGAGCCAGCTGATGACGCAATATTAACATATTATTTCAAACCGTTTACACATGACACCACTTTTTTGATGATATAACTACGCAAAGATATCTATATATATAAGATCTATTGAATAAAAGATCTTGCAATCATTTTTATTTATTAAATACCTGAGCCACAGAATAAATAATAGTACAAGTACAGAAGGATAACTGAGTAAAGTCATTTAAATACATAGCAACTCTCGCTACAACGCAATAAAGTGCAATTTAACTCGCACAGCGCTGCGAGCTTTCAATTATATTTACCTAGAAGGCGCTCACCCATTTTGTGCAGGCTAGAATGTACCGTATCATAACACGCGAGAGCTTCCATTGCTCTAATCGTTTCAGAATCGCTCTGTCACTTATATGCTCGGTAGGGTTGTATCAAGATATGACTAGGTACTTGTACTAGTAATTATTCTGTGATATAATATGACTTAGATATTGTAACCGAATAAACAATTACGTAAAAATGTATTATTTTATTACTTATTGTTATAAATCTTTATAGTTCTATTAACTACATATAATGACATTCTTATCAGAATAGACCTAGTACCTCATTATTTGATTATATCCTACTACTACTTACTACTTTATACTTTGATGAATAAAAGGTGCCTGTCTGACTTCGATGCTTAATAATAAATGAAAAAGAAATAGCTACCTACGTAATAAAATGTCGGTATGTAGGTATTTTACGAGGTTTGTCCGACCGAATGCTATACAGTACCTTCTAGTATTCATAATTAAGAAAAGGATAAAATTTGACAAAAACTTTACGTAAGTTTACGTAAGTAGGTACTTTATAGTTAAGCACACTGCGCGCGACTCATCGAGCGCACGCTTGATACTCTACTGAATGAACCCCAATATTACGGCCCCGAAGTTTAGGTATAATATTTGTACTTGTTGCGGAGTGCGACCGCCCTGCCTGAGCGCTGTTTTTCTAAATACCCCGGAATATGGTGCAATTTCCAGAACCCCTCGGAATAAGGTGCCGTTACCTTATTTAGATTATTTGCTTAAATTACCTCTTTATATGGAAGAACAATTATTACAATGAAAAATAAGAAACATCCAGTAGGTAGTTATAGTAGTTTATTAAGAACTGTCGAACTATTCCAAAGTGGTTTTGTCTGGTCTGTCTGTTTAAACCTACACAGCTAAATTACTGAACCGATTGAGCTGAAATTTTTACTTAGGTAGGCACGGGAAGGATATTGGGTATGTGACGTCTCGGGCGAAGTCACGGGCAATAACCATTAATAACAAAAATATATTTAAAACTTATTGATTTCAGTGTTCTGCGCTTGACTCTGAGGTCCCTGGATTGTCAACATCGAGCCCTACTGGACGGTCGAGGTCAAGTTATCTTTTAAGAACACCTAAAGTTGTGCTTAGTTTTTTAATCACTTGAATAATAAATAACTTCCTCTATACGTGTTCTTTTCAAGAAAGTCTAACAAACTTTGGTAGA
The DNA here is from genome assembly GCA_946251855.1 of Alsophila aescularia. Taxonomy (NCBI): domain Eukaryota; kingdom Metazoa; phylum Arthropoda; class Insecta; order Lepidoptera; family Geometridae; genus Alsophila; species Alsophila aescularia. The sequence continues at coordinate 14,597,052 of OX276384.1, forward strand.
CTTTCTTAAAAAGAACAGGTTTTTTGCTATGAACACTTTCTTTTACAAAAGACCTTCAAGAAAGTGGACCTGGGCTAGTCCCGATGGTTATACCAAAAACGAGGTAGATTACGTCATTGCCTCATAGAGGCACATGGTGACTGACGTATCGGTACTCAAATGCTCAAATGGTTTAGAACTGGCAGTGACCACAGATTAGTCAGAGCTAAGTTCAGATTTAACTTGTCTATGGAAAGAAATAAATTGATAAAAAAACCTAAAAGATACGATAAAAGAGAAATTGCACTTTTACAGGATAATTTCAGAATGGAACTGAAAAATAAATTCGAGAGCTTGGACGAGTTGAATCTGGACATAGACAGTCTCAACCAAAAAGTTATCTGATACCATTATTCACACCGTCCCCCACTCGTTATTCCTCTCCGTACACGGTTGTCTGGAAGAGATCGCTCTGAGCGATAAGACCGCCCCTTGTGACACTCATTGTTATACTTTATTTTTAGTTATAATTTCACTTGTACTCGTGGTGTCCAATAAAGAGTTAATCTATCTATCTATCTATCTAATAAGCTCACTATAATAAAAACAACTGAAGAACGTAGAGGGCCAAAAGTTTTCAGGAAGAAATTAAATTCAGGAACATCACAGATAAGCAGAAAATGCTGTTTTAGCATTAAGTCCTCCTCTGTACACTGTTTTTGTGCATAAAGTATTAAATAAATAAATAAATAAATAAGAGCATTAACGAATAAAAGTGAAGTTAAAACAAGCAATAGATATGAAATGTTGGAAATTGTTGAGGAGTTCTATGAAAATCTATATGCCTCTACAATGGTAGCACCGGAAACTTCAGAAGACGATCCTAGAGCTGACCCCGTCGAATGCCGAAGTGACGATAATTTACCTCCCATCCTGCCTATGGAAGTGGCATGGGCTCTCAATAAAATGAAGTCCGACAAGTCACCTGGCAAAGACGGCATGACAGTTGTGCTCCTAAGAGCTTGCGGGGAACCAGTTGTTAGAATTCTCGTAGAACTCTTTAACAAAGTTCTTGCAAGTGGTCACACGTCAAAAGCGTGTAAAAACGCAGTAGTTACGATATTACACAAGAAAGGAGACACCTCAAAATTAAGTAATTACAAACCGATAAGCCTCCTCCCTCAAACATACAAACTATTTGCCAAAGTTCTGAGTCACAGAATTACTCGTCAGCCCATCGAGCAAGCAGGTTTTCGAAAAAATGTGACGAATTCAACCGGTCCTTGTGCTTTGCTTTCGTAGAATACGAAAAGACTTTTGATAGCGTCGAGCACTGGGCCGTGTTTCATTCCCTCCATCGCTGCTAAGTAGACGCACGGTATGTGGATGTCCTCCGAAACCTGTATGAATCAGCGTCGATGCATGTACGGATGCATGCACTCACTGAAAGTATTCCAATCAAGCGGGGCGTGCGACAGGGAGATACCATATCCCCCAAGTTATTTACCGCAGTCTTGGAGGACGTCTTTAAATTACTCGATTGGGAGGATAAAGGTGTCTTAGTTAGTGGTGTCCACTTGTCTCACCTCCGTTTTGCAGATGATCTGATTATTATCAGTGAAAAGCCGTCAGATCTACAAGTGATGTTACAAGACCTATACTTTGCTTCTCATGGAGTTGGTCTTAAGATGAACGTGTCCAAGACGAAGGTGATGACAAATATTTCCAGCATGTCACCACCAACTATTAAGGTTGGTGGTGAGGCTTTGGAGGTGGTCACTCACTGTGCCTATCTTGGACATTATTTATCTTTTGGTAAAGAACATAGGCACAAAGAAATCACAAGACGCATCCAGCTGGGATGGGCTTCATTCAGCAAACTTGATGAAGTGGCCAGGGACCGAAAAATGCCGTAATGTCTGAAGACCCGTCTGTACAACCAATGTGTTTTACCCACAATGACGTATGGTGTCGAAACATGGACGCTCACTAAAAAGACTGTGCACAAGATGCGAGTCGCACAACGAGCCATGGAGCGGACTATGTTAGGTATCACGTTGAGCGACAGAGTTCAAAATATGAAGATCCGAAGAAGAACCAAGGTGGAAGGTATTGGATCTCGTATAATTAAACTCAAGTGGCGATGGGCAGGACACTTGGCAAGATGTGGTGATGGATGGTGATGGTGATGTAAGTCCCTGACGGAATGGTAGCCACGTGACCGTAAGCGTAGCCGAGGAAGACCGATCCAGCGATGGGTCGACGACATAGAAAAGCACGCTGGTAAGACCTGGACCAGACTGGCTCAAACCAGAGATGAATGGCGTAAGAGGGAGGAGGCTTATGCCCTGCAGTGGGCGGAATAAGCTGCAAATGATGATGATGATACGTTTTTTAATAGTTTGTTATACGATACGATACGAAACACTTTATTATAATTACCAGTTAGAAATCTTATCGCATATAGCGATCTCTTCCAGACAACCTTTGGATGGACAGTAAGAAGTAAAATGAATAGACGGCGTACAATTCTAGATATCACATTAGTTCGTACATTATACTTAAATTATACAATACAAACATTTAAATTCTACTACATAAAATTAATATACTAATATATTTATATTTATTTTATTATACTAATATTTATCAATATCAAATACATAAATAAATAATTATAAAAATAATAATACGTAGCAGTGTTGTCAAAGTTTGGATAAGGTTATATTGTAACTTTTCACCATATTTTTAAAAATAGGTAAGGATTTAGCGCATCGGATATCGAGCGGCAGTACATTCCACAGTTAGACAACATGTATTTTAGCCGCTCGATTGTTTTATAGCGCTACAGTCACTTTTTTGTTTTCATCGATCATCGGAACTAACGCTACAGCTTGTACTATTATTTATTCTGTGGCTACAGTCACATTTTTTGTTTTCATTGATCATCGGACCACTCGATAGTGACGTAAATGTTGCCACTCGATTTTGAACATTAACATAAGCGTGTTTATATAATTATTTTGCTTCGAAACCCACAACATAAACACTTGAAATTTGTGCCGTACCTATTTAGCTCCATAAATCACCAGTTTGTTTATCTAAGCGCACAATGAAGTGGTCATAAAAACTGTTTGTTTACGCAAAGTCGGCGCGGCCAGATGTGTCGCGTAGACCTTCTTTTTTTGTGGGTTGACAATCAGATACCTGTGATCTCAGCGCGTATACAATAAATCACCAGTTTGCGGCCAGATGTGTCGCGTCGACCTTCTTTTTTTTGTGGGTTGACAATCAAGTACCTGTAGTCTCAACGCGTATACAATCAATCACCAGTTTGCGGCCAGATGTGTCTAGGAATTTTAAGTTGGAGAAACCTGGAAGAGCGCAACGAATGTCAGTGTGAAGGTCGGATGAACTCAAAACGTTCTTTTAAGTATAGTGGGGTGGAACGAATAAATAGGATACTATAGAGCAGATAAAGGATATGTGCATTCCGGCAAAAACGAATGGGTTACCAATTCGTTTTTGCCGCTGTATTGTAGAATTGTAAATTGTAGCTTTTTGCGAAATTCGGAAATGTGGTCATATTTGCGTAGGCCGTATATGAACCGTATACAGAAATTTTGTAATCGTTCAAGCTTATTAAGCTGCTCTTCGGTTAAATATAGATATGAGGCGTCAGCATAATCCAGTATTGGGAGCAAGAGTTATTGCACGAGGACAATTTTGGTGGTAATAGGCAGGAAATTACGCAACCTCCTGAGACAAGAAGCAGAAGCAAATATTTTGCGACTAGTCTCTGCCTATTGGGGTACCCATGACAGATGCTTATCGGTAAAGATTCCTACATTTTTCATCTTGTCGCTAATTATAATATTGGTTCCTTCGAAAATTACTTGTGGATGGCGAAACCAAACAATTTTTGAGATCATTCTCGAACTACCTATCACAATTATTTGTGTTTTCGCCTGATTGAAAACCTTACTGAACCGTTCTGAAACCGTACGAATTGCTCCATTCTGATATTCACTGTAAATTGCCATTAATTAAGTCAATCGATACAGGTAATTGCTGCAAAGGAGCCTGTGAGTAAATTTGCAAATCATCTGTATAAAGATGATAGGAAGAAGAGAGCTGTGGAGATATTGAGTTAATAAACATTGAAAATAGAAGGGGTGATAGAACGCCGCCCTGAGGTACACCTGCTGTTGTGTAATGATGAGGAGATCTCATCAATCCGAACACGCTGCCAGCGACCATACAAGTAATTACGAAACCAGTCAATTACCGTTGGAGATATGTTAAGAGAGCATAGAAGTCCTAATAAAATGTCAAAATCTACATTATTAAATGCGCTGCTAAAGTCAAGTTGTGATAAAAGAGTTAACTGACCATCATCCTTGCCATGTCGAATGTCGTCAGTTATCTTAACTAACGCAGAAACAGTACTGTGTCCAGAACGGAAACCAGATTGAAAAAAAAACGAAAGATTATAACGGATAAGGAAAGATGTAAGCTGTTGATGGACGAGACGTTCAAGAAGTTTTGAAAGGAAAGGCAGAATAGATATGGGGCGAAAGTCAGAAAAAGAAGAAGGATTAGTTTTTAGGAAGTGGGGTGATTTGTGCTTCCTTCGATATGAAAGGAAACTCACTACTAGAAATAGAAGAGTTGAGGACGAATTGTATGACTGGCAAAATCTCACCAAGTATCAGAATTATCATTCTACGGCTGATAGAGTCGCTACCGACTGCATTAGACATCATCACTGTTATCATAATAATAATCATTCATAACAACATAAATTCGAAAAATAAAAAAATAAAGTACTTATCTACCTACTTTTATATGCTAACTCTAAATAAACCTACACAAACATAGTCTATCCACCCACTGTGCGTGCATTCAAAGAGACAAAAACACACGAATAAAGCACTGATAAAATAGAAAAAAAACCTAGTTAATTACTAGAAAAGAACAGAGAATATGGAAAAAAAGAAAAACGCAATATCCGTGAGATATGATTTCCATTCCTACTCGTAGGTTACATACATACATAGGTATTTCATTCATACAGAAGAAAGTAAATAAGTTTAATTATTATCTTATTTTAGTATCCGACAGTGACCATACTGCAATAACTAAACGTTGTACAGATAGTGATTGAATTTAATCCTGTAACGCAACACGTTAGACGTAGTGATGAAAAAAGATAAAAAGATAAAAATATAAAAAATAACGAAGTAAGTTTTAAAAAAAAGTGTATGTAGGGATAAAAAAATAAAAATAAAAATTACTTCCTTCCTTCTCATACAGCCGGAAACCAAAATTATTATAAAAATCAGAACTAGCAAAATCTACATGTATCGCAAACACTAAACACTCTACTACGGCTTCTTGGCTGCACCGTGTTTCAACTTGGTCGGTGCCGCGGTCTCCTTAGCTACCGCAGATGGTTTTGGCGCTTCCTTTTGCAAGATACCATCCAAGTCTCCATGACAGCTTAGGAGATAACGAGCTCCGTTGGCACAGAGGACAAAGATGAATCCTTCTCTCGTCCAACACTTGCTAATGCCGAACTGCTGACGAGCTGCCATAAAAACAGTATGCCGTCGAGGAAAGCTCGAGAACTTGGAAACAGTTACGCCGGTTACGCTGGTCCCTTTCAGATTTTATCGCGGCGACTGATATCACGTAATTTGCAAAGGATCGGTCTAGGCTTGTCAGAGCTCGTAGCCCGCCCCATCCTATGACATCGGCTGATGTCATTTACCGCAAATTCTGCCAACTTGAGCTGATCTACGACCGAGGTTGTCACAAGACAACCTTGGCTGCAAGCTCCTTCGGATCCTCGGAGATGCCGTGCAGCAGCAAAATTTTCCGCCTCCTCTTTAGCTGGTCCGTCTCCTTGGCAAGCAACTCAATTTGTCCCTGCAAAGCCCTCATAGACTTGATGACTTGATGGCTTCGGTGCTTGAGGTGGCTGGAGTCTTCTGTAACTTGCCCTCGAAACTTTCCATCCCTTTGTAGAAAGTTGTCATCAAGTCCTCCATAGATTGTTTCTAGGTAGTGGCGACCATAACGAAAGTTTGAAGTTGCAGTAATTTTGTGATAAATTCTTGTGTTGTGTTACTTTATATATATTTGGATGAATTTTTGATCGAAAAACCTTTTTTCTATTTTTAAACAATAATTTAAGTGGAGTGCAAAAAAAATTATTGCATCTATACAAAATTGTTTAATAACAAAGTAGGTATTTTAGAATAGATAAATAAAGTTGTTAGCAAAACAAAGTAATTTAGCCGTAGCAACAAAACATATTGCTGGCATAACAATGCAAAATTGTCAGAGTGTAAACTATAGAGCAGGTTATCAGGCCAAAACATTGCTAATGGAACAAAGTTATGTTGCTAAAAATGTAACGTTTTTATAGTAGCAACGACAATATTAGATTTCATTTGAATATTTTAATTCCAATAATTTTAAAAGTTGGCAAAAATATTGTTAAATTGGCAATAAAGTCATTGTTTCAACAACAACGTACCTTTAATGGTTGTGTGGCGTTAAAGTTACTTTGTTACACCCAATAACATTTTTTTCTCAGAGTTTGTTTTTGATTAAAAGCAGTCGTTAAGCCATGTTGGAGGCCTTTGGACCTCGGTCTGACAAACTCTGACGCCAGATGCCAGCACTACCTTATACGACAAGCAACCAACCGTGTAGTCAACACTGATAATACCTAAACCTAACGTGGTTTTTATACATTTTAAAGGCAAAAACGGGAGTTACTTACGTATATTAGTTGAAATGTTCCAACTATAGTTTCGAGCACATCTTGTGCTCTTTCTCAAGGGGAGTGTAGAATTCTCGCGAACGTTCGAAGAATCTCCGGGCTATCGTAGGCCACCCAAAACAAAAACAACTGACCCTGCAACGTACAACTGATCGTACAATGGCTTGACGATCACATAAGGTGGCATGTTCTGGGAGACAGTGGAGGACATTATAACCATAGAGTCGGGCTACCTATTCTACTTACGAAAGGGCGATCAGCAGTCGTCTCAGAGTGGCGTGGGGTTTCTCGACTATAAAAACCTATTCAATTTTTTTTAAGAAGTATCCAGAGTGTCAACCAGGGTAACGTAACTAGTTCTTAAGCTGACCGGAAGGTATAGCCTTATGGTCGTATAGGTTTACGCACCGTCCTTCAGATGGTGAGGTATAACATCATCCGAAATTGATGACATTCGTATGATGAAAAGAAGATACACATAACACCACAAAAGCCCACTACACGTTATCATGGGAGACTTTAACGCCAAAGTGGGAGTACAGACTTGCAGTGAATCGAAAATAGGTCCAGAAGCTATGGAAACAGGAATCACAGGGGGCAATCGCTAGTTAACTTTTTGGAAAAAGGAGGCTTCTTTTTGATGAATGAATTCACTGGAAGAGGACTTGGCAATGCCCCGACACTGTGACTAAAAATGAGATTGACTTCATCATGACGGACGACAGACAGTAAGCACATATTTAGGGAAGTCTCAGTGATCGCAAGGTCCACTACCAGTAGTGATCACCGACTTGTCTAAGGCTCCATGAATATCGACCACAAGCGTAAAAGATGCCGTCTGGGTGATGTCTACGCTCCTAACCAACCTGCTCCAAGCCACTGTTGGATCAGCATATTTCAAACTCAAGTTGAAAAAAAATTCGCTGCCTTGGAAACCACAAATCACTTAAATGAGGAACTCCAAAAAGTTGTGAGCATCGCCGGGAAGGAGGCATTAAATTTTGTCAGCTGCAGCGTATGGGCATGAAATCTAATATCTTGGATCAGGCTTTTCGGCTTATGGACAAATGACGGGAGCAACAGCCAAACCATTAGAAAAAAGGGAGCTCAATCACAAAGACATATACCACATACACATAGTGAGGCAGGTTATACAGAAGTCTGAAGAGTAGAACCAGTCCTGTATTACTATTGTGTACTACGAGAAGGGCTTTTACTCCGTTTAAACCTGGGCGGTTCTGGAGTCTTTGCAGCGTTGTCAAATGGACTAGCTGATATTTCTGAATGACCTGCGACTAATGCCTTGGAAGATATGTTTAAGACGCAGGATTGGAAAGGAATGGGCATTAATATCAATGGCAAGAACATCTCACACTTACGATTTGCCGATGATATCGTCCTTATGGCAGAGTCGATGCAACACTTGCAAATTATGCTAAACAACCAACAACTAGATGATGCTTCCCGACGCATCGATCTCGGAATAAACATAAATGATACCAAGATCATGTTTAACGATCTTATTGACCCGAAATTTGTTGCAGTCAATGGTGTACCTCTTGAAGTTGTCCAACAATATATTTACCATGGGCAAATAATTAAATTAGGTAAGAGCAACTTTAATAAGAAAGCCAACAGAAGACTTCGGTTGGATTGGGCAGCATTTAGCAAGCTTTGTCAAGTTTTCTCATCGCCCATACCATAGTGCCTGAAAACAAAAGTCTTCAACCAGTGCATCCTACCAGTCATGACCAAGGACCCGAAACGTGAACACTTACGGTCAGAATAGTCGACAAATTTAAGGTCACCGACATAGCTCTAAGAATAAGCAAGTTAAAGTGGCAGTGTGCTGGTCACATTTCCCGAAGAACCGACAACCGTTGCGGTAGACGAGTTCTCGAGTGGAGACTACGCTTAGGAAGATGTGTAAGATGCCCTCTGGCTAGGTGGAGTGAGGACCTGCGAAAAGTGTCTGGCAGAAACTGGATGCAGAGAACTGAAGACCTAGCCCAACGACGTGCATTAGAAGAGGCCTACGTCCAGCAGTGGACAAGTAAGCCTATACTTGTCCACTGCTGGACGTAGGCCTCTTCTAATGATGATAATGTACAAATTACTAATAAAACTTCCTCGTTTCATAAGCTATTCAAAAAGGTATAAAAGTCAATATTTTTACTAGAACACAATAATATCATTTTAATTTTAACTACCACAGGATATGCGCACACCAATTGTGAATAAGCTGTGTCTGCAGCTTTGTTTCAAAACCTCTACACTGTTTTCTGTCTAGAAACTATTCTTGATAACCCTATATTATTACTTACCTATTGATGTCCTGATAACGAGATTTGAAACGATCTGACCAGTCAGTCAGTCAGTCGCGTCAGTGAGCGTACTGCATTCAGAATAATCCGCGTTGGTCACTGTTTGCTTATCAAACAAATAATGGGTGAGTTCAATTTTGTTTAAATAAGTTTTGAACGAAAATTCATTCATTGAAGGAGTAAGTAGGTCTTAAGTCTAATACGCCAGTAATATATTCATCTATGGTCTAATACTTACTTAGAAATAGTAAAAAAATCTTAGAGGTCGTTTCAATCTTGGAAGTCTTAAAGAAACTTTAGGTAATAAAGAAAGCTTTCATTTATTTTATTTAGATCACTGACTTGTGGGAATTCCGTGATAATCATTTTAAACCCGCATCAACTAAGTATAAGGTGTAGAGTTTTCTATACTCTGTGCCAGGTTTAGCTCTGAATCAGGCGTAGAGTAAGAAAGGTCTCCTAATCTATGTGCCAAGTTAAGCTCTGAATCAGTGGTAAAGTTTGAAAAAAACATCCTCGTTTCATATTTTATGTGTCAGATTTAGCTCTGAATCAGGGGTAGAGTTTGAAAGGATTCTTGTTTTCGGTCTCAGATTTCTCTGAATCATGGGTAGAACTGAACGGTTTCATTTTGTGCAAATATTTACTAGCTGTACCCGCGGCTTCGCACGCGTGGTCATTTCTCTAGGCTAAAAGTACTCTATGTACTATTCCAAGACCTAAAATACCAATACACCAATATTTGATCAAAATTCCTTCAGCCGTCAAAACGTTTTTATCGATTGCTCGGCTTCTACTCATCGGATTGAGATACCAAGTACACCAGTTTTTAAGTCAAACCCCAAGCTATCCAACAGTGAAAACCGCATTGCAATCGGTCCAGTAGTTTTACTTGATGCGCGAACAAACAGACAGACTCGATTTTTAGAAATGTTATATTCTTGTTCAGTTCAGCAGCTTATTTTAAGTACACTAGACCATTTTTTTTAAATTATCTTCTTTGTACAGACTTTTTCGTTCCTATTGCTTTATTATAAGAATTGTAGAATAGGTTTGCGTTTGAATGGTTTGACCACTATATAACTTACAGCAAAGAAAATATACACTACTTTAGGTGCCTTAGGTCAAACAGATATATTTGGTTGCCGGATCGATGTCAAATGTTTTTACAGATCTTATTTACTATGGAAATGAGCAGCAGTAAAAATAATTAAAGAAATAAAAAAAAATACCTTTTCATTAGCAAACTAAAAGTACCGAACCAATTGTAATGTTTGTATTTTAGACCTTAAACTATTTTAGACCTTAGACTATAAACCCTCACCCTCCTTCTGCACCCTAATTCTGATCAATTATTGAATATAAGCTAACCGAAAAGAGATTGAATTGTGTGTTTGATAAAATATGCCAATTTTTTTTTGACTTTGTTACTCGATTTACAGTATGGTGATTCCAGACTATATCTATACTAAAAATAAAGCAGTAAGTACTAAAAAAGCTGTACAATGTATCTTCTATACTTATTTATCTATCTACCTATATCTATATTTATAATAAAGCGATAGGAATAAAACAGTCTGTACAAGATAATTTAAAAAAAAAGACTAGGTTACTTAAAATAAGTGAATGGACAAGAATAGAACTTTTTTTTTAAATCGTGTATGTCTGTTTATTTGTCTGAATGTTTGTGCATCACTCAAAAACTACTGGACCGATTGTAATGCGGTTTTCACTATTGTATAGCTTAGGATTTAGCTTAAAAACTCGGGTATTTGGTATCATTCGGATGAGTACAACCCGAGAAATTGATAAAAATACTGAAGGAGTTTTGATCAATTGTTGATACATTGGTACTTTAGGTCTTGGAATAGCACATAGAAAACTTTTAACCTAGAGATAAGACCCACGTGCGAAGCCGCGGGCACAGCTAGTAATAATGAATGCAGTAAGTACCAAAAAAACTGAGCAATGAAGTTAATAAAAAAATATATGTTTAGGGCAGGTACTACTGAACAGGAATATAACATTTAAAAAAAAACATGTCTGTCTGTGTGTCTGTATGTTTTTTCGTGCATCACATTATAACTATTGGATCGATTGCGATGCGGTTTTCACTGTTGGATAGCTTAGGCTTTGACTTAAGCTGGAGTACTTGGTATCTTAATCCGATGATTAGATGGCAAGCAATTTATAAAATACTATATGACGGCTGAACTAATTTTGAGGAATTGTACAATAATATTGTACTTTATAGGTACTTTTGGTCCTGGAATAACTAACACGTATGAGCTACTTTTAAATGAAGTAACTACGCGGGCATTCCTAGTAGTTTATATTATGTTAATAATTATGTTCCCATATAATTAAATTTTTTCAAACTTGATTGTGAGCTTAAGTATGATACGGTAAAATAATGAATTTGAGGAAGTCACAAAACCTTTATTTCTCGTAGTTGAGGCTAAATTACATCGTCTAACGGTTACAGATTTAATATTCCCTTAATATTCCCCATACAAAGAGGCAAATAACAATAGTTTTACTGTCAAACCCCTGACATTTCATGCGAAAAATCAAGAAAAATATCGATTTGAAAACAACACATTTATTTAATTGCTTACAAAAAAACTAAGACAAAATATGTTAATTACTTCCGGAAAACTGTAAGTCAGACCAGTGACTAAAACATTGGTATAAAACTGTTTGCAGCGTCTCAACCTTCACTTTAGCCTTCAAGGCGAAGAACCTGTGAAATACATAAATCTGTTTGCAGCGTCTCAACCTTCACTGAAGCCTTCAAGGCGAAGAACCTGTGAAATACATAAAACTGTTTGCAGCGTCTCAACCTTCACTGAAGCCTTCAAGGCGAAGAACCTGTGAAATACATAAATCTGTTTGCAGCGTCTCAACCTTCACTGAAGCCTTCAAGGCGAAGAACCTGTGAAATACATAAAACTGTTTGCAGCGTCTCAACCTTCACTGAAGCCTTCATGGCGAAGAACCTGTGAAATACATAAAACTGTTTGCAGCGTCTCAACCTTCTCTGAAGCCTTCAAGGCGAAGAACCTGTGAAATACATAAAACTGTTTGCAGCGTCTCAACCTTCACTGAAGCCTTCAAGGCGAAGAACCTGTGAAATACATAAAACTGTTTGCAGCGTCTCAACCTTCACTGAAGCCTTCAAGGCGAAGAACCTGTGAAATACACTAAACTTTTGCTAGAGTAAAGTTAAACAGCAGATGGGTTGCCTTTTTACACGACTGCCCAAAAAAAGGAGTTTTATGTTTTTAAAATTCATGTATGTTTGTATGTGAGTTTCTTTATTCCACCATAACTTTTAAATGCCTAAACAGATTTAGATGATTGGGGTATCGTTAGAATCCTTACATCACCCCGAGTAACATAGGTTATATATTTTTTTGAAAACATTCGCCATGGCGGCAGTATGGCACCATTTTCAAACACGAAAAAATAACTTGGGAATTTACAATATGGGTATCAAATTGAAGGTCTTGATAAGCCCATACCAACAATATATAATTTTTTGGCAAAAGCTCTTTTTTGGCAGGGCAGGCGTGTTTTTTTAGCTTTTAAGCTAGTTTTTTCAAAGGATAATACAGTTGTTAATCTATGAATTACTTCAAGTCTCATTTGTTTATAAATAGTACTGCTTCTACAGACTTATCATCATTATCAGCTTATTACATTCCTACAGCTGGAACACGGCCACACCGCGCACCGCCCATTACTTACACACCTTCCATCAGGTGAGATCGTGGTCAAACGATTGCCAAGACCGTAATTAAAAAAACCTAGAATTTCCATATAATTTGGAAGCAGGCTTGGATTAGTCATCATCATCATGTCTGTGTTCGTCCACTGCTGGACATAGGCCTCTCCCAATGAACGCCACAGAGCCCGATCTACGGCTCTTCTCATACAGTTTCTGCCGGCCGCCTTACACGTTGTCGCCGCCTTGGGCGTCCTACACTACGTTTGCCAAGACGCGGTCTCCACTCGAGGACACGTCTACCCCAGGGGTTGTCCCTCCTTCGAGAAATGTGGCCAGCCTACTGCCACTTTAGCTTGCTAATCCTTTGAGCTAAGTCGGTGGCTTTGGTTCTCTGGCAGATAAACTCGTTTCGTATTTATCCTTCAGAGAAACCCCGAGCATAGCTCTCTCCATAGCTCGCTGAGCGACTTTAAATTTGTGGACAAGTCCCACTGTTAGTGTTCACGTTGCGGCTCCGTATGTCATAACTGGTATGACGCACGCATTAAAGACAGGCACTGTGGAATGGCTTAGTCGGTTGACAGTAAATAATATTTCAATACAACTGATTAGTTTAATCCTACATTAAAAGAATAATCTTGTATAACAATGATATTCGATTAGTAGGTCGATTAGTCTCACAAAAAAAAACCCGTCTGCAATGCAAAAGAGCAGTTACCCGCCGTTATAGTCACCGGTTAGTCTGCTTTTGAGTGATAGTAATGACCTTGAACTTAATAGAATTATGCTATTGAGAATGAAGCATAATACAAATTGTAGTTGTAAAACAGATGATATTTCCTTCATTCCCAATCTCCGTGTAGAATTTAGCAGTTAGGCCCTATCAGCAACTTTGAACACAAAGTGTAGGGCACAACCGGTAACCATTTTGACGCAACTAAATAAATCAAACCAAATTACACACAGAAAGAAATATTTAGTATATCTACGTCTTCGTGTCAACGAGATCGTTATAATTTAAATTTATTATTATTTGAATATTTGACAATTATTTTTACAAAAATCTTATAAAAAAAGCATACAACATAAATTATTATATTAATGACTAGCTGTACCTGCGGCTTTGCTCGGCTTCTACACATTTGGATTGAGGTACACCAGTTTTTAAGTCAAACCCTAGCTATCCAACAGTGAAAACCGCATTGCAATTGGTCCAGTAGTTTTTACGTGATGCGTGAACAAACATACAGGCAAACTAACAGACTAACAAACAGACAGACACGATTTTTATAAATGTTATATTCTTTTTCAGTAGCTTATTTTTAGTACCCTAGATCTTTAATTTTTTTAAATCTTCCTTTTACATATTTTTTGGTAATTATTGCTTTATTATAAGTATGCCCTTCACTTTTGGGCAGAATAATAAAAATATGTGGTTTATTACATTATTTTAATCATGCCTATAAAACAGTACCGTGACATACCTACTGACTGACTGACTAACTGACTGACTGACAACAACACCCAGCCTAAATCGGTGGACCTAGGTATTTGAAATTTGGAGGAATATTCCTTGAGTACCCTAGAGGTGAACTACGGAAGAAACTATAAACCGTAAAACATAAATATTATCCTGCCATAAATATTATCGGAGCCGAGATTACTATCCTGCCTCTTTAATTTACCGGTATGAATAGTATCCAATGTCCTACCTAGTAGTGTGATTTCAAATCATGCCAAGTTTCATTTGAATTTATTCAGTAGTTTCGACAGACAACAGAAAAAAAACAGTTTTGGCTTCAGTACGTAGACAAATTGGACGAAGCCGAGATTTGAATAAAATAAACAACAAATTAAATTTGAAGTTAATTTTATTGGTCTTACTTTTGACCGTACAATTCAAGCGAAGATAAAATAATGTCAATTTGTACTTAGTAACTTCTTTCACTAAATGCGTAGGCGATTCTAGAACATACTTCATTTGCAATAACAACTAAGTAGTTACTTTTCTCATGCAATATCGAGACAAACATCTAAGTACATAAATGCTTATTCAGCTATGCGCAATTAAATCAAGTCAACATGTAGAGTACCTCTACTGCGCATTATTCATAGAAATCATTGTACAAAAAGTGCTTACTTGGTACTTTTACAATCAAAGTTAGTACCTACTTGTATGATTAAATATGTCGCAATTGGACTTCGGTAAACAACGGTGGGTTTGTGGTACATATAACTACGTATATAGAACACCCTCCAAATAATTTACAAGATATCTTCAAAATACAGAATTTGGACCCCTATCGTGCAGGAACCCTTATATTTTTTGGGATAAAAAGTATCCTCAATTTTCACCCATCATATAAACTATGGCTGTGCCAAGGTACATCAAAATCCGTCCAGTAGTTTCAGAGTGGTAATTGTTTTTTTAAATAACTTTCAACCCCTATCCTGCGGGAACCATTTAATTTTTCGGGATGAAAAGTATCCTATGTCCTACCTCGTAGTATGAACTCATATCATACAAAGTTTCATTTAAAGTCATTCAGTAGTTTCGGCGTGATGCCTAGCCAAGATACAGACAGACAGACAAAAATGAAAAAAATACAGATTTGGATTTAGTATCGAATATAGAGTACAATCCAAAATAAAATTTCAAAATATCTTCAATGTATTTTTATTATAAGTATAGATAGAACCGCATGGCCTGATGTCTCCAAGATCCATTATACACTATCACTATATTACACATTATTATTGATTATTTATATTGATCACTTCTATGTTTATGTTAATTGAATCAATAAATGTTTGCTTTTTGAGATGTTTCATGACTTGACATGTATTGTAAGAATTTAGATAAACGACATTTTATGGTCATGCTCACTAAAATGTCTTGGCTTGCGGCGGCTCTGTGTACCAGGTTACTTCCCTTTCCCCTAAAATGATTCAGGGGTTCGATGGCTGGTACACAAGTCATACTCGTGAACGGGTGCTGCTTGTGGGGGCTGAACCAGGCTGATTTCTTATTGGTCATTTGTTTTTTTTATTTTTTATCAGTGTGATGATTGTGGGACGTCTCATTGGCACTTTTAGCTTTTGTAGTAGACATTTACAGATGTATTTACTAAACATTTTTTCCCCATTTTGATGGTTTTATTATTGTGAGACAACTCATTGTCATTTTTATCCCCACTAATAATATAAAAGTCAAACGTTGTCTGTTTGTTTGTTTGTTTGTTTGAGGCGTTATCACACCAAAACGTCTGGAGTGATTTTGATGAAAATGCGAATGTAGATACTGAGTACAACAGAGACCAATACATACTTTATATAAGGTCAAAATGAAAATTTCCACGGGAAAACGGGAAAATGCCGACAACTTGCTTTCACTCCAAAACAGCGTAAGTAAGTTCACACGGGAAATGTCGATTACTCGATAACACTCCAAAACAGCGTAAGTAAGTTCACACAGGAAATATCGATTACTCGATTTCACTCCAAAACAGCGTAAGTAAGTTCACACGGGAAATGTCGATTACTCGATTTCACTCCAAAACAGCGTAAGTAAGTCCACACGGGAAATGTCGATTACTCGATTTCACTCCAAAACAGCGCAAGTTCACACGGTAAATGTCGATTACTTGTTTTCACTCCAAAACAGCGTACTTAAGTAAGTTCACACGGGAAATGTCGATTTCTCGTTTTTCACTCCAAAACAGCATAAGTTCACACGGGAAATATCGATTACTCGATTTCACTCCAAAACAGCGTAAGTAAGTTCACACGGGAAATGTCGATTACTCAATTTCACTCCAAAACAGCGTAAGTTCACACGGGAAATGTCGATTACTCGATAACACTCCAAAACAGCGTAAGTAAGTTCACACGGGAAATGTCGATTACGCGATTTCACTCAAAAACAGCGAAGTTCACACGGTAAATATTAATTTCTCACTTTCACTCCAAAACAGCGTAAGTTCACACGGGAAATGTCGATTACTCGATTTCACTTCAAAACAGCGCAAGTTCACACGGGTAATGTCGATTACTCTATTTCACTCCAAAACTACGTAAGTAAGTTCACACGGGAAATGTCGATTACTCGATTTCACTCCAAAACAGCGCAAGTTCACACGGTAAATATTAATTTCTCGCTTTCACTCCAAAACAGCGTAAGTAAGTTCACACGGGAAATGTCGATTACTCAATTTCACTCTAAAACAGCGTAAGTTTACACGGGAAATGTTGATTACTCGTTTTCACTCTAAAACAGCGTACTTAAGGACATTACTTATATTATACCATTATATATTATTATTGTACACGTGTAATCGACAAATAAATAATTTGATTTTGAACAATCGTATTGTTTGTTTTTTTTCATTTATAAATAGTTTTTTCAGAGCTTTCATCATTATTTTACATAAAATGTAAAGTGTGTACTAAATGTAAAGTTTTAGTTTAGAGTTAGTTCGTACTTAATTTACATATTTATTGTTTTACAGGTTCCTATGCACGAATGATCCTCGTGTTAGTGGTCCTGGCAGTAGGTATGTACCTTCCTAGCTATTATTAGAGCCGCCTAAACGACAAACTAAACGATCGGCCGACTGTACTAATATTTCTTCTGTGGTTTAATCACTGAGAGTATCTATTTATGTAACCAAACTATTTAGAACCTGTTGGATGAAACCAACAACTCCCAAAATAGTCGACTATTTTCGTAGCACTCGTAGATCTTCAAAGTCGTAGCGTAACACACGCGTAGCGTGCTTCTGCAAGCACTACGGCTACGACTTCGCTGCTACGAAAATGATCGTCAATTTTGCGAGTTAGCCTCCTGGCAAGTATGCACAAGTTTCATAAAAAAAAACTGTCTATTGTTTTTCTTCTTTGCTTACAAGTTGGTTCCTGTTCCGTTCCAGCTCTAGGAGAGGTGAGCTCGCGATGCCCCCCTACGAACCAGGTCCGAGGTCCCAACTGCCGGGACGACTACGATTGCCGCAAGGGCATCTGCTGCCCAAACTACCTCGGAAAGAAGAGCTGCGTCTATACCGTCGCGTATCAGCCTATGTCTAAATCAGGATAAATGTAAGTATTATTTTGACTAGGTAAGTACTTTTTTCTCAATTTCGACCGGGTTTGTAATATTTTTGATGTGTTAACATCTAATGGCGCGGTACGGGGGTAACGCCGACTCTTGGCCTGGCGACGCGTCAGCTCTTTCCGCCTCAACTCGGCCATATTCAAGTTATAAGCCATCACATATATAATTATGATGATGATGATGATGTTGATGATGATGTTGGTGGTGGTGATAATGATGATGAAGAAGAGTTGCTGATTCAAAGTTGACCAATGAGAGCGCTCGGTGTAAAAAGTTGCTCGTTGTTCTATTTTTTTTTTAAGTTCACACTTCTGCCAGGTGTCCCGCTACCTAATACCAAATGTATACCAGTATATTATACCGAAGATGACTAACACTTTTATAGATGAATCAATTAATCACTCAATTCAGTAGGGAAGATTTAAGAAGATGTCGTATTATAGCAGAATAATTACACAATGACTACATTTCATATAACTTCTGTAGTAGATAAATGTAGTTATGATTAACTAGCTGATGCCCGCGGTTTCGCACGCGTGGTCATTTCTGTAGGTTAAAAGTACTCATTGTGCTATTCCAGGACCTAAAATACCAATATACCAACATTTGATCAATATTCCTTCAGCCGTCAAAAATATTTTTATTGATTGCTCGGCTTCTACTCATCGGATTGAGATATAAACGGGCATTGGTCGTGGTCCACCTGCTCAGTTCAGTTCAGTGGTTCACCCCAGTTTTTAAGTCAAAACATAAGCTATCCAACAGTGAAAACCGCATAGCAATCGGTCCAATAGTTTTACGTGATGCGCGAACAAACATACAGACAGACAAACAGAAAGACACGAATTTTTAAAATACAATATTTTGTTCAGTAGCTTATTTTATGTACCCTAGACCATTTCTTTTTTAATTATCTTCTTTGTACAGACTTTTTCGTTCCTATTGCTTTATTATAAGTATAGATATAGATTGCCTACCTTATTTTGTCAGCAAAGTCGACAGCATATAATAACTTTGTTATTATACAGGTAGAACGCGTTGATACCAACATTTGGTTCCTAGCAGCTATCTCTACCTGTAATTATCTAATTATCACTGTAACGTGACATTTAAGAACATTATAGTCCAGAATATGTTTTGTCGGTATTTGTATACTCAACCCATATACGGTACGCACAAGCAAGAATGTTTAAAAAATATATACACCACCCGGCAAACAAGCGAGTGAAGCATAGCAAATGGCGGCTATACGCGTGTGTGCGTGAGTGGATAAATGTCGTGTTTTAGGGTTGATACAATAATTTCATCACAAAATGTACTATTATTTGTTCTGTGACAAAAAGACTGCAAAGTTTTTTATTTGTTGTGAGAACTTGAGAATTGACACGACAAGGACTAACACGGACGATGTCTTGCTAAGATGTGGCGTCCGATTGGTATTTCATGTGTGCGTAAGGCTCGTACGTACGTGCCCATCATTGGGTGCTTCACTTTAGATTTGGCCGTGGGGAATCCGTGTTTTTAAACATTCTTGCCTACAAGTTCCACAGAGCGCCGCAAACTTGAAAAAAACTATCCCAATGTGATAGATATATCATGTAATTATTCTAGCCGGCCGCGGCCCAGGGGCGTACTGCGACCTGCGACGGAGTGATGTGCAAGCCGTGGCAAGTCTGCAAGCCGGATCGCTACTCTAATAAACACACCTACCAGTAACGTCATTATATCCGACTAGGGCCCTTATTTGCTATGAGCATTGCTGCACGTAACGCGTCGCGTTACGATATCTTCGTGGAATCCTTCGGCAATTGTCGGAATGACGTCACACGTTTTCTGCGATGAATTACGTCTGGTAAGTACTTATAGCGAATAAGCGCTCTGGGCAGTACTCAAAAAGAAACAGCGTATTATTATGAAAACTAACCTGGTTTTTGTACATTTTAAAGGACAGAAACGGGAGAGTTACTCAGTTTAATTATTTCAACTATAGTTTCAACCACATCCGGTCGGCTTTCAGGGGAGTGCGGAACGCTCGCAAACGGATGAAATATTATTATATAAGCAATTTAGGCGTTTCTTAACATAACTTAGGTATAGCTGATAATAGTATATATTTTTGGTAATCTTTACATGTTTACCAAAAAAATATATACTTTTATTTATTCTGTGACATAAGTACCCAATTTGTGCGAGGCGAGACACGTTCGCGAGCGTTCAGCATTCACCTTGAGAAAGACCACCGCCGGTTGTGGTTGAAACTATAGTTGGAATAATTCAACCGGGGTCTTATTCGCTATGAAGACTCGGCAACGTAAAGCGCCGCCCGCGTGGAATTGTTTGTAATTTACCGAACTATTCCCCAACGCGACGCGTTACGTTTGTGAATGTTCATAGCGAATAAGGCCCTGATATACGTACCTCCCGTTTTTGTCTTCTAATAAAACATAGCGTAAGCATAAATGTTTCACAGATTTGGATTGTGTTGATTGATTTGGACCGATTTAGATTGTTTGTCAATTTGACCGATAAAGAGAACTGATTTGTCGGACCGATATGGTGGCGTTATGCGTTCATTGGTATATGTTCTCTCTATATATTCAACTTCCGAAGACTAGTTCCAATATTTTTAAATTTAGGTTCTATATCGGAGTATAGGCTCATAAGTACCTACTATTTGTATACCTACTCTTGACACCTATCGTCAAGACATGTTACCTGTCGGTGACATGTCGGTTGTCGTTATTAGTCTCTATCAACTAACATAAATCTTTGTAAAATTACTTTGTACCGAAGTATACTTACATAAATACTTTTTAGTTTTAATTTTATAACTAAATATAAACTTTTATAATGTGAATGACGTTGTAAAAACTTGTTTTGTTTCCTCTTCTTCTTCTTCTTTTTTATTAGATGGCTTCTGCGGAGGCACTGGCCTATTAGCAATTTCCCCAATGTCAAGTGTATTTTATAGTTTAAAGTAATGTCACGTCACAGTCAATTATTTTCAAAGTCACGAATCAGTAAAATGGTGGACATTTACTGAAACTTCCAAGGGAAATTTGGAAAAATCACAAAATGTCATTTATTTCTGCGTTTGATTCTTTTGATCACACTCATGCACGTTAACGAACACCTAATGGTTAATATTCCACCAATATTACAACCAACATTACTCGAAGAAACCAATATTACTCGAAGAAACACAAAATTGAGAATAAAATCAAACTCTGCATCACAACATTTTGTTTTTTTTTTTCCAAAAACCCTTTTTGTTTCCTCAACCTACACGCCCACATGACAGAAAAATAAAATAAAATGTCACATGTCAGCCAGTCACAAAAAAGAAAGCGCCAGGAAACTTGAGAAAATAGAACGCGAATAAGTAATTCCGTTGCTGTCGCTACCCTTTAGTTCGTGTAGTCGATACTCCTTCAGTGCCTACTCGGCTGTTCGCTGCGATTACAGCGGCCACGCGCGACTTCACAAAAAATAAACATCGAGTTCGTTTTTCAAATACGCGAAGTTAATGTTTCTTTTTTCTTAACCTCTCTGGCCACCATCGTTTTAGTCGTCGCGCCCAAACCAAGTGCGTGTCAAAAGATTTGAAATTATGGATTAAAAATTTTGAAAAAGTGGAGGCAAAAAGTTGGAAGAAACATAAGTGATAGCTATAAATAAAAATTGATAGTTTTGTACGAAGTTTACGAACATAACTACAACGGTGCATAGTGTGAAGCGTTGCTGTGCGTGGTGCAAAGGCTGCAAGGACGGGCGATGTCAACATTATCTAATATCCGTAGATACATTTTATTGCAGCGTCTAACCGCACACGCAACCGCAGTAGTTTGTTCGACCTACACGAGTACAGTAGAAACATTCTAAATTACCTTCTTTGTACAATTCTATGGGGCATCCTATAGAGCTGTGAAGGTTACTAGCATATACATTTTTCTTTTATTTTCTTAGGTAGAGTAAGTACATCATATGGGTTCATCCTATTATTAACAGACATCTTGAATTATATCAGTGATTTAGTTTTACCTTAATTTTTAATTGTTGTCTCATCATCTAAAACATTTTTTCAGTTCCCAAATATCCGCTAAGACGTACGATTTTTTTCATAGTGTTGATACCTACTTATTTATTTATAACTAGCTGCGCCCCGCGGTTTTACCCGCGTGAACATTGATGAAAATTGATGATGATGAAAATGTATGATGATGATGAAAAAAAAGTAAAGCAGCTTATGTGTTATTCCAGGGTATAAAATATAAGCTATCTCCATTCCAAGTTTCATCAAAATCCGTTCATCCGTTTGAGCGTGAAGGAGTAACAAACATACACACATACAAACTGTCGCCTTTATAACATTAGAGTAATGAGCAGTGGGCTGTGGCCTTTGTGGCATTCGGTGCATCCGTCTTTCATACATAATTTTCATACCTCGACAGAAAATAAACTGTTGCTGTCGTTGTTTCCTTAATAAATACAAAAATTATACTAATAAATACATAAATAAAGAAATACTACACAGTAAACATTATAAAGTACCCAAACGTTGCCACCCTCTCCCTAATATCCAAACCAATATATAAAAGTGAAACGTTGTCTGTTTGTTTGAGCTTTCACGCCAAAACGGCTGATCTGATTTTGATTAAACTTTGTAAATAGGTACTGTACTATATAGAGACCAACATATGATACTTTTTATCCCGGAAAATGCTGAGTTCGAGAAAATATCGATTACTCGCTGTAAGGAACGGTTGCCAAGGAAACGAAATAATAACAAGTCTGTCAAAAAGAATCAAGAGCGTTGGTGCATTGGTTTTTAATATCCTAGAAGAACATAGGATGCTTTTTTAGTGATAAACTGTAGTCCGAAAGCAAGTAATATAATATAATCCACAAAATTAACTCTTAGCATTCACAGGTTAGTGCTTAAAAATCTATGTTGATATATAGTTGGATATAAATATGTCTTCTGAGCTTATATAGACTTTTTGCTAGCGAAGTGCTCGTACCAACATTGATTTGAATAAAAAAAACTGTTTAAATCACAACATTTAGGTACTGAAGAGTTTCAAAACTAGAAAACTATATAAACAACGCTCTTTAAAAACTTTATCTACCTCTGTCAGGACTAGGCTAAAGACTGTTAAAACTTTATCTACCTCTGTCAGGACTAGGCTAAAGACTGTTAAAACTTTATCTACCTCTGTCAGGACTAGGCTAAAGACTGTTAAAACTTTATCTACCTCTGTCAGGACTAGGCTAAAGACTGTTAAAACTTTATCTACCTCTGTCAGGACTAGGCTAAAGACTGTTCAAACTTTATCTACCTCTGTCAGGACTAGGCTAAAGACTGTTAAAACTTTATCTACCTCTGTCAGGACTAGGCTAAAGACTGTTCAAACTTTATCTACCTCTGTCAGGACTAGGCTAAAGACTGTTAAAACTTTATCTACCTCTGTCAGGACTAGGCTAAAGACTGTTCAAACTTTATCTACCTCTGTCAGGACTAGGCTAAAGACTGTTCAAACTTTATCTACCTCTGTCAGGACTAGGCTAAAGACTGTTCAAACTTTATCTACCTCTGTCAGGACTAGGCTAAAGACTGTTAAAACTTTATCTACCTCTGTCAGGACTAGGCTAAAGACTTTTAAAACTTTATCTACCTCTGTCAGGACTAGGCTAAAGACTGTTAAAAACCCGTTAATTTAATAGAACATTTTTGGACAAATAAAGCGAAGCGCTTCGGAAAAAGTTCGTACTGCAGTTTACTTGGCGGTCCACTTCCGGTGCAAGCTAAATTTCGTGGTGGAAAGTCAAAGGCAAAAATAATAGCACTTTTACAAGTCAAAATTAACATCTCATGGAGAAGGAGAAATACTTAAAATATTATTACATCAATAAAAATAAGGTAAACTAAGTATGATTTGAGTTTGAAAAGGAAATTTCCCTTTCATGTGCCAGCAAAGTTAAATCTCACACAGGAAAAGGAAACACCCTTCTGACTCTACCGGTGCTTCGGAAATACGCCCTTTAGAGAAGAGAGCACCAAGAAACTCTACGGGGATTTCATTTTTCCATATTTGTTAATTCTTTATATATTTTTCAAATGTCAGAGATTAAATAATAAAACATAATGCAAATTTGGTGCAAGCAAACCCTATGAGATGTTAGTCTCTTCACAAATGGATAACTTTTGAACCCATCACATCACACTAATATTATAAAGGCGAAAGTATGTATGTTACTCCTTCACGCTTAAACTGATGAACGGATTTTAATAAAATTAGGAAAGGATATAGCTTATACCCTGGAATAACACCAGTCGCTTGCTTATTGGCGATATATCTACCATTGCGCACTACTGCGCGCATACTGCGCATGCACACGCGCGGTAAACAACTGGTTAGAATACTTTCCATCATCATCATCATCATCATCATCATCATCGTCGTCACTAACTCACGCGGGTTAACTTCTCTATGCTCCTATGGAATATGAAACTTCTGCTTCTGAGGTAGTCAGTTATCCGTATAGTGAAAACCTTATGAAAATTGTTTTAGACTTTCATTATTTTCTATTCAACTATTGCGTTATATAACGGTCTCGTATATGTGTAAAAAAGTAAAGGACGCCTAGATGCCTGTCAAACATGAACGGTGACGTGAACGAGCCCGGCTGCCCGCTGTGGGCGCGGCTGCGCTGGCCGCCAGGAGTCTGCGCCCGGCTCTGCAGGAGGCGAGTGGCTCCACAGCACGTGCCTGCCAATGGAACTACTAACAGGTATGCACTTACTACACTCCATTCACTTTGGACAGGTGGCTCTGTGAGCTGTAGACCTCGCGCGTACAAACTTTTTTTTTTGTAGGTAAAGGGCTGATTCAACTGGTGAAACCTAAAAGTGAGAAATTTACCGCATTTTGAGGAACTATTCTGCTCATCACGCCGAAGATCCTCATCAGATCTTCACCCAATTATTATGAGATTAATTTAAAGTTACTACCTTTCAAATAAAAAAGAACCATCGAAATCGGATTTAATAAGGCGGAGACATTCAGTAGCCTCTTTTTATCCATTTTGGGGGAAGTACCCTCCCAATCAAAAATCCCCGACGAATAAAAATTCTAAAAATTCGTTTAATCTTTATACCAAGTTTCGTCTAGATCGTTTGAGAAATGCGACCAGTAGAGGAGAACAGCCGGACAGACATCCGGATATACGACATCCGGGCAACTCCTGTCCCTCGATTCTATAGCCAACCCATGGGCTCAATTATAAAGAAAAATAAGAGTGACATTACTTTTTTTTTTAAATTGTCTCTTCTATGAGTAGTTTTTTTTTAAAGTTGCTACCACTTCATATTGTGTTTCTACAACTTTTTACGGATACAGTTTCAAATAAAAAAAAGTTTTTTTTAAATATTTTCTGTACCTTTTTAGAAAAAAAAACATACATACAGTCGAACATATAACCGTCTCCTTTTCTGAAGTCACTTAAAAACTTAAAAAGTAAGTTTTACGAGTTTTTGTTTGCAATGAAACATTTATTTTTAACAACATTATGCGCAAATCAATAATAATAATCATAACTCACATGACTGAGCTAGCCCTACCGAAATTAAGAATTATTTTCCCAAAAGCTGTCTGCAGGAATTAGTGAAAACGCCCTTCCGTGCAGGTTATCGCCACATCTGACCAATACATTCCAGCCGAATGTGGTCGACATTTTTACTAGGCATTCAATAGGAATACCTCGCCGGGTGGGGCCAGAACCACCAACTTACAAGAAATTAGTTAATTAATTAAAAAAAGTTTTCAGAAAAAAGTATTTATGCAGTAGCCACGTCATGGTGAAACTGAGAACGGGCTATCATAATGAAATGCGTATACAACATTTCGTGTGTGTGCTATTAACCGTTGAGGAGTTGACTGCAGGTCATCGACAGCGATTGCTTTACAACCGAAATCGGTTGCAAAGACCGATTATAACGATATTTGATAGTCTCTGCCAGATATCGATGTCAATCATGATCAATGCCAGTACAGATACCGATGTCAATCGATAGCTTTTGACAATAACAGCGTCATCGCTAACGATTGTCATCGGTATGTACCGATTTCGGTTGTAAAGTAATCACTATCTGTGTCGAGACTGCAGGGCCTGGACCCAACTCTGAGTGCAGCAACCATGTCATGGTAAAACTTAAAACCGACTATCATAATAAAATGCGTACACAAAATTTCGTGTCTGTGCTGTTGACCGTTGAACAGTTCCTTTATCTGGAGCTAATCTTGGATGGTGATTCAGGTCGTGCTTAAAATAAAAATGCATTGTCATTGGAACTGAACCAACATGCAAAAATTCAACTCCGTAGGATATGAGGAAATGGTTCTAATTCAGTTTGCAAGATTTGACCTAATCAATCATACATCATACATACAAACATACATACATACAAACATTGCAAGCTAAATAAAAGCTTTTAATAAAATATACCCCAAGTTAGTAAAATTGAATGAAACCGTAGATCTAATTGTATAATTGTATAGATAGTCAAACCAAAGAACAGATGTATAGAGTTTAGAATACGGATACGGACATTGTAAACAAATGATTTAGCTGATATGAATAAATCATGCGGATTGCAACATAAAACAAAAATAAACAATATTGTCCAAATATTTGGACGATAGTGTTTATTTTTATTGATGGAGGAAGATCTTGGGCACTTGAGGGGCTAAAATAACGCACATTGTGCAACCAAGTGCCCACAGATCTATCGGGCACTCCAGGTCCCACTGAATTGACCGGGTAGAGCAGAACTAGAGTATATTTTCTGCTGGTGACAACTAACGAGATATAGCGCAAACAGGACAGGAAGGCCGCAGTCAAGTCACTCTATACGTGTCTATGCTATGGTTCTCTGAACCATCAAATCGAGATCAACTTGCGGTATTTAGGTAGCAATCTATTTCCCCTAAATATGTGGTGAAAGTCGACCTACCTTGTGTGACGTGTCCAAGCGCGGACTAGGTCCGCTCAATCATTTCCGTCGTGGACTCGTGCTGGGGAAAGTATTTCAGTCACGACATTCGACTAAGCTTGCAGTTAATAGTTATTACGTTTATTAAGTAATAGGCCACGCTAACGAAGCCATAGATGTCGTGATCGTAAAAGAAATCAGACTGAAGCTATATTGAAGCCTGCTGACACGCTAGCTGAAAATTCATTTAAAAAGTTGGTAGAGCAGGTTGCTGGTCTGGTTGACGGTTGTTACAAAGGCAACTACTTGTCTAAACTATATTAATAATAATAATATGTTCGGGACAATTCCACACCAATTACCTAGCCCCAAACTAGAATACCCTGTACTATGGGTACTAGATAACGGATAAACATACATAGATACAAATATGATAACATCCATAACTCGGAAACAATCATTTCTGCTCATCACACAAATGAAACAAAGAAACAAATGAGCAATAAGACCGCCAATTGACCTTATTAGACCTTATTTAAGTTTTGATATTGTTTGTTCTTTGTTTTGGTATACAATAAAGTATTTCGTATCGTATCGTATCGTATGATTGCACCTTGCAGGATTCGAACCTGCGACCGTTTGATTACTACCTAGGATCACTAGCCACGAGACCAACCGGTCGGTCTATATTCGTTATACATTTATTATATACAAAATAATGAAATAACGCATTAGAAATCTTGAATCACGAGGAGTAGACAAAAGCTGGGAAGATGAAAAAAAACAAACTAGAGCGAGTCGGGCTCGCGCACCGAAGGTTCCTTACAAATTGTTTTTTTTTTGGTGATGTAACTTCAAATTTACTGTTTTTGGATTTTTTCCTTTACTTGTACCTAACACATTGCTTCGTGCCAAATCGCATGATCCTAGGTCAACGGGAAGTACCCTATAGGTTTTGATTCCCTTGCGAGTGTCAAAATATGCGGCATAAACGGCCGTATCTTTTGATTACGTTGAATTAGAAGTTTTTTTTTTCACAGCTCCAAGGGATTGCAGACCAGAGTATTTGATATTAATTTCAATTTGATATTTCCCTCCAAGCGTTCCTGAAAAAAAGGGTCTTGACAGATAGACAGACGAACAACGAACTGATCTATATGGGTACCTTTTTTTCTTTTGAGATACAGAACCCTCAAAAAAAAGGTTGCACTTCAAATTATTGTAATAAAAATATTCCCGATCCTTGCTCTTTTGTTTGTTTGTCGTATGAGGTGGTGCTGGCCTCTGGGGGCCTATTACGATGGCTTGCGAGCAGCGCTGCTGCCGCTGAACTCGTGTCAAAGTCATAATTTTGCAATGCAAAATGACTAGTTTGACAAGAGTTCAGCGGCAACAGTGCTGTTCGCAAACCATCGTAATAGGCCGGCAGGAGACAGTTTTTAGGCCGCCCGAGATCCTTTGACATTATCAGTCATAAACAACCATAGGACTTAGGTTAGGTAAGGTTTTAAATCAGTTAATTATAAAACACTACAATTTTTTTTATGCATGTCATGATGAAAATTAGAACGGGCTATCATAATGAAATGCGTATACGACATTTCGTGTCTTTGCAGTTAACCGTTCAGGAGGTCCTTAGTTACTCAACCCTGAGTGTAGCAACCATGGCATGGTAAAACTTAAAACCGGCTATCATAATAAAATGCGTTCACGTAATTTCGTGTCTGGCCGCTGAAGAGTTCCTTTATCTGGAGCTAATCCTGTTTGTCGATTTCATGCTTATCATACAAATGCATTGTCGTCGGAACTGAACCAACATGTAAAAGTTCAACTCCGTAGGATAAGAGGAAGTGGTTCTAAGGTTTGATCTAGACAAACATGCCAACATTGCAAGTTAAATAAAAGCTTTTAAAAAACTTTTAAAAATATGAAGTCTACAGCCATTCCGGCAAAAAACGAGTGAAGCTTAGCAAAACTTATTTAAACCTTCGTGACATAATTTAGAAAAGTTATTGGAACCGAGAGTCGAATCCGGTATCGTTGGATTCTAATGCGGCTAATACCTATGCCCCTCTCGGCCACTATCGTTCACTATCGAAAACAGTAGACACGCAGCTTGCGTGACACTCATTCCAGGTCATCACCACACATCACCACTTTAATAGCTCACGCACCCCGCGTTGCTGCTATAAATAGGTTAACGATGTTCACAATTACATACTTGCTGTTTCTAAGGATCTTATTTTTAGTTTCTATATTGTAAAGCTATAGACCCGACGAAGTTTAATTGCCTAACGTATATCAATGGGCCTAACTTAGGACGAGACCAGCGCAGCGATTTGTTACGTATTTTGCGTGTATAGGTATTTATGAGTACCACAGAGCTTTCCCAGGTTCACTAAATGTTAATCTATTTCATACTCACAATCACCACACGTATTTACGACACGCACCGGAAGCCACGCCTTCCCTAAATAATTGCAGTGCCCACAGAACCACCAGAACTTTGTTTGCCTAATATTAATACTTATTTTTTTATTACTGACTAGGCAATCGTTTGACCACGATCTCACCTGATGGAAAGCGATGATGTGGTCGAAGGTGCCTAGTAGATACCTATTCACTTTTGACTTGAACACAACTGGGTTATAATTTACAGGAAACACTGACGAGGGCAGGGCATTCCACTCCTTTGCAGTTCTTATAATCAATGAAGAAGCGTAACGCTTCGTTCTTGTGCGAGGTATTTCAACCTAAAAGTAAGTATTTCAAATAAAAGGGTAGCGCTTTGCTGATCGCCTAGTCGTAAGGTGATGAAAAGGTGATGGGGGAATCAGGTTGTGCAGTTCTTGTGCACACTCTCCATAGTGCAATCTGTAGAATACCGACAGGCTTGCCACCTCACATCGATGCGCCAGACTTTGAAGCTTACTCTTTACCAGCGTGTCATCCCCAATGAGCCTGATAGCACGTCTCTCAATTGAATCCAAAGACTCGAGCTGACACTTGGCAGAACCGTCCCAGAGGTGGCAGCAGTACTCCATACAAGATCGGACCTGTGCTTGATAAAGATTCAAAAGCTATCCCGGTGTGAAGTACCGCCTAACTTTAGACAAAATACCAAGTTTTTTTGCAGCTACCTTGGCTTTGGATTCAATTTAAGACCCAGAATTCAGGTTTGATGTGAGTTCGACACCCAAAAGCTCCAGATGGTCGCCTATTGGTATTGATACACTTTGGAAAGACGGAGATCGGTTAAGAGGCAAAACCAACACGCCTGCGTTTTAGTAGCATTAAACTTAACCAGGTTAGCATCGCCCCAATCAGACACGGCTTCTTAGGCTCAATTTAAACGGTCTACCATAGCCTCTCTCTGAAACTAGACAGCGTCACAGCTGGCTTGAGCATTGGAAGTTTATCTCTCAACTACAGTACTGTCATCAGCATACCCACAGGTACCGGGCTTCAGAAGGTCCGATCCCTGAGGTACACCGGCATTGATAGCCATTTGATCAGACGAGCAGCACTCTAGGACTACTCGAATAGATCGTTCCCTTAACTCAAAGAAATCAACTATCCAATTGCATAAGCCAACAGGTAAACCATATGAGGGAAGTTTGTTTAAAAGGCCATCTTGCCAGACCCGATCAAATGCCTTTGATATGTCAAGGGAGACGGCAAGCGCCTCATCATGCATATCTATGGCTTCGCTCAGTATGTGAGTGGCATATGCGAGAAGATCCCCAGTAGACCGGTTTCGGCGAAATCACTTTCGGTTTCGGTGGTCACTGAGAAGATCATTGTCCTCAAGGTATGCCAAGAGCCTAATATTTATGACACGCTCCATACACTTACAGAGTAAGGAGGTTATCGAGATGGGATGATAATTGGCCGGATCAGCGTGACTACCGTTTTTGGTACTGGTTGTACATTGGCAAGCTTCGGCTCTTCGGAACTTTACCTGAGTGAAGAGAGAGGCGGTACAAACGCGTTAAGATAGAAGACAATTCGGGCGCACAGTTTTTCAACACAATCGCTGAAATGCCATCAGGACCACTGGCCTTGTTCACGTCTAGAGCTCGAAGCGTTCTGAGAACCTCCTTCTGGCGAATGCGAATTTCGGGCATAAAAACCCCGCAATGAGGAAAGCAGGAAGGTATCTTGCCGGAAGCAACTAGATGCGAGGCTTCTGCAAAAAGAGAAGCAAATAAATTCGCTTTGTCTCCAGCAGTCTGAGCCAGTGATCCATCAGGTTTCAGCAATGGTGGCAGTGAGGGGCGGCAGAAGTTCACTTCGACCGACTTGGCCAGGGACCAAAAAGCTTTGCTACCCGCAGGCTATGAAGCCAGTTTGGCTCCAATTCGACATACGTGATCAAAATGAGCCTTCCTAAGTATCTTTTTGCAGGTCTTAGCGGCAATGTTCAATTACTTTTCTTAGCCCGAATATCAGAAGATTTGCGCTTTCGCTTAGCATCAGCCCAGTCTAGATATGCCTCACGCTTTAGAGCCACAGCACGAACATAGCTGGATCCAAACCAAGGCTGAGCTTTGCTGGAAAGAGTCTTGTCACTGAATGGAATGTAATATTCCATTGCCTGACATATTACCTCTGTAACAGCAGACGCGCAAGTCGACGGGTCCTGGGAAGTGAAACATGTTTGCCGCCACGATGCCAGGAATTGCCGCATCTCGTCCCAATCTGCTGAGTTGATATACTGCACTTTATTGGCCCTAGTGAGCCGCGGGGAGCGTTGGAGGCCTACAGCGAGCCACTGCTCTCCTTGTGGCGAGCTATGGGGATGCATAATTATTATGTTCAGAATAATTATGTTCAGAGAAATCATAATTATTATTAGTCGGATAAAAAACAAGTATCAAAACTACACGTAGTACATTTCTAATCGCGGCTGTCATCTGTATTATTGTTGACTCGCACTTGTCGGCTGAAACTATAAAGCATTATTTTGTCCTTCAAATGAAAGGAGGGTTAGCAGAAATAAAAAAGGTTTTAAAGTTATATTTTCGGTACCTATTCGTTAGAAATCGGGTCGTATGAAAATCGAAAGCTTTTGCGATGTCAAAAAGTTGCAGCAGCAGTGAACGTCGTCTGTTTCTTTTCTTTTTTATTTAAATAAGTTTTGCTATATCTCTGCGTTTATTTTTTCTTATTTGAAAATATATCTACAGACCTCCAATGTCCATGGTTGCATAATATACTAGTGGCTCTGTGAAACTTTTTTGCAAACAATCTAGTGGTGCACAGTAGCGCCATCTAGTTACCTTATTGTCAAACTATCATTAATAACCAAGATGCTACATCAATCCCTACCTAGTAGGTAAAGGGCTGATTCCACTGGTAGAAACCTAAAAGTGAGAAATTTACTGCATTTTGAGAAGCTGCTCATCACGCCGACAATCCTCATCAGATCTTCACTAAATTTTTATGAGACAAACTTAAAAGACCTTTCAAATAAATAAAAACACATCGAAATCGGATCTAATAAGGCGGAGATATTCAGTAGCCCCTTTTTTTGCTCCTTTTTGGGAGAAGTTAAAAATCACCGACGACAAAAAATCTAAAAATTCGCTTAACCTGTATACCAAGTTTCGTCTATATCGGTTGAGAAATGCGACCTGTAGTGGAGAACAGCCAGACATTTAGGTATCCGCCGGACATACGAAAGCATTTTTGCCCAAGATGAAACGGAGACGCTTCGTTCGCGCTTTGCGCTCGCTCGATCAATTATATTAAGTGCCTACACATACATACATAATTTTGTAGATACACTAAGCAGGCGTTAATGCTAAATCATAAAAACATAATTTTGTTTGTTTATAAGTTTACCTATTTATTAGTGTGCAATAAAAAATTGTTAGTAAGTACATACATTTAAATTAATCAAATGAACATTATATTAATTTAAATGAACATCATATTGAAAGTGACGTCACATAGTCTGTAAACAGCGATCAAGACGCTTCCAACGATACCTCATTGGTCAAATTATGTTAAGCAGTTTAGAAGTTATGAGGGAACAGAAATAAAGGTTATTACATACATACCTGCATGCATACATACATACATACCGGTCAAATGTATATCCCTCCTTTTTGCTTCGCCGTAGTCGGGTAAAATTAACATAATTACTTGTTTATAGCAAAGCAGGATCAAATTCAGGATCAGAGTACGAATTCTATCCAAGTGCAAAAAGGGGTGAGACAGGGAGACGTTATTTCTCCGAAACTGTTTACCTCTGCACTGGAAGATATATTCAAGCTTCTGAACTGGAACGGATATGGTGTTAACATCAATGGCGAATACATCACTCACCTTGTATTTGCCGATGATATAGTCATCATGGCAAAAACCCTGGAAGACCTAAGCACAATGCTCAGTAACCTCAATATTGTTTCCCAACTGGTGGGCCTTAAAATGAACATGGGTAAGACGAACATCATGTCAAATGCCCATATCGTACCCATGCCGGTTTATGTTGGGAACGATATTATCGAAGCTGTTGATCTCTATGTATACTTAGGTCAGACGATCCAACTGGGTAGATCCAACTTTGACAATGAGGTCAACCGACGAATCCATCTCGGATGAGCAGCGTTCGGGAAATTACGGCTTATCTTCTCGTCGCAGATACCGCAGAGCCTCAAGACAAAAGTTTATAATCAGTGCATGTTGTCAGTGATGACATACGGCACTGAGACGTGGTCGCTAACTATTGGTCTCATACAAAAGCTCAGAGTTGCGCAGCGTGTAATGGAGAGAGCTATGCTCGATGTTTCACTACGTGATGGAATCCGAAATGAGGAAATCCGTAGAAGAACCAAGGCTACCGACATAGCTCTCAGAGTTTGCAAGTTGAAGTGGCAATGGGCAGGCCATATAGATCGCAGAACCGACAACCACTGGGAAATAAAGGTTCTCGAATGGCGGCCACGAATAAGCAAGCGCAGTGTGGGGAGACTCCCCACACGATGGACCGACGACATTGTAGCTATCGCAGGAAGTCGGTGGATGGAGGTGGCACAAGATCGCTCGTCATGGCGCTCTTTGGGGGAGGCCTATGTTCAGCATTGGACGGATTATGTGTTCAAACTAAAAACTTGATCCGATTTTGATATGCAAGGTATCAATCGATTCGTCTTCACCGCAAGTGTCATATGCTATTTTTAGTTATTGAACTTATGTCTTGTTTTTATACTAACGCTACAAAGCCAGGCTATTATATATTCTGTGCCTTCACCACCGTCCGTCCTTTGTTTAATATGTACTGTACAAACAAAAACAGACCATGCCTGGCCTGCATACACTACAACACAACCTACAACGTACTCACAGAATAACTAATAGGACTGCCTATTTAGTCCAGCGTTTTTTACATTGTGGATAGGCCACTCTTTAATCTAACACGAAAGCAAAAAAGCTGCTTGGCACAATTTTAAATTTAATAGTACTGTAAAATTAAAACATTTAAAGTAAAGGCACAAATTTTGTGGTAAAAGCGACTTGACAGTTTGCCTTTGCGTGGTACCTACTTAATTTAAATAACGTAATTATATCGATGACTTAATTGTACAGAGAACAATTTCGTTGATATACTCGTTGTGGTATTGTCATTTCGCCAGTTTAATATAATTCTAAATGCCACTAAAATGAAATGAAGTGTTGAAAATAATTCCGTTGCTTTAGATTTTTTAATTTGTGCACAATATATACGTATAAAAATGTCTAAAGTGGTGTTCAATAAGGACAGGCGCAGTTCCAGCATCAACTTCGTTAACTTTCGCAGGTTCCATTTTCTGGACAGGTAAGAGCTTTATAAAGATCCTGATGATTCATTTCTATCACACTAATTATTAACGATACTGATGATTCAATTCTATCACACTAATTATTAACGATCCTGATGATTCAATTCTATCACACTAATTAATTATTAACGATCCAGCAGTGCGAGCATGGATCTTATCGATCGATAAATTTACCGTATCAAGTTTGACGTTAATATTCGATAATACGAGTTCGGTAGCACTTTATCGACATCGACATAAATTCGATAAATCATATTTAATATATAGATTTATATCTACAAAAGTAAGCATGAATCTTATTTTTGACAATTGTTGTCGATATTACGTCGGTAATTTTACCGAATTTATCGAATTTTATCGGCTTTCCAAAGTTACACGACAAACTTTTTTTTTTGTAAATTCCTTTTCGGATTATAAGCCAAAACGTGGAGGTGTCAGAACATCGTGAGGCAAGTTTCAGGGATGCCAATGATCCTTTCCATCTGGAAGAACAGCATTTTAAGATTCTCTTTAGGAATTTATAAGGAAATTGCCTTCTTCCTCATTCAAGATGTTGAGGGCATTTGAGAAGGAGTCGATCTAATGGACTGCCTGCGCATGTTGTAGTATCTACTGTGGCTGGGGTGGCCACTGGTGTGCGCCTCTTTGAATGTTGTGAATAACAACTAATATTAAGTTCAAATGGTTTATAATCCACACAAACACCAAGTATTTACAAAGTAAAATAGTCATAGGCACACACTATATAATGTTTAGAACAATTGTCAAGAACTAACACACAACAGCAGAATATAATATCGCGACGTAAATAACGGCAATTGATTTTTGCATTCGATCGACGTGCGCTTCGCGTCGGAGAGGTGAACTGACTGACTGACTGACTGACTGACTGATCGGCATACTGAATATTTATACTTTTCTATTTTAGATGGACACGCCACACTACTTTACATAATAATATCAAAATACTTAGTTACGTTTTTCCTATTTCTAGAAATTATCTTTTGTTGTGATTGTGTCTAATGCTCTAATTATTATGGTACCAGTAGGTACTCAGTCTAAAGAACTACCTGTATAATCATTGTTGTAGGTTATATCAGCTGTACGCTTTTTCCCGAGGGCAGTTGCACCAACGATGCATCGGCCAGGAATATAATATAGCACTAGGACAGCGCCTTGTCAGACTTGTCAGGGAGGTGTCTCAAGCAATTGTGCAACGAGTTATGGCTAGTTATACTTTAGGTTAGGTTCAAGGAATATACTACTTTATGGTAGTTAGGTAGAATTCCAAATGACAGAAGTTTCTCCGTAACAACTCAAAATAATAAAAATTTGCCAAATTGTGTCAAAAAATATTTTTTAGACTATTAGTCGTCTATCTGATATATGGTATAGTCCACGAGTTGCCATTTTTTAAATCGATAAACTCACGACGTGTTATCGAATCAATAAAATTTACCGGGAGGCTAGATCCATGCTACCGCATTTTAATAAAATTGATAAAAAAATAACTGTTTACCGATCGATCGATCGATATCGAATTTTATCGATCGATAAGATCCATGCTCGCACTGCTGATGATTCAATTCTATCACACTAATTAATTATTAACGATCCTGATGATTCAATTCTATCACACTAATTATAAACGATGCTGATGATTCAATTCTATCACACTAATTATTAATGATCCTGATGATTCAATTCTATCACACTAATTATTAACGATCCTGATGATTCAATTCTATCACACTAATTAATTATTAACGATCCTGATGATTCAATTCTGTCACACTAATTATTAACGATCCTGATGATTCAATTCTATCACACTAATTAATTATTAACGATCCTGATCATTCAATTCTATCACACTAATTATTAACGATACTGATGATTCAATTCTATCACACTAATTATTAACGATCCTGATGATTCAATTCTATCACACTAATATTATAAACTAAGTATGAGCGGCTTTGCCGACTTGGTCATTTATCTGGGAGTTCTGGAATTATAAGGATCCTAAATGTTATTCCTATTAGATTAGCACAGGACCGGAAAGACTGGCGTGAACGAGAGGAGGTCTATACTCAGCAGTGGGTGGATACGAGATGATTAGATAGATATATAGATAGATAGATAGATAGATAGATAGATATGTTATTCCAGAACCAAATGTACAAATATCATCAAACTTCATTCAGACGTCAAATTGTTTTTTATCGATTGCTCCAATTCTTATCATCGGATTGAGATACCAAGTACACCAGTGTTTTTAAGTCAAACCCTAAGCCATCCATCAGTGAACACTGCATTGAATCAGTCCAGTAGTTTTTACGTGATGCGCAAACAAAGAAACAGTCTAGATACAATTTAAAAAAAAAACTTGTTCCGTAGCTTATTTTAAGTCACCTAGACCATTGGTTTTTTAATTATCAGAGTTTTTGTTACTTACTGCTTTTTTAGAAGTAATGTATATATACATATAGATGTAAAAGGTTGTGTGTGTGTCTGTTTGTGTGTGAGAGAGAGTGTGTGTGTGTGTGTGTGTGTGTGAGTATGTTTGTTACTTTTTCACACTGAAACGGCTAAAAGGATTTTGTCAAAATTTAAAATAAAGATATACCTGGAATAAAACTTAATTATGATACTTTTCCATTATCTTCATCATCATCATCATCATCACCATCATCCACATGGCTACAACCGCGGGGCACAGGCCACTGCTAGTGTATTTATAATACCTAGCTTTATTAACGGTATTTTCGCGATGGTACTTTCGTATTATAATCCGCTTTAGTTACAAAGTATCTTAGTTACATACACACACACACACACACACACACACACACACACACACACACACACACACACACACACATCCTACACAATAATTCACTACACTAAACTCGAGAATGTTTAAAAAATACTGATTTCACTCCGCCAAGTAACAGTGATAAACATAACAAATGGCGGCAGATAATGTGTGGATATTTATTGGTGTCGATACAACATGGTGGTTGATACACAATTTCATCACAAAAGACTGAATTGTTATTGATTTTCCGTGAGAACTTTACAGTATTAACACGACTAACCAGGTCAAGATTTTGCTTGCGATGTGACGGCCGATCGGCATAACATGGTGTAAGTGTGTGCGTGAAGCTTGTGCTTACGAGCGGATCGGCATATCTTAGGTGCTTTACTTAGCGGTGTCGATTCAGTCTATTTTGATGAAACGTTGCACAAAATAGACTGAAAATGAAAAGTGTCTTACAGATCAAGAAATGTATCCACAACGACGTTCCGAGTGTTACAGACGTCCACAGGCGGCGATAACCAACTGCTTACCATCAGGTGACACAAAAGCTTGTCTCCCTATTATAAAATAAGAATAAAGTATAAAAAAAAGGGTTTATATTTTTTTTAATGAATGTATCTTATTAAGTATGTTATATTTTTTAACTTATTTTTTGTTTTTTATTGCATTTTCACTTTTTACGTTATTAGTTTTTTTATTTATTGCCTTTTCACTTTTAACGATTTTAAGTTTTTTTTTCGTTTTTTTTTTTTTTTGCTTTATCATCGGTTTGTGAGCTACCCTGTAAGTTTCAGCCGGATAACTAATCGGGAAATGCTCGAAATTTGAATTGCTAGATTCCAGGACAGACAAAATACATAGATACATATATACAAGTGCAGTAAAATAAAAGCTTTAAAAAATAACTTTTAAAAAACACAGTCAAGAGATGTTAAAAACCCGAATGGGATAATTAGTTTTTAATAAACGGTTAACATAACTGTCGTTCGTGATCGTGATGCACTAATGGATCAGTGGGTGGAGTAGACCCAAACGTTTGAGTCCCTTGTCCCCTGACACGTGACCATTGCGTGGCCAAACATGGGTTCGTGGTTGTAACTTGTAACCTTCACCCGACTGAAATGACAGCAAAACTTTAGAAGGCCACTGAATATTTCTAAACATGATATATTTCTGGTGATAGGACTCGTCTGCATACTGTTTGGCGAATTCTGTATGTGTTAAACCAGTGTCAACAGATATAGAATTCAATGCTCGAAACAAATTATCCCCAATATTTCGTAACTCATCGTCTGGTTTTCTGAACTGTCACCTAATTATTTATACTGTGCCAATATAAAATGATAGAGTGATCTACGTCACATACAATCATTATCGTCAGTCTGCATTCGTCAACTGCTGGACAATTTACCTCTTGAAATGAACGCCACCGTTGGTAATGGCATAGTATTTGGCTCTTCTCATCCAGTTTCTGCCGACTGCCTTTCGCGGGTTCTCACTCAACCGTCCAGGTTGAGTGAGAACCTGGTGGGCCCAACGTTTGTCAAGTAGTGGTCTCCACTCAAGGTCCGGGCTGTGTTTGATCGTCGTTAAGCCATTTCAGAGACCCTCAGGTAACATGACAAACTCTGACACTCAGAGGCCAGCACTAGATACCTCATACGACAAGCAAGCGATCAAATATGACCAGCCCACAGCCACTTCAGCTTTCTAATCCTCTGAGCTATGTCGGTGACTTTGGTTATCTGTCGGATCACCTCATTTCGGATCGTATCCTTCAGAGAAACCCCGAGCATCATATTACAATAATTATTTCAGGAGTCGCGAGTCCCGTCGAAGAATCAACCAGTCACCCTCCGCCCTGTACAGCGCATTGGGAGAGCGCGTGCGAACCAGCACTCCATCCGCTTTACAATGCGCGCTGTTCTGCGGAGGCGCCAGGTGTCAGTACGAGCTGCCGCAGCAACGCAGCGCTGCTATACAGGGGCTGTACTCCGACTGGTGAGTGCCTTCATCGCCAAAGACAATTCGTTTCTATGCCGTTCTTTTTAATCCCGATTAATTAAAATATCTGATCCAGTTATTGTAGAATGCTATATTGGTAGCCTTTTCATTGTTTATCGTATACATCACGATATTTTTATCTGACCTATCACGAGGATGTCGGGGCGCCATAACCAATAAAAAAATACATTATTGAAAACCATCATCATTATTATGATTATGAATTTCATTATTTCTGCTGGCCAAATTGCCATTTTGGTGTAGATACATAAAAGTCAATTTGCTGTCCAAGTGATAAACTCTGACACCAGACGCCAGAGCACTACCTCATACCCTCATACGACGAGCAAGCAATCTGTCCAAGTTAATTATTTTGCTGCCCCAATAGTATGACTAAAATTACTAAAGCGCACTTTTCTTTCCAAAAGTACTTTTATCGGCCGCTAGGGCAATAAAATAGAAGAAGGGAGACTCGAAAATGGGGGAATAAACATCCATTTCATCATTTAATTGAGTATATTTTTTTTTTGCTTGCCACATTTTGCATCCGTTATAATTTTACTGCCGACAGAAACATATTTTGCTGACCAAACTAGTGTGACAGAGGGACAAAGCTGGTGGGGAGAAAGGGAATAACCCAAAATTATTGGGCTACTTTTTCTTGGACCAATTAATTACTTCCCTTTCTGAAGGCCAAAAGGCCGTATAAGTACTTAAGAACCCTTCTTTTAGCTTCGCCGTCATAAAAACCTTCAGTGGTAATGAAAAGCATAAAAAACCGCCCCTAATGTAACGAACTCATTAATAAATTAACCCACGCTTGATGCACGACACGACATCGTATAATACTTGTACCTACTATTAATTATTCTCTGATCATACACAGTAGGAATAGTACCTTACTACTTTTATACATATAAGACCACACCTGGGACACGCTATGTGCCTCTTACCCTTTTATTCTGGGACACACAGATGTTTTGACTGACCATTTTTATTGCTATTATCAAAATGTCACGATTTCGAGAACTTGGAACTCAACTTCCTAATATTAGGCTTTTAAACATTTACTTAGTTTATTTAATTTTGTTGTATTCGGAAAACTAACAGCTAGATACAGTAATAAGTAGAAAGGATATTTAACAAATGGCCGCTTACAAGTTTTCACTGGTATGTTAGAGAACTATACAATAATAAAGAGCATGCAAATTAAACAGATACAAAAAAAGAAGAAGGTTAAATTTATTGTTTACTTACATAAAATTATGTTGTGAAATAATTGTTGTTATAAAGTATTTTAAATTTAGATGCGGAAGTAACAAAGAGATCCACATCCAACATTTTTGAGAGGTTGTTATGAAAGGTAGCTATTTTTCCTATAGGTAGTTGCATTTGACTCGGGGTGCGTATAGTAGATTAGGTCTTCGAGTAAACGCCGCGGGGGCACGCAATCCTAATTTATTCACTGTCTTAGTGACCTTTTACTTAAGTTGCATTTAAGGTACATTATAAAATAAGTCTAGGTTACTAGCACATGAACAAAATTATGACGACTAGCTACAACTCATTAGTTTACTAGATACTAGCTGTGCCCGCGACTTCACGCGTGGTCATTTCTCTAGGTTAAAATACTCTATGTGCTATTTATTCCAGGACCTAAAATACCATTAAACCAATATTTGATAAAAAATCCTTCAGCCATCAAAAAGTTTTTTATCGATTGCTCGGCTTCTACTCATCGGATTTAGATACCAAGTATACCATAACCCTAATCTATCCAACAGTGAAAACCGCATCGCAATCGGTCCAGTAGTTTTTACATGATACGCGAATATACAGACAAACAAAAAGTCAAACAGACAGATACGATTTTTAAAAGTGTTATATTCCTGTCCAGTAGCTTATTTGATGTACCCTAGACCATTTTTTTTTAACTATTGTACAGACTTTTTCGTTCATTTTGCTTTATTAGAAGTATAAAATAGATAGCTGACCAAGTTAACGCGTAGTTCTGCCCGTGTCAACTCTGCATCCAACAGTAAAACAGTTTTTATCTAGAATTAATTAGTTTACTAGATATAGCTGACCAAGTTAACGCGTAGTCCTGCCCGCGTCAACTCTGAATCCAACAGTAAATCAGCTTTTATCTAGAATTAATTAGTTTACGAGATATAGCTGACCAAGTTAACACGTAGTTCTGCCCGGGTCAACTCTGCATCCAACTTTATAACAGCTTTTATCTAGAATTCATTGGTTTACTAGATATAGCTGACCAAGTTAACGCGTAGTTCTGCCCGCATCAACTCTGCATCCAATAGTAAAACAGCTTTTGTCTAGAATTCATTAGTTTACGAGATATAGCTGACCAAGTTAATACGTATCACGTAAAAACACCAACAAAGGATCAGCTATCCAACTGTGAAAACCGCACTGCAATCCAGCACCTGGATCCAGTGACCGATTGCAGTGTGGCTTTCAGACCTACCTATTTGCTACGGAATCCTGGCTACTGTCTTTGCGTATTCGACACGCACTTGCCCGGTAAATATCATAGTCCGCTTTTAAATAACAACGGCGAAATTGTATGTGATAAATCTTGCAGCGTCTTGAAATATAATTTCTACAGAACTTAATTAAGTAATTATTTTTCAACATAGCATGTAAGCTAGGAAAAGCCTGGCTAACAATCCAATTAAAAAAAAAAACATGAAATTGAAGCTTCATTTCTTTCCTACAATGTTTCACCGGCCTTGATGTCTGCCCAACGGGTGAAAAAATATATATAATACAATGACGTTTCCAGTTCAGACGTCAAAATCATCAACTCTGTATACTTCCCACCCGGTTTTTTAAACCAAAGGAGGTTGAATTATTCTTACTTCCCACCCTGT
The DNA here is from genome assembly GCA_946251855.1 of Alsophila aescularia. NCBI lineage: Eukaryota > Metazoa > Arthropoda > Insecta > Lepidoptera > Geometridae > Alsophila > Alsophila aescularia. The sequence continues at coordinate 14,639,525 of OX276384.1, forward strand.
TTTTTAAATGAAAGGAGGTTGAACTACGCTTACTGGCGTTAAACCTTTTAACAGTAACCGTAATTCAACCTCCTTGCGATAAACAGACTATCTCTATATACAATATAAATAATATGTAAGTCAATATAAAACCTATAAACAAAACATTATGGCAAAGAGAATACAATGCACTCGTAATGCACTATAGTTTATGGAGGAAAGAGTAAGGAATTGTAACTAGGTTATGTTTATTTAATTGTTTTGCACAAAAATGGTGTACAAGGACTTAATGCTAAACAGCATTATCTACCAGTCATCCAGGTCGTGAATGAAATAATAGTACATAGGGCGTGCGGCTTAAAGTATTGAACAATAAATACAAAAGAAACAAAGGTTTGTGTAAATAAAGAAATAAGTGTAAGGAACTGCAAAATATTTGTGCTAATATTACAAACAGTGAACGCAATTTTGCGTTCACTGTGGACAACTGTTTCCCTGCATAGTGAAACAGCAGCAACATATCTAAACATATTGTTTTGTAATATCGCTAGGCAGTAACAAATTGAAAATAATTATTAATACAAAAGCCTAGTCTGTTACACTAGTAACCTACCTGTAGGTAATTGAATAGGTATAAATATCTTTAAACATTATATTTATCCGCATAAGTACTTAATTGCCTACCTAATCAATCAGATAAAATAATTAAAATCTCTAAGACTTGTTTCAAAAGTCGTTAATAGTAACTTAACCTACAAAACTTTTAAGCCTAACAACAATTATTCCTGGCCTCACCAATAAAACTTTCTTACACTAACAATCTTAGGAAATGATGCTGAATTACTAGGGATCTTTATTGTGTAAAGGTGCCGTGAATTTAAATGACATAAAAATATGCATGGGAGTTCGCCATTGTTCTTATGGACTAAACGAAAAGCCTTCAAACTTTTTTATAATTCCACATGGTATTTAATTCTACCTTAACCCGTCGTCGTCGCACGTCATAAAAACAGCTAACATAAAATGTCGCATGAACCTGCTGGCCACGAAGAAAGAAATAGGTAACTGCTGGCCACTTTATGCTAATTTTTATAATAACATTTCTTTGCCCACGCTTATGTCCAGGCCTAATACTGCAGTTGGAAATTGTGGTAAATTTACACGGAGCAAGTTCAAGAAAACATAGTTGACTGAATGATAGTTCTGTTAGCAAACTCTCATTTAGGGCATTTACCTACTGCTAACGATGAAGTCGAAGTTTAGGCACAGTACATAATAGATAGTATAATGTTTAGGCAAAGAAAATATACATTGCGGTTAGGTAAGTTAGAGAACTTCATATTGGAAATAACAAGAAAAGTAGATGTTTCAGAAATGTATGGAACCTGGGCTAGTCACCATGTACGCTACATGTAAATATAGCTACTTATACAATATAGTGAACGTTCTTAAATGTTATTTTTCTATAATTTTACTTCGTTTTATTGTACATTCAAGATATCTTGGTAAAGGAGAGCAGCAACACAACACAAAAATATGATGGACCGAAACTGTATGATTGTGAAATGTCAGTTTGACAACTGTTGACATGTCAATAACTTGGTGTTTAATTGGACATATCTGAAATTTTGTTATTGTAGAATAGCGCGTACACGACGGAATCCAAATAATCAGAAACCATTGACAAAGCCGGGTCAACAGAGGACCAATCATTCAATATCCGTAGAAGTAAAATGGGTCCCAAAACATAAACCAATGACTAATAATCCGAAACACATCCAATCCACTACGAGTGACTCAAAGAAGTCAAAGTCAAGTCAACACACAACTGACATGGCTGCCGGAAAAAAGGGTCAATATTAAAAAAACTCCCCAAATAATAATTTCAGTACCTACTCTTCTTCAAATAGTTTTTTTTTTATGAGATTCCCTTTTTTTCCTATTTTTCTATGAAATGTACATAGTGGTAGCCCAAAATCGAACTTCTGCTTTACGCACTATAAAAACCTCAGCTGAGAATGGTTGCTAGCCAACTTTTTTTTCGTTATAGATCCTAAATGTTCATTCGAAAGGAAAAACGATAAGAGAAAACTAAATAATCATAATGTTCAAATACTTAACATAGTTCGTCAACTTTTTTTTTCTTATTTTCTTTAAGGCGTCTGGTTGTCGCCATATTGAATTTTGATTACTGACATGTCTTTAATAGCACACGCAGGATTAACAGACATACATACATAGGATGATAAACACAAAACCCTCTGGCAGTCCGGTAAAAACCAGTGGCGTTTATTAATTCCTTGCAGAATTTAGGGGCCGGTCAAAGAGATTTTACCAATAGAGACGTCATACCCATTATAAAACACTAAAAACACGGTGAAATTGTACTATAGCTACTTACATAGAAGTTAAGTAACTATATTTGCATCACTGAAGAGGCTAAAAGATCACAGAGATATACAGAACCGCGTCGTCAGAAAGAGATACACATATGTTCTCAGTTACAGTGAGTTGCAATGAGCGGCCGATCACCAATCACCACCGATGACGGCCTGTGATGTCATTTGCGTCGGCTAGCAGCTAGAGTAAACTGGGGCAAAACGGATAGAAGGATTTATTCAAGATGAAACAAAATGATTTTTTTGAAAAACAAATACTTTCGTAAGAATAGTTCTCTAAATCCCGGAGAATACCCGTATGTTCGCCGGACACTTGCGACACGCGCGTAAAGCTTCTTTTTTTGCGAATTGCTTATAGAATAAATTACATAATGTTATATACCATTTTATGGCAGGAATGTAGTAGCTATATCGTCGATTTTGGAGGGGCGGAGAGGTGGAGGGCGTAGGGGGGGATGTAGGAACTCCCCTTTGAAGGAAAAGTTGCGCAGCCCCCCCTCCCCCCCCCCCTTACCGACCTTTTTTTTTCCATCCTTGCTTCTGATGCCATTGATTAAAGGTGTGGGGTAGAGGGCTACCCCCTGGTACCTCTCTCTCCCCCCGCGGAGATGCTTAGTTTATGAGATATTTCAGTTTTAAATTTATTAAAAAACACCTGTAAATTCACTTTGGTGCTTGCTCGCACGGCTCGGAACGGCACGCTCGCTTCGCTCGCTCGGCTCGCGCGATGTGTAGTCATGTTCTAACCTAACCTACCCTAGTCTTTGGGCAATTTTTAAACTTAAAACTGAAATATCTCACAAACTAAGGGACTCCGTGGGGAGGAGAGAGGTAGCGTAGCAAGGGGTAGCCCTCCACCTGCCTCATCCACCCCTCACGTTAAATCAATGTCATCAGAAGTAAATTTGAAAGTAAGGATGGAAAAAAAAACTCGGGAATAGAAGGGCTGCGCGACTTTTCCTTCATAGGGGGAGTTCCTTCCTCCCCCCCCCCCCCCCCCTCCCAAAATCGATGGTATAGCAACTACAGTTTAGCCCATTTTATAGCTAAAACAATAAAGAACATCGAAAAAGATACTATTAAACTATCAAAAATATACTCACGTTAACATTTTCCCGCCAAAAGTGACGAAAGGCACTTTGAAACACTTTGTGACAATCGTCACTCGCGGGACACTAAACACAAAATTATTTTAATATGTTCCTAACAGTAGTATAGGTACTTTCAAATTTAAGATTTCGCACGGCATATTTTGAAAATATAGCTCCACACACAGACCTACCTCCACACAACGCTACTGCAACACAGCTTGATATCTGCTTCAGTAGCGGCCCAACATGGCCGTGATAGGTTAGAATACGACGGTCCCGCCTTCGTAGCGAAGCGTAGCAAAACGTAGCGAGCTTCTTACCTATCACGGCCATGTCGCGTCGGTCTGAAGGTCTGTTTATATGTTTGTTCACGCATCACGTAAAAACTACTAGACCGATTGCTATGCGGTCACTATTGGATAGCTTAGGGTTTGACTTAAAAACTGGGGTACTTAGTATCTTAATCCGATAGTTAGATGGCGAGCAATCGATAAAAAACTATTTGACGGCTGAACGAATTTTGTAGAAATGTAGTATATTGTACTTTGTAGGTACTTTTGGTCCTGGAATAACATTAGGAGTTACTTTTAAATTAAATGACCAAGCGGGCAAAGCCGCGGGTACAGCTAGTTAAAGTATAAAAAAACTCAGATTAAGAAAGATCGGAAATACTCCGACAAGTTTCGTTTACAGTCTGAGATTTGGTTAGTATTAAATACTTTAATTTTAGTAGAATGTGTTCCCTGAAAAGTTTTTGAAGAAAAAAAAACGTATCTATGGTTCAATAGAAAACAGGAAAATTGTCGAAATCAGCACAAAAGCAATCATAAGTATTATCTCTACAAGGCGTGTTTGTGTCGCAGGCAGCCGTATTAACCGCCAAGTAAAAACATAAAGTATAAACTTTCTATCAAACAGTAGTTTGCAGAGACAAATGTTTATAAACAGTTTTAATGTTCAATGTAACAAACCTACCTAGTTTATTAGGCGCAATTCAGGTCGCCAGTTGAACGATACCGTTTTGTAAAATAGCTAGCCTGTTAATTGGATGGCTAATTAAGCTATCTGCCTGCAACATTTATGTGGTTTAAAAAATATGAATTTAATGAACATAACCAATTGTTTTTTAATAGTTCCTATAATTTGACTACTATCTCACCTATCTAATGACGAGTGACGATGAGATCGGAGATGTAAAACATTCTAAGAATAATAATTATATCCTAAAATATGTATACCCTTCGCCCAGTCTTACAGTACTGGTTACTTTAAAGGAGCTTGGTGACAGATTTATCATCATCATCATCATCGACAACAACCTGTTTATGTCCACTGAAGGATCCACTGATGCCTCACCCAAAGCACGCCACTTTCAATGACTGCCAGCTACCTTGAACAGATCGTCGTTCCATCTAGCCGGAAAGACACTCGGCCCAGACACTGGGCTTATTTTGCAAGTCGATCGCATGTTTTTTTTTTTGCGATTTTTTCTCTTTTATCACATAAAAGTGTTCGAAAATGATTTGGCGAAAATTTTCACTTTTTTTTTATTTTTAGTTTTTTTTTTTCCCAGAAGTTCTCTAGCACTTTTAAGTGGAAAAAGAGGAAGTTTCGAAAAAAAAAAAACAATTGAATTGCGTCCGTTAGGTTGAACCGCGATTGGTTCAATCTAACGGAATTGGGGCCCTGAACGGACGGACAGATTTATAAATATAAGTTATACCACGGAATAAATAGTAGTACAAGTATATACTAAAATCCAGCTAAAAATGACTACTGGTCCAGTAGTAACTTCTGCTGTGTACAGCCGCCATTAAAATATGCTCAGAATATGTTATTATTGCGTTAATAAGTTTTCACATGCGAACGAATAATAAAATAAATATATGCAAAAATGCGACTGTTTTGTTGAATTTATTATTCTGCCAGAAACTCATAATGATTTGCTGAATTGTTAAGGAAATTCTTATACAATAAATATAGTCTAAGGCCTCGTAATTAAACCTAAATCCTAATAGCTAGGTAGGCTTTACAAGCGTAACTTTTTGAAGAAATTCGATAAGCTGATCGGGACAATTTATTTCCGCAGGGTGACTGAAGATATCCTCGCGATGGCGCGGCCCAGCACCGCCAACATCGCAGCCAGGAACATCATTCAGCAGTTCCATAGGTAAATATCAATAATGTCTTCTTCATAATCGTACACACCCTCTTTATCAATCATTAAATTATCTATCCCTTATGTCTTCACAACATTTCTGGGTTTTTACCTATATAAGCTGAAACGCGCTTATAAGTCGTTTAAGACAGTATAGTACGCCAATTTGCAGGATTAGAGAGTGAACACTAATTATTAATTGTTCATCAGTGTCACAGAGCATTTTGCAGAATTATTAGTTCGCCCAGCTGTTCTACATAGCCAGGTAAGTAAATAAGGCTCAGATCTCATTTTATCGATTCAGGGTCTAGTCACTGTATTCAACTCAACAACCTTGTCCACGACCCTAGATACTACTCATTGTATTTGAAGCGGTTGGAATTAATTGTCATCCCAATTTCAACTGGGAGATGGTTTTATGTTGGATACAATATGGAATCCTGCCACATGGAAGTGTTCGCGTCAAGGTCTTTGCCAAACCAGTAGATATAATTAATGTTGTGCGTTTCGTGACAATCCTATATCCAGTAGATCATCGGGTGGTAATATATCTAACTTGTGCGTGGATATGTAACAAAACCTTGATGGTCAAGTATTGAGACCAACTGCGGGTAGTTGGGCGACAACACTTGCTCTTCTCGACGCTGATAACCGCTTTTGTCTTCTCGTAACTTCTCGTAACAGCGATGGCAGCCGAGTATGCGAGTTAGAATCCAATGATGAGGGGTTCAGCACTAGGCTCTGCAATGGCTTTTCTAAATTATAATCGGTTTTCCATCGCACCTAGCTTCGGAGGGCACGTTAAAATGTGGGTACAAGCTGTTATTGATTAATAGCAGTCACAGAGGCCCTCGGGCGGCCTGACAAACTCTGACATCAGAAGCCAGCACTACCTCATACGACAAGCAAGCGAGCACGTCTTCTAGTGACGTGACCAGTACTTTAAACTTGTAAATGTCTGTTTGCATGTGCGCTCTTGAATAACATGCCAAAATAACTTGCCAAGTATTATGAGTCGTGCATCGCGCATTCATGGTTCTGTTCTTTAAAGTCATTTTTTAGGTAGGTATGTCTTTATAAGCGTCAACCGATAAAAATCACAAGAAGAAGATTAGAAACAAATGATTTATTATTCGTCATCATCATCATCATCATCATCATCATCATCATCATCATCATCATCATGTCAGCCTTTAGATGTCCACTGCTGAACATAGGCCGCCCCCAAAGAGCGCCATGACGAGCGACCTTGTGCCACCTCCATCCACCGACTTCCTGCGATGGCTACAATGTCGTCGGTCCATCGTGTGTCGTCCACTTCACTTGCTTGTTCGTGGTCACCATTCGAGAACCTTTATTCCCCAGCGGTTGTCGGTTCTGCGAACTATATGGCCTGCCCATTGCCACTTCAACTTGCAAACTCTGAGAGCTATGTCGGTAACCTTCGTTCTTCTACGGATTTCCTCATTTCTGATTCTATCACGTAGTGAAACACCGAGCATAGCTCTCTCCATTGCACGCTGCGTAAGTCTGAGCTTTTGTATGAGACCAATAGTTAGCGACCACGTCTCACTGCCGTATGTCATCACTGGCAACACGCACTGATTATAAACTTTCGTCTTGAGGCTCTGCGGTATCTGCGATGAGAAGATATGGCTTAATTTCCCGAACGGGCAGCATCACTAATAATAACAGAAATAATACACTACGCACAGAAAACAATAAAAAAATGTGGTTGGTACCTAGTTTCCTTTTTGCACCGTGGAAGTAGTTTCATATTGTGTGTTTCCAAGTCTCTACATTATTTCTTTTAGGGGCTACAAGCCATTGACATGCAGGTGGATGGACATACAGATAAACAAACAACATTGTGGTTCCGTTTTAAAACCACCTACTAGATAGCTTACTCGTATTACCATAAAATGAATATTAACCAATTGATGGTCTCCTAGAATTGAATTTAGTAGGAGCATTGTTGAATTTCTTTACTGTGGGACATTCAATTAGGTACCTACCTACTTACCTATTTAAATTCATTCAAAAGTTAGAAATAAGTTAGTCGCCGAGCTGTTAGCTTACTATATATTTTACTAACCGACTTCAAAAAAATAAAAGGTTCTCAAGTTGATTTGTAAGTATGTGATATTGTCAAAAATGCGTAATATTCATAAATGTTCATCTTGATGGGTCTCTAATTAAGCTTATGTACCAAATATCATGTATGTTTTTTTGTGTATATATGTATGTAAGTATTTCTTAGTATACATACGAGTATAAGTTAGTTTATATGAGTATCTGAACAAATAGTCAAAATTCGCGAATGTATGACAAACATACAAACACACATGGTTTGTATATTTGTCCACGTGTTTCTCGGAAACTACAAGTCTGATTGCATTAATTCTTGTTGTGATAATTTTAGTATCTTTTAATTTAGGGAATTGTTGAAGTTTCATCAAAATCGATTGAGTTGTTTAAAAGATATCGATTATGGACTGTTAACTGTTTCCAATAGAGCTTTTATAAGTACTTCATTTTCTTAGGCATAGTGATATTATTATGTCTGACGAAAGGTTGGCCGAGTGTTTAGTGACCCTGACAGCAATGTCAACGGGTTCAAATCCCGCAAGGAGCAGTCATATTTTGTGTGATGTGATAAGCAGAAGTGTTTGTGTCCGAGTCATGGATGTAATATTCGTGTCTATGTATGTTAATCCGTTGTCTAGTGTCCTTATTACAGGGTTTGGTTTGGGGCTAAGTAATTGGTGTGAACTGACCCAAATCTAGACTTATAATAAAGCAATAAGAACGAAAGTCTTTACAATAAAGATACTTAAGAAAAAAAACATTTTTAATTTGGTGTCTGTCTGTTTGTTTGTCAGTTTATCTGTTGTTCGCGCATCACGTACAAACTACTGGACCGATTGCGATGCGGTTTTCACTGTTGGATAGCTTAGGGTTTGACTTAAAAACTGGTGTCCTTAGTATCTCAATCCGATTCGCCTGCCTGGTAGACTTATGTTTGGCATTAACTCTAGTGATTTAATGTGAATAGGGAACATACCTACCTAATATATATAACCCGCGGCGTCGCACGCGTGGTCATTTCTCTAGGTTAAAATAACTCTATGTACTATTCCAGGACCTAATACGAGTACCAATATACCAACATTTGATCAAAATTCCTTCAGCCGTCAAAAAGTTGTTATCTATTGCTCGGCTTCTAGGTCTACCAGGTTTCTTTATAGGTCTACCAGGCAGGCAGGAGATAGATCCATAAGAATGCCTGAAAAATTAAATGGGTACTAGAATAATCGGCTCAAAAATCCTGGAAGCAGAAGCGAACATACAAAAAAAAAAGTAGTACCTACTCTGTCTGGAATTATATGAAAAAGAGTAGCGTAAAGAAGAACATGCCTTTAATCCACTGGTGGAAGGAGGGACGCTTCTTCATTTTAAAAACTTTTATTTTACTTCACTTGTATGTATGTGTGTATTTGTCCTGGAATCTAGCAATTCAAATTTCGAGCACTTCCCGATTAGCTGAAACTTTCAGGGTAGTTCACAAACCGATGACAAAGAAACAAAATGAAAAGAAAATAATCTTAAAACAGTAAACGAAAAAAAAAAAAGAAAAAAAACTCATTGTTGTCAAACTGTTAATTTCAGCTGGGGGATCCGCACAGTCATTAACCTGCAGACGCCAGGGGAGCACGCCAGCTGCGGAGCCCCGCTCACAGGGTCAGGGTTCACGTATGACCCCAACATCTTTATGGCGAACGATAGTAAGTACTTGTTAATGAGACGAGTAATTAACGGAATAGTTAAGTGGGGAAAGTCGGAGGATGGAGCTCGCCAGGTTCTAGCTGATCCCGTCAAAAGAGAAATCAAATGCATGATGCCTCTGACTGTACCTTATATTTCAAAATCAACAATCTATAGCTTATTTGCCTCTTTTAAGTTTTGTTCGCAATCGGGTTTTTGTATTTTTTTATAATAATTTATTTATATTTTATATTTTTTTAGTTTCCCTTAGGTATATATTTCTGGACTGTTCTTTTAAAGACCTTCATTTTGGGGTAGTGCCCATCAGATCTCGATATCAGAATTTCTAATTAATTGATCTCGCTCGGCGTTCACATCGGATCTCACGATCCGTTGCAATTCAAATGAATATTCTTTTTTCTTCCCATCGGATCTCGTGATCCGTTGCAACTAAAATTAATATTATATTTTGTATTCTCAACGGATCATACAATGTTTATTTTTTGAGCTGTTTTGAACAACATTACTTTAGGCAAAATGTTGATTCAACAAAGTATTTCTGATTTTAATAACACTAAAATCACTTTACAGAAAACATCTCACTGTAGTAGTTTCACTACTTTGAGCAAAAGTTGGGAGCTTAGGTATAATTGATAAACAATTCTGAAATCGAGATCCGACGGGCCAAAGCGACTTTTAAAAGCTTTTACTCAAACAATACTCGTACTAGTAATATGGTAATTATTTCGACAACCTTCTTTGGGCAAAGTCGACCTTGCTGCGCTGCTTGAATAGGCGCCAGCAAAGTTGTATGGAATTTCATTATTGTCGTGTTTTGCGGCCAGCAATTTCCATTGACAATCCATTATTGTCGTCTTTTGTCGTAGCACTTTTATTTATTCCGTGGGTTCGTTAACCCCGAACGCGAAAAGAGAGGCGTTGTAGCTCCCAGACGAATGGACCGATTTTGATGTTTTTTTTTTCTATTTGAAAGCTGATGTAATCGTGATTGTTGTTGTTGTTGTTGTTGTTTCTGTTTATGTTTCAGTTACTGTTTCTGTTTCTGTTGTGGTCGTTGTCGTTGTTGTTTTCGTTGTTGTTGCATTGTTTGAGTAAATTCTTATTATACTAAGCTGGTTTTATTTAAATTCCTCGCATTGTTTGAGTAAAGCACTATACAAGCCTTGGTCCACAATGACTGCCCTGCTGGCCACGCTATGATGGCCTCGAGCTTTGCTTAGTTAAGTTAGCTTCGCTCTCGACCATCATCATCGCTGCCAGCAACGCAGTCATTACAGACCGCGGCAGTAATGTACTATTATGTTGTATGTAATAATGTTTGTATGTATGTATGTACGAGTATGTATGTATGTATGTTTGTTTAGCAAGTTACTAGTTAGGTCAAATCTGGCGAGATTAATTAGAATCACTACCTCTTATCCTACGGAGTTGACTTTTTGCATGTTGGTTCAGTTCCGATGATAATGCATTTTTATGGTAAGCATGACCAGAATCTACATCCAGGATCAGCTCCAGATAAGAGCGATGGTGGCCTAACGGTTCCATAGTGCAATTTAGAATCCAACGATACCGGGTTCAAAACCTAGGCTCCGTACCAATGACTTTTCTGAGTTATGTGCGGTTTTCCATCGCTCCGTGCTTCGGAGGGCACGTTAAGCTGTCGGTACCGACTGTTATTGATTAATAGCAGTCGTTAAGCCATGGCAGAGGCCCTAGGGCGGCTTGATAAACTCTGACATCAGAGGTCAGCACTACCTCATACGACAAACAAACAAACAAAGCTGGTTTGAAAAATGGCTTCACAGATGTGGCAAAGTTGGGTACAAATCTGCATAACTTTACACGCCTCTATTTCTTTTGTTTTTAGAGAAACTATGCAAAAATGTAGATTTTTGACCAGTCTAATCGATGTTAAAACGGTTAAATTATAAAACCTGCGGCTCAATACCCCGTATTTTTTGACAATAAAAATGGAGGATTTCACGGTACCTTGGTAGAAATACTTGGGCGTCTCTTGTCTGACATGGTGGTCAGGTATGGTGGGTTAATTATAGGCTGAAAAGCACAGACATATGTATATATAAATATATGAAGTAAACTTCGTAATAATATCTATTTTGGAAAATCGATTTGAAGTTGTTTTTTGTCCGTGGATAAAGATTTTAAGGGTGGGTAAAGTTGGAGGATTTTACGGTATCGTATTTTTAATCCGACTGCACGGAGGGTTATGTGTTTGGGTTGTATGTATGTTTGTTTGTACGTTTCTTAGGCGCGTCCTACAGCTAAGGGCTTGATTTTTTTAAATTACTTTGTCATTGGATTCGTCTTGATCTCGAGTGCTACACTCGACAGGACATATGAACTGTCAAAAAACTAATATGGCGGCTTACAGCTGCCATATTGCATTTCCAAAATTGGCCAAAACCTATCGAGTGAGGTATCAAAATGTAGATCTTTAAAAGACCATTACAAAAATATATAATTCTTTTATCTAAGCAGTAGGTAGCAATTGTCTATTGTGATTCTTAGCTCCGATGTTTTTATCTTGCCGACAGATTATGTAACGAAGATAGTTCAGTTTTGTCTCGACGTTACTACCGAAAGCATAATCTACGCGTGCTGTTATTGTGATTAATTTAAGTTGGTTTTGGATTTTGGATTTTTGATACTGTTAATACTTGTTGATCACGACCACAGACCCAAAAAAAAAAAGAAAGACAGCGTTGTTGCGAACAAGCGCGACGAAATAGGTATAAAGACGTGTCAATCATTGTGTGCGTCACTCGGCGTAAGGTACGAAAGTAATGAGCGTGTGTGCTAGAAAATAATGCTGCCATCATTTTACTTTGACTCCAGATTATATTGTCAAAGACGTTGAGATTAATTTAATTTGTACTGTTCTAATATAAATATAATTAAGGGAGGGTTGGGGAAGTGTAGCAAATGTGGGGAAGTTGGGGAGGAGGGTGTAGGTTGGGAAAAAGTTATGAGAGGATGGGGGTAAGTCGGGGATGGCTTTGGGGTAGAAAATAAGGGTGGAGAAAGTTGGGGAGGGTGGGGAACAAATAAAAAACAGGAACAAGAAAAAGTGAACAGGAAACAGTGAGGGGGGAGGATGGGGTAAGTCGAGAGAGGGTAGGAAGAAGTGAGGGGAGAGTGGGGAAAGTTGGTAAAATGTGAAGGGAGAATGCGGGAACTTGGAACAAAGTGAGAGGAGAGTGGGGTACGTTTGAAAAAGTGACTGACCCTCGAAATACCACATCCTCCTTTGACATTTTTCCAATCTACCCCACCCTCCCCACAACTTCCCCCACCCTTCCCTCACTTTTTCCAAACTTACCTTTCAGTCCCCTCATACCTTTCCTTTTTTCGCGACCTTTCCCTCACATTCCCCAACTTTCCCCAATTCATCAAATTATACAGCAGTATTTTCCTGTGTGTTATCTTTCACCAACTTCTGCGATCACCAAGACAGCTTACAAGCGTGGTGATAAGGCAAGACCACCTCGTGAGCACCAGCTTCCGCTCTCTGCGGCGGAGGCCGATGAGCAGCAATGGATGATGAAGCAATCAGGCATCAGATCTATTTATGCTTCTACTTACTTGTTGCACTTATTCTAGTTTACTACTACAACTTCGCGTGGCCAGACTACGGGGAGGCCAGTCTGTGCGGCCTCCTCGACATGGCCAAAGTGCTGTCGTTTGCGCTGCAGGAAGGAAGAGTGGCCATACACTGCCATGCCGGTAAGTTAACATTTACTGTTGTGAAACTGAACGTAGGTACGTATAGATGGCCATTGAACGAACAGATATTGTACAAAAGTTGTTGCGGGCGGTGATATCTGTGCTTCACATCGCTCTATCCGCGTGTGGTATGGAGCAAGACAGGATCAGGAAATTGTTCCCTCAACAAACGTCCGTTGGTCGATTCGACAAACGTTTGGCACACCTTGGTCAATCCTGTCATCACGACGTTTCAATCAAACCTTGTTCAAGGGACTTGCTACCCAACTTTATGAGTTTGTTGACCCTTCAAAAACATGTCGAAATATCGAAACGATATAGAAGTGTCCGAGGGCAGCCAGTTCAAACATTGGCAATGAAGCCATAGAACACCAGCTTTATTTTTCCCTATTAATTATTTTTCTGCTCCAGTGACTTATATTATCAATTGTGTGCTTATTCAGCGCCGTCGTCCAAAAACCATCTTTTTACTCTTAAAATTATGTACTACTGCAACTCCCTACTGCATCATCAGGTAATTAATAGGTGTCATAATTGTCTTTACTTTGTAATATTCCCTCACATATAGTAACAATATTATCTATTGTATGAATGAAAATGTGCGCCGCGATATGTGAGTGCTTTAACCTGTGGACGAGTGCGTTTTTGGAGATCTTGGGCAATTTTTTTATATTAGGAATTATTAAAAGGTTAGCCATACACAATATCTGCATTTGAGGAAGGTAAATTAACGAAAAGAGAAATAAATTTTTTTTTAGTCATTTTTTTGCACGATATCCGACAGGTCAAATGATGTACAAACTTTCAACGTCATAGGTTGAGAGAAGTCTTCCACTTATAGCTTGAGATTTGACTTCTACATCCTAAACTACATTCCATTCATCTGGACATACTAATACCAGTTACCAACTAATACGGTAGGTATAAAAGCTTGTAAAAAATATGCTACCACGATCGAAGTCGTGGGGAACAGCTAGTACATAACAAAAGCAGGTCGCTATATACAATAGGAGCAAGTTCAACTCAATACGTACAATAATGCTTACTTTACATAATGTTTGATAACGTTTTAAGTTTCATTATGTTGTTATAGTCGCGTGTGCTTATATCTACTTCACGTACTTGTTACTTGTTGTTTTAAAACCAGCTGTATTCACTAAATTCCTTTTAGTGACCATCATACCATTGACTTGTTAACATGTTTTCTCTATCAGTCATTTTTAATTTATTTCTTACGATGACCACATATTTATTTGCTCTTTTGTCTGCGACGATAATAATTGTAAAATTATACAATACACTTACAAAAGGAAGATGTAAAAGTAAAGCAAGATTAGACGGAAAAGTCGCACTAATAACTGGTGGAAATTCTGGCATTGGGCTAGAGACAGCCAGGGACTTCGCAAAGAGAGGAGCGACGGTTATCATCGCTTCGAGAAATGTGGAGAAATCCGCCAAAGTTGTTAGAGATATCATTGCTGCAACTGGGAACCGAAATGTGGAGTTCAAATACTTGGATCTCACTAAATTCAGCAGCGTGAGAACTTTCGCTGAAGAATTCAACAAGGCTTACGACCGTCTGGACATTTTGGTAAATAACTCGGGCACTTCAGGCCTGATGCACCGGTTGACTGAAGACGGGATAGACCTCGTCACGCAAATCAACTACTTCGGACCTTTTCTCCTCACCAACCTCTTACTTGACAAGGTGACAGCTTCCAAGCCCAGCCGCATCATCATTGTATCATCGAAAGCTCATTACTATGCTAAATTAGACTTGGAAGACCTGAGAGGTCAGATCGAGCAGCCGTGGTACAGAATATACGCCAACACAAAGCTGTGCAACGTTGTTTGGGCGAAAGCTTTAGCCAAAGAACTCCCTGAAGGAGTGACTGTCAACGTCTTGCATCCAGGAGTTGTAAAAACTGAGATATTCAATACATATATACCCATAATGAGGAAGCTTGTCCTGGCTTTCGTCGGCGCCATATTCAAGTCTGCTGAGGAAGGCGCGCAAACTACCATCCACTTGGCGGTTGCCGAGGAAGTGGAGCATGTGTCAGGAAAGTATTTCACAGATTGTAAAGTAACCGAGGAGGCGAAGGAGGCTCGAGATGACGAGCTGATCGACAAGGTGTGGCAGAAGAGTCTACTGATTACTAATAGTTATTAAATGGGGCTGTGTCATATTTGGAGATTATTTATTTTGATCTATAACTATGTACAACAAAGGTAATTTAAAAAATGGCCTAGGATTTTTTTTAAAATTGTTTTTGATACTGACGTATGTCTGACTGTATGTATGTTCACGCATCACGTAAAAACTAACTGGACCGATTGAAATGCTGTTTTCACTGTTGATCATACTTTGTTATCTGATGTACTTTGTTATCTCAATCCGAAAAGCCGAGGAATCGATAAAAAAACTATTTGACGGCGGAGCGAATTTTGATGATATGTATTTTTTTTGTAGTTTATAATGTAGGTACTTTTGGTCCAGGAATAACACATAAGTTTCTTTTAAACCAGAGAAATGACCACACGGGCAAACCCGCGGGCACATTAATATCTTCTATACATATTATAATAAAGCAGTAAGTAGGACACGGAGACTAGGAATGTTGACAGTGCAAAATCTAAATAATTTCACGAAAAACAAGTGTATTGAAAGTATTATACTACTTAAACCTGGATACTTAATACTATGGAATAAATGCAGAATCTATTACCAAACCCCGGAAAAAATATTTGAAAGCTTAAAACAACTTTATCGAGTGGAAAAATACAGAAGAAGCGAAATCTTTTTCGGAAACTGTACCTATTTTCAAGAATTACCTAAATGTAAGCAACCTTCACATGTTGGCGGCCAGTACCAATAATGACATTCAAATCAAGATCTACATAAAATTTAGAACACAATATCTGAAAAGACTGTCTGAAGGTCATAAATCAAAGAAGTCCAAAGTGAATATACATTTTTAGTTAAGCATAAGTAAGTACCTAGTTTATTTTAAGTTGTTTATTTTTAGTCTATTTAATACCTTTTTCAATAAATATATGAGTTGTAAAGTATCTAAAAGCGCCTTTTATTTATTTTTGAAATAAAATGAAAAGTAGATTATATCACTCGGACACAAAATTATTTTTCCTCGGGCGACATTTATTGAATCCCTCGCTACGTTCAGGATTCTACTTTAACACGTTCAAAGCGGCATTGATTTTTCTATTCTTTCCATTCCTGATATACAAGGCGTTGTACACCTGGTCATAAAACTATCATTGTGGCGGTACAGGGCTTATTAAACCTTGTAACGTTTAAGAAACTAAAACCCTTTTTTTGGCTTCATGAAAAATATATATGATTTTTTTTATTTGAATATTAACAGTAATGAATTAATTGACATGAACCTGAAGGCGTACGTCAACAGTTTGTTTTGTTTAAAAGTTATAGCTATAATAAAATACAGGGTCTTACGCACCCTGTGCCGCACTGAATAAGGGAAGTTTTCTGCATATTTCAGGGAAAAATAAAAATATATTGTCCCCACCTTTTCGTCGGTCTTGGCGCCATGTCGACGCGTGCGTTTCACTCGAATGCGATCCAACACTAGCCGCGCGAAGCTAGCGGTACAAGGTGCGCGGGATACCAGGAGCATTCAACCTGTTTTCGCACTGTGATGAAATTTTATCTCTTCTGTGCAGTACCTGGCCGAAGAAATCTGGTATGAAGGTAGCCACACCAATGGACTCTATTTTAATAACAATCTTAGATATATATTCATCTCTTTCGTACACCGAACCAAATTGAATTTATGCCTTTCGCACGACAAAGAGTTCTATACTTTTCCTAGTCGCACTGTAAGTGAGGCATAGACAAGGTGTTTCAGATCTGGTTTCGCACTCAACGTGTTAAAATCCTTCACTCCGTTCTGGATTCAAAATAGCTCACTCACCGCAAAAATATAATTTTGCTCCCTTGTCATAGAATCTACTATTTTCGCGGCATTGTATTCTGCTGCATAAAAACTAATTAAAAAACAGACTTCAAATCGATAAAACTTAAAAGAAAGTTTTCTTGTTAGGTCCATTGTTCGCCTAAACCGATTAAAGTAATTAAATAAGTAGGGGAACTTACAGGGCACAGACCTTAATTTTTTTTAAATATTTCATTCATTTAAGTTTATACGATTTGAAATTGTTTATTTTTAAATTATTTATTATTTCATACTTTTTAGTTTCGTCAAAGGTACGCCTAAGAAAATGAAGTACCTACATATTCCGCTCGCTCCCGAATATCACGCAATTTTATTTTTAAAGGTTCGTTTTTGGCAGGCGTGTTTTTTCTTTTACTTTGATGATTTACTTTGTTCTATAAACGCAGCAAAACACAAAACCGCGATAAAAAAACAATTTTATTCATTTAAAAAATTTTTTTTTTTTTAATCCTTAATTTCTGTTTTAATACGTTTGAACACCACTAGATGGATTTCTAAGAACATATCATTCTACCTTTAACGGCGAGCAATGGTAGCCTAGCGGTTCAATAGTTCAACTTAGAATCCAACAATACCGGGTTCGGTCCTAGGCTCCGCACCTTCGAACAACTCGATGCTCCGCACCAATTACTTTTCTAAGTTATGTGCAGTTTTCCATCGCCCCATGCTTCGTAGGGTGTGTTAAGCTGTCGGTCCCGGCTGTAATTGATTAATAGCAGTCGTTAAGCCATGTCAGAGGTTCTCCGGGTGGCCTGACAAACTGACACCCAGAGGCCAACACTACCTCATACGACAGACAAACAAACATTTAACGGTTATCATAGCTGCCATAGATCCCTGTAAAAAAACTCAGCCTGTAGAGAGCGAACAATTTAAATAATTTTGAAACAAAAGTATTAGTCAATGTCGTTACGGCTTGTAAATATTTCTTGCATTTATTTCATTCTAATAAATGTAACAATAGTATTTTTTTAAAGCAAAATAAGTACAACATGCATTCCATTTCTTTTGTAGATATGAATTAGGTATAGTCAAAGATATTTGTACGTAATAAAATGTCATTACTAATTATTTACGTTATATTTGGGTATTGTGTTCTAATAGAGAATGTTTAAGAGTCAATAAATAGGTTAAGGTACGTAGATAAGATTAGAGGTTATATAATGTTAAAGATCCCATCAAACCGTTAGTGGATTTGAAAATTCTTAACATACAAGAGGACTAGGTAAACCCCTAGTGTTAAATAAATCAAGATTTTATAATAGTTTTTTTTTAATTTATTTAACCTTCGATAACATCACATTTGTTAAATAAGTAATTGTCAAAATTTAAATTCAAAAATTTAATTTTTTTGGCGTAATGTTATTCCTTATTTACAAGTCTTCGTTTTTCAAAATGTTTGCAATGACTTTAATGTTATAAGCACCTTAACTAGCGGTTTTTTGTGCTGACAAAATGACAAATTGAAAATTCTCTTGTTCAAAAACAAAAAACCTTCTTTAAAAAAAAGAAACGTATAAGCGTAGATTATTCGTTTCATTTTATTTACACTAATAACATAAGATTTCACCACCATTACAGCGACCACCACCTCCACCACCACCCTCGTCTGGCGCATCGGGTAAAGCGGGCTAGGCAACTAACATATTATGGTGCAAGGACATATCCTTGCACCATAATATGGTAGGTATATACCCCGGTTACCTAGAACCTACAATCAAGCATTTGATGAGGAAACCTTTTATTAGAGATGGGAACAATTCTTTAAACTCAACTTTAAAAAAAACCTAATTCATAACTTAAGTGATAGAAATTTTACGCTTTTACATCATCATCATCATCATCATCATCATCAGCCTGTGTTCGTCCACTGCTGGATATATACCTTTCCCAATGAACGCCACATAGCCCGATGTTCGGCTCTTCTAATCCAGTTTCTGCCGGCCGGTGGATCTAAAAACTCTACGTCTGCCAAGACGCGGAGTCCACTCAAGGACCCCAGTGGTTCGACAAATCAGTCCGTCCTTCGACAAATGTGACGGGCCCGTTGCCACTTCAGCTTGCTTATCCTTTGAGCTATGTCAGTGACTTTGGTTCCCTGTCGGATAATCTCGTTTCGGATTGTATCAGAGTAACCCGGAGCATATTCTCTCCATAGCTCGCTGAGCAACTTTAAATTTGTAGACACTGTCCCACTGTTAGTGTCCACGTCTCGGGTGCGTATGTCATCACTGGTATGACGCAACAGACTTTTGTTTTCAGGCACTTTGGAATGGACGACGAGAAGACCTTGCGATGTTTTCCAAATGACTCCATAACAGTCCAGGTCTCAACGGAATCAAAAGCCTTTTCATAGTCCACAAAAGCAAGACATAGAAGCTGATTATACTCTTCGGACTTCTATATCTTCTGTGTTTTTTGTATAACCTGCCTGCTGCCTCACTGTGTGTATGTGGTTAATGGGGCCAAAATCCTCAGCGAATCCCAGCCTGCTCAGGAGGCTGAAACTTGTCAAGTCTTCTTGCGAGATTATTTGATGATCCTCGAAAACTAGTTCTTGTAACCGCGGCTCAGGAATGAGATGGGCGGTGGTTTTTCAGGAAGGTTTTAACATCCGTTTTGAAAAATTAAACTAAAATACTCCCGTTCTACGCCTATGTAGTTCTTCCAGTATTCAGAGCACAGTTAAACAACTTCTAAAGCTCCTGAAGCACAGGTATACCTTCTGCCTTTAAGAGCTCCTTAGTGACTTCGTCCTCACCTGAAGCTTTTCCATTTTTAAGCTGTCCTAGTGCCATCCCAATTTCAACTAGGCTGATTTCTGGCGGAACTTCTGTGTAGTGGCGAGTAAGCATGGGAGCCGCCCGGCGGGATTATATGCAGAGGGGGTTCATCCAGGGCCGTGGCCGCGCCGACCATTGTAATGCCAACGCCGTGTGTTAAACATTTAAAACGTCTCTATTCTGTTATAAAGTTTTGGTAACCTATTTAAAAGATAAAAACCAAGGGTAAAAAATATGTGGAGCCTCGTGAAAACAGAAGACCCGAGGATACTTAGATTAGATACCTTAAAAAGCGAAAATGTTTTGCAATATAAGAATGGGTTTTTTGAAAATATAATATATGTGAAAACAGCTAATATGTATTTCAAGGCGCGAGCGCAGTGAGCGCGGTTTTTTTTATCAATGTGTAGCAGTTATATTTTTGTTTGAAGGTATTTAATCATTGATCTCCTGAGCATATGAGAAAAGATAACAGGACAACAAAATGCGCGCGAAGCCAGTGCAAAAATCTTAAAGCAGTTTATTTGAGAAATGTATATGAAGGATGTGGGTAGACATTAATGGTCTCCTAAGCAATGGAAATCGGTAATATACAACTAGACCTAAGCGTAGCGAGCGAGAAAATTGCTAACATTGTATGTGGAAAATAAAAGATATATAAGCAGTAATTCATTCCTTGATTATAATATAATTTGATAGAATTAGGCAAGCGAAGCGAGCGCGTTATTTTTAACAATTTAAAGCAGTTTAGTTATTAAAAATGAAGTTAAAAAATTATGGTCTCATAAGCACATTGTGTATACGTAAAACAAATCTTTGTAACTTGACAATCACAGTCATGGCCTCATCCGTTTTTTTCCAACAATCCAATATTTGCTCCGTTTTGATTAGCGCGCGCTTTAGCTGCCTTTCGCACTCGTTGCGTTTTATTTTTCTCTGGCTTGTCGGGAACAAAATCTTAAGGAACATGTTCATTATAAAAGGAGCTATCTAATTAATGGCGCTTCTTTCCTCTTTCCTATGTCTTTGTATATTATAGGCTATGTCTTTCGATTATTGACTAAAAAGATGGGCATCATTTCTAGAAATCACAATAGTTCCAGCAGCACTTTTGATCTCCAGGTCTTGGCAGGACCGGCGTCCTCATAGCTTGCTACCTGGTCTACTCCCTACGAGTTCGTGCCAACGACGCCATCCGCCTAGTGCGCAAGAAGCGGCCCAGATCCGTGCAGACCTCTGGACAGATTCTGTGCGTCCAGCAATTTGAGCATTATCTACTGCCACAGACTGTAGTCTTCAGCTCAAAGTAAGTTATCGTGAACATGACAAGTTTTTGTTAGAACAAACGCTCATATTTAACGTATTTACTGGAAGTAACGACGCTAGAGTACTGCATCAACCGACTACTTAATTATTAAAAAATAGTAATCGGAAGGTTTCATAAATTTTGATACTTATTATAAAATTCATTCCAATTTATTAATTACTAGTTGCCGTGCCCTACGTCTCTGCCCTTAGTGTTTCCATTATCCCACGGAAACTTCGCTTTGTCCCTAGAAAAGAAGTAGGCTATGTCCATCTGGAATAGTGTAGCTTACTATCAGTGAAATGATTTTCACTGATAGTAAGCTACACAGTTCGGATCAATCAGAGCAACAGTTCCAGAGAATAGCTGTAATAAGCAAATTTACAAAAAACTTTACCTGTTTATAATTTTAGTGTAGATGTAGACAATTGCAATTTTAAATAGGCTGAACCAACCCATTTCCCCTAGCAAGACAAAACAAATATGTTATATCTGTAATATAAACATGATATGAAAATTAAATAACTTCTGCAATGAACATACTATTTATGTAATACAACTAGTTTAAAAGTAGTTCATAACGGCCTTGTCATAATGGAGGCGCCGAGGAACATCTCCACGGGATGCGGTTTTGCGGAAATTGAGATCAGAGGAAATCCCAATGTTTCAAGAATATAATCCTGGTGCGGAAGAATCGAGTTATAAAATTATGTGATCTTCGCGTTTTGTAGACTGTATTTTGTTATTCATAGGGCGAAATGCGTTGTGGTGACAAATTGGTGATAGGTTAGCAGCCAAGGGTAGATGGTGGAAAAGAACGTGGAAGGGAAGTCAATGCATTCGTACCTTTCGATGAACTCTTCCTCTGCCCAAGTCTCCGATGGTCTTGAGAAGGCCTAATCCAGGCCTGCAGCGATGTGAAATCCTGTAGTTCAAGAGTGCAGCTGGGTATAACACGACACACGTGTTCTAATAATGTCACTAAAACACTGATTATTCAATATAATTGATAGATTCAGGCGTTACTTTGCGGAAATCCATATTTAAAATGAACAAAATAAAAATATGTAGCTTACTTCCGCCAAAACTGTAAGTCAGACAAATGATAAATGGTAAAATTAACACAAGTAAACCCCCACGCTAAACAAAACCCTACCCCAGTTTGAACTAATGAAAAATATAAATGAAAGAAAAGCCCGAAAAAACACTTATATACAAATAATATATATATAAATATATATACACAATAAAAAACCCCCAAGCTAAACAAACCCTACCCAAATACAAGTATCGAAACACTTATATATTTATATACATATAATATAAAAACACAATAAAAAACATATACCTCGATCCAAATACCAAACGTCTGACATGACTGATTATTCACTATTAATCACCACTATTTTGTGCGTTCGTTTTATAGTCTTTTTCTTACCGTAATAACCGATTTATTTAGCGAAGCGGAGATATTATTTGGTCATTAGACCGTCAGACATCTTTGATATAAGCGGCAGGCTGCAGCGTGCAGCACGAAAATCGTCGTACTCCAGGAACGGTTGGAGACTCACTGTGGCGTTTTCTCTTATACGCCTCTCACGCGTTGTATCGCACGCGTGAGACACATATACATAGTAGGCGTGCGTGCGAAAAGGAAAGGTAAAGGCTAGGGAAGTGGATTATAAGAAATATGGCTATCAAAACTGTACACCAAATCACCAATCATTCTGCGTAGATTATAGCGCGTAATAGCGAAGCTATTATACGGCGATAACAAATAACCTAAGTCTTTGCCATTTTAAGTGGATATTTTAATCATCCAAAATGCCTGTAATGTTCACATCTTTTATTTATTTTTATTTTAGGTCTTACCTTTACAATCTCAAGTTGATGTATACGAGCACTTGTTAGAAATACGATCAACACATACAATAGGTTTTATAATTACTTATTATCTTATTACACGACTGCCCAAAAAAATAAGTGTTATGTTTTTATGTTTGTATGTATGTGAGTTTCTTTATTCCACCATAACTTGAAAATGCCTGAGCAGATTTAGGCGTATGGGGTATCGTTATCGTTACAATCCATACATCCCCCTGAGTAACAAAGGCTACATATTTTTTGAATAAAATCTATATGGCTGCCACCATGCTGAATTTTTCAAAAATTATGTGGCAATTTTCAATTCCAAAAAAAATTTTTTTTTTCAAATTTTTTAATATGGGTATCTTATTGAAGGCGTTGATAAGCACATTCCAATAGTTTATAATTTATTGGCATAAGTTCATTTTTGGTAGGGCCGGCGTGTTTTTAGCTTTTAAGCTAGTTATAATAATTAAATCTTACAACGCTGCACTATTTTTTAGACGGAGGCACAAGTTTTTGCACAAAGGATTTAAGGACAACCTTAAATCCTTTGTGTAAAAGGACTTGGTGCAACACCAACAATGCGATGCGAGGAAAAGTAGAGCTGACTATTTCTTTTTGTAATAATATACTATTGCTATTAAATAAGTCATGTTCCTATTGAAATCAAATAAACGAAATCTAAATAATAAACAATGAAAAAACAAACATCATACATTTTTGTTGCAGACATTACTTATTAATTAGAGATTATGTTGAAAAAAATGGAGGATAAAATCAATGGGACGAGTTACTGAAATGAAAAATAAATATTTTTTAAATTCAGTAACTCGTGCCACTGTGTTGTGAGACGAGTCTTTGAACTAGTTGAAATCACTTGCTAATGAGACTTAAAAACCAATGGCTCAAGGTGATGAGCGCAGTGCAGTGACGTGCAAGATTTTACAACCAAAGTTCTGGGTGGCACTGCAACTGTTATAGGATTATATAGACAGGAGTGACGCTTACCTTCAGGCACAGAATAAATAATAGTACAAGTACTTCAGGCGAGCAACTTGCTCGACCCATCACCCAACGGAATGTAAAAAAGCATAATTATCTCACTTCTTCGTGAACATTTCGCTCTTGAAAGCGGTAGTGTTATTATTGTCTGGGACTGATGTAGCTCATCTCTCGATTGGTGATCATTCTGTTACATTCATGCAAGGGGCCGGGCTGAGATCCTACTTTCTATTATATCTTCCAGAGAAACCCTAAACCTGTGCAAAGATAACAAGACTGCGGAGTTCACCCTGCGCCAGTGCTTGTACCGACAGCGAGCGACTCTCCACGGACTTGAGGAGCGAAACTTCAGACAACTGCCAAAGGTAAAGTGACAAGCGTTGGTGTAGTCTTGTAGAGTAATACACTAACATACTTATCGACAATGGCCTGAACTAAAACCGTAATTTTACGAAAATACGAGACCCAAATTGGTTTAGCTGAAAACACCCTTTTTCTGTAGGATCCGTAGGATATAACGAGTTTTCACGATGTCCCTCATTTTTACATGAAGGAAGATACGATACGAAAACCTATACGTAGACGAAGGCATTACCTACATACGTGTAGTTTCGGGGAAATGCTAGTAACTAACAAAATCAGTACAAAAATAAGAAAGTTAAATACTTTAAGGCTCAATACAAGCGATGACTGTGCCAAAACAGTCATCGCTCGTATTGAGTAAAACCAAAACTCAGTACAAAAACCGGATTAAGCGCGAGCGCTTGTATTGAGCGCGCCATCACCATCATCTTCTCAGCCGGCAAAAGTCCACGGTTATTGTTTAATTACAGTGGACTTTTTCCACTTTTTTTTTAATAAGTTTTAATTACCTAATGTCACTTGTCCGCAAATTTAAGGTCGTTCAGCGATCTATGGAGATATCTATGCATCGAGTTTCTCTGAAGGACAAGCTTTGTAATGAAGTGATCCGATAGAGAACCAAGGTAACCGACAACTCTATTTTCTAACGGCAAAATTAAGTTTGTACGGAACCTTCGGTGCGCGTGTCCGGCTCGCTATTGGCCGTTTTTTTCGGTCACCCTTTTCAATAATATTTTGTAATTGTAGTTTTTAATGCTTCCTACCCTCACACAAATTTTCTGTAGTGCGCACCAGGATTCCATTTTATAAGTTACCTTACTAAAGTAGACCAGTAGACCTTATTGTACATGTGGGAACAGATAAATAATATGAATACATATAATTAACGTTTTCTGCCGGCTTATATTCATAAACCAGCAGAAAACGCCGTGTGAGATCCACCTGACGAGACAGTTTCCCTCGTTTTGTTTATACAGATAGTGTATTCCCTCTGTGAACGGTTGCTCAAGCTATGCGGCTGCCAGCACAGCGCAGGCCTAGACTTCAGAGTGAGAAGCAGGCCCTTCTACAAAAGCTTCCTAGTCTACAAACTCAGGCAAAGCAAGCCGCCCGACCCGACTACTCCTGAGGAAGTTAGATCTACAGGTACCTAAGGCTTTGAAGACAGTCATGGTGACTTTACCTGGGCTCTTTGTTTTCTTTTACATCACAACACATCGACAGCTCGAAAATGTTCACTGCTCAAACAATGGCCTTCCTTTTAAGGCGGGTTAGGCTCTCAAATGTTTGTCCTGCTCGTCCAGGTGCAGTATGAGATAGAGATGGTGCAGCTCAGGTGTCCATTTTAGATAAAAAAAAAAAAAAAAATTTATATATATATATATATATATATATATAAAGTGGAGTTAAGGATCAAAAGTATCTACCGGACCGACTGAGGTTTGAGTACCTACAAGAAACCCCAGAATTTGCGACAAAAAAACCCATACAATTTGTACGAAATTACCTTAATCGTTGTAGTTACAGGAAAACGTTCTTACGAGAATCTCCTTAAGTTTTGAAAATATTTTGACCTGCATTTCCAGATTTTGGAAAAAATATACAGTCATCAAGAAAAATGGGCATTTCACAACAAAAAAAATGCCAATCGATCCTGTTTCTTATAAGGATCACAAGTCTCTAGTGGATCAACTGAGGTTAGAGTACCAGAAAAGTCTGAAATTGAAAAAAACTAGTCTGTTAGAGATTTTTGATCCATAAAAGAAACAGTATTTATTGGCATCAAAGAAAGTTTTTGTGTAAAATTACCATTTTCTTGCTGTCATTTTTCCAAAATCTGTGAATGCATAATATCTCAAAAGTTATGGATGGTCTCCTAGGAACGTTATCCTGTAACTATAACGGTTAAGGTAAGGTACAGCCCTTACTGTCCCGTCTCAAAAATCCAGCCTGTATTAGTGTTCCTCACAGGTGTTCGTACTTAATGCACACGATACGTTAACTACATATAATGAATTCCGTAATGCCAGCCAATTAAATCTCAAACAAAAGAGAATAACAAAACAAAAAAGGAACCATAAAATAAGGTTCCTACTGATTTGCTTTATACTACGGTTATTATAACCATGTCAGCCATAGACAACTAACTGCATAAATCAACTAACTGCATCAAGTGTGTCTAAAGTACGTGAGTACTTTAGACAGACAGTACTTTAGACAGGCTCTTGACGAACGTCGCAATGAGAGCATCGTCATTTCGGCGCTGATAGCAGTAGTTTGGGCAGTAGTGAGCGTCCGCGGAACTAACGTATATGTACTATTATTTATTCTGTGACTAGCGTCAGGAGATGAAACAATGTCCATTTTAGTTCCATGGACGCTCGGTGGGGCGCTTTGAATCGGCACAAACGAAAGTACGGCAAAGCCATTCTATAGATATATAGAGATCAGCCTCAAATCAGGTCTCTATTACTTACAAAATATGACAAGCAAGCATTCCAGTACTAGAGTCTGTAGAATACGTAGAGAGAGTCTACGTAGAGAGAACTCTCTCTACGGTAGAATAGTACCTGTCAGATCTTTGAAAGTTTTAACAAACACATACAGGTTACACCATTAACAGTAGGAAATAGTATTTGAGTGGCCACTATGATTTTGATACTCTTTTTTACAATTATTACAGACGATGAGATTTTATGAAAATATTTGTGGTATTAACGAAACGTAGGTAATTAGTAATCATAAAAAATCATAAAAAATTATAAACAAGTACGTCATCAAAGTAAGAGAAAAAACACGAATACTCTGTCAAAAAAAGGTTAAAAAATTATAGTTTAGATAGAATATATTAAAAGGCATATATTATGGGTAGTCATGTAATTAAAAAACGGTTTTGTTCTAGGTATTTCACGTGGTACAGTGAAGCACTTTTTTTTTTAGTGGAATAGTATTATTTGTTGGATTTTCTTATGACTCCTAGCTATTTTATTTATAAAAATCTACTCTCAATTTTGTACCACTATATAAAGAATAAAAATGTAGTCTCAAAACAATACAGAATTTGATAAAATTTCACACCATCGTCATATTATTTTAATGCTTTAAAAACACATTCCACTATAACTACTACAAGTTTAGTCATCAAATAGTTTCAAGTATCAAAACTTGTTGTTCAATGTATACGTTTTACGTAATGTTGCCAACATCTACCTTCTAAGTTCCCTTAAAATTACCCAAGTACAATAACTTATTAGACAGACTCTCTAATGTACGGGGTCGTGGTTGCCAGTTTCCTTCTTACTTTGTACTGTTTCCGCAGATCCAGTAACAGCACTCCCGATGGTAGAATGGAGGGATCCGGTCGAAGAGGACATTGAGAGGAACCTGGAGTCGGTCAGCAGGATAACTGGCGGCTCCAGTAACGGAAACGGAAGTGTTCCAGCTTTACGGGTTTATGAGGTGGTACCACTCGGGATATAACTATACACTTGACATAATCCATACCAATATATAAAAGTGAAACGTTGTCTGTTTGTTTGTTTGTTTGGGGGATCTTTCATGCGATAATGGCTGGACGGATTTTGATGAAACTTGTAATGGAGATACCTTTTACCCTGGAATAAAACATAGGATGCTTTCTTTCCCGGAAAATTGTAAGTTTTCTCGGGAAAACAGAAATAAACTGGTCAAATATTGATTACTCGCTTTAAGAAAAGGTTGGCATGGAAACGAAATAACAAGTATGTCAAAAAACAACAAGAGTGGTACCACAGAATACCTAATAATACTACGTAGTGGTGATATGCCTACTTTTACACTGGTTTTTAATATCCTAGATATAATATCATAGGATGTTTTTTCCGCGATAAACAGTAGTCCGCGTGTACGAAGCTGCGGGCGGGAAAGCTAGTAAACATTATAAACTGGATATACACAAATAAATATATATTATTCATGCTATTTCTGTCAGTGAATTAATTATAACATACTTAATTCCAAAGCAAATTAATATGCAAACAAATGTATTAGAACAAATTAATAAGCGCGATCGCAGCATGCTACATATATGACATATGCAAGTTGTATGCATGTATTTGGCTACTTATGTTAAAGCAGAAAATGAAACGATAATAAAAGCTATAAAAATAATGAACCACCCATATACATCTCATCCAACCAACTACAGAATAATGAACCACCCATTTACATCTCATCCAACCAACTACAGAATAATGAACCACCCATTTACATCTCATCCAACCAACTACAGAATAAATAATATAGGTAATATAGGTTCTTTTCTCGGTGACACAGCCCTTGCAAGTCAAAATTGAGCCTTGGCCACATTTAGAACCCATTATATTTAACATAAAGATGGAAATGTTAGATGGAAATCCAGAAGATACATTGAAAATGTGTTCTTCCAGGCGTTCGCGGTAGATCACAAGAGTCTTCCAGAAGCAAAGCAGAAGGACCTCAGGAACCTGCGCACCGAGATCAACCAGAGGAGGGAGGGGTTCGCCAAGATTGATGAAGAGGTCAGAATGGACTATTTTACTTCTCTTTTAATCTACTTACTTCCTTCTTTGTGTGTACCTCTTTCCACACATTTTTGAACTGAGTTGTGTGATATTTTTATATGAAAATAGACCTCCAGTATGGGCCCTCACAACTCATCAATAATAGTAAGTTCATTTGAAGTCGATATGTATATTCAAAGAATGATTTAGATCCAAGTAGTAGTTCCGTTCAGTTTCCAAGACAATATTATATGATCTGACAGATAACTAAAGTCAAAAACCAAAGTAAACAGACAAAATAATACACTTTTACAAGTCAAAACTTTACATCTCCTGAATAAAGAAAAACATAAATTATTATAAAAGAAGTTTCCATTTCATATATATGTGGTGCCGACTCAGAGTTGTCGTACTATTACAAAAACTATTACTCGACTACTGAAAAATCACGCTCTAAAAATTATGAAACAAGAAAATATTCTTATCTGAAATTGTATTAATAAATATTCATAGTGATGTTCAGAGGATACCTAAGCTAACAAAACAATACATTCTAAAGGGCAAAGTGGCATATGACCACGGCTATCCTCTGATCATCACTATGTGGCATATGACCACGGCTATCCTCTGATCATCACTATGTGGCATATGACCACGGCTATCCTCTGATCATCACTATGTGGCATATGACCACGGCTATCCTCTGATCATCACTATGTGGCATATGACCACGGCTATCCTCTGATCATCACTATGTGGCATATGACCACGGCTATCCTCTGAACATCACTATGAGTATACGTACTGGTACAATTTCAGATAACATTATTTTCTTCTTAATTTTTTTGAGCGTGATTTTTCAGTAGTCTGATTGTATCTTTTGAACTTACTTTATATTTAAATAACTAGCTGTGCCCGCAGCTTTGCCCGCGTGTTCATTTATCTAGGTCATAAGTTACCTATGTGTTATTCCAGGAACTGAAAAGTGCAATTTCATTCAGCCATCAAATAGTTTTTTATCGATTGCTCGGCTTCTACTCGTGGGATTGAAATACCAAGTACATATCAGTATTTAAGTCAAAAACCTAAGCTATCCAATAGTGAAAGCATCGCAATCGTTCCATTAGTTTTACATGTTGCGCGAACAAACAGGCGACAGACAAATAAACAGACAGACAGAAAGACACGTTATAGATAATGTTATATTCTTATTCAGTAGCTTTTCTCAAATCCATAGACAATTTTTTTATTTTCATTGCACAGACTTTTTGGTACCTACTTACTGCTTTATAGAAGATAGTAATGTGCCCGCGGCTTTGCCCGCGTGGCATATCATATCAGAAACTTATTGTTATTCCAGGACCAAAAGTACCTTGAAACTACAACAAACTACATAGTAATCATAAAAATAGTTTTAGCTTTTATTTTGTTTGTCGATTGCTACACGTCTACTTATCTGATTATAAAGTACACCAGATTTAACTCATACAGTGAAAACAGCATTTCAATCGGTTCAGTTCATTTTTACGTGATGCGTGAACATACAGACAGTCAGACATAAGTCTGTATGAAAAACATTGAAAAAAAAACATATTAGATATTAAAAAATTACGGCTGTCTAGACACCATCTAAAAACTGTTTTGATCATTCTTTTACGTCCCCTAGTTTTCTAAACTACATTCGTTGTACAGACTTTTTGTTAACTACTGCTTTATTATAAGTACCTACAAAAATAAATAATCACCACTTAATAACTATTAGTAATCAATAGACTCTTCTGCCACACCTTGTCGATCAGCTCGTCATCTCGAGCCTCCTTCGCCTCCTCGGTTACTTCACAATCTGTGAAATACTTTCCTGACACATGTTCCACTTCCTCGGCAACCGCCAAGTGGATGGTAGTTTGCGCGCCTTCCTCAGCAGACTTGAATATGGCTCCAATAAAAGCTAGAATAAGCTTATTCGTGATGGGTCCACATTTATTGAATATCTCCGTTTTTACAACTCCCGGATGCAAGACATTGACAGTCACTCCTTCAGGGAGTTCTCTGGCTAAAGCTTTCGCCCAAAGAACGTTGCACAGCTTTGTGTTAGCGTATATTCTGTACCATGGCTGCTCGATCTGACATCTCAGGTCTTCCAAGTCTAATTTAGCATAGTAATGTGCTTTCGAAGATACAATTATGATGCGACAGGGCTTCGAAGCTGTCACCTTATCGAGTAAGAGGTTGGTGAGGAGAAAAGGTCCGAAGTAGTTGATTTGCGTGACGAGGTCTATCCCGTCTTCAGTCAGCCGATGCTTCAGGCCTCCAGTGCCGGAGTTATTTACCAAAATGTCGAGACGGTCGTAAGCCTTGTTGAATTCTTCAGCGAAAGTTCTCACGCTGCTGAATTTAGAGAGATCCAAGTATTTGAACTCCACATTTCGGTTTCCAGTTGCAGCAATGATATCTCCAACAACTTTGCCGGATTTCTCCACATCTCTCGAAGCGATGATAACCGTAGCTCCTCTCTTTGCGAAGTCCCTCGCCGTCTCCAGCCCAATGCCAGAATTTCCACCAGTTATAAGAGCGACTTTTCCGTCTAATCTTGCTTTACTTTTACATCTTCCTTTTGTAAGTGTATTGTATAATTTTACAATTATTAACGTCGCAGCCAAAACAGTAAATAAATGTGTGTTCAGAATAAGAAATGAATTAAATATAACTGATAAGGAAAACATGTTAACGAGTCAATGGTCTGATGGTCAATAAAAGGAATTTAGTTAATGCAGCTGGTTTTAAAACAAAGTAAAAGTAACAAGTACGTGAAGTAGATTTAAGCACACGCGACTATAACAACATAATGAAACTTAAAACGTATCGTATGTAAAGTAAACATTATTATGCGTATCGTGTTGAACTTGCGCCTTTTATTGTGTTCATCGACCTGCTTTTATTATGTACTAGCTGTTCCCTACGACTTCGTTCGCAGTAGAGGAAGCCGTGGCAACAATTAACTAAAAGAAGATGTTCTTTTTTATATAGGAGCCTTGGCTAACTGCTGTAGGTATACCATGTCATAAAACAGCAAAAATATAAAGAAATACGAAGAAAATAAATATTTTAACTATTAACGAGTGTATAAAAAGCAAATCATTTTTAACTTTGTTAATTATTGCAACACATCGCCATGTTAGTTAATACATTAAACTGACAGAAATATCAGTTTCCAGATCAGCCATTGACAGCATGACAGCACGCACAGCCCCCGATTCAGTAAGCCGCAACGTGATCCTTACCTTTCGGTGTAGTCATACATAGAAAAAATAAAAATCTGGGGAAATGTGGGGGATGAAGGATTTGGAAAATGAGGACAGGAGGGGAAAGTGAGGGGAGGGTAGTGGGAAGTAGACGAATGGTGGAGGATGTTGAGGAAGGATGCGGGAAGTGGGGCAAGAGGTGCAAAGTGGGGGAAGACTGAAAGGAAGGGTGGGGGCAGAGTGGGAGAAAGGAGGAAGGGTGGAGGGAAAGTGTAATTGACGTCCTTCTCCCACTTCCCCTCACCGTTAACCTACCCTTCCCTTTTTTCCCTGCGACCCTTCTCCACCTTTTTTCACTTTCACACCACCCTTCTCCCTTTCTCTACTCTGCCCCCAGCCTTCCTTTCAGTCTTACCCCCCTTCGCACCACCAGCCCCATCTTCCCCTCTTCTTGCATCCTACCTGGACATTCCCCACCATTCGCCCACTTCCCACTTCCCTCCGCTCACTTTCCTCCACTTTCCCTGACTTCCCCAAACCTTCCCCCACATCTCTCCTCATTTCCCGTCTTTT
The DNA here is from genome assembly GCA_946251855.1 of Alsophila aescularia. NCBI lineage: Eukaryota > Metazoa > Arthropoda > Insecta > Lepidoptera > Geometridae > Alsophila > Alsophila aescularia. The sequence goes on from OX276384.1 coordinate 14,672,335, forward strand.
AGTTTTTCTACATACAAAGAAAAAGAAAAAAAGCTTTTGACCGGCATACGAATACTCTCTTTCTTGGTGAACGCATCGGACAGACAAGTGCGTTATTTCGGCGCCTCGCCGTTTTTTATTCTCAATGGTATTTCTCGTTCAAATCTTAATTGAATTGGAGCTGAACTTCTGAATAAGTGCAATGGCCGCCAAATACGTACACAGCTGTTTAAAGTACACGAACAAGGTAAAGCAATTTACACTGCAGAAGGTCTGTTGTGTTTAAGCACTTAGGTACTTTTACGTATTAAGATAGAATTACCGTACACTCAAAACAGACTCAGCTCCGATAGCTAGAATAGAAGAAGGTACTGATTTTTAATTGGGGGTACTTCCCCCAAAAAAGGGTAAAAAGGGGGCTACTGAATATCTCCGCCATATTAAATCCGATTTCGATGGTTCTTTTTTGACCAAATTTTTTAGTCTCATAAAAAATTGGTGATGATCTGATGAGGATCTTCGGCGTGATGAGCAGAATAGCTCCTTAAAATGCAGTAAATTTCTCACTTTTAGGTTTCTACCAGTGGAATCAGCCCTTTACCTACTAGGTAGGGGTTGATGGAGCACCTTGGTTATTAATGTTAGTTTTACAATAAGGTAACTAGATGGCGCTACTGTGCACCGCTAGATTTGTTTGCAAAAAAAATTGTACGGGCGAGGTCTACAGCTCACAGAGCCACTAGTTTATTTTGTTCATTACTGTATGACCTATAAAAAACGCCATTATTCAATTTAATGAGACGTCAGCAGCGGACTATCAAGATGCTTTCCAATATGCTGAGTAGTTTAGAAGTTATGAGGGAACAGATTAACATACATACATACATACATACCCACACACATACAAGTACATACTGGTCAAAACATAAACCTCCTTTTTGCTTCCTTTATAAAAACCCTTTTGACTCCACCGGTGCTTCGGAAATACGCCCGTTAGAGAAGAGAGCACCAAGAAACTCTACCAGGATGTCATTCTTAATTTTGGTAAATTCTATATTTTTTTAATGTTAGAAATTAAAGTAAATACATGTAAACGTCGCTTACGCTACCAGCTGCGATCAAGCGGATACGAAAGATAAAAGTGTCAATAAATCGTCCCACAATCATCAAACTTATAAATATAATAAAAATACAAATGACTAATAAGAAACAAGGCTGGACCAGCCCCCACGAGCAGCACTGTTCACGAGTATGACTTGTGTACCAGCCTTCACCCCCTCAACCATTTTAGAGGGAAGGGAGCAAAGTAACCGACATAGCTCTAAGGATAAGCAAGCTGAAGTGGCAGAGGGCTGGTCACATTTCCTGAAGAACTGATAACCGTTGGGAAAGACGAGTTTTCGAGCGGATACCACGTTTAGGAAAACGTAGTGTAAGACGCCCTATGGCCAGGTGGAGTGACGACCTGCTAAAAGCGTCTGGCAGAAACTGGATGCGGAGAGCTGAAGACCGAGCTCAGTGGCGTGCATTAGGAGAGGCCTACGTCCAGCAGTGGACAGATATAGGCTGATGATGTGTAGGTAGGCGTTAGACCGTGGTCACACCAGGCAGTTCTATTTTGAGTATTGTGAGTAAACTACATTTTTAGACATCAATGACAATGCCAGGCACAAAAAAATCTCACAGGAAAAACTCCTGTGTACCGTAGTATTTTTTACGACGGTTCTTTCACAGTGCAAGCTGTACGTCTTTGGAACGCCCTTCCACTTCCAATAAGACGAGCAGACTCTGCAGACTTGAAGCAGCTTGAAGCTATTGGTTAAAAAAAAAACTCATCTGAAGAAGTGTCTAGTTGATTAGAACTTATTGTGTGAGTAGTGTAGCTATTGTAATGGTTATATGTTTATTATTATTATTATTGTGTGAGTAGTGTAGCTATTGTAATGGTTATATGTTTATTATTATAATTGTGTGAGAAGTGTAGCTATTGTAATGGTTATATGTTTATTATCATTACTGTGTGAGTAGTGTAGCTATTGTAATGGTTATATGTTTATTATTATTATTGTGTGAGTAGTGTAGCTATTGTAATGGTTATATGTTTATTATTATTATTGTGTGAGTAGTGTAGCTATTGTAATGGTTATATGTTTATTATTATTGTGTGAGTAGTGTAGCTATTGTAATGGTTATATGTTTATTATTATAATTGTGTGAGAAGTGTAGCTATTGTAATGGTTATATGTTTATTATTATTATTGTGTGAGTAGTGTAGCTATTGTAATGGTTATATGTTTATTATTATTATTGTGTGAGTAGTGTAGCTATTGTAATGGTTATATGTTTATTATTATTATTGTGTGAGAAGTGTAGCTATTGTAATGGTTATATGTTTATTATTATAATTGTGTGAGAAGTGTAGCTATTGTAATGGTTATATGTTTATTATTATTATTATTATTGTGTGAGTAGTGTAGCTATTGTAATGGTTATATGTTTATTATTATAATTGTGTGAGAAGTGTAGCTATTGTAATGGTTATATGTTTATTATTATTATTATTGTGTGAGTAGTGTAGCTATTGTAATGGTTATATGTTTATTATCATTACTGTGTGAGTAGTGTAGCTATTGTAATGGTTATATGTTTATTATTATTATTGTGTGAGTAGTGTAGCTATTGTAATGGTTATATGTTTATTATTATTATTGTGTGAGTAGTGTAGCTATTGTAATGGTTATATGTTTATTATTATTATTGTGTGAGTAGTGTAGCTATTGTAATGGTTATATGTTTATTATTATTGTGTGAGTAGTGCAGCTATTGTAATGGTTATATGTTTATTATTTTTTATGTATTATGTAAATACACTCGCGAGCAAAAAAATCGACTCAAGACCTCAAACGCGCAATCGTGTTTTTCTAATTCTGAAAATATGTAAATACAATAAAACCAATCGACACTGAAAGTTTACTACGAGTATCTCACCTTCATAATCCACACCAATATATAAAAGTGAAAACGTTTGTTTGTTTGGGGAGTGTTAACGCTATAACGGCTGAACGTATTTTGATGAAATTTGGAATGGACATAGCTTATACCCTGGAATAAAACATAGGATACATATATTTTTATATTGGAAATGATAAGTTTCCACAGGAAAAATGGAAAATGTTGATTACTCACAGTAAGGAACGGTTGCCAAGGAAACGAAATAACGAGTCTGTCAAAAAACATCAAGAGCATTAATGTTACACCTACTTTTGCATTGGTTTTTAATGTCCTAGAACAACATATATTTTTTTCAGGATAAAGTTTAGTCCGCACGGACGAAATCGCGGGTGAAAGCTTGTTAAATAATATTAGTCAAAATCAGTTGAGTATTTTTTGAGACATGATTAAATGAATGTATACGAGATTTTATACAAATCTGAAAGCTATCTATGGCAAAAAAAATAGAAGTACAATCATATTTTTTTTATTTAAATTAAAGAATAGTTATGATAAACGTTATTTTTCGAAGTTTTTAAAGCCATTCGCTGCGCGAAAGTAGGCGTAACGAGGAGAGCAATATTTTCATGAATTAATTCTTACTGTACGTATTTTCAGTAATAAGTGACAGATTAATAGTTTTTTTTTCTAATTTGCAAATAATCGATTTAATTTAAAAAAAGAACACGTTTGATTTCGCGCATAGGAGCTGTGTCGATTTCATTGCTCACGAGTGTAATATATTTATTGTGTGTAGTAGGTATGTATTATTTAGTATGTTACGTAGTTTATTATGATATGTAGTTTAGTATGTTACGTAGTTTATTAATGTTGGGTATTTAAATTTATTACGCACCACTGACCGATATCTTTTATATCCATGTAATCATATTCATTCAAAGGTTGTCTGGAAGATATTGCTATTTAGCAATAAGACCCTTTATATTAACTACTTCTTGGTGTGCTTTTAAGACTTATTGTATTAGTCGAGACAATTTAATGAAAAAATTGTGCTTACGTTTGTTTCTCGTATACGGAAAGTTGATTAACCTTGTTTGTGCAACAAACAATGTTCCTACTCAAACAAGGTAAAATTGTGCTAACAGCAATCTCTTCCGCCTGGAATAAGGCCGTCTGTACACTGTACGTGTATAGTATTCTCTCTTTATGGGTTTCTGTGGATAAGGAAGTTCCTTACTAGTGAAGGCCAATACAAACGTACTTAGTTTGTTTTCATTCAAAAAGACAAGGTGGATCAAAATAAAATTTTGTAGATATTTATATGAATTCAATGGCTATACCTTACCGAATAGGTACCAATTTTTACCCGACTGCATGTCCGACTGTATGTACATTTTTTAGTAATTTTCTTTGGCGTGTCCTACAGCGTAAATGGCTTGATGGATTTTGATAAATAAGGTATCATTTTATTCGTCTTAATTACAAAAGTGCTATATAGAAGTGTCAAGAATACCAATATGGTGGCATACAGCTGCCACAGATAGCTGCTCTATTAGTTCTTGCCATTTTTTTCAAAAATTACCAATTCCTATCGAGGTATCAAAATGAAGGTCTTTAAAATAACATTCCAAAAATATAAAAATAAAAAAATCATGATTATAAAAAAACAAATCCCGTATGCGACCAAAAATAAAAAGAGACAAGCTTTAGATTCTCGATTATGAAATAAAGGGTTTTTCAACAGGTACGCTCGAACTTTGACAGTGTATAGCGGCCAACTTGGTTAAGCCACAGATTTGTAATTTGGCGCGAATACTTATTAAGTCTTAACATTCAACCATGCAACGCTACAAGATTCCAAAACGCATTGAAATTTTTAAAATGTACTTAATATTAAAATCTGTGCTCTGTTCATCTAACGTTCCGTGCGCTGCGTACAATTTATGATCTTCAGTAATGAGGCTCATTTCTATTTAAGTGGCTTTGTTAACAAGCAAAATTGCCTATTTTGAAAATAAAATCCACGGGAGATTTATCAGGCCTCTAACTCGCATTCTGCATGAAATTGGGCCCCATTTATGCGAAGATGTCATTCAAAATTGGTCCAGTAGGAGGCGCCACCTTCAGCAGAGGCGCGGCGGCCATTTGCACGAAATTATATACCACACATAATTTCATCGAATGCATATTAATATAAAAAACAATTGTAGGAATATCACTTCAACTGCCTGTTTTATTTTTAATTTTAAAGTTCGAGCGCTCTTTAATGAAAGATCCTTTATAAGATGCAGTCGGAGGCATCATGCATTTCATTTCTTCTTTGACGGGACCTGACGAGCCTCACTCCTCCAACTGCATCTTATATTTTAAAATCGATAATCTAAAGCTTGTTTGTCTCTTTTTAGTTTTGTACGCAGTCGTTTTTTTTCTTTTTAAGATTAAAAATTTCTTATGCTTATCCTTATGCAGTGGACCATCTGTCCACTGCATAAGGATAAGCATAAGAAATTTTTAATGATGATTCTCCTTACAAAATTAGAGCAAGTTTATGTTTTCTCATTAAACTTATATTAGCTGTAACTTTTTTCTGTTTGATAGTTTCAAAACAACATAATTTTAAACAATTACAGTTCTCTATGATCATTAAATCGTTTCTTTCAGAGAAAACACAAATACTGAAACAAGCATTTATAAAACATAAAATCCTACAAAAAACTTAATTCGTTTTTGACTGAGGCCAGGGATACAGAATAAATAATAGTAGGTACAAGCCAGGGACGCTTGTAAATCTGGTGAGGATTTCGGGAATAATCCTATATTTTTTGTGAAATTGTAAGTTGAGGAATTATTGTAGTAAAGTATTTGTTGTTTAAAAAAAATACTTTTATAGGTGGACCCGGGCAATAGATATTTTTAAATTCCTCTTATTTATCGTAAGGGTGAACCACGGCCAAGAAAAAGTACCCGTGGTCCACCCAAATGAACTGAGCAGGTGGACCACGACCAATGCCCGGTAAAATGCTTGTCCAAATCAAACCTTGCCCAAAGCATTGAATAGCTATATAATAGAACTCCTCTATCTAAAAAGCATTGGGGGGAGCAGAAAAAATGTTCTGCATAGCGTGCTCGCCTCCTTGCTGTTTCACTTTGGGAATCAGGCCTTTAGTTGCAAGCATTACAAAAAAATACATCTGAAATTTACTAGACAACCAGACATTCCGATTAGCCATTTTCCCTGCGTCTGCGCGTTTTTAGCCAAATCCCACATCGCTGTCTATGAGGCGACATCGTGGATCGGCTTAGCCATCGGACAATCTTGCAAAAGAAGCGCAGGTCGGATTCCCCGGCACGCCAGTTTGAATGAAGTCACCCTTGCTGCTTGTCGTAAGAGGTAGCCTCTGGCGTCAGATTTTTTTCAGGACGCTCGAGTGCCTCTGTCTTGGCAAAACGACTGCTATTAATCAATAACAGCTGGAACCGACAGCTTAACGTGCCCTCCGAAGCACGGAGCGATGGAAAACCGCACATAACATAGAAAAGTCATTAATTGATTAGAAAACTGGCCCCGAATATGTCGTAAACTGGACTTGATAGATATCTATAAAGTTTGGTGTCGACCTGAGCCCGACTGTGGTTTTTGAATAAAAACGAAACTTTTTTGAATGAATTTCTGCGACATTACTTACTCTTTGATGCAGGAAGATCCCGCCATTCTCGCAGGGCTCCTATTCGAGTGGCTGGAAGGTCTGAAGCAGCCAGTCTTGGACAGGGAGGACCTTTCAACCATCGTAGGGAGGGCCTACAACGTCGAATCTTGCATACTGGCTCTGGAGATGGTAAGACCTACTATCATACATATCATCATACGTATCACACCTAACGTGACCAAATGACCCATTTTGAACGGCACCGTCCCTATTTTCGTTACTCCTCGTCCCGGTTTCCCCGAGGTAAGCTTCGGGACGCAAAATTGACCCGTTTTATAACAGCTTCAACATTCAAAAGGTGTTAAATATTTTAAGTGATGTTTGGCGGCTGGAAACTACTGCGCGTCACGTGAGTCGCAATGAACTGCGCGTCATGCGAGTTGCAAAGCATTTTTTCTGTGATTTGGCTCAAAACAGACTAATCAGTTTCTTCCCACAGTCCACGATTTAATAGTGAAATTGAAAGATAGTGGCATGAACAGTTTGTGAAAAATACGGCTACAGAATTTTATGAATCAAGTCCTGAATGATCCATATCCTACCATTACCATCTGTGCTTTGGAGGGCATCGATAAGCTGTCGATCCCGCCTGTTATTGATTGATAGCAGTCGCTAAGTCGTCAGAGGCCCTCGGGCGGCCTGACAAACTCTGACATCAGAGGTTAGCCAGCGCTACCTACCTCTTACGACGAACCATACCCTGGAATAAAACATAGGATACTTTATAACCCGGCAAATTGAAAGTGTCCATGGGAAAACTGGAAAATGTTGATTACTCACTGTAAGGAACGGTTGCCATCACAGAATGGTCTGTGGTAGCCATGGAAACGAAATAACAAGTCTGTCAATAGACATAGGTATTTTTGCATTGGTTTTTAATACCCTAGAAGAAAATAGGATGCTTTTTTCGCGATTACAGTAGTCCGCGCGTTTCAAGTCGCGGACGGGAAAACTAGTATATATATATATATATATATATATATAAATACAGGGTGGAATTTTTTAACCACACCCGTGAGGAAAGTACTCTAAATACTGGAGATATCAAATTTTACTCAAAGGAAACATTCCTTTATTTTTAAAAATAAACCAATCTGCATTCAAAAATTTAACTCGCTTGCCACACTTGGTAATCGAACCAGCTAAAATCCGAAAAAACTACATGCTGTACTTTTAAGGCAACAATCGATAGGGTCAATCATAAGGATCAAATCTCTTTAACAAATGTGGTAAATTAAATAAAAGGAAAACCATGAAATCTAAACGTATAAATTCAATGGGACAAGATAAAACACTATTACTCAAAGGTCGACGAAGACGAAGACCTATTTAGATTTCAATTTGCACGTGTTTGTAAATAAACTCTTTATGAGATAATTTCTCTTCTCTTTATTAAAAGAACAAACTTGTGTATGCAACAAAATAGAGCTCATTTTGAGCAACTGATTAGTTAGTTTACCCTTTTTTTTAAAGATTTTATAGTTTTTTTTTTATTTTATTTATAATGTTTGTTAGAGAGATTTGATTCTTATGATTGACCCTATCGATTGATGCCCTAGGAGGGACTATATATGTACTGGGGTATTGTGGTGCCTCATTAAAATAACATTAATATGGATGTATTTTTCCTTCAGGACGACATCATGCTCATAGAATATCTACTACGCTTCGTCACCCGACTCCGCCCGCTAGCAGCCACTAAGAAAGTGGATATAATCAAACGCCTACTCGCTTCTTTAACCCACCAATCTGTTAATATAAACGGAAAGTGTCTTCCCTCCAAAGATTTCCCTAAACTGAGGGAAGGGACTTGTGGCCAAGTGGTTAATTTCTTTCTGCGAATGATCGTGGAGTTACAAAAAGATATGATCAAGCCGGGAAGAGATGATACAGATGTGGTTATACCGCCTCATAGGAGGCTCAGAATAAAGGCTTGGAAGTAATTTAGTACGTTTTATTTTTTATAAAATAATTCGCTATTAGCAATTAGCCGTGCCCGTGGCTATGACCGCGTGGTCATTTCTCTGGGTTATTTAGTAATCTATGTGTTATTCCAGGACAAAAAGTAATGCCTAAAAAGTGCAATATGCAATATTACTTCCAAAATTGTTTCAGTCGTAAAATAGTTTTTATCGATCGTTTTTATCAAAGCACGAGAAAAGCGATAATGTTAAGAGAGTGCTTGGATTTTAAAATCCGTAGTTATGTAAATTGAAAACCTGTATTAAGGTAACTAATTTAAAAAACATTTAGAAAAAGATTTTATGCAGTAGCTATGTCATGGTGAATCTTAGAACGGGCTATCATAATTAAATGCATATATAACATTTCGTGTCTGTGCTGTTAACTGTTGACGAGTTCCCAAGTCAGGAGCCAACCCGGAGTGCTGAAGCCTTGTCACGGTGAAACCTCAAATCAGCTATCATAATAGAATGTGTACAGAAAATTTCGTGACATGTTCACCGTTGAAGAGTTCCTTTAACTGGAGCTGTTTCTGGATGTCGATTCAGGTCATGCTTACCATAAATAACTATAATATAAAAAAAAAAAAACAAAAAAAAAAGGTTTTACGGTATTTTCTAATAAGTAAATGTCTTTTTTTCTGTTGCTTTGTAACTAGTTACGTTTTTACTTTCTTATTTTTATCCTTTTTTATTTTCTTTTTATTCGTTTATCGGTTTGTGAGCTACCCTGAAAGTTTCACCCGGATAGCTAATCGGGAAGTACTCGAAATTTGAATTGACAGACAGAAATACATAGATACATACAAGTGAAGTTATACAAATGTTTTTAATGCATTGTAATCGGAACTGAACCAACATTCAAAAATTCAACTCCGTAGGATAAGAGGAAATGGTTCTAATTCAGCTTGCAAGATTTGACCTATACTATTTATTTACTATTTATTTATTTATTTAATTAATACGGCTAACACCAATTACATTAATTAAAGTTAATTATAAATGTGAAAAAGAAACATGTCAAAATAATTCTAAAACCAATTACAATTAGTCACGAATAATAATAATTACAAATGTCAAAAAGAAAAAATAATAAAAGAACAAATTTAGGTCAAAGAAATGCTAACAAAAGAAAACAAACAAACACAATATCATACATCATTCTCACAGAACTTCAGACACACTGACAATATATCTTTCCATTCGTTCGCAAACAGATCACTTTCAGGATTGGCAGCCAGGAGAGCGTTGAGCGCGGAGAGGGTGCGCGGTAGAGGGGAATTGGCGCGCGCAGATGTGCGGCAGTGAGGCACGTCAAACAATCTGCTTCTCTTGCAGCTCCTGTATCTACTACAATAATTGTTCGGGGTATACAGTCGACACAGCTCGCCACTGAGCTCAAGAAGAGAGTCTATTTTTCCATGCAAAATCTTACAAGCCAATCTTACATCATCTGAACATTTGCTCGGCGAACTTGCAGAGAGTTGTATCCCAAGCAACCCAGAAGGAATTTTGTGGGGTACATGAATGGGTAGTATCCAAACAACCGCTTATACAGAAACCTTAGAAATGCTTTTTGCACTTTCTCTAGAGCCAGTGCATATGTAGACTCATGCGGGCTCCATACACACGCACTAGTTTCAAGCTTGGTTCTTACAAGCGCGTTAAATATCAACCGGACTACATTGTCCTGGCGGAAGTCTCAAGCATTCCTTAGAACGAATCCTAGTCGTCTAAATGATTCCTTCGCCAAAGCATCAATGTGGTCATGAAACGTGAGCTTTCGGTCAAAAGTGACTCCCAGATCTTTCATAACAAGCTTCCGGGTAATATCCTGGTTGTGAATTATATATTTAAAGTTGATTGGGTGCCACATTCGACCGAAAGTCATAACGTAACATTTACTTATGTTAAAGTCCAGCTTGTTGAGCTGGCTCCACTCATAAATGGCATCAACATCCTTCTGTAGTCTGGTGCAATCAGCTTCTGATTTTATTTCGACTTCCCTGACTCACTCCGGATCGCGTGTGGTAGGATTTGAACTCATAAAGACCGAGCCTGACGAACTGCTGGCGGTCGCGAAGATAGTCTGCTAATAGCCGGAGGAGACCTGGGGCAAAGCCTAGTACCTAGTTTCTCCAACAGTACGACATTTTTAACCTTGTCAGACGCTTTCCGGAAGTCGAAATAGAGCACATCTACCTGGCACCTCTCGTCTAACCGTTTAGAAATGTAATCTACAAAAAAATTGCAGATTTGTGTTAAATGATCTTTTGGCCCTGAAGCCACGCTGTTCATTACACAAGTACTTTTCCACTTGCGCATATATGCACTTGTGCAATAGACTCTCGAATATCTTCGAAGGCGAAGACAGTATGGCAATGGGACGGTACTCTTCTACCGAAGATCGATTACTGCGTTTTGGTATTGGAGATACCCTCGATACCTTCCATTGAGAGGGATAGACTCCAGATTTTAAGGCCAGATTAAAGATGTGAGATGTGTGTGATGTGCTGAGGGGACCGCACAGCAAATATTTCGCGTTTTTTTATATTAATAGGAGGTATGTTATCGGGGCCTACGGAGCTTTTCGATTTTAATTTATTTATCCCAAAAATGACGTCCGCAGTGGTAACTTGAATTATATTTATATAATTACTGTCTCTACTAGTATTCCGGGCATAGGTGTCAGCAATACTAAGAATTGCTAAGTATATGCCTCTAAGTCTTAGAAGTGGTACATCAGGCAGAAACACGTTAGAAAAGAAGTTCGCAAAGGCCTCAGCCGCTTCAGGGCCCGAGAAGTATGCAACTTTGTAATTAACAGATGGTTCAAATCCACCCTTAGACCGCAAACTAGTATTTCTAGTTTGCGGTCTAAGGGTGGATTTGCTGCCAGAATTGCTGAGGATTTAATTTTAAATTATTTTCGATACAAGTCATTTACACAGGTATATGTAGAAAAAGCAGGTGTAGGTATAAAATCGCGCGTGGTGGTAGCCTACGACAGCGTAGGCTACCACCACGCGCGATTTTAGGTCATACATACAGAGAAATACAAACATACATACAGACAAATACATGATACAAACATTGCAAGTTAATTAAATGCTTATAAGGCGTTGCTATCATTTGAAAATAAATAAGTAGGTACGTACTTACCTAATTCGAAATCGTACAACTTACCAAAATGCCAAGTTAGTAATCAAATCTTAACTTTTTTTAAATTTATTTCGATATAGAGGGCAACATCAGATATTTTAATTGTTTTTTTAAAAAACTTAGTACGGTATACTACTACTACTACTACTACTACTACTACTACATATACATAGTAAGTAATATAAGTTTTAACACTATTCCAAGATTTCGGAGAAAATCAATTTAATCAATCAATCCTTGATCTTGTTTTGTGATTGAACACCCCTTCCAGCGCACCCCTCCCCTCTTTGACTTGATGAAGTTATGTATATTTCAATTAGGTACTTCGTAACAATCGTCAGCCTTCCACAGTAGATAAGAAGAAACTATCGTGATTGGCTCCGCACGATTATTGTATTTAGCAAGCATCATATAAAGGTAAATTATAAGTTGCTTAAATGCACATATAATATATACATGTGCACTGGGACATTCGAAGAAAGGTTAACGAACACAGAATGGTTATAATTCCACTAATATTACTCGTGTACTCAATCGTGTGCTCGAATAAAGATAAACACAAGATTGAGAAAAAACAAAGCTAAACTACGTCTTGATTTCGTTTTCCCGCCGAAACCACTCCGCTGCTGCTTAATACTTAACTAATAGTTAAACTACTCAACGCCAGATGCCACTGCAATTGTTCAGCTTCTCGTTGGTAGATGGCAGGCTAAGCCACGTCACGTAATAAATCGACTAAAATAGGGATGTAACAATATTATTTTGTCATATTACGAACTTCGATCATCCATTTAATTATAGTCGATTTCAAAATTAATGTACAAGTAAATTAAACAAACAAAATATGGTCAAATCAATACTTTTCTTTTTTCCTTGCGTCTCCATATCAATTAAGATAATGGAATGTACTATACTATAAGTACGGTAAAGGTACTATGAGTAAACCAGATACAAAGAAAAAGACAACATACATAGCTATTTACTGATTGATTAAAAACTGTATATAAATGCTACTACTGTCTAAAATATAACTTGTTTTGTTTGTATGACTTCAAAAATGCCCCATAGATATCTAAAATAATTACTTTGTCAATTTTTTAAAATAAATTTGTCGGTTCTTATTGTGGTTGCTACATATACTACACACACCCTATGAGGGTCATAATATGTTAATCTACCCACTACTATGTCAAGATCTTCCATTTATGTACTTAAAATTTTTTTCTTTTCTTGTTTGGCCTGCACGTCTTGTGCATCTACCCATTTCAAGTGGCTTCTGTCTGCTTCAACTTCGTGATATGTATTGCTTCTATTTTTAATTTCCTGTCTTAAATAGGTAAACAATAAAAATGTTGCAGATTGATGTTTTTGTACTATTCTGTGTATTTGTTACAAAAGTGTGGAAACGTTACACGATTTGTAAGCATTCGATTAATTTGGAAAAAGAAATGGATCAGAAGGGGTAATTTAGGAAGGAAAGAACTATTAAATATCTACAAAACTTGTAAAATAATTAGTTACATAAATTATTTACAATTTAATATTATTGCTACATATATACTTAGCTAAAGTGTTATAAATGTAAGGTTTGTCAATATACAGAACAGATTTTATACATGTAGGAAAAGGGACACGAGGGATATCAAGTTATCAAAAAAGAAGAACGGTCATATTTGGGACACGAGATAAATATATGGTCCAGGTCCCCAATGTCAAGTCCACATTTACATTGCGGGCTATCTTTAATATGAATCATGCCAAAAAAATATAAAAATGATACGATATGAATCGTGCCCATCCCAATGGGCAGGTGGTATGTCCGAGGTGCTTTCGTATCAAAATTGAAGTGGCGGTCTTGGCAAGTTTTACTACAGAAAACCATGCCTTATAACGAATTCGCGGTTGTATACTGAAGTAAGACTTTCCTTTAAATTGGCAACTTACTGCCCAGACTTTATCCCAGGAGTTCCGAAGATAAATTCTGGGAAGAGTAGCCAAATTGTGTACATAGTTTTTGAAAGAAAATAGGTCTCCACACATCACAGCCTGATTCGCAAGTCTATCGGCTTTTTCATTGCCACAGTGGCTGGGTATCCAGACAAATGTGACAGAAAACTCTTTCAAAGCACACAAATGTAATTTTGTTCTAGCTTCTGCTATAAGAGAAAAAAGTGTTTTGGACTTAAGGAAATCTAAATAGAGCTTGTAAAGCACTCATAGAATCGCTTATAATAATACTATTTTTAAGTTTACAGAAAAGAACGTATACAATTGCTTTAACAATGCCAAGGCCTGTAAATACTGACGGGAAGATTCTAAATCGTAAGTATAAATGATGAATAGAATAGGGCTGAGTACAGATCCTTGCGGCAGTCCTTCCCAGCTATGATCCCGTCCTTGGTCTAGTTTTATTGATCTTCCTGACAGGAGGTTAAATATGAAGTGAGAACTTCTGGGATGTCAAGTTTATGAAGCTTATATTTAAGAACATGTAGAAGAACATTGTCATGTACTGATTCTAAATCTAAAAACGCTGCAAAAACCGATTCATTTTTTGTAAATGCTATCCGAATGTCTGTTACAAGAGTACCCACACTATCCAATGTAGGTACTCCTGCCCTTTCGAAAACCAAACTGTGACTCAGATAACATACCATGATTTTCGACAAGCCATTCGAGGCGGTTTTTGACTAAGTTCTCAGCTACTTTTACTACAACAGAAGATAAAGCTATTGGGCGATACGATGATACTGCGTTTGGTGTTTTACCTGGTTTAAGAATTGGAAAAACAATTTGGGATTTCCAGGAAGGAGGGATAATTCCGGATAACATTACTGTGTTAATTATGCCCAGATAATATACAAGCGATGATTCAGTGAAGTTATCCACTACTGTCAGATACTGCGTAGTGAGATTAATAACTCTGGTATATTAGCTAGTATCAAACTGTTTGTCCCTAATAACTACGTGCGAACCGGGCGTCGACGGCGGCATCGGTTGTTTGCATGCTGCAGCTCGCGTACTCGCCACGCTAGTAACGCGCCTACATCAAGGGCACTGTCTCTCTTGAATACATTTGCGCATGAGTTTCAACAAGTTGACATCTTTAATGATCACTTGAATACCATATCTGTGTACTTAAATTTGTTTTTAAGCTATAATTTAAGGTAGTTAGCGTTTTGGTTTATTACTGTAAGCTTCCTATTGTGTACTGAATAAATAAATAAATAAATAAAAGTTTCTCCATCCTTGGAATTTATTTTCTTTGAGTAGTTTACGTGTCTCTGCTAATAAATTAGTCAAGGTCATTTCGCTGTTGTACTGAAGTTCAGCATCTTTTTTTTTTTACTTCTTCCTGGCATTCTCTGTCCCACCAAGGTGGAGAAGAAAGGAAGCCAGTAGTTGAATGTTTAAGGGGAAACGTTTCGTCCGCAGCGTGAGTGAGTATTTTTGTGAATGTGTCAGTGTCGTTAAGAAGTTCGTGTGTTAAATTTGATATTTTATGCTATACAGATGTTTTGAATTTGTTATTATTAAGGTTATATTTTAATCGTGGTTTTCGAGGAGTATCTCGAGGACCGTTGAAATGAAGAGTAATAAAAATCGGAAAATGGTCACTTTTGAAAGTAGATGATATTGTATGCTTTGTTAACGATGAAGCTAAAGTTTGGTGTACAGATTGATAGATCTACTGCAGATGTGCGTCTGGTAGGGGAGCCAGTATTTATGATGCAAAGATTGTGTGTATTTAGAAAGTCTATTAGCAGTTCACCACAGTAAGTAGAAATAGAACATCCCCAAGAAGTATGATGGGAATTAAAGTCTCCTAAGACTAAGAGAGGTCTGGGGAGACGAGAGAATAGATCATTTAAGTAGTGGAAAGCTAAGGGAAAAGGGTAGGGAATGTATATAGAAACAACACAACTGTGCTGCTACCACGGAAAAATGATTGTAGTTCGGAATAGTTAAAGGAGAGAAAGAGATGGTATTTCTGATGAGCAAGGCGGCACCGCCATACCCATCAGATCTATCATCTCTTAAACAAGAGAATCCGTGGATTTTGAAAACGAAGCCTGGCTCAAGCCAGGTCTCCGAAAGTGATTAATAAACAAGTGTTGTACTTGTTTATTAAGTGAATAATTTCACATTTTTTATGAACTGCACTTCTGCAGTTCCATTGTATTATCTTTTGTAAGACCGCCATTTTTAATAGCTTTACGAGTTCTAAACATGTCAATTATAGGGGCAACGATGGACGGTACTGCAATGTTTGACTGGGTCAATGTCTCGATGAGGAATGAATGATGTGAATGAAATGAATTTGAATGATGTCTGATGTCGACATCATTAATGGATTATGTTTGATTTTAAAAGCGCAACCGTCTTGTGGAGTGGGAATACGAGTATTATACTCGATGATAATATTTTGGTGAGCTGCTTGGTCCTATCCTTTTGGTGGGTTGGAGGTTTGACGGCGGTTAGTATAAACTGTTTTTATATGAAATTTGTGATGGACGTTGAGTAAATGTAGTTGGTGGGTTAGAATTAAACTGATTTGAGCTGAGCTGAGGAACAGAGTTAACAACATTGGCATAAGATTTCGATACTGGTGGGACCAATTTTGATGCTTCGCCATATGAGATGCTATTTTCTGATTTGCTTTTGACGTGTGAATACGGGGCATGATTTACTAATTGCAAAATGAGCTCCTGAGCACAGACAACACGAAACGCTTTCTTCATCCACATCACAAGTATCACCAGTATGTTCATTACCACACTTGTAACACTTGGGCTTAGTGCGGCATTAAATTGTTGTATGACCAAAACGACAACAGTTGAAACATTGAATAGTCCGGTACATGTAAAGTTCAACTGGTAGATAATTGTAGCAAATAAAAATTCTTTTAGGTAGGACTTGACCGTCAAATGTAAAGACAACGCTCTGTGTTGGTTTCCAAACCGAGGAACCTTCTACCATAGTATACCGTTGTACATGTACAACGGGTAATGAAATCAATGGAACAATATCTTTGGGTTCATATCTAGTTCGTGAAACGGAAATAAATTCTTGGGGAACGGGACTATTATTTGATGTGGATGGAATAACAATAGGATTTTCAATAGGTTGATTGGAAATATTATTAGTAGTTTTATCACTAGAGTCACTATCTAAGCAGTGACGACCAGTTTTACCATCAACCGCCTGAGAGTGCTTCTTTTTTTTCAGATTGCATGTTTTGCAAATCTTACTAAGACGACTTCTTTTGCGACCAGTGCGCTGGGTACTGGACCCGTTCGTGTCCATACCAGGCTCGTTTGAGATGATATTATGCGTTGTAACGGTCACATTTTATAGTAGTAGTATTTTTGTAGTGGTAGGCCTCTTACGCAAGAGTGGGGAAGTACCACACCTTTGTCAGATATTCAACCGCCAAGCAGTAGTGTGTAAACATTTCTGTGTTTCGGTTTGAAGGGCAATGTTTTCAGCGAAATTACTGGGCAATGAGACTTAACAACCAATGTATCAGGGTGACGAGCGCAGTGCAGTGACGCGCAAGACTTTGCAGCCAAAGTTCTGGGTGGCACTGCAACTGTTATGGACAGGCGAGACGCTTACCATCAGGCGAGCGACCTGCCCGTCTCGTCATACAAAGTAATAAAAAAAACATAATTAGCCGCCGGGGGGACCATGCCCCGGGCCCTGCAAATCGGGCGGCTCGTTCATAAATGACAAAAAACTTACCGAGTCCGGGTAACTATAAACTTACAAACCAAATATATACACTAAATTTTAATATTATTTACACTAAAATACTCTACTGAGCCCTATATTAATAAAACAGAAAAATAAATTTTCACTGAATAAAAACACGAACGCCTAATTCAACGTTTCCCGCGCTGCTTTTTCCATAATATTATTGCAATAAATATGATTAAGTATAATATTGTGTAACCGAAAAACAAAATTAAATGAGCAAAGAAGAGAGTGGACGAAACGAAAACTAACTCGCCTCACCTCGTGTAATCTCTCCCTACGAGGAGACGAGGAAGAGATTACTCGAGGTGAGGTTGGTTGGCTTCTACGAGAGTGAAGATGTAAAACAGAACAATATTTTTCTGCCTACAGATAATAAATAAAATAAAATCACTAAACAGCGAGCATCACTAAAACTTTGACATTTTACATTGCAATTTTTACCTGTCGACTGCCGATATTCGCCGCGTGTACATAAATTTACTTACACGTTGTATGTATACAAATCGCAAATACACCTGTGACGTGGGCATTTTCCGAATATTTTCTTTAACTATTTAACAGTTTAGACAACAATGTCGTCGGCCGAAGAAACCGCACAACTGAAAGCTGGTCACCCTCCCGCAGGTAATAGTTTACTTCCAACTTGTTTCTTTGTCTTCGTTTTTAACGCGTAATTTATACGATTTAAAAACTTGTTTGTGTCTTTGGAGAAACATGAATAATGCTCAAGACTTTCCATTACGAATTTAAATTAAAAAGATAGTTATTTCAAGTTTTGAACAACAAGTTTTCACATATTTTTGGTTATTAATTGCCCACAGCACAGGTTGTGTAAGTCCTTTTATCTTGTATGACGTCAGTGCTAAGCTGCGGCGGCTTGCATGTAAATGAATGTTGTCAAACAAAGGCTATTGAAGGTCATTGATTGGCCTGATATTATTTTACTGTATGATTATATTAAGTGAATATATCAGTATTTTACCCACAAATGAATTTATTTAGCTTTTTATTATCATCCGAAACAAAAACATTTCGTAATACCTATTGATATTGTTCAATAATTTGAATATGTAGATTCTTGCTTTATTTTTTCTATATAACTATAAAAAAATGCTGTGGTTTGTGGTTTGACAAAATGTACACTCCATAATATATAATCTTTCAAAATAACTACAATTTATTTATTCTTCAGTAAAAGCCGGAGGCATGAGAATCACGCAGCACAAGACTCCCCATCCAAAAGATGTAAAAGAATCCACCAACGAAGACTTCACAGGTCTTGCAGGTCCATCTCCAGTCCCATCAAACCCAATATCAATTTCTGGAGCGCCAAACAAAGGTAACGCGGATTTCACTCCAGAGGCAGCCCAGGTGGCTCACAGCCCAAAGCCTGCAGCGTATATCAACCAGAATATCAAGCCTCATATTCAACAGCCCAGAAAGTAGACTGATTGTAACTTACGGGCATTTTTGATCATGTACGAATTATATTAAATGTTGAAAGAGAATTCTGACTTGACATGCTACAAAACTGGTCTTACAGTGTTTATACTGGGTATTGTTTGTGTATTTCATTTGACAGAAAATTTCTTAACCTTGTCCAATACCTCAGGCAGACAATCAACAAGGATAAAATGCAATGAGAACTGGTTAACCTATTGCGGTGTATGTTTGATATTGCACATTTAATTATTATTTTAAACAATGTTGAGAGGCTATCAAGGGAAATATTAACTATATAACATGATCTTGGTACTAGTTTTGGCTCTATGATGAACTACACAAGAACTATTTGGACTGTGGATACATCTAATGATAGAATTGTAACATAAGCAATTTAGTAAAATATAATTGCGTGCATATTTTTTACACCTATCAGTCAAGGTGTGAAATATATAAACAACTTTCAACACTAACTAAAAGCGTTATACTTCTAAATTTGAATAGAATATAATTTCATTATTAAAAGCGATAATTGAGCCAATACCTGTTAAGAATCTTGACTTGAATCCATTTATGACCAATGTCAAACCAGCGACTCTTATCAACATAGATAAACAAATTTGTGCATACCTATCTTGTTTACATTGTGTTACTTTGTATTTTTTTTACTAAAATTATGCAATATGCGTGAAAGCTTCTAACTGCATTATTAATTCAACTGTAGGTATTTCCATTTCACATTTTAATAACCTGAAATGACCAGTTTTCAATACAATTAAAGAAATATGCTATAAGTTTCACTAGTATTATTCTAAAATAAAATACTTCATTGAAATAATAATGTGGAGTATTTTAAAATGATACTAGTGAAGTAGTAAAGATATGTTTTACAGTTAATAATCCATAATATGTAGGCTGATATCAGTCAATAGATATTTCAACACTAGGAATATAGAAAAAAACAAATTAATGTTTCACTAGTAACATTGTTATCTGTCTAGTACCGTGCGTGCAGTATTCTAATATTTTAGAATATTTCTTCTCTGCAATATTCTAAAATATTAATAGTGAAAAATTTCATGATCATTTCAATATTTCTTATGTTGAAATATCCACTGTCTGATATCCTATTTGTACAGCCTATTAAAAGATAATATGGATTTTTCTATGACAACACCTGTGTAAATGTGTTTTCACTTCAGATATGGAAAAACATTGATATGATTTCGCATTTTGATATCAGTAAAGGCATATTCTGATTTAAAATTAAACTAAGCTGAAATAGTACTCTTTGTATATTATGACCAATTAAAGATTATCAAAACGTTAAAATAACTTGAAAGTCGTCACTGCCACATGAATAAAAATACCTCATCATGTCTATTACGTTCACGCTGCTGGAACACATACCTTCTCTCAGAGAGAGAGAGAGAGAGAGTGAGAAATTGACTGTGCCACCAATGCTACCATGGCCCATAGTGGCTATCTTTGATAGTTGTAAGGTCTCTAAAAATACCTAATGTAAACAAAAATGCCCGAAAAATCGGAAAGCATAGCAATACTATTTTATCAAAATCTAGTTTTTTGTGTACAGAAAACAGTAGTCCTATAATAAATATCATTGCTAAGTTATGTCATAGCATAGTTAATTATGTTTAGGGGATGATAAACATTATAAATTCATTGATATACAATCACAAGTCGCACAGGCGACCAACAGACTACAAGTGCAAGTAAACAACCCACCACAATTTCATCAGAGAACATAGAGTTATCTACAGACCATCAAACAAAGGAGATTGTCCGAGTAGAAGTTTTTAACAAAATATAAAATAGACAACATTTGAAATTAGTGAAATTGTGGTGGTACTATGCTTACCTGAATTGAATAAATTGTATATCTTAGAATAAAATCTTTTTATAGTTATATGCACCTACTATAAATAATTCTGTTGAAACAAAGTAGGTGTAATATGGTTCTTGTTTTATTTCATTATATACTTTAATGTGTATTTAATTGTGTATATTTATTTTAAAAACTGTTTAAAATTAACTAAGTAACTGCTTCCAAATAGACTAGGTACTACATAAAACAGTTGGACAGCCCAAATGCCAGTAAAGGCAAGGTAGTCTAAGAAAATATAAAATAGACTCATAATATTATGTACGAGTATGTATAGCAAGCTAAAGAGATTATTTTTATATGTCATGTTTAAATTAAAGAAACAAAAAAAAAACAATTAAATCGAAAATAAAAAATGTACATTTAGTGCATAAGTGAGTGTAAAAATATAACTATATGGTTTTCTATAGATTAAAGATAGACGTGAATTAATTATGTCCAGTTGTAGTTATGTTATAAAAGCACAAAAATATTTTATTGCTACCTTTTCCTTATTTTTTTCGACAATAATAAACCAAGTTATATTCGCTGTGTGTTTGTTGAATTTATTAGCAAATAGTTTTTTATTGTTCGTGAAATTAAAAATTATTTTATAGTTGTTATAAATTGGTACTTACTTAACATTTAAATTTTATTTTAGAAAAGATTTTTATGCAGGTTCGTCCGTTAAATGGCTAAATTTATTTCGTGCCATAAGTTTGGCAAAAGTTATTTCCATTTTGAGGGTGAAATTGATTTCAAAGTGTATTGCAGTGCTATGTGTCATGTTTCACTGCAAATTGTTATGAGAGCAGTTTTCGTATTTCTAACTGATCTCGTCTCGTCACTGTTTAAATATTACTATTGGATGCCTGTGAAATTAAACTTGAAATATTTTTTTATCGAAATTATGTGTCTTAACAGATAAAGTGCTTGACAATTTCAAGTGTTGTATCCTTTTTTTTTATTGGTTGCATTTATTCACATTCCTGTCCTTTGTGTGTAAAGTACCTACTGTTTTTTATATATTTGTTTCTAGGTCCTTATATTGGCTTGGGACCATGAGTTTTGTACTTTTTCCTTTTAGTTTTAAATAAAAGATTAAAAAGTGTTATGTGTTTCATTTTCCTAATATACCTCCCAATTTATATTTGCTGTACCCGCGGCTTCGCACGCGTGGCCATTTTACTATTCCAAGACCTGAAATACCAATATAATAACATTAAACAAAATTCCTTCAGCCGTCAAAAAGTTTTTGTCGATTCTACTCATTGGATTAAGATAATAAGTACACCAGTTTTTAAGTCAAACCCTAAGCTATCCAACAGTGAAAACCGCATCGCAATCGGTCGAGTAGTTTTTACGTGATCGTGAACAGACAGACGAATTTTAAAAATGTTTTATTCTTTTTCAGTAGCTTATTTGTAGTACACTACTTAATTTTTTAAATATCTTCCTTTTACAGATTTTTTGCTACTTACTGCTTTATTGTAAGTATAGATGCCCTTCACTTTTGGCACAGAATAAATAATAGTACAAGTACTTTTGGGCAATAATAAAAATGTGTATTTTAATCATGCATAAAAAACAGCACCGTGACATACCTGAGTACTGACTGACAGACAACGCCCAGTCTACACCGGTGTACCTAGGTATTTGAAATTTTGCGGAATATTCCTTGAGTATCCTAGAGGTGAACTACGGAAGTAACTATAAACCGTAAAATATGAATACCAACTCCAAATAAAATATCCCTATCCTGCGGGGACCCTTTAATTTACCGGCATGAAAAGTATCCAATCTCATTCCTAGTAGCATAAACTCGAATCATGCCAAGTTTCAATTGAATTCATTCAGTAGTTTCGGCGTGATGAGCGGTCAAGCTAAAGACAGACAAAAATAAAACACACATTCCTATAGGATTAATGGATATAGGCCGGTCACCGTAGACACAAAAATAAAACACACATTCCTAAAGGATTAATGGATATAGGCCGGTCACCGTAGACACAAAAATAAAACACACATTCCTATAGGATTAATGGATATAGGACGGTCACCATAGACACAAAAAAAAACACACATTCCTATAGGATTAATGGATATAGGCAGGTCACCGTAGACACAAAAATAAAACACATTCCTATAGGATTAATGGATATAGGCCGGTCACCGTAGACACAAAAATAAAACACACATTCCTATAGGATTCATGGATATAGGCCGGTCACCGTAGACACAAAAATAAAACACACATTCCTATAGGATTCATGGATATAGGCCGGTCACCGTAGACACAAAAATAAAACACACATTCCTATAGGATTAATGGATATAGGCCGGTCACCGTAGACACAAAAATAAAACACACATTCCTATAGGATTAATGGATATAGGCCGGTCACCGTAGACACAAAAATAAAACACACATTCCTATAGTTTTAATGGATATAGGCCGGTCACCGTAGACACAAAAATAAAACACACATTCCTATAGGATTAATGGATATAGGCCGGTCACCGTAGACACAAAAATAAAACACACATTCCTATAGGATTAATGGATATAGGCCGGTCACCGTAGACACAAAAATAAAACACACATTCCTATAGGATTAATGGATATAGGACGGTCACCATAGACACAAAAATAAAACACACATTCCTATAGGATTCATGGATATAGGCCGGTCACCGTAGACACAAAAATAAAACACACATTCCTATAGGATTAATGGATATAGGCCGGTCACCGTAGACACAAAAATAAAACACACATTCCTATAGGATTAATGGATATAGGCCGGTCACCGTAGACACAAAAATAAAACACACATTCCTATAGGATTAATGGATATAGGCCGGTCACCGTAGACACAAAAATAAAACACACATTCCTATAGGATTAATGGATATAGGCCGGTCACCGTAGACACAAAAATAAAACACACATTCCTATAGGATTAATGGATATATGCCGGTCACCGTAGACACAAAAATAAAACACACATTCCTATAGGATTAATGGATATAGGCCGGTCACCGTACACACAAAAATAAAACACACATTCCTATAGGATTAATGGATATAGGACGGTCACCATAGACACAAAAATAAAACACACATTCCTATAGGATTAATGGATATAGGCCGGTCACCGTAGACACAAAAATAAAACACACATTCCTATAGGATTAATGGATATAGGCCCGTCACCGTAGACACAAAAATCGCGTTATCGCAAAAATCTGTGCAGCTCTGTTATTTTTTCAAGAAATTAAAATAATTATTAATATTGCACAGTTATCTATTGTAATGTTACTAAAATGTCATCACATTTATAAATTTGATTTATTTACAGTGTATCACACACCTACATATAACATTTTTTAAATCGTATCTGTTTGTTCGCACATCACGTAAAAACTACTGGACCGATTGTGCTGCGGTTTGCACTGATGGATAGCTTAAGGTTTGACTTACAAAATGGTGTACTTAGTATCTCAATCCGATGTGTACAGAAGGAATTTTGATTATATGTTGGTAGGTATATTGGTATTGTAGGTCCTGGAAATAGCACCTATAGTACTTTTAACTTAGATAGATAACCGCGCGTGCGAAGCCGCGGGCACAGATAGGAAATAATATATACAGTATGAATATCTATTGAGATAGCTCAGTCGGAATGGAAGAACCTGAAGCAAGAGGTGCCTATAGACATTGGTATTGTTACTGCATCTCAATAAATCCAAACCTTTTACCTTGTGGGTAAAACATTTTTTTCTAATGGGTATAATGGCAGTTTTCAAACCACAGAGTAAATAACCAGTTTAATGAAAAATAAAAATTTACAAAATTAAACAATCTTCATAAATAAATATTATAGGTATGTAAAACACCGAAAAAGCCTTCAAAAAGTAATTAGTAGGTACTTATCAATCCTGTAGTTCAACGTGTCTACAAAAGCACAGACTAAAATTACCTGGGTGGGAATTTAAGCAGTTGGATTTGCATTGTCTCTTCTCACACAAGCCACGACATGAATGTTTGACAACGGCACCATATAAAGAAATAAACATTTGTATTGTGTGTCTTCACTCTTTCGTTCGCCGGGTTCTGTCGTAGCTTTTTGTCTTCGTCAAAGACGTTGTGTAGAGCTGGAACAGAATTATCACACTAATGTTATAAAGACGTTGTGTAGAGCTGGAACAGAATCATCACACTAATGTTATAAAGACGTTGTGTAGTGCTGGATCAGAATT
This sequence comes from Alsophila aescularia, assembly GCA_946251855.1. Taxonomy (NCBI): domain Eukaryota; kingdom Metazoa; phylum Arthropoda; class Insecta; order Lepidoptera; family Geometridae; genus Alsophila; species Alsophila aescularia. The sequence goes on from OX276384.1 coordinate 14,697,444, forward strand.
ATCACACTAATGTTATAAAAACGTTGTGTAGAGCTGGAACAGAATTATCACACTAATGTTATAAAGACGTTGTGTAGAGCTGGAACAGAATTATCACACTAATGTTATAAAGACGTTGTGTAGTGCTGGATCAGAATTATCACACTAATGTTATAAAGACGTTGTGCAGAGCTAGAACAGAATTATCACACTAATGTTATAAAGACGTTGTGTAGAGCTGGAACAGAATTATCACACTAATGTTATAAAGACGTTGTGTAGAGCTGGAACAGAATCATCACACTAATGTTATAAAGACGTTGTGTAGTGCTGGATCAGAATTATCACACTAATGTTATAAAGACGTTGTGTAGAGCTGGAACAGAATTATCACACTAATGTTATAAAGACGTTGTGTAGAGCTGGAACAGAATTATCACACTAATGTTATAAAGACGTTGTGTAGTGCTGGATCAGAATTATCACACTAATGTTATAAAGACGTTGTGTAGTGCTGGATCAGAATTATCACACTAATGTTATAAAGACGTTGTGTAGAGCTGGAACAGAATTATCACACTAATGTTATAAAGGCGAAAGTTTGTATGTATATTTTGTACTCCTTCACGCTCAAACGGTAGAACCGATTTGGATGAAATTTGGTACCAGGATGTCTTATATCCTGTTTTAACACATAGGCATCATGATCTTTCAAGCGGGTAAAACCACGGGGCGCAGCTAGTGGTCTAAAAAAATAATCTAAAAAACTTTTATATACATTTGAGTGCGTAAATATGGATTATTATGGACTACTAGTGGGTATTTCAAAAAATACCATTGGTAGTAAGATATTTTATTTTAAACTAATTTCAGTAGCTGTTTATATTTTTTATTTTTCTTCAATAATAGCGGCGATCGAATAATTATCTCAAAAATATGTATAACTAGATGCGCCCGCGGATTTGCTCGCGTGGTCATATTTCCGGGGCAAGAAGTTAAAAATCCTAGGTCCGTCCTCATGATGCACGTACCTGGACTCACTCACTGTCAGTTTACACGAATAAGCGGCTGAACCGACCTTGATGAAACTTGGTATGGAGATAATTGGAACCCTGGCGAGGACATAGGACTTTCATTACTTTTGTAGTCCGCGTGGACGAAGTCGCGGGCTAGTTATGAAACGACACAAGGGGCAAAAGCTATAGTGTTTTATAAAACAAACTCACTTCTTCCTCCGACTCCATTCTCGGCTGCATCACGGAGGTGTTGGGGCTCAGCAGCAGGGAACCGCTCGGAGCGCCGCGTTTTACTTCAAGCTAGTGTTTTATAAAACAAACCACTTCTTCCTCCGACTCCATTCTCGGCTGCATCACGGAGGTGTTGGGGCTCAGCAGCAGGGAACCGCTCGGAGCGCCGCGTTTTACTTCAAGCTAGTGTTTTATAAAACAAACCTCTTCTTCCTCCGACTCCATTCTCGGCTGCATCACGGAGGTGTTGGGGCTCAGCAGCCGGGAACCGCTCGGGGCGCCACGTTTTACTTCAAGTTAGTGTTTAATAAAACAAACTCACTTCTTCTTCCGACTCCATTCTCGGCTGCATCACGGAGGTGTAGGGGCTCAGCAGCCGGGAACCGATCGGGGCGCCGCGGTTTACTTCAAGTTAGTGTTTTATAAAACAAACTCACTTCTTCTTCCGACTCCATTCTCGGCTGCATCACGGAGGTGTAGGGGCTCAGCAGCCGGGAACCGCTCGGGGCGCCACGGTTTACTTCAAGTTAGTGTTTTATAAAACAAACTCACTTCTTCTTCCGACTCCATTCTCGGCTGCATCACGGAGGTGTAAGGGCTCAGCAGCCGGGAGCCGCTCGGGGCGCCGCGTTTTACTTCAAGTTAATGTTTTATAAAACGAACTCACTTGTTATTCCGACTCCATTCTCGGCTGCATCACGGAGGTCTTAGGGCTCAGCACCGGGAGCCGCTCGGGGCGCCGCGTATTACTTCAAGCTAGTGTTTTATAAAATAAACTCACTTCTTCCTCCGACTCCATTCTCGGCTGCATCACGGAGGTGTTAGGGCTCAGCAGCCGGGAGCCGCTCGGGGCGCCGCGTTTTACTTCAAGAGGTTTCTCCGCACTTAGCTTCTCGGGCTGAAATTATATAAACGCGGCGTTGTTTACGAATTTAATTGTTTAGAACAATTAAATAACAGTGAGTCCACCTCAGGCGACATCCACACCAGCTTCGCTAGCACAGTGGGGACATCGACTACAAACACACTAACTAACTACATGTTTTGGCTAAGCAGGCATTTCTGCTAAAAAAAAACAAAATAGTAGATCTCATTTAAGCTAATGTTTTTTATTAATCTTATAATTGCGACTGATTGAAAATATCATCGTCATCAGCCTATATCTGTCCGCTGCTGGACGTAGGCCTCTCCTAATGCACGCCACTGAGCACCGTCTTCAGCTCTCCGCATCCAGTTTCTTCCAGCCTCTTTTCGCAGGTCGTCACTCCACCTGGCCACAGGGTGCCCTATACTACGTTTGCCTAAACGTGAAAATATGTTGCTTTATAACTGCGCTCGCATAGTTAAAAAACTTCAAAGTAGGTAAGACAATTAAACTGGATGCCATATGAAAGTGCTTTGTTTGATATTAAGTACTAGCTTACCAGCCCGCGACTTCGTCCACGCGGAATACAGTTTATCGCGAAAAAAGCATCCTACTTACGTTCTTCTAGGATATTAAAAACCAATACAAAAGTAGACTTCTTTGTTATGGCCTCCATGGCTTGTTGACTTAATCTGTGGCACCAACGCTCTTGATGATTTTTGACGGACTTGTTATTTCGTTTCCATGGCAACCGCTTACAGCGAGTATTGAACATGTTCTAGTTTTCCCGTGGAAACTTCCACGGAATTCGTGAAATTTTCCGGGATAAAAAGTATCCTATGTTTAATTCTAGGGTATAAGCTATCTCCATTCCAAATTTCATCGAAATCCGTCAAGCGGTTATGGCGTGAAAGCTCCCCAAACAAACCAACAAACAAACGGACAACGTTTCGCTTTTATATATTAGTATGGATATATATATATATATGATTTAACCGTCTGGACAAACAGACAAGTTTCACGTGCCTATTTGTAAATGTTATAGGTTTAAATCAGTTTGTAATATTGAGATACGTACCATGTCCACCAAACTAGGTTTGTAATACTTTGAGCTGAGCTCCTTTTCACTTGTCCCTGCTGCCAGCATAGGCGCGGCTGTAACGTAAAGTATAGTTGCGGCTCAACATAAAGCATAGGCGCGGTTCAACATAAAGCATAGGCGCGGTTCAACATAAAGCATCGGCGCGGTTCAACATAAAGCATCGGCGCGGCTAAACATACCACAATGGTGCGTCTGAAATATAAAGCATCGGCGCGGTTCAACATAAAGCATCGGCGCGGTTCAACATAAAGCATCGGCGCGGTTGAACATAAAGCATCGGCGCGGTTCAACATAAAGCATAGGCGCGGCTAAACATACCGCAATGGTGCGCCTGAAATATAAAGCATCGGCGCGGTTCAACATAAAGCATAGGCGCGGCTAAACATACCGCAATGGTGCGTCTGAAATATAAAGCATCGGCGCGGTTCAACATAAAGCATAGGCGCGGCTAAACATACCGCAATGGTGCGTCTGAAATATAAAGCATCGGCGCGGTTCAACATAAAGCATAGACGTGGCTAAACATACCGCAATGGTGCGTCTGAAATATAAAGAATCGGCGCGGCTTAATATAACAGAGAAATATAAAGCAATGGTGCGGACAAACATCCTAACAGTTGCCCAGAAAACATTTATAGCGGAACTACTAATGCGTTGAATGTTGGGGCTTGCCAGCATATAACTCCCATAAGAAGGACTTCAAAGTAGTCGGGTAAATAGTCCGAAACCTGTTCGGACTTTTTTAATCGTTGACCAAACTTTTGATAGGAACACTCGCTTTAGTTTTTAAAATGAAATGTGACATGTGTTGAAACTTGAAAGTAGAGAGACTGGCATAGCATCGATGGCAAGCTAAATTGCAGCTTAATGTGTACTCACAGAGTTTGTTTCCCCACACAGATTCTCGATAGTTGACCCTGCGCATGCGCCGGCGCTTGCTCCGTCCGCGGCGGCCCACCGCGCGAGTCTCGCTCGACATCTTGCGAGCTACCTTTTGGTAGAGACACCTTGAGGACACGTTTGAAACCTGGAAGTGAGTTGAGAGAAGTATGTACCTGTATGAGATTAAATGACAAGCACAAAGAACAATGGCGAACTTCCATACATATTTTATGTCAGTAAAATTCACGGCGTCTTTACACAAACAATATCGCTAGTAATTCAGCATCATTTCCTATGATTGTTAGTCTAAGATTGTTTTTATTGGGGAGGCCAGGAATAATAGTTATTTTATTAGTCTTCAAAGTTTTGTAGGTTATGTTATGGTTAACGACTTTTGAAACAAGTCTTAGAGATTTTAATGAACTTAATTAGGTTGGAAATTAAGTACGTATGCGTGTTAAATATAATGTTTAAAGATATTGTACATATTCAATTCCCTACCTAGTCTAACAGACTAGGCATTTGAATAATTATTATTTTTAATCTGTTACTGCCTAGCAAGATTACAAAACAATATGTTTAGATATGTTGCTGTTGTTTCACTGTGCAAGGAAACAGTTGTCCAATATTAGCAAAAATATTTTGCAACAATTCCTTACACTAAATACTTTATTTACACAAACTTTTGTTTCATTTGTATTTATTGTTCAATCCTTTAAGCCACACGCCTTATGTACTAGTATTTCTTTCACTGCCCGGAAGACTGGTAGATAATGCTGTTTAGCATTAAGCCCTGTCTTGAACACTGTTTATGTGAAAAATAATTAAATAAATAAATAAACATAACCTAACAACAATTCCTTACACTTCCTCCATAAACTATAATGCATTGTATTCTCTTTGCTTGGTTTTATATTGACCTACCATTTTGTCTACAGTATTATTCTGTTTATAGCAAGGAGTTTGAATTACGCTTACTGTTAAAAGGTTTAACGCCAGTAAGCTTAATTCAACCTACTTTGATTTAAAAAAAAACGGGTGGGAAGTAAGCGTAATTAAACCTTCTTTGGTTTAAAAAACCGGATGGGAAGTATACTATGTTGACGATTTTGAAGTCCGAACCGGAAACATCCTTGTATTATTATTATTATTTTTCACCCGTTGGGCAGGCAACAAGGCCCGGTAAAACATTGTAGGATGGAAATGAAGTTTCAATTTCATGATTTTTTAAATTGATTTGTTATCCTGGCTTTTCCTACCTTACAAGCTATGTTCAAAAAACGTAGAAAAATAATTAGTTAAGTTCTTTAGAAATAATACTACGCTGCAAGATTTAATACATAAAATTTCACCGTTGTTCTTTAAAAAATGTATATTCCCCAACCCCCCGCCCCCCATTATAGCTATCGGTCCATTTATTTTCAACTCCGCTCTACGTATAGCTAAGAACCATCTCGATCACATCAGTTTTCAAACATACAAACCACATGTAAATCAGTACATTCGTTTTGGAAGCTACGATTCTCACCCCCACCCCCGTCCCCCATCCCCCATTATAGCTGAGAACCATCTCGTTTATCCCAGTTTTCAAACATACAAAACCGCATCAAAATCGGTCCATCCGTTTCAGAGCTACGATGCAACACACAGACAAACACACACACAGTGATACACACCCTAAACTTGTCTCTTTGTTCGGGGGTTAAAAAGAGCCCAGTGAATACCAGATCAGGAAAGAACGGAATTTCCCTTTCCCGTCCTTTTCAGTGATCAATTGCGAGTCTATCCAGTATATTTAAAATATGCAGTTTTTGGTAAAGACTCTTGGATAAGTTTGGAAAATTCAGCCCATAAAGAAAGGTGCCTATCCATATCGTGATTTCTTATCAAATGGCTATATGATTTGAGCAAGACTACTTCAAGTCAATGTCAACGAGGTCGGCGCCTTTAGTCGGAACGATGAGTAGTTTTGTCTTTGTATCGGGACAGCCCTTGCTCACGTTCAGCTGCGAACAGCGAAGACCTGCCTGTAGGCTATTATTCTAGACAGTCCTAAGTATATGTCACCGTTAATATACCGTACTTTATATGTCTTCCATAATGTCAACAAGGTGCCCACCTCGTTGTCTTTAGCCGGCACAATGAAAAATGGTGAGCAGAAATGCTATTCGCTAGCAAGGACCAATCAGTGCGCAGTTTTACGATTAAACAGCATTTTAAAGATTCTATCGCCGTTATTTTGTAAACCGTTTGTTGATTGGTCGATCTAGGTTTAACACCAAAAAAAAACTTGAAACGTTGTCCTTTCAAGTTTTTCTGTTAAATAGAAGCTCACAAAACGGAATCGGAGCAGCCCGACCCCCATGTGGTCTGACCCTTGCCCTACTCCCTGATGCAGTTCCAAAACGCGGAGCCAGAAGCTCGCAAGGAGTTCCTGAGCGATATGAGCGCACGATGGGGGAGGTGGCGAGCGAAGCGAACCGGCGCGGCGACGTCCTAAGCGGATTGCAGGTCGAGTGTGCGAGTGGAGCAAAGGGACGATGATGCGTGAGTTCTGGCGAAAGCTCGTTTACTAATTCACGATGGTCTCGAGATCATTTGGAATTGACGGACTGCTTAATTTGTAAATCTTTGGTGATAAACACGAGTTTGACCAATCAAGGGCAGGTTCACAATTTGACGGTGGCGACAAAATCGCGGAAATCGGTTAATATTCGATCGTGCATGATCATTCACAATTTTAAATCTGTTTGTATTAAAACGAATTAGAATTTGTCAGACTGTCATCTATCAGTTCTTACAATTAACTGATATACACATGTATATATGTTATACATGTGTATATCCGGTGTCATCAAGCTCGTCATCCATAATGTCAACGAGGTGGGCGTCTTTAGCCGGCACAATGAGTAACGTTGCTCACGATATGTTGCGAAGACTTAGCAAAGACCAGCCTGTAGGTTGTCTTACATAATGTTCTTAACAGTTCACACTGTGTGTCATCGAGCTCATCCTCCATAATGTCAACGAGGTGGGCGTCTTTAGCCGGCACAATGAGTAACGTTGCTCACGATATGTTGCAAAGACTTAGCAAAAACCAGCCTGTAGGTTGTCTTACATAATGTTCTTACCAGTTCACACTGTGTGTCATCGAGCTCATCTTCCATAATGTCAACGAGGTCAGCGTCTTTTGCCGGCACGATGAGTAGTTTTGTCTCTGGACAGGTCTTGCTCACTATTAGTTGCGAAGAGTTCGGGAATACGAGTCGGTGGACTGTCCTGCGAAAAAAAACCGCTTATAGTGTGACGCGGATGAACCTACGTGGACGTCCGCGATGGACGGTAGAATGTATTAGGCCTATAGAAAGTGTTCAGTAAGAGCAAGCAACTTAACGATAGTTCATCTGCGACGGACAGTCCGCGTCGCACTGATAGATCCCTTTAATGTTAAGACTTCTAATTATAAAAAATATTTTGTAATTAATTTGTAAATCTATGCTATTAATAAATATTTACATTTTGATCACAAGATTACGTAGGATACCTACATACTTTAGTAATTACTTAACTACCTATTTTTGTGACTACCATCAAACAAAAATTATATACTTAGCATATGTAATGTAGATTTACTTTGCCTCATGTGTGGCATATAATGTAACAATATACATGTAACTAGGTTTTGAAGCTGTATAATCTAAGTTAAGACCAGGCTCTGCTTTTTTAGGGCTTTTTCCATAAATATGCTGGGTCAACCACAAACCTGATAAATGTGAAACTTAATATACATGTTTTTGAGATCTCTATCTCTATAAGACTAAGACAAATACATGATTAACAGAATTTCATTTGATTTCGACATTTTCTTATCGAAAATTACGTTATTTTTAGTAATATTTACATTTTTCTACTCAATAAGTTTTATCTCTAAACTAAATCTCACAGCAAGAAAATATAGTTTATCATGTAAGATAAGACAAAATTTACGTAACTAAATTATTAGCCTGCCAATAAAATAAATAACTTTTGAGACATATGTCATTTAGTTCCGAGCTAAATTGTGTGTTCAAACAGCGCTCGCGATATTCAACCTTGTTACGCAGGCACTTCAGTGCGGGTAGCGGGTGGAAAAGTGCAGGGTAGGTGGCAGGGGAGGTGGCAGAGGAGTGGGAAAATGTAACCTAGGAGCCTGGCCTTAATAAATAAATAAAGATTAATAAATGAGGCACAAATACATACACCGTACGTTTGATTGTGCCAAAATCTCCTCAAACGATCCTCTTTGAATTTATGTTTTTATCCTTACATAAAAATCCAGACCATGTCATTCTTTTTTTCCTTTGCCATAACTGAGCTGAGAAAAAAACTGTCGTAAATTCAATTGTACCTACAGTAGATAACCTATTTTCGTATACCTTGGTATGTAACAAGGCGGTTGGAATATCTCCCTGGTGGCCATGTCTTGGCAAAGGCCATCGAGAAGCACTATATCTTCCATCAATTCGTTCACGACAAACACCTGGATAAAAAAACATTATTTATTAGGGGCCTTTGGGTAGGTATACAATTTCCCAATTCGTTCGCACTAGATTCAAATATACAATCATTAGAACTATGTACTACAAACAAATCTCAATACATATATTATTTTATTGTAATTACTTTCTGTCGAAGAGTAATGCCGCCCGCCATCAGTGCTTTTCGTTCTAGCAATCGACGCTTCTGAGCGACAGAAAGGGATAGAGATACGATAACTTAAGTTTATTAATTAAGTTATGTTAAGTTACAGCCACACATAACTATTAGTCCAACCGCGAGACTAACGCCGTCTCACTCTGACAACAGTGACGTCACGAAACAAAGATACATAGGTAACACTTTATTGCACCAAAAGAAACACGAATAAATAAAAAACTTAAAGAATAGTACTGTCGGGGCTCTTTCAGGCAACCGTAGGCTAGATAGAGACACATGACATGAGATGAATAGAAGTTGTTGGTAGGCAAGGTTTAGTAAAATACTAGAAAAAAATAAAAAACAATAAGGAATTTTAACCAAATATAAGTGTCAAGGGAATACTAATAAATATGTAAATAGCAAATACTACTAAAAATATTAACATTATAGTATATTTATAATAAAGCAATAAGAACGAAAAAGTCTGTGCTAAGAAGATAATTAAAAAATAAATAGTATAATGTACTTAAAATAAGCTACTGAACAAGAATAAAACGACGGGACGACCGGTTGGTCTTGTGGCTAGTGAACGAAAACAAACGGTCGCGGGGAGAAATGTTTGTTTCCGAGTCATGGGTGTTGATATTCGTATCTATGTATGTTTATCCGTTATCTAGTGCCCATAGTACAGGGTATCCTAGTTTGGGGCTAGGTAATTGGTGTAATATATTTATTTGTATTTTATTTATAACATTTTGAATATTCGTGTCTGTCTGTTTGTCTGTATGTTTGTTCGAGCTTCACGTGAAAACTACTAAACCGATTGCGATACGGTTTGTCTCTGTTGGATAGCTTAGGGTTTGACTTAAAAACTGGTGTACTTGGTATCTCAATCCGATGAGAAGAAGCCGAACAATCGATAAAAACTTTTTAATGGCTGAAGGAATTTTGATCAAATGTTGGTATAGATCGCAGCACGTAAGTTGAACTATGCGCAGTAACACATTTTCAAGTCTCAATCGAAGTGCGGTATGAGGTGCGGCACGAGGGGCAGCGCGTAACCATAGCAACACTTTTGTCCATAATTATACCTGCGCGGATGACCAGCATTTTGGTTCAACTTACGTGCCGAGAACAGTATATTGGTATTTTAGGTCTTAGAATAGTACATAGAGTAGTTTTACCCTAGAGCAATGACCACGCGTGCGAAGCCGCGGGCATCAGCTAGTAAAGTAATAAATATTTAATTGTAGGTACATCATAATATTATACCATGCGGTATTGATAGTTTCAGCCAAAATTGAATATTACAATGACGACAGATTAAAAATCTTTACCCGATCTTTATAACTTTGCAACGATTGTGCTTTTCTTACAGGAACTGGTAAAGAGTTCCACAGACGTACTGCTTGTACAGCGAAAGACTTATCATAGTAGGAGCTTTTGTGCAAAGTAAACTTTACTAGATTTTCTGATGACTGTAGGAAGCGGGGATTTGAGCAATGCAGGAATAGAACTAACCTTGAAAGCTTTGAGACAAGGCACGAAGGCGTGTTCGAGGCGCATGCTAAGCTTTTCGGCCGACAAGCTGTGGTAGGCGGGCACGGTGGCGAGCACTAGTAGTGACAGCTTGATGCCGATCTCTCGCCACATCGCCGCTTCCAGGCTGGAAAGAGAATAGGTTGGGAAAGCCGAGTAGTAGGCGTGGCCTGCTAACTCCACGCGGGGATGATTTCAGAGTGCTGCTGGAGAGTCAGGGATTGTGATGAAGACTATCAATATTTTTTTGTAACAAACAAACAAACAGACAACGTTTCACTTTTATATATTGTTTGTTAGGGGAGCTTTCAAGCGATAACCGTTGGACGGATTTTGATGAAATTTGGAATGCAGATAGCTTATACCCTACAATAAAACATAGGATTTTTATCCCGGAAAATTCCATGAATTCCGTGGAAGTTTCCACGGGAAAACTGGAACATGTTGAATACTCGCTGTAAGGAACGGCTGCCATGGAAACGAAATAACAAGTCTGTCAAAAATCACATGAAATGTAATATATAAAAATGAGATGAAAAAAATGAATGTTTGTAGGTTTGTTTTTTTTTTGTCCTCTATGTATTCCTTCATTGAACAGGTTGTGATGAAAGTTTGGCAAAAAATTCACAATTTCTTTTTTCTTAATCTTTATGTATTTTTGGCCATAAGCCCTCGTTAGCAAAAACATAAAGATTAAGAAAAAAAATACAACTAAAAATCGAAATTGTTATTTTTCTTGCATATTCGATGTCAAAGTGACAGGTGTCAAAGGGACAGGTGTCAAAGTGACAGATGAGAAAGTGATCTATGTATATATCTATACTTATAATAAAGCAATAGGAACGAAATAGTCTGTACAAAGATAATTTAAAAAAAAGGTCTAGGGTACTTAAAATAAGCTACTGAACAAGAATATAACATTTTTAAAATTCGTGTCTGTCTATTTGTCTGTCTGTATGTTTGTTCGTGCATCACGTAAAACTAATGGGCCGATTGCGATGCGGTTTTCTGTTTGGATAGCTTAGGGTTTGACTTAAAAACTGGAGTAGGTACTTGGTATCTCAATCCGATGAGTAGAAGCCGAGCAATTGAGAAAAAAAATATTTTGACGGCAGGAGGAATTTTGATCATATGTTGGAATATTGGTATTTTGGGTCCTTTTATATACTTTTAACATATAGAAATGACCACGCGTATATATATAAAATAATAGATTTGGGGGGGGGGGAGTTTGGGGGTGGGGGGCGAGGTCGGGGGTTGTTGGTAGGTGTTTTAGTGGGGCCGGGGATGTGGAGCAAAAAAATTATACGCGTGAAAAGCCGCGGGGCACAGCTAGTTTAAAATAAATTTAATTTATCCAGGACAATTCACACCAACTACCTAGCCCCAAAACAGGATACCCTGTACCCTGTATGGGTATCTACTAACTAGACAACGGATAAACATACGTACATCCATGACTCAGAAACAGTTGACGGAATTCGGATTCGAACCGCGACCGTTGACGTATCTCGCCACTTGGCCAACCGGTCGACAAATTTGATAGGTCGTTCAATTTGCTTTTTATTATTGTATAGGTAGCTATAACTGCACACCATAAAATAACAGTATGTTTGCAAAAAATAAACTATGAAAAATACGTTAAGTTATTTCACATCAAAATATTTACATCAAATATTATTGTTTTTTTGGTATGCAGTATTTATTTATAGAGGTAGGGTAGTCGATTGGTTTACATGTATCGAAGTCATAATTGGTGCTAATGTTGTTGTAGTTACCTATCGAAGGAAATATTTGTGGTAGTCCTCTACTTTTGTCAGTCAATAGTCAAAATGTCTTAGCCAAAATAAAATGATGTTATTGTTTTATGTCGTCTCCAGTGAGGCATTTTATTATATCAAATTGAGTTCTCATTATATCAAATCTCCACTGTTACAATATCGATTCGGTAGTGGGGCTTTTATGTGATGCCTACTTTTTTAATCAATCGCTTTCCATCAGGTGATATCGTGGTCAAACGATTGCCTAGACCGTAATAAAAAAATTAAAACTTCCTAAAGCCCCTAGTACCCCTATGGTTATCTCCCTAGTCTTGCCAATTGAGACCTTAGTGCTATGGCCATTGGCAAGGCTAGTGACCTAAATAAGTTATTCTTGAAATCCCCACCGTCTCAATGTCCATAGCGTCGTGGGGATTATACGTAACACATTTTCGAATATTCATGAAATACCCAATAGCGTGGTGAATCTGCTGGGGATTTTCCTGCAACCCCCACTAGCGTGGTGATTCTGGTGGGGATTTTCCTGCAACCCTTACAAGCGTGGTGAATCTGGTGGGGATTTACCTGCAAGCCTTACAAGCGTGGTGAATCTGGTGGGGATTTTCCTGCAACCCCCACTAGCGTGGTGAATCTGGTGGGGATTTTCCTGCAACCCACACTAGCGTAAGCTGGTGGTGAATTCCGGAAAGACCCTGTCCATCCCTACCGTGTCTGTGTGGATGCTGATAGATAAATGTACACAGTACCCCATAATAGGATGCGGCGCCAGGTTGAACGCCTCCTTGAGTACAGGCACCGTGATGTAGTACGCTTGCACGGCGGAGTCGCAGCGCACTGTGTAGCTGTACGGACGATTCGTCAATATCTGCAAGCACATAAAGCAACAAGAGCAAATGTAGATTCAAAAACTAATCTTAAAAACACTTTTTTTTTTGTAAATCTTCGTCATCGTGTTGTGAGCTACCCTGAAAGTTTCAGCCGGATAGCTAATCGGGAAGTGCTCGAAATTTGAATTGCAAGATTCCACCCGGAACGACAAACAAAAAAGTGACTTAATAAAAACGTAAAAAAGGAAAAAAGCTAAAATGTCTAAAACACAAAATTCGACATCTTGATATGAAAACATTGTTCTACATCATACCTTTTTGCCACATACTTATATTGTAAAGTAGCGACTCGCCCCGGCTTACCACGGGTAGCTAAGTAGGGTTTCTCTTTATTTGTACACAATTCTACCCGTTTTTTGACTGACTAATTTGAACAAAAAACGGTTATTGTGACTTAACTATAATAGTTAGACATATAACCTCGCGTTTTTTTTTAGTGTTATGATGAGTAGGTACTATATACATGTAGTACATTTTTTTACGTCGGTATCATCAATAGTTTTCGCAGCGCACGCCAAATAATGACGTTTAGAGGCAAATTTGTGATACCTTGGGTCACATTATTGCTTCATGGTCGACACAAATCCTAAATTTATGGTCGACACAAATCCTAACTTTAAGTTCGACACACATCCTAACTTTATGGACGACACAAATTCTAATTTTATAGTCGACACATATCTTAACTTTATGGTCGACACAAGACCTAACTTTATGGTCGACACAAAAAGAAATCAAGGATGCAGTAATAAACCAAGTATTTCTACCCCCAGCACACAAACAGCATTCTCCGACACGATATAATCTGTGGCGGATTCATGGAACCTGAATAATAAAAAGAACATCGAATTCACGATAGCTGTCAAAGCTTTTTTTTATTATTCCTTAATTTTATGGAGTACCTACCAGTGTACCACAGACGACAGATTGGTTTAAAAAAATAAGAAGCATTTGTCTCTCGGATAATCGAAACGAATTCAACGATACCTTAAGGTAAGAGTTGACATCGGTTGTAGTTTAGGCGCTGTGTGGAAACAGACGAACACACATACAAACTTAAGCTGCTAAAATCATAATCCTCCATAAGCACGGGTAATAAAGAAAGAAAAAAAAAAGATGTTTTTGATATTGAAGTCAATAACGTAACATTATCGTTTTTTCGCCAAAACTACAAACAATAGGCCTACGGGTGACTTGTTTAAGTCAGAGTATTATACTTTAATTTTAATAAAAAGATCGCTTGACACACTGCGTCGACACAAATCCTAACTTTATGTTCGACACAAATCCTAACTTTATGTTCGACACAAATCCTAGCTTTATGGTCGACACAAATCTTAACTTTATGACCAACGCAAAAAGATATCAACGATGCAGTAATAAGGCAAGTATATCTACCCCCAGGACACCAACAGCATTCCCCGACACGATATAATCTGTGGCGGATTCGTGAAACTTGAGCTCGGTGAAGAACTCGTAGTTAGGTATGGCCTCGTTCAAGTCGTCTTCCGGGGGGAAGTAGGTCGATTCCACCAGGCCTGACACCAGGATGTACAGCCCTTTGGGCTCGTCACCTACAGTCCAATACGAAATATTATTAATGCGAAAGTTTGTATGTTTGTTACCACTCAGAATTGAAACGGCTGAACGGACTTTGATGAAATTTGGTATGTAGTTACTTTAGGTCCTGGAACAGCACATAGGTTACTTTCATCTTCATCCATAATCATTGTCTACGCGGTTTAACCGCGGGCGCAGCTAGCACAGAATATAAATACTAGAGAAAACTTGCGGTCTTATCGCTACAGAGAGATCTCTTCCAGACCCGTAGGAAAGGTTTTTTTAATATCCTACTATCTGTAACATTTTTGCGGGGTACATTATAAAACATTATGTCCGTTCAGCCGTTTAGTAGTGAAAAGGTAGCAGCTTTACCTATAGTAGCCTAGTGGTATACTAGAGCGTGTTAGAATCTAACGATAATAGATATGTTCTCGCAAAGCATGCGTTAATGCTAAAATCATATAAACATTTAACGTTAATGGGTTCAGTCCTTTGCTCCGCACAATGACTTTCTAAGTTATGTGCGGTTTTCTATCGCTACGTGCTTCGGAGGGCACATTAAGCTGTCGGTCCCGGCTGTTATTGATTAATAGCAGTCGTTAAGCCACTCTCACAACAAGCTCTCGGGCGGCCTGACAATCTCTGACACCAGAGGCCAGCACTACCTCATACGACAAACAAATAAGCAACAACGAGAGACAGAGTTACTTCTAAGATCTCGTCGATCTCTCTGTGTACCGGGTCACTCCCTTCTCTCTAAAACGGTTGTGGGTTGTGATTGCTGGTACACAAGTCATACTCGTGAACTGGTGCTGCTTGTGGGGACTGGTCCAGCCTCGTGGACTGGTCGACTGCCCAAAAAAAAGACTGTAATATTTTTAGGATTCATGTATGTTTGTATGTATGTGAGTTTCTTTATTCCACCATAACTTTTAAATGCCTGAACTGATTTAAACGTATGGGGTATCGTTAGAATCCTTACATCCCCCGAGTAACATAGGCTACATATTATTTTGAAAACCTTCAATATGGCAGCAGTATGGCACAATTTTTAAATGAGAAAAAACTTTAGAGAATTTTATAATATGGGTATCAAATTCAGTTCGTGCACGCGCGTGCGCTTAAACCAGTTTTGGTACTGAGTTTTGGCTACCGGGGCATTGAGCCTTTCAAAATATATACGCAATTGTCAAAAATTGAGAAAATGACATCCCGTGGAGTTTCTTGGTGCTCTCTTCTCTAACGGGCGTATTTCCGAAGCACCGGTAGTGTCAGAAGGGTATTTCCTTTTCCTGTGCGAGATTTAACTCTCGTTGGCACATGAAAGGGAAATTTCCTTTTCAATCTCAAAGCAACCTTAGTTTACCTAATTTTATTGATTTGATCTATTTATAATAATTTATGTTTTTCTCTTTGTTCATGAGATGTTAAGTATTATACTAAATACAATATATAATAAATACTTTGACTTACTTTTTTAATATTGTAATAAATACTTTGACTTCGATCATACCTCGAGAGATGAGGATGTCGCTGTAGTTATAGTTGATTATCTCAGAATTTTCCAGAAAGAAATCTGCCACCCTCTCGTTCCCTTGTAGCCAGGAGATAGCGCGGAGCTGAGTCTGTAATCAAAAATTATTTCTTTGAAAACTATTTAATTATTACTAGTAAGTAATAGCTACTTTCATCAAAATAAGGCCTCGCATAAATATGATTTGAACCTTAAGGCATATGAGAAAATCTCAAATTATCGCATTGATTGAAAGGGACCATCTCAACGCGGGCTAAAATGAATTACTAAAAGAAAGGAAGGATACTCTACATCCCCGCACTTACAGCACCGTATCACAAGCCAATCCACACAAAAAATGGCATCTCGCGATCGGATTTTGGGCAAATAAACGGATATAAGTTCCCTATTTTGTCCCCCAAACTTAACACATTTTTATTATTTTTTTCATCCCAGATAGATTTGTAGGTCGCCTTGAGACGGGGCTGTAGAACTATTTCGCTGTGGATGGACCAAACTACGTTATCGCAGAAGCTAGTAATTAATTATTTAAATACTTGGAACCGGCATTTTCTGAGATATGTGTGGACAGACAGACAGACAGACGCGTTCGGTTCTATAGCGCCTTTTCAGATTGAGCGTATTTACCGCGCGAATAAGCTCGTTTTTGCACGCTCGTATGATACGCGCTCACGATACGTGTGCGCTTCGTTTAAACAGTCCAATTTTCTTTTAGTTGTTTCGTTTTTGACTATGGGGTTCAAGTGGTTTTTTTTTTTAATTATTCTTGAATCCCCTTGGATTCAAATGTAATAGTGAGTATACGTGGACCCCTAAAGTGGCTCAAAGGGGGTTCATTTGGAAATAGCGTTTCAAACGAACGCTCTTCGCGTTCGCGCGTTCCCGAGGTTATAAGCGCGTCTCCGCTCGTTCGAGATGTGTATGACGCAATGGTGCGCGTTTACGAGCCTACAAAAACGAGCTTATACGCGCGGAAAATACACCCAATCTGAAAAGGCCCATTCATTTGGAAATAGCGTTTCAAACGAACGCTCTTCGCGTTCGCGCGTTCCCGAGGTTATAAGCGCGTCTCCGCTCGTTCGAGATGTGTATGACGCAATGGTGCGCGTTTACGAACCTACAAAAACGAGCTTATACGCGCGGAAAATACACCCAATCTGAAAAGGCCCATTCGGATTAAAACGCCACAACGCCGAAGTATCTGCTAATCTCAATCTCCCGTCAGAAGGACATCAATACGCTCCGAACTTGGTCGGAGCAATTTATAAATGAGTTTACAGCCATTGTACGTATTCAAATATGATGACCGCTCGCCATAGTTTTCAGAATTATTGTTATAATATACCTCCGGAGACGAAGGCGCGACGAGGCTGCCTTTATGCCGACACTTCTGCACTCTGTCTTGTATCGCGTTGACCAGGAGACTGTACTCCATTTCATCCAAAAATCCTGAAACAAACATTATGAATAAAGTAGATGCTCATATTCGAACTAAGCTGTATTCGGCGAAGTTACTGTGAATAAATGAGAATTGATGACACGCGCAATATTTTGCATACAAAAGTGCTGGGTACTATACTGCCAAATGCAGAGAGAATTTCACCTTATTATGCATTATACAAATGTCAACCTAAGGGCCTCTGCACACTGAAGCCGTCGGTTTTTTTGTTGCAGCATTTTCTATTTTTTCATTTTTAAGTTTTTAATTTTGATTTTTTCCTTTTTTCATTTTTTATTGCTTTGTGATCGGTTTGTGAGCTCGGTTTCGGTTTTTTCGGTTTGATCGGTTCGGTTTGTGCAAAGTTTCAGCCGGATAGCTAATTGGGAAGTGCTCGATATTTGAATAACAAGATTCCAGGACAAAATACATAGATACATACATACATACAATTGAATTTAAATAAAAGCTTTTACTAAATAGCTAACTAACCCTTCCTTTGCCTTGCCGTACTCGTGTAAAAGGGCAGTATAACTAAGACGGCAGATGTGTGTGAGTGTATAGAGAATGTCTATTTGTGGTTGATACACAATTTCATCACGAAAGATGGCATTTTTTTTGTGTTTTCGCGAGAATTTGACAGAATTAATTATTATTATACTATATTTATTTGATTTCTTAGATTATATCTTTTATAATGTTTCTATAAAATACAAAAAAAATAATATAAAAAACCTAAATCTAGGGTACCACCGGTAGCGGAGCAGGGCTAATTATTATTATTATTATTAATTGCTCTGCCCTCAGTGTTTCCGGTAAAATATAACCCAGGCGTGTTTTAAGTCGAGAATGAATAGGTATCTACTAGGCAAGCGTGCTACACCTTCGACCGCATCACTGCTTTCCATCAGGTGAGATCGTGGTCAAACCATTGCCTAGACCGTAAAATACCCACGACTAACACGAACGAGGTCTTGCTGCAATGTGGCGGTCGATCGGCATAACATCGTGTAAATGTTTGAGGCTTGTGCGTCAGGCGCGGTCGCAGGCTGAAATTTTGGAGGGGGTCACTAATACTCGTAATAAAATATGTCGAGTAAATTAGTCTTTAATGCACAATACATAAATTTATTACACACGTACAAATGGAAGTCTTCAATTTTTATTGGAAAATCGGGTGATAATATTGGAGACGTCTGGGGTCATCCCTGGATGAATATATAGCCTGTCAGCCACTCTTCTAACATTTTTGTTCTCAACTAAGTT
Source organism: Alsophila aescularia (assembly GCA_946251855.1). Classification (NCBI taxonomy): domain Eukaryota; kingdom Metazoa; phylum Arthropoda; class Insecta; order Lepidoptera; family Geometridae; genus Alsophila; species Alsophila aescularia. The sequence continues at coordinate 14,716,204 of OX276384.1, forward strand.
TTTAGATACAGACAGACATACACACAAGACGTGATCCTATAAGAGGTACCATGTTTTTTTATTCGTACGTAAGGAACTCTAAAAAGTGAAATTATTTAATAATGAAAATAGCCCATAAGTACAAAAAAAACTTTTTTTGTGTAATTGGTTCACGAATGACACTGTGATAATAAAGAAGCGCGAACGAAGTGACCGCGAAATTTTTAAACAATTATATGGTGCAAAATTCAATGAAACAATGTTTTCATTGTTTCAAATCATGTTAAAAGGATAGATCATAGGGAAGTGCTATCTTTTTTTTGACTATTTATAGAAGTGTAAAACATAATTCAAAATGATGTAAAAAGAATAGATTTATCATAAAGCGCGAGCGTATCGATCGCGAAAATGTTGAGGTATTTGTATTAGTGTAAACATTACACATAATATGATTTCAAGTCGTTTGAATGTAAATAACGTGCGATTTTTAGATAGTGATTTTAGTAAATTTCTGGCAAGTCAAGACAAAATCCAATAAAATTAAAGATAGTTTACGAATTACGATTATGAAAGGCGCCTAAAGATGAGCACAAGCTGCAAGCTGTAAGGGGCGGCTTCCGCCGCCTGCCGCCCGAGCCAATAGCCCTTTTGGCCCTAGGGTAAATACGTCTCTGCTGCTACACTGTAAAGACAGTGGCAGCAAGTACGCTCAAGAAATGGGAATACAATTCTCATATTTACTTCTCAGATTTCAGATTGTGGCCTAAAAATGCCAAATCCGGAAAGGTTCATCGTATCCGCAGAAAGTCGGTCCTTTAGGTCAGTCATGTTTTTTCTTAGTGTCCATCCCTATTTTCAACGCTTTTTAATCTGATTATCTTGAGTATCTTTCCAATAAACCAACAAATTACGCAGGTAGAATATGGTATGCAATCTTTATTAAAACGAGTCATATCGACTATTCCTTAAAAAATAATAAAAAACGTCGTTCTTTGTTGCTTACCAAGATGTCACATTTAGGTTGTTGGACATCGTTAGGCGTCTTAGTTCACAAAAGCACCGTAAGATGTCTGCAAAAAATGAAATACTAATACTCTATATAATTTTTTTTTAAATTAATTTTCTTATATTTGAGAAGATTTTTCAATTTGACGTGTACGATTTTGGGCGGGGGGGGGGGGGGGGGTCATGTCCCCTGTGACCCCCCCCCCCCCTTCGGACCGCGCCTGTTGTGTCTACGAGCAGTTCGGCATATCTTGAGTGCTTCACTCTTGAATTCGGCGGTAAGAAGTCATTTATTTTTAAACATTTGACGAGCGGTTGGTCTATTGGCTAGTGACCCTAGGTACGAAATCAAACAGTCGCGGGTTCGAATTGTTTCCAAGTCATGGATGTAATATTTGTATCTTTCTACTACCTTGCTCGCGCATGAAAAAGCTACCACGCGCACTACCAAGCGCACACCGCGCGTGTGCACGCGTATCAAGCGACTGGGTATCTTTATCCGTTATCATAGTACAGGGTAACCTAGTTTGGGGCTAGGTAATTTGTGTGGAATTATCCCGAATATATTTATTTATTTTATTCTTTCAGGTTACCTTCTTCTTTCAACTGCACAGCATCCAACATCATGATGTTAAGCGTGGAAGTGGTGGCTTGCCGTGTCTTCACGGTGATGGCCGTCCACGGGCGGTCGCGCTGGAGCAGCCCTAGCTGGCGGGTTACCGCTAATCTGGGAACACAACATTCTTATTCTCATTCTTCACAACATTCGCAAAGTGGGTATTTAGTAAATCTATTGCTATCTCCTTTCCTAACCCCGATCTTCAGTACGAGCGATAGAGAGAGTTGCTGGTCATGAGCTTTAGTAGTATACAGTTTTTGAAAGAATTGGTTTTTTGGAGGAAAGCTTTTTCCACTCACTAAATTGGGGGGAAATCTTTAGTTCAATCGCTGAAATACGAGTATAATATACATTAGATATGCATTAGAAGAGGCCTACGTCCAGCAGTGGACAGATATAGGCTGATGATGATGATTACCATACCATTTCATGTTAACGATATAAAGTCTTTTCCTGCAGCCCTTTATTCTTTTTAACCAGAATGCAGATTAGACACATAACTGAGAGACTCCAAATTAATATCAAAACGACTAAAATCACATCCTGACCTGTCGGCTTCAAGTTTAGCATATAGAGTTTCTTGAATCAGTTTGTTGTCGACCAACTGTGGTAAAAGACTGCACACTTCTTGTTCTCCTGTGACAAACCCCTAGAAACAATATTCGAAGAATTTTAGGATGAGTTATTTGAAGAATTTGGGATGGCATTTCTAAAAATTTCTCCTTAGTGCACCTCTAGGCTACTCAAGGAATACTTCCTTCAAATTTTAAATCTCTCGGTCCACTAAAACGTAGTGATTATATTCTCTTTGGGTCCACTGGTTTAGGCGTGCGTTGTCTGTCAGTCAGTAATGTCACGGTACTGTTTTATAGGTAAGACTAGCTGTACCCACGGCTTCGCATGCGAGGTTATTTCTCTAAGTTAAAAATACTATATGCTCGGCTTCTACTCATCGGTTTGAGATACCAAGTACACCACTATTTAAGTCAAACCCCAAGCTATCCAACAGTGAAACCCACATCGCAAATGGTCCAGTAGTTTTTACGTGATGCGCGAACAAACATACAGGCCAACAGACAAACAAACAGACAGACACGAATTTTAAAAATGTTTTATTTTTGTTCAGTAGCTTATTTTAAGTACGCTAGACGCTAATTACTTATTTTTCCGTTGCCTTGGCAACTCCTAAATATTTAGGGATCTGATTTAGGCGACTCCTAGGGTTAGTGAAAACGGGTATTAGTACATGATGCTAAAAATACCATTCAAGTGTCCTCATATTTGGTGTGTAGGTATGTGTGTATACTCTACGATAGATCGGAACATAGATCGAAACTATCGACTGATTGTTGTCGTCGATGGGGTCGATGGGAATTTAAATTCCGACCTGCCCCATTGGCGTGGATAATGGGGCAGGTGGGAATTTAAATTCGCATCGGCCCCATTGATGGGGACGTTAATGGGGCAGTTGGGAATATATCGGCTATTCGACTGATACAAAAAACCAACAAAAAAAACTATTATTGACTTTTTGTGTGTTGTTTGAATAACAATCTGTGAGACTTGGTAGCAATTTATCTATCTACTCGTATCTATGCCTATAATACAGTACCGTCAAATACTGACTGACTGACAGACAACGCACATCCTAATCCGGTAGAATTTATAGTGCACAAGCACAAAGGAGGGTTTTTTGAAATCTTATTCCTATGGAGTTGAGTATGGGTGGTAGGTTGCAAGCGGGCAAAGCCGCGGAGCGCAGTTAGTTATACCCCGGTGTTCATGTCTAATAGGCAAGCGTGCTATACCGTGGACCACATCATCGACTTCCATCAGGTGAGATCGTTGTCAAACGATTGCAAAGTCCGTAATAAAAAATAAAAAATGTATGTTATACTTAGATGAATTTCTTTTTTACCAGATGGAGGAGGGCTATGTGTTTGGGTTGTATGGATGTTTGTTTGTACGTTTCATAAGCGCGTCCTACAGCCTAAACAGCTTGATGGATTTTGATAAAAGAGGTATCATTGGATTCGTCTCAATTACGAGAGTACTATAGGATATATGAACAATTAGGATTCATAATTATTCTTAATTGTACACCACCGTCTATTTCTGCTTCCTCTGATACTGTCCATCCATAGGTTGTCTGGAAGAGATCGCTTTAAGCAATAAGACCGCCAATTGTATTACCTTATTTAAGTTTTGATATTGTTTGTTCTTTGTTTTGGTATACAATAAAGTATTTCGTATCGTATCGTATCGTATGAACTGTCAAAAAAATAATATTGTGGATTACAGCTGCCTATTGTATTTCCAACGGAACAAAAAATGACCATAACCATAATATAAGTGAGGTATAAAATGAAGGTGTTTAAAAGACCATTCCAAAAATATATAATACTTTTACCTAAAAAAAAACAACATCTGTATTTTAAGCTTCGTACAAAATTTTCAATTTTATATTATTCAAGTTACAGTAGTCGCAGCCAATCTATATGTTTGTGAAGTTAGGCTCTGTGAACGATTGCGCAGGTACAGCTGTGGGGATAAAACAGCAGACAGTAAGAGCGAGATAGAATATATGAAAAACGTAAGCGAGTGAGCGAGGCAGTTATACAATGCTGTCTTCACCTTCAACATTGGGATTGCGCCTGAAAAATAGCAGTTTGCGCAGCGACTAGCAGACAACTTCCGAGACACATACTTCTGCTGCAACTACTGTATGTAAGTAGGTACCTACTATAGTCTAATGTTGTAATTGCAACTATTAAAGTAAAGTAAAACATGTAAATAAATAAGAAACGTTAAATTTATATTACTACTAGCTGCGCCCCGTGGTTTTGCCCACGTGGATGATGATGATGATAATGATGAAAATTAGGCCTATGTGTAAATCCAGGATATAAGCTATCCTAGTAACAAATTTCATCCAAATCGGTTCAGCCGTTTGAGCGTGAAAGATTAAATGATGACAATGATGACGAATCTGATGGTGATGATGATGATGATAATAAAAAGTACTCTGTGTGTTAATTCATGATATAATCTATCCTGGTAGCAAATTTTATCCAAATCGGTTTAGCCGTTAGAGCGTGAAGGAGTAACAAGCGTACATACAAACTCGCCTCTATAGCTCGCATTGCGTCCGTCCGCTATCACAGCTGAAAAGCTTAAACCCAGGCATTATGTTACGTAGTGACTCCCGAGCCCCACACATCCACCTCTCTGCGAATCTAAACGTGAGTTGTTTAAAATTTTATTCAATAGTTAGTTTTATTCGAAGTCGGGCGTTTTGTTTTTTTTTTAATAATAAGTTTACTTGTTTGACATAGGAATAAACATAGTAAGTATGAAGATAGATAGATAACACTTTATTGCACCAAATGAAACACTTCCAAACAAAAATACACTAAAAAAAAAAGTAGAATCTGCGGCCTTATCGCTAAGCACTAAGCAGCGATCTCTTCCAGGCAACTATATATTATTATTGCTGGTATATACATTAAAAAACTATATGTTGCGACCTTTCTTTTACAAAATTAAATTATTGTTGCAAGCACGACTGCCCAAAAATTGAGTATAATGTTTACAGGGTTCGTGTATGTACGTGTGTATTTATGTAAGTGACTTTGAAACGCCTCAACAGATATGGATGCATGTTATCGTTGGAATCTTTACATCATCCTAAATAACACAGGCTATAAAAAAATAAAGTTTTTTGTCAGGTCAGTCGTGGTTTTTAATTGTTTCACATTAACACGCGTTTTCATAAAAATGTTGTGTCAAGTTACCTTGCCAACGTCGTATCCAAACGCCAACTGAATGTCAATCATATGGTCGATATAAGCCATTATTTTGGGCACTGATACTCTGAAAATGAACAGTATTGTTTGCACAATCCAATGTTTACTTGCTGATGAAAAGAAAATTATCATCATGGTTCACGTGAAAAGCGAAAACGATATTAATATTGGCCATCTTCTATACTTCAAATGTGTCTCGACATACTTATAATAAAAAATAAATTAAAAAAAACTTATTTAAAAAAAACCGTCTTCAAATACTATTTGAAGTTGGTTTAATTTATTTTTTCATTAGTTATTATTTAATACTTTTCTAAAGGATAATTTATGATCACGGTCGGGATAAAATCGGGTCAAATATTACTTTAGGAAATTATTAGATATGTTCCCGACTTCCCGAAAAGTATGATCTAATAGCACTTGGTCTAATATGCATTTCGTCCACTACTTACTACTACTACTTTACTTTTTCGTTACTACTGAACCGATTGCGATGCGGTTTTCATTGTTGAATAGCGTAAGGTTTAACTTAAAAAGTGGTGTACTTGGTATCTCAATCCGATCAGTAGAAGCCGAGTAATCGATAATAACTTTTTAACGGCTGATGGAATTTTGACCAAATGTGTTTACCAAAGGTATATCGGTATTTTAGGTTTTAGAGGTACATAGAGTACTTTTAACCCAGATAAATGATAAGCATCAGCTAGTGTTGTAATAATAGTGCAGGCAAAATGATTATAGTTCACTTCAAGAATAGTCGCTTGTTGAGATCTTCGCAAAGTAGGTATTTAGTAAATGTATTGCTATCTCCTTCCCTCCCCCCGAACCCCTAAATCGTGAGTTTTAGTAGTAGTACAGGTTTTAATAGAATTAGGGAAAGCACTTTCCACCCCCTAAATTGTGGTGAAATCTTTTTTATTAGGTGTAAATCTCCTGAATATAATATAATGTACGCTGCTATAATAGGGTACTTCCCGTTGATCTAGAATCATGAAATTTGGCAAAAAGCAATGTCTTATTACACTACTGCCCAAAAAAGGAGTGTAATGTTTTTAGGATTCACGTATGTTTGCATGTATGTATGTATGTGAGTTTATTTATACCACCATCAATTTAAATGGGGTATTGTTAGAAACCTTATATCATCCCGAGTAACATAGGCTATCAAATTGTAAGCCTTGAAGAGCACATTTCAATCATATATAATTTATTGGCACAACTCAAAACATGCCACTAAATAGTAAGAAATCAAAATAAAAAACAACACACGAATGCCCTGTTAAAAACGACAGATAATGAATAAATAAAACTGTCATTGCTGCCCGACCCCATAAACTCAAGGTGTTCCACATAACGATCATTGCTGCCCGACCCCATAAACTCACGGTGTTCCACATAACGATCCACCGACTACAACGTCAATTTTAATTTATATATTGTTTTTGACTTTTTAGTGCGTAAAAAAAAATGAAAAAAAATACACTTTTAGTGTATTTTTTTTTTCATTTTTTATGTGAGTTTATTTATACCACCATCAATTTAAATGGGGTATTGTTAGAAACCTTATATCATCCCGAGTAACATAGGCTATCAAATTGTAAGCCTTGAAGAGCACATTTCAATCATATATAATTTATTGGCACAACTCAAAACATGCCACTAAATAGTAAGAAATCAAAATAAAAAACAACACACGAATGCCCTGTCAAAAACGGGAGATAATGAATAAATAAAACTGTCATTGCTGCCCGACCCCATAAACTCAAGGTGTTCCACATAACGATCATTGCTGCCCGACCCCATAAACTCAAGGTGTTCCACATAACGATCCACCGACTACAACGTCAATTTTAATTTATATATTGTTTTTGACTTTTTAAAAAATACATTTTTAGTGTATTTTTTTTCATTTTTTTTTATATCACAAGTAAAGGGAAAAATCCGAAAACCGTAAATAATTATGTAGCTCAACACAAAAAATTATATCACTCGGTGCGCGAGCCCGACTCGCACATGACTGTTTTTTTAATAGACAGTTACTCTACAAAATAGCGTTTTAAATTCGGTTACACTGAATCCTTTACCTAAATTGAAATATTTTAAGGAAACCTAATATTTTTGCACAATTACATTTATGAGTATGAGATCCCCTGCCTATTTGCTTTGAAAATGTGACCGTTTTTTTATATATATCATTGCTTGGTACCAATTCAAAATGCTCTGTACTGGTATGTAGTTAGCTTCAGCATGTATACATTAACTCACACAACGTAGTCCAACACCGCACAGACTGTGGGCGCCGCGTCTGGCGGTACACAGATTGGCATATGGCACTACTACAAGTTTCTTATCCTTCCGCAAAGCATTACCTAGCCAGCTTACAAAGCCGGAGGAAGCGCAGCATCCTCAGCAGTTTGGTGGCGGTGAGCACGCTCGAGTTGAGGTTCCTCCATTTGTCCCAGGGGGTAAACGCATCTATGATGTCTAGCACCAAATCTACAAGCAATAATAATTATTTAAAAAAAATGCTTTTATGCAGTGTCATGTCACGAGAACCAAACGTGTTCGATTTTATACGTGGCCTAATTCCAGCTCGATAGTTTCAGTGGAAGTGGGTGAAATATTGATTGCGAAATTCCAGGACATACATACAATTGAAGTTAAATAAAAGCTTTTAAAATACGCGTTAGGTCCGTGAATGTGACACCTACTGGGAGCAGTGGTTATATCGTCGTTGGACACCTGCCACAAGCGCAGTGTCTGCAGCTTTATTGTTAGAAGAGTGCAGCGATAGTGGGGTGGAGAATTTGAGACTGAAGTAAAAGAATTAAGATAATTTCCGAAGCAATGACGAAAAATAGCTTAGAAGCATCTCGATCATAATAAAAACCGCACCAAAGTCGGTCCATTCGTTTGGGAGCTACGATCCTCACACTCCTTCCTCCTATTATAGCTAATAAGCATCTCAATCACATCAGCTTTCAAACTTAAAAAGCCGCATCAATATCCGTCCATTCGTTTGGGAGCTACGATGCCAGGCAGTCACACAAGTACATACATACACACCCTAAACTTATAACACCCCCACTCTTTTCGAGTTCGGGGGTTAAAACTTACACAGTACACTATTGTAAAATGTAGTTTTTATTATCAATCTATCTATACTTATAATAAAGTTATTTAACCCACTGATTTTATTATCAGTCTATCTATACTTATAATAAAGTTATTTAACCCACTGATTTTATTATCAGTCTATCTATACTTATAATAAAGTTATTTAACCCACTGATTTTATTATCAGTCTATCTATACTTGTAATAAAGTTATTTAACCCACTGATTTTATTATCAGTCTGTCTATACTTATAATAAAGTTATTTAACCCACTGATTTTATTATCTATCTATACTTAAAATAAAGCAGTATGTAAAAAGTCTGCACAATAAAGATAATTAAAAAAAATAAGCTACTGATCAAGAATATATAAAAAAGAAATGGAGTCTGACTGTCTGTCTATTTGTTCGCGCATCAGATTAAAACTACTGGACCTATTGAAATGCGGTTATTACTGTTGTATAGCTTAGAATTTGGTGTAAAATCCGGTGTACTTTAAGTAAACGCAAAAACAAATTAAAAATGCAATGGATCCAACAAATGTTACTCAACATAGCTGCAATGCATAGCATAGCATCGCAAACATGGCTACATGGGGTGACATCGATAGGGCAGAGTGGGTGCTCCAGCTTGCCCCCCTTAGTGATCCAACAAAGATGAGACACCTATAAACTAGTAGGATAGGACTAGAATTATACCAACCTCCAGTTGCCATGACAATAATGAAGAAATCTAGCTTATTCCAATGGGACTTGAAATATCCACAAACGCCGAGGGCGTACATTTTAATTATCATTTCGAGAACGTAGATTATGTAGAAGAATCTGAAAATAATTATCATTTCGAAAACGTAGATTATGTAGAAGAATCTGAAAATAATTATCATTTCGAGAACGTAGATTATGTAGAAGAATTTGAAAATAATTATCATTTCGAGAACGTAGATTATGTAGAAGAATCTGAAAATAATTATCATTTCGAGAACGTAGATTATGTAGAAGAATCTGAAAATAATTATCATTTCGAGAACGTAGATTATGTAGAAGAATCTGAAAATAATTGGTAAATAATCGCTAATTTATTTTGTACGCGGGAAATTATGTTGTTTCAACTAAAAACATGATTTGTCAATTCAAACCCAAATAAAAAAGGCAGCAACTTGAGTTTAACGCATCTAGCGCCGTTATATTAAATACGCACTACAATGAATATTAGAAAGCACTAGCGGGCTATCCAGTGCAGATGCACTAAACATTACGCACTATAAGAAGCAGAAACCACACCACGTTGTTACAAAATGTGGTGTGGTAGTTCCAAATAATTTTTGTTATGATTATGTGTTATGGCATAGCCATTTCTGGAACTAATAAGTACTTAGGCTCTAGAATAATAAAAAAGTGAACGAAGAAAAATATATGTAGCTTTCTTCTGCAAAACTGTAAGTCATGGTTTAACGCAAAGTAAGCTCTAACGACTATTTTTAGAATAGTAGTTATACTAAATCATAGAATCACTACACTCGCGAGCAATGAAATCGACTCCGCTCCTACGCACAAAGGTGTATTTTTTTCTATGTTAGTATTAGTTAATATAAAAATTAAATCAATTATTTGAAAGATCTAATCACGAAGTCTTAATGTTTTTTTTTTTTTTTTTTTTATAATAATTCTGAAAATACGTGCAGTTATAATTATTGAATGAAAATATTGCTTTCCTCGTTACGGCAAGTTTCGTGCAGTGAATGTCTATAAAAACTCCGAAACGGAACGTATTTAAAATATATTATTTATTTTAAGTAAGATTTTTCTTAAATAGTTTTCCCATAGCTTGCTTTCAAACTTGTACAAAATCTCAAAAAAATATGTAATTATAAAGGGGAGATGGTGAGCTTTCAGGGTATTAATGTTTGTTACATATTTTCAGAATTATAAAAACACGATTGTGCGCTTGAAGTCTTGAGTCGATTTCATTGCTCACGAATGTATATATACTCCTATACTGAATAAACAAACCGAAGACATCTCTTAGAAATAAAAAGGAAAACATTTCATAATAACGCCTTCTAGTAGCGATAAATAGCTTTAACAACCAAAGCAGCTACCCAATCTTATACATATCATGCTTTAGTCCCGAATAACTTCGTTATATGGTAATAGTACGTTGCTTGAGCGCACGTTCTATTCAGTGCAGCTGCACTTAACAAAACATTTCGGTAACATACTTACAAATTCAAAGCCTTGATAGTGTAAATCGCAGGCATCGGCACAGGCGGTGTAAGGGCCACCTCACATAGTATGACAGGCGTGTTGCACAGTATCATCACGTAGATGAACACGTCGAACCAAGCCGAGGACACTAGGTAGTGGCATCGCCGACGGCAGGAGCCGAGCGGCACTTGGGACCCGCTGGCTGTGGGCGTCATCATGGTAACCAGCTTGCATCGAAGCCATACCGCGTGAGCCTGTAATGCACTATCATAGATTAACGATACATTCCAAAAGAAACAAAAAACAAATTTTACTAAAAAATGGTAGAGAGCGATGGTAGCCTTGTGGGGGAAATGGTCGTTCCAATGAATCCAAGATGTTATGTATGTTCTAACTTTTATTCTTGAACAGTTTTTTAACAACAACTTTTATAATCACCTCACATATTATTATCAGTATCGAAAATGTCTATATCATTACGATCACGTAAATATAACAATAAGACCGGTGGCGCGTAGCGACACGCGTGCATGAGAATAGGTAGGTTTCGCAACTGGATGCGCTGGCGCACGGCGCGGGCCGGCTCGGCGATCGGCCGGCGGCGCCGCATGCTCTATGTGTGTGTATGTATGTATGTATGTATGTATGTATGTATGTATGTATGTATGTATGTATGAGGATGTTCCACCATAGTCACGTCACCCCTTTAGATCCAATTTTGACAAGCGAGGTATCACTCAATTCATCGTCATCGTAAGTCACTCTTACGATGATGACGAATCAGGATATATAAATAACGAATATAGGATATTTTTAACCCTCGAAGTCCTAAAAAAGAGGGGTGTTAAGTTTAGGGTGTGTATCACTGTATGTATCCGTGTGTCTGTCTGTGGCATCGTAGCTCCCAAACAAATAGACCGATTTTGATGCGTTTTTTTCTGTTTGAAAGCTGATGTGAACGAGATGGTTCTTAACAATAATAGGGGAGAAGGGGGGTGAGGATCGTAGCTCCCAAACGAATGATCCGATTTTGATGCGTTTTTTAAATTTGAAAGCTCATGTGATCGAGATGGTTCTTAACTATAATGGGGAGAAATGGGGTGAGGATCGTAGCTCCCAAACGAATGGACCGATTTTGATGCGTTGTGTTGGCACGGTGTGTGCCCAGTTATAAAAGTCGTTGGTTGCTTTTCGTATGAAGTAGTGGTGCTGGCCTCTAGTATCAGTATCTGGTATCCATCCGATGGCCTCTGGCGGGCCGAGTGTCGAATCAGGTGACATTGAACTGCACAATGACAAGCGAACATATCACCACCATCATCAGCATCATCAGATCGTAAAACTCCATTGCAGAATACACGGGCCTCCCCCATAAGAGGAGTATTTTGCCATCATCACCACGAATGGTGATCCATCGCAGTAGATATTGATACTTACATTGCACATGATAATGCTGCTGCCGTTACCCTGGATTCCCTTTGTCACAGCTCCCGCGGGGTGTGAAGGGGTGGGACCTATTGCTCAAGCCGGGCACACACGGTCCACACATTATATCGTTAAGCCACGATATTTTTATTTACCCAAATATACTTACTAAAAGTAAATATTTATATAATTTATACAAACAATAAACATTTCTTGAGACCTTCTTACGGGCTGTCCATACTTTACTCTTTATCTAAAGTGGCGTAAAAATCACGATAAATTACAGTACTTCATAAGTATCGTAAACCTTAGGGCTCCACAGACTGCCTAGCTGGTCCAGGTTGCTGTCTCGGAGGCAGCAGCCCCCTCCACGGCGTGCATCAGCTGTCTCACTCCCTCCTTGCTGATCTTGCCGTGCTCGTACTGTCGCCAATACCTATATCTTAGGCCTCCACAGACTGCCCAGCTGCACCAGGTTGACCCTGCCGTCCTCGGAGTCAGCAGCCACTTCCACAGCCTGCACCAGCAGCCTCACTCCATCCTTGCTGATCTTGCCATGCTCGTACTGTCGACAGTACGTATACCTTAGGCCTCCACAGACTGCCCAGCTGCACCAGGTTGACCCTGCCGTCCTCGGAGTCAGCAGCCACTTCCACAGCCTGCACCAGCAGCCTCACTCCATCCTTGCTGATCTTGCCATGCTCGTACTGTCGACAGTACGTATACCTTAGGCCTCCACAGACTGCCCAGCTGCTCCAGGTTGACCCTGCCGTCCTCGGAGTCAGCAGCCACTTCTACAGCCTGCACCAGCAGCCTAACTCCATCCTTGCTGATCTTGCCATGCTCGTACTGTCGCCAGTATGATATCTTCATCGCTTTGAACACGCGCTGGTTTGCTTCTCTGGAAATATCAAAATTAAATGACGCTTATGTGCTTTGACCTCTGCTGTTTATTTTTCGGATATGGCTATCTGAATATAATTGAAGAACTCAAGCTAGACAGCTTTATTCTACTGGATGAGTCTGGTCAGTTATTCAAATTAATAATAAATTTTCTTCTAAGATTATGTTAGTTATAAAAATATTATTTTAGTTTAGTTATTTAACCTTAGCTTGGCTTTAGTTATCAAGCGACTCCATTTAGGCACCCCTTCTAGTAAGAAGGTTAAGCAGCACTTCAATGGCGCGAATGTGGCGCGATGGTCGCACTTCTAAAAAAAAAACTTTCAATTTCTAGAAGTGCAGTGGTAGCGACACGTCTGCACCGTCAAGACCGTGGCGGCAATTTGGTTGTTTTCTAAATGTAGTTCCACCTTATGTTATCATCAGGACTGCCTTTGCCCGTCTACTGCTGGCCTCTCCTAGTGAACGCCACTGAGCCCGATGTTCGGCTCTCCTCATCCAGTCCCTGCGAAAGATTTTCGCAAATCGACATTCCACTTGGCAGGCTGGAGCTTGGAGCCTCACACTACGGTTCACATGCTGTCTGTAGAGACCGCGTGGTCTAGACATCACACACAAGCTTAACTGTGACGGTTGTCGTTTCATCGAGAGATGTCACCAGCCTCTGCAACGTCCGTTCAGCGTGCTAATTCAATGAGCGACGTCGGTTACCTACAAGAAGAATCCAGTAGAAAGAACAAACCTCATCATCTCAGCGAACTCCTTCTTGGTGGGTTCGTTGGGTATCTCCCGCTCGCAGTCAGGGCACGTGGTGTAGTGGTACCCCATGTAAGTGTCATCGTCGCTGTCTTCTTCGCGGCCGGAGATCTGCAGCTGGTACGGGTGCTTTATCGTGGTGCCTTTGGAAAGAAAAACCTCCCCTTCCTTCATTATGATGGGATTGTTTTTGTGGGCTTATTTAGTTTCCGTACTAAATAGCATTTTTTCTTGACAGCTTGTTTTTTTGGCATGTTGTTTACATCGGGAAAACCAATCGCACTTTCGCAAACTGGAGCTCTCGCGGCTCCGACGTAGCTGTGACGTTTTAACACGTGACACATGGACATACGGACGGACGTACGCATAGGGGCGAATCTATCGCCCATACCTGAAGTCACAGTTTTCATTTAATAAATGTTAAAATACATTGTACTGTATTTCATTTTTCTATTAAGACTTGCTACGATTTGCCGAATCTGGCGCGCGGTGATTGCTACCGTATGACGAGTAGCGACGCGACACATACATAACTAGGATCTATTATAGGTATTACACTTGGAATAACTACCTATATGCCTATAATATGTAGTTATTCTAAGGTATTACAATTATTACCTTTCGATGTCCTTTGGAAGCGTAAAGAATGACAAGTCGTAATTTATGTCACTATTTAAACATCCGAATGCTTTGCTATGCTTGTCTCTTCTTGGTACTCATAATTAAAAATCGAACAAAATTTGACAAAAGCTTTACGTAAGTAGGTACTTTATTGCTGAGCACACGGCTCGCGACTCATCGAGCGCACGCTTGACACCCTACTGAATTAAATTAACCCCAATATTGCGGCCTCGAAGAGTAGTTATAATATTTGTACTTGTTGCGGAGTGCAACCGGACTGTGTGAGGTAAGATAGGGTAGGTAGTTTATCTAGGACTGTAGTACCTACAGTAGAAATTTTTGCTACACCTAGCATGAGGCGGTCCTGCTCTATGGGCTCTTTTTTACGCACGTCAACAAGAGATTAGGACATGTTACAGTGCGTTACAGTTTACCATCCTCCAACAATCTGCTCTCTCATGGCTCTCACTGAGTTATAAAAGAGAGTAAATTAAAACAAAACCAAGGTATGCAAGTATTTCACCGTTGATTCAGACGTACTTAGTCCAGTCTTCTATAGAGCATACCAGTCTAGAAAATACCTACATGAGAGCTTTATAAAGCTTTTGTTTTATTTTTAATGTTTATATTTATGTATATATGTTAGAACCACTTCCTCTTATTCTACGAAATTGATTTTTTTACATGTTGGTTCAGTTCCGATGAAAATACATGTTTGTGGTGAATCGACATTCAGGATTAGCTCCAGATAAAGGAACTCTTCAACGTTCAGCAGCACAGACACGAAATTTTGTGTACACATGTTAGTATGATAACCGGTATTAGGATTTACCATAACATGGTTGCTGAACTCAGGGTTATGTCCTGTCCTGGGTTGTTAGGGAACTCCTCAAATTTTAATAGCGCATTTCCGAAATGTTGTATACGCATATAACGCATTTAATTGTGATAGCCAGTTCTAAATTTCACCATGACATGGCTACTGCATAAAAGCTTTTTTAAATGTTTTTATTAACTTATTAACAGATCCCTGTTAATAAGCCACCTTGAAAGCCCTTACTGCTCCCAAAGGAAGCTACCCTGAAAATTTCACCTTTTTCTTACCTCGGGTTTGGTCTGTGCATTGATTGCGAGTCAGTCAGTGTCACGACAGTTTTATATCCATTGTTTGCCTTTCCTGTCTTCATTAGATGTATTTTATTGTAATTCTGCTTGCAATAATTACGAAATTACCTGCAACTTTACTACTGACTCTCATTTTATATCTCGAATGCACAAACTCGGGCAAGTTCACAAAACACACCTCTTATATACATTCTCATATTCCTCGTTTACCTGCCTGCACTAAATCCCAGTTAGCATCAGCCAAGAACTTGTCCATCTTCAGCATGGAGACACACCGGTCCCTGGTCATCATGATACGTTTCACGCAGTTCGTCATGTTGGCCTTCTTGGCCAGCGATATCTCGGTCAAACCGAGGATCTTGAGGACCTTGTGCATTGTTGTAGCGTTGATGAGGAGCGACAGAAGAGTAAGACCAGTCGTTTGGATGATGAAGATCTGGAATATGTGTTCATACATGGTCAAGACCGTAGACAACTGCATAATCCTCCGTACTCTAGACAGGATTTAGAGGACCGTCGCAATGAGAGCATTTGATTATCGCCATTTTGGCGCTGATAGCAGTAGTTTAGCAGTAGTGAGTGTCCAACTAACGTACTTGTACTATTATTTTTACTGTGACTAACGTTAGGACATGATACAATGGCAACGATTCGGACATAACACTCCGTAAACTGAACTACACTGAATTTAATTTAAACCTTGTCGACTTCGTAACAAGGTATTTTTGCCCCTGGCATCTATTCTTCGACACCACTCACTCACTAAACTGTCACTAAAGCCTGTCAGAGTAAAATCAACTTTGAATCCACGCAGCGAGAGTTCCCATTTGCCCAAACACTGTGAGACAACGTGTTAAAAACCTGTTATAATTACGTCATTTTATGCGGTGCAGTTTAAATTGACGTGAATTTAGAACAGATGCCAGGGGCAAAAAGACCTTGTTACGAAGTCGACAAGGTTTAATTTATATATCTATTTTATTTCCATGGACGCTCGGTGGGGGCGCTTTGAATCAGCACCTTTGAGTATTACATTACTGTACTCGTATACTCAAAGATCAGTACAAACGAAATTATATACGGCAAAGCAAATCCATACAGATCATTGGTCAAGACACACTAAATGGTTGAGGGGGGGTGATGGCTGGTAAGTCCTCGTGAACGGGTGCTGCTTGTGGGGACTGGTCCAGCCTGGTTTAGTGATTTGTGTTTTTAACCCCCGAACAAAGAGACGGGTGTTATAAGTTTAGGGTGTGTATCACTGTGTGTGTGTGTGTGTGTGTGTGTGTGTGTGTGTGTGTGTGTGTGTCATCGTAGCTCCCAAACGAATGGACCGATTTTGTTTTTTCTGTTTGAAAGATGATGTGATCGAGATGGTTCTTAAATATATGGGGAGGGGGAGGTGAGAAAAGGGAGGTGAAAATCGTAGCTTCCAAACTAATTCCGAAACAGCTGTGGTTTTTATGTCTGAAAGCTGGGGTAAACGAGAGGTGGGTGAGGATCGTAGCTCCCAAACGGATGGAATGATTTTATGTTTTAAAGCTGATGTGATCGCGATGCTTCCTAGCTATAATGGACGGTGGGGAGTCGGGAGTTATATTTTTTAAAAATTTGTGCTTGTATTTTATATTTCCCAGTTTGATGGTTTGATGATTGTGGAACATATCATTTTCACTTTTTATATTTGTCATTTACATGTGTAGGTATTATTATAATTTGTGTCTTATGAAAAAACTATAAAGAATTGTCAATAATGGCAAAAATTACATCCCCGTAGTTTCTTGGTGCTCTGTTCTCTTACGGACGTATTTCCGAAGCACCGGTAGAGTCCGAAGGGTATTTCCTTTTCCCGTGTGAGATTTATCTCTAAGTCGGCAGACACATGAAAGGGGAATTTCTCTTTAAAACACAAACATGCTTAGTTTACCAAATTTTATTGATTTGATCTATTCGTAATATTTTATGTTTTCTCCTTGTTCATGAGATATTAATTTTGACTTATAAAAGTGCTATTGGAATGGAGATATGCTCCCTGGAAAAAAACATAGGATACTTTTCATTATCATCATCTTACTTCACTCTCAAACTGAGCTGATTTTGATAAAATTTGTAATGGAGATAGCTTAAACCTTGGAATAACACATAGGATACTTTTCATTATCATCATCTTACTTCACTCTCAAACTGAGCTGATTTTGATAAAATTTGGAATGGAGATAGCTTAAACCTTGGAATAACACATAGGATACTTTTCATTATCATCATCTTACTTCACTCTCAAACTGAGCTGATTTTGATAAAATTTGGAATGGAAATAGCTTAAACCTTGGAATAACACATAGGATACTTTTCATTATCATCATCTTACTTCACTCTCAAACTGAGCTGATTTTGATAAAATTTGGAATGGAGATAGCTTAAACCTTGGAATAACACATAGGATACTTTTCATTATCATCATCTTACTTCACTCTCAAACTGAGCTGATTTTGATAAAATTTGTAATGGAGATAGCTTAAACCTTGGAATAACACATAGGATACTTTTCATTATCATCATCTTACTTCACTCTCAAACTGAGCTGATTTTGATAAAATTTGGAATGGAGATAGCTTAAACCTTGGAATAACACATAGGATACTTTTCATTATCATCATCTTACTTCACTCTCAAACTGAGCTGATTTTGATAAAATTTGGAATGGAGATAGCTTAAACCTTGGAATAACACATAGGATACTTTTCATCATCATCATCATCTTCATACTTCACTCTCTTAACGGCTGAACGGATATTGATGAAATTTGGCATGGAGGTAGCTTATATATTTATATTTAGCGTCTTGGCCAACAATAAACACCATCAACAATTCTCACCTCTCCAGCATCAGCGACCGACGGCGTCTCCAAGACAATCAGCGCCAGACAGAGGGAGAGCGGGCCACGGAGGTCGCCCCACACACATGCCATGCAGTGCTCCCAGGTCATGCCATAGCCGATGTAGCGGAGCAGGGGCGTCATGCCCATGTACACCATCAACAAGTCTCACCTTTCCAGCATCAGCAACCGACGGCGTCTTCAAGACAATCAGCGCCAGACAGAGAGAGAGCGGGCCGCTGAGGCCGCCCCACACGCACGCCATGCATTGCTCCCAGGTCATGCCATAGCCGATGTAGCGGAGCAGCGGGATCATGCCCATGTACACCATCAACAAGTCTCACCTCTCCAGCATCAGCGACCGACAGCGTCTCCAAGACAATCAGCGCTAGACAGAGGGAGAGCGGGCCACGGAGGCCGCCCCACACACACGCCATGCAGTGCTCCCAGGTCATGCCATAGCCGATGTAGCGGATCAGGGGCGTCATGCCCATGTACACCATCAACAAGTCTCACCTCTCCAGCATCAGCGACCGACGGCGTCTCCAAAACAATCAGCGCTAGACAGAGGGAGAGTGGGCCGCGGAGGCCGCCCCACACGCACGCCATGCAGTGCTCCCAGGTCATGCCATAGCCGATGTAGCGGAGCAGCGGCGTCATGCCCATGTACACCATCAACCTAGTTTCGATGTAATTGATTACAGTTACAGGGAAATTGATTACAGTTACAGTTACAGGGGAAAACGGTCGACATAAACATGGGCAAGTCCATTGAACCTCAATATTCGAAGGCGTGTGACATCCAACCTTCGATCACGGACAAAAAATATTTAACTTTTTAATAACATCGAAGTATCCAACACAACACTCTGACCCAACTTGGATTGTTGTGGAATCAGTAGAATATAATTTTCTGGTAACCATGTTTAAGGAAAACATTACGAGTAACCAGTATCAAAAAAATTGTCCCAGTGTGGATAATAGTCCACAAAATCTCTTGAGAAGGCGAAAGGCCAGCAGTAGGAATAAGAAAGTTATATTGTAGGCTGAAATAGATAAAGATAATACAAGCACAAAATAATGTATATAACCTTGCGCTCCGTGTTCAGCATTCTCATTTATCGCTTGCACAACAAGAGGAAGTTGTCAAGTCGTCTGTTTTTTTACCTCATATCTCTAAAACATCTGAACCGATTTGCATGATTATTTTTTTAATTAAAAGGATAGTTCTTAGATTAGGTCCCATTTATCTATACTTATAATAAAACTGTAACGGGTTCAATTCTGTAAATTGAAGATATTTAGATAATTTTTTTTGGAGGGTACTCTTTATTCGATATTGAAGCCAAAACTGTTTTTATTTTTTTTGTCTTTCTGTCTCTATCTTGGCTAGGCATCACGCCGAAACTACTGAATGAATTTAAATTAAACTTGGTATGATTTGAGTTCATTCAAACTACGAGGTAGGACATAGGATACTATTCATCCCGAAAAGTTATAGGGTTCCCGCAGGATATGGGTTGAAAGGTAGAACACGTATCACGCTGAAACTACTGGATGGATTTTGTTGCAACTTGGCACAGTCATAGTTTATATAACGGGTAAAAATTAAAAAAAAAGAGTTCGTACTTCGAGGTAGGACATTGGATACTTTACATCCCGAAAAATTAATGGGTTATCGCAGGATAGGGGTTGAAACTTATTTAAAAGAACGCGTACTACGCTGAAACTAATAGACGGGTTTTGATTCAACTTGGCACCGTCTTAAGTTATATGATGGATTGAGGACACGTTTTATCCCAAAAAAGTAAAGGGTTTCTGCGGTATATGGGTCCAAAGTTATGTTAATATTAAAGTTATAAATAATATTTTTTGGAGGGTCCTCTATATTCGATACTGAAGCCAAAACTGTTTTATTTTTTATTTTTGTCTATCTGTCTGTTTGTCTGTATCTGGACCAAGCAAACGCACCGAAACTACTGAATGAATTCACGTGAAACTTGGTATTATTTGAGTCCATACTACGAGGTAGGACATTGGATACTTTTCATCCCGAAAAATTAAAGGGTTTCCGCAAGATAGGGGTTGAATGTTATTAAAAAGAACACGTTTCACGCTGAAACTACTGGACGGTTTTTTGATGCAAATTGACACAGTCATATATCTATACTTATAATAAAGCAATGGGTACGAAAAAGGATGTACAAAGAAAATAATGAAAAAAAATGCTC
Organism: Alsophila aescularia; assembly: GCA_946251855.1. Taxonomy (NCBI): domain Eukaryota; kingdom Metazoa; phylum Arthropoda; class Insecta; order Lepidoptera; family Geometridae; genus Alsophila; species Alsophila aescularia. The sequence continues at coordinate 14,736,872 of OX276384.1, forward strand.
TTGGGTGCTTAAAAAAGCTATTGAACAAGAATATAACTTTTTTTTAATGGTGTCTTTCTGTCTGTTAGTCTGTATGTTTGTTTGTTCACGCATCACGTAAAAACTACTGGACCGATTGCGATGCGGTTTTCATTGTTAGATAGCTTAGGGTTTGATTTAAACAAAGTAATTGAAAAAAGTAGTTTTGACGGCAGAAGAAATTTTGATATAGCTAGTTTTTAAATAAAATTGGTTTAGTAGTTGTTTATTAGGAGAATAAGGATGCAGGATTTCTAAACCGATTTGAATTTAATAATAAATTCTTATTAAATTTAAAAGGTTAGACTTAATCAGAACTGGTTTAGTATTTTATTATTTGTATATCTATTTGTTTTTGTGTTTTTTTCCTCTAATATCTTTCTTTTCTGATGTTCTGTAATGAACTATTAACAAACCAATATTCTAAGTAATCATAAACTTCATAAAGAATAGGTAGCTAAGAAAAGTGAACTCACCTGGAACAGTAGACCGTCGTATACGTCACAAAGATCAACGAGACCTGCCTCACACTGATCACGTAGCTCACTTTCTCGAATATCACCACCCCGACCATGGTGAAAATCAGCGTGTTGGACATGTGGGCCATAATGTGCCAGAAGTTGGCTACCGCCAGCTCCACGTCACCAGCCACGATCGACTTCCTGTTACTGACGAGGACTCCCGCTATCAACGTCCCAAGCAATCCCGAAACGTATAGGAACTTCTCTCCTATGTAGTAAGTCAAGTACGCTCCAGACAGTGTGACTATCACAGCGCTGAGCACGTCAAAATACGTGACGGAAAGTATCATGCCAATGATTTTCCCCATGACTACTCCCAACAAAAGACCACCACCCGCGTACCGCAAGAGCAGAATAGATATTTGTGAAGCGTCAGTCAGAGCTAGAGCCAAGTACCCAAAGATAGCAGTAAATTCTATCATCACAGTCACGTCTCCAACCAGACCTTCTCCCAAAAGCAATATGCTGATGTTCTTGCCTTTGCTCAATTGCTTCAACTGTCTCACGACTTCCAGTGGATATATCGGCGAACAGATGACACCGAATAAAGCCGCCGTCGCGAAGTTCCAAGTCGTTTCTATCAAGTAGTAAGCCATGAAGGCTGCCATTAGAGCCGTCAGCAAAGCGCCCGGCACGCCTACTATCACTATTTGTGGGAAGCTTCGCCAGAAGGAATGCGAATCGACGCTGTACGACGTACTAAAAATCAATGTTGGTAGAAAAGTTAGGAATAGGATATCAACATCGACGTAACATATACTGACGAATGGTTTGAACGCTGGGTATGTCTTTGCGCAAAACCCGGCTAGTGCACCGAGAGTGAACATCACCACTCTGTAAGGTAGTACAAACGACGTCCAAAGCATGATTGCTCTTACTACCACCCCGATCAGTAGCGTCGTGAAGAGGAACAGGCATCCGATTGAATCCGGGTAGGCGAGGCTAGGTCTGTGCGGGTCGTCGAATGTAATCACTTCGTCTGTGGAACTAATGAGCGCCGCCAGCTGTTCTATGGTGAAGTTCAATGGAACTTCTTGGGCTGAAGGTGTAGTTGTGTCCGGTTTTGGGTCTGTTTTTTTTATAGTTTTCTGGCATATTGTGGCAGTGAAAATAAGGAGCAATATAAATGTACGTGCCATTTTTGATATGGCATGGCCTATTTGATTTGTAAACAAACAGTACGCCTAATACGGATTGTAAATATCAATCTCCTTGCATTAATTTTTTGATCTGTAATCGAGTTGATTGAAAGGTTTGTGACACTTTTTTAAAGAAAATCCATACCAATATATAAAAGTGAAACGTTGTCTGTTTGTTTGTTTGGGGAGCTTTCACGCGATAACGGCTAGACGGATTTTAATGAAATTTGGAATAAAGATAGCTTATACTCTGGAATAAAACATAGGATACTTTTTATCCCAGAAAATTCTAAGTTTCCACGGGAAAACTGGAAAAACTAACAAAAAAAAATTACTCCGCTGTAGGAAACGGTTGCCATTGAAACGAAATAACAAGTATGTCAAAAAAACATCAAGAACATTGGTGCTATACCTACTTTTGCATTGGTTTTTAATATCCTTGAAGAAAATAGGATACTTTTTTCGCGATAAACAGTAGTCCGCGCGGACGAAGTCGCGGGCGGGGAAGCTATAGTAGTATAATATATTTCACTATATCCGCTAACCGCTACGATCGCTATTTCAAAAATAGGGAACAAAACAACAAACAGTTGGTGCAAAAGTCTATAGCCAATGACCGAGTGAAACTGTTGAATACTACAAGAATAATTATTTATTTAAAGCACTTAACATGTACACATTTTTAAGGTTCAATATTGTCATATTATCAAACATTATCATTAACATACATACATAAATCATTATCATACTTATCATTATTTAAATTACTTACAAAATAATGTTACAAAGTTATAATTACAATGACACACACACACAAAGAAATGCCTCTGTCCCAGCAGAGTTGTTGTCTGTTTTAAGTCCTGTGGTAGAATAATGTATTTAGCAATTTACAAAAACACAATTTTAAGGGACAAATCAATGATAAAATAGTCAATTCATATCATTATATCTTATCATATTATTGTTGAAATTACAAAATCAATATATAGTATAAAACAGTCGCTTGCCACGTCTGTCTCTCTGTCTGTCTGTTTGGCCGCTAATCCTCATAAGCCACGCAACGGATTTTGATGCGGTTTTCGCCATCAGTTAGATAATTTTTCACGGAAAGTTTATATATAAAGGTGTCCCGTAATGAGTGGATAATCCTGCAGGTACTTGTAGAGGGGGGCAAGGCCAACCAGGGTTTTTTTTTGTAATTATTTTTAAACTTGGGAAAATTCGTTTTCTTGTTCACAGTTTTGGGTTTTTCTTTTTGAATGTTAAATTTGAACATCTGTGGTGTAATAAAATATTATGAGAATTTGGCCAACTACTTTAAAAACATGTCTACTTAAGAAGATTCTAAACTGGTACTTTTTTTTGGGTTGCCTTTCCCCCCTCTCCTGCAGGATTCACTCATTACGGGACAGCCTGTATAATAAAACTAATTAAGTTTTGATGTTAGTAGAAAAAAAACTTACATAGCTTACGTACGCTAAACCTTAAGAGATACATAAAAATGATGTACTAGAGAATTGTAGTTCTTCTAAAATACTAAAGAAAACTCAGTGATGGCATATCTCTATCTGTTACGGTTAACTCACAGTAACCATTTCTTTATTACAACTTTAATTAATAATTGCGTTACTTGCGGCGTTATTTTCTAGAGTTCGTTGTGCTAAACTGTATGAATCCGTATCAAATTCAATATCACAGTAATCTTCGTCATTTCATGTAGATACATCTTGCATTTTACACCATCCTTTTTGGACGAGTAGTTTCAGTGTTATGACGATGTTTTGATAAGCGAATTCTGCGCGTCCAATTCTTCGAACTTACTATTCGTTTATTCTGTGGTATAATAGCGGGCGCAGGGAGATCGAGGCTGAGGAATAGATTAATCGGTGATCGAGGCTGAGGAATCGATTAATCGGTGATCGAGGCTGAGGAATCGAATATTTCCTCAACTGGAAACAGAAGCCTCACTCCCTTCACCTTCTTGGGGCTTTTGTATGGAGAAAACTTCTGAGGCGTCTTCCTAGGCGACCGTCTCGGCGTCATTTGTTTTTCAACCCTCTCTTTCTGATATTCGATATCTTTCTCTCTTTGCTTCTCTTGCTCATTTTGCTTCTCTTTCTGAGATTCTAGGTGTTCTAGCCCGCGAAGTTCTTTGTATGCCGCTTCTAGTATACGGCGCCTCCAGTCTTCGTATGGTTCCGTTTGAGGCTCGACTGTGTCTTCTTTTTGGGGCACGTCGATCTCCATTTGTTCAATTTCCGCTGGAATTTAAGTAATCGTGAGATAAATATTATTTTGGCCAGGGTTGGTTAAAAACATGTTTTTATAATCAAATTCCTGATGAACGATACTCAACAAACGAAAAACAAAAAAACGAAAAACATCTCAAAAATTTGTTATATTTTCCAAAAAGTTATTTTTTGTAACCTAATTAATTTTCAGCAGTGTCGGCTGCGTATATGCCGGTCACCCAAGACACAAAAATCGCGTTAGATCGCAATAACCTGAAAACTCCTGCTTTTTTGGTATGTCGCGTCAGTAGGATAGATAGATACTAATAGTGTAAAACTAAATTTGCAGCTTCAAAAGACCTGTGCTAAAAGCTTGGTGTTCGAAAAACATCGAAATTTTTCATGAGGAGATAAGCCAATAATATATTACTCACTCGATATTCGTCTCCGTGCACGGTTGTCTGGAAGAGATCGCTCTGAGCGATAAGACCGCCCCTTGTGACATTTATTGTAACTCTGTATTTTTAGATATAATTTCTCGTTGGACTTTTGGTATTCAATAAAGAGTTAATCTATAAGTGTTCAAACTAAAAAAAAATACGATTTTGGCAAGCGAGATATCAATCGATTCGTCTTCTTCGCAAGAGTCGGGTTTTAATTAGTTTTTGAACTTATGTCTTGTTATATCGTACTTAATTATTGTACAGACTTTTTGATACTTAGTGTCAAACTCATAACGGTTAGTTCCACTGTAATAGATATAACACAACTTTATCCCTATGGCCTTACAAACAAGTTGAGGAGGTTGCTATACTTTTTATGATAATCTAATATCAAGTGGTTTTTTGATCACCAACCGGCGCCCATGGCAACAGCTACAGCAAGGTAGTTTATCAGCCAGTGGAAAATACCACCACAGGATATGATGTAGTGCCGATGTAGTATAACATAAGCAATTTGCGCCAGGTGACATGTCAAACAAGTTTTTTAATCACAACATCACTATCCAAGCATATATTTTATGAGATTGGGTGATTACCGCAAGAATTAGACGGACATACTTACGTTTATATAGAACTGGTGACTCGCCTCGGCTTCGCACGGGTAGCGCTCACACCGCGTCATTTTTCTTTCATATAGCATTATCATATCCGTCGTAACTTCTAAAAATATACGCCAGTATGCGTAATTCAAAATCTTTGGCAGCAACGATCGTGGTGCTGTCGGTATTCTACAGATTGCACTATGGAGAGTGTGCACAAGAACTGCACAATCTGATTCCCCCATCACCTTTCCATTACCGTACGACTAGACGATCGGCAAAGCGCCATCCTTTTATGGTTGAAATACCTTGCACTAGAACGAAGCGTTACGCTTCTTCATTTATTATAAGAACTTCTAAGGAGTGGAATGCCCTGCCCTCGTCAGTGTTTCCGGTAAAATATAACCCTGGTGTGTTCAAGTTAAGAGTGAATAGGTATCTACTAGGCAAGCGTGCTACACCTTCGACCACATCATCACTTTCCATCAGGTGATATCGTGGTCAAACGATTGCCTAGCCTAGACCGTGATAAAAAAATCAGAATGAATAGAACTATAAAACGTTGCCGCTCCGCCGGCCATTCGTTTACGCATTGTCTTGTTTCTTTGTCATTTACACGGATCGTCCCCATGAGAGAATGAGAAAGCAATTTTGTAAAATTAGCAACCTCGCACTGTCTGTGTGCCTTGCGTCCAACTTTGACCTCCTAGGAGGCCACAACATTGCAACCTGAGTGTGAAATAAATTGAGATCCTACTAAAATATCGTTGATAAGTATATTAATATATTAAATAATATATTCGGGACTATTCCACACCAATTACCTAGCCCCGAGCTAGGATACCCTGTAATATGACTGTACCGTATAAACATACATTGATACAAATATCACATCCATGACTCGGAAACAAACATATCTAATAAAGAAGAACATGGTTTAGTGCTCTACAGGAGCTACGCCTCAAAATATAGGACGGAATGCCACGAATTATCCTTTCACAGGCCAGTGACTATGTTTTCATGTTTTTGTGAAATTTACCGTTTATTGATAAGATATCTGGGATTAAAGGTGGAAAATTGTAAAATTATAACATTATTTGACTGAAATTAGCGGAAATTCAGTCAGTCAGGAAATGTATTAATCATAAATTCAAATAATTTCTCCGTTAGAAAATAGAATTAAAATAGTGAAGTAGGGAGTAAATCGATTTTGTTATTGAGGAAATAAATAGATTTTGTTTGTTATTGATTTCAACAGCATTGTCGAGTTCAAACCTTATGATGTATGTACATGCCTCTGAACCATTATAAGTAAATTTTGTAGAGACAAGGATTCAAACGTGTTTTTTACGACTTACCTACGTTTACATACGTACGTTACGTTTGCGTGTTTTATTATATACAGTATCACGGACTCAATGCCTACTTCAGGTCTTTGCAGTAAATTGCTAGTCATTTATAATTAAGTACGTGCTTTTAAAAATATACGAACTGACATATACTTGTATGTCTTTTTTTAAGTACGCTCGAACATCAGGATTGATTCTCGGGCGCATGAGATTAGTTTCATACGAGATGACGTCCCATCTATCGAACAAATTTTCGAAGTAAAGAATACATGATCTCATCATATTGTATGAAAGCTAATCTCACGCGCCCGAGAATCACCTCAGGGCCGCGGCTCTGGCTACCTGTGGAGGCTTTATTTAAGTTTCCTGTGTATCTGTACAAATTAGTTTTTTTTTATATGTGTAATATCTTTCTAATAATTTGAAATTTTCTGTTTAGAATACCACGAAATGAATTCAAAAGAAAGAGGAAGACTACTACGAAGGCTACGTGTTGGCTGTAGGATCATCGATGTTTTTCGCTCATTTAGATTCAGCCAGATTGGCATTGGAATAGGAATGATAAAATTGTGGCTCTTAGCAAAAGCTAACTTGAACAAGTGTGCATTTTGGTTATTGTAAAGTTAACGTTGCTACTAGGAATTTTAATTTTAATTATAAATCAATCTACATATCATGGAACATATAAATATATGTGAAATTTACTGTTTTTTTTTATTATTTATGTAGGTACTGCTTATATGTAATTCATGTAAATAGGTACAGTTAAGCACATGATCATCGGGTGGCGGTAAATCTAAATTTCGCAGTACTGAGCGCATACAAGCGAGCGCGCGCGTGGCAAGCAACTAGAAAAAAAAAAACAATCTACATATCATGGAGCATATAAATATGTGTGAAATTTACTGTTTTTTTATTATTTATGTAGGTACTGCTTATATGTAATTCATGTAAATAGGTACAGTTAATAAATGTCTGATGGTAAACAATATTATAATTTGTATAACACGATAGTAAGCAGATACGAGTGGGCGTAGCCACATAAGTAGGTATGTATAATGTATATACATCTATTACAAAGTTGTAGGTGCGTATATTACACAGTTTTTAAAAATCTTATACTATAGGACCATTTTACATTCCTTGAAAAATCCGATTTCCTTAATTTTTCGTTTTGTCCAGATTACAGGGGAACTTTTGGTCCCACAAAGTTTCACTTGTGCTCATATTAAAGTTAAATAACTGTTCCACAACTTTTTCCCATGTTTTCCTCGTAGATGAAGAGTTATAGCCGATATCTGCTCGGAAGGCGGCTAAAACTACAATTTAGAACTTTTTCGGAAAAATGCCCAGTGTTTGAAATACTGCATCTCTGGTTTTTCAAAAAATAACAGAGCTGCGGTTGGGCTCAAATTATAGAAAATTATATTTTCTTAAAAGTGTTTTAGATAACTTTTCCGTGGAAGAAATTTTTAGAAGTTATAAGCCAAAAACAAGCCAAGAACGTAGGTGTCTGTGTCTAATGATAAAAAGATATAAAGTGCGAAGGCCAGCTTAAGATGAGCTCTACGTTTCAACGTTCCTGTACATTTCGGGTTTCAAGTTATGTGGACTTAATACTCAGTATTATCAGTAGGTTGTGATGTCTGTAATTTCTAACTAGAAACCCGACAACCTTGAAATATTTACATAACAATATTTAAAGAAGGTACCTACTTTCTAACAAAAAAAAAATGAATGAAATCGGACTGCGCGCTAATGAATTACAACTAAGTGCACATCTTGACTTTCATCCCCTGTCCCAAAGGAACCACGTCCTACCATGTCCTACCTCGTATTATGAACTCATATCATAACAAGTTTTATTTGAATTCATGAAGTAGTTTCGGCGTGATGATCGGTCAAGATACAGACAGACAAAAAGACAAAATGAAAAATATACAGTTTTGGCTTCAGTATCGAATATAGAGTACCCTCCAAAAAAGTACTTACTTCAAACTTAACATATCTTTGGACCCTATCCCGCAGGAACCCCTAATTTTTTCGGTATAAAAATAAAGGTACTCAATTTAAGCCCACCATGTAAACTTTGACTGTGCCAAGTTGCATCAAAATCCGTTTAATAGTTTCAGAGTGATACGTGTACTTTTAAATAAGTTTCAACCCCTATCCTGGGGGATCCTTAAATTTTTCGGGATTAAAAGTTTCCAATGTCATACCACGTAGTAATGAACTCAAATCATACCAAGTTTCATTTGAATTCATTCAGTGGTTTTGGCGTGATGCGCGGTCAAGATACAGACATACAGACAGACAAAAGTGAAACAAAATACAGTTCTGGCTCCAGTAACAAATAAAGAATACATAATAAGTCAGGAACTCTAATTCAGAACAAATGCCACATAAAAAGTGCCCCTACTTCAAACCAAAACGACGTATGATTCAAAATACGAATCACTTCCGAGGTTACAAATAGACATGCTTGGTGATTGGTTTAAATTCAGAACAAACGCAGGGATTGGTTCACGCGCGTGCTACAATGTCTGCTATGACAGCTGAGTCATAGCGGCGTGGACGATGTTATGCAATAAGTGGACCGGACCAAGCAATTAATAAAGCAATATTATTGTACAATGTTTTTTTTTTGGCTTACTTTTTCTACTCTATGTACCGCGAAATATAATTAATTTATTAAGTTTTTGTTTAGAAGATATTAAAACATAATCTTTCTTCGGAATGTAGTGAAGACGGATTCTAAAAAAATTGAGAATGGAATGTCCTCTAATGGTCCTCTGTTGCCTGTGAATTTTCAGCTGAGGTTCAAGTTCAGTAAATTATTTTTATATATTCCCATATACTGTCGGGCGTTTGGGTTATTGTTGCACCGTCCGTGGTTGCTGACCACTCCAAAAAACAACTCAATATGATCTTGGCTAAATTTATATGGTAAAATAAATTTCAATATTTGTACCTCTACTAGCCGTGCAAAAAGTAATTTAAAACTTGAAATACATAATGAGGAGTCCTAGAAATCCAGTTTTGGACTGAATTTTGGTCACTGGTTTCAAGGAGTTAGTATATACTGTTACTCTTTGTCGAGTAACAGTATTCGAGTTTTTTTTATTATGCAAAAATTGACTGACTTCATTTTGCATAGTATTGACTATCTCGGTTTGATAACGTATTTGAACATCTTTGAATATAATTATAATTTTGCAACTGTTTACTAGTGAAAAGTGATCCCTGGACATTTTAATCTTGTATGGCTCCTGAACCACTTCACAACAAATGCTGGCATGATGATTCACAGCAGTAGTTCACAATGTTAAACTAAAACGTACGCGAAGATATGACGTGTGCTCGCTTGCATGTAAAATGTCCGAATGATGACGCGCTGGACATGACTTTTAAGCCCCACCTACTTGGGCACGACTTTTGTTGGGTCATTTTTTTAACGCTGTTACATTTCCCGACTTATTACTTATTCGTAGGGTAGAGCAGCGTATGCGGTAACGTCAAATTCAATTGACATATGTCATTCTGTGTTCATATGTTGTTGGAATTCCCGCCAGAACGCCATTACATATAATAATGATTATGTACTTTTAGCAGAAGCGTACGAATTCAACAGAACTAAGAGAGAAATTAGACAACTAAAAACAAAACAAAACAACAGTAGTTAGATTCACAGAGCAGCTGACTCAAATGACTTAAGCATGCAATCGTCGGTTTAATTTGTTAGCGCGCATATGCTGACCAACAATATAAAACGATCGTTAGCAGTGTTTGCAGTCTCAGCACTGTAAGTGCAATTTAAACCACACTATATATTTGTTTTAGAAGTTGCTGAGTCAGACTCGACGATCTACTTTAATGTCGTTGCGGACCAAATCAATTCATATTTTCTTTTGTAAATCTGTATCGTAGCCTGAATTCATTTTCATCGAACTCTTCCATGGGATTCAACCTTGTTTTGTATATTTTTTGTTTACCTACTTCTGGCACTGCAATTTCGGATATTACGAAGCTTCGTCAGACATCGTCTTCAGGTTCAGAATCCATCCTAAAATTGTTTGTTTGTGGTACAAAACACGCACACGTAAACAACAGAGTACACAGACAGCACCATTGAAGTATATATGTAATGTACCTACCTGACCGCACAGAGTCATCTGAATCAGCTGTGATCAAGGAAGTACATATAACTTCCTTTCCTTGGCTGTGACACAACCACCATCTTGTCGATTATTGCTATTCGCTGTTTAAACATGGGTACAGCAATGGTTAATTTGGCAGCTACTTTACACAATGAATAGTGACTGATTAATGTTATTTAGCGGTAATAAGTAACGTTTTTTCCTAAACAACTTACGAAATTAATAAGCGTTTATAAGTAAGACTGTAATCTTTACAAGATTCGTAAACTCAATACAATATTTGATGTGTATTATTAAAAATATTTGTATTTGTGTATTATATGCAAGTATGTATGAAATAAATAAATAAATAAAAATGACAAAAAAATGACAGTTACTCTCTACAGAGAGATATTGAATAACGGGGTCCGGATCTCAAAAAAAAAATTGGTTTAAGATTGTGAGATTTGTGGGTAAAACTATTTTTGTTATGACTATAATTAAAACACGGTCTTCCCGCTAGCAATGGTTTAAAAAAACGATGTATTGTGTATGTGGTATATGTTAAGCACTTAGTTGGACTATTTTATTTTTTTCACGGCTACATATCCATTCTGCTACGTCATGGAAATTTCATTTTTTATATAATAGCCATAAAAGCAGTGTATATAAATAGTGTTCGTTGCTAAAGAATAGTCAATACATCCTCGATCGTCAAAGAGTGATCATCATAGTTAAAATGAGCTCTTATATATTCATTTTGGCTTTTGTCAGTATGGCAGCCTTGGTTTATTCGACGCCTGTTGATACAGACAAACCAGCGTTATGTGAGTACTTCTTAAAACTCAATCTTTTTAATTAAAAGGTTTTATTTATCTTGTTTGTATGTATGTATATATGTAGGTCAAATCTTTCAAGCTGAATTAGAACCATTTCCTCTTATCCTACGGTTTGATTTTTTACATGTTGGCTCAGTTCTGATGACTATGCATTTTTATGGTAAGCTTGCCCTGAATAAACATTCAGAATTAGCTCCAGATAAAGAAACTCTTCAACGGTCAACAGCACAGACACGAAATTTTGTATGCTCATTTAATTATGATACCCCATTCTAAGTTTCGCCATGACATGGCTTCTGCATAAAACCTTTACATGTTTTTTGATTAACTTATTTATCGATGAAATATCGGTGTTTTGTATTTAGGATAAATTGTAAATATACCTTACTTACAATTTATCGTAAATATAAAGAAATATCGGTGTTTTGTATTTAGGATAAATTGTAAGTATACCTTACTTACAATTTATCGTAAATACAAAACACCGATATTCCTTCTTATTGTGATAACTATCCATAACTAATCTCGTTTGAATATTATTTCAGCTTGCCCTGAAAATGAGGAATACCACAAATGCTCAATAGTCTATTGCACCAAGACTTGTAAGGATCTAATAAAAATGCCACCCTGTCCTTCAGTCACTCCTGATTGTTACTACCCGGCATGTGATTGCGTAGAAAACTATCTGAGGAACGACGAGGGAGTTTGTGTGCCAAAACGGCAGTGCTGTAAGTATATTGTCGTTAAAAACTTCATTCGAAACACTACTATCGAACTTTGGTCTTTCGAAACATTAAGAAAACTCACCTATAATGTCATAATGAAAAACTAACCTTTAAAAGGTTTCATCCAACGGTTCAGAAAATACATAGATAAATACAAAATCACATTGAATTATTAAAAAAAATAAGTACTGTACCACTAACCTTCCTTTGTTAAATCGGTTAAAATAAATAGGTATTCATGAATTATAGGATTTTGATGTCACATGTAAAAACCGGAAATCGGCACCTTTCTGTTGATTTGTATACGTACTCTTTGTCCCTACAAACAAATTCATTTGAAAGTTGTCAAAAACCTATGACGAATTTCCAAAAAGAGGAGATTCTCATTTAGACTATATTTTTTAAGGGTTCTGAACCCAAACTGCCTTATTACAAAACATGGACCAAAGTACCGGGTTTAGTCCATGGACCAACGGTATTTTAACCCCCGAACAAAGAGACGGGTGTTGTAAGTTTAGGGTGTATATATCTGTGTGTCGGTCTGTGGCATCGTAGCTCCCAAACGAATGGACCTACTTTGATGCGGTTTTTTATTTTTGAAAGCTTATGTGATCAAGATGGTTCTTAGCTAATACTTACGACAGTAAGCGACAGCTTGAGCGACGGTGGCCGTTGTCTATTACAAAGCACAAACGATTGTGGATAAAAAAATGCCACGGGTCAATGTTAAATTGTGAGCGGAGGGTATTGTGTTTGTCAACCTATGTATGTATTTGTATGTATGTATGTATGTCTGTTCCTTTGTGGCACTGTATAGACCAAACGCGTGAACCGATTTTGATGATTCTTACGTCAATCGATTTGTCTTAATCTTACAAGTGCTATTAAAGACATGAAATTAATCAAAATTCAATATGGCGACAACTAGACGCCATATTGTGTAAAAAAAAAAAAACGACGGACTATGTTAAGTGGGGTATAATTGAAAAAAAAAACATCTTTAGGTTTCTCTTGTCATCTTTAGGTTTCTCTTATCATTTTTTATTTCGAAGAAACCTATAACGTTTTAAAGTTGGTTAGCAACTATTCTCCCTTAAGTTTTTGCCTCTTTTTGTTTTGTTTGCAATCGGGTTTTTTGAGAAAGTGCTTGACCGTTCCTGTTTTGTTTCAGCCGGCGACGGTAGACACCAGGTGTAAGTTGTGTCCATGATGACACGACGAAAGGGAAATATGAGTCAACTGCATTAAAGAAACACAACTACACGTTGTGCTGTTTTAGGTCCAATAAAAACACTTAACCGAAATATGAGATAGATTCAAAAAATCAATAAGTACATAATGAGCTTTTCGATTCTGTTACATGACGTAAATGCCATACCTGCGAGCAATGAAGTTATATTAAAACATCATTGTCTGCGAGCATGATTAACGAGTCCGCACCTTGCCAAAGAAACCGCACATTATAATAGATTTAAATAATTAGCTTTAAAGCTAAAAAAACACGCCTGCCCTGCCAGAAAAGAACTTACGCCAATAAATTATATACTATTAGAACGTGCTTAATCAAGACCTTCAATTTGATACATTGTTTTTTTTTCGAATTTGAAAATGGAGCAAAACTGCAGCATAATTGAAAATTTAAAAAAAAACTCGGGAGATGTAAGGATTCTAACGTTACCACATACGTCTAAATCTGTGCAGGCATTTAAAAGTTATGGTGGAATAAAGAAACTCACATACATACATACATACATACATACATACATAGTACAAACATGTACATACACATGAATCCTAAAAATCTAAAAACATAACACTCCTTTTTTTGGGCAGTCGTGTAAAAACTAGGATCCTTTGATTAAAATTATACGTTATTCCTGTAAATAAAATGAATTAAACTATGTTATTGTAAGTATGGAAATCAATAAATGTACTTACATAAGTCCCTACATCAAATGTATCAAAAACGCACGAACGACAAAACAACATAATTATACTTACTCGTATCTACGTAAGACAAATTAAATTCAAGGTTATTAAACCAATGTAAAATTAAATATTAATTATTTTTTTTCAAGTCATTATAGGGAAATTTGAATCTTTAGCACATTGGGGAAAATGCTGAAAGGAACCTTGGGTTCAATGTTAAAGAAAATAAAAGTGACATTAATGTTTTATTTTATATGATTTTTAGAGATACTCTTTTTTTTTCTTTTGTAATATTATATTGTATGTATTCTGCTGCTTATAACAAATAAAAGGTTATATGTTTTTTCTAAAGTTACTACCTCATGTTTTTTTTTTATTTTCTTTCATTATTTGTTACGAAAGAGAAACATGAAGTTATAGCAACTTGTGAACTTAACTATTTATACAGTTTTGTGTAAATAGTGAAGTTTTTTTATTCATATTTTAAAATGAACTTTTGTATTTTTTGTACATTTTATTCTGTAAATAAATATTTAAGCACTACTCAAAAAAAGAAACTTGTGCTTGTATTTTTTTTTGTGCGGTGTAGCAGAATCGAATTACACGTTTTTTTCATCAAAAATCTTGTTTTACCCAAGAGAGTCGAATTATAGATATAACCACTCGGACATCTTCGTCAATAGGGTTCTAAATAAGATTTATATTACTTCCTTATTTACTTAGCAATATTTTAGCTGGTAACCATTTACGGAATAACACTTGTCATTGTTACCAGCACTACCTCATACGACAAACAAACAAACAATTTCTCATTTCCATCAGTTAACCTACCAGTTACGTTTCCGTGCAATAAAAATGGCCAAACCGAACAGCAAACTTTTCATCAATTCGCATCTATTTTTCTGGAGTCCTGTCAGCATACACATTTTTTTGTTGAGGTAAAGGGAAAAACATTATACAGCTAGTTTTCCCGCCCGCGACTTCGTCCGCGCGGACTACTGTTTATCGCGAAAAAAAGCATCCCATTTTCTTCTAGGATATTAAAAAGCAATGCAAAAGTAGGTAAGTATAGCACCAATGCCTTTGATGTTTTTTTGACACGCTTGTTATTTCGTTTCCATGGCAACCACTGACCATTCTGTGATGAGAACCGTTCCTTACAGTGAGAAATCAACATTTTCCAGTTTCTCGTGGAATTCGACAATTTTCCGGGTATTTTTCAGTATCCTATATTTTATTCCAGGGTATAAGCTATCTCCATTCCAAATTTCATCAAAATTCGTCCAGCCGTTATCGCGTGAAAGCTCCCCAAACAAACAAACAGACATCGTTTCACTTTTATACATTGGTATGGATGCTCACGTTTTATTTGTTAGTTTTGAATCTGAACAGATTTATAAATCTTAATAACTGGTCATAATACAACTTCATATCCTACTTCCTACTAATATTATGAATAATAAAGTTTGTAAACATGTTTGTTACTACTCAGTGTAGTAGTTTCTCTGAAGGTCAAGATTCGTAATGAAGATATCCGACGGTAAACCAAAGTAACTGACATAGCTGTAAGGATAAGTGGCAGTGGGCTGGCACATTTCCCAAAAACCGATAACACGCAGTTATAAAAAGACTTTGACTATCTGACTTCATCATTTATTTAATTTTTAGAATTTTATAAATGTTTTAAAAATTTAACCACTTTTTTTATTTGTAACATATTTTTTTAATTTAATTTTTATGTAATGATTTAGTTTTAATTTTAGTTAACTTGTTGTTACTTGCTCAATTTCAATTTATTTTGTTGTGTATTTGCATGTTGTCCTCACCTATAATTACTGTGACATTTGATTTAATTTTTATTAACAATTGTATAATATTGTGAATGTGTTGGTGGGCACCGTGTTGGTGATCGAATAAATAAATAATAATAACCGTTGGGGTAGACGAGTTCTCGAGTGGAGACCACGTTTCGGTGTGTAGGAAGCCCTGCGGCCAGGTGGAGAAGTCACTAATGGCCGGTTCCTACATATATCTTAAAACGAAATGTTTTCGCTTACTGTCCGTCAGGTTTTGACATAAATGCCGTACAAAAAACGTCAAAAAGTAACGAGACGTTGGAAAAACGACTAGTTTCATTTTTATTAACCCCCGAACCGAACAAAGAGGCGGGTGTCATAAGTTTAGGGTGTGTATCACTGTGTGTTTGTGTGTGTGTGTGTGTGTGTGTGTGTGTGCGTGTGTGTGTTGGATGGGGAGAGGGGAGGAGAGAATCGTAGCTTCCAAACGAATGGACCGATTTAGCTGCGGTTTTTTATGTTTGGATGCTGATGTGATCGAGATGGTTCTTAGCTTTATGGAGGGGGAGGGGAGGGGAGGGAAGAGAGTTGAGAAAAGGGGATGAGAAAAACAATGGACCGATTTAGCTAATAACGGGGGGGGGGGGGGTCGGGGGTTATATAAATTTTTAATTTGTACTTGTTGGTATGGGAATTTAGTAAAGTTTTCCAGTACGCCAGTTTTATAGTAAAGCCTTCTACTTCTATGGGAAATTGTTCAAGAACACGGCGAAGATCGTACATTTTTATGTATGTTTTATTATTAATAATACTAACGTGATTTTTATACATTATAATAGACAAAAACGGGAGCTACTCACACGTCTAGCAGTTGAATAATTCCAACAATAGTCATCCAGTGGTCTTTCTCTACTGTTATACGTAACTCCCACTATGGTATTTTAAAATGGATATATTTTGACAGTTTATTACAATACTAGCTGACGCCCGCGGCTACGCACGCGTGGTTATTTCTGTAGGTTAAAAGTACTCTTTGTGCTATTCCAGGACCTAAAATACCAATATAACCAACATTTGATAAAAAATCCTTCAGCCGTCAAAAATATTTTTATGGGTTGCTTGGCTTCTACTCATCGGATTGAGATTTAAAGTACCCCAGTTTTTAAGTCAAAACATAAGCTATCCAAAAGTGAAAACCGCATCGCAATCGGTTCAGTATTTTTTACGTGATGCGCGAACAAACAAACAGACAGACACGAATTTTTAAAATGTTATATTCTTGTTCAGTAGCTTATTTTATGTACCCTAGACCATTTCTTTTTTAATTATCTTCTTTGTACAGACTTTTTCATTCCTATTGCTTTATAGTAATATGGGACTAGTGGTGGGAGAATAGATCGTTGGTGAGTTACAAATTGTGGCTGCTCCATCTGTTCAATGCGCTGTCTAGCCGTTTTAATGTCACAGACTTAACTATAATTTCCGTCACTGTACATTCATGAATGATCTAATAGCACTTGGTCCAATACGCATTTCGTCAAGCCGTATAAATATTTCGCTATGTTTATAAACAGTTGTAACCGCAGATATTAATAATAATAATAATAAACACTTTATTACACCATTTAAGGAACAAATACAATAACTTATTTTTAAAATACGGCACATTGGGCGGTCTTATCGCTAAGAGCGATCTCTTCCAGACAAACTAAATAATAAAATAATAATATAAAAAAATATAATAATAATATATAATATTTAAATCGTTCTATGAATAGTAAAGCGAATTTTACTGCGGATAAGCTGTTTTCATGTAAAGTAGGAAAACTATTTCGCTATGTAGGCAGAGTAGTTACTGGAATGTTTCTTTCTGTTTGATAAAGATGTCTATATCTATAATTATAATAAAGCAATAATAACAAAAAAGTCTGTACAAAGAAGATATTTAAAAAAAAATGATCTAGGGTACTTAAAATAAGCTACTGAACATGAATATAACATTTTTTAAATTCGTGTCTTTCTGTTTGTTTGTATGTTTGTTCGCGCATCACGTTAAAAATACTGGACTAATTGCGATGCGGTTTTCGCAGTTGGATAGCTTAGGGTTTGACTTAAAATCTGGTGTACTTGATATCTCAATTGGATGAGTAGAAGCCGAGCAATCGACAAAAACCTATTTTACGGCTGAAGGAATTTTGATCAAATATTAGTATATTGGTATTTTGGGTCTTGAAATAGTACATAGAGTACTTTTAACCTAGAGAAATGACCACGCGTGCGAAGCCGCGGGTACAGCTAGTAGATGACTAAGGAATAAAAACCAAACTCAATATTTAGTAACCTTGAGTATAGAAAATTTTATTCGTCATTATAAATAAACAAACAACATTATATTTTATTCTCGTAAAAAGGCAATCGGACAGAGATGATGCCGGATGGTGCCGCGGCGGGTTGAGTCCCGTCCGTGATCCAAATTTTTCCTTTAGAAATTATTAGATACTAGCTTTCCCGCCCGCGACTTCGTGCGCGCGGACTACTGTTTATCGCGAAATTCAGCATCCTATGTTCTTATATCTAGGATATAAAAAACTAATGCAAAAGTATAGCACCAGTCTCGATGTTTTTTGACAGACTTGTTATTTCGTTTCCATGGCAACCGTTTCTTACAGCGAGTAATTAACATTTTTCCAGTTTTTTCTGTTTTCCCGTGGAAACTTACAGTTTCCATTAAAAAGTATCCCATGTTTTATTCAAGGGTATAAGCTATCTCCATTCTAAGTTTCATCAAAATCCGTCCTGCCGTTATCGCGTGAAAGCTCCTCAAACAAACAAACAGACAACGTTTCACTTTTATATATTGGTATGGATGTTCGATAAGCAGTTGTTAATACTAAAATTATAAACACTACACTACAAGCCGCTTCAAGCGGAAACAAGCCGATGTCTAAAATTTACAGTCAGGTATTGTACGTCGATAGATCCAATAATAAATTAGTTTATCCAACTTTTTTGTGTATAAGTTAGTGGTTTTATCGAGTACTTTTAACCAAGAGAAATGACCACGCGTGCGAAGCCGCGAGTACAGCTAGTTAAAAATATATTGGTCTAGGGGACTTAATACATTTTTTAATGTTGATTATTTGTTTGTGTTGTCACTCTGCGTTCGTGATGTCATAAATAGGTTCCGACGGAAAATGAGTGCCAAGGCTTTATGGCCTTAACGTTTGGACGTTAGGACCTGTTTGTGACAACACACAGCATTCATTTTGTACCCTATTTTTTGTTTTTATGTAATTTTTGTTCTTTGTCATTCTGTTCGAAAGTGTTTAACTTGTCTTTAATGCTTAATGTCTATAGAAGTTATACATCTTTAGTCGGTGTTAACCTATACCTACCTATATGTTTATAGCTATATATAGTTATACATCTTTAGTCGGTGTTAACCTATACCTAACTATATGTTTATAGCTATATATAGTTATACATATTTAGTCGCTGTTAACCTATACCTAACTATATGTTTATAGCTATATATAGTTATACATATTTAGTCGCTGTTAACCTATACCTAACTATATGTTTATAGCTATATATAGTTATACATATTTAGTCGCTGTTAACCTATACCTAACTATATGTTTATAGCTATATATAGTTATACATATTTAGTCGCTGTTAACCTATACCTAACTATATGTTTATAGCTATATATAGTTATACATATTTAGTCGCTGTTAACCTATACCTACCTATATGTTTATAGCTATATATATATATATATATATATAGGTTATGTTATTACGCTCGTTAACACCTACAAAGTTCCACTTGTGTTTAAACTAAAGCTAAAAACTGCTCTACAACTTCCTTTCCTATGACTTTCCTCGTAGAAGAAGTATTTATAGCCTTATGAGTATTCAGAGCGGAAGGCGGCTAAAACTATTATATTTTTCGAACTTTTAGGGGATATTGGCCAATGTTTAAAGGACTGCGTCTCCGGTTGTATTGTACCTACAGAGCTGCAGTTGGGCCCAAATTATAGAAAACTAGCGACCCCGGCTTCGCACGGGATATATAGAAAGATAAAATTAGTAGGTACTTTATTTGGACAAATAGAACAACAACAATTTCAATGTTTATAGGTTTTATACTCATGTACCATTTTGTCTATAGTATTATTCTGTTTAACGCAAGGAGGTTGAATTACGGTTACTGTTAAAAGCAGCGTTGCCAGAAGGTTACTTTTAGGTGATTTTTGACTCCTTCAGGTTACTTCTAGGTTACACGACTCGAAAGGTTACTTTTAGTTGATTTTGCGGAATTTGGAGAGTTGATTTCTTAATTCTTACATGAAATGGAACGCAATGTTCGCTAACGCAAAACTTCGATCGTAAAGCAGCGACTGCAACTCCTAAAAACACGTATTTCTCTCTCGGACTAATGTTTCTTAATCACAAATCACTGAAATGACCAAACCGTCTCGGTTACTCGCTCGTGAAATCGAACATTCGTTGTTGTTCGATTTCATTTTACCCAATCAAATTTGTCTGCAAATAGACGACTACTTTAAGAAAGTATTCAATCAAAATGAAAAAAAATGCAGGGGAGGCTCCCCTGCAATTTTTTTCATTTTATTCACTAATAAAAATAAAATATAATGCTTATGTTGGTCCTACCATTTTTGAACGTCAGAGGCATTTTCAGCCAGCTCAAGCTAGTAAAATGTGACACATTGACGCTTGGCACTGAAATAATCTAAGCGTTGATACCAAAGGAGCCATCAGAAATGTGATAACATTTCAACCAACAAAAGCGATGTACAAAACTATAATAAAATTATAACAAGAATGACGAAGGCGAAGGTGCTTCACATACTTATAAACATATTAAATCAATTTTGTAAGTTTTTTCAATCGGAAGGCTTGAGTACATTTCTATCCTTATTATTTCACTTGAAAATTACAACGACATTTTCGACAACAATTATGTTTGGTCATTAAAAAAGTAAATGGTAAAAAAAAAACTTTAAGTTTTGAACTTAATATTGAAATCATTACTAAATTATCCATATTTCTATAATTTGATACAACCAACATATTCTGTCTATACACTTTTAATCATACTACTGTAAAAAGAAAATGAAAAAAAAGGTTACACTAAAAGGTTACTTTTTTATTCATTTTAGGTAACATTGACAAGACCCGGCTGGCAGCACTGGTTAAAAGGTTTAACGCCAGTAAGCGTAATTCAACCTCATTTGGTTTAAAAAAAACCGGGTATAAGCGTAATTCAACCTCCTTGCGTTTAAAAAACTGGATGGAGCTGTGTTGAGGCCTTAGACGATATACCTACCAGACATAACGATGTTTGTTTTTAGAAAGGTTAGAGCGAAATAGCAAGATGTAATTTATGTGTAAAAAAGGAAGACAAAGCATTTCTCTTTTGTCTCTGTTACCGTGGCCGGTTTTTGTTGTTTGTCAAGCTGTCAAACTACAATGTTTGGCAAACTTGGTTCAGCGTTCAGATCAAAATTTTGGATTTTCTGTGTGTTTTTAGATATTGTGAGAGCGTGAGTGTTTTTTGAGACAGAGTTTCCTTGAACTAAGTGTTGTGCGATGGTGGGTTGTAGAATAAAAGGCTGCAAGAGCCGCAGCGAGCAAAAAATAACCGGACTAACCTTTAGTTCGTAAGTAATCAAAAATGTAATCAATTTGAAGATAACCACGCAACGTGATGATATATTAAGGCATTTTATACTGAGACGTAATGTTTTTTGCCAAGGAAATTCAAGTTATGCGTGTATTTTTATTGATTGCAAAATTAGAAATAGTTTAGGTGTTGCTATGTTGTGAATTTTATTTACCTACCCAGAACTACGTTCGTAAATAGCACTTGATGACATAATATGCGTACTTATGTCATCGAGCGGTTCGGTTTCGGTGAGACGAGATTATTAAACTAACTTAGGCTAAACTTTAGTTGCTATACCGTCAACTTTGGGGGTGGGGAGGGGTGGAGAGGTTAAGAGGGGGAGGTAGGAACCCCCTTTTTAAAGGAAAAGTTGCGCAACCCCCCCATTTCCGAGTATTTTTTATTCATTTTTCCATCCTTACTTTCAAATTTACTTCTGATGACATTTATTTAAGGTGAGCGTTGGATGGGGGAGGTGGAGCGCTACCCCCTGCTCCCTCCCTCCCCGCGGATTCCCTTAGTTTATGAGATATTTCAGTTTTAAGTTTATTACAAATCGCCCAAAGACTAGGGTAGGTTAGGTTAGAACATGACTACACATCGCGCGAACGGACCCAGGAAAACGAGCGTGCCGCGACAGCGGCCGGCAAGCGCCAAAGTTAATTTATGGGTGTGGCGGCCAAACAGCCGATTTTTAATAAACTTAAAACTGAAATATTTCATAAACTAAGCATCTCCGCGGGGGAAAGAGGTACCAGAGGGTAGCCCTCCACCTCCCCTCTGTAAGGTGGGGTCTTTAATCAATGGCATCAGAAGTAAATTGTGAAAGTAAGGATGAAAAAAAATACAAAAAAATGGAAAGGAGGGGGGGGGGGGGGGCTGCGCAACTTTGCCTTCAAAGGGGGGTTCCAACACCCCCCCCCCCCCCCCGATATTCAACCAAAAATATGATGTTTGGTATGTACCTTCATATTCTTAGGTTAGTAGCTTAAACTATATAAATTGACTTTCATTGTGGTGAAGTCGTATATTTATAAAAATTAATGAGTACTATTGGAATCAAATTCAAAGCCAATAAAACATCTACACTAATATTATAACGAGGAAATATTTGATTGTTTGTATGTTTGTTAAATTGTAAACTTGTTCATAATTTTTTACATTCCAATCGAACTGTAAATAAGCTGATTCCATTTTTTTTACCACGCCGGTAATTCCTAACTAATGTCAACGTTGATGATACATTCTCACTTGCATTAAGTATATTTATACCAACTAATAATTAAAGGTTCGCTATTTATTCTGTGGCGCGGGCGGCGGCGGCGCGCGGCGCGTCTATGGGAGCGCGCACACATACCTACCATACATGTGTATGTGTCGTGGGGTTCTACTCCAAAACAAAGTTACTACGATTTATCAATAAAATATTTAATTAAAAATTCCACCTCCAGTTAAATGTAGGAATTAAATAGTATTGTTAGTTAATTAAGGTATACCTATTACAATCGACTCTGCGAATATGGCGGGGATGGAAAACTACAACCTGTATTATGGGTTATGTATACTGTTATGGGAAGTGTGGTGCTTACCATCATGCGAGCTACTTACCTGCTCGTCACGTCTTTTTTTTTTAAAGCTGCTGCATTACAGTAAAATTATTCATAATTTTATCATATTTTCAAAACCAATCAAATGTTACAGATTAAGATTTCAGGAAACGAGGGATCAACAGATCAGCAATTAACGTAGCAAGAAAATATACTGTTAACACAGCCATCGACGAGCCAGCAGAATATTCATGGCACATCATCCAGAAAAAGAAAAAGCGATGTTTTAAAGAAATGCAAAATATTCAACCAAAAAAACTGTGTTTGGTATGTTTCTGCATATTCATAAGTTAAACTATATTATATATATATCGGATAAACGGATTTTGATGAAATTTGGTTTATAAATACATTAGATCCTGGAATAACACAAAAGATACTTTGCATTATGATCATCATGCGTATTTGTTACTTCTTCACGCTGAAACGGCTGAACGGAATTTGATGAAATTATTATAATAATAATATATTTATTTGACCATACAATTTAACTACAGTAAGCCTATACAGTGGACTCCAAACTCGGCCAGGGCCTGTATCTTGGAGCCCGTGGACATCGGTTAACCTATGAGGTAGCGCGCAACGCGTATTGTTAACAATAATAATTGATCAACAATTTGACTCAGTTAAGCTAATATAAATATATATAAATTCATGCACATAATATATGTAACAGTATTTTAAAAATATATCATGTTTACGCTACAATTTATATTAATTATACATTATATAATTATCTAATAGTTTATGTAGAAACAAACAAGCAATATAATTAGTAGGTATTATAATAATCTCATGCGCAAAATAAACTTATGATTCTAATTCAATTCCAGTAATAACAATAAGATTAAGATCTAATTCAATTAATATTTTTTTGTTTCTTTTTTATTTTTTATTACGGACTAGGCAATCGTTTGACCACGATCTCACCTGATGGAAAGCGATGATGTGGTCGAAGGTGTAGCACGCATGCCTAGTAGATACCTATTCACTCTTGACTTGAACACACCGGGGTTATAATTTACCGGAAACACTGACGAGGGCAGGGCATTCCACTCCTTTGCAGTTCTTTTATTAAATGAAGAAGCGTAACGCTTCGTTCTTGTGCGAGGTATTTCAAACATGAAAGGGTGGCGCTTTGCTGATCGTCTAGTCGTGCGGTGATGAAAAGGTGATGGGGGAATCAGGTTGTGCAGTTCTTGTGCACACTCTCCATAGTGCAATCTGTAGAATACCGCCACGCTTGCTACCTCACGTCGATGCGCCAGACTTTGAAGTCTTTGACATTCTTTACCAGAGTGTCATCCCCAATGAGCCTGATAGCACGTCTCTCAATTGAATCCAAAGACTCGAGCTGATACTTGGCAGAACCGTCCCAGAGGTGACAGCAGTACTCCATACATGATCAGACCTGTGCTTGATAAAGATTCAAAAGCTGTCCCGGTATGAAGTACCGCCTAACCTTAGACAAAATACCAAGTTTTTTTGCAGCTACCTTGGATTTGGATTCAATATAAGACCCAAAATTCAGGTTTGATGTGAGTTCGACACCCAAAACCTCCAAATGGTCGCCTATTGGTATTGTTACACTTTGGAAAGACGGAGATCGGTGTAGAGGACTCTTTTTAGCAGAAAACAAACACGCTTGCGTTTTATTAGCATTAAACTTAACCAGGTTTGGTTCGCCCCAATCGGACACGGCTTCTAAGGCTAAATTTAAACGGTCTACCATAGCCTCTCTCTGAAACTGGACAGCGTCACAGCTGGCTTGAGCATTGGAAGTGTATCTCTCAACTACAGTACTGTCATCAGCATGCCCAAAGGTACCGGGCTTCAGAAGGTCATTAATGTGCAGTAAAAACAGTGTAGCCGAGAGAACTGATCCCTGAGGTACACCGGCATTGATAGCCATTTGATCAGACGAGCAGCCTTCTTAGACTACTCGAATAGATCGTTCCCTCAAGAAATCATCAATTTATTTCGAGATGCCAGAGCCCAAGCCAAGGAACATGGATTTAAATTCTGCTGGGTTAGTAATGGAAGGGTGCAAGTCCGAAGAGGAGAAGGAAGACCAGCGATCACAAGCAGCGGGCCGGCAGACCTCGTCCGAATTTTCACCGTTGCTCCTCCTAACTAGCCCTCTCAAAATTAGTTTAATAAAAATAATCGTTTTGATTTTGTATCTGATCTTCACTACTAAATATAATAATATAAAAGCCTCATTATTTGCTGCCTTTGTTACATACACTTTTATACCAATCTTACACACAAAGTACATACGATATTTACTATCACATATGCGTATGTTTGGCATACACTATGTTGGGCCATACCAACTCACTTATAGGACCGCTTCACAGTACATTGTAGGACACAAAATAACAAATTATTTTTGGAATTAGTTAATAAAACCAACTAAAGCGTCATTACATGGAGCACAAACAGGGCGATTACAAAATAATACACTTCCAGATCTTTTTTACGATGCATCACTTACCACCTATTTGAGCTTATCTTTCCTTTTTTATTTCTTAATTAATAAAGGATAAATCGGATATATATAAGGATATTGACGAAACTCTTAAAATAAAGTGTCGCACTGTAGACAAACTAGAACTGTGTAAGGATCTTGTTATGAAGTATAATTTTAAGGTCCTTACATGCAATGTTAGAAGTATTCAGCACAATTTTCAAAATGTTCTTACTGTTATAAAGCGCCTAAATATTCAGTATGATGCTCTTGTCCTGACCGAGTGCTGGATTCAAGAAAACTCACATATTCAACAACTGCCTGGATACAATGTTTTCCACACGACCAAAATCATAAATAAAAGTGGTGGTGTCACAATTTACGTTAAAGACTGCTGGTCTGCTAGCGCACACCTCACGTCGATGCGCCAGACTTTGAAGCTTACTCTTTACCGGAGTGTCATCTCCAATGAGCCTCATAGCACGTCTCTCTGAAGACGAACCGATTGATACCTCGCATGCCAACATCGGACCAATACGGGCGACGCTATGGTGGAACATCCACATATATCATACATACACACACACATAGACTGTTAAACTCATTACCCTTACCTTGCTTCGCCGTAGTCGGGCAAAAATAAAGTTAAATGTTTTGCACGGCGCGCGGGCACAGAATAGTATTTATTTCAATTATATATTTCAAATCGTGTCTGTCTGTTTGTTTGTTAGTTTGTTTGTTTTTAGTTTTATGTCTGTATGTTTATTCGCGCATCACGTAAAAACTACTGGACATAGGCCCGCACGATTTTAAGAAATACGTGTGCTGACCCTGCCGTCACTACAAAACTTTGAAAATATAATGAATATACCCAAAAACATTTGTTAAGCCCGATATAAGTGATGATTTGATTGTTATTATTAACCTAAGCTATCCCACTGCTGGCCAAAGGCCTACTCCGACTCGGCTTGTACGTATCCCCATTCTGCACCATGTACTTATTCTTGTACCAATATTACTATTTAACTGTAAATGTTATTTTTGCAAATATATGTTTACAATCGTGGCCTACTTATTTTAATAACCCTTACTACTCAATTTGAATTTGTTAAAACAGTAGATATTGTACATTATCTTGTGTAAATTTATTTGTTTATATTAACTAGTGTATGGAAAATGCAGAGTAGTTTAAAAAAATATAATAACAAAAGTTTCTCTATGCGCACTGATAACCTCAATGGTGCTGAGTTAATGTCCGCCTCCTTCCGCAACATGGGGGAATATTTTTTATATGGCAACATTATAAAAACTATTTCTGTTTCTTGTGCAGCCACGCAATGTCTATGTCTTTATACCTAGGTATATATAAATAGTCTAAGGTTGAGGCACACGGCTGTTTGTTTGTCGTGACACGTCTACGCTACGTCTAGATTTTTAAAATCGGTTAGTATTTTTTGAGTATATCGGTAGCGCCCCCCACGGCAATTATCTTTTTTTTAATCATTTTTATACCCGTCGTATCTTCTAAAAACAGACGCCAGTAATTTAATTCAAAATCATTCGCTGCTATACTTTTGACCATGGAAAACAGCATTATTACTCACGTACTTGACAGACCTGTTATTATTTCGTGTCTTTAGCATAGAGGATTTCCTACGTCAATGATTATTAGATGTTCTGTGATTTCGTTTCCATGGCAACGTTCCATATACATATACAAAAAGAAGGAGATACGGGTGTATCTCCTTCTTAGTTTGTGATACAAAGTAAACGAGTTTTTGTTCAAAATTTGATACCTCGGCTTAACGAAAATTTGATACCTCGGCTTAACGAAAATTGCAATTTTTTGAATAATAAAATACTGCTAGTGTTACTGGCTAATAATTTAGCTGCCTTTATGTTAAAGAATTTTTATAATCGGGTCTATTTTTTTTGAGTTTATCCATTACAAACAATCTAATGTTTTCTCTTCATAATATTAGTGTAGATGTATATTATGTTGTTTTCTTCATAAATGTATTCGCTAACTTTTCAGTGGGAAGCACCTTTTAGAAATTATATACCAAAATCTGAAAAAATAACCAATTCGAGCACCACGAAGTTAGCACAGATCTTTCGAAGCTGCAAATTAATTTTTATTTTATTGGAATATCCTAATAACATCCCAAAAAGCAGGACTTTTCAGATTATTACGACCTACGATATCTTATATGACAGGCCTATTAGCGAAAACTTTTCTTTTTTTTTTTAATAATTTTGATTACGGGTGGAACTCGAACCCGCATCATCTATATTGCGGCATAAGCTCTGCCAACTAAGGCACCGTAATCAAACCACAACATCGCAATATAAGTCTTTCCGTTTTTAATCATTTGGGCAATGCGCATTCTCGCGCGTTGCATAATGTTAATGTGCGATATCGAGTGAGCGGTACTCGAAGGGTCTAAGAGTTAGGTTATCTTTACTATAATGACTGATCGTCATCCATATCGGTTAATTCAGTATTCAACCAATAGATGGCGTTACCGTTCCCACACGACGGATAAAAATAAACTGAATGAAGAATATGAATAACGTTGTAGTAGTTACGGTGGCTTAATTAGCAAAGAGCATGTGCCGCGCAGAGGCACGGATGATGCAGGTTCGAATCCTGTCCGTAATAAAAAAATTCACCTTCGAAATTTTAATACCTATTCCTGATTTTCATGTAACTTACCATTTGGCTGATTTTTTGGTGGTCTGCCCCTCTTCCTTTTAGATCCAGCGAAGTGTTCGTCCACAAACCTGGACCAGTCCGTGTCCAGCTTGCTCCACTGCGCTGGCTTCAGTCTACATTTCTCGTTGATCTTCACTTTTGACACTTTTACTTTGCTTATTCTGGAATTAGATTATAATTTGATGATTTAGTTTATTAATGGACTAGTGACTCGTCCCGGCTTCGCACGGGTAGCGCTCACATCACACCGCGGCATTTCTCTTACTTTTAGCAATTTTATACCCGTAGTAACTTTTATAAGAAAAAGCTAGTAAGCGTAATTCAAAATCTTTGGCAGCAACGCTCGTGGTGCTTTAGGTCAGACTCGTTATTATTACGTTTCCACGGCAACATGTCATACCGTTCCTAACAGGGAGTAATCGACATTTTTATTTTTATAGGCATTTTTTATATTTTTGGTTACATTATTGCAATTTTCGTAAGGACATCATTTTTTTTGAAAAATGAGTCTCTATCCATGTTACTCACTGATAGTGTAGCTTCCTATGGGTAAAATAATTTTTAAAATCGGTTCAGTACATTTTGAGTTCATCAATTACAAACAAACACAAAAATAAAACTTTCCTCTGAATAATATTTATCTCATCCCGACTTACGGGAGACGGTAACGGCATCTATTGGTAGTATTCTGAACTGACCAACAAAACTCGGTTAATATTGATTAACTTTGTGTCGGAAAGATAGCGCCTCCCAAAACTATTTCTTACGATTTTAGCAATAGATGGCGTTACCGTCCCCGTAAGACAGGATGAGATATTAAGGGAAAAAATTGGGTTATGATGCAGTGGTCACGGTAGCTGAATTGGTTAGAGGCATGAGCCGCGCAGAGGCATGGATGTATGCGGGTTCGAATCCCGTCCGCGATCCAAATTTTTCCTTTAGAAAATTATCAGATATGTTTATAGATACATTTTTAGATTCTTTTGACAAGTAGTTTGAAGGTAATGCAGTATTATTATTTATTCTGTGTCTTTGAAGCCGATTTTAATTAATTTTTGCCTACTCGTTATCGTGCGTAGATACCTCTACAGTAAACAATGACACGGGTGCGGGCGAGACGCGAATGGTCAATAACATTTTGTTGAGCGTTTTGAACACTAAAGAAATGTTTAGAGAAACCCTCAGATGCCTGTGCGACGACAGGTCAGGTCACTAGCAAATAAATATAAACACTTGCAAAAAGATTAGCATAACATTTAGGTCGAAGGACGCAGGGCGTATGTCTATAGTGCGCATATATTTTTGTTCGGGAAAATGCAGCTATGAGCAAAATATTGTTTAGACTTTTTTTAAACGCTGTTATTCAACTTCACTTGTATCTATCTATGTATGTATTTTGTCTGTCCTGGAATCTTGCAATTCAAATTTCGAGCACTTCCCGATTAGCTAGCCGGCTGAAACTTTCAGGGTAGCTCGCAAACCGATGACGAAGAAAACTTAAAAACGTAAAAGATACAAAGCAGCAAAAATAAAACTGCTTTTTATTTAATTTTTTAATGTATACTTATTTTACATTTACAGTAGAATCCGTTTATTATGACGTCGAAAGGAATCGACAAACACGTCATAATAAGCGGACGTCATACAAAGCTTTTTGTGAAAAAAATAACCTTTTTATGTAAATATGTACTTAAGTATTTTAATAGAGAAACATAGTATGTATACATACATTTTAAATCAAAATCAGCAAAGCGCCACCCTTTCATGGTTGAAATACCTCGCACAAGAACGAAGCGTTACGCTTCTTCATTTATTATAAGAACTGCAAAGGAGTGGAATGCCCTGCCCTCGTCAGTGTTTCCGGTAAATTATAACCCCGGTGTGTTCGAGTCAAAAGTGAATAGGTATCTACTAGGCAAGCGTGCTACACCTTCGACTACATCATCGCTTTCCATCAGGTGAGATCGTGGTCAAACGATTGCCAAGTCCGTAATAAAAAAAACAAAAAAAATTGCATGTAATTAAATGATTGATCAAAATTTTCTTGCCGCGATTTTCGAAGCCTCTTCGGTTTCAAAACATTTGAATTGTACGATTGCTTAATGCGGTTCTTATTTTTAAAAATCATTGAGATTGTCGAATGACCCACGCCAAATTCCTTTGCGAGAGATGAGTTTGATTCTCCATTTACTAACTGCATATTATTTCACCTTTCTCCTCAATCTTAAATGCTTTACGGCGTTTAGATGACATTTTTTTCACAGTACATACAATGAAAAACACAAACGACAAACGAAAAACAATGCGTGACCTTCAAGTGTCAATTAATTACTCACTTGTACTATTATTTATTCTGTGACTGAGATTCAAAACAAAAACGAGCCACGTGCCGAACGTTGTCGGGAATCAACGAACATTACCGAAGGCACAGAATAAATAATAGTACAAGTACCGAAGGTGTAAAGAATCATGTCATCAATCAAATCATAAAGGTCATTATAACCGGACATAATTGATTAAAAATGGGTCATAATAAGCGACATGTCACTGTAAGGGAAGTCATTATATCCGACTTTTTTATAAAGAATTTTATATGAAAACCAAACTTCGTAGTGTATTTACGTCATAATAATCGGTTGGTCAATATAGGCGGAGTCATAATAAACGGATTCTACTGTATTGTCCATTTCTTTAAGATTATAATTTGACGTGATCTTACCTGCATGCATGATAGACAGCCATACAGACATATTGAGGTAGTTTTAGATCCAATTTCTGAAATCAATAAAATATGCGATTTATAGCCTCTTTTCGAAATGATATCTATATCGATGAATATCTTGATCTCAAGTACAGTACCGTCAGCCGATCTAGGCAAACATGAAGTTAGCCGTTTGCATGCGCAGAACCGGTATTAGGAACTAAATTGTTTATTGCGCAACCAAACGACTAACTGCACGTTGCCTAGATCGGCTGACGGTACTGTAGTACCGGTACTGTTTTGTCTAGTAATAGCTGTCATTTTTTATTGTATTGCTGATAAACGCAAAGGATTTTTAGAAGAGGACCTAAGTTTTTTGTTATCGTTGACTGAACTCAAATGGATTTACTTAAAATAACTAAAATCATTGTTGTGACTTTTTTTGTATGAGCGATGGTAGCTTAACGGTTCAATAGTGCAAATTAGAAACCAACGATACCGGATTCGACCCTAAGCTCCGCTAGCAATGACTTTTCTAAGTTATGTGCGGTTTTCCATCCGTCCTTCGGAGGGCAGGTTAAGCCGTCGGTCCCGACTGTTATTGGTTAGCAGTCCTTAAGCCATGTCAGAGGCCCGCGGGCAGCCTGACAAACTCTGACAACTGAGGCCAGCACTACCTCATACGACAAACAATATTTTTTTGTTTGTCTTTTATCGATTTATTAATCAGTTTGATCAGAGGCCGCGACTTTTTGTTTTTTTCAATTGTAGCGTCCAAGATTAGAAGGCTCTACGTCACCGAAAATTACAAGATATGGTTTAGCTAAGCAGGCGACTCTGGTAAAATCAATTATGGGAAAACGTCCAAGAATTGGCATCAACAAAATATTGGAATTTTTGATTCGGTGTTATATGATAATGCAATTATTTAGGGGAGGATGCCAAAGTACAAAGGACAGGATGCCAAGGACAGTTTACCCAAGTAAACTTAGAAACTGTTGAATAAGCCGTTTTTTTTGTAAGTAAATAAATGTAGCTTATTATAAGCAAAACAGATGGCGTTGTAATGCCATAAAAGATTCAAGTGCAAGGAATTTATATAGGTACTAATACTAGTGGCTCTGTGAGCTGTAGACCTCGCGCGTACAGTTTTTTGCAAACAATCTAGCGGTGCACAGTAGCACCATCGAGTTACCTTATTGTAACACTAACAGTAATTACCAAGGTGCATCAATCTCTACCTAGTAGGTAAAGGGCTGATTCCACTGGTATATAGCTAAATGACAGAAATTTACTGCATTATGAGGAGCTGTTCCGCTCATCACGCCGAAGGTCCTCCTCAGATCTTCACCAAATTTTATGAGACTAACTTGAAGTTACCTTTCACATAAAAAAAGAACCATCGAAATAGGATTTAATAAGGCGGAGATATTCAGTTGCCCCCTTTTTACCCTTTTTTGGGGGAAGTACCCCAAAATCAAAAATCCCCGAAGATTAAAAAATTCTACAAAATCGCTTAACATGTATACCAGGTTTCGTCTAGATCGGTTGAGAAATGTGACCTGTGGAGAACAGAGATCCGGAAATACGAAAGCATTTTTGTACAAGCTGAAACGGAGACGCTTCGCTCACGCTTCGCGCTCGCTCAGTCTATAAACTCCTTGGTCAAGTGTAAGTGCCCACAGAGTAATAATGTTAGTTTGGTTTGTTTTTGTGTACAGCATAATATACATAAAGTCATTGTGTTTCACAAATAGAACTATTGTTGTGAAATTTTCGTTTAAAAGTTTAATAAAAATGCGCGTTTTCGGCGTCGTGACATGTAAAATCATGGGACACCATATTAAAGTGATTTTGAGTGTAAGTTCCACACAGTGTATGGAGTACAACGCCATCTGGTATAAGTCATAACTCTGAGATCTTTTTTTTTATATAGAAAACGTCTCATTTAGACACATCTCCTTTTGGAAGTATTATCCATACATATATATAAAAGTGAAACGTTGTCCGTTTGTTTCTTTATTTGGGGAGCTTTCACGCGATAAAAACTGGACGGATTTTGATGAAATTAGGAATGGACAGAGCTTATACCCTAGAATAAAACATAGGATACTTTATATTCCAGAAAATTGTAAGTTTCCACGGGAAAACTGGAAAATGTTGATTACTCGCTGTAAGGAACGAAATAACAAGTCTGTCAAAAAACTTCAAGAGCATTGCTGCTATACCTACTTTTGCATTGGTTTTTAATAACCTAGAAGAGCATAGGATGTTTTTTTTCGCGATAAACAGTAGTCCGCGTGGACAAAGTCCACGCCACCAACGCTCTTGATGTTTTTTGACAGACTTGTTATTATTTCGTTACCATGGCAACTGTTTCTTACAGCGAGTAATCAACATATTCCGGGATAAAAAGTATCCTATATTTTATTCTAGGGTATAAGCTATCTCCATTTAAAATTTCATCATAATCCGTCCAGCCGTTATCGCGTGAAAGCTTCCCAAACAAACAAACAGACGTTTTACTTTTATATATTGGGTGTATCATAATGAATTATAATTTAAAGACATAATTACCATTTTCGCCTGCCTCTGGTACTCCTCCAATATACTATCAGCCAGGGTCTGTACTCCCGTGCACTGCAGGGCGGCGCACAGCACAGAGGTTGTCAGCTTCTCGCTGTCCAGTTCTAGAAGATTCTGTATCATCTTCTTACTGTTTGTGTACAGTGATGGCTTTAGGCCCGCGTATTTGATTGCAGTTTTCTGTAAGGTTAATACAAACATTTACTAGATGTCTAGATAGAAGTGGCAGAGGGCAGGCCGCATAGCTTGTAGAACCGATAATTGTTGGGGAAGAAAGGTTCACGAATGGCTACAACGGACCGGGAGACGGAGGACTCGGGGGAGCCGCTGGACACCAACAGATCTTTAGGGGAGCCCTATGTTCAGCAGTGGAGACCTTCCAACTGAAGATGAGAATGTTCTGGACGTAACTTGGTAGCATCCTTCATCTGATTTCTATCATTGCTTCGCAGGGCACGTTAAGCAGTCGGTTATTGATTAATAGCAGTCGTTAAGCCATGTCAGAAGCTCTCGGGCAGCCTGACAAACTCTGACAGCTGAGGCCAGCACTACCTCATACGACAAACAATACTTGCTTATCTTTATTCACATAACAAACCTTGCTCGCTTGTCATTTGAGGTAGTGCTCTGTGTGGCCTCTGGTGTCACTTTGTCAGGGCCTCTGACAATGCCTCTGAACCTGCAACTGGTTTGGTCAGAGCTTGGCTGTTTTATGTCATAAATCGTGCACTGACATAAAAAAATAAAGAGACATTAAAGTCTGTTTTTATGTCTCTTTCTTAAATAGCAGCCCCCCTCCCCTCCTTGAATTTCATTCAAGGAGGGGAGAAAATCCTTTTAGCACTGTAGAATTGAAATTTGATATTGATGTGTGCACGTTTAGGCACGTTTTAGTCATCATCATCATCAGCCTGTATAAGTCCACTGCTGGACTGGCCTCTCCTAAAGAACGCCACTGATCCCAATCTTCGGCTCTTTCTTTCCCACTGTTGCTAGCAATCTTGCGTATACCGTCCGGAGCCGGAGGACGATCTACATTACGAGTCGCAGCTTGCGGCGGTTTATGCTTTAGTCTTATAAACTCTATGGTTGTATTTACCAAGTCCAAATCAGCTCCGAACAGGCCTGCAGCCAAGTCCAGACATATCACGACTTTGCTGGTATCCGTCATATTGCTTCCAGCAACAGACTTTGTTTGCAGCAGCCTTTCAAACTCTGCTGCTTTGCTGAAATGACAAATTAAATGTTTATTAACCAGCTCCAAAAAGGAGTGGTTCTCAATTTTAAGTGTATAGTTTTTGTATGTGTTTAAAATGGGTATTTGTCACACCAGCACCACGAGGAATGTGGAGGATGTGCGCGCGTGGCGTGCGCGTTATGTGAGCGTGCACGCTCACGTCACAGACAATTGTGCTATTTTAAGGTCAATGTTGACATCCTGTAATTTAAGTTTTTTTTTGTGCAACTAAGTGTTATCAATTCTACGAGACAAGAGCAATAATTTGAATACTAAAGCCATTGTATAAAGGGTGGGCTTTTTGCTAAACACCATTTTTTTACGTAAAATATTTGAATGGCTGGAATTAGAACAGTTCTAACCAGAAAATTACAGTGCGTGGACACCAGTGGTGATATATTTTCTCAATCATTTTCATTGACTACATCATACAATTAATTAAATGGCAAAAGTGCATAAGCTTTACCGTTGACTTGGAGTAAGATTTCAGTTTAAGTTTCAACTGTAGAATATGAAAGATTCAAGACATATATATGTTTTTAAATTATTTTGTTTCATACAAACAATTAACATTTATTTTTTTCATATATGTCTTTCTTTATTTTTTTGCCAAAAATACGGAAATTTCGATCAAGTTAAGTCGTCTTCAGATTTATATTTATAAAGACATTCATAGTTTCTACTCTATCTAGTCTGTGGTTTGTGCTCCTGTGTGAGAGCATCCGTGAGATCGCGCTTGAGAGCATCTAGGAATAAATAACCGTGAGTCGTACCAAGCCGCGTTTTTTTATATGCCTATTGTCAGGGCAATTCCATGGAAAAGTCTACCACAAGTGCCAAAAATTAATCTGAGTAATTGATTAAATAAAGTGGCAATTATAATAGTATAGGATTCCAAAGTGATAGCATAGTTTTGTTTTTAATTTTCTGTAAAATACGGTTCGTTTCGAAATGGCGTCGTGAGTTACTGACAGTAGTGTATCAATCAATGGTTGAGTTTGAAACTCAGTGAAAAGTATTTCGAACTATCGTAACATTTAATAGTATGTCAGTAATTTCTCCTACATGAAGTTCGAAATTAAAATATTTCTTTTGGGTATCATAACTTGCAATGACTGCAGTCATGCTGTAGTGTAGTGACATAAAAAAAAACTTTCTCATCCATTACTGCACTGTTTTTTTAGTTACATGATTCATCGCACTGATATTATAAAGGCGACAGTTTGTATTTGTGTGTGTGTGTGTGTACGTTTGTTACTCTTTCACGCTCAAACGGCTGAACGGATATTGATGAAATTTGGAATGGAGATAGCTTATACCCTGGAATAACATAGGCTACTTTTCATCATCATCATCATCATCATTTTACATCACTCTCGAACGGCTGAACGGATTTTTATGAAATTTGGAATGGAGATAGCTTATACCCTGGACTAATACATAGGATACTTTTCATCAACACATAGGAGGTTTTTTATGTTTGAAAACTGTTGTGATCGAGATGGTTCTTAGCTGTATAGAGGGGAGGGGGGGAGTTGAGAAAAGGTGGTGACAATCGTAGCTTCCAAACAAATGGACCGATTTAGCTGCTTTTTT
The DNA here is from genome assembly GCA_946251855.1 of Alsophila aescularia. Lineage (NCBI taxonomy): Eukaryota > Metazoa > Arthropoda > Insecta > Lepidoptera > Geometridae > Alsophila > Alsophila aescularia. The sequence continues at coordinate 14,773,201 of OX276384.1, forward strand.
ATCGAGATGGTTCTTAGCTATATGAGGGGGGGAGTTGAAAAAAGGGGGATGAGAATCGTATCTTTCAAATGCAGTTAAATGAAGTTAGTTAATTTAAATGCAGTTTTTAATGGGAGGGAGGAGGGGGGGGATGGGGGTTAGAATCGTAGCTCCCAAACGAATGGAACGATTTTGATGCGGTTTTTTTATTTTTGATAACTGATGTGATTTAGATGGTTTTTAGCTATATGAGGGGCCATGGGGCGGGGGGTGAGAAAAGAGGGGTGAGAATCGTATTTTTCAAACGAACGGACCTATTTAGCTGCGCTTTTTTTTTGTTTGAAAGCTGATGTGATCGAGATGGTTATTAGATATTTTTTATAAATTACGAGTGTGCAGTAGTCGCATATAAATAATATAAATACATTTTGGACAAGTCACACAAATTACCTAGCCCCAAACTAGGATAACCTGTACGGGCACTAGATAACCTGTACGGGCACTAGATAACCTGTACGGACACTAGATAACCTGTACGAGCACTAGATAACGGATACATACACATCCATAGACACTAATATTACATCCATGACTCGGAAACAAACATTTCCGCTCATCACACAAATGTGCGCACCTTGCAGAAATTAAACCCACAAGATTTGATCCCTTGCGGGACATGATGTATAACATCTGTTAACATGTGTAACATATATAACATCTGTTAACACTGTTACACATTTCAAAAAATCACTCCCAGAGATTGCAGGAAAGCAAGCGGAAGGATATTACACATCAAACATATAAGAAAAATGGGATACGTAGTCACCTGCGAATGTCGTTTTTGCGAATGTCTATTCCTCGAAGTCTATTCATCGAATGCTTACATCCTTGAAGGGTCATTTCTGCGAATGGTCTAAACTGCGAAGGTACGTATGCTCGAATGGTCAAAACTGCGAAGGTTTGTTGTTGCGAATGGTCGTATGATCGAATATACTAATATTCTACCAATTTTTAACCCAATAAAAAAATAAGTTTTTCTCGCGTACCTGTGTATGTAATATTGTTGAACATGCGTAAATACTCATATACAAAATGGATAGTTCGAACGGGACCTGGAAGTAAAGTACCCTCAATATTGACGCAAGCAAATGTTACCCACAGGAAAAATTCGCTTATTTTTAAAAGTTCACACAGCGCACAGCTTAGTGCGTTGGCTGTCATTCACTCAGTAGGTACGTTATATAGGTATAGATTTTAATAGTTCAAAGTATTTATTGTAAGAAGACAGCATAATATCAAATAGGTACATACTATAGTACTTTAACAAGTTCTTGAGTTCTTGAGTTCTCCTTGCTTTGACTGCCACCAAATGAGTCTCGTTTTGAAATACTGTCGACTCCTGCTAGCAATATATGCTTACCTGGTACTTTTTATTTTTGTTCGTATAATCTGAAAGCTAATAGGTAAAAACAACTTTAGATACATTAAAAAAAAACATAAGCCATTAAATTATATACCTTTTGTTGAAATGTGCTCATCTAGTCCTTCAATATGATACCCATATTATAAAACACAAAGTTTTTTTCGCATTTGTTTTGGAGCCATATTGCTGCGGAACTATTATTATTATTATTTAAAAAAAAATAAAAAAATAGGGATGATGTAAGGATTCTAACGATATCCCATACATTCAAATTTATTCAGGCGTTTAAAAGTTATGGTGGAATAAAGAAACTCACATACATGATGTGTGTGTTAGCTCGTTGATTAGAATATTCGAACAAACGACCCTTCGCAGGAATAAACCTTCGCAATTTTGACCATTCGAGCAAACGTACCTTTCGCAATTTTGACCCTTCGCAGAAAAGACCATTCGAGGATGTAAGCATTCGATGAATAGACTTCGAGGAATAGACATTCGCAAAAACGACATTCGAAATTACGTACCTATCCCAAGAAAAAATATAAATATATAATTATAACAAATGCTGAAAAAATACCACGGTACAAAAAATTCAACTTCAAATGGATTAACCAATAAATAATAAAAGCTTGTTTATAGCTACGAAAACAATTTTGATGAAATTTATTCAGTACCAAACTGGAGGTCTTATTTCTCAAGTAAAAACAATCATCTAATTCAGTTCAGAAATTACAAGATATTAGAGAACATAAATTATCAAACTAGACAATTAGATTTTCTAATAAAAACTACTGAACCAATTTTGATGAAGTTTATATGGGACTACACTGAAAGTCTACCCTTTTGAATAAGACAAAAACCATCCAAATCAGTTTAGAAATCTTAGAGATTTTAGGCAATATAAACACAAAATCAAATGGATTTACTACAAAAACTATATTCTCGAAAAACTACTGAACCAATTTTGATACTATTTATATGGGACCATACCATTTCAAACAAAAAAAGAATTTTCAATACAGATCTAACATTTATGGAGATATCAGTAAACAAAACCCCTACTTTTCAGGAGAGACAATAAACTGAACATCTTTTTTTTAAGGTAAACCTAGCTTACTGTAAATTTTCATGTGGCGTTATAAACGCATCATCCTTACCAATATATAAAAGTGAAACGTTGTCTGTTTGTTTGAGGAGCTTTCACATGATAATGGCTGGACGGATTTTGATGAAACTTGGAATGGAGATAGCTTATATCCTGGAATAAAACATAGGATACTTTTTATCCCGGAAAATTGTAAGTTTCCACGGGAAAACTGGAAAAACTGGAAAAATATTGATTACTCGCTGTATGAAACGGTTTCCATGGAAACGAAATAACAAGTGTGTCAAAAAACATCAAGAGTGGTGCTATACCAACTTTTGTATTGGTTTGTAATATCCTAGAAGAACATAGGATGTTTTTTTCGCGATAAACAGTAGTCTGCGCGGACGAAGTCTCGGGCGGGAAAACTAGTATACTATAGAGATGGGTATGTACCGCGGTACATATTATAAAAGCCATATTATCCGAACGGGCAATACATGGCCTAGCATGCACCGAGCAATTTAAACATGTACTATGCTCCCAAACATCTACCGAGAGCCTGTTGATGTTTCGTATTTCGACTTACCTTGTGTGCGATAGATAATACATATTACGACGAGAGTGAATGTAACAGCAAGTATGTGTTGTTGCGTTTTTCTTGCATTTTAACTACTCTAAAGGCTAAACAGCAAGTTTGCCAGTACTAGCTGGGATTGCCCTATCTACAATACATCATTTTACAGAACATGTTTATTTTATACTATAAAAAATACGGCTGTATGAATGGAAAGCCACTAAGGTTCGCTATCTGTGACATGTGAAAAAATAAAAAGAAGATTTTAACCGGAAATTCTGGCAAATAATGCTTTCTTTCTAACATCAAATTCGCCTATCTACAATTTGAATTTTGAAATAATTAATTTTCTATCAATCTATCTAGGTTATCGAAAATTTGAAATTATATATTTACCTATACTATAGTAATAAAAACAAGTTAGTACCTACCTAATAATATTATTCCTCCATTAAACACGCGCGCGAAACAAAATAATGCACGACGTAAGTACGTATATTTCCCAATGTTGGTTTTGTTTTGTATTTTAATATCCACCCGCGAAATATGGTACATACCCATGTCTGAATTGCATCTCCCAGAATCAGTACCTAGTTAATGTTTGATTGGAGCAAATGATAATATAATACGAGCAAATTAAATATTATAATTTGATATAGCCTATGCATTGCCATCCGATCTATAGTACATATTATTAGATAATATTATAAGATAATATGTACTTTGTAGCGATAATATGTCCTATGATATCTACTTTTAGTGCACTTTTTAGCACATGTCTAGTATACTAAATATAATGCTTGATTATAATTTAAATGTTCTCTAACATGCGTTTTTTGTTATTACATCTGTTTGGCTTGGCGACAATATCATGAAACTTAGTAAAATTTTCGCAAAAAAAACATAGTATTTAAGGATATCAAAATGTTTTTTTGTCTGTTGGTAATTGAATAAGAAATAGTTCCAACTAAGTTGATGATTCGTATTTTGATATTTTAAAAGTAAGAAATAATGTATAATACCATTTCTTATTTTTTTTCTGAATTTTGTAAGTTTATTTGGCTTGACAACATGTGACATAATATCCTATTTTCAAGAAGGTGTATACGCCATCAAAGTGTTTATTCACTATAAGAATAAATAAATAATAGTTTAAAATACTAAAAAACATTGTGCTGATGAACTGGCAAGGAGAGGTTTGGGCATGGGCCCTGTAGGGCCAGAGCCAATGATTCCATTGCCTTTCAGTCAAATTCGAACCTGGATCTGTCAAAGGACACATAAACTACATGAACTATGGGCAACACAAGAACTATGGGCAAGTATAAAGGTTTGTAGACAGTCAAGGGAGGCTTTCCCGGAGTTAAATCCGAGATACTCCCAATTTTTTTTTTATTTGAAACGTTTATAAACCCGGGTCAACCCTAACCTGGCCACCTGTCCGGTGAGCAGGCTCGGCAATGGCTACGGAAAGGAGCGCAGGTCGTGTAGACATCCGCAGCAAGTCTGATTGCTACCTTCACGTGGTGCCGCCCTGTTTTTGTTTTGGTCCCCTAAGCAACAGACGTAACCAAGGCAACAGACGCTTCCTAGTCCCACCCAACACTTCCTATTTTACTTCCAAAATGCCCACCTAACTTCTTTTATTCCTAATTTCCTACGTTACCTCCTTTCCAATCCGCTGCAGTGGCGAGGTGGTCAGGCCACTGTGGACTTACTATCCCCTAATGAGTGATAGTAGGTGGGGGATGATCACCCACGTAACTTGGTGCTGTGAGTGTGGGGCCCGTATGGTAGGATGAAACAAACCTGGTGGCTGAGTGGGGATTTGGTCAGGGTATAGCACCTCTCTTCCGCAACACACCTCTTTGGTGTGGATTTCAACCAAAACGGGGGGGTATGGACTAGCCATCCGTACCTATCCAGCACGGGTGGCAGCCTTCTGCTCTGCCAGGCGAGAACGGGTGGACGATGGTGTCTGCAGCCGGCGGTGTTCGTTGAGCTGCGCTTTTTGGATTGGGCGTAGTGTCGGACGTAGCGGCGTTGGGCTCGTGGGCATCTGGGACAACCGTTCTATACCTATTCTAGTAGCCCTGGTATTGTAACCCAATATCTCCGGTGCGGGCTCCGTGGAGGGTGGGGTGAATTTTAAACTTAATGGAATATGGATACTAAAACAAACAAATACAATCCACCTAAAACCCCCTTCAGTGTGGAGGCGGTGAGTACCCTGGAGGCAACTTTTGTTGCTGACACGGATCGAACTGCAGCCTGGACGGTCGTTAGACCTAAAGGTAAAAACCAAGGAGCAGGGAATGTGGGGAGACAGCCTTTGGCTGGAACCTCAAGAGCCAGTGCTCCGAACCTCGAGGTGGCACACGTCCCAGAGGTAAAACTAACAAAGAAACAAAAATATAAACTAAAACGAAAATTGAAAAGGGAGCTCTTGAAATCGGGTTCTGGAGGTGTGAAGCCAGTGGCTGAAGACACCAGACAGAACAAACCGGGACCAAGAGCTTACTTTAAGCAGCGTCTAAAAACAAGGGATAGTAGGGAACCAGAAACCAAGCCACAAGCCCTTCTAGCTGTCACCAAGGATTCGTCCAAGGAGTCTGCTGGGCCAGTCTTCACCAAGGATTCGTCCAAGGAGTCTGCTGGGTCAGCTCTCACCAAGGGTTCGTCCAAGGAGTCTGCTGGACCTAAAGGATATAGAGGCAAGGTTACGGAAACCCTGCTTAAGAACAAGGATCTCGTATCTAAATCGCATGGCCGGCCGGCATCGACCGTGGACTTGTCCATGGTGACTGCTGGGCCCTCCGGTTATAGAGGTAAGGACTTGAGTTCCAAGTACAGGACCAAACATGGTAACCGGTTCAACCGGCAGAAGCTACCATTGCGATCTCGAAGTCGGCGCAAGCCCCAGTTCGCACTGAGACTAGCAAACGTTCAAGGTTGGATGACGCGGTTTCACCAAGAGGAAACTATAAAAAAAGCGAAGTTGGATACTTCTAATCGTGCCCAGGTTAGCTATGCTGATATTGTCCAGAACAAGCTCTGTGTAGCAGTGTCTAGGGCTGATGGTATCCAACTCACAGAAGAACAGACCACCTTGGTGAAGAAGTTCCTGCAGCGCAGGATTCTTGAAGGTGTCAAAGACCATGCCAATGACTTCTCCCCCACCTTCAGAGGACGGCCCATCATATCTGATGGAGTCCTGAAGCTGTGGTGTGAGGATGAGGCTTCACTGAGGTGGCTTAACGAAGCCATTGACAGCTTGCCATCAACAACTTGCCCCAAGCTGACTGTAAAAAAACAAAGCGAGATCGCCAGAAAGGTACGAGCGGCCCTTCTTATCCCGGACTGTGATAACTCCCTAGAGGACATCAACATGGTTCTAGATGGACAAAATAAATGGGCGCTCATTAATACCTGGACGGTGTACTGGCACTCCTGGCGGGAAGCGGCTTCCAAAGAGTTAGGTCGTACACTGTTTCTGTGCCTGGGTATCCCAGAGCATGTCATCCCAACTATTTTGGAACGTGATCGTAGACTAGTCCATAATTTGGGCAATGTCTACGTGCGCTTCTATGAGAAGGATGGAACATGGATGGCTCTCCTCTCCCGAACCGTCAACTTCGAGGGGAGTAGAGATGAGTGTGGACACGGTCCCTCCGAAGAAGGAGACAGTGGGGGACTTTGGAACGGATGGTGGAGAGTCTGAGGAGGATAAGGGAAGCGTGGATGATGGTGACCCCGACCTCTCAGACTGACTTCATTCAGGCCAACCTCCAGCACAGTATTACTGCTACGGCTAACCTGCGCAGGATGCTGGAGGCAACCAACAAAGAGACTATTGCCCTGATCCCTAGATCAGGGCAATAGCCCCGTGCCCGAGCCGTGGATCAGGGGCGGGCGTGTTTGTGGTCTCAACAACTTAAATGGTAAGTTAATACTAGATAACACATGTAACAATCCACGCGCTTGCATTTTCATACCGCGAGGTGTTCCAGCAGTGCCCCTCACCGAGTTCTGTTCCAGGGACATGGTAACCGTTAGGTTACTCTCTGGTGTCGGAGGGGGAGAAGAGGTGGTGATTGTCACGTCGGTTTACATGCCCGCCGACGAGGACGTCCCATCCAAGGAAGTCACTGACCTCGTTAGACACTGTGAACTTAACAATTTTAAATTAACCATAGCTACAGATAGTAATGCACATCATCCTTTATGGGGGATGCCTACAACAAACAGTAGAGGTGTAAATTTGGTAAATTTTCTTTTCACTACTACTCTCTCTATAGCGAACAGAGGTGCGGAGCCAACCTTCGTCACACGCAGATGCCGCACTATTGTTGATTTAACCTTATTCTCAGACAATAACAAAGAAATTAACACCATTATGAATTGGAGAGTTTCGGAAGTCTTCGTGCCCAGACCACAGGTGGATCCGGTTTGAAATGGAACTTAGCAGGGTACTTCCCGCACCAACTCGTAATCCCCGTAGAACGGACAAGGCGATCTTTTATAATTTGTTAAAACAGTACCACACTCCCATTTCTACGGGATAACGCCTAACAAGTACTACTGATATTGAGCAGGCGGTAGTACAATTAACAGACAGTCTCACCAAAAGCTATGAGGAAGCCTGCCCCCTCTCCCCACCATACGTAAGTAAAGCTGGTAGTCATGGTTGGGGTAAAGATTTGGAGAAACTGAAAGCGAAGGTTCGTAAATTATTTAATAGAGACATGAACACATACCATGATGAGGACTGGGAGCAATATAGAAAGGCGCGGGTGGCAATATAGAAAGGCCATTACATGGTTTGATATTGAAGAGGCTATAGCTGCTGACGCGGATTGGGATGTTGCGAAGTCAGTAGTAAGTCGGGAAAGAATTAGTTGGGCTATAAGTACATTCTTACCTTACAAAACAGCTGGGCTGGACGGTATATTTCCGGGACTCGTCCAATGGGGAGAGGGACATATAAACAGTACACTGGATATAATCTTCAGGGCGTGTTTATCCTATCGGTACATTCCTTTAGGCTGGAGAGAGGTCAGAGTATTATTTATTCCCAAACCAGGAAAGAGTGACTACACAGACCCTAAATCTTATAGACCGATAAGTATTACATCCTTCCTCCTTAAAACCTTGGAAAGACTTTGTGATCGGTACTTTAGAGATAGCATTCTAACTATATTACCATTACACCCACAACAACACGCATATAGTTCGGGTAAATCAACAGAATCAGCTTTACACAAAGTGATAAACACAATAGAATAAGATTTAAAAAACAAAACGTTGTGCCTGGGCGCTTTCATCGATATTAAAGGTGCTTTTGACATAACTGTGGGGACACAAGTTATTAATAGTAATGCGAACTAAGCAAATCGCGCCCTCCGCGGCGCCAGTTGCCTTACCACCTTAGTGTCGAATACGTGTCCGCATGTCACGCCTTGTCTTACATTTTTGTATCGTGTGACTGTGTAATTAATCAGAATATATAGTGCTAATTGGACTGAAGATAAACTCTTTCATTTCCTTTCCGGTAGTTTGGTCATTGAATAACAGTTAGGTAAATTGGTGACCACCGCGTTTCTACCGGAAGGAACATTATGTGCACTGAGAGTGAACTTTATTTTCATTTTATTTGGGAGGCAACTCAGGGGCTGGCATAGCGGCACGACACACATTTTTGTGATAAACTTTACACTTAACTCGTAGTTCTGCACAGTGACATAATGACGTCACCTCAACAGGCACTTATACCTGCAGCGATGAAGGTGGAAGATGTAGGACTGGCAGCAATTTCCTTGACCAGTCGTATTCCTGATTTCTGGACTGACCAGGCCCGTGTTTGGTTTATTCAGTTGGAAGCAGTGGTAGCTCCACAGAGGATTAACGATGTTACAAAATTCAACCTTGTCATTTCCAAATTGGGCAAGGAGGTTATCCAGCAAGTCACGGATATTTTAATTAACCCACCAGAAGAGAAAAAGTACGAAGTGCTCAAAAACAGACTGCTGACGATTTACGAGGAATCCGAAATTCGCCAAATTCAGAAACTCATCGGGTAAATGGAGTTAGGTGATCAGAAGCCAACACATCTACTTCGTAAAATGCAAGATCTGGCCCGCGGTAAAATAAGCGTCGAGACACTCAGCGTCCTGTGGCAAAATCATCTACCAGCAACTGTGTGAGGAGTTCTTGCGGCAACTGAGACGACGGACTTAGAGCGTCTCGCTGCAATAGCAGATAAGGTGATGGAGACCATACGTAAATATCCAGGTATAACTAAACCGGTGTCTTTTAAGGAACCACCTCGTCATAATGTACAGCATCACATCGAGACGACAGGACCGCCGGTACACGCGCGGGTAAGGCCGTTACCGCCGGATCGCTACAAGCAGGTACGTGAGGAATTTAGACTAATGCAGGAAATGGGCGTTTGCAGGCCTTCTAAAAGTTGTTGGTCATCACCTTTACATGTAGTTGCAAAGAAGGATAATAAAATTCGTCCTTGTGGTGATTATCGTGCTTTGAATTCCATCACAAATCCCGATAGGTATCCTATTCTAGTGATGTAACGAATATTCGCATTCGCATTCGCGAATATTCGCATAATTTTGCATATTCGCATTCGCGAAATTATTGCGAATGTTTTTGCGTGTATAATTTTGTTAAGTATGTAATAATAGTTGGTTAATATAAGAAAATCCAATTCCATTAATTTCTTATGTTTTTAATGCAATATAAAGTAACTTAACCTCGTAATCACATAATGAGTCTTCTCTTTATCATTTGGTATCATTTATTTATTTAACTTTGGGCAATGAAGCTTAACAATCAAACTTCCATAACAATTTAAAAAACAAAACTTTAAACTAAATGGCCTAAATGCAATGTAAACAAACAAAAATAATCTTCTATGAATTTTTACCAAAGTTTAATGATAACATTAAAAATAATAATCTACAAATACTTCTACAATAAATAAACTATAATTAAAATCAAATAAAAGATTAACATGAGTTGCTGTCATCATAATCACAAAGTTTTTATAGTATATCTATATTATATAGTTTATAGTATTTATAGTATAAATATAATCATTTTACATAAGAGTTAACAGTTAACACCTTAAGCAAACAAAAATAAAATTAAGTCTTTTACTTTAATAAAGCTAAAAAATTTAATTGTTATTAGAACTTGTGACACAAAATTTAAAAAAAATATATTTTTAAAATCTAATAAAATTAAAATCTTCTATTAAACTTTTCTCAGTCTTTAGATATAGTTTTAATATTTAGATAATCAAACAAAAATTATATTTTTCTACAGTATACCATTAAATAGTCTAAATCTAAACAAACAAAAAAAATAGATTCTCAAACAAAATTTAATTAGAATTTGATTTACTCACGTTTATAATCACTATTCACACTGTAATATCAAAATTCACTTGTTTTGTTTACGAAAACACCGACGCGAGCGGAATGACACTTCAATCGGATGCGTTCGTATTAACTCGGCTACTCTCGGAACGAAAAACAGACGGAACGCACTTCGTTCGAACGGGACTGCCGCTTAAGTCACCAAGCCATACACATATGGCGCCAAATTTAAACAAAAACTGAATATTCGCATTCGCATTCGCGAATGTTGGCAGCAGATATTCGCATTCGCATTCGCAAATGTCCAAAATATGACATTCGTTACATCACTATCCTATTCCTTATATACGAGACTTTACATACATTTTGGCTGACAAAATGTTTTTTTCGCGCATCGATATAAATAGGGCATATCATTTTATTCCTATAGCACCTGAGGATGTGGAGAAAAGTGCAATTTGCACACCTTGGGGTTTGTATGAATGGCCTTGCATGTCATTCGGGTTCAACGTTTCATGAATAACTGCGTATTACAGGATTTAGAGTCTGATTTCCAAAAACAGCATCCTGAATTTGGAGAGTTTAGACCAGAATTTGTGTTTTCATACTTAGACGACATAATCGTAGCGAGTGAAAATGCCATACTACATGAAAAACACTTGGATGCGGTATTCCAACGCTTAGACAAAGTAGGGTTGACCATCAACATTTCAAAATGTGATTTTTCGAAGGAGAAAATTGAGTTTTTAGGCTACGAAGTTTCCATCAGTGGGCTTAAGCCGTTGGAGAATAAAGTAAAAGCCATAGTGGACTTTCCTAGGCCGAAGACGGTTGCTAAACTTCGTCGATTTTTAAGTATGGTGAACTTTTACAGAAGCCATTTACCTAACGCAGCTCAATATCAGGCTGAGTTGAATAATTACTTGCACGGAGCGAAGAGGAGAGATAAGACTATAATTGTTTGGACAGATAGTGCTGTTCAAGCGTTCGAGAAATGTAAGTCGAGCTTACGAAACGCTGCAGTTTTAGCATATCCGTTACCAGGTAAGCCACTTGCGATAATGGCTGATGCGTCGAATAGTCACGTAGACGCAAGTTTGCAACAATAAGTAGGTAACGAGTGGGTTCCATTAGGTTATTATTCAAAACGTTTGACTGTCACACAACAAAAGTACAGTAACTACGACAGGGAATTACTTGCAGTATATTTGTCGGTGCAGTATTTCAGGAGTATGTTTGAAAGAAGAGAGTTAATTATTTATACGGACCATGAGCATTTGACATTTGCGTTTAAAAAAATGGGAAGCAGGAAGAAAACACCGCGTCGTACTAGGCAGTTACTTTATGTAAGTGAGTTCACTACGGACATCCGATATTTGGACGGACCATCGAATGCCGTCGCGGATGCCCTGAGTCGTGTGGACGTTAATACAATTTCGTGCCCGACTGTAGTAGATTTTGCAGAGGTCGCATATAGTCAGGCAGGCGACAGTGAATTGAAACAGTTATGGTCAGCGGAAAAAAGTAGTTTCAGGCTAATTAAAATAACAATGCCATTGTGCAATGAATCTATAGTTTGCGAAAATTCAGGAGACCGAGCGAGACCTTATTTACCGCATAAATTTAGGCGATTGGTTTTCGACTCTATTCACAACTTAAGCCACCCAGGCATAAGAACAACTAGGAAGTTGGTAACGAGTAAATATTTTTGACCGGGAATGAACAAGGACGTTGGAGTTTGGGCGAAAACGTGTATAGAGTGTCAACGTTCAAAAGTACACAGACATACTATGTCTGCGTTGGGACAGTTCGCAAAAGTAGATAGAGTGAGCCATCTGCATATTGATATCATAGGACCTCTTATTACATCTGAAGATGGTTATAAATATTGCCTTACAATGATAGACAAACTGGTTGGCCGGAAATCATCCACAGAGTAACGGCATCATAGAACGATGGCACCGTGGTTTCAAAGCAGCATTAATGGCTAGGCTAGGGAACAGTAAATCATGGATAGATGAGATGCACACAGTCATGCTAGGATTACGTACCGCTCCTAGAAGTGACACAGGAGTAAGTGCTGCCGAACTGACTTTTGGTAGAACCTTAAGGTTACCAGGAGAGTTTTTTGAGGTAAGTAATACTAGGATAACAGACGGAGATCAATACGTGAAGCAGTTACAGCAGGTAATAAGTAGCTTAAAACCGAGAACTTTCGCTCACAGAGACTCGAGGACCATTTTCGTACATCCTGATTTGAAGGTATGTAGTAAAGTATTTGTTCGAAATGACTTTGTAAGGAAATCTCTACAACCACCGTATGATGGACCCTTCAGTGTGGTAAAACGGTTGGATAAAGGTTTTATTGTACAATTTCCGAACCGACAGTCTCTTGTATCGATTGACCGTTTGAAACCTGCATATGTGCTCAACTTTGAGTCAACCGGTACAGACCCGGGTCAAAGTTGTAGCAAAAATATAATCGATAGTGATAAGTTTGTAAAGGTAAACCCGTTAGGGAAAACTAGTGTAGATAAAACGCCGATTCCGCAGCGCACTACGCGGTCAGGCCGCGTCGTCAAGGCGCCAGTTAGATTCGTGCTAGATTAAGTTAAAGCGAACACATCACTTTAGGTTGCACTATGTACTTATACCCAATACTTTAGGTAATAAAACAAATTGAAAATCAAGTAAAGTTCATAGGAACTGTTACAATTGGTATTTTGGCAGTTTTAATTCTCTTTATCGCATTTTGGTTACGTAGAAGATGCCATAAGAGCGCTAAAGATTGGGTTCTGAAACAAGTGAACGCCAGTAACGGGGAGTTAGCAACTGTGTCTCAAAACCCGCAACCGGTCGTGTTTTCAAGCTGTAACTAAAGTGATGGGATTTCGCACCAATATCATCAGTAATCAGTGCTAGATTTAAGTGATCTGATTGTATTATTTAGAATTTCGAATGTGTGAATGTATAAAACAAACAAACCAGTAGAGTATTAATTATATATTTTATTTTGTATACCAGTGTTAATATACCAACTATTTAAAAATGTTATAGTATTTTTAATTGACATTAGATAGTTTTATTGAATTGAAAGTTATGTTACTGTTTTAAAGTATATTGTGTTAGAAGTTAAGACAGACCATTGTGGTGACTAAGTTCATTGAAATGTAATACAATCACTTTGTTTTGTTATCAGACGAACAGAGGCAGCATTATACTCGTATGTATGTAGATAGATGTCTATGATTGAATATTGTTTGATGGGGCTGATGTTCTGATGGCAAATTTTGTACCAAAATTCTTTTAAAAAGAAGGGGGTTGATTTGGGGACACAAGTTATTAATAGTAATGCGAACTAAGCAAATCGCGCCCTCCGCGGCGCCAGTTGCCTTACCACCTTAGTGTCGAATACGTGTCCGCATGTCACGCCTTGTCTTATATTTTTGTATCGTGTGACTGTGTAATTAATCAGAATATATAGTGCTAATTGGACTGAAGATAAAGTCTTTCATTTCCTTTCCGGTAGTTTGGATATTGAATAACAGTTAGGTAAAGAACTAACTTTAGAAGCATAAACGCAGCGCTAAGGAAGCATGGTGTTGAGTCGACATTGGTTGATTGGGTCATAAACATGTTAAAGCTAAGGGCGGTTAGGGTCGACCTAGGTGGAACCATTAGAGGGGTGGTGGCAAGAGGGTGCCCTCAAGGGGGAGTACTGTCACCCCTACTATGGAACATGGTGGTAAATGACCTAATTACAAAGCTTAACAACCAACGCTTCTTCACAGTTGGCTATGCGGATGATCTGACTATCCTTGTATCAGGACATTTTGCTAGCGTATCATGTGACATCATGAATAACGCCTTAAAGATTGTAGAAACCTGGTGCTTAGACTATGGATTAACTGTGAATCCAACAAAAACACAACTGGTAATGTTTATTAACAAAAGAAACTTAGGACGATACACACTACCCCACCTTTTCGACACACAGTTAACCTTAACTGATGAGGTAAAGTACCTGGGTATCATCCTATATAGCAAATTGAACTGGGCTAGACACCTAGAAAACAAAATTAAAAAAGCAACCATATCTTTCTGGCCATGTCGGAAAATGATAGGTAAAACATGGGGCTTGAGTCCAAAAATAACACTATGGTTATACAATACTGTGATTAGGCTTTCTTTAACATATGGTTCACTTGTTTGGTGGCCAAGGACTAAACCATAAATAAACTACAGTCCTTCCAGAGGTTGGCTTGTGTAGCAGTGACTGGTTGCATGAGAACAGCACCCACTGCTGCACTAGAGGCACTGCTGGGTATGCCACCGTTGCAGTTGCACATCCAGCAGGAGGCTGCTGCGTCTGTTTACAGACTCAAAGCACTCAATCTCTGGGATCAAAATAGTCAAACATTCCATACTAACATCATACGGGATTATGCGGAGGGTAACCCGGACATACTCTCCATTTATGATAGGGTACCAAAACAACATATTTTCAATAAACACTACAAGATACAATTACATGAGGAACCAAGTGATAGGTCAAATACTCAAGAAGTAAGAATCTACACAGATGGTTCCAAAATGGAAACTGGGACGGGAGCGGGTACGTTCTCGGACGATTTGAACATGCATATAGCAGCAGCACTGGGTACTCACAACTCTATTTTCCAAGCGGAATGTGTGGGTATAATCTAGGCAGCAACAGCGATACTGCGCAGGAAGGTAACTGACTCTAAAAACAGAATACTCTCTGACAGCGCCGCAGTCCTTACAGCACTTCAAAGGTATGAACATTCCTCGGGGCTAACTATCCAGGGTCACCATCTTCTGGAGGAGGTCAGTAGACATAATTACCTTACTCTCCAATCAATAAAGGGACACAGCGGATCCAGAGGGAACAATGCAGCTGATGAACTGGCAAGGAGAGGCTCGGGCATGCGCCATGTAGGGCCAGAGCCAATGATCCCTATGCCTTTCAGTCAAATTCGAGCCTGGATCCGTCAAAGGACACATAAACTACATCAAGAACTATGGGCAAGTATAAAGGATTGTAGACAGTCAAGGGAGGTTTTCCCGGAGTTAAATCCGAGATACTCCCGAAAACTTCTGAACCTTAAACGGGACAATCTCCGACAAGTGGTGGGAATTGTAACTGGTCATTGCCATCTTAACCAACACTTTCACAGATTAGGTGTCACAGACAGCCCCTTGTGCAGAGCATGCATGGGGGCAGAAGAAACGGCCACGCATGTACTCCTTGAGTGCGTAAGCATGGCGATACAAAGGGAACAGTTCCTGGGAACAATTTCCACCCTGAGGGAAGCCTGTGCCGGAATTCGCAAGCTGCTGGCCTTCCTGAGAGACATGGGGTGGCTGAACTAGCTGTTGTCGCCCGTTTCATGCAAAAATGGCAGATGATTGGCCCAGTTGCGGAAAGAAGCCCGACTACCAAGAACCAAGAAGAACCAAGATATCAATAATATAGCATTTCAGTATCAACCTGACCACGGAAAAGTTTCATTAGTTTGGTCAAAAATTTCTATCCAATCTTGTTATTCCAATTGAAGTGGCGGCTCAATTGTACATGCTTGGCCCACGATTTTAGGGGTGCCGTATATAAAATAAAAAACTAGTAGAATGTCGCTGCTTTCGCCAGAAAGATTAAAGATGTTATGTATGGCCCCAAAAACTAGGGTAGGTTAGGTTTGAACATGACTACAATCAGCGCGATTCAAGCGAGCGAAGTGAGCGTGCCGCGGCAGCGGCCGGTAAGCGCCGAAGTTTACTTACGGCTGTTTGGTACCAACTAGACGATTCTTAATAAACTGTTACGGCCGTTTTGTTTTTAAATCCGTTTTTTTATAGCTTAAAACTGAAATATCTCATAAACTGAGCATTGCCTGTGGGGGGAGGGGTACCAGGGGGCAGCCCTTCTCTCCTCCCACCACATCCATCACCCTCCGCCTGCCGAATATGTCAAAAAACAAGAAAAAATTGCAAAAAATATATATTTAAAAAAACATGTCTCAGAGGGGGGGGGAGATCTAGCCCCCCACTCTCAGGTGGGGTTCTACGCCCTCCCCCCCCACCTCTCTTCACCCTCTCCCCCCCCCCTAAAATCGTGGGCCAAGCTTGTACAGTGGTCCCGAAGTGGCTCCTAATTTATCTGATATGCATGGATATATCATATATATACGTATATATCCGTTACAGGTTCAATGCATGGCTGTTAAGTTATGCATGGCTCTTTGCAATTTCAGTCCATAGCCGTTAACAGTTTTATTGCAATTGTTTGGTTCACTTTACCTGTTACCACTTTTACTCAGATAACCTTCATAAACTATTTGCAATTAATGTAGGTCTAATACTATTATTAGAACTATTACTATTTATTAGAAAGTCTTCTACTTTAATAGAACAAAGGTTGCTTCAAAAAATCTTTCTAACATACCCCAAAACTTTATCATCTTCAGCAAGTCCAAGTTTCGAAGCTATCGTAAGCAATGTTTTGTTGTGTGTCGCCATTTCTAGTTTAATCTTTGGAACCACTTAATAAACACATGAAATTACTAATTATAAAATATATTAAAATCAGCCTACAAACTGAAACATTAATTAAAGTTATTTGAAATTCTGTACACTGCAACTCAAAATCGCGCGCACCCACAACCGTATCGTATAACAAATAAAAAAATGTTTGTCAGTGCTGCCAGTGGCCGATAGTCAAAAGTAACACGAGACAGCTCAAAAAGTAACAGTTTCACGAGAAGAGTAACATTATTTTATTTTATGTAGTAAACGACTCTAATACTATATTAAAGTCAAAGTCAAAGAATTTATTGTAAATAGGCAAAAATAAAAGCACTTTTACAAGTCAAAATTAATATCTCATGGACAAGGAGATATATATAAAATATTATAAAAAGATCACAAAATAAGGTAAAATAAATATGTTTTCAGTTTGAAAAGGAAATTTCCCTTTCATGTACCAACAGAGTTAAATCTCAAACAGGAAAAGGAAACACCCTTCTGCCCCCCGATTCAGATAACTCAGTTGTCGATCGATATGGTATTTTTTATTCTGTGGTTTTGATTTCAAATCATTCAATTCAATACATTATTCATTCACTATATCGAATTGAATCGATTTGGTTAGTTATCCAAAGGTTCTGAATCAGGGGGCAGCTCTCCGGACAGCCAGAAACACATACGAAAGTATTTATGCCCAAGCTGAAACGGAGACTTTACATTCGCACTTCACGCTCGCTCGGTCAAAAAGTCTTCATAGCTACAATGTCATAGCAACAATTCAACTTATCCAGGATTGGTCCATTTCACGTTTCATCCAATTCGAGACGATGATGGCTCAAAATCAAGTACGCCAACACGGCGAACGAAAACTTACTTTGGTGCGTTCCGTTTCACGCTTTTTTTATTGCTGCCTGCTGGATATAAATATATATATTTTTTTAGGCGTAAATATAACATATTTAGTGTTGTTACATGAAAGTAACATATGGGGGTAAAAAGTAACGTAAAATGTTACAAAAGTAACACTCTGGAAAACAATAAAAATTATAGGCGTAAAAGTTACGTAAAAGTAACATATTTAGTCGTGTAACATGAAAGTTACATGTGGGGGTAAATAGTAACGTAAAATGTTACAATAGTAACATTCTGGCAATGCTAGTTCGTACAGACAAAAACGTCAGAAATAAAAAAAATGCAATTCTTCTTGTACGGATTGGCTTGACATTTGTAGAAGAAAAACCACCACCAATGTCACAATCACAGCGTAAGTTTTTTTTTATGTCTCTTTCGAGGATTTGGCATCACATTTCTCGTTACCAGTGGGCTTGAAGCATTGAGATTATTTTCGCTCCCATATCCCCAACAAACCGAATCGAATCTGAATCGGGGGGCAGTACCTTTCGATTGCGAACCGAATCGCTTCGATTCTATATTGTGACTAAGGTTAAAATTGCACTAATCGTCATTTTGGTGCGTGTGCGGCAACGTCAAATTTAATTGACGTTTTTCATTCTGTGTCGATATGTTGTTGGAATTCTCGCCAGATCGCCAGTACATTATAATAATGATTATGTTCTTTTAGCAGAAGTGAACGACTTCAAGAGAAATAAAAATGAAATGAAAATACTACAAAAAAAAAACAGTAGGTAGATTTACAGAGCAGTTGACTCAACAACAACAGCTGACTTAGGCATGCAATCATTGATATAATTTGTTAGCGAACATATGCTGACCAACAATATAAACCGATCGTTAGTAGTGTTTGCAGTCTCAGCACGGTGAGTGCAATTTAAACCACACTATGTGAATGAAAAATGTATTGAATAGATCGTTTTTAAACCGAATCTACAGAATAAATAATACCATATCGATCGACAACAGTAGGGCTATTATGCAATGTTGATCATATCGGTTTCAAGCCATCAAATTCATTAAGCCTTGTGATAGAGTCGAAATTGCTATGAAAAAAGTGTCAATCTGATTGAAGCCAAGTTCTGTGGTCAGGCCCCTGCAGTGCTATTACGCAGTGTTGATCATATCGGTTTCAAGCCGTCAAATTCATTAGTGCCTTGCGATAGAGTCGAAATTGCTCTGAAAAAAGTGACAATCTGATTGAAGCCAAGTTCTGTGGTCGGGCCCCTGAGTTATCGAAGGGTTCAGAATCGGGGGGCAGGAGGCGATTCTTACGAAGTGATATAAATATCACATTAGATAAATGCTAGATAAATGTCAATAAATCTATACATGTTTCGATATATTTCTATTGTGATATTTATATCACTTCGTGAGAATTGCCCCCAGAACGCTAATTTCTCCCACGAATGACCAAGGTGAACGATAAATATTTAGCATTTTTAACAGTTATTTTCGCCATTTTCTTCAAGACGAACGGGGCCGTTGTGGTGGAGATTTAGAGTAACAGAGAGCACAGTGGCCCGACCACATAACTTAGCTTCAATCGGATTGTCAGTATCGATATCACTAATGCCTTGCGATAGAGTCGAAATTGCTATGAAAAAAGTGATAAACCGAGTGTAACCAAGTTCTGTAATCGGGCCGCTGGAAACGGCACGTTTTTCCGCGTTTCTATCATCTGCCCACGTAATGATTAATTGAATATGTCAGAGTTTGAGAAAAAATAATAAAGCAAAACAAGGTTTTTTGAAAAAATTCAAAATGTTGTGATGTAGAGTTAGATTTTATTCTCAATCTTGTGTATCTTCGAGTGTTAATGTGTAATATTGGTAGAATATTAACCATTAGGTGTTCGTTAACGTGCACGAGTGCGGAAAAAAGAATCAAACGCAGAAATAAATGGCATTTTGTGATTTTTCCAAATCTCCCTCGGAAGTTTCAGTAAATGTCCACCATTTTACTGATTCGTGACTTTGACAATAATTGACTGTGACGTGACATTACTTTAAAATCTAATACACTTGACATTGGCGAAATTGCTAGTAGGCCAGTGCCTCCGCAGAAGCCATCCAAAAAAAAGAAGAAGAAGAAGAAAGCAAAACAACCACCTATATTTCGTTTTCCGCCAAAAACCCTACATATTCTTTTTGGGTGAAGTTCCTTGACTTTTTTTTTTCTTTTCCTCGTTCGATGATTTGGCGTCACACTTCTCGTGTATTTGCCACTGCTTCAGTATTATTATGTATTGTATTCTGTCTGTGCTTCTTCGAACCTTCGATCGAATGAACAATGAACGATTCCTTGGGCGCGTTCACTTACTTACGTTCGAGGACGGACGGATCAGCCGCGCGATCACTCGAAATCGTTCACGGCGTCATCGGGCGTTCGCCTGGGTCATCCGAAAATTAGTAGGGGAGGGGAGGAATAGTATGAAACTGGCACTTGACAGTTGTCAGTTCTATCAAGTCAATTCAAGTCAAGTCAATCTTCCACCACCATTCACGGCGTGGTAGGTTGCGGCTTCGGGTCATCTTTCCCTTTGCCGTGGCTGGGCGCCGGGGGCAACTACCCCCGGGGAACGTTTCGAGCGCTGAATGTCCTCCCTGCATCATGCAGGTGGCCTCTCAGCGACTCTGGGTGAGGTCACATACTATTACTCAGTGCCATCTCGTCCCTCTTCGCTGTCGTCCAAAGGGATGACTTGCGAGGGAGCGCGCGTCGCGACCTGACGTCCGGTGGCCGTGCGTGAAATGGCGCAATGTTCTGCAGATGTGGTCCGTTGTCAGCGCGGTCATACATGCCCCGCGCCAACCGAACCACGAACTCCCCAAGTGACTCCATACTAACGACAAATATAATAAAACATGTATATAATATATATACCTTTTAAACTTTCGCGATTCGAACACATAGTAGTCACACCTTAGTCTTCTCGTGACCACGATCAATGCAACTTGATCGAAACGTCGAGGTAAATAAATATTAAGTTTTCAGCGCGATTAAGTCCCGTTTAAATATTTAACTATAATATATATACATTCTATTTGTGTATATATTCGTCTTGTATATTCCGACCTTGGTCTTCAGTGGCAGCTTCGAGCGAGGACTGGACGGAGAAGCGCTTGGGCGGCCTTCGCCTGACGTACGGCGTGGTCCACCTAGGAGCGCATCCTCAACGTCCAGTTGATGTTGACGCCCAGGTACTTGACCGAGCTTTCCCACTTGACATCTTGACCTCGAAACTGCAGTGGAGGAGGCATAATACGAGTACGCTGTCCACCGGTTAGTAGCGCGGCCGTCTTCCCCACATTGACGGCCATCCGTCACTTATCTAGCCATTCAGGCAGAATGTCTAGGACCTGTTGAATTCTGCTCGTAGATATGGACCCAGTTCTATGTGGACGTCCAAAGTCGTTCACTAACTCCGGATGATCGAGCGATAATCGCACGGATGATTCGAGCGTAGTAAGTGAACGCAGCCCTTGAAATGACACCATAGAGTAAGGAATCTAAAAACATTTCCTTCGCCATTGAATGACACTGACTGTTGATATCTCTGTGGCCCAATTACAGAACTTGGTTACAAACTTTTGGTTTGGATTATCACTTTTTTCATAGCAATTTCGACTCTATTGCAAGGCATTAGTGGTTGCAATATTGAGAATTCGATTGAAGCCAAGTTATGTGGTCGGGCCGCTGGCTGACGTTTTAAAGTAGTTCAATCATTTTCACCATAGACAATTAGTGACATAAGAAAAAAGTATTTGCGAATTTTAGTGATTCTAATTTTGTGGTATCGATTTATCAGTGTGACTATAAGTCGTCTTATTAACCTTTTACAGAAATTTAATTTCTCCGGCATTTTCACTGCTTTCGCAAGCAAAAGTAAGCAACTACTATGCTTCTGACAAATAAGAACCCAAATTAAAGGATCTCAACTAATCTAAATTTAACGTTTGATATCAGTTTTTTTTTAAACTTAGTTTGTTTTTGTTTACTCCATTTGGAAAAATACAGATTTTTACTACTGTGGGACACAAGCATTATTACGATATAGACACATATTTTTTTAATAATCGTCAAATACCTTATCATCATAAACTGAACGAAATATGAACCTAAACTCTACGATATAAAGTGGTTTTTCCGAAATTATTTTTAACAGTAATGTAATTTTGTCATGCAAAACCATCAAGCAACTACCCAGAAATGATGAATTGTTAGTCCGTTGCATTCCGCCAACTTGTTAGTGATTTTGCACTAATAAATACACAGTAATACATTGCGTGGCTATGGCTTAGCCAATCAGAGCGCTTTATTTCAAGATTGAAATTGGCGGGATTGAGATCATATAAACCAAATGTTATAGCTACTCTTCTGGGAAGTTGCTTGTTGTGCAAAACGAACGATCGAAAACATATCAAAACTGGGGTGGTTTTGATATGTTTTCGATCGTTCGGCCCCAGACACTAGATCTCTATAAAAAAACTGCGTTATAACTACCTCATAGACAAAATAGACACAGACATTACACACGTTTTGTACACGCGCAATTGTTTCCGTGAAGTCTAAGGTTGACTTACCCAAGAAGAACTTACAAGTGCGAGTAAGACAGTTGCAAAAGTTTATGAAAACGAACATATTTTAATCTGTGCCCTATTTCATAAAGCGACAAATCATAATAAAACTACAAATGTCAGTCGAATACGCTAAACCTGCGTTTCATATAACAAATAATAACGACAGGACTGCAGTGCTATTACGCAATGTTGATCATATCGGTTTCAAGCCGTCTAATTCATTAGTGCATTGCGATAGAGTCGATTTTGCTATGAAAAAAGTGTCAATCTGATTAACTTGGCTTCGAAGACATAGGCTTTTCCCAAGGCATGCCACTGTGCCCAATCTTCAGCTCTCTTTTTTCCAAATGCCACCAGCCATCTTGCGTATGTCGTCGCTCCGCCTAGCCTCAGGCCGTCCTACATTAAGGTTGCCGAGTCGCGGTCTCCTCTGTAGAACAAGTCTACACGAACGGTTATCGGTCCTTCAGCAAATATGTCCAGCCCACTGCCACTTCAGCCTACTAATCTTTTGGGCTATGCCGTTAACTTTGGTTCTCTGACGGATCATCTCGTTCCAGATTCGATCTCTCAAAGAAACTCTGAGCATAGCCCTTTCCATAGCATGCTGAGCGATTTTGAATTGGTGACTTTGTTGGTGTTTTTTTTTGTCTCTCACGGTGGACTTTGTAGTCGTACCGTGAGAGACAATGACAACAAACAAACTATAGACAAAATCAATCATTCTTTAATGTTCTGAAATTAATGTTCTGATTCTAAGTATTTAAGGGTTATAGTCATCAAAGCATAAAACCCGTGACAGTTTGCTTGTAAATATCAGTTTGTGATAAAAAAAACTTTCGTATGAAGCATTGTCATTGCATGCCATCGTCATCACAGGGGCGGTACAACAGTACCGCCCCTGTGACGTTATTAGACCAAAACTGTTCACCTCTGCACTGGAAGATATATTTAAACTTCTAAACTGGAATGGATATGGTATTAACATCAATGGCGAATGCATCACTCACCTTCAATTTGCTTTTTTTTCATATATTTTTTTATAGTCATCATGGCAGAAACCCTGGAAGATCTAAACACAATGTTAAGTGACCTCAATATTGTTTCCCAACAGGTGTGTCTTAAAATGAACGTGGGTTAGACGAACATCATATCAAATGCCCATGTCGCACCCATGCCGGTCTATGTTGGGAACGATATTATCGAATCTGTTGATCACTATGTCTACTTAGGTCAGACGATCCAACTGGGTAGATCCAACTTCAACAAAGAGGTCAACCCACGACTACAACTTGGATGGACAGCGTTCGGGAAATTACGCCATATCTTCTCATTAAAGATACCGCAGAGCCTCAAGACGCAAGTTTATAATCAGTGCGTGTTGCCAGTGATCACATACGGCACTGAGACGTGGTCGCTAATTATTCGTCGCATACACAAGCTGAAAGTGTAATGGAGAGAGCTATGCTTGGAGTTTCACTACGTGATAAGATCCGCAAAGAGGAAATCCTTAGTTGAATCAAGGTTATCGACATAGCTCTCAGAATTTGTAAGTTTAAGTAGCAATGGGCAGGCCATATAGTTCGCAGACCCGACAACCACTGGGAAATAAAGATTCGAATGGTGACCACGAACAAGCAAGCGAAGTGTAGGGAGACTCCCCACACGTTCGTATTAATCAAAAAATATTGATCTTATAATGTTTCTATTCATAATACCAAAGTAAGAATACATAATATAGTACCATCACATAGACAGATCACATAGTTAGTTCACTGGAAATGAACATATTAGAGTACAGTCATTGCTTGTAACGATTGTGTTGCTTTTATTTGTTGTAATATGTCACATGTAGAATATTCATCCTTTAGAGTCATTTTAATTGGTGATTGAGCACAATACGTTAAACGGTGTACTTAATGACTAAATACTTGTGTAGGAACCCCATAATACTAGGCAAATAAGACTGATTTTATCTTTACTAAAATGATTAGATTAAGACGTCTCACGTCTGGCAATAATAATGTTAAGTCTTTATAGTAAAAATTGTACTCCCAATGAAATTGAATGAATGAATCCATACCCCAGGGTAGTAATATAAATAATGTACATATCTTCGATCAATAGTTTTATTCAAATTAATCCTTTTTCCTTGTAATTTACTCAAAAATAATTAAGTAGTTATGGAACTACATTTAGAGTTGGTGTCATTAAAAATAGTATTTCGCAAAAATAAATTCCAGCCCACATTACCTAAATATCCTAACAAATATATAAGTACACGTAATGAAACTTTAATATACAAAAAATGCAAGCATGCATTTTTTGCTTGCATTTTTTACAATATTAAAAGAAAAGAATTTCAAAACTTTAGTTAAGAACAAATAAACATTTTTTAAACAGCAAACCTTCATTACTCAAAAGTGACTGTGTGGGTTGAATCTATTTCGTTAAACTACGTGTAATTTAAAATCAAGTTAATATGAATTGAACAAAAAAATGCATGGATGCATTTCGGTTTGTTTTGGCTTATAAAGAGTGCTTTTAAATCAAAGAAATATGAATTCAACAAAAATAAACCACGAATTTTGGACTGTTTTGGCTTTTGAGGAGTGCTTTAAAATCAACGAATACATTATGAATCATTTTGGGTTTTGAGGAATGCTTTGAAATAAAATAAATATGAATTCAGTAAAAAGAATCCACGCATTTTGGATCTCTTTTATTTTTTTTTGAGATTGTTCTGAAATCAAATATATGAGATTTTTCAAATACAATCCAAGCGAATTGGATTACAGTACGGCTGATAAGTTGTGGCCACTTTGAACTTCGTGCAAATGTCTGCGCAGTAAAAATTTTTAGGAACCGAATGGCGGAATGAGGTGCATCTCTAGCCTGGACCACATCCCCGTGCACGTCGCCTGACTCCGCCATTCGATTCCTAAAAATGTTCATTGCGCAGCCATTTGCACGAAGTACAGAGAAGCCACGACTCATCGGCCGTACTGTATTTTTGTCAAAATGATTATTGTCTAGTTTCTCTGACTGAACATTTTTCTATAATGATCCAAGAAGATTGGATTGTTGCTGGCAAACTAAAATAAACGCCTGCTATAGATGTGGGTTGGTACTTTAGATGGCTAAAAATGACAATATGATATATTTTCCTGTTTTTTTATGCTGATCATAAAGTATGGACCTAAAGAACAACTTTGGCATACTTAACTTATTTTTGGGGATTGTGTCTTTTTTGTTAAACCACAGAATAAATACGAGTAGGTTAAACTACGTCCAAATAATGTATTGTATATTGCGTTTAGGTTCGAATGGTTCGATTGAGATTTTATAGTAGGCGTTTAAAAATACATGACTGGTAAGGCTGATGAGTGAGTGATGGAGCATAATTTTTTTAGTCTATTAGACCTCCATTGCAATAGTAATGTACATTAATAGTCCATCTCTGGATTCATTTTTGATAAGATTAGTTATCTGTTCGGTTTAAATCGTATAGAACGTAATAAATTATCAAGAAACTTTATTTTGCAAAACGGCGGATCGGATTCTACAAAGAAAGTGGCTGCAACTTTTTCTTAAAACTCGACAAAAATAATCTAGAGATGATTTACATGACGGATCAATATAAAATCGATTTAACCTAGTTCGAGTTGACCACGCCCCTTTAACTCGATTTTTATGTGTCATGTCAATGATAAAGTAACTTGCAAAAGGAGGCGAGGCGTCAGGCGACATGTTGTTTTTTTTCTATAGGTTCTGTGAAGCCGATACCGATACGGATCCGCTGTCATGTCATTGCTATAAAATGTCTTTGTAGTTATCAGGGTGTAGGTCATTTAATTGTAGTCTTATTATCTGGTCCGTGCTAATTTTCATATGTTAAAACGTATCGCAAAGAGAAAGAAGAGGATCATTGCCACCCGTTTCAGGGGTGTGTATGCAGTGATAGACCGATATAGATTTGTATCAAAATAATTGAGAGCTATTTATAAATATTATTTTCTTAGCTTTTACTTATGTTCAAACGTTAATAGTAACGTCTGGTCTATAATTAAACCGTGAAAGCTTATAAATAATACAGTATATGGTGGACTCGTGAGTACGGTGGTTTCGGGCCGTTTCAGTGTTGGTAAAAAGGTTGCCATTTTTCAGTGGATTTTTGGCGTTGTGTTGTGGTCGCGGGGCGTGATCTGGTGTGTCAGGGGTGTGGGATGCTGTAGAAGTGTCCAGCGGAAGGTTTCAGAGACTGTGAAGTGCTTGTAGTGGGTGGTTTGGAGTAGATATGCAACTAGTGTCAGTTCGGTCAAGTTGACAGACGTGCGCGTGTTTGTAGTGTGATGATGCGGTCGCAGTGAGACAGGACAGCGTCACCACGGCTTCGTCTGTGGCGGGTGGCGCGCGGGGAGCAGAGTCTCCTTCGCAGGCCAATCAGGACACCGTGGATAACGCCACACCCACCTGCTGGTGAGTAAGACATCTTTCTTCCGTCCCACCACCTTCAGCATTCTTCAATTATTCCCCACATATACCAATAAGACTGTTCTGCTTGACCCATGACACCACAACCCTAAAACATGTCTAACAAACACAAGAGGGTAGTTTTTGATAACAAAACTAAAATGTTTGTTGTCAGCATTAATAACACAGTCCAAACTCTTAAAATTACATGTCAAATCATCATAGATATGCTACTTTTTACCACTGATGTGCATAATTGTTTTGTACTCATTTTATTTTAGACCTATTTGTGGTCTCTTTAATAAATTCAATTTCACATAACCTAAACATTTTAGTAAGTTGTATTGAGAGTGATCATGAGACTGAATTTTCAAAAAAGTATTTCACTACAACAGATAGGTCTCTTTTAATGTATTTTGAAATAGTTGTAGACAATCAATCTTAAGAAATACATATATTCCATCACTAGATTGAAAATGTATTATGTATATATATATATATATATATCTTATTTAAATATATGATGTAGTACACAACTTTATTTATAAACTCGCAGCTTTGCCTGAGTGTTTTTTTTTCTGAGAAATAAGTTCAACAGTTCTAAATAGTGACCAAAAGTACCTTTATAGTACAATATACATACCTTTCATTTCACCATCAAATAGTTATTTTTCGATTCCTGAGCTCTACTCATCAGATTGTAATACCAAGTACACCAGATTTTTGTCAAAACGTAAGCTATCCAACAGTGTAAATCGCATCACATATGGTCCAGTTAGTACTTAAGTAGTTCAAGTAGTATGTTAGTAGTTACTTGATGAACAAACAGACACGATATAAAAGAATATAAAATTTTTGTTCAGTAGCTTATTTTATGTCCCATAGACCATTTTTTTTCTTTATCTTTATACAGTTTTATGGTTATTTACTGCTTTATTAAAAGTACCTACAGTAGATATCAGCCAATTTTAGGTTATAATATTCAAATAGTAGATATTTTTTTTACCTCTTTCTTATATTAAAAATACGCCTACCATATAAGTAGGCGTATTTTTAATATAGGAAAGAGGTAAAAAAAATATCTAAAACTATCATTTTATTTTTGGAACTTGAACTATCTTGAAAAAATAAACTAAGTTGCTTTATTTCACCAATCTAAAAACTCTGGAATCTGGAATTTCATTGCACTTTCATTAATTTACCAAAAGTAAAAAAACTACACAATACAATAAAAATACAAAATAATTTACACAACAAAACAAAATATTAATTATAGAGTATAATTGTGAAGAAGAAAACATTTAAAAGTGATTTCTTCCACACAACCCTTCCTAATTAAATCCCAAAATAAAAATTTAAATGTTTGTTGGGTATAACCCACACACCTGACTGCCCGGAGTGTGTTCAACAGGCCCTACAGATCATGAGACTTATTACACAACTGCCCAAAAAGGAGTGTTATGTTTTTATGGTTCATATGTGAGTGTATGTATGTGAGTTCCTTTATGCCACCATATTTTTTAAATGCCTGCACTGATTTATATGTATGGGGTATCGTTAGAATCCTCACATCATCCTGAGTGAGTGACATAGGACTATTTTTAAAGTTTAATTTAAGGCACATAAAAAAAAAAAAAAATTGGGTTGGCTATAGAAACGAGAGGGGGGGTAGGTGGAGAGCTACCCCCTAGTACCCCTCCCCCCCAGCTGAAGCTTAGTTTATGAGATAGGGTTTGCTATAGAATCGAGGGGGCAGGAGTTGGGGGGTGGGGGAGGTGTAGGGCTACCCCCTGGTATCCCTCCCCCGACCGCAGAGACACTTAGATTATTAGATATTTCTGTTTTATGTTTATGAAAAATCAACTGTTTGGTTGACGTAAATGAAATAAAAAAATAGCAGAATGTATTTTTTCGGCTGCTTTCGCCAGAAAGATTGAAGATGTTATGTATGGCCCCAAAAACATAGGTAGCTTAGGTTTGAACATGACTACACATAGTGCGATCGAAGCGAGTGTTCCTCGGCAGCGGCCGCCGAGCACCGAAGTTAACTTACGGCTGGCTGTTAAGACAACCAAACATCCAAATTTTCATTAACATTAAACTAAAATATCTCATAAACTAAGTGTCGCCTGTGGTGGGAAGGGGGTAGCCCTCCACTCCCTCCACCCGCTCCACCCCCACCCTCCGTCCTTTCTATATATCTCCCAAAAAATATTGTTGATATCTGTAACAGAATCTTGGCTTCTCCGCTGTCGGAGGAAGCCACGATGTTGGTTAAACTGTAATATATTTGTATGTCATGTGAGTCGGTACCCATACTCACCTATTACCTAGTTGTTAAGTTATACGGCAATTTTACTTACTGGGGGACAAAGTCACTGCATGACTCATGCCCACTCCCACTTATAAAGTTGTGGTAGGGCTTCAGTAGTGTTAAGCCAAGAGGAGGAGCTTACACTACTGAACTTACTTTCCCAGGCGGACTCTCGCATAAGAATGCAAGAGTCCACCTGGGAAAGTACCACACCTTTGTATATTCAACCGCCAAGCAATTGTGTGCAAACATTTCTGTTTGAAGGCCAATGTTTCCAGCAAAATTACTGAGCTATGAGTCTTAAAAACCAATGTCTCAGCTCAGGGTGACAAACAATGCAGTGATGCTCAAGATTTAGCAATCAAAGTTCTGGGTGGCACTGCAACTGTTATGGGCAGGCGTGACGCTTACTATCAGGCGAGTGACCTATCCATCTCGTCACTTATTCCAATATTTAAAGAAAATACTGTCAAACCAACTGCAAAATCTGTGTCACGAAGTTAATTTTATATGAGATTTCATTGGCCAATAACATTATTTTTATTTAGCTCAATGTTTCAATCAAGTAAATAGACTGTGGTCACGAGAAGACTGAAAGTAGCGTAGTCAGTAGCGGGCGTCAGTGTCGAGAAAGGCAAGCATTGTCTTTAACTATCCATCCTTGCGATTGTAAAATTTCAGAATTATTACGACCCACAACACTAGATAATGCACATTTCTTCTACAATAATATTATAAAAAGAAAAGATTTGTTTTTTGTATGTGTTTTGTAATGAATAAAATCAAAAAATATTTAAATAATTTTATAAAATCTTTTTCCTGTAGAAAGCTACACTATCAGCTAGTAACATGGACTGTATATTATTTTCCAAAAGTTACAGATCCCTTAGAACATTTCAATAATATAACCCATGGATCAAAAATTTGCCAATAAAAATCATTATTTGGCGTGTGCTGCGAAAGCTATTGATTATACATAAAATAATGTTTATGTACTCATCATTACCCACAAAAAAGTCTACTAGGCTATATGACTAACTACTATAGTTAAGTCACTATAACCGTTTTTGTCAATCAAAACATGGGTAGAAGAAAGGTGATGACAAGATGATTTTCGTATGATGATATTAATCCTTATCCAACTTAATTTATTTGTATCGGACCTTTCATTCAGAAATTACGACGTGTATAAAAAGCTAAAAGTAAGAAACAAGCAGCAAATGAAAATTAAAAAACTAATCTAAAAACCATGTTTGCTTTCGCTTTTTTTTTGGTCAATGTTCATTTTTATCTATATTGTGAGCTACCCTGCAAGTTTCAGTAGTTAATCGGGAAGTGCTCGAAATTTGAGTTAGAGAGTATAGAGTAAGATTCCACCCGGAACAACAAACAACAAAGTGACGCAGTGTGAGCTCTACCCGTGGGAAGCCGGGGCAAGTTGTTAGTCTGACATAAACTGCGACACAAACACTTGCTTATTACGGGATTCCACACGCAGGCAATATAAGACCATCATCCTGGTTGAAATTGGGATACTTTTTAATTTCAACCGCATTTAGTTCCAAAACTTTATTATATAACCCTCTACCCCACCCCCACCCCCATTATAGCTAAGAAGCTTCTTGATCATATCAACCATAAAAATCTCATCAAAATCGGTTCATTCCATTCCATTTTCATTCGTTTGGGAGCTACGATGTCACAGACAGACACCCTAAACTTATAACACCCGTCTCTTTATTCGGGGGTTAATAAAATTTACTATATGTTAGAATCGTGAAAATTTAAAAGTTACAGTACTTACAATACAACCTCTAATATCCAATCTGATAACTTTCTTCTTGTTGGATTATAATGGTATCACTAATACAAATGTTGCACATCTCAATTCGCTATGTAATGATTAATGGCACAAAGTTTATTACCTACATGAACAAATCTGTACTGTTTATTTGGATGCTGAAATCTATGTATATCGTAAAATCAGTCATGGGATGTACACCTACTGGTGTTTTATTAGGTACAGTCGGAAGCATAAACTGTTGTTAGTAACATTTTTGAACCTTTCCATAATTTCTTATAGTTCCTGTAGGTAAGGGAAGTTATAGTCACAAATAGTTATCTGGCTATTTAATTACATTAGATTGCATGGCAACTACGGCAAGTCATATGGCTGAAGCAAACAAAATGTTATTCCTCTTTGAATAAATTATTTTCTCCAGTTGTCCATACTGTTCTTTACTCTTAAGAGCTTTTTTAAAAGCCAATGTATTATTAAGTAGCACCCATCCTGTAGTATTTAACCTCCTCCATATCCATACGATCCATAGTAATACTATAAAAATCGTACAATCATACAATTGTTATAGTCGCATAAAAAAGGGTTCCATACAATATTAATAGATTTATCATGTTATTTTAAGGCCACTTCTTATAGTGTTATTAAGGCGAAAGTTTGTATGTATGTTTGTTATTCCTTCACGCTTCAACGGCTGAACGGATTTGGATGAAATTTGGTACCAGGATAGCTTATATCTTGGATTAACATAAAGGCTACTTTTTATCAATATCATCATCCAATCGGGTAAAAATTTGGGGCGCAGCTAGAAACCTATAAATAAAGAACTATTATTTATTAAAAACGTGGGGCGCAGCTAGAAACCTATAAATAAAGAACTATTATTTATTAAAAACGTGGGACGCAGCTAGAATCCTATAAATAAAGAACTATTATTTATTAAAAACGTGGGGCGCAGCTAGAAACCTATAAATAAAGAACTATTATTTATTAAAAACGTGGGGCGCAGCTAGAAACCTATAAATAAAGAACTATTATTTATTAAAAACGTGGGGCGCAGCTAGAAACCTATAAATAAAGAACTATTATTTATTAAAAACGTGGGGCGCAGCTAGAAACCTTTAAATAAAGAACTACTATTTATTAAAAACGTGGGGCGCAGCTAGAAACCTATAAATAAAGTACTATTATTTATTAAAAACGTGGGGCGTAGCTAGAAACCTATAAATAAAGAACTATTATTTATTAAAAACGTGGGACGCAGCTAGAAACCTATAAATAAAGAACTATTATTTATTAAAAACGTGGGGCGCAGCTAGAAACCTTTAAATAAAGAACTACTATTTATTAAAAACGTGGGGCGCAGCTAGAAACCTATAAATAAAGTACTATTATTTATTAAAAACGTGGGGCGTAGCTAGAAACCTATAAATAAAGAACTATTATTTATTAAAAACGTGGGGAGCCGCTAGAAACCTATAAATAAAGAATTATTATTTATTAAAAACGTGGGACGCAGCTAGAAACCTATAAATAAAGAACTATTATTTATTAAAAACGTGGGACGCAGCTAGAAACCTATAAATAAAGAACTATTATTTATTAAAAACGTGGGGCGCAGCTAGAAACCTTTAAATAAAGAACTACTATTTATTAAAAACGTGGGGCGCAGCTAGAAACCTATAAATAAAGTACTATTATTTATTAAAAACGTGGGGCGTAGCTAGAAACCTATAAATAAAGAACTATTATTTATTAAAAACGTGGGGAGCCGCTAGAAACCTATAAATAAAGAATTATTATTTATTAAAAACGTGGGACGCAGCTAGAAACCTATAAATAATGAACTATTATTTATTAAAAACGTGGGGCGCAGCTAGAAACCTATAAATAAAGAACTATTATTTATTAAAAACGTGGGACGCAGCTAGAAACCTATAAATAAAGAACTATTATTTTTAGAGACCCTCACATCAAGCGTTTTCATTTGATACATCACAAGGTAAAGTCTGCAAAACTTTATTTTCTATTACCCGACTACGGCAAAGCAATGGAAAGGTAATGAAGTTAACATCTATGTATGTAGGTATCTATAAAGCAAAAAATAACGAAAAAGTCTGTAAAAAAAGAAAATTTAAAGAAAAAGGGTACTTAAAATAAACGACTGAATGAGAATATAACATTTTTTTAAATCGTTACTGTCTGTGTGTATGTTTGTTTGCGCATCACCTAAATAATACTGAACTTATTAAGACGTGGTCTTCACTGTCAATCGATTTGTCTTCATGTATAGTGTCAAAGGATATTTTTTACCCAACCAGCAAGGCAAAGGAAGGGTTATGTGTTTAAACTAAAAACTTGGTCCGATTTTGACAAGCAAGATATCATTTGATTCGTCTTCATTGCAAGAGTGTCAGGCAATTTTTTTACCGACCATAGTCGGGTTTTAATTTTTTAGGGGTTTCTTTTTTTATTTTATTTTTCTTATTTATTGTTTTCTAAACTTCTTCTACACTAATCCCCTTGTCGAAGGGCATTTATGGAATAAGCCATATTATAAATACGAAAGATTTGATTGTTTGTAATGAATAAACTGAAAAAGTAATGAAACGATTTAAAAAAAAAACTATAGAAAACTACATTATCAGCAAGTGACATGCACAGTACATATTTTTTTAAATTGGAGTTCTCTTCGATACACTAATGTAACCCAAGGTATCAAAAACGCAGAATGGATTGACATATTGGCATGGAAACGAAATAATAACAAGTCTGTCAAGTACGTGAGTAATAATGCAGTTGTCTATCGTCAACAAACACCACGATCGTTGCTTCCAAAGATTTTGAATTACGCTCACTGGCGTTTTTTTTTCAGAAGTTATGTCGGGTATAAAAATGCTAAAAGTAAGAAAAATGCCGCGGTGTGAGCGCTACCCGTGCGAAGCCGGGGCGAGATACTAGTCTTGAACGAAAATAGTGAGCAGCTGATTGTTGCAGCGTTCTATGGGAAGGTCAAACATAGTTCAGTAGCCGATGTCTTCCTGTTGATGATGATGCTGAAGAAGACATTATACTTAACCCTCCGTATACGAGGTGACTAAAACTCTCTTCCCATACTAGGTGGGGTGTGACACACCCAAATATAAGATGACGTAAAACTATTATGTTCCTAATCATTTGGGAATTTCATATTAGAATGTAATCTATTCTTATTTAAGATGGGGGCGGTAAGGCCTGCACTGACGTCCCGATTGGGGTGTTTTGTGCACAAAACACCCCAAGATGTAATCTATTACAATTCATTAGAAATGGATTATGAGAAAATAAAGAATAATTTTATGTATTACATAATATTTTATTCAATAAAGAACTTCTGGAGCTAGAAAATCGTAAAATGTTTTTCTTTGGTACGAGTAGGTACTAATTTTTAATGCTACATGTAAGTATTACAATTCTTTTTATTCGTTTGTTTTTATAATCGGTTTATATTCGAAACTATAGTTTAGTTAAATATAAAAAAAAACATATAAAACAAAGTCGCTTTCCGCCGTCTGTCTGTATTTTTAAACTACGCAACGGCATTTATTGCGGTTTTCACCATCAGTTACATTATTTTTCACGGAAGGTTTACATATTTTATTAAATTATTAATTATGTTCAAAAATAAAAGTAGCCTTATAACATCAGCTATCTGCCAGTGAAAGTCCCGTCAAAATCGGTCCAGCCGTTTCGGAGATTTTTATTATTATGGATTCCACATCCATAATAATAAAAATCTCCGAATACGAGCATACGAGACCTGAACGTAGCAAGAGGGGAGTCAAGAGTCCGTCCCCCGAAGCGGAGTGAAGGTCGAGTGTGCGAGAACTACATTTTTCACCTCTATTTTCTAAATTACACCTATGCGAAGCTGGGGCGGGTTGCTAGTAATAATTATATTAGCTGAGATCATGGGCTGAGGTGGGGTGTTTGACGCCCATGCGAACTTTGCGCACCACGAAACGCGTCCGGACTGATTCGACAGCGCTGATCGGAGCGGAAACTTCGCAATTCCAGCTACTGAGAAAACCAACTCGCGCGCTTTTTTAGTTTATCAAACTAAAAAAGCGCGCGAGTTGGTTTTTGGTAACTGCAATTTTTAGGGCCTGGGGTTTGTCATACCCCACCTCGTACACGGAGGGTTAATTGTGTAATCATTCTACTAACATTTTCATAATTTCATCAACTTATTTCGCAAATGTTATGCTAAAAATAGCTACCATTATCTCAATGAGTATTTATAAGTGATTCCATTAATACAGGATGTTATTATACAACTACTAGAGACCTGCCCCCGCACGGATAGCTAAGGGTTTCTTTAAATATTTATTAGTTACATTGACCACCCACGCGCGCGGCCCGCCCGCACCCGCGTCTTCACTATCTATATCTATACTTATAATAAAGCAATAGAAACGATAATGTCTGTACAAAGAAGATAATTAAAAAAGAAATGGTCTAGGGTACTTAAAATAAGCTACTGAACAAGAATAGAACATTTTTTTAAATCGTGTCTGTTTGATTGTCTGTATGTTTGTTATAAAAACTTTTTGAAGGCTGAAGGAATTTTGATCAAATGTTGGTATATTGGTATTTTAGGTCTTGGAATAGTACATAGAATACTTTTAACCTACAGAAATGACCACGCGTGCGAAGCCGCGGGCATCAGCTAGTCAGAGAATAAAGTAATTTAGTAGGTACGAAGAACGGATTAAGCAGAATTAATTGAAATCAAAATATCGTCATAACTTTAACTACTCGTCAAAAATGATGTAAAAGGCAAAATTTGTTGCAATGAAATTAGAAATACTACTGTGATATTTAATTTGATAACGATTAATACGATTAGTTAAGCACAAAGAACTCATAAGAAGTTGAGTCCATAAATGAAGTTTTTTTTTTAAATTCCTTTTTTTGGGCTTTATACAATAGGTATAAAGTGGATACATTGTGTTGTGTTTTTTTTTTGTAGAGATTTTTGAGAAGCACAATCCTTTCACATTCACACGTATTACTTTCATTAGCGGGTGGGCAGCGTTTGGGAAATTAGGCCATATCTTCTCGTCCCAGATACTGCAGAGCCTCAAGACGAAAGTTTATAATCAGTGCGTGTTGCCAGTGATGACATACGGCACTGAGACGTGGTCGCTAACTATTGGTCTCATACACAAGCTCAGAGTTGCGCAGCGTGCAATGGAGAGAGCTATGCTCGGTGTTTCACTACGTGATAAAATAGACCATAATATCTGGAAGTCATATCGGGTGACATTTGCTGAGCAACGGGACAAGTTGTACTATTATATTTATCTGCGGTTACAGGCTTGTATTATTAGAGTTTTATGTACTCGCTGCTGAGACTCCAATCTTCTTTTGGAAGGA
This sequence comes from Alsophila aescularia, assembly GCA_946251855.1. NCBI lineage: Eukaryota > Metazoa > Arthropoda > Insecta > Lepidoptera > Geometridae > Alsophila > Alsophila aescularia. The sequence goes on from OX276384.1 coordinate 14,809,702, forward strand.
GATGTACATAGAGATTAAGAGTAATTTAATGCCATTTAATAGGCCAGCAGTTTTTTTCGTTTGTTCAGTTCTAGAATTTGTTCTAGTTCAGTTGAACGATCGGGTAGCCGAATGATTAGTGACCCTGACTAGTCAACTGACTAGTCGCGGGTTCGAATCTCGCAAGGTGTAATCATTTGTGTGATGAATAGAAATGTTTGTTACCGAGTCATGGAAGTAATATTCGTATCTATGAATGTTTATCCGTTGTCTAATACCCATAGTACATGGTATCTTAGTTTGGAACTGGTGTGCATTGTCCAGAAAAAAAAAACTTTTGTTTTTTTTAACAAATAAGGCAGAAGCTTGAGCTGTGGTCAACAAACATTTTTTTTTATTTTCCTTACTGGCCTTCTAAAATAAAACAAATGATATTTTCATGGAGTAATGTCTTTTTTGTTTGAGTACAAAAATAAGCAATAACCAACTAGGTAGATTAGAACAAAGTTTATACAAAATTAAAGTATTTCCCCTTTCCCCTACATTATATTACGAGTATTGTAGCTATGACATAATACTAAATTTATAAAACCCATCATCAAAGGTTATTGATATATAAATACTTATTAATATTATAATGATAGCTGAGCTAACGGGTTTGTGCGTGTGGACATTTTCCTGGGATAAAAGTACAAAATACCGAATTTCATCAACATTCAGCTGACAAAAGAGTTTTATCGATAGCTCATCTTCAGTTGGTCACTTTTTACGTGACTCTCTTAGATTCGAACTCATGATAAGCATTTTTTTTTCTTCCCTAAAGCGGTGAACGGGGGTGGCAATGGACGCAAGCAAAGCCGCGGGGCGCTGCTAGTATAAAATATATGGAAAATAAATAATTGTCTAAATGCCCCTTTTTAGTAATACATTTTTCACTCCGATTTTATTAATGACATGATATAACAATACAATCCATATGCATACTAATATAACAAAAGCAAAAGTGACTGTCTCTCTGTCTATCTGTTTGTTTGTCACCATATCACGACAAAATGGTTAAACCGATCTCGATGAAATTTGGTACAGAGATAGTTTGATTGAACCCTAGGGAACTTTTTGTCGCGATAAACTGTAGTCTGCGTGGAAATTGGCGCGGATGAAGTCGCGGGAAAAAGTTAGTAGGCATCATGCATTTCATTTCTCCTTTGACGGGATCAGCTAGAACCTGGAGAGCTAACTCTTAATGCCTCTGACTGCATCTTATATATCAAAATCAAAAATCTCTTCTTAGTTTTGTTCGCAGTCGGGTTTTTTGTTTTTATAGTAATTTATTTTTATTTTAAACTTTTTAGTTTATATTTAGTTTTTTTTAGTTTATTGTGTGTGTTTATTTAGTTTTATTAGTGAGAATGGTTGCTAACCAAGTTTAAACCGTCCTAGATCCTAAATGGTTATTCGAAATGAAAATTTTTCAGAGACACCTAAAGATGATTTTCAAATCTATTCAAGGACATAGACCACTTGACATAGTTTGTCGTTTTTTTTTCTTTTTCACAATATGGGTCGTCGCCATATTGAATTTTGATTAATTTCATGTCTTTAGTAGCACTCGCAAGATTAAGACAAAACGATTGTCGTAAGAATCATCAAAATCGGTCCACGCGTTTGGTCTATATAGTGCCACAAAGGAACAGACATACATCCGTACCAATACATAAAAGTGAAACGTTGTCTGTTTGTTTGTTTGGGGAGCTTTCACGCGATAACGGCATGACGGATTTTGATGAAATTTGTAGATATCTTATATCCTAGAATAAAATATAGGATACTTTTTGTCCCGGAAAATTGTATGTTTTCACGAAAAATGAGGACAATGTTGATTCCTCGCTGTAAGGAACGGTTGCCATGGAAACGAAAAAACAAGTCTGTCAAAAAACTACAAGAACATTGGTGCTATACCTACTTTTGCATTGGTTTTTAATATCCTAGAAGAACATAGAATGCTTTTTTCGCGATAAACAGTAGTCCGCGCGGATGAAGTCGAGGGCGGGAAAGCTAGTACATTATATAGGCTGATAAACACATTACCGGGCCTTTGCGTTGCGCAGTCTGGTAACAAGGCATTTTATCCTCAACTTCAATATCTACCCTCGCCTCGGCTCGGGCGGATAAAAGTCACGCCTAAAATGGCTTGTTGTACAATGTACTATTGCAGTGTTTATCCCAAGCAGTTGTACTCTACTTGGAAAATGACCATTATTATGTTGACACATCCTGATGAAATTTACTCTTACACAACATAAACCACCGATGTTGTAACGAAAGCCGTCTGATACGGGTAAATTAAATTGTTTACTATTATGCGGTAAATTTCGTGTGAATCAAACGGTGATTCATTGTTTTTAGAGTTAGCTACCATTGAAAATAAACGAGTCTATAGGTAAATAAACGGCTTGCGGCGTATTGTCACGTTCGCTTTTAGTTTACCCTCTGGATTCCCTATTCTGAGACTCAGGGCCGTATTAATAAACCGATCTCAACTCTGAGAGCGCTATTGAGAGCGATATCAAGATGCTAATCTAATTAATAAACATATCTTAAGCTGTTGATTGAGATGCCGTAATCAGCTGAGTTAGTGTTTAATAATAAATCAATCTCGACTCTCAAGAGCGCACTTGCGATGTGTTTTGAGATGAAGAATGTTGAGTGCAGTCGATCCGTGACTTGAGAGCGCGATTGCCAGTTGCTAGAATCAAGGATTTCGAAAATATTATGTCAGAATTTGATAATTATAATTATATTAACCATCATTAAAAGAATATTTTTATATTCCTCTGGAAATAAACCAATTTATTTGGCATGATTGCGAAAAGATGCGAAGATTTGGTAGATATCAGAACCTGGCGAGGACACGCTGAAGTCTAAAAAGATCCGAAATCGTAACCAAAGGATACGCGCTGGAAATACTGCCTGACTAATCAACGATTTTTTATTTTCATAAATTATAGTTATTTGTTGATGAATTGCGTTAAGTTCTTTAATAGATAGTGTAACTTTGAAAATATAGACAAATATTATGGCTTACATCCGTTCTACAAAAAAACTAAAGTAAGGTTATGATAATTAGGTAGAAAATAAACATTACGTTTAATATAATAGCATTTAATTTAATTCAACTACATCGAAGTAATAAATTTTAACCTTACGTTATATCTTATTAGAGCAAAAAACCGAACTTTCACTAAAGAAAATAAATCGTTCATTCGTAGTTCATTCAATCTTGCTCTCAAGTTATGGTTCGTGACGTAGCATCTTGAGATGCGGCTCTTGAAAGCGACATGATCTGAGATGCTCTTGAAATGTCTTTATTAATCAGCGACGATCTTAAGATGCTGATCACAACTTGAGAGCGTATCAGTTGATATCGCACTTGAGAGCTCAACCAAGAGCGATTTATTAATACGGGCCTAAATTTAACTACTCAGGTGTTAGAAGTCTTTAAACTGATGACATAGTCACTAACATGACGATGATCATGGCGCTGGCAACACTGCTGAAATATCGGAAACTCAAAACAAAAGAAAGAATATATATTAATAAGAATAATTTATAAAAATAAGTTAAAAAAAAGTATGTATGTGTTTATTTAATGCATTGTCACTTTATAATATTTTTAAGTATCTTTTCTTTTATTTTTAAATGCTTTGACATAAACTTTCTTAGTTTTTTTGCATTGTAATCGATTTGTGAGCTACCCTGAAAGTTTCAGCAGGATAGCTAATCGGGTAGGGGCAGAAATACATAGATAGATACATACATACATACATACAAGTGAAGGTGAATAAAATCTTTTAAAATATCCTGTTTCTAATGTTGATTTTAGTTTATGTACCTATTCCCGAACGATGACCTCGCAATGTACCGAATTTATTCGCATTTTAACTAGCTGTGTGCGTGACTTTGCCCGCATGGTCATTTCTCTGGGTTAAAAGTACCATAATTATGTGTTATTCCAGGACATACAAAATAGGTACACCAGATTATAAATCAAAACTAAGTTATCCATCAGTGAAACCCGCATTTCAATCGGTCATACAAATAGACGGATATAAATCATTTAAAAAAATATATTTATTCTATAGCTTATTTTAAGTCAACTAGTTTTTTTTAATTTTCATCTTTGTACAAATGTTTTGATCTTACTGTAGAAAGGCAACATAATAAAGCACTATAAAAAAAAGACTACTGAACATTTTTTTAAATAAAATAGACCAAAATACATAAATTAGGTTAATAAACTACTTTAAGTTTGAAACGGAAATTTCCCGTCCATGTTTCACAGTTGAATCACGTTCAGGAAAAAGAAATACCCCTCTGACTCTACCGGGCTTCGGAAATACGCCCGTTATGGTGGCCAACTGGCCATACACGCAACGGTATACTCGGCAGGTTTCTCTGAACAGATTAACAGACATAACAACAACATAACATAGACATAACATTAACAGATATTTTCCGGTTTACCTGTACAGGTAAACCGGAACGTGTATGTGATAAAACTGTGCAGTTATCCATTTGAAGGAGCTTCGATATATCTGAAAAGTAAACCTGCTCAGGTATATACCTGCCATTGCGAGTATGGCCACCATTTTAGAAACGAGAGCACCACGAAACTTCGGGGTTGTAACTTCATAATTTCTGACACTTTTTTATGTCTCTACTTATGGAAATTATCTATATCTATACTTATAATTATAGTAAAGTAATAAGAACGAGAAAGTCTGTACAACAAAGATGATATAAAAAATATGGTCTAGGGTACTTAAAATAAGCTACTGAACAAGAATAGAACATTTTTTTAAATCGTGTCTGTTTGTTTGTCTGTATGTTTGTTCGCGCATCACGTAAAAGCTACTGGACTGATTGCGATGCGGTTTTCATTGTTGGATAGCTTAGGGTTGACTTAAAAACTAGGGTACTTGGTATATTAATAAAATGATTAGAAGCCGAGCAATCGATAGTAAACTTTTTGACTGCGGAAGGAATTTTGATCAAATGTTGGTATATTGGTATTTTAGGTCTTGGAATAGCACAAAGAGTACTTTTGACCAAACGTGCGAAGCCGGGGGCACAGTTAGTACATAATATAATAAAGCAATAAGAACGAAAAAGTCTGTACAAAGAAGAGTCATACCAATATATAAAAGTAAAACTTTGTCTGTTTGTTTGCTTGGGGAGCTTTAACGCGATAACGGCTAAACGGATTTTGATGAAATTTGGAATGGAGATAGCTTATACCCTAGAGTAAAACATAGGATTTAGGACTTTTAATCACGGAAAATTGTAAGTTTTCACGGGAAAACTGGAAAATGCTGATTACTCGATGTAAGAAACGGTTGCCATGGAAACGAAATAACAAGTCTGTCAAAAAACTTCAAGAGCATTGGTGCAATACCTGCCTTTGCATTAATTGGTTTTTAATATCCTAGAAGAAAATAGGATGCTTTTTAATCGCCATAAACTGTAGTCCGCGCGGGCGAAGTCGCGGGCGGGAAAACTAGTAATTAATAAAATATGGTCTAAGGTACTTAAATTAAGCAACTGAACAAGAATAGGTATTACATTTTTTTAATCGTGTCTGTCTGTTTGTTTGTTCGCGCATCACTGCGCACTGGACCGATTGCGATGCGGTTTTACAGCTAGTTTATAATAAAGCAGCAACAAAAAATATATAAAAAATAAACTATGATACTGAAAAGCTCCTGAAAAATAATGTAACCTAAAAGTGTCTTTCTGTCTGTTTGAGCATCAAGTAAAAACTACTGGACCAATTGAAATGCCGTTTCACTGTGGGTTGACACCTTAGGTTATGGCTTAAAATCTGATATACTTTGTATCTTAATCCGATAGGTAGAAGCCGAGCAATTGCTAAAAAACTCTTTGAGGGCTGAACGAATTTTAATGGAATTTAGTATAATATTGAACTATACAGGTACTATGACAGGACAGGTGTCCTGGAAAAACACTACTACTACTACTACCCAAACTACTGCTACTACTTTTAACCCAAAGAATTGCGCGCGGGCAAAGCTGGAGATTTAATCCTCGACTTGAAATAACATCTTCGAGCAAAATTTAAGATTAGCATGCCATATTTCCGCCATTCCCAAACATTTCAGTACACCTCAAAGGAAAACGTTTGAAAAATATGTTTGTAACTCGCCAGTCTTTCTCATACCACCTAATTTTAGTACAGATTAGCACTTGATATCTAATTGCCAAGAATGATAAAAAAACGGAATCCACACCGCCAAATTGAAAGTGAAGCACCCAAGATATGCCGTTCCGCTCGTACGCACAAGTCTCTCGCACGCACACCATGATATGCCGATCGGCCGCCACATCGCAGCAAGATCTCGTCTAGTCATAGTTCTCACAGAAAATACAAAACAATGCAGTCTTTTGTGATGAAATTGTGTATCCACCACTAAATACATTCAAAATACTACAAATTATTCATTCACGCACACATACGCAGTTACTATGCTTCTCTCATTTGTTTGGTGGTGTGGTACAAACAAACTTTAGTACAGTATAGATATGTAGTCATTCTATGGTACAGTGAAAATTCACGTGACACAATACATATTTTAGAAGACTCGCTCTGTAGAAGTTTGACTTTGTAAAAAATAATGAGATTATTGAATACGATCTGACCGCGCGCAAAGTTTGTATGTATGTAAGGGTGTGTGTATGTTTGTTACTTCTTCACGCTTAAACGGCTAAATGTATTAGGATGAAATTTGGTACGGGGGTAGCTTATACTCTGGATTAACACATAGGCTTCTTTTTATCCCGGAAAAATGTATGGTTCCTGAGGGAAGCGGGAGAAACCGCGGGGCGCAGCTAGTATTTATATAAATTTAATGTTTCATTTTAACCCCCGAACAAAGAGACGGGTGTTATAAGTTTAGGGTGTGTATCACTGTGTGGTGTGTCTGTGGCATCGCAGCTCCCAAACGAATGGACCGATTTTGATGCGTTTTTTTTGTTCGAAAGCTAATGTGATCGAGATGGTTCTTCGCTATATGGGGAGGGGGAGGGGGGAGGTGAGAAAAGGGGGTGAGAATCGTAGCTTCCAAAGGAATGGACCGATTTAGCTACGGTTTTTTATGTTTGAAAGCTTAGATTAACGAGATGGTTCTTAGCTATAATAGGAAGGAGGAGGGGAAGGGGGGCGGGGAGATGGGAGTTAGCATCGTAGCTCCCAAACGAATGGTCCTATTTAGCTGCTTTTTTTATGTTTCAAAGCTGAGGTAAACGAGAGGGGGTGGGGGGGGGGGTCGGAGGTTATATTTGTTTTTAATTTGAGCTTGTTTACTTACATATTTTACTTTACTTTAACAGTTGCAATTGCAACATTAGACTATAGTATTTACGTTACCATATATAATCTAAAATTTTGAAAAAAGCTTAAAAGAAAATTGCTACTGTTTTCAACAATATGTAAGAATTATATATTGTTAAAATGGTATTTTAAAGACCTTCATTTTGATACCTCACTCGACAGGTTTAAGACATGTTTTGTTCCGTCGAAAATACAATATGGCAGCTGTAAGCCGCCATATTAGTTTTCTTGACACTTCATGTTTCCTATTCAGTTGCTTGCCACGCGCGCAAGCGCATGTATGCGCTCAGTACTGCGCAATGTTAGCTATTGCGCCACCCGATGATCATGTACATTAGCACTCTCGTGATCATGACGAATCCAATGATACCTCATTTATCTAAATCCATCAGGCCGTTTAGGCTGTAGGACGCGCCTAAGAAACGTACAAACATACATACAACCCAAATAACCCTCCTCAGTCGGGTAAAAATACAATGACTACTAACATAAGAAACTAGGCTGGCTGTACCTGAGGACATATTTTATCAGCTTATTAACCAACCTACCAAACCAACACTTGTTGTGTGGCCTTTGAAAAGTGCCTACTGCCCTTAGTAACTGAATTGAGTCTGGCTCTTTATAACAATGGGTACTTACTGGCGGTAATAGGAATCATTAGTGAGTACTCGCTCACTGAATAATCCTTAGCATAACGATTGATGGCGCTTCTCAGGGCCATTCATGCTCTAAAACACCTGAACTGTATATTCACGGAAAAGGCTGGAAACACCCATTTCATTACTTTTTATCATAAGAAAATCGTCTTTGGATGTCGCGGTGATGGCTTGATAACACTCACCGGCAGGCCTGTTTCATACTCATGATTAGGCATGAAATCATAGCGACTGGCCATCCGCTAAAATTCGCCCGCACGCGAGACAAGCAACCCTCGTAATAGCGGCGCCGGCGCGCAGCCATTGAGTCAAGCGGTTCAGTGTAATGTTATCATTCTCCCATACGCTTAGGGTACAAATTGGCTTGCGCCGAGTGTGATTTTACGATGGTAGGTATATTTGTGTAGGTATTTTTGCGTTTTCTAAGGGAGTGAGTCTTCTGTATGTAGTACTATTATTTAGTCTGTGCCACCGGTCTAAAACTTGCCAACAAGCGACTCAAATTCCGGCACGATATGCACACGGACACACATACACGAAACGACATAGCCCAAAGGATTAGCAAGTTGAAGTGGCAGTGGGCTGGTCATATTTATCGAACAATGGACAACCGCTGCTGGGGTAGACGAGTCTTGATTGGAGACCACGGCTTGGCAAACGTAGTATAGGAGCCCATCCCGTCCCGAGTGACATTAGTGGAAGAATACAAGCTGATGATGATTGATGGTGATGTAGTACATGGACACTATGTAGCTGATCGACAAAGAACGGTACTTTTTTACACCTTCGAAGCAAAGCATGTAAAATTTAACATCGCGAGAAAATTTAAGGAGAATACTCACCCGTCTTCCTATCAGAATTAACGCAACTTTTTATGTAACAGCACCTTACTAGTACCAGGCGAACATGACAGGAATGGAGTCAGCTGATTAACATTCCGCCTTCGAGCCATCGACAATGGGACCAGTTGTCTACACCATGTAGGATGAAAGTGTCGAGGCGCGCGCGGCATACCTTATGACCGCTTTCGGAAAAGTCAGTGCACTCTCGCTTCAATGTTTATCAGTTATCTTAATGGTTTCGAAGTATGCACAGTTGCTGGTGCCCTGGTAAAGGTATGTGGTTCTTGTGAAGTGTCAAAGCTTTCTCGTGTGATTTATTTGGGGTAACCAACGGATTACGGTAATGGACCATGACACTGGGAAGGCCTGAAATCTTGCAAAGAGATGTTAACAAGTTTTTAATAAGCTGACGATCGCGATGATAGTGCATGTTTAGCTCACACTTTGGCGATACCAAAACTGTCAAAGGTGTTGAATTCAATACTAACGGCACATAAACCACCTAGAGTCATACAAACGCTAACCTCTAAGCAATGCACAAACAAATCAAAATTGTGGCTTCATCGCCGCCGTATCTCGAAGACAAAATAATCATGGGCTAGGGGACAAAATAATCAGGTATTTTCTGTTCAAGAGGGCTCTCTGAAAGTCTTGAACAGAAAAGACCTACTTTGCTCCCTCTTTTCGAGGAACCAATCAGTGTTTTTCGAACTGATGGGATAAAAAAAAATATATATTCTCTCACTGGATAGGCTTTGGTCACATTTTGTTCCGTCGGAAATACAATATGGCAACTGTAAGCTGAAAGAAACATACAAACATTCATACCTACAATCCAAAAACATAACCCTCCGCAGTCGGGTAAAAAGTCCAGCACTTAGCATTATAAGGCCAGTGAAAGCCGGAGATGGAATTCCGTGGGAGGCGCGAGGGCGACTGTCATCATATCGATATTCACGATGTATTTTAAAACCGGCGCTGACCCCGTGTCCCATAATGAGTAATAATCCAACTCACCCAACTTAGCTGTGCCAATTTAGGAAACGCGGTAAACCATGAAGATATTCTAAAAACAATGTAACAGCTATTATAGAAAATACATACATTTTCCCGCAGTCGGCGAATGGACGTCATAAGCTTCTCGGAATTAGGGAATAAAAGGAAAATTCCACTTTCCAACGACACGAACTGGCTTACTCACGAACACAGGGTTGGTTGGTTGGGTTGTTTTTGAGGGTTTATTGTTTGCTCGCGTCCGTAGGATTCAGCCCTCGATGTCCTACACGTGACCCTCGGGTGGTGCCAAAAGAGCAACCGAATCACCTGGTGGTAGGCTTCGGCCGCCGGCTTTTTATATTACCATCCTCTGGACAAAGTCTTGATGCCAAACGATTTGTCGTGTTCCATCATGATGTTCAGGGAAGCCGTCCGGATGAGTTGTAGGATGCAGTTGTGTTGGAAGGGTGGACCGTGATCGGAATCATGGTGTTTCTGCGTCGGAGGCCTTGCTTTGGAGGGTAGCGGGATCCGAAGCACGGTGTTCTCTGCTGGCCGACCGCAAGTTGTAGGGGGCCCAAGTAGTAGTTTAGCCAGCTACGAAAGGCTGCCCCGCCGCTTGTGAAAAATCCTGAAATGATCCATTGGGCCGGCTGGCGACCGGATGTGAGGAACTGATGTATTATTTCAGGGGGGTTCGGGCGTCCCCGCGGTCTCCACGCAAGTTCTTCAATGGCGTAGTTATGCCTTGACTTCCGTGGGTTAGCCATTCCGACATCTCGTTTGCTATTACTCGTCCAACCTATTCACAAAAACACATCATGAAAAAAGTCCAAAGAAGATATAAGTTAAAACGGCAGATGCACGTCCTCACACTTAAAGTGGATCTTGCGAATATTCGCGGGATTCACTCCAATCTCCAACCGGTCCATTATCATCTGGAGACCTCTAAGCCCCACTTGTTCTTCTTGTCGGAGACGCAGATAGAATGTCCAGCTGATACGGCGTACTAGGATTACCCAGGCTATATCTTGGAGCATCTATTTATCCCAAATGCCGGCGTTTGTGTATACGCCCGTGATGACATTTGCTGTCTGCGTCTCCGAAATCTTGAGCACCCTAACTTCTCAGTGATTTGGTTGCTGGTGGACACAAGCATAGAGAAAATTCTTTATGCCTGTGTGTACCGCTCTCACAGCGGTGATCGGGGGACGACTTTATTGGTGGACTATCTAGGTGAGGCGGCAAGTGTGGCCCAACAGCGTTACCCGTCTGCTCAATTGGTGTTTTTGGGGGATTTTAACGCCCACCACAAGGAGTGGCTTGTCCCATACCAAAAAACCGACCACGCTGGTAGAGAGAGGCGGAAGCTTGCTCTGGCGTTAGATCTCTCTCAGCTTGTGCAGGAGCCGACACGGGTACCTGACCGTGACGGTGACACTGCCAACTGTCTCGACCTGTTGATGATGACTGAACCAGACCGATACTCCGTATCAGTATCCCCACCTCTTGGTAGCTCTGATCACTGCCTGGTTAAGTCCGTCTCAGTGTATTCCCCACCTGATCCTAGCCTTAAGGGAAATAGGTGCGTGTGGAGATACAACTCAGCAGATTGGGACGAGATGCGGCAATTCCTTGCATCGTACCCTTGGCGGCAAACATGTTTCATCTCCCAGGACCCGTCGACTTGCGCGTCTGCTGTTACAGAGGTAATGTGTCAGGCAATGGAATATTTCATTCCATTCAGTGACAAAACTCTTTCCAGCAAAGCTCAGCCTTGGTTTGGATCCAGCTGTGGTCATGCTGTGGCTCTAAAGCGTGCGGCATATCTAGACTGGGCTGATGCTCGAAAGCGCAAGTCTTCTGATATTCGGGCTAAGAAGAGAAAATTTAACGTTGCCGCTAAGACCTGCAAGAAGATACTTAGGAAGGCCCATTTTGATCACGTAATAACGTCGAATTGGGGCCAAACTGGCTTCATACCCCGCGGGTAGCAAAGCTTTTTGGTCCCTGGCCAAGTCGGTCGAAGTAAACTTCTGCCGCCCCTCACTGCCACCATTGCTGAAACCTGATGGATCACTAGCTCACACTGCTGGAGACAAAGCGAATTTATTTGCTTCTCTTTTTTGCAGAAGCCTCGCATCTAGACTAGATGCGAGCATCTGCTTCTGGCAAGACACCTTCCTGCCTTCCTCATTGCGGGGTTTTTATGCCCGAAATTCCCAGAAGGAGGTTCTCAGAATGCTTCGAGCTCTAGATGTGAACAAGGCCATTGGTCCTGATGGTATTCCAGCGATTGTGTTGAAAAACTGTGCGCCCGAATTGTCTCCCATCTTAACGCGTTTGTACCGCCTTTCTCTTCACTCAGGTAAAGTTCCGAAGAGCTGGAAGCTTGCCAATGTACAACCAGTACCAAAGAAGGGTAGTCGTGCTGATCCGGCCAATTATCGTCCCATTTCGATTACCTCCTTACTCTGTAAGTGTATGGAGCGTGTCTTAAACATTGGGCTCTTGGCATACCTTGAAGACAATGATCTTCTCAGTGACCGACAATACGGATTTCGCCGAAGCCGGTCTACTGGGGATCTTCTCGCGTATGCGAAGCCATAGAGATGCATGGTGAGGCGCTTGCCGTCTCCCTTGACATATCGAAGACATTTGATCAGGTCTGGCACGATGGCCTTTTAAACAAGCTTCCCTCATATGGTTTACCTGTTGGCTTATGCAATTGGATAGTTGATATCTTGAGGGAACGATCTATTCGAGTAGTCTTAGAGGGCTGCTCATCTGATCAAATGGCTATGAATGCCGGTGTACCTCAGGGATCGGTTCTCTCGGCTACACTGTTTTTACTGCACATTAATGACCTTCTGAAGACCGGTACCTTTGGGTATGCTGATGATAGTACTGTAGTTGAGAGATACACTTCCAATGCTCAAGCCAGCTGTGACGCTGTCCAGTTTCAGAGAGAGGCTATGGTAGACTGTAAATTTTGCCTTAGAAGCCGTGTCCGATTGGGGCGATGCTAACCTGGTTAAGTTTAATGCTACTAAAACGCAAGCGTGTTTGTTTTCTGCTAAAAAGAGTCCTCTACACTGATCTCCGTCTTTCCAAAGTGTAACAATACCAATAGGCGACCATTTGGAGCTTTTGGGTGTCGAACTCACATCAAACCTGAATTTTGGATCTTATATTGAATCCAAAGCCAAGGTAGCTGCAAAAAACTTGGTATTTTGTCTAAGGTTAGGTTACTTCACACCGGGACAGCTTTTGAATCTTTATCAAGCACAGGTCCGATCTTGTATGGAGTACTGCTGCCACCTCTGGGACGGTTCTGCCAAGTATCAGCTCGAGTCTTCGGATTCAATTGAGAGACGTGCTATCAGGCTCATTGGGGATGACACTCTGGTAAAGAGTAAGCTTCAAAGTCTGGCGCATCGACGTGAGGTAGCAAGCCTGGCGGTATTCTACAGATTGCACTATGGAGAGTGTGCACAAGAACTGCACAACCTGATTCCCCCATCACCTTTCCATCACCGTACGACTAGACGATCAGCAAAGCGCCACCCTTTCATGGTTGAAATACCTCGCACAAGAACGAAGTGTTACGCTTCTTCATTTATTATAAGAACTGCAAAGGAGTGGAATGCCCTGCCCTCGTCAGTGTTTCCGGTAAATTATAACCCCGGTGTGTTCAAGTCAAGAGTGAACAGGTATCTACTAGGCAAGCGTGCTTCACCTTCGACCACATCATCGCTTTCCATCAGGTGAGATCGTGGTCAAACGATTGCCTGTCCGTAATAAAAAAAATAAAAAAACCATTCCGATTCAACCACGAGCCCAACAGTGCGAAACCTAAAAAATGCGAAATGCGAAACCTAAAAAACACGCTTTATATAGAAAACCAAACTAAAAAATAGAAAATAAATTTTAATAGTGTAAATAAGTCAATCATATCTGTCAATGAAATATTTATAACTATTGACCCATGCACCCCACGATTTTTGAAATAAAACATTTGTTTCTTATTTACACTACGTATTAAAATTTATTTTCTATTTTTAGTTTGGTTTTCTATATAAAGCGTGTTTTTTAGTTTTTTTAAACTATTATTTATTTTCTACTATTTAGTTTTTTTTTTAATTTATTTTTTTAAACCAACTTGGCGGACATGTTTTTTTTAGTAATATATGAGTGGCGTTTTCAGAGGTTCCTGGGGCTGCCGATTACGAAAATAACATCATTTTAAAATCCAAGATGGCTGTTCTTTTAGAAAATTGATATAGGTATCTGTTTAGATATTTCTCTTGCTGCTGATTACGAAACTTACGTCTTTGAAAACAGACGTCAGTTTCGTAATCGTAATTACCTATGTCTATCCAAGATGATAGGCATGTTTATTTTATTATACAAGGTGGATTTTTGAGACGGGACAGTAAGGGCAGGTGCCATAACCGTTATGAACGTTCCTACGAGACCTTCCATAACTTTTTGAGATATTCTGAACTGCATTCACAGATTTTGGAAAAAAAAATACAGTCGACAAGAAAAATGGTAATTTTACACAATAACTTTTTTTGTTGCCAATCGATCCTGTTTCTTCAAGCAAAAGTCTCTATTGGGCCGACCGAGATTTGAGTACTAGAAATGTCAGAAATTGAGAAATACTTTTCCCATACATTTTGTACGAAATTACTTTAACCGTTGTAGCTACAGGAAAACGTTCTTAGGAGACATCCTGCGGAAACCCTTTAATTTTTCAGGATGAATATCCAAAGTATGAACTCAAATCATGCCAAGTTTCATTTGAATTCATTCAGTAGTTTCGGCGTGATGCGAGAGGCTTGTCGCTGGATCGTCACTCGGAAAGATCTCTTCCTTCTCAAATTGACTGCCTCTAACGTTGGCACCTTATATGAGAACTTCCCGAATGAAGCGTGTCCAACGGAGTTAAGAAGTGCAGTAGTCACTAGCGTGGTCTGCTAAATCGCGTGATGGCCATAATAACCAATCGGAGCTATGGCTCCGATTGGTTATTATGCAAGAAAACATAATATGTCGCAATTTCCTTGTTTCGCGATTGGTGCGTACCCTAATTGCGGCATGCCTGTGACGCATGATTGGGCATCCAGAGGGATGGCACAAGGCAGAACAAACACCTCTGAATTATGTCATAGCTAAACTCTTTTGTCGGCGTCATAATTATTTGTTTTCTACTTCAATATTTAGTTTATTTAAAAGCAAAATAAGTTGCATCAAAATCAGTTCAACTGTTTACGTTTAAACGAAGAACATAGGTTCGTTATTGTATTACATTTAAAACCATTACAAATCATATATTTTTTACTTCAAATAGATTCCTGAATAAACTGAAATATACTTACATCACACTAAAGGCATCTTTTCAAATAAAAAAGAATCATCACAATCGGCGCAGAAATCCCGGAGATATGAGTGAACATACAAATAAATAACACTGTCTAAAAGAAACTTCGCCTTTTGAAGTGCATTAAAAAGGGATTGATTCGGTTATGAGTGTTTGGGATTCATCACCTCTTTCCGCCATTAACCCTTTATAAATAGAATTAGTTAAAAAGCAGGGTCATCCAAATACTTACTATTATGTCGTGCAATGGCATGTCAAATTCCTAAATTGGAGGCAGTAAAAAGTTGGAGGGTTTTTGTAGTCGAGATAATTGTGCCCAGTGAAGTGTGAATGTTAAAAAAACTGGGCAGTTTCTGTATGGGCCAGCGCAGCAGCCTGAACTATATCACTCTAATATTGCCAGGTATGAATTTATACAGTTACTGACTGTGCCCGCGGCTTTGCAATTCTGGTCAATTCATTTTAAAGTATGCGTGTTATTCCAGGACCAAAAACAACATTTCTTTAAAATTCGTTCAGCCGACAAATAGTTTTTTTATCGATTGCTCGGCATCTATTCATCGGATTAAGATACCACGTACCCCAGTTTTTAAGCCAAGCTTAAGCTATCCAACAGTGAAAACCCGCATCGCAATCGGGTCAGTAGTTTTTACGTGATGCGCGAACCAACATACAGATAAACAAACAAACAGGTTTTTGTTTGTTTTTAAATCGTGTGTGTCTGTGTAAGTAGCATATTTTAGGTAGGTACACTAGACCATTTTTTTTAAATTATCTTCAATTATATATAGATAGAATATCTGATGCCCGCGGCTTCACACGCGTGGTAATTTCTCTAGGTTAAAAGTACTCTATGTACTATATTCCTATATTGTTTATAAAATATTCCTTTGTGATCATGCTTTAAGTATATTTATATATTATATTATAAATTTGCCAATATATATATTATATTATTTAATTGTAGTATATATTTATGTGTTTAACAAAATTTATGATAACACATATGTACGAGTAAGTATGTAACCAAATATTAAGTTATATAGTTGTTTTTATTTATCTATTAACTTTTTTGTTCCAAAGTAAGTCTCCATCACTGACCGCAATGTTTATTTTATATTCCTGTCCATCCAAAGGTTGCCTGTAAGAAATTGCAAATAGCGATAAGGCCGCCTATTGTACAACATTAGATTTTATGTATCATTACTGTATCTTATTTTTTTATTGTAATGTGTTCAATAAAGAGTTATTGTATTGTATTGTATATTCCAAAACCTAAAATACCAATACACCAACATTTGATCAAAATTCCTTCTCCCGTCAAAAAGTTTTTATTGATTGCTCAGCTTCTACTGATTGGATTGAGATACCAAGTACACCAGTTTTTAATTCACACCCTAAGCTATCCAACACTGAACAGCATCGTAATCGGTTCAGTAGTTTTTACGTGATGTGCGAACAAACATATAAACAAACAAACATACAGACACGATTTTTGAAAATGTTATATTCTTGTTTAGAAGCTTATTTTTAGTACCCTTACATTTTTTTTTTAATTATTATTGTACAGACTATTTCGTTCCTATTGCTTTATTCTTAGTATAGACCGATACTAAAATTTAAAAAAGTGCATGTTATATTTCAAAATAAAATATCTAAAGCTTGTTTACTCCTTTTTAGCTTCTCTCTCTCTCTCTCTCTCTCTCTCTCTCTCTCTCTCTGTAAAAATCTTATTATTAGAGTATCAATAATTCAACCGGCACTAAGAGTGAAACTTCGTACCTTTGGATTAGAGTAAGGCGGGCTCTCTGCACATCCTCAATACTTAGTAAATACTTAAGCAAAGTACTTAAGACCACAGATTAGCAGGCGTATTTTCCCATTTGTGGCAAATAGATGATGACGTAATTTATTTCGTTTTGGCCACCGAATTTTTGAAAGTATAGAATTGCTACTTGTCTATGTGTGAAATTTTCAAAAGAGTTTTATTACTAAGTACTGACAGCGGAGCATCTGCTGATAAAAATAATAGCAAAAGGGCTATATATATATATACACATCGTGCTGTGTCATCAATGTCATCATCATCATCATCATCATCATCAGCCTGTATTCGTCCACTGTTGGACATAGGCCTCTCTCAATGAACGCCACAGAGCCCGGTCTTCGGTTCTTCTCATCCAGTTTCTGCCGGCCGCCTTCCGCAGGTCGTCACTCAACCTGACCGGTGGGTGTCCTACACGTTTGCCAAGCCGTGGTCTCAACTCCAGAACTCGTTTACCCCGGCAGTTGTCCGTTCTTCGACAAACCAGCCAACTTCCACTTCAGCTTGCTAATCCACTGAGCTATGTCGGTGACTTTGGTTTTCTGTCTGATTACCTCGTTCCCGATCGCTGAGCGACCTTAAATTTATAGACTAGTCCCTCTGTGAGTGTCCACGACTCGGCTGCGTATTTCAGCACTGGTAGGACGCATGCATTGAAGACTTTCGTCTTCAGGCACTGTGGAATGGACGAAGAGAAGACCTGAAGAAGTTTCTCTAACGCTAACGCCTTCTGTTGGATTCCCTCTCGAAGTTGTTTCTACCCAACCACAAAGTTTTCCCGAGATTGACATGTGCTGTGTAATGTGAATGAATTAGGTGTTTAGTTATTCTTAGAAACACGTTGGTACTAAATACCGAACGTAAATGTATTTAGGACAGAAGACCTTAATATGTTGTATATGCTTGGTTGCTTGTCGTATAAATAAGAGCTGGCCTCTGGTGATATAATGGGTCAGAGCTCTGACATGGCTTTACGACTGCTGTTAATCAATAACACCCGGGAACGACTGCTTTTCGTGCCCTCCGAAGCACGGAGCTATGGAACAAAACCGAACCCGGTATCGGCCCAACTGCCACCAGTGATGGTAGTTACTGGTGGTCGATAGGAGTACCGTTCAAAGTGTAGTACCAACCATATCATTATGGTCCGTTGTGTTGCTTGGGCCAAAAATGTGATTTAGTCCCAACCGTTTCCCAGTTTCAAAGGAAGGGCAAGTACCTTAACCATTGTAGCTACAGGAAAAGGTTCTTTGGAGACAGAACATAAATTTTGAAAATATTTTGACCTGCTTTCACAGATTCCGGGGAAAAAAAATACATTCATCGAGAAAATGGGTAATTTACGTTAAACCTATTTTTTAATGCAAATCGATTATGATTCTAAGGATTAAAAGTATCTACCGGACCAACTGAGGTTAGAGTACTACAAAAATCAGAAATAGCTAAAAACTGAATAAAATAAAATTCAAACATCGTTCGAATACAAACTGTTCATAGTTCACTAAGAAAAAATACTAGCGTCCAGGAAAAAAAAACCGTTAAGATTATTTTTTTCCCTAGTACTCTCACCTCAGTTGTCGGTAGAGACTTTGATCCTTGTATATAACGATCGATTGGCATCAAAAAAAGTTATTGAGTAAATTCACCATTTTCTTGATGACTGTACATTTTTTCCAAAACCTGTGAATGCAGGTCAACATATCTCCAAAAGTTAAGGACAATCTCCAAAGAACGTTTTCCTGTATCTACTACGTTTAAGTTAATTTCGTACAAAATGTATGGAAAAACTTTTTGGGATTCTGACATTTATAGTACTCAGACTCAGTCGGTGTAGAGACTTTTGATCCATATAAGAAACAGGATCGATTGGCATAAAAAAAGTATTTGTGTTAAATTACCTTTTATTTCTGACTGTAATTTTTTTCCAAATTGTGAATGCATGTCAATTTTTTCCACAAATAACTGAGAGTCTCCTAAAGACGTTTTCCTGTAGCTACAACGGTTAAAGTACTGGCCCTTACTGCCCACCTCAAAAAACCATCCTGTAGGTTTTTTACCACGCTCTTTTTTTTTCATGCTTTACCAACTGTACGCCATAGAACAAACAATTATTGGTTTTATCCAGGGGTTCCTTTATTTGGCTACAGATCCCTAACGATCAACAGCCAATTTCCTCCAACTCACTAACCTTTTAATTAAAACCGATTACAGACAAACAAAAAAGCATTCAACAATACAATTATAGCGTGCAAAGAATCCTTCTTGTCGTGCGATCTAAATATAGACCATTCATTTCACATGCAGAATCACCTGACAGAAAGTGCGATGGATTTTATATCACCGCTGAGAATAAGAGATTTTAAATGCTTCGCCTTTGTATGCGGGTCTTTGGGACGATTTCAGATTGTAAAGATCGAGATGGTGGAATACTCAAAAGGATTGTGTGATTGGATATTTGTGTAAAAAAAAGTTTGTTTTTAAAAGTAAAATCTGTCTGTGATTTCTTTGATGGGCGTAGCAAGGTTTTTGGTTTTCATAGCCTGTGAATTTTGAACACTATCACACTAATATTATAAATCAGAAGTGTAGCCACTGTCGTAAGCAAGCCAATCAGAGCTTAGAGTTTTAAAAACTTCGTATGCGCGATGCAGAACTCCATACATTAGAATTGACAGTCCATATAAAACATCATAAAAACAGATTAGCGCCATCTATCTTTTATATTTAGAAGTGTGTGTATTTATGTTTTTTACTCCTTTACGCTCAAACGGCTGAACGGATTTGGATGAAATTTGGTACCAGGATAGCTTATAGGTATCCTGGATTACTACTTTTCATCATAATCCAGTTAATTATAAATAACACTTTTTGAACCCAAATACAAGTTCAAATGGATATTAATTTACTGCTAAACAAATTTACATGCAATTTATATTTTTTTAAAGTTATTTATGTGCTATAGTTTATGTTGCAAAATATTGCGTGTCACTGTACCGCGCGCGTATATCGGCTATATATAACTAGTTTAAAAGATATACCTGACCAAGTTAGACCAACTTTAATGGCATAATATGTCAAAAATATTGGACCGATTGCAATGCGGTATTCACGTTAGGGTAGCTTAGGATCTTGGCTACAGAACCCTAAGCCTTTTATAGCCTGTTGCTTGTTCAATATGCACTTTACCGGTTTTTTAATCCTTGTGTTACTCAAACTCAAATTACACCAAACATTCAAAACCGTTATTAAAGATGGCTCGCCGGAGAGTCATAGAATGCATTACAAATATGGTAAATCCATACGATCCCTTTAAATATTCAGTCAGGTACGAACGGGAAGGCCGTATGAGGGCTGACTCGTCGATCCAGGTTAGTATTTGTTATTGTTTTTTTTTCAAGATTGTCTAACGCACTTTTCCTCAAATACCAACCAAAGAGAATACTGACGACTGGTAGAGCCGAGTGGCTAGTGACCCTAACTGCGAAGTCAACCATCGTTTGCGGGTTCGAATACCGCTAGGTGCGGTATGTGTGAGCAGAAATGTTTGTTTCCGAAACATGGGGGTAATAATCGTATATAAGTATGTTTATCCGTTGTTTAGTACCCACAGTGTACTAAGTACAGAATGAAATTGATATTGTTTAGAAACATTGGGTTTGTATGGATTTGTGTAGTATGAAGTCAAGTTGTTTTATCAAAAACAACTTGACTTCATACGCTACACTCACACAAAACTTTTATTAATAACGCTAAAACTAAATTATAATAATTATTTTTCACGTTAATAAGGTTAATAATATAAGAACTTTATACACAGCTTTATAGGTTTTTTTTTTTTTTTTTTTTTTGATAAAGTGAGAATGGTTGCTAACCAACTTTAAATTGTTATACAGATCTTAAATGCTCATTCGAAATTAATATGATAAGAGAAACCTAAAGAAGATTAATCAAATACCTATTCAATGATAATAACTAATAAGTACTTCATTTTTTTTCTCAATATGTCGTCTTGTTGTCTTGTTGTTGTATATATATATCCTGGTAAACACATTAACTTCCGCGCAGTCGGGTAAAAAAGGGAAGGTTCCGTGGAAAAAAAACCCAAAATACAAAGTCATCGTTGCCGATTTGCGCTCGTCACTATGATACATAAATTTGTTTACGTAGCTTTTATGACCCTACCTTGCTGGCTGCAGAATTAGCAAGACATTAAAATTGTTATGTACTTATTAGGCAGAACAAGTGTCAAAAAACGAAGTTGTTTTACCATATAGCAAACTTTTACTGATTGCTAATTATACTTAATTACGCTAAAACTAGATTAAAATCCATAAAAAACATTTAAGTGACAGTTCCGTTGCAGAAAACCCGAACTGCAAAGTCATCCTAGCCGATTTGTGCTCGTCACTATGAGACATCATTTTTTATGTACCACTAGCTGTGCCCCGTGGCTTTGTCCACGTATCACTTATAATAAAGCAGTAAGTACCAAAAAAACTGTACAAAGTTAATTAAAAAAAGATGCTTTAGGCGACTTAAAATAAACTACTGAACAGGAATATGACGTTTTTGATAATCGTGTCTGTCTGTTTGTTTGGTTGCGCATCGAGTAAAAACTACTGGACCGATTGCGATGCAATTTTCACTGTTGGATAGCTTAGGGTTTGACTTAAAAACTGTTGTACTTGGTGTTTCAATCTGATGCTTAGAAGTCGAGCAATCGATAAAAAACTATCAAAAGTATTTTAAACTTGCAATGTATTGAATTGATGGATGTTTGTTAAGGAGTTGAATTTTTACATGTTGGTTCAGTTCCGATGACAATACATTTTTATGGTAAGCATGACCTGAATTGACATCCAGGATTAGCTCCAGATAAAGGAACTCTTCAACTGTCAACGATATTTTGTGTACGCATTTTATTATTGTTAGCCGCTTTTATGTTTTACAATGACATGGTGCACTCAGGGCTGGAGCCTGAACAGCACAGACACGAAATGTTGTAAGAATACGCATATGATTGTGATAGCCAGTTCTAACTTTCACCATGACATGGCTGCAGCATAAAAGTTTTTTTAAACGTTCTTTATTTAATTTATTTAAATGATTTTAACTAACTTATTGTACTTTGTAGGTACTTTTGGCCTGGAATAACACTTAGGTAACTTTTAACCCAAATAAATGACCACGCGGACAAAGCCGCGGGCACAGCTAGTTCTTTGATAAAAAGTATCTAATAATTTTTGATGCGTTAGCGAGTACAACCAAACTACCAAAATTTTCCTGTTATTTCGCTTTAAATTTTTCCTGGATGAATGTGATAAAAATTATATAATTTTATTGATGTGTTAGCGAGTACAACCAAACTACCAAAAATTTTCTGTTATTTCGCTTTAATTTTTTCCTGGATGAATGTGATAAAAAGTATCTAATAATTTTTGATGTGTTAGCGAGTACAACCAAACTACCAAAATTTTCCTGTTATTTCGCTTTAATTTTTTCCTGGATGAATGTGATAAAAAGTATCTAATAATTTTTGATGTGTTAGCGAGTACAACCAAACTACCAAAATTTTCCTGTTATTTCGCTTTAATTTTTTCCTGGATGAATGTGATAAAAAGTATCTAATAATTTTTGATGTGTTAGCGAGTACAACCAAACTACCAAAATTTTCCTGTTATTTCGCTTTAAAATTTTCCTGGATGAATGTATTGTAATCGTTGTATTGTACAGTACTTATGTTAAAAAATTATCGACATCTGTTTAGCCGTTTTGGATTTACGATTTTCCCGCATTTTTTTTTTATTTGCCTTCGTATGTTTTAATTTTAGTCTTTATTTATATCGTACAATAGGTATCTATTTGTACAATTTTATAGAAATTGGTATAGTCGTTTTATGTGAAAGCGAGTACAACCAATATACCAAAATTTTCCCGTTTTCACTTACCTTTTTCCCGTGATTGCTTGTTTGTTTGATTATCGTTTGAAGTAGTGCTGGCCTCTGGTGTCAGAATTTATCAGGCCGCCCGAGGGTCCCATGTCATGGCTTAACGACTGCTATTAATCAATAACAGCTGGGACCGACAGCTTAACGAACCCTCCGAAGATGGAAAACCGCACATAACTTAGAAAAATCTTTGGTCATTCGTGCGGAGCCTAGTACCGTGATGAATGTATTTTACGTTTATCACTGTATTGTACGTACAGTACCGACCTTATAATACCTATGTTCAAAATTTCATAAACATATTTTAAGCCGTTTTTGACTTACGATTTTCCCCCGCGCAATTGTGCTTTTTCCGGGATAAAAGTATTTTATTTTTAAACTGTATAAAATTTAATATTAATTAGTTAAGCCGTTTTGATGTGAAAGCGAGTAAAACCAATATGCCAAAATTGACCCGATTTCCCGTGTGAATTTTCATTTTTCCGGGAAAATGTATCTTATATTGACTCCTGTATTGTACAGTACCTAGAGCACCTACCTACCTATATCTAAAACTTCCATAGTTGTTTTGGTGTGAAAGTGAGTAATCGAAATTTTCACGTTTTCCCATAGTATTTTTCCTTTTTCCTGGAACCCTATATTGGTCTCTGTTGTATACAGTATATAAATTTTTTTTTTTCATCAAAATCGGTCCAGCCTTTTTGCCCTGAAAACGCCCCAAATAAACAAACGGACAAAGTTTCACTTTTTATTTATTAGTTAGTGGGGATTACTGGGGTTTGTGACCTTAGGTGGTTACTAAACCCTCAAAACAGGAACATTGTTATTTACTGTTTACATACTACTGATAATAGCACCAAATAAACTAGAGGCTGTTTTCAATTTAAGAGCCCTGCTGGAAGTGCTGGGCCCCGATTCTCGCAAAGTCCATTCTAAGTGGCAACCTATTCTTCTAAAATCCGCTATCTCGGTAGTAATAGACATTTTTGCTGGAGATATTTATTGTCTATGTCGATGATGGCGTAGGACGGAAGGTGGACAGACGATCTGGTGAGAGACATAGGACCAGCTGGATGCAAACAGCCACCAATGATATGCCGGCTGATGATGATGATGATGATGTCAATGCTATGAAATTTGGGTTTCATTGTATTAAACCCCAAAAACATATTTTATAATTTTTGTTTAATTCAATGTAGATCTATTGCTCGAGAATTGGAGCCCTGGTTCAGCTTAATCTTAGAGCCAGTTGCTATATCTTTAAAATAACCATTTCCCTTACGTCAGCTTCTAACACAAACTTCAAACAAAAAACGTCAAAAAGTATCGAGACGTAGTAAAAACGACTTGTTTCTTTTTTATTGGAGTTGGGGGTTAGATAACGCCTATTCCACGTTAGACCTGTATCCAGCACTGAACTAACATTCGACAAATTAGCCACCAAAACTAGTCGAGTCAAACTAAGAAATGAGCACAAATTTTACCAAACACCATCTCCGATATAGTTTACCAAAATCACTTTGCATACGTCGCCGGACGACAAAGCGTTCGCATAATGAGCCCATTAGCATATTCGTTGCATTACCGACGCGTAACACTCGGCAGAATGGCCCTATGGTTATGCCACAGGGAACCAAATACAGTGGGATATCTTGCTCGAGGAAAGAGTGAGACGTTAGACATTACTTCCGGTAGTGTTGGGAAAAGTACACTGCTCTACTGTTTTGATGACGCATAACACTCAGCAGAATAGCCCTATGGTTATGCCACAGGGAACCAAATACAGTGGGATATATTTCTTGAGAAAAGAGTGAAACGTTAGGCTTTACTTCCGGTAGTGTTGGGAAAAGTACACTGTGCTACACTGTTTTGATGACGCGGAACACTCGACAGAATGGCCCTTGCTATGGTAGTCACAGTGGACCATGGAGGTAGCAAGTTATATCGTAAAAGGACGAAGAATAGGGTTTATTACAATTTCGGTAAAATGGCTTAAATGTGAGCGGGACTCGCTGCGGAAGTGCAAATGTCAATGTCGAGGGTGCGCGAGTGTTTATTTTTGAATCCATTGCAAAAGTATTAAAAAACACAACAATAAATATAGTTTACCTTCTGTACAACAAATCAATGTTCTCTATGGAATTACATAATAGCTTCTGCGAATTTTAATCGTTATAATTATGATGACAGATGACAACATCGACAACAGGCCAAGACATTATTCATAATTTTATTGATTGCTTGTCAATAAACCAATTTTTTATGCACAAAAAGCCTATTGCTCAGTACCTTATTATTTTTTCCTGCCTTGTTTCGTTACGATAATTATAACATGCCCCGAAGATACACCGTATGTCTTCTATGTCACATGACTTGCTTAATTATTACAATTGTAATATTAGTTATTCTGCTTATTATTCACAGCACTTACCCTTCTGCACATACTTCTAAACCACGCAATTAGGTGTAGCTTTGACGACTTTATTGTCTTCCTTTTCATTCGCTTTTGGGTTGCGCATACCTCTGTCTCTACTTGATCTTCTTGTTATCGTGTCTATGGTTCGACTTATTACATACTTGATAATTGATATACTTGATAATTGATTAGCTATCCTAAACTAACTCAATCATCCGCATACCAGATAACTAGGCATCACTGAAGTTCTGCACAGAATGACTATCTCTACGGCGGGCGTTTAAGGACAAGATGGACGGGAGAGGTTTTCGAATCACCGTCTTCAATGTCTCCCTCTCAATATTTAGGCAATATTGAATGACTTAAAATCTCTCAATCTACACAATAGACCTAATATTCTAACAATATAAACTAGGCAGGAGTTCCCCTTCTCCACTCCATGTAGTTTTTCTGTGGCGCTATGGACGAGTCAATACGGAGACAGACGTGTGAGGTCGTCGCTTCGACGACTTTATTGTTTCGCTATTCACTCGGTTTTGGGCAAAATGAATTGGAGCCATGACTTTTGTAGATATGGAGGAAAATAAATCGGAAAAGATTATAATTTTGCAAGATACTGAAAGTATTCTCTAAACTTGGGCTCAGTGTTTAGCCTTGTCGCAAAGGATTTTAGAGGAAGTGAACCTGCCTAGAAACTAGAAACCCCCTTTGCTACACCTCTACTCTCCATTTCACTAGAGCACATAATAACTAATAGTGATAAGTTAGCTTTTTTTGTGTCTAGGTATTTGGAAATTTCGAGTTAAAAATACACCCGTTTTCTGAAATGATCAACTCAACAACTTTTTAGTAACAAATTAATATTATGTACTAAAAGAACGCTTTAATGCATACCTGTGTAGGTTATATATTAGACTGCTTTAAAATTATAAAAGTTACTAAAATTATAAAATTTTATTTTTTCTAGATTCATGAAGTCCCGACAATTTTAAGAAACTGAAAATTTGGATCAAGGATTGAAAAACCTAAGCTTTTCTGCGTGAGGTAGGGCTATTCAAACTTATAAATCCATGGTTGTGCTAACACTAAAAATAAGATTTTGGGGCGAATTAAAACCTACAGTGCTAAACAAGTAATCCATACTTTTATATGATCAATTAATATCAGATAACGGCAGATGACTGATTTGGGAATTCACGCTATGGGCGTCACAATTTCACAAACGCTGGTGAAACGGTCGGTCGATTTTTGCTAGAATTAACAATTCAGAAATTCTGAAGCCATATAAAAGCGATTCCGACACGAGTGACTAGAAGACTTCTTCTCTTGAATCTGTATCATTAGTAAAAGTTTGATCTGATCTTGTTTAGCATTGTCTGGCGGGGCTTTGTGCTAGCTTTAAGCATAGATTGACCACAGAGAAGTACAAAAGATAATTTCAAGCAGCCATTACGACTACAACACCGAAATAGTTTTCCTGTTGCCTTGACATGGCATATCACAACATAAACACAACAACAGTGTCATTGTGTTAGCTGGGACCCTCCGTAGACACAGTGAAGTTCTACACAAGTGTGCGTATGTTTCAAGACACGCTAGTGTGCGTATGTTTCAGGACACGCTAGTGTTTGATAGTATTTCAGACTTGAGTCTTGTGTCCACAGACTTGTGTCCTTTAAACTTCAAGACTTGACTCATTTATAGAGTTACTAGCTGTGCCCGCGGTTTTGCCCGCATGTTATTTTTTCTGAGATATAAGGATGCTATGTGTTGTAATAGAGTACAAAATACCAAATTTCGTGCAGCCGTCAAATAGTTTTTTTTTTAAAGACTCATAGGATTGGGATACCTAGTACACCAGTTCTTAAGTCAAACCCTAAGCTATCCAAAAGTGAAAACAGCATCGCAATCGGTCCAGTAGTTTTTACGTGATGCGCGAACAGACAAACAGAAAGACACGATCTTTTAAAACATTTAAAATGTTTTTGTTCTGTAGCTTATTTTAAGTACCATTTTTTTTATCTTCATTGTACAGTTTTTTTGGTACTTACGGCTTTATTGTAAATATAGATGTAAACAAACAGTGCAGACAGAATGATTTAAGTGAGTCATCCTGGAACCAGTACTGTACCAGGCTATCAGCGCGATCCTAAACAAACAGTGCAGACAGAATGATTGAAGTGAGTCATCCTGGAACCAGTACTGTACCAGGCTATCAGCGCGATCCTAAACAAACGTAGTTACGTACTAAAATGTAACGTAATTCACTTTAGTAACTACTAAAATGAATTCTTTAAGCGGAAACTTCGTATGCGCGATGCAGTTCTTCATTCTGATTAGCGGCACCTATCTTTTATCTTTAGAAGTGTGTGTATAATGTTTGTTACTCCTTCACGCTCAAACGGCTGAACAGATTTGGATGAAATTTGGTACCAGGATAGCTTGTATCCTGGATTAACCGCATAGGCTATTTTTCATCATCATCCATCATCATAATCCACGCGGATTAGAATAATGTACAATAATGTTAGAATAATCCAACTGGCTATACGTGAGTAAAAATTTTAAAGACAAAAACTCCCGAGTCGTTTTTGTCTTTAAAATACAAAACTCAATCCAAATAATCTTTTTGGAAATACGTGCCCCTCCTCCAACTTGCTAACTAGTTATTTTTGGAAATACGTGCCCCTCCTCCAACTTGCTAACTAGTTATTTTTGGAAATACGTGCCCCTCTTCCAACTTGCTAACTAGTTATTTTTGGAAATACGTGCCCCTCCTCCAACTTGCTAACTAGTTATTTTTGGAAATACGTGCCCCTCCTCCAACTTGCTAACTAGTTATTTTTGCAATGTAGCTGTTTCAGTGTTGGTTTTTAAAAGCTTTTATTTAACTTCACTTGTATGTATGTATGTATTTTGTCTGTCCTGGAATCTTGCAATTCAAATTTCGAGCACTTTCCGATTAGCTATCCGGCTGAAAATTTCAGGGTGAGCTCACAAACCGAAGCCAAAAGAATAAAAAAAAAACTTTTTAAACCTAAAAGTGGAAATGCAACAAAAAATGTGGTAAAAGAGAAGAAAAAAACTTAAAAACGTAGAAAGTGAAAATGTTTTTATTTTTTATTCTTATTATTTTGATCTTTCTGGCTCCTTAACATCAGTCGTAAATTACGTTCCTAAAAGTGAAACTCATACCACAAAAGAGAATGTGAACCTTGTCTGTTTTGGAGAGACGCAATAGGACATATTTTCATACAAACGCAGTTACGAGTTCAATAAAAATATGAATGAAACCAAACCTTGTATTGTTTTGAAATAATCAATAAGTTAAAAGTTACATTAAAGCAGCCGCTTTATGTTTTGTACTGATATTAAAACATGCTCTAATTTTTTTTTATTATTTCTTTTTAAACCTCTAATATTATTCCCTAATACGAGTATATATATCGGTATGGCATAGCATTAGATATATCATACAACTACAAGCAAACACACCACAGCTACATTCCTACAGCCGCGCTTCATGTGCATCAACAACAAAGATAGAGAGACATACGCAGACTGTAGCGCGAATGAGAGTCACTGCTAACACGTGCAACGCAAACGCCACTCCGATTGTCATCATCTTCAGTTTATACTTGTCCACTGCTGGACGTAGGCCTCTGATGCATGCCACTGAGCTAGGTTTTCAGCGCTGCATCCAGTTTCTGCCAGCCGCTTTTCGCAGGTCCTCATTCCACCTGCCCACAGGGCAACCTACGCTACGTTTGCCTAAGCGTGGTCTCCACTCGAGAACTCGTCTACCCCAAATGTTGGCGGTTCTTCAGGAAATATGACCACCCCAGCTCCGATTGTGACTAAGGCTAATAAGGCCAATTGTGTGTGTTGCACCTAATATATTCGGTACGCCCGAAGAACGGGTACCTAATCCAACCACTTCTTATTAGATCTATGGGCATAACCCGTTGGATCGTAGTTTTTGAATAAGAGCGTAACTACGTTTGTTTAGGATCGCGCTGATAGCCTGGTACAGTACTGGTTCCAGGATGACTCACTTCAATCATTCTGTCTGCACTGTTTGTTTAGGATCGCGCTGATAGCCTGGTACAGTACTGGTTCCAGGATGACTCACTTCAATCATTCTGTCTGCACTGTTTGTTTACATCTATATTTACAATAAAGCCAAGGTAAGTACCAAAAAAACTGTACAATGAAGATAAAAAAAAATGGTACTTAAAATAAGCTACAGAACAAAAACATTTTAAATGTTTTAAAAAATCTTTCTGTTTGTCTGTTCGCGCATACGACTACGACTACGTTAGTACTCGTAGTAGTTTTTACAAAGAAAAATTCAAAGAATTCATTTTTAAAACTCTAAGCTCTGATTGGCCTGTTTACACAGTGCTACACTTCTCTAATTTATAATATTAGTGTGATTATTTATTATTTTTGTTGGAGATTTGTATTGTAAATCTATTTTAATTTAAAATAAATCTTCTTCGACATTCAAATCCTCTCTTTAAAGACAATTATCCTTATAACATTAGTTTCTTGTTACATTTGCTTGTGTGCGTGTGAGTTGACATTGGAAGCCATAGGTTAGTCAGTCAAGCGTCACGCGTCGAACACATCGCCGGTCACTGTGTTCGTTGTCCAAACAATTTCGAAAGACATGCTCCGCGCCGCTGACAACATGTAGTGCAATAATGAGTGATCAACAGCTATCAGAACCTGAGGAAAATGGTGAGCCCAGCGGCGAAGAAAGGTACAGCTGACGCTACTACTCGGAATTTGTAGTTAGGAAGAGATATAGTGTGAGCTCTCTGCAATCTAGATCTAGAGGGTAAGCCTCTACCCTCTGCCCTACCTGGAAACGTCAATTAAAGTTAAATTATCATTAAACGCTGTTAAAACATACAAAACAGTGATTTTAATGCATAGTTTATTGAAGTCTCCAAGTATGGCAGTCAACGTTGTTTGGTAGAGTTCCGTACCAAAAAACGTTGACTTTTGGTAACAATTTCCATCAGGGACTCTCACAGTTTCTTAACTGATTTCAAACAGGAGGAGCAGGTTGTCTGCCTTTTGATGAGCCCAACGCCTTACGCCTGTCCCTAATCATTGCAGATACAACTTTCAATGTACAAAATCATTTGCGCTCACCTTGAGACGTCAGTTTTTAAGCCTCAAATAATCTTCAACTATTCATAAAGCTTATTTGCTAAAATCTATTGAAACTCAGTTTTGTCAGTAGAAAACAAATGCCATTTTTACGCTGCGAGTAGGTTATTTAACATAATGCTACATACGTTGTCAGTGGACATGGACCACTTTTGTTAATCACGTTAGATAGTTTTAAAACTCGGACCATTCTCGAGTAGATGGTAGTGTACCATCGTTTTCTCAACCATAGAGTGAACCGCATAAATTAGCCAGTATATTCTATGATCGTTCTTAGAGCGCATAAACATTTTCAAAATGCCATGTAGTAGCCGTAGTATTGCAGAACACTTTATCTAGTTTGCCTACATTTGGCAGATTTTGCAGACGTTCCTGCTCAGAATAATACTTATCTAGTTGATTATTTTAAGATTAAAGAAACTCTTTTCAGAAATAATCACCATAAATGTTTAATTTTATTTGGTTTGACTTGGTTCCACCAACCCAAGAAATAAAAGCATTATTCTGACCTACTTTAAGAACTACGATATCTTTTATTCAAATCCTGAATGTTTACGAAAACAATTAAGAATATGAATTATCTGTGCGGATATCAAAATCTTTTATAAAACTCTGACATAGTCCGCTAACAGTAATGGTGTGTTGACTGGCTAGTAATATGGACTCTTGTTAAAAGCACAAGTTTGGTATTCTGTGCGAAAAACCACCATTAAGATATGGACAGAATTAGGGTACACACACTGCCCGATAATAGACCAAAATGTACTGTTAAAACAAAGCTAAAAAGTTAAACTTGTATCAAGCATTCTAAAGATTTACAAGTTGACAGAGGCAAACTAGCATACTAAACCATTTCTGTTCAGACGTGTACTTCAGTGCGTCAGTGTCTAAACTTAGATCCTATAATTAACGATGGACAGTCTAAAAAGACTGTACCGATACAGTCTTTGATGCTATACGAGACTTTAGAGTTTATCTGAGGTTAGCGCCCACTGCCATTGTGGCTATGTTTTTAACTTAGATTAGAAGTTTTCTATGACAAAACATAATTATATATCTATACTTATAATAAAGCAGTAAGCACCGAGGGGACATGAAATAAGCTGCTGAACAAGAATATAACGTTTTTTTTAATCGTTTCTGTCTGTTTGTCTGCTGGAGCATCACGTCAAAACTACTGGATCGTTTGTAATGCTTGGTATACTTGGTATCTCAGTCCGATGTGTAGAAGCCGAGCAATCGATACAAAACTATTCTACGGCTGAAGGAATTTTGAGTTGTTTTTTTAGGTCCTGGAAGAGCACACAGGGTAATAACAAACCAGAGAAATGACCTCGCGGGCACAGATAGTAAATATTGGATTTTGTAACCGAATGAGGCAGTTTTTTTTAACAATTTTGTGGTAATTTTGATGGTTTTCTATTTCTTTTGACCTGCTAAACGTTTACGAACAGAACATGCCCTGCTATTCGTTCAAAATTTATAGGGACCCCAAGCAAAGTATTCCAAAAGGTAAGAAATTGAACAAGGCATTGACGTGATATACGTTTATTGTATTTAACTGTTCGTGAACATTGACAAAAGTGGCGAAAAAAATATAAATTACCTGTGAAACAGTAGGTACCGTGACATATCTACTGACTGACAGACAACACACAACCTAAACTGAAGGACCTAGAATTTGAAATTTGGTGAAAATATTCCTGGGGTTATGGATTCAATGGATTAGATTAGCACAGGACCGGAAAGACTGGCGTGAACGAGAGGAGGCCTATATACTCAGCAGTGAGTGGATACGGGCTGATTAGATAGATAGATAGATTCCTGCTGGGTAACAGAGGTGCGCTAAGGAAGGAGTATTTGAAACTCCGTCTAAATGTAATCTAACGAGAGTAACGAGGTGAAAGTTTGCAGGCGGGCAAAGCCGCGAGGCCATTAGTAAGATCACACGCCACACACACACAGTGTTAGCGTCACACGATTTTGACCCTTATTGATATAATCAGATTTAGTCAGATTCGCCATTTACTGTGTTCATTTAGTCAAAAAACTTATATATATATATATATATATATATATATAAATATATATATAAAGAAAATATTTTACACCTTCACAACTTACAACAAGCCCTTTTATTTAATATACGTGTGACATCGTGTAATCTGTACAGTTCGGTACAGTTATAATTTAATTATCAGTGATGGGCAAGATTTCTGCAAGTAGGTACGCGCGATTTAAGGTCAGCGCAGACTTAACGCCCCGGCACCGGATCGGCTACGCCTCGCCTCGGCGTTACGTAGTAACTATTTAGTATTCTGTGCTTACGGCGCGTGGTCAACCCGCCGTCACCGCGCCGTCAGCGCGCTTACGTTTCGCGGTGGCCGCGGCTTCGGCTGGCGGGCTCCACTTGCTCCTAGCGGCCTACCCACCCACGCCCAGTATTGGAAAAATAAAGTAAACAAAAAATTAAAAGGACAGTATTAGTAAAAAAATATTGTTAACCCCAGTTAAGGCAAACTTTACTACTCTTTTAAGTTTAGCAGTTTTTGAATATTACTTTCATTGTAAGAATTTGATGTTATAACATTGTTCAGTAGGAATAAAATCAGTACAATTCATATATTTGAATATCTATCTCTTTTACCTATTACATAGAGTGCAATATAATGACAAGTAATTTTCTACGGTGTTCATTTAGTCCAAAAGCATCTAAAATCAAAGTACTTACTTCATATCAATAAGATCACACGCCACACACACACAGTGTTAGCGTCACACGATTTTGACCCTTATTGATATAATCAGATTTAGTCAGATTCGCCATTTAATGTGTTCATTTAGTCAAAATACGTTGAAAAAAACAAAAATCGTCTAAAACCATCTAAATGGTTTTGGAGCTATGTACATTCCAAAAATTTGCGTCGCACTATTTTGATCTTTATTGACATTAATCAGATTTAGTCAGATTCTGCATTTACTGTGTTTTGTCTGACACTTTTCAATTAACTTGGGCTTTGTAAAAATATTAACATTAATAAATATTAATCAGATGAACAATGCGCGAACGCATAATTTATTTTCAATTAGGGTCATAAGCTCAAATAAAATAAATAAAGGAGCCTGAAAAATGTATTAAAATCCCACAAAAGAAATGAGTATAATTAAAAGAGGATTTAATATATAAATTTACCTATTTGTACCAAATTACACTTTTGTGCTTCTGTGCATCATTATGAGATACGTGGGACTAATATTAATATTAATTATCATTTGAGAATCTATAATCAACCAACGATTAATCTTATTTACATTAAATATATCTTCAAATATTGAATGATTACAAAATATACCAGGAATTAAAATCCCAGTAGTCCAGTTAATGGAACATCTGGGAAAAAAAACACAAAAAGACATACTGAACAACCATAGCGGGACTACTGGGAATACACCAAGTCTAGACGTCAGCCAGGCTGCCTTGCCGTAAGGGAGGCGTCGTCGGCCGTAGCCGGGTGGATGCCTAGCCGTCAACCAGCCGTAAGCGAGGCGTTCCAATGCTGATCCGTTGCCGGGGCGTTAAGTCTGTTTTGACCCTTAAGAGGGCTGCAATGGAAACAAATCTACTACCACAGAATAGGGAAAAGTACTCAATACTTGCTCATTATTACACACATGCCTAGGCGGCACACTATAACGGCCTTAGCAAATTGAATGAAACGCATAGGAATCGAAGGCATCTGAATTAGGCGTTACAAACGCACATACGCGTCGACGGCACCCAACGGGTTAATGTTCTGAGAAGTGTCCCACAGAATATAATATGTCCGGCCAAGAAAAATACTGTATTGACCACTTGGGTGGTATTTGACTATCCGGACTAATGTTGGCTCAACCACTTCGGTGGTATTGACTATCCGGACTAATGTTGGCTCAAAATGGACCTAAGCTAGGGAAAAACGCGTCGATATTATATTTGATTGTTCAGTTTACCCTGTTCTGGTATTTTTAACCGTTAGGAAAAGGATTGGATTTTGTATTTTCGGCGGGAAAATTAAATCGAGACGTAGTTTTGTTTTATTTTTCAAACTTGTTTTGCTTCGATTGTTAATGTGTATATAGGTGTTCGTTAACGTGCACCAGTGTAGGCAAATAATACAAACTAAAAAAATGTGCCATTTCATGTTCTCTCCGAATCTCTCTCCACCACTTTACTGAACGTGACTAGTCTTTTGATTACCTGACTGACAAGGACTCGACATTTTGACTATTTAGAGAGAAAAAACACAACTTGTAATATATCTTTGCTTGACGCTGGCTAAATGAACTAGTAGTGCGGAGCCAATCAAAATAATAATAAAAGGACGTTCTGTGGTTATAACATTATATTATTAGGTCGCCCTGTCAAGTGTATTGCAATCTAAGGAACTGAATTTTACCCACTTCCAGTTTACAAATGTAGGTATGTAATTCTGATGACAATACAATAACATGGTACCAACGAACTGGCAGGTGGATAACGGAACCCTTGAATGCCTGCTGGTAAACCATTCTAATTTGGGCTCATTAGATTTGTTTTAACGATTTCTATTCATTTGACTTGATGACAAGCACATTTACTTTTTTTTTGCTTAATCTGTACTGACCCACTGCTGGGCTAAGGTCTCCCCCAATTCCTTCCATTTATCTCTCTATCTTCTGCAAGTTCAAGCCACTTTACTTCGAAGTATCAAGTTCGTCGCGCCACCGCTTCCTTGGACGGCCTCGACGCCTTTGCTGCTCATTAGGTACCCAATGTGTGGCGATCTTTGCTCAAATTTCGGGATGCTTCCTGCTCACGTGACCGCCCAGTCCCATTAGAACTTTGCAGTTGATTCATCTGAAATACCTGTCATGGAACGCAGAACGACATCATTCTAACTCGATCAATTCGTTTTATACCTAGAATGCTGCGCTCCATTGCCCTTTGACAAACCTTGAGTCAGGACTTCTGACATTCAGGTGACCAGCCCGCTTACTCTCGAACACCATGCCAATTCATTGACGAACCCAACAGTGCGATTCTGCTAGAAAAACTAACCTGCACTGCAATGTGATCCTTACCTTTCGGTGTGGCAACATGTCCGCCATATTTGTTTAAAAAAAATACTTCCTCCCTCCACATCCCAACCGTTTCCCTACTTCCCCCCACCCTTCCCGCCTTTCTTTCTACCCTTCCCTTATTTCCCCCATACCTTTTCTCCACTTCCTCTCACTCTTTCTCCACTCTCCCCCTTTCTCCCACTCTGCCTCCACACCCTTCCCTTCAGTGTTCCCCCACTTCGCACCACCTTCCCTCCTTCCTCGACATCCCCACCATTCTTGCACTTCCCCCTATCTTCCCCTCACTTTCCCCCCTACCCTCTCCTCAGTT
The DNA here is from genome assembly GCA_946251855.1 of Alsophila aescularia. Classification (NCBI taxonomy): domain Eukaryota; kingdom Metazoa; phylum Arthropoda; class Insecta; order Lepidoptera; family Geometridae; genus Alsophila; species Alsophila aescularia. The sequence goes on from OX276384.1 coordinate 14,845,749, forward strand.
CTCACATCCCACCTTTCTCCCATTTCCCCCCCACCCTTCCCGTTTTTCTTCCTACCCTTCCCTTGTTTCCCCCATACCTTTCCTCTACTTCCTCTCACTCTTTCCCCACTTCCCCCACCCCTTTTCACTTCCCCCTTTCTCCCACTCTGCCTCTACCCTTGCCTCCAGTCTTCCACCACCTGCCGCACTTCCCGCACCTTTCCACGACATCCCCCACCATTCATCCACTTCCCCCTACCCTCCCCTCACTTTCCCCCTACCCTCCCCTCACTTTCCCCCTACCCTCCCTTCACTTTCACCCACCCTCCCTTCACTTTCACCCACCTTCCCTCACTTTCCCCACTTCCCTAAACCTTCCCTCACATCCCCCCACGTTGTAGTGCAGTTAGGTTTTCTAGTTGAATCGCACTGTTGGGATCGTGATTGAATCGGAATGGTGTTCGAGAGTAAACCAGCAGGACTGGGCACAGTAGGTTAGAATAGGTAGAATACACATGTCGATGAGTTTGCGCTTCAGAGAGATCGGAAGGTCTCCCTTCTTTTTTTTTACTATTTAAAGTTATTTCTTGCTATAAGAATCCATCGCTTCGCCGGTAGTACGCGTCCACCTTAACCGATTTACGTAAATTGGCTTCACCTTTCATTCATTCATTATGCTCCACATCTGTGAACACGGATCGGTCATTGTAACTTAACCCAGGCTTGGCAGCTGTCGGTTTAACACTCTGATGTCATGGTCTACTTGAGAACCGTGTCTGGAACGGGCGAGTGAACAAAGGCTGGTCGGCCATTGGCTATCCTAGTACTAAATACCTAGATATCTCTAGGAAGACGCGGGAGCTAAGCTCGCTTATTTATAGTCTAACTTTACCTTTTTCTTAAGGCGCTGTACGCTCCAAAATTGTTGTCCTGCTCGTCTAGGTCCAAGTTGAGTGGGAGAAGTGATACAGGTCGGGAGCAAATCTATACTTATAATAAAGCAATAAGTACGCAAAACTCTGTAAAAAGGAGATATTTAAAAAAAACTATGGAACTTAAAATAAGCTACTGAACAAGAATATAACATTTTTTTCAGTTTCTTTGTCTGTAAGTTTGTTCGCGCATCACGTAAAAACTACTGGAACGATTGCGATGCGGTTCACTGTAGGATAGCTTAGGGTTTGGCTTAAAAACTGGAGTACTTGGTATCTCAATCCGATGAGTAGAAGCCGAGTAAATGATAAAAAAACTTTTTGACGGCTGAAAGCATTTTGATCAAATATTGTTTATGATCACGCGTGCGGGCACACATAATTCATTGATTTTGAACGACATACGAGATGTATCGAAATCGCTAGGCGAGAAACTAGATCAACATAAACTACACATAATTCATTGATTTTGAACGACATACGAGATGTAACGAAATCGCTAGGCAAGAAACTAGATCAACATAAACTATAATACAAAGCAAATTCTGGGTCGATATTCGTAATAGTTTTAAAGATATTTCGCTTTATGACCTAAAGCAAAAAGTTTAAAAAAAATATTATGATCAAGAAAATTTCCTCAGGTGAAAATCTAGTTAAAAGACTAGAGAAATACGTATAAAAATATTTGCGTTGCGACTTGATTAAATTTATTAAATTTTTCATTCCAAATATAGGGCTTTTGCTTCTCACAGCGCGAGCGAGCGAGAGCGAGATTCCGGCACAGCTTATTTTATTCTAGTATAGTCCAAATTTGAACTTTTTTAAAGTAAGAAATCGTAGTAGCCGTTTGTTTGTTTGTTTGTCGTATGAGGTAGTACTGGCCTCTGACATGGCTTAACGACTGCTATTAATCAATAACAGCCGGGACTGACAGCTTAACGTGCCTTCCGAAGCATGGAGCGATGGAAAACCGCATATGACTCAGAAAAGCCTAGGTTTTGAACCCGGTATCGTTGGATTCTAAATTGCACTATAGAACTGTTAAGCCACCTTCGTAGTAGTCGTAACACAGGGAATCCTAGCACGGCTACTACCGAAACACCTAAGCTGCTCGAGACATAAATGATGTAAAGAATAAACATGTGTGATTTTTAGGTTAAGGAATTTTTACATTGTGTATGTAACTTTTGAAAATAAATATCTTATCTTATTATTATTTCTATAATTGTGAGAGGTTGTATGCCTATCTTGCTTGCGTGCGTTTTGTTTTCTGTTCCAATCCAGTTGCTCCGCACTACGTCGGTTTTAGGCATAGATCTAGTTACTTATAGGTGTAGTTCAACATAAAAAAGCTAAAGATTGTTTTCCTCTTTTTAGATTTGTTCGCAGTCGGGTTTTTGTTTTTATAATAAATAGATTTTATTTAAAAATAAAAGTTTATTATTGAGAGTGGTTGTTAATCAACTTTAAATTTTTATAGATCCTAAATGGTCATTTGAAATGAAAAATAAGAACAGAAACCTAAATATGATTTTCAAATAGATTTCATAGACTTAATTTTTTTACGCGTACTTACAGTTTATAGCTATAAAAAGTATCCAATTAAACTTCCTCAGGGTTTAAACTATCTCCATATACACTCGAGAGCAACGAATCCGGGTCACATAAGAAACCTATAAATCTCGGAAACTAAGAATGCTAGCTTAAAAACTTCTAAAAAAACTTTCAAACTCAAAGCATACTTAATTTACCTAAATTTTATTGATTTGATGTTTTTATAATATTTTATGTATTTCTCGTTGTTCATTAAATGTTAATTTTGACTTGTAAAAGTGCTGTTATTTTGCCTATCCATCCATACCAATATATAAAAGTGTTTTGTTTGTTTGTTTGGGGAGCGTTCACGTGATAACGGCTGGACGGATTTTGATGAAACTTGGAATGGAGATAGCTTATACCCTGGAATAAAACAAAGGATACTTTTTATCCCGGAAAAAAGTTTCCACGGGAATACAGGAAAAACTGGACAAATGTTGACGCTGTAAAAAACGGTTGCCATGGCAATGAAATAACAAGTATGTCAAAAAACAACAAGAGTGGTGCCACAGAATACCTAATAATACTACGTAGTGGTGACCTACTTTTGCATTGGTTTTTAATATCCTAGAGGAACATAGGATTATAGGATGAAAATAGTAAGTTTCCATGGGAAAACTGGAAAATATGGATTACTCGCTGTAAGGAATGGTTGCCATGGAAACGAAATAACAAGTCTGTCAAAAAACATCGAGAGCATTGTGCTATACCTGCGTTTGCATTGGCTTTTTATATCCTAGAAGAACATAAGATTATAGGATGTTTTTTTCGCGATAAACAGTAGTCCGTGCGGACCAGGTCGCGGGCGGGAAATCTAGTACTATATAAAAGTGAAACGTTGTCTGTTTGTTTGTTTGGGGAGCTTTCACGCGATAATGGCTGGACGGATTTTGATGAAATTTAGAATGGAGACAGCTTATACCCTAGAATAAAACATAGGATACTGTGCCCGCTGCTTTGCCCGTGCGGTCATATATCTGGGATATAAGAATTCTGTGTTATTCCAGGACCAAAAGTACCAATATCATCCAACTTCGTGCAGACGTCAAACAGTTGCTCGTACTCAACAGGGCCATTATTGCTATGACCATTCGGCCACGTAACGCGCCGCGTCAAGATATCTGCGTCGAATTGTTCGTGTATGTTCGTGAAGTTTCGTGATTTGCCGAACGATTACACGGCGCGACGCGTTACGTCTGAATGGTCATAGCGATTAATCGCCCAGGTTAAGATACCAAATACACCAGGGCCCCAATTCTACTAATTCAATTGCAATGAATGTTACCTCTTAAAAGTGGTAGAAGAGAAAAACAGATAAATTAAAAAAGAACTAAGAACGCTTATAGCGAAAAATTTCGCTTCTTCTACTTTTAAGAGGTAAAAGCGAAAATTATGCGAAAATTGTAGATAATTGTTATTGTTATTATAATTGTTTTATTAGGTTTGGAGCCCAGTTTTTAAGTCAAACCTTAAGCTATCCAACACTGAAAACCGGATCGAAATCGGTCTAGTAGTTTTTACGTGATGCGCGAACAAACAAATAGAGAGTCACAAATTTAGAAATAAAAACTTGCTAAGGTAACTTATATTACTTACCTTTTCTTTTAATTATCTTCACTTTTCGTTACCTACTGCTTTATTATAAGTATCGATTATGTAGTATGGGTAACTTAGCATGAAGCATGAGATATCCATACCAATATATAAAAGTGAAACGTTGTCTGTTTGTTTGTTGGTTTGGGGAGGATTCACGCGATAACGGCTGGACGGATTTTGATGAAATTTGGAATGGAGATAGCTTATACCCTGGAATAAAACATAGGATACTTTTTATCCCGGAAAATTGTAAGTTTCCGCGGGAAAACTGGAAAATGTTGATTCTCGCTGTAAGAAACGGTTGCCATCACAGAATGGTCTGTGGTTGTCATGGAAACGAAATAACAAGTCCGTCAAAAAACATCAATAGCATTGGAGCTATACCTACTTTTGCACAGGTTTTTAATATCCTAGAAGAAAAAAAGGATGTTTTTTTCGCGATAAACTGTAGTCCGCGCGGACGAAGTCGCGAGCGGGAAAACTAGTATCTCATATTATGCCCAAACTATCTGTGCCCGCGGCTTTGCCCGCGTGGTCTTTTCTGTGGGTTAAAAGTAACCTGTGTGTAATATACTCGTATTCCAGGACCAAAAGTACCTGTAAAGTACAAAATATCTGATACTAGCTTTCGCCCGCGACTTCCTCTGCGCGGGCTTCAGTTTATCGTGAAAAGAAGCACCCTATGTTCATCTAGGATATTAAAAACCAATGCAAACAACGCTCTTGATGCTTTTCGACAGGCTAGTTATTATTTCGTTTCCATGGCAACCGTTCCTTACAGCGAGTAATCAACATCGACATTTTCCAGTTTTCCAGTGGCAACTTAACATTTTCCGGGATAAAAAGTATCCTATGTTGGTCTCTATATTGTACAGTACCTATTTACAAAGTTTCAATCGCATCAGACGTTTTGGCGTGAAACCTTCCCAAACAAACAAAGAGACAACGTTTCACTTTTATATTTTGGTGTTGATAATCCAGCCGTCAGATAGTTTTTATCGATTTGTCGAATTCTAATAATCGACTAAGATACTTATTGCACCAGTTTTTAAGTCAAACCCGAAGCTATCCAACAGTGAAACCCGCATCGCAATCGGTTAAATAAATTGTAGGTGATGCGCGAACAAACTAACAGACAGACACGAATTTTAAAAACGTTATTTTCTTGTTCATTCGCTTATTTTAAGTACCCTAGACCATTTTTTTATTATCTTCTCTGTTTGTACAGACTTTTTGTTGATTACTGCTTTATTATAAGTATAGATTATGCCCAAATACTCGCTACGGTAGGTACTTGTACATAAAACCAGTCCCTAGATGGTGAGTGGAAAAAAATATCCGATATTTCCGGACATCCGTAAAAGAAAACGACAATACGCGAGAAAAAACATTACAAAAGCAGCTGCCATTCGAACATTATCCATGATGCATAACGTGCGGGCGCCACCGGGCGACTGAGCTCCTTGCGAAGTTGCACGAGTGTGTAGACACTTACTTCAAATTTCGGTCAACTTCGAACCGTACTTTGTCGAAGCAACTTCGCGAGCAGTGTAGTGCAGGTTTAATATTATTAATAACGCTCCAAATCCACAGTACTTCAAAGTCCTGTGGCACTGACCTGTTGTGGTCAGTTGTGATTTCATGAGAAAAAGTGTTACTTTTTCCGTATATGGAAAAACCCTACTTTACTAAGAATTCGTATTCGCCTGTGAATTTTAGAAGTAAACAACAATTATGTATGACCCTTAGGATTTACATTTATGTAGAGCTAGCTGCGCCCTGTGGCTTGGACATAGTATAAAACAAAATTTCCATGTCTGTCTATCTGTCTGTTTGGCCGCTAACTCCTAAACCACGCAACGGATTTTGATGCGGTTTTCACCATCAGTAAGATAATTTTACGCATATGAGCATACGAAACCTGAACGTAGCGAGGCAAGTGGAAGCGGAGTGAAGGTCGAGTGTGCGAGAACTTCATAATATTCACTTATTTTTTTCTAAATTACACCTCTGCGAAGTCGGGACGGGTCGCTAGTTTGGTATACGATGTTTAGGTTTAGGTTAGGACGTACGAGGTGCGTAATGAGCCGTTTTCCTGTTCGAAAAATATGAACTTTATTTTATCTAAAATAGATGGCGTTGGAATGTAATAAACAATATCTGTCAACTGTATTGCCCACAGAGTAATAATGTTAGTTTTGTTCGTTTTTGCATAGTGGTGTTTTTTGTGTACAGTAAATACAAAAAGTTATTGTGTTTTATACATATAAACCTTTTATTTAATTAAATATATGAAATTATCTATTGAAATTTGTAATAGAGTTTGTTCCGTCGCTCGTCGTGACATAAATAAATATATTTGGGACAATTCCACGCCAATTACCTAGCCCCAAACTAGGATACTCTGAACTATGGGCACTAGATAACGGATAAATTTCCATAGATACAAATGTAAAAACATGGGACGCCATACCAATGGTTGACATTATGATCATAGTGGTTTACAGTGATTCCGAACGTCACAGATAATTTACTGAATGCAAGCCCAGGACCATAACTGTCACTTTTTGATTTGACATTTATAATTTATTGAGATCTACGCCATCTACTATTCCTCGGAAAACATTTGTTTAAAGAGAACGTCTCATTGGGATTGCGATGGAACGACATTCTGGAAGTTACAGTTTCAGTCAGGTCCTCTTTCGTGGTGGTTCTTTTCGTAGCCTTTTTTTTTCAAATACATCACAATTGTGCCTACTGTCGAAGATACATAATACACCACAATTGTGCCTACTGTCGAAGATACATAATATAGTCATAGAAAATACGAGAATACCTATTGTCCTCTTCCCAAATTGGGAAAACCTTTTTATGTGTGACCAAGTTACAACACATTATTTAATCTGTGGTCATGGAAACCACGTTCAGATGACTCGTAGGTCTCCAATTTAAGTACTAATAGTCATTCTAGTGCTGTTTGTTGAAAATATATGTATCGAGTTTGTACTTGGAATAGAATATTGGATGAAATAATTATATGATTAAAAAAAAACAACTATAAATGGGTTTACTAAAAAATAATACTGTTTTTTTTTTTGAAATAATTTAGTACCATAATTAGTTAGGGCCAATCTGCAAATCATTACAAATTAATTTTTTTAAAAAGAAGTTTTTGTGAGTTTTTTTTTTGCCTTTTCTCTATTTATTTTATAAAGTTTTTTTAAATTGTTTTGTCTTCGGTTTGTGAGCTACCCTGAAACTTATAGCTTATCGGGAATTGCTCGAAATTTGAATTGCAAGATTCCAGGACAGACAAAATACATAGATACATACATACATACATACATACAAGTGAAGTTAATAAAAGCTTTTTTAAAAAAATACAGATCAATTCAAAAATCCTGGAATGAGTAAACGAACATACACGAAAAAGAAAGTTTTACATTACGACATTATATTAAGTTTTACATTGAAGTATCATGTGACTGACTGGTAATTTTTAATAGAAAAATGAATATTTTGTTGTTGGCACCTTAACAGCGGTCCTGTTGTTTCCAGGTGGGCGGCTTGGTCGGCCATGGGGTGCTTCGGCTCTCCGGGGGGCAAGAGCGGCGGCGAGGGCGACGACATCAAGTCGCAGAAGCGCCGCAGTGAAATCATCAACAAGCAGCTGCAGAAAGATAAGCAGGTAACTAACATCTTCCCCCCGGGAACTGGGGGCCATTCTTCATTGTGCCGTTCAATGGAGCGTTTTGCCCTTAATCGTCACGCTGGCGAACGCAGGGCGTAGATTCTCGCACCGGTGACGCTGCTGTCCGTCACCGGCCTGTGTCATTTGGTTACGCTTGTTTTGGCATGGTTATACCGCCATCTGTCGGTCGCCAGAGCCTCGATCGTTATCCAGTATGACCGCGTGCAGGTTGCCTTGGAGCAGGATGGTATTTCGTTCCTGTCAACATTAGGAGAGGCCTGCGTCCAGCAGTGGACAAATATAGGCTTATGATGAAACATCTTTTAGACTAAACTGCAGGTCGAAAGTGTTTTTTTGGCTGTATGCTCTCAAATGTATGTCCTGCGCGTCCAATTGCAGTTTGAGGGAGAGAGGTGATGCAGCTTACACTTACTTACTTCGACTTTAAATTGAATGATTTTGAACGACATACGTGATGCATCGAAAAATATCTAGGCAAGAATCTAGATCAACTTAAAAACTATCTCGTATAGCAAATTCAGGGTCGATATTCCTAATATTTTTTTTAAGATATTTCGCATGAAGACCGAAGAAGAGAAAAGTTTAAAAAAACATCGAGAGTGGGTGAAAAATCTGCTTGAAAGATATTTAAAAATACTAGCGTTGTGCAGACTTGATTAGAAGTTATACACTTTTCACTCCAAAAATTAAATTTAAATAAAAAAAAAAAAAAGTTTTATTTTTAATTGTATTGTCACTTTTTACTATTTTTTTTGTTTTTTCTTCGATTTGTGAGTTTCCCTGAAAGTTTCATCAGGATAGCTAATCGGGAAGTGCTTGAAATTCGAATTGCAAGATTTCAGGACAGACAGAAATACATAGATACATAGATAGATACATACATACAAGTGAAGTTAAATAAAAGCTTTAATTAATAAAATAAAATAAATTAAAAAATAGGGATTATGTTATTCACAGCACCAATAAAACAATACATAAGTTCAAAAACTAAAACCCGGGTAAAAAATAGCATATGACACTCTCGCGTTGAATAAGAATCGATTGATACCTCGCCTGTCAAAATCGGACCAAATTTTAGGTTGAACACATAACGCTACCTTTGCTTCGCCGTAGTCAGATAAAAAAAAGCGTTTTACACTATAAACGAAGACGAATCGATTGATACCTCGCTTGTCAAAAGAGGACCAAATTTTTGTGCATTCAATGCTTCAGACCTAACTATCGATAACTATCGCCTATTGTACTCTATTTAAGTTAAATGTCTTGTGTATGATTTATTTGGTGTGCAATAAAGCGTTTATCTATTTATCATTCGAATATGCAAACAGGCGACACTGGGTTTCATACAAAACCTTTCGAACTTTGGTGTGAGAAGTGGTTTCTGTACCACCCCTCCTCTCCGCGGGTGCTGTGAGAACCAGATAAGGGAATCCAGGAAATAAGCAATTACATATTTTCTGAGTATTTATGGTGGAGTAGGCTACTTCGAGAGCCCGCCTGGGGAAGTACCAAACTTTTGCCAGATCTTCAACCGCCAAGCAGTAGTTTGTTTGTCGAATGAGTTAGTGCTGGCCTCTGGTGTCAGAATTTGTCAGGCCTCTGACATGCCAAGACGTAGTGTGGAAACACTACTATGTTCCGCTGGCTACTGGTCATGAGATTTAATAACCAATGTCTCAAGGTGACAAGCAAGATTATGTAACCGAAAATCTGGGTGGATTTGCAATTATTGTCATAAGCATACAATGACGCTTACCATCAGGCGAACGACTTGCTCGTCTCATCAAAGTGTGTGGAAGAAGATAGACCAAGGCTTTATTTTTGATGTGTAAACAACTAATGGCGCGGTACGGGCGTAACGACGACTCTTGGCACCGCTCGAAGCTCGTCGGCTCTTTCCGCCTTAGCTCGGCCATATTAAAGTTATAAGCCAACACATACATTTTTTATAGAGCAAAATGTAAATACTCCAGTTGGGAATTGAACTCCGGTACTACAGACTGGCGGCCGAACAGTCTCCCGTTACGCCTACCAGACTTATGGTATTAGGCCGAAAAGTAAGTATAGATCAGATGAAGAGTTGCTGATTCACAGTTGACCAATGAGAGCGCGTGGTGCAAAACGCTGATCTTTGTTTTAGTTATTTTATTTTTATATGTTTACACATATGCCAGGCGACCCGCGACGGCTCATTTTTTAAAATTATTTTTAGGGTTCCGTACGCCGTAATGAAATAAGCAACCTTTATAGCATCACCCGTAAGTCTGTCTATCCGTCTGTCACAGCCAATTAGCTCCGAATCTACTGGACCGACTAAGAAGAAAATGGGTACTTTTTTATGTGGGGGTCATTTTTGGGGCACCTACTTGGTAGAGATTAATTAAGCACCTTGGTTATTAATGTTAGTTGTAAAATAAACTAACTAGATGGCGCTACTGTGCACCGCTAGATAGTTTGCAAAAAAATTTGTACGCGCGAGGTCTACAGCTCACAGAGCCACTAGTAATAATATTAATCAACGTACGGTACCCTCTCCACGCGAGCTTAACTCGTACTTGTCCGGTTTTTTTCTATATCTGATCCATGCCACAGAATAAATAATAGTACAAGCTCCATGCTATATTGTATTGCTCGTACTGAAGTTGTTTATCTAACGTGTTCCAGCTGTACCGCGCCACGCACCGGCTGCTGCTCCTCGGTGCCGGCGAGTCAGGCAAGTCGACGATCGTGAAGCAGATGCGTATCCTGCACGTCAACGGGTTCTCGGACAGGGAGCGCCGCGAGAAGATCGAGGACATCAAGAAGAACATACGCGACGCCATACTTGTGAGTATTTGAACCGTTAGTTCGCCCTTTTAGCCTATATGTGGCGCCACAAGTCGACGTTCGTGAAGAAGATATGCATACTAAATGTCAACGGGATCTCGGACAGGGAGCGACGCCATACTGGTGAGGTTTTGTCCCGGTAGTTAGCCCCTTTTGCTAATAGATGGCGCCACAAGTCGAGGGTCGAGCAGCAGATGCGCATCATACACTTCAATGGGTTCTCCCATATGAAGCGGCGCGACAAGACCGAGGACATCAAGAAGAACATACACGACGCCATACTTGTGAGGTTTTGTCCTGGTAGTTCGCTCGTTTTACTAATAGATGGCGCCACAATTGAGGGTCGTGAAGCAGGTCCTTCACGGCAACTGGTTGTCGGATAACATCAAATGCAGAAGTTCCAAGATATCAAGACTACACGACACCATACTGTGATTATTATGAACCGTTTGTTCGCTTGTTTTGTTAATAGATGTGCCGCCATACTTGTTAATACTATGAAATGTTAGTTCGCTTTTTGCTGTCATAGATGGCGCCAAGCGTCGATGAAACTTTGTTCATCAGTGGATCCAACAGGCAGATGATGTGATGTTGTGACGAAGATATCCCTTTTCATCAACATTACAACCTCATTTCATAGTTTATCCATTCTCATATTAAAATAATTCTATTGAAGCCTTCATATTTTCTTGCATTCATACATTTGCTCGCTACGCTTGGCTATGTAGGACGTGCAGTTTAAGTCATAATATCTAAGTATCATACCTATCGTAGCGCTCACACCGCTGCATTTTTTTACTTTTAGAATTACAACATCCATCGTTACTTTAAAAAAAAATGCCAGTAAGCGTAATTCATAATTCATAAAGCAACGCTCGTGGTGCTTTTAGACTTGTTATTTTTCGTTTCCACAGTAACATATCGGTTCTGTATTTTTAATTTTATCCATTACAAACAAACATACAAAAAATGAAATCTTTACTCTTTATAAAAATAATGAGGTAAACTTTGTGCTTAAAATAACAAGAAAACTTAAATATGATATAATTAATATATTTATTAAGCCCTAAATATAAATAAAGTAGGTATGAACCAGAATAGTATCCAGTTTAATTTCTTCACAAAATTAGCTCTGAATAATTTTAAATAACCTGTCTTTTGAGCGTAGCGACTTCTCCGTCCATCGACTTGTACAATGTTCGTGTTTCTGATATATGTCACCAGCGAGTGTCCCCTTGAGACGGTGGATCAGAACTCGGGGGATCTCCGGTGACAATGCGATGTGATTTAACGTTGTTTGTTGTGACGTTTCAGACAATCACCGGAGCTATGAGCACTCTAACGCCTCCAATACCTCTTGAGAAGACGGAAAATAAGGCGCGCGTCGATTACATTCAGGTGAGCTTTTTATTTTACACAACTAAAAGAGAGTTGATCGGAGTTCAAGCTTAGGATATTTCTCCATGTGGCTCATTTGTTTTATTAGAGTCTGATGAAGCCGAGGTAAAACGGATTATAAAGACAATGGCATTATGCTCAGACTGTGCAACAGGTCGGGGCAATATTTCTAGTACATTTTTGAAAATGTTTAAAAGTTTTATAGTACCCCCAATCACATTGACATGTTTCCTTTAGGTTTTAAGAGAGCTGTAGTCCATCCAATTCATGACGCTGGAGACAGAGGCTGTGACAATAACTACCGCCACATTTCAGCCTCTTAGTCCAAAGTTTTTGAGCGCATTCTTAATATCAGAGTAATCAAATATTTAGAAGATAATAATATACTCTCTTTGAATCAATTTAGATTTCGTCGTAACAAGTCAACCTCTGATGCGGTACTCCTACTCACTGATAACGTCGTTCAAAACCTCTATAGTAAAAAGAAATGCCTTGCTATTTTTCTTTTGGGCAAAGGCTTTTGATACGGTCTCAGTCCGGATCCTTGTTCACAAGCTGGATTCGATAGGCATAAGAGGGAATAAACGAAATCTCTTCTACAGTTATCTTACAGATAGATCACAACTTGTAAGAATAGGTGATAACGTAAGTTGTGACCTTCCTGTTACCTATAGGGTGCCACAAGGCAGTGTTCTGGGCCCTACATAATTTCTGGTATATATTAATAACCTGACCTCATGACGGATACGGGTAAAGTTGTCTCGTTCGCCGATGACACTGCTCTATTATTTTCTGCCACCACATGGAGTGACGTTTCCATAGCTACGCAAAACGGTTTTAATTGAGTTACTAATTGGTTAAACAATCAATTTCATACCTTTTGCTATGCGTAATATTAGCCTACCGCCTGAAGGAGAATATTCCATATGACTACCTCTTGCACTCTTTCCAATTCTGGATGTTGCTCATGTTGATTAATTCCTGTGTAATCTTTTATGAGTGTGGGTTGATCCACTATTCTTTATAAAAACCGTGTCCCTCCAATAAAAAAAAAACTCACTAATAGTAATACTTTATCGAGATTTTATATCTTGAACAGACATTTAGAATACATAGCATTATATTAAAGAGCATTTGATTATAAAATATCAATTATTTTTCATTAATTTTATGGTAACTTAGTTGACAAAAGTCTCTTTCCAGTACAGGTAAATCTTTGAAATATAGTTATTTTTAACCAATTATGAAGCATAAATTAACCGGAAAAAAATTACTCGTTAAGGTAACTTAGGGGACAAAATTGTACACACACAAACAAAAAAAATAAAAATTGGCTAGACAAAAAAAAACTGCACTGACTGAATAAAGTGTAGTAATATATATTCTAATAAAGTAGAAAAGAAAAGTTAACAAAACGATCATTTTTCTTTTTGTGTTTTGAAAAATGCTAAAGATGTACAAAGAATAGTTACAATGTATATGAACATGTTTACAATGTAGAATCCGGATTTTTGGCCATCCAAAAAAGAAAAAAAACTTGTATACCAGCTGGTTTCACGACCCCTCGTGGTGCATTGCAGGACGTGGCGTCGCAGCCCGACTTCGACTACCCGGCGGAGTTTTACGAGCACACGGAGGCGCTGTGGAAGGACCAGGGCGTGCAGCGCACCTACGATCGCAGCAACGAGTACCAGCTCATCGACTGTGCCAAGTAGTACGTACACTTTGTGATTGTTTAGTTCTACTAGCACACGGAGGCGCTGTGGAAGGATCAGGGTGTGCAGCGCACCTACGATCATTTATACATAATTTACGGTTAAATGAACAAAAATAACAACCGCCTGAGTTGATACTGTTCTTGATGCTAGGGTTCGGATAAAATTAATGTATGGCAAGTAAACCAAAAATTAACACCTTTATTCGAAAAACCACAAAAAGAAATTAAACTGACAAGTAACACTCAAATACTCTTTAACTCGACTGTACACACTAATCAATTATCACTTGCTACTCGCTTTGAATCACTTTGATCGTTTCGTTCCGAATGCCAAGTCAAGACTGTTCCAGGTTGCTGCGCTCATTCCTGCAACGTCCCTCCATTTAGGCTTAGGCGCACCAGTTTTTATCCACTCAGGAATTGGCTTGATATCTGGGTCATTTTGCTGTGCCAGCTGCAAGATTTTTCTCCACTCATTACCGAGGTCCGTTCTCAACATTCTAACAGGTACCACTTCTTGCCTTTCAGAATGCTTACAATTCTCCGAACAAGATCCCCTGTACAGTGCCTCCGAGTAACTGTGAGATCTTCCATCTTTCATGTACAGGTTTTTCCTTTCGTGAGCTTGTGAGGTAAAGAATCCAGTATATTTTTCAATACTCGACTGTACCCGCCCAGCGGTTCTGGCGTCTATTCGTTTCCCAGTGTCTTGTCCGGTAACAGCGCTGACCACCCGCCAGTTCTGTGATCGATTTTCCCTGCCAACAACTCGCTTCGGGCAGCTGGGCCTCTGGTGACCTTCTCTCCACACTCGTAACATCTAGGGATAAACCTAGGGCGAGTGTCAAGGGTAGATGATGCCACAACTTCCCTGATGCGATGGGCTCAAAGATCATAACGTGCAGTCTCCACCTCCAAAGCTTCCATTGAACGGCGGCACTTTGAAACCTCGCGCCGAAGATGTTGCAACAACCGGAGCTGGTATTTCGTTCCCAGATTTCAGGACACCCAAAGTTATCTTCATGTCCGTGATCTGGGTTTCAGTTTCGGAGAGGCGGCTTTCAGTTTTGGAGAAGCGTTTCTCATGAAGACCTGCTCCTTTACATCTTTGAGTTGTTTTCCCAAAAGTTGCATGCCAGTCTTTTATGAAGACAGTCTGTTACTGTCGGCGAGCCTGCTCCTCCTGTCGTTACTACTCCTCCTGGCGGTGAGCCTGCTCCTCTCTGTCACGCTGCAACTGCTCTTCAATTCGTTGGGCTTGCTCCTCTCTGTCCCGCTGCAACTGCTCCTCAAACAGACGAGCCTGTTCCTTCTGTTTGCGGGACTGCTCCTGGAGTAATGACATTAAGCCCGAAAGGTCAAATGGGGCTACAGAAGACGGAGAATCTGCAGATGAACCAGCGAATGGACCGGCGGCCGCGGTGGCGTCCAACTCAGTGGCTTCTTGATTGTCACCATCACCAACCACTTGTAATGGCGAACCGAACCGCCTTTTATCCATTTCCCTCTCGCGTTGGCTTCTCGTTCTCATGCAGTCTCTCTGCCGCTTTGGTGTAGCCAGCATTATTTTATCCCACTTCTGACACCAAATTGTTACGAGCTGGGGTTCGGATAAAATTAATGTATGCCAATTAAACCAAAAATTAACACCTTTATTAGAAAAACCACAAAAAGAAATTGAACTGACAAGTTACACTCAAACACTCTTTAACTCTACTGTACACACTAATCAATTATCACTGAATACTCGCTTTTTAAATTGTTTTTTTTTATCGCTTTGAATCACTTTGATCGTTTCGTTTCGAATGCCAAGTCAACACTGTTCCAGGCAGCCAATGCGCGCCCTATTTATACTGTAAGGTACTCGTATGTACTAGCAGTAGTCGGTAGGTACTTGAACTTTTAAGGTCGTCGATGCCTTTGATGTTGCCGGTTCGCGCCGCGCCTGTGGGTACTTACGGCCGGCGGCGCCTTTGATATTGCCGCGTCGCGCCGCGCCCTTATGTACCTACCTGCGCCACTGGTGTGTTCCAGAATGTTCCTTTAAATGTAGGTATTGCGTCATCCAGCCACGCTTCTGGAACATTTTGTTACCTACTGTTTTTCTACGAATCGACCGGCGTAACAATACTAAAAGCATTATCTAGCAGTCAACTGAACAACAGAGTAGGATGTAGGCGTGCGTCAAATATAATAAAGGGGTAAAAAAAATATAAAAAATTAATCAATTAATATAAATTGATAAAATAAGCGAATACAATCTATTTTCATTTAATATCTAATAACACAAATATTTTACTTTATACATACCGACTTCTCATTGATTAATAGCAGTCGTTAAGCATGTCAGAGGCCCTCGGGTGGCCTGACGAACTCTGACACCAGAGGCCAGCACTACCTAATACAACATACAAACAATGTTATATCGAAGTAAAAGCCACCATGATAATTGTAATGTGTGTCAGACATTCATATAAAAGGTTCTGATTGAGAGTTTAGAAAGCAGTTATCTAGTGTTTTTTAATTGAAATATTAAATTAATCCCTTGTTTTTGTAAATATAAACCGTTTTTTTTTTATACTTACTTATACTTATTTAATACTTACGCAACTTGGTATTCTTTTAAGGCAAAACCTTTGTGCACGACACAATACATGATTAGCGGTAATTTAAGTTGAATTTTCATTATCAGGTGCACTTAATGCTGCGTGTTAGAGTCGGTATTGCTATGAAAATGTGATTGCATCAAATCGCTTTGTATTAGGGAATCGCACTGCTGATCTTTATATCTATGGATTGGCTTTGCCGTACGTTTGTTTGTGCCGATTCAAAGCGCCCCCACCGAACGTGTTTCATGTCCTGACGTTATTCAGGACAAACCAACGACGTTTTTGGACGTTGTTTGAAAACCAGCGTTGCGAGACTACTGTCCTCGCAGCATTTATGCTGAACTTGTTCCTTTTGTGCACAGCAGATGCATTAATGTTTATTTAGTTAAGTACTTTACTTTTATATCTTGTAACATGTATCTTGTTTGTGCATAATAAACGTCTTTTCTTTCTTTCTTTCTTTTTTTCACAATAAACGTTAGTTCCGTGGACGCTCACTACTGCCAAACTTTACTGCTAGCAGCGCCAAAATAGCGATAATAAAATGCTCTCATTGCGACGTTCGTCAAAAACCTGTCTAGAGTACGAAGTAATATGCAGTTATCCGTGTCTAGGGGACTTAAAACAAGACATAAGTTCAAAAACCCGAATACGGTCGTGTAAAAAAACATATAACACTTTTGCGATGAAGATGAATCGATTGATATCTCGCTTGTTATAATCGGACCAAGTTTTTAGTTTGAACACCCCACACACCTTCCTTTGATTCGTATTTTTGACCTTCCTTCTAAATAGCCTATGACACTCTATAAATGAAGACGAATCGATTGACACCTCTCTTGTCAAAATCGTACCAATAAGGGCGACTCTATGGTGGAACATCCACATAACCACATACATACATAAATATACATACATAGACTGTTAAACTCTAATGAGTAGCTTATTAGTAGGGTAATTACCCTTCCCTTGCTTCGCCGTAGTCGGGTAAAGCTACTGAACAAATATACACGCCGAATATATCATTTTTGAAAATAGTGTCTGTCTGTCTGTCCGTACTTTTGCGCATCACGTAAAAGTTACTGGACCTAATTGTATCTCAATCCGATGAGTAGAAGTCAAACAATCGATAAAAAACGATATGAACGAAATTTATAGGTACTTTTGGTCCTAAAATAACACAGACTACTTTTAACCCAGATAAATGACAGCTCATACCTAACATGTGTATCTATTCCAGCTTCCTGGACCAAGTGCACATAATAAAGCAGCCGAACTACACTCCGACGGAGCAGGACATCCTGCGCTGCCGAGTGCTCACCTCCGGCATCTTCGAGACGCAGTTCGTCGTCGACAAAGTCAATTTCCAGTGAGTACTGTCAACTGGCGCAAAACGACTCAACTGAGACCCTCCTCTTGCACGAAAACAAAAAAACGTACCTAGTTAAAAAAAATATGTTATCTCTTTCGTTCTACTGTCTGCGTATGTCTCTCTATCCTACTTATCTTAAATTTTTCACCCAGAGTAGACACTAGCCCGAGTAGCCCCGGGCTAGTGTCACACACACAGCTGTGCGAGTGGGTCGTAGAGATCGTCTAAACCGCGGTCGCGATACAGATAAATGTATTGCTGTCCCGCTCGCTCATCGCTCATGTGCAAGCGCGACGGCAATACATTTGTGCGCGAGCGATAGAGATAAGTAATCAGGGATAAACAAAAATCAGGGGTACGAAATTCTTTCTGTATCGTGACCGGGCTTTAGTCAAAAACTGAACGCCCCTCCAATGTGTTTACGCCAATTTGGTAAAGCACTTGTGTAACCCGATATAATTCCCAGCATGTTCGACGTGGGCGGGCAGCGGGACGAGCGCCGCAAGTGGATCCAGTGCTTCAACGACGTCACCGCCATCATCTTCGTGACCGCCTGCTCCTCGTACAACATGGTGCTGCGCGAGGACCCCACGCAGAACCGGCTGCGCGAGTCGCTCGAGCTCTTCAAGAGCATATGGAACAATAGGTGAGGCTTGAACTACTACAGTTGTTGGTCCTTCGAGACGGATTGAAGATGAATCAATCAATTAACGGCATCATCCTATTCCATGGTGCTGCGAGATTAGCTCGAGCTCTTTAAGAGGATAGGACACACACGCGGCTTCTACAGGTTTTGTCATACATTTGCGTTTTGGGAGAAAACGTTTCTACCATACTAAACATAACCAAATCCAATAATTGTGGTCTCTTTTTATTAATCACAGAATAAACTATGTTTGTAGTTTTTTATTTTTATCATAATTTGTAAACAATTTGAATTAATTAGTGATTTAATGCCGATATTTTCTCTCAAGTTTGTGTTTAAATGAAAAATTATAATAAATTAAGAAAAAATAAAATCTACAAACGTAGTTTATTCTGTGATTAATAAAAAGAGACCTGAATTATTGGATTTGGTTATGGTTTAGTATGGTAGAAACGTTTTCTCCCAAAACGCAAATTTCACGGAAATGTAAGGCAAAACCTGTAGAAGCTGCGTGGGTGCCGTTCGGTCTTAAAATCAAATGGAATAATAGGTGAGAACAGTCTGAGTAAACTGACAGACCGTAATGTCACTTTAGGATTTCGGATGTTTTTTTCGCGATAAACTAGACCGCGCGAAGTCGCGGGCGAAAGCTAGTACAAAATAATTAAAAAATTCTAATCGACGTATTTTAAATTTGACGTTCGGCTGACCACTGATTGTCAAACATATTACTTATCTGTGAAATGGCGAAAAAAATAATTACTGCCTTCATGAATGAGGTTCACATATTCTGTATATTTCTGTGTTTTATTGGTCTACTTATCGATTGACTGACACTCACGCCTCCATTCAGTTCACAGATAAATTGGTGGCACTGTGGCAAATTCAAGTTCAAGTGCGGTATTGTTTTTTCCCAGCTGACTACTAGGTTTCAAGTACAGTTGTAGGGGCACCGTATAATGTTACTTACGATACGTCATTAGATTAATTTTATAAAATATTATCAGATCGCAATAAACCACTTACAAGAACGGTCGCTTTTCATTGTGCGCTCGTTGCTCGCTCGCAGCGTTGTGATTGAACATATCTTCGAACCGGATTTGAGCGAAGACTTCTACGGTTGCGAATCGGCTGACCGGCTTCCCACCAGCGGGTTCCACCGGCACAGTTGAGAAGGCGCATAAGACCGTGGAGGTTTTTTTTCTTATCCTATACCTATGTGGAAACATACGTCCATGAGCACAACAGGCTGAAGCAAAGTTAAAGCACACATCGCTCTGGGCAACAACAGCCACAACAAAACATCACCTCACAACCACAATGGAGGGACTCCTACAGTGTCAGCAGATCATCGCTGAAACTATACAGAAAATATCAACAAACACCAACAAGGATTCTGCGAGTCGAAACACGATCGAATATGTCGAAAAACGTTTAAAATCCATTGAACAATTATGGAGCGAGTTCGAAGGGAATGATGCCATATTAACAGAACGTTTAAGTGCAAGCCACGAGTACTTTATCTCAACGGCATACAAACACGTAAAGGATCTTTACGAAGTTACTTGTGAAATACTACGCAAAACAACAACAGTGCCAACCGTTCCAAAGCCTGGGGTAAGTTATAGTGAGGCGGAAGGTGAGCGAGGGAAGATGGAACCACCCCTGGAAGACAGGGGAATGCTATCAAGGTCGGACGAATTAATAAGCCAGCAGCGGACCAACTTTCGTGCACTGTCACGTATTGTGCGAGGGATTAACATAGAAAACATCTGTGAAAAGTAGGAAATTGAAGACTGCTTAAAAACTTTACACAATCGTTGGAAATTAATTGACGACCTCCACTGGCAAATAGACAACCTGCTTGTAGGTTCTGATGTGGACTATGAGGAAGAGTACTCAAAAAATGAAGCCAACTACAATCCGACAAAAAGGAGCCTCAATCATAAACTCAGTTACACGAGTCATCAGCGTGAAGCAGTCTCACAATTGGAAATACCTACATTTTCGGGAAACTACATTCAATGGCCAACATTCAAGGACTTATATTCCAAGGCCATCCATAAAAATCCGCAACTCTCAAAATCACAAAAAATGCAGCACCTCAAGGGTAAACTTCGTGGAGAAGCAGAACGCATCGTGCAACATCTGAACATTTCACATGAAAATTACGATGCCTGTTGGAACATACTTACGCAAAGGTACAACAACATACAACTACTTTTCACGAAGCAAGTGCAGATTTTTATGAATCAACCAACAATGACTAGACATTCTGCTTATGAATTAAAACGCCTTCATGATACAAGCTTGGAGTCTATTCATGCAATCAGTAACCTTGGAGTTGACACCTCGACGTGGGATCCAATCCTTGTCCACATAATGACGGAGAAAATGGACCCCGAGACCTACACGTCCTATATGGAAAACAGAGAGAACGCTCGTGAGCTGCCATCATTAGATGAATTGACATCCTTCCTTGAAAACAAGTTTACGGCATTGGAACCAATTAACAAGGGAAAAACAAGTTATCCACCGAAACATGATCAAGGTCATCCCAAGGAACCAATGCCAAAATCTATACAATCGAACCCTCTTTTACGTCGATCATACATCGCCACAGGTGAAAGCACATGCCCGCTATGTAAATTAAACCACATTTTGATTTACTGTAAAACATTTCAAGGGCTGTCTCCCGAAGAAAAAAATAACAAATTGAAACAATTGGAACTACAAGAGTAACGTACGACACTCATTGGTACGTCACATATAGCGTCATATTGCTACTACTAACAGCGATAACGGCTTGGGTGATCAAAACAGCACGGAAGCACTGGTACCGTCGGACTGCACAACTGACTGTTGAATCCATAGTTACAAGAGATGAGGGGTATGTGACAATCGCACCACAAGCTCGACCCAGCGGACACATTGAGACTATTGAGATGATAACACGGGACGTTCTAAGAAGTGTCGACAGGGCTACTTCACCTACTCGAGCCAAGGCGCTCACGAGCACGCGAACTTAATATAATTGAAATCAAGTGCTATGTTGTTTGTGTGTGTACTATTTATAAGTTGCTTGATTTGTATTGCTTTTAGTATTCTTAAGACTCGGGAAGAAGTACGGGCACCGTACAATGTTACTTGATACGTCAATAGATTAATTTTATATAATATTATCAGATCGCAATAAACCACTTACAAGAACGGTCGCTTTTCATTGTGCGCTCCGTTACACAGCGTTGTGATTGAACAACAGTGTTATTAGAGCAAACTTTAGAAGTAAATACATGAATGAAAAACTTCGAAATCTCACAAATCGTAAAAATAACTTAGTTCGCCAAGCCGTGAGGAATACCCCACCCCGGTATTTAATAGGTAATTATGTTACCTTCTGTATAAATACAAAAAACCTGACTGCGAATGAAATGATTGAATACGAGCTGACCGCCCGCAAAAATAATGACACTAATATTATAAAGGAGAAAATTTGTATGTATGTAAGGGTGTGCGTGTGTATGTTTGTTACTTCTTCACGCTTAAACGGCTGAACGGATTTGGATGAAATTTGGTATGGAGGTAGCTTTTACCCTGGATTAACACATCATCGGCTACTTTTTATCCCGGAAGAATGCACGATTCCTGAGGGACGCGGGTGAAACCGCGGGGCGCAGCTAGTATTGATATAAATGTAATGTTTCTTATTTACTTACATATTTTACTTTACTTTAATAGTTGCAATTGCAACATTAGAGTATTTACTCTAACTTGTATAATCTAAAATAGAAAATGTTGTAAGACAATTGCTACTGTTTAGTTACAAGAATTATATAATTTTGATATGGTCTTTTAAAGAGCTTCATTTTGATACCTCCACTCTATAGGATTTGTTTTTTTTTTGTTCCGTCGGAAATACATCATGGCAGCTGTAAGCCGCCATATTAGTTTTCTTGATATTTTATATATCCAATCTCGAGATCAAGATGAATCCAGTGATTATCTCATTTATCAAAATCCATCAAGCCGTTTAGGCTAGGACGCGCATAAGAAACGTACAAACAAACAAACAAACATACAACACAAACACCTAACCGCCGGTGTAGTTGGGTAAAAAGTGGTAACACAGGTAATGTCAGTTTACACCATCTCAATAAAAAACGAATATACTCAGGTTTTTGGTCCTTCGGGCGGATTGAAGCTACTTTACTTTCTGCTTTTCTTCTACTTTTTGTGCGAATATCTAGACTCTTCAAGAGCATACAGTACGTTAGCTTGTTTAAATATATTGTTCGAGTGGTGACATGGAGGACCACATAACTGGATAGATTTTGATCCTCCAAGCCGTATTGAAGCTGATTGACTGTCATAATTTTCGTGACAGCTTATTGCTCCTACAACATAGTACTGAGTGAGGAGCCCACCCAGAACGAATAGCAGAGCTTCAGACAATCGCCTTTGAAGTGCACCAACGACTTGGGGTCGTCGGTCCACCTCGACTTATTAGGAGGCCGTTGTGGTGTGGCGTTCTACTGGGGAGGCCTGTGTTCAGCTGTGGACATCTTTAAGCTGATGTTAAAGATAATTATTCGAGTCAGGGCGGTAACGTGTTAACACATTGTTTTGTTTCGTTGACAGATGGCTCCGCACGATATCCGTGATCCTATTTCTGAACAAGCAGGACTTGCTGGCAGAGAAGGTCCTCGCCGGCAAGTCGCGCCTCGAGGAGTACTTCGCGGAGTTCGCGCGCTACACCACGCCGCCGCCGCCCGACGCAGTGCCCGACGCGCGCGACCACCCCGAGGTGGCGCGCGCCAAGTACTTCATCCGCGACGAGTTCCTGGTGAGTACTACAACGCGCAGTGCCGACGCGCGTGACCACCCTGAGTTGGCGCGCGCCCTGTACTTCATCCGCGACGAGCTCCTGGTGAGTACTACACCGCGCCCTGCCCGACGCAACTCGACTACCCCGAGGTGGTGCGCGCCAAGTACTTCATCCGCGGCGAGTTCCTGGTGAGTACTACACCGCACCCTGCCCGACGCAACTCGACTACCCCGAGGTGGCGCGCGCCAAGTACTTCATCCGCGACGAGTTCCTGGTGAGTACTACACCGCACCCTGCCCAACGCAACTCGACTACCCCGAGGTGGCGCGCGCCAAGTACTTCATACGCGACGAGTTCCTGGTGAGCACTACACCGCACCCTGCCCGACGCATCTCGACTACCCCGAGGTGGCGCGCGCCAAATACTTCATCCGCGACGAGTTCCTGGTGAGTACTACACCGCGCCCTGCCCGACGCAACTCGACTACCCCGAGGTGGCGCGGGCCAAGTACTTCATCCGCGACGAGTTCCTGGTGAGTACTACACCGCACCCTGCCCGACGCAACTCGACTACCCCGAGATGGCGCGCGCCAAGTAATTCATACGCGACGAGTTCCTGGTGAGTACTACACCGCACCCTGCCCGACGCAACTCGACTCCCCCGAGGTGGCGCGCGCCAAGTACTTCATCCGCGACGAGTTCCTGGTGAGTACTACACCGCACCCTGCCCTACGCATCTCGACTACCCCGAGGTGGCGCGCGCCAAGTACTTCATCCGCGACGAGTTCCTGGTGAGTACTACACCGCGCCCTGCCCGGCGCAACTCGAGTACCCCGAGATGGCGCGCGCCAAGTACTTCATCCGCGACGAGTTCCTGGTGAGTACTACACCGCACCCTGCCCGACGCAACTTGACTCCCCGAGTGGCGCGCGCCAAGTACTTAATCCGCCACGGGTTCCTGGTGAGTACTACACCGCGCCCTGCCCGACGCAACTCGAGTACCCCGAGGTGGCGCGCGCCAAGTACTTCATCCGCGACGAGTTCCTGGTGAGTACTACACCGCACCCTGCCCGACGCATCTCGACTACCCCGAGGTGACGCGCGCCAAGTACTTCATCCGCGACGAGTTCCTGGTGAGTACTACACCGCGCAGTGCCGACGCAACTCGACTACCCCGAGGTGGCGCGCGCCAAGTACTTCATCCGTGACGAGTCCCTGGTGAGTACTACACCGCGCCCTGCCCCACGCGCGTACTGAACGCCGAGGAGGTGGTAGTTTTCAAAAACATATCCGAGACATTCTACCTATTTTTTTGACCTAGTTATTTTGTTATAAGCAGTGATTGATATTGCAGCGCATCAGCACAGCGAGCGGCGACGGGAAGCACTACTGCTACCCGCACTTCACGTGCGCCGTCGATACCGAGAACATCAAGCGCGTGTTCAACGACTGCCGCGACATCATACAGCGCATGCACCTGCGTCAGTACGAGCTGCTCTAACATACCACTGTGAGTACAAACTGTGGGTGTGTCGGGAGCGAAATAACTTCTCACTGCTCTAAGCAAACCTCACCTGCACGCGGTCATCCTGCTGGATAACGAACGAGGCTCTGGCGACCGACAGATGGCGGTATAACCATCCCAAAAACAAGCGTGGCCAAATGACACAGGCCGGTGACGGGCAACAGCGTAAAAAATAAAAATGCTTCCAGTGTCCGGTCGGCCTGCTAGTCCTGACCGCGGTGGCGGTCAAGGCATTGGCAGGGCAGGCCCTAAATAACACCACAAGGGCCCGCTACAACGTTATCATGGGAGACTTTAACGCCAAAGTGGGAGTACAGACTTGCAGTGAATGGAAAATAGTCCACACAGCTATTGAAACAGGAAGCACAGGGGGCAATGCTAGCTTACTTTTTGGAATAAGAGGTATTCTTTCTGAAGAATGAATTCTTCAAAAAGAGCCTAAAGAGAAATTGTACTTTGCAAAGTCCCGACACTGTGACCAAAAATGCACCCAGCACAGAGGATTCCCGCCACTACACTGACGAACTGCCCGACGGCAGCCTAGACGAGATTGAGATGGTGCTCAAACTATTTAAGAATGGAATGGCCCCTGGTGAAGATGGTATAACTTCAGAGCTCTTAGAAGCTCGTACTTCGGGAGCTTCAGGGGTTATTTAGCACCTTTCTTAACAGTGGGAGAACTCCAGAGGCGTGGAACAGGAGCTTGGTAGTACTCTTTTAAAAAAGGTGTTAAAACCCTTTTAAAGTCGATCTATGTCTCGCAAGAAGACTTGACGAATTCCAGCCTCCTGAACAGGCCGGGTTTCGCGGAGGATTTAGCACCACACGGTGAAGCAGGTTATACAGAAGTCTGAGGAGTATAACCAGCTTCTGTGTCTTGCTTTTGTGGACTTTGAGAAGGCCTTTGATTTCGTTGAAACCTGAGCGGTTCTGGAGTGTTTGCAGCGTTGTCAAGTGGACTGGCGATACATCGAAGTGCTGAGGTTTCTGTATCACGCCGCGACTATGAGTGTCCATGTACAAAACCAGCAGTCTAAACATATCCAACTGCGTAGGGGAGTGAGACAGGGGGATGTTATATCCCCGAAACTGTTCATTAATGCCCTGGAAGATATGTTAAAGACTCTGGATTGGAAAGGAATGGGCATTAATATCGATGGCGAGAACATCTCACACTTGCGATTATATCTTCCTAATGGCGGAGTCGCTGCAAGACTTGCAAAGTATGCTGACCAACCTAGATAAAGCTTCTCGGCGCATTGGTCTCGGAATGAACATAGATAAGATCAAGATCATGTTTAACGATCTTGTTGACCCGGAACCGATTGCAGTCAATGGTGTACCTCTTGAAGTTGTCCAAAAATTTGTTTACTTTGCGCAAATATTGCAATTACGTAAGAACAACTTTGAGAAGGAAGTCAACAGAAGAATTCAGCTGGGTTGGGCAGGATTCGGCAAGCTTCGTCAGGTCTTCTCGTCGTCCATACCACAGTGCCTGAAGACAAAAGTCTTCAATCAGTGCGTCCTAACAGTCAACACCTACTGAGCCGAAACGAGGACACTCACGGTCAAACTAGTCCATAAATTTAAGGTCGCTCAGCGAGCTATGGAGAGAGCTATGCTTGGAGTTTCTCTGAAGGACAAGATTGAAAACAAAGTGATCCGACAAAGAACCAAAGTAACCGACATAGCTCTAAAGATAAGCAAGTTGAAGTGGCAGTGGGCTGGTCACATTGCCCGAAGAACGATAACCGTTGTGGTAGACGAGTTCTCGAGTGGAGACCGCGCTTAAACAAACGTAGCGTACTGCAGAAGGCTAGCGGCTGGCAGAAACTGGATGCTGATAGCTGAAGACCGAGCTCAGTGGCGTGCATTAGGAGAGGCCTACGTCCAGCAGTGGACAAGCATAGGCTGATGATGTGAGTACAAACTGTGGGTGTTAAGGTCCAGGCACCCGAAATTGATTTTTCCCTTAAATACGCCAATCTTCCTTTTTTCGTGCCCCACAATTTAGAACTTTTCGATAACGAACCTTATCGATTCGATTGGATATCGTTCTCGTATCGAACGTTACATATCGAGTTATTCAGAAAAATCAACCAATAAATTCGGTTTCGATTATGGTATCGTCACGTAGATGAAACCGATTCGGTAACTTATCGAAAGCAACATAGCATCCGATAGCTTTTATGTTGTAATTGTAAATAACCTACGTTTATGCTAGGGGTGGGAAATAAGTGGGGACAGGGGAAGAAGTGTGGCGGAGAAGGGGAAGGAGCGGGGTGGAGGAGGAAGGCTAGCTCACCCAAGCAAAAACTACCACTCCCCACCTCTTCCCCTTCCATGCCTTACTTTCTCCCTCCTGCTACCCCTTTTTCTCCTTCTGCCTCTTCCCCCGTCCTCTTCACCTCACCCTTGCAAACAACGTAAGTTATTTACAACAAAATTACGCAAACAAACGCTATTGCTATGTTGCTCTCGATAAGTTAACGAAGAAAATAGCCAAAGAGAAAAGAAGCAGCCGTATGATTTCATGTCATATCGATTTCGAAAGTTCCTAGTCGATTCGATAAAAAATTGAATCGTACCATATCTAACCGTACCGAATGACAACGGAGTTATCGTGAGGTTCTGAATCGGAGGCTTGGGCCGTAGTTCTGCGAGAACACACCGAAAAGTGATGTCCACCGTTGTGGGTCACGTTCTCTGCGCTATTATTGGTCAATTTGATTCGACACCAAAACGGACTGGCCTCTTATTGGGCGGCTCTTGTTGGCCATGACTTCGTTGTGACTAATGCCAAATTATTTTGAACTTTATAACTGTCGTGTGTATGGTTGTAATTGAGTATTATCTAAGGTATACCTCTCCGGTTTCAGACAATGTGTCACTATGCGCGTAGCTACTACCGCGGCGCAGCGACCGGCCGCCGCTCACCGAATGACACCAATGTCCCGAACAGCAATATTTTACTATATATTACTGTTGTGAACTCTAGGTAAACTGAACTCACGCGCGACCGGCCCGTGGTCGCGGGGAAGTGGGGGGAACTAGTAATAGTGGGAGACATGTTATAAACCAGGCGTTTCTTACTAAGTTGAAACTTTTTCTTTAGACAGAAGTAACTTATAGGCACTAGTATACCGTATCTAATATATTAAAAAATATAGATAGATAGGTTCCATATCGAATTTATCTATGTTATAGAATAGATTATATTAGATACGATATTCGTGCGTGGTATTTCAGAATAGGGCGACAGAACCTATGAAATCTATTCAATTTTGGTTTGTGAAATTGACGTTTGCAGGCAAGAAAAGTCTTTAATTAAGCCTTTAAATTATTAAGTCTATAAAGTAAGCTTATTAGGTCAGCAACTAGTTTGACCTGGTCAATATAAGAACTAGTTCACCCCCGTTTCGTGAAAAATGAACTAGTTCGCCCCGATTCCTCGGGCAGACTACAGGCAGGTTGCGAAGCAAGATTCATACCAAATATTGTACCTACGTGGTTAACCGACCGTTTAGTGGTAAACGGGTAGTTCCACTGATGACTCAATCAAACTAGGAAAAGACTTCCAGTGCGACTTTCAGGTTTATACTATGTACTATGTTTTAGTAGCTGGGCTATTTTCTTAAAAGATAATGTTCTGGGTTCGCCATCAATCTAAACGACCTGCTCACGTCGTCACTCAGATGTTTGCCTAAAATACTCACAAAAAAGAGTTTGCAAGTCTAGTAATGGCAGTCGTCAATTGAAATACAAAAGTTGCATTGGAGGTCTTTTCCAGTGGGCATAGTCTTGAGATCGTAATTATTTTCGTTGACTTTGACGTTTTATAAGCTACAAATAATATGAATAAAACGTTTTTAACTATTAAATAACAATAAAACAGCAGGATGGGTTGAATATTCAAAGTCAACAAAAATATCTCGCCTACAGTACGTGCAAAAGATCTTGGCAGCCGACTCCGAACTATTGAAAAGAGATAAAGCGGTGCGAACGAATGAGACGACACGTTTCACCCCCTAAATTACTCGCGAAGACAATGGTTAGTCGAGCACGTGGTTAGCCATAAATATTCTGGGTAAACCACAAACCTGATAAATGTGAAACTTAACATATATGTTTTTGAGATCTTTATCTCTCCGTGATCAAGACAAAACCGTAATTAACAGAATTTTATTCGATACATTTTCTTATCATTAATTACGTTTTTTTCAGTAATATTTTAATTTTTCTACTCAACGGCAAGTTTTATTTCACTCAGCAAGAAAATATAGTTTATTATCCACTGTCAAGACAAAATGTATTCAACTAAATTTCCTGCCAATAAATTAAATAACTCTTGAGACTTACATCATTTAGTTTCGAGCTAAATTGTGTGTTCATACAGCGCTCCGATATTAAACCTTGTTAGACAGGCACTTCATTGCTTGTTGCGGGTAGCGGGTGGCAGAGTGTAGAGGCGGAGCTAGCGTGGGAAAACGTATTAATGTGACTACCGTATCGTGTCGGGTTTTACACCCGAGTTAAAAGGCCCGAAGTGACACCACACTCCTCTGTCAACTCTAGTTTGTCGCTGATTGAGGTCATATGTATACATTGGCTACTCCTTGTATCCCTGCCAGTCGATCCTCCGGTAAGGAAGTCCGGATTTTCGCATAGTTCTTACCCGAATTGATAATGCACGCGAATTACATTAGGTTTAAAAATAACATTTGTTTTTTGACTTTATTCCAGGACGTTGCGTTCATCTCCCATCTCTTTTTCTTTACATATTTTTGAGCTATAAACACTAAAGTAATTACAAACTGTAAGAGGGTAAAAACAGCGGAACCTCATTAAAATGTTTGATCCTCGTAAAGCCGAAGGAATAGTGTATTCGCCTCGGGAAACTGACAACTTTACCCGAGAACCATCGCTTGTGGGGGTGTAACATATGTATTGCGATTTCACTTGCACTTACTTCAGGGCAGCCAAGATCCTTTGCGCTTACTGTTCTTGTAAGTAGTATGTTGCGATCTTTCAGTGGAGCAAATCAGTTTGTATCAGTATGATTGTCTGACTAAACTCTTTCTTGGCGTGGCACTTCGATTGGGTTCGCTTCGGTTTTAAAAACAATCTAATAATATGACTCGAATAAACGATTACGCTTTATCGATTCGAAATCTTATCGAAATTATCGAATCGACTTTCGTACTTATCGATTAATTTTCGACAAATAAAACGTAAGTTTAAGCTTTTTAACCCCTGATTCCTTTCTAGGCGAAATAATGTAAAACGATTCAAATAAAATCGATTTCATATCGATGACGAAGCGAAACCGAATCGATAATAATCCACGTATAAACGATAAGAGATGGTGTTTCCGAACATAATGTTTACCCGATTCGCTGGCAACTGGTGATGTCTTATGAAGATGTTATGTTACATCAATAGTGTTCGTTTTCTTATGATTTTTTACAAGGGGCTGAATTGTTAAATATAATTGTTATTACGTGGATAGCACACAAAACAAAAAAACCTAGTACTAAAATATTAGTACAACGATTTTAGGGACGTGACACAATGGCGGCTTCCGACGTTTTTTTCGTGTCGGCGTCAGTTTGTGTGTGTGTGTGATTTTATGTATCTATGTTAACATTTCTAACACAAGTAGGCCCCGCGGTTCATTGTTTTTATGGAATCCTTGTATTTATGATCAGTTATAGTTACTCCTAGTATATATTAGAAAAATCTACATTCTCTTTTTGCGATGCTCCTAAAACAATTTGATTTTTGTAGATAGCAAAAATGTTTTAGACAGTTTTATATATTTTGCTTTATTTTGACAACATTTAAGAAAGAGTATATTAGAAACTGGGTAATAGCCATGTTTATTAACAACATTTTATTAAATTTAAATCTTAGTTAAGAGGGTTAGTTAAATTACGATCTAACAACTAGCCGAACTTACTTACCATCAGAATTCACATTCAAAATAGTTAAACAAAGTGGCAAAATATGCTACAAATTGCTTCCGATCGAAATCTCGATAACAATCGGTATTTTTTCGTAGACAATTCTGTGAACCATGTCAATATGAAATTAGTTTCCATTTTCAATCGACATATTTTGTTTTACTTTTTCTACATTTGGAGTTCGATATCTCTTGCGCGAAGTGCTCCGCTACTCGTCTCGTAGCTCAGTTGAATTAAAGTTACTGATTAACTCGAAGTTGTTCTACCAACTGCTGTCGCAAGTACAACTTAGCAAGTATTATTATTTCGCCAGCGTTTTCTATAGTTAAAAGCAAAGAGAAGTTATTTTTTTGGGTAAAGTAGACAGGCTATGTGAGCTTGCCGGGCTATCGCGACTATGTCTCAATATACATATTCATACAAAGAAACTCGCGACCGTTCGTAAAGACACGTAAGGAAATAATTTGTATATCTCATAATAAGGTACATTCTTATGAGTTACGAAAAGGAGACTTATGTATCCGTGCAATTTGTGCGTCTGTTAAGACAATATATCGTTTGAGCATGCAACAGGCGACTCTAGGTTTCATACAAAATTTGGTTCGCAACCTCCGATCCATTCCCAGTTCGGTGGTTAAAAGCATTCAATAAATCCATACCAATATATAAAAGTGAAACGTTGTCTGTTTGTTTGTTTGGGAGCTTTCACGCGATAACGGCTGGACGGATTTTGATGAAATTTAGAATGGAGACGGCTTATACCCTGGAATAAAACATAGGATACTATTTATACCGGAAATTTGTAAGTTTCCGCAGGAAAACTCGAAAATGTTGATTACTCACTGTAAGGAACGGTTGCCATCACAGAATGGTCTGTGGTTGTCATGGAAATTAAATACAAGTCTGTCAAAAAACATCAAGAGTGATGCTATACCTACTTTTGTACTAGTTTTTAATATCCTAAAAGAAAATAGGATTCTTTTTTTCGCGATAAACTGTAGTCCGCGCGGACGAAGTCGCGGGCGGGAAAACAAGTAATTAATAAACTGTATTGTATTGTAACAACATTAATTCTTTCATTTTTGGGCAAATATCCAGTTTCTAATGTTAAAACTTAAGATCCAGTTTGAAAATAGAACTAAAATAATGACGTCGCGAAGTCGATTTCGGGTTGTGACGTTTCTGTTTATCTTTTTATCGACGACTGGATTTGAAAAGATTTATTCGTGATATTTTTATTCATTTTATCCATTTTTTGACTACGTTGAAATAATTGCAGGTTACGTTAATACTTCGTTATATTCGTTCAATTGATAATTTTCTTGTGATGATTTTGCGAGTTAATAGAGTTTGAAGTCGCGCACCGGACAGGTGTATCGGTGTTAGGGATGTGCCAAACGCGCCGTGTCGATACCATTTTATATTAAGGATCATCGATGTTTAATCGGTTCAAGTCGAGGCTAGATATAGTATTCTTCACTTCTCCGTAGAAAAATAAAACACAAGCTTACAAATAGTTTAGTAGTTGTTTTTATATATACTTTTTAATGCATAACACTTACTCGTTCTGTGCAAGCATTTTATGCTCAAATTAGGCCAAAATCATTTATTTTTTCTAAAATCACTTTTGTATTCAGTAGCCCGATTATATTTACACAAAACTGCTAAATTTTTAGTCGATTATACAACTTTTTATATTTTTTGTTTTTATAGGTTGACGTAATTTACCGATATGAAAGTTAATTGTTATGTCTGTATATTTTTGATTACAGAAAGATTTATTTTATTTTATTATTTTGTGACCCTTTAATTTTTGTCACACTTTTGTTCGATTATATTTTGTTAAGTTTACTTTATATTTTTAGTTTTATAAATTGTACGTCTTCCAATAATTATTGTCTTTAATATTTTATTAACATATTGTTTTTTGTTTTATTGAACGACAAAGCGTTGTAACAACTACGTTTTTATCGAGCACAATTTTTTTACTAAAAATTTAATGTAACAACTGGCAAATGCTTCGCTGTAGATTTTAAATTAGGTTATTTAATATATTTTTTAATATTATGAGCTTCTAGTGTAATATAAGGTCCAAAGATGCAAGATGTCGGTCGTATGTGATGCGGCCATCGAAATATCGTAATATTGTAGCAGTATTTTGTTTTCAAATATTTTCAAAGAATAATTATTCGGATTATAGTAGATTCTATATTTTTTTCTTTCGTTTTAAGAACACTTTTAGCCGTAAGTACAAAATGTCACTAACCTGTCGCCCTAACATTAATAATTATCATTATTAAAAAATAGCATTATTATTTATGGAGATATTGGTTTATGTACTTACCCATGTTCTATTTTAAGAAATCTTTATTAATATCAAAATGATCTATTTCTATATTTCCTCTCGTTATTTAATTCTTGAAGAATCTACAGAATTTTTGATTTAGTGTAATGCTATTTCCTAAAATTAGACAAAAATATTTTATATTATTTACTCTTTAGGGTTGTTGTGTATTATCGATATTTTTATCAATAAATGACACATCGCTAAAACCTTAAATAGTTCATAATAAATTTGTTATTAATTATAGTTTAAATTTATGTTTATATCCTTATTAATGTTCCTTAATATAAGAATGTTGGAAGCAGGTGTTTAATTTTTGTGTAATGTGCCATATGTAGTGTTGCCAGGCGGAAACACCATACGCTAAAATGTTACCATACTTAAAAAATCAACAAACTGTGAGCAAGAAATATAATTCCTTCTTATTGTATAAAATAACGCTATTCTTTGCTTGCTAATATTAATTTTTAATGTAACTAAGTTTTTCTTTTTTGTGTTAAGTTTTACGTTTAATGTAAGTAGGATTGAAAATATAACATACATTATGTTAATGCGGATTAATTCATTGAGATGTGTAATAAATATTAATCATGTTGCAAAAGGCTCGTCTATTTTTTAGGAAGAAAAGTTTTAATGCTAGCTCAAAGTTCAAGAGCCACACACAAAAATCAACAACAGACACACCATACATATACACACACGCACACATTTTAGATAAACTAATAAAATTGTAGCTGACCAGTACATTTAACGACAGAATCGGAAACTAGACAACTTATGATGAGTAGCGTTTAAAATAGCGAAAATAATAATTGAGGAGTGAAATATGACTTTCCCACTTCTAGTATTTTTTTTATTCGGTAAGGGAATCTCTCGAATTTCGCACTTTCAGCTTCATTGGACGCATTAAGTAGTTCAAAATTAACTTGAAAGATTCGTCTTAAACATACATTGAGTTAAATAAATTTGTTTAAACAATAATAAAACAATTATACTAACATATTTAAAATCCTTTCGACTAATAATGCGGCCTCTTGAAATTCATCCCATTAATGTATTTCACTCTACAATAACGATACATTCTGAAACTGTCTGACATTCACAAAAAATATATATTGATCTATTTGGTAGCTCCGGTGTCATCTGAGCTTAGAAAGTAAAACTGAACACACAAATATTTCCATATTTTACATCAATGTTTTTGGCCTTTATTCGTCGTACTTCCGTTATAATTTCTATTAGCGTTTTGTTTTCAAGTTGTTCATGGGAACGGATCAGCTGATATTGTAACATGAATTATGGCTAACACATTCTAAAATTGGCCTCATTTCTTAGTGTCTCCCTCTATCGTTGCAAACGTGTTTGTATCAAATAACTTCTGTGGAAAAAAATATCACAGAAAGATACATTTTTTAAGCTGTTCTGTTTAATTATGATCACAGTTTCAATGAAGTCGTGGTGATTCCTACACTCATCAGTTTTAGCGTATCACATAAAATATGGAACAGAATGCAAAAGTTATAAAGTTATCGTAACTCGGGCCTATTATTTGATCAACTGTTGTGCCACTGACTTTACTAGTAGTCAAAATGTATGGATAATTAACTAATGTCAATTTTACCCATTCATTTTACTAATAGTCAAAATGTATAGATAATTAACTAATGTCAATTTTACCCATTCATTTTACTAATAGTCAAAATGTATGGATAATTAACTATTGTTAATTTTACCCGTTCATTATCTACCCGTTATGAATCTGCCGTTGAAGGGCTTGAACTGAGTTCTGTCGGATTGGAACACTTGGAACTTGGAATGTTCAATGGTATAATAAGGTTCTTATAAAACATGGTCGAGATACGCTTAAAATTTCTACACCGTGAAATTTTAGCCAGTGATATTTTTGCATTTTGTGTTGACGCATGGTGAATCACGTGAATTCAAGCCGACTTATTAGATCATTTGATTGCCTTGGAGTTTTTGGGATACAGAAATTAGTTTTATTTTCGCTATTTGAATCGTATATCCTGACCAAGAATATAAAAACCCTCGGGAAATCTTTCTGGCGTCCATCATTGTTGTCAAATTGAGTGATTGTGTAAGGTTACTTTTTTGTAGTGTTTCAAAATTGAAGTATATAATGACGAAAACTATGCATAGGTAATCATTAAAGGAAAAATTGTTGCCAACATTTTAATATATTTCACCCAGAAAAGGGATTACATAATAATATATTTTATTCGGCTGAATAACACCGCGGACTTAGTTTTCATGACAACATGATATCAAAACATGACGGTATAGGTCGTAAAGAACACGCCAATAAGCGAAACTAAAAATTTTGGTTTATAGTGATATTGTCATCATGTCTATTCTGAATAAAGACGAATGCATCGCCCTCATAGCAGGATTTTAATTTGCCTTGTCT
This sequence comes from Alsophila aescularia, assembly GCA_946251855.1. NCBI lineage: Eukaryota > Metazoa > Arthropoda > Insecta > Lepidoptera > Geometridae > Alsophila > Alsophila aescularia. The sequence goes on from OX276384.1 coordinate 14,881,216, forward strand.
GGTATAAATAGTTGATTATATTAAAAGCAGATAATATAACGAAAAGACATGAACGCAAGCAGAAACGCATGAACAACTAAAAGGATAACGGTGACATCTCAGCTTCAGTTGATCATAGCGATTGTCTGAAAATTCCAAGTAGCTTTGAAGGAACACACTGTCAAAATCACTCTTACACAATATAATTTGAAATCTTTTTGCTAGCATTGCTAACTTACAAATTCTGGACCGTTAAGAACACAATGCCAAATCTAATAGTGGTTAAACAGTGGTTACTGGTTCACCATGGTTAACTTAACAATTTTTTATTTAAAATCAAATATGTCAGCAATTTTACAATTAGAAAATACTTCTAAAGTTAGAGTGGAAAGTTTTGCTTTAGTTTCAGTCTAAATATTTTCGGTCGCAGAACTTGAATAATCCAGAGTTGATCTCGAGACTAAGCAAGGAACATGAACAAACAAAATATAAATTATCTTATAAGATTATATTTTGTTCGTTCATTTTTATTCTCTAAACGTTCCGATCTACTCATAAGTATTGATAGCATTTCATTTGAACTAAAATAAAATTATGGAAAGAGAAACTAAATACATATTTAAATATTTAACAAATAATAAAATACTTTCTCACATAGTTTCAAGCATTAATTACCAGTAATAAAGCTTAAATTATCGCTAGGTTTTACGTAAACCATGAACGCAATGTTTTTTTTTTAATTGACCTCACAAAAGTTTCATTGTTTCTAGATGGCACCTAATAAAACACAAACCAACTACCTACTTACTTAAATTTTAGCTCAAAATGTAGTAATGTATGCTATTTTCTACGCTCACTTACAATTTTGGTTGTTATTTTCTTCTGAGACTTATAAATACGTAAATGATTTTATATTACATATATGTTTACCTAAACCTAACATATTCTCTTCGCACTTATGCCTCTAAGTATAGAGAGACTAATGTCTAAATGAAAGGTTTCAAATAAATTGTACCTATTACTTAGAAAATACTATAGGTATGAGTATAATCGTTCTTTGAAACGCGTATCTAAGGCTCGAGTTGTGAAACGTGAATTGACAAAATATGGTGTATTCGAATGAATAAAAATCTGAATGTAATAAAATCTTTAAGAATGAACATCTCGAATGATTGTGTAGAATAGAACTAGAAGATATAAGTAATTTGTCGATTTTGTTTTACAAGCGGGCCTGTGTGGAACCATTGTATATTGCTATCCGATCCCCCCTCCCCCTTACAAGTTAAGAAATCGCAATAAACAAGTGAGTCATAAAATATGTATAAAGGTAGCTTAGATCATAATTTTCTATGTTTTTTCAATATTTAGATGAAATACTGCCAGTGTCGTAAAGTATATGAAAATGTAATGTTGTAGAATATGGCTTTCACGAACTGTCGTCACGAATTTCATTTATAAAAAAACGTACGAAGCCGGTTTGTAACGTAGTGTTAAAAGTAATTTGTTTCGCGTGATCGGCTCCTTGACTAGTAGATAACGTCCGCGGCCAACCAATTAGTAACCAATTAGTATTGAATGATTCCTCCTTTTTTAATAATCTTCATAGTAGTTAAGTGAATGTACTTGCGCACAATATGTAAGAAATGGGGGTCTTGCTCTGGATTGAGATCGATTCGGTTCGTTTTGGAGAGAAGTTATTAGTTAGTTAATACTGCGTTTCGCTCTGAGTTGTATACATTCATTTTGGAAAAAGAATAACAACAATCAACAATGTTCACTGCGTGCAAAGAGTGAATGATGTTTGTATCGTTCACTCTTTTAGAACAAATTGAACTGTAAGCAGTCGTGAGCGCGGCCCCTGGTGACGAGTACTCGTACGTACCTCTTGTTTACAAAGTGCAGCGTTCGTCTGCAAATATTTTTGGTAATATTTTACCTTCCTGTCCGCATACGTTAGATCTGTCTCGCTATAGATATTATTACGATGGCATTTAACTAGTGCTCATAGACTTATTTTTATTGTAGCACAAAAAATAACTCATATTTTTCTCTCAATTTTTCCGTAGTTCGGTTGTTTTCGATTAGAATATATTTTGTAGCATAGGTCGTCACTTTGCTCGGACTTGGTATGAAATCGCACTACATAGCATTCGCTACCGACGGACTGCGGATCATGGTGTATTTACTCTTAATACCTACGTTTAAATATATACTGAAAGTCTATATTTTTAACAATTTTAATTTTTAAAGAATATACCTAATTAATGAAATTCCTAAAGATAAAAATGAAATTTTTAATATTTATGTGTATAGTAGTGTGTACCGCGAGGTGATTATAACGAACGCTTATAATTTTTATTGTCTCCACAGATTCGTGCAAAGAGAATAATATAATTTTACTGTCCATGAAATTAATAATAATTCTATAACTGATGTGTACAAAAATCAGTATGTTTCAGGCATTTTGAATCCGACTTAATGTATGTAAAAATAAATGTTGTTTTAAATTGTGATTTTTATTTTTGTTTCCTTGTTCTGGTGGCAGAATAATTCCCCGAGCATAGACAGGTCCAGGGTTATAGATAAAACATTAGTTATAAAAATATTTTTATTATAAAAAATCAAAAGAACACATTATGTGTAACTTAAACAATTCTAAAAGAAATAATATCAGAGAAATAGGCGCATGCAAGTCTTATTACAATACTTTGAATTAAATATAAATAACACAGGACACATCAAATAAATATTATTTACAAACATGTATGGCGATGCATAAGGTACACATATCTTTGGATTGCCACTGTATTAAAAAACATTACCTAGGTCAAATGAAATAAAAGCAGTTGTGAGAAAATACATCTATAATGTAGAAATAATATAAATAGTATAATAAGTATAAACTTACAGGCCGACACCCACAAAATGAAAGGAACAAGTGAAAATAGGAAACTTCACTAGTTCAGTTGAATGAACTAATGGAAAAACTCACTAGTTGACAGAAAAACTGAAAAAAAACTACTGCAGTTGACTGAAAGTATCAAAAAAACCTCACTTTATTCAACTGAACAAGTGGTGGAAAAATTTCAATTTTCCTGTGGTTGAGCAGATTCTAACATGTAGGTAATTTTCACACTTCTGTATCAGTGGATGCTAGCCTCAATATAAAATACAATAATTAAAAAGAATGACAGTTTTTACGAAGTAGTAAAAAACAATTAACAACAGTGAAGTAATAACATCTAATTAATTTATCATACCTACCATCTCAGAGCCAATGTTTATCAAAAAAAAAACATATACAAATATTCAGTTCATATTTCTCCATCCAAAAAGAAAGCAAACATAGCACACGTTACAAATGGCTCGATACGGCACTGAGCTGACCGAAAAGTCACTCGCAAAGCTGCAATGTACTAAAATGCTCTTTCTATTTGACTTTATATTATTTCAATGTTGTTTATATATTTTTCAGGTTGACTGGTAGAAAATGCTACTTCGCATTAAGCCCTCCTTGTACATTGTAGTTATGTGCTAAAAAATAAATAAATGTCTCGCGAACGTTGGTAGCATACCTTTATAAGCATTTTCATCAATGATTGATATAACACAAATACATGCACACATACATAACATAGAATAAAAATTTCAGAGGGACTGTAAGAAGTACAGCTGTTGTAGTTGTGTTGGTGCGAACCCGCGACCCGTGTCACCTTGGTCAATTAGGACTTAATTTAACTAAGAATATAAGCGTACTCAACTATTACTACTGACCTGATCAGAGCTAACCTAAAATGCAGTTTGCGAACCTAACAGTGACGAAGGACCTTGGAAAAAACAACACAGATAATTCTAAGCCAAAAATATATACTGGGCCGCGAAGAAAGGGGTTAGTCCAACTGGATCTACTATAGAAAGAGGGTCGGTAATTAAAACCTCAATAACTTTAAAAAATGGAACTAGCTTTATGAAATAAATAATAGTGCTTAAATAAAAGTCAGATTATGACTTCCTTTTTAATAAAAGTATGTTAGGTAAACATGTAAATTTTCCACGAGTGCTACGGCATCAAATATGCACGTCACACATTTTATTATTTTGTATTGACACCACGAGCTGTTAATGCAGCTGTTATACTGTTTGGCGTGCTTTCCGAAAGATTTCGGAGTTCTTTTATAAAAATCGTCTTAATTTTTTATTTATTGTTTTTAACACAATCACCAAAAACAAAAAAAGTTTTAGTTCTTCCTATATTTGTAATGAAATATATTTTAATTTCCATTTTTTTTTAATATTACTCATATATTTTAAAAGTTATCGCATTTTTTTATAACCAACCCGCTTTCTTAGCAGGCCAATGTAAAAACGCGAAAACAGGTTTTTTTTTTAATGAAAACTAGTGATTTATGCACTAAGGAGGAGAATGTATAAGCAGTTTGCACGCGGGTAAAGCCACGGGGCGCTGCTAGTTACTCAGAATATCTTCATTTACTATTAATACAGGTTCGCATACATTGAGGTATACAGGTAGTGTCTAAAGTAACGAACGAAGCGTGCATTCGCATTATCCTACGACTGACTTAACATAATTCTATAACTTATATCTTAAAAGAATCTCAAAAATATCAAAATAGCTTAGAAATTATTTTTTCTAAAGGAGAACGTATTTCGCCTGAACGTCAACACAAGATCTGTACGGAATACTTTTAGTATCAACAAATCAGACAAGTTGACCAGTTCTTTAGACTAAAGGTATAAGAAACATTACAGTGGCACCAGCACTTTTAAATTGTTGAATCCACTTCGGCACTGCGCTTAATGAGACACTGGTTTTAAAGTGCAAATAAAAAAAAAAGAAACAATGAAATACATAAAATAAATGCTGTTATACCAAAAAACACAAAAATTAAAAAAAAAACTTTCCTGACTTTTCATCTTTGCCTATCCTAAAAAACTGTTGTTTCAATCAGCATTTCTACACATTAAAATCACTTCATCAAAAGTACATTCACATGCAAACTTATTAGAATATTTAAAATTTTAATTTATTTTAAAAATTGAGGCATATTTTCTGACTTCTTAAAAACGAGATTGGCACTTGTCTTACATGTAAAACTTACCATAAACCCAAACGTGTTACACGTTTTAGATTTTACTAAAATGGTCCCAACTTAACTATCACAAGATAAAAATAAGCAAGTAGAACCTTTTATCAGGACAAGATATGATCAGTTAGAACCTTCGAGCGAACACCCAACTCTGTTTGAAATTAAAGAGAATGACGCCTCTACTCGTTATCTTCCTCCTTACTCAAACCACAGTATATAATGTCCGTAGGACTATGTATGTACTGTGCTCAAACGTTATCTTCCTCCTTACTCAAACCACAGTATATAATGTCCGTAGGACTATGTATGTACTGTGCTCAAACGTTATCTTCCTCCTTACTCAAACCACAGTATATAATGTCCGTAGGACTATGTATGTACTGTGCTCAAACGTTATATTCCTCCTTACTCAAACCACAATATATAATGTCCGTAGGACTATGTATGTACTGTGCTCAAACGTTATCTTCCTCCTTACTCAAACTACAGTATATAATGTCCGTAGGTCTATGTATGTACTGTGCTCAAACGTTATATTCCTCCTTACTCAAACCACAGTATATAATGTCCATAGGACTATGTATGTACTGTGCTCAAACATACAGTAATGGAAACGCAAAAAGATACTATTATGGATAAAATAACAAATATTTTTAATAATAATTGCTAAAAATCAACCTGTTCTAAAACTGTCTCAATTGAGTAAAATGAGTGGCGTGCGTGACGTTTAAATTATTTATGCCTTCTGCGTCGGCAATGTCAGCAATTTCGCCAATGTCAAGTTTTTAGATGTATGGAGTCGTATTGTCACGTCAATGTCAAGTTTTTAGATTTAGGGAGTCTTATTGTCACGTCAATGTCAAGTTTTTAGATTTAGCGAGTCGTGTTGGCACGTCAATGTCAAGGTTTTAGATTAAGGGGGTCGTACTGTCACGTCATTGTCAAGTTTTTAGATTTAGGGAGTCGTATTGGCACGTCAATGTCAAGTTTTTAGATTTAGGGAGTCGTATTGTCACGTCAATGTCAAGTTTTTAGATTTAGGGAGTCGTATTGTCACGTCAATGTCAAGTTTTTAGATTTAGCAAGTCGTATTGTCAGTCACGAATCAGTAAAATGGTGGAGGACGTATTACTGAAACTTACGAGATAGTTTTGAAAACATCACAAAGTGCCACGTTTATGTATGTATTTAGGTTTGTTTAGGTCAAATCTTGCGCTGAATTAGAACCACTTCCTCTTATCCTACGGAGTTCAATTTTTGCATGTTGGTTCAGTTTTGATGACAATGCATTTTTATGGTAAGCATGACCTAATCAGCTCCAGATAAAAGACCTCTTCAACGGTCAACAGCACTGTCACGAAATGTTGTATACACATTATATTATGATAGCTGGTTGAAGTTTCACCACAACATGGGTGCAGCACCGGGTTAGCTCCTGACTTGGGAACTCCTCAACGGTTAACAGCATAGACAAGAAATGTTTTATATGCATTTAATTGTGAGAGCCCGTTCTAAGTTTCATCATGACATTGCTACTGCATAAAAGCTTTTTTTTTAAATGTTTATAAATTAACTTATTACTTTTTTATTCTTTGCCTTCACTTGTGCATGTTAACGAACACTAATGGTAAATGTTCAACCAATATTACAAAAAAAAAATACAAAAATCCTTCCAACGGAGTTTAGTAAAAATCACAAAAGCTATTTATTTTTGCGTTTAATTCTTTTGCCAACACTCGTGCACGTTAACGAACACCTAAATATCCGTAGCTGAGCTACGTTAAGAGTTATTATTTTAGGTAGGATTTGGTCTGATCAAAGAGATTGAATTACGCTTTCTGACGTCACACGTTAAATCTGTCAAGTTTAATATAGAAATAGTTTTTTTTAAGTATCACGTTTTTACCAATAATCAACTATTGTAAAAAAAATGTTCATCCTCACCACAGTTTTTGAGTGAATTTCCAAAGAAAAGTAGTTCACTGAACACATGTCGTTTATAGAGGTAACTAAGAACCTTGCCTGAAAGAGCAAGAAACAACATGTTAGTTTCAGCTGCCGTCAGTCCAAGTAAACGTAGAAGTTGTTAGTGCCGCAGTAGTCGGTGGCGAAGGCCTTGCCCTGCAGCGTGGGCGCGCTGAAGGCCACGTCGACCACACGCAGCGCCGTGCCGTACAGGAAGGAGGCTCGCGCGCAGTCCAGCAGGCGGCGCGCCAGCCCGCGCCGCCGGTGGTTGATGTGCGTCCAAATGCGGGACACGCCGCATCTGTCGACGAACATTCATTATATTATTTATTTTATCTACACTCGTATCGTAAAATCCGGATAATGAACTCAAAAATTGTGGCATAATGATATACATTACGCACGGCACGCCTCTAAAACGAAAAACAACTAAATTATAACACTGACTAACTAACTAAACGATGTTATAATATATATTTTTTACCATTAAATCACCATTAACGCTCCGCACCTATGAGGGTTTTCGTCATTTATTGTCTACTAGCTGTACCCGCGGCTTCGCGTGGTCTTTTCATAAGGTTCAGAGTACTATAATGTGCTATTCCAGTACCAATATGCCAACGTTTGATCAAAACTTCTTCAGCCGTCAAAAATACTTTTATCAATTGCTCGGCTTCTTCTAACTCACCGGATTGAGATACCAATTACACCAGTTTTTAAATCAAACCCTAAGCTATCTAACAATGAAAACCGCATCGCAACCGGTCTAGTAGTTTTGACGTGATGCGTGAACAAACATACAGGCAAACAGACAGAAAGACACGGTTCAAAAAGTTGTTATATTCTTGTTCAATAGCTTTTTTAAGCACCCAAGAGCATTTTTTATTTATCTTCTTTGTACAGTCTTTTTCATACCCATTGCTTTATTATAAGTATAGATATATGACTGTGTCAATTTGCATAAAAAAAACTGTCCAGTAGTTTCAGCGTGATACGTGTTCTTTTTAATAACTTTCAACCCCTATCTTGTGGAAACCCTTTAATTTTTCGGGATTAAAAGTATCCAATGTCGTAGTATGAACCACGTAGCACGCACTCGTAGTCTGTACATACCAAGTTTAATTTGAAGCAGTTCCAAATGAAATTCATTCAGTAGTTTCGGTGCTTTGCGCGGTGAAGATACAGACAAACAGGAAAAAACAATACAGTTTTGGCTTCAGTATCGAATATAAAGAACCCTCCAAAAAATATTATTTATTACTTCAATATTAACATTACTTTGGACCCATATCTCGCAGAAACCCTTTACTTTTCCGGGATAAAGCATGTCCTGAATTTTAACCCATCATATAACTTAAGACAGTGCCAACTTGCATTAAAACCCGTCCATTAGTTTCAGCGCGGTACGTCTTCTTTTAAATAACTTTCAAGCCCTATCCTGCGGGTACCCTTTAATTTTTCGGGATGAAAAGTATCCTATGTCCTACCTCGTAGTATGAACTCAAATCATACCAAGTTTCATTTAAATTCATTCAGTAGTTTCGGCGTGATGCCTAGCCAAGATACAGACACACAAAAATGAAAAAAAAATCATTTTTGGCTTCAGTAAGGAATACAGAACAGCCTCCAAAATTTTATCCTGATTAAAGATGTGTTAAACATGTGAAAACAGTGTTCGTGAGCAGAATTTGACTCCACCTGACATCACGGAACAGCAACGAATATGACGAACAAGCTTTTACCAGCAAAAAAAAAAACGACATTTTTTTTTCTTTGAAAGTAAGTTCCTATTGCATGAGTGTAGATAAAGTAGTGTATGAAACGGCACATAACTAGTTATGAAAACACTCGAGTGATATTTTTAAAAACGTTGCCTACGGCTCGTTTTTTAAACTCACTCTCGTGTTTTAATTCTCTTCTACCAACCATTCTATTTTTGCAACCGTTTTATAAACTACTATTATTTAACTTCACTTGTATAATAATAATAATCTATGTATTTTGTCTGTCCTGGAATCTTGCAATTGAAATTTCGACCACTTCCCGATTAGCTATCTGGCTGAAACTTTGAGGGTAGCTCACAAACCGATGACAAAGCAATAAAAAAGGAAGAAAAAATATATACTTACAAACGTCAAAAGAGAAAAGACAAAAAAATAATAAATAAAATTACAAGGCAACAAAAAAAGTGACGTTCATTAAAAAACCCGTAGTAGCTTTTTTTAATTATACTTATTTCATTTAAACAGTACACGAACTAGTACGAACAGTACGAATATTATATTACGAGAAAACGTCGGTATTTAAACAGTACACGAACTAGTACGAACAGTACGAATATTATATTACGAGAAAACGTCGGTATTTAAACAGTACACGAACTAGTACGAACAGTACGAATATTATATTACGAGAAAACGTCGGTATTTAAACACTCATTCATTCAAATTCTACAAATTATGATAAAAAAAAACTATAAACGTAGTTTATTCGGTTATTAATAAAAAAAAGAGAATTATTGCATTTGGTTGTATTAGTACGGTAGAAACGTTTTCTCTCAAAACGCAAATATCACGGATAATGTAAGACATAATCTGGAAGCCCTATCATTTCAAACAAAACATACAGCCGAACATATAACCGTCTCCTTTTCTGAAATCGATTAATAATAAAAAACTGTCAAAACCTTACATTATCCATACCAACATATAAAAGTGATGATGAAACGTTATAACGTATAAAAAACAAACAGATAGACTGTTTGTTTTTTGGTTGGGGAGCTTTCACGCGATAACGGCTGAACGGATTTTAATGAAATTTAGAATGGAGATAGCTTATACCCTGGAATAAAACATAGGATACTTTTTATCCCGGAAAATTGTATGTTCCCACGGGAAAACTGTAAAATGTTGATTACTTACTGTAAGGAACGGTTGCCATCACAGAATGGTCTGTGGTTGCCATGGAAACGAAATAACAAGTCTGTCAAAAAACATCATGAGTGGTGCTATACATACTTTAGCATTGGTTTTTAATATCCTAGAAGAAAATAGGATGCTTTTTTTCGCGATAAACAGTAATCCGCGCGGACGAAGTCGCGGGCGGGAACACTAGTAAATTATAAAATAATTATTATTTTTGCTTTTAAATAATCATTGTTTTAACATTATAATGAGGTAATAGTTTTAATGGACTCGTACTCCATAATTATTATTTAACGAGACTCCAATCGATGGTGCACAATTTTTTTCTTCCTTCTCTTTTCTTGTCACTCAAAATATATATTTTCAATATTTTTTATACATCTATAGAGTAGAGGTTATAAATATCTATACATGTGCTAAATTTCAACCACTAAAGTGTCAATAATGTCCGAATAAAATATGACATACAGAGATGGACAGTCAGAGGGACATGACGAAACTATAAGGGTTCCTAGTTTAACAGCGGAACTCTAAACATGCAGTTGAATTGTCAATCTCCTCCTTTTGATTGAAGACAGTTACAAATATGCAAATACACTTACTTAACGGGGTAATCCTCCACGCTGCAGCAGTCGGTCTCGCCCGGAATCAGTTTGTAAGCTTTCGTCTTCGTCTCAGCGATCAGACATCCAGCTATTTGCTTCTTTTCGATGTACAAATATGCCTGTAAATAAACATGGTATTCTTTTTAATTGTCTTCTATATTCATGTGTTTTTCTTCTTCTTTTTTGCCTTTTTTATATCTCCATCATACGTGGCGCTGTTGGTGATTCGACTGAGTAGAGTGAGGTTGTGGGTTCGATTCCCACGCAGGGCATGTTTATGCGGAATATTGTCTTTTTCCATGATCCGAGTAGTGCCTGATTACAGGATTAAGGATGTTCGGCGCTACGTTGAACATACGAAAATGGAAGGTAGCCATTAAATAGGTCGTCTGCTATTGCTACCAACTCAGCCCCAAAGATTTGACCTAGTCCTTAGTCTTAAACTAAATGTTGAAAAAAAAGAGGTTTTTATTATTATGTAATTGATGTTTTTAAACAAGGAATATCACATTTGAATTTATCGTTTCATTATTTTTCACCTTTGTATTGATAAATTTTGCAAAACATTTCACTTTCCACATAAGTAGAATTTCGTCGAAATGGTCCGGCTACGTAAAAGACAACAAAGCAAACTACATACCGTTAGAAAGCTCATACTTTAGAGATTTAAATAAACTGAAGTCATGCTTCACTTTTAGTTGGCGTCGCCGACGCGCACGCGTTTGATCCCACTTCTGATGACGGATAAGAAATCTACTTACCGTCAAAGAGTGTGCGTTGCTCACGTTGAGAGCGCCCTCGTATCCCAACTGTGGGTATATAAGCCTGGTGAGCAGCGTCTGCACTCTCTTCCAGTTGGCGTCGCCGCCACGCACGCGTTTGATCCCACTTCTGATGACGGATAAGAAATCTACTTACAGTCAAAGAGTGTGCGTTGCTCACGTTGAGAGCGCCCTCGTATCCCAACTGTGGGTATATAAGTCTGGTGAGCAGCGTCTGCACTCTCTTCCAGTTGGCATCGCCGCCACGCACGCGTGTGATCCCACTTCTGATGACGGATAAGAAATCTACTTACAGTCAAAGAGTGTGCGTTGCTCACGTTGAGAGCGCCCTCGTATCCCAACTGTGGGTATACAAGCCTGGTGAGCAGCGTCTGCACTCTCTTCCAGTTGGCATCGCCGCCGCGCACGCGTGTAATCCCACTTCTGATGACGGGTGAGAAATGTACTTACAGTCAAAGAGTGCGCGTTGCTCACGTTGAGAGCGCCCTCGTATCCCAGCTGTGGGTGTATAACCCTGGTGAGCAGCGTCTGCACTCGCTTCCAGTTGGCGTCGCCGACGCGCACGCGTATGATACGCCAGCTTTCAGACCGCTCAATCACACACTCGTCTTTCCAGCCCTGTAACATAAGTTTGGATTTTCAGCCCTGTCTATATCTTCAGGTAGCAAAGAGAGACCCATATTTGGATGAATTTAAGAAAAAGTGTGTACTAAAAAAATTGTTCAAGCAAAAACTACTGGACCGATTGCGTTGCGGTTTTCACACATAGCTTAGGTTTTGATTTAAAAACGGGGGTGTTTGATATATAAGATGAGAAGAAGCCGAACTATCGATAAAAAAAACTGACGGTTTAACGTTGGTATTTTGTACTTAATACTCGTAGGTACTTTTGGCCCTGGAATAACATATTATAGGATACTTTTATTCCAAAAAATACCACGCGGGCACAGCTACTGAAAACCCCCTCCCCTAACTAGCGCCAAGAGATTTGCAGACGCCCCTTAAGGTTCTTCGAAAATAACGGGGCCAACAAGAAAAGATGGCTAGCTAAAAACCAGTGAGATTTAAAGAATCCGTTTGCGAGTGAGCTCAACACCTAAGGAGACATAAAAGCATAGAGGCTTCCACTTCGAAATTATGGAAGAATCTTGTAGTTGAAGAGCGGATCCGTGACGCAGCCAGTTTTCCATTTCCTTAACTATTTCTAAGCAAAGATCAACCTGTTAACTATGGTGTTAACTATGGTGCAAGGCCGAGGTTCAAACCTAATATGTACTTTATTTATTTGATGAATATCTAGTTTACTCACGTTAAACTTTAGCACATCAGTAGCGTTATGATGGACCAGGTGGTCGTGCTCGTCTTGAGGGTCTCCGATCTGTAACAAGGATGGTATAAATTCAGTTTCAGAGAAAACGGGTAAGAGGCATAACAAGCTTAAGACGAAGCCACGTGCAATAATGCGGTCTCGTCTGGTCCACTGATGTATAACTGCGGTTTGGACCCTTTGGGTACTAACAACTTGAGTTGAGGTGTGATAAGCAAGTACACTACTCAACTCAAACCGACTCAGAAGAGTGCGCGTGAAAAGACCTGTTGAGATAGATATACAGGCTGGATTTTTGAGACGCGACAGTAAGGTACCTTAACCGTTATAGTTACAGGAAAACTTGCCTAGGAGACCTCCCATAACTTTTTAAGATATTCTGAAATGAATTCACTGATTTTGGAAAATAAAATACAGTTTTTTACCCTAAAACGACTATCTGTACTTATGATAAAGCAGTAAGTAAAGTCTGTACAATGTAGATAATAAAAAAATGGTAGGGTACTAAAAATAAGCTACTGAACAAGTATATAATATTTATTTAAATCGTGTCCGTCTGTTTGTATGTTTGTTCGCGCATCACGTAAATACTACTGGACCGATTGCGATGCGGTTTTCACTTTTAGATAGCTTAGGGTTGACTTAAAAATTGGTGTAATTGGTATCTCAAACCGATGAGTAGAAATCAAGCAATCGATAAAATTTTAACTTCTGAACGAAGTTGGATGATTTTGGTACTTTTGATTCTGGAATACAAAGGTTACTTTTAACCCACAGATGTGAGCACGCGGGCAAAGCCACAGGCACGGCTAGTTCTCATATAATATGGTGGTTGTCAAGAAAATCCGTTCACCTGGTAAATGGCCCCGCACTCAGTGCACTGCGTCGCCCCGAACTTCTTCTGTCCCGCATCTATCACGTATTGGTCACTTCCGTTCTTCAGCAGCGACTTCTTGCTGGATTTCTCGCCTGTATAAAGTAACGTTTTTTTGTTACTATAACAGCATCACATGGAAAGATTAAAATTTATTAAGGCGCGATAGTCCCACAAAAAAACGGCACTTTAACTTATCATCATACATAGTATTTTTTTAAATGATCACCAACACTTTTAATGTGTAATCATAACCAAAATGTTTATTTACTCAAGATAAATTTTAAAAGCAAATGATTCCAAACTAATCACTGTTAACCCAAAAATAGTAAATGACCACCAAAAATTTGTTATATAGCCGAAGGCAAATCGTAGAAGCACTCATCAGTTTCATTCATGTGAACCTAAAACTAACCTACTGCGTTTTTAGGCGCAATTCTATCAAACATAGTAGTTTGCAAATAGACGAATGTTTATAAACAGTTTTCATGTTCAACCTATCTAATCTACCTAGTTTTTTAGGCACAATTTTATCAAACATAGTAGTTTGCAAATAGACAAATGTTTATAAACAGTTTTCATGTTCAACCTAACTAACCTACTGCGTTTTTAGGCGCAACTCTATCAAACATAGTAGTTTGCAAATAGACGAATGTTTATAAACAGTTTTCATGTTCAACCTAACTAGTTTGTTAGGCACAATTCTATCAAACATAGTAGTTTGCAAATAGACGAATGTTTATAAACAGTTTTCATGTTCAACCTAACTAACCTATCTAGTTTTTTAGGCACAATTCTATCAAACATAGTAGTTTGCAAATAGACGAATGTTTATAAACAGTTTTCATGTTCAACCTAACTAACCCATCTAGTTTTTTAGGCACAATTCTATCAAACATAGTAGTTTGCAAATAAACGAATGTTTATAAACAGTTTTCATGTTCAACCTAACTAACCTACCTAGTTTTTTAGGCACAATTCTATCAAACATAGTAGTTTGCAAATAGGCGAACCTTGCTCACTAAGGATTAGTAATCATTTACATTTAATGTAGTAAATGATTACCAAACGAAATTTAGGTCTTTGAACACAATTTGAAGTGCTGTCACGACTAAAACAGCTAGAACCATTATAATTTGAGACTTTCTTTTAGTGGTGCATTTTTCGTTTTATTAGTGTTTAGTAAATTTTGGTAATAGAGCTTAGGGTCTGAGAGTATTTTTGGTGGTCATTATATATCTCAAAAAACATAATAATATGTGGGTACGCTCGCTAGGCGCGGGGCGCGAGAACACAATTATTTGTAGGCAATTGTAATGCGCAGGCAATGGTAATGGCGGAAACTTTTACATACGTCCGACGTCGATAAAGATGACGACCGGACTGACTAAAGCGAGCGCACGTTCTTGTGCCATATTTTTGCAACAAAAAATAATAATAGTAATATGGATGGTAAACGTGAATGGGTCGATATTGTTGTGTGTTGAGATTTATTCAACACACAACAATATTACAAAAATAGGTTCTCACATAAATAAAATGTGCTTGTGAGTGTGTCGAAAAGGGCTTATAAACTGCAAAGCCCAGTGTAACACTAGACGCTGCTTTTTATATAAACCCCGCGGGTGGTGTGAAAAAAGGGATGACGTATTGCACACTTCTTTGGCTAATGAACTTGAAAGAATGCGATACCCAGTTTGTGCCGGTCGTTAAAACTTATCCCTGGATGACATAGGTTAGGTGTATCAAGACACACACATACCGGAATTTAGAGATGATTTGGATTGGACATGCCAAATTTCCTCACGACTTTTTTTTAATCACAGTTTTCGAGCAAAAGCTATATAAGTAATTGTATAACATAAGATATTATTAAAATAAGCGTGTATACTTAATAAATATGTTACTTGTTTATTATTACCTTTAGTGCTAGGAGTTGTAGGGCCGGGATTGGGATTATTAAATATCGGGAACAGTTTTGGCAGGCTGTCATCCTTCGAGTCATTTTCCGCAACGGGCAATGATGTTGTGGTATCTGAAAAGACATTTTAATAATATGTAGTTCTTATTTCTTACACCTATGCATAACAGAATTACAGAAAAACCCTGTAGTAATTAAGAATAAGGCATTGGGCACACAGAGAGCGGCCAGCTAGAGTTCTGAGTTCAAAGGAAACATATTGGTGTGACGTGCAAGGACATTTATTTTAAACTTTGACAACTTTTTGAATCGGCTAACTTCTACGCTGCCGGCTTCACACCAATGACTTTACTAAGTTCATTGCTGTGCTTCGGAGGGCACGTTAAGCTGTCCCGTCTGATAACAGTAGATAAGCCATGCCAGAAGCTCTCGGGTGGCCTGACAAACTCTGACACCAGAGGCCAGCACTACCTCATACGAAAAGCAAAGCAGCCAACCTCGTGGCTTTGAGTATGAGTCATACTATGCTTTTGTCAACAGATACTTGACAGAAACAGGCAAGTATCTGTTTGTATCTGCTTGCATGTAGTGGGCCCATTTGTTTGTATCTGCGTGCATGTTATGAGCCCATTTGTTTGTATCTGCTTGCATGTTGTGGGCCCATTTGTTTGTATCTGTGTGCATGTTATGAGCCCATTTGTTCGTATCTGCGTGCATGTTGTGGGTCATGTTCCTTACCATTAGCGCCAGGCAGCCCTGTTTCGGTAGACGCGAGCACAGCCTCAGCATTGATGTTGTTAGACTCCGCCATCTTGAGTATTTGCTCATCCAACATCTTGAGTTCGCGCTCGATCTCGTCCAAATCCGGTAGGTCTTCTTGTGCTGAAGAAATTAATAGACTACACTGTGATTTTATTGTACAGGGGGTCTACTCTAATGTTAGATTACAAAGTCTTCCTCTAATTTAATAAAGTTTGTTTATTTGCCTAAAACACGAGAAACAAGAATGCACAGATGGTAATAGTCTGTATTCCGAACTCATGCTTTGCCGTTAATAGACATACAAAATAAAAAGAAATAATAACATAGGTCAAATGGCATGCAGATAAACTCAAGCAATTAAAAATAAACTGACAATACAGTGCCATAAAATAAAATTAGTAATAATTGAATGATATATGCCAAATATATTTAACATACCTATTAAGTTAGTACAATAAAAATTAATCACAGTGATAGATATGTCAACAATAATAATTATAACTAAAAAGAAACTTACTGTCAGAACAGTAAGTAAAATAAAAAGCATGTCAATTTGGGTCAAAATATTATTAAAATTTATCATTTATCAAAATTTATCAATGACTTTTGATCATAAATACATTTTGATCCTCACCATTAACCATGTAGATTGATGGCATAAAATTACACGATAGTTATTAGCGTTGTTGTCACTTCAAAACCCGGCTGAGGCAAGCTAGATTTCAAAAATCTATGAATGTTATTATAATTAAAGTTGATTCCTTTTAGAAAAATTCAATCATATTCATAACCACCTTTAAATTCCACCCTGTATTTTCTGAACAGAATAATGTAGGTCAAAAAGGCAAGAATTTTAGTAGAAACTGATATTTGAAGGTCTCCGATCTTAGTATAGTAACAAACAAAAATCTTACCTGAAGTGACATTCTCCTCCACAAGTATATACCCTCCTTCCACAGGTAAAAACTGACCACTTTTCGGTGCATCCCCATGATGAGCTTCATGACCTTTAGGCTCTTTCATCACCACATCTGTCATAATCCGTGGTGAAGCTGGCATATTTTGTGGTGAAGCTGTCATATTTTGTGGTGAAGCTGTCATATTCTGTGATGTAGCTGGCACACTTGGTGCCACAGTTTGTGATAGAGAAGTCATAACTTCTGTAGTCACATTCTGTGGTGGCAACGTCACAGGTTTACCCCCCAGTTCTACGATAACCGCATTGGTATCGCTTGGTATATTGACTGCTGTGACCGGTACAGCAGTTACGGGCTGAAAAATCTGATTAGTCTCTTCAATAACCGTGCTGTTGAAGCAGGGTATCTCTTGTCTGGTGTGTGCTAACTCTGATTCTGGAATTTCGTCTTCTTCCCATTGGCTTAGCAAGGCTTCAATGGTCTGTTTTTCTTTGTCGAAACGATCTAGTTTATCTGAAAAAGGAATATAATATCATTGTTTTATTTCAACTGTGTGACTGAGTGGTAATAACTGTGGTTTGCAATATAATAACACATTTTGACAAAAGGTCTTTTTGAGAAAAGGCTATCATGAGAAAGGTTATTTTCATTATGAGCTGACAAATGATTCCAAATTAAAGAATTATTCTATTTATTATTCAAAGCCTATTTATTGTAGTATCATTATCTTTCATTTGAATTATGTCAAATTTATTTAGCACACAAAGGATAAATAATGATTTTTAAAAGATATTTGTACATATTTCAGGTAATTACTTGGTCATAATTCTCATTGTTTCATTGAATTTATTTAGCTTTGTTAAAATTATGCAAATATTTCGCTAATTACGTCATATTATTTAAATTTTAGGTGGCGCAAAAAGTACAGTGTCATTTACATAAACAAAAGCATACAATGGACTAGGTAAATTATTTTAAATTAATTTATACCTATTTTGTAAGTAAGTATTTGAGGCAGTGGGTATTTGAGTTTTTGTTCTGAGCTTGAGTTATGTAGTAAATATTATAATATAATATAGTGTAGATAGTATTACACTTGTTTACATCTACACTTATAATAAAGTACTGTGTAACAAAAAGTCACTACAATGAAGATAAATAAAAAAGAAAGGTATATTATGCTGCTGAACAAGTTTTTTTTAAATTGTGTTTCATATAATCACGCATCATGTCACAACTACTGAACCTATTGAAATGCAGTTTTCAGTGATGAATAGCTTAGGTTTTGGCTTAAAATCTGGTGTACCTTGTAATTGTAACTCAATCTGATGATTAGAAGCCGAGCAATCATTAACTGACTGGCTAAATAAATGTTGATGCAATGTACTATAATTGTACTTTTTGTAATTGTAACTCAATCTGATGAGTAGAAACCAAGCAATCATTAACTGACTGGCTAAATAAATTTTGATGCAATTACACTACAATTATACTACTTAGTATAATTGTACTTTTTGGTCCTGGAATAACACAGGCTACTTGAGGGCCTGACAAACTTTGCCAACCTTAATCTAAAGTAAAGTAACTTAAAAAAAAAACAATAATTGCGATATATTTGAAGCTCAAACCGCACATAATCATGAGCACTTACCGGTAGACATATCTTGAGAAGAATTCTGACTAATCATGGATGTATAATTTCTGCTTCCACTGGCAATTGTTGAGTTATTCAACACTGATGAATTAGCCTTATTATTATTGCCTGTATTATACTTGAGAATAATTCTATTTTTGTGATACTTCGGCTTTCGAATCCTATGCTTCACTCCCATGTTTATTTGACCAGGTCTTCTTTTAGGTTTGCTCGAGTAAGAGTGGGTGAAATGCCTGCGGTGATGAATTGTACTGGCTTCAATAGCATTGGATATCTTTGCGGTAAAAGTTGCGTTGAGCTCTGGGTTGCTTTTGCCGTAGAAAGATTTGGTGGAAAGCATTTCTTTTAATCTGTCACTGTTGAAGAGAGACAGGCGTGCTTTGGGAGCATTTTCAAGCCTTGGGTATTTGGAGTTTGGACCATGTTCGGTTAGGCTGTCATTACGAAGCCTTTTATGACTTTTTTCACTGTCGCAATTCGATTCTGGACTTTCGCCTATTTCAACCACAGAGCGGCGATTGTGGCTCAGCTTTGGCGGCGAATCTACCGCGTCAATTGTTTGAGGAGTCTTCAAAATCTGAGTTGGAGACATCATAATACTAATATCCATTTTTGTAAGACTAACAGGAGCTGTCTTCAATGGAGATTCGAATGCAGTTTTATTTGGAGATAGGTTCTTTTTCTGTTCAATCAAAATGCCTTTGAAGCTGTGGAATTTCGGAGTCAACTTATGCCTTCTACTGGATCGTCTTACAGGTTTGGTTGGGGTATTTTCTTTGGAGTCTGTTCCAGAGTCAGTGTCAAATGTCAGGTCTTTTAGAGAGCTGCTGCAGCTTTCTGTATCTGCAATGAGGCTGGCCAGGCTTTTGCGGGCTCGGCTTGAGGTAGACGACTTTGTATGGGTGCTGGTGCAGGAATGAGTTGATGATGGTGTCACAGGATGATGCTGCAAGTGCGGAGTGGCCGGAGTAGACACAGAACCCGTGCATCTTGTGTCCGGACATGAGTATCTTGTCTGATACTTCTTTAATGTAAACGGAGACTTAATAAAACTCTTCAAATCTTGGTTTTCTATCAGCAGCTTCCGCGTTTGACTTCTCGTCGCATCTGCATATGAAACAATTACTCAAACAATGAGATATAAAAACAATTTATGATAAGTTGTGTGTTGATAATAATAAAATTTGAATACAATGATGCGTACCTAATGTGTAACTTAGCCTTTGGTATATTATTAATGGTATTATTTTACCATTTGTAAAATACTTATTTCTTAAGATAATGAATGTTTGAAATTGCTAAGTTGTATACAATCTAATACTGAATTTGTTAAGTATTTCAAAAAATTAACAGTAAACCATAACAAATTTAATAGTGACCAGCATTTTAGTTTGAAACCCAAATAATGAAATTGAAAAGCTAATGTTAAATTATAGTTAATGATGGGATTAAAGTAAAATCCGCCATAAAGGTTATTTCTAACATTTAACTTTCTTATAATATATTAAAACCATAAAATATTTTTATTCAGTCTGTCTGTCCATGAAAATATCAGAAAATACTAAACCAAATTTGTAACGGCTTTCACTAAGGTATAAGATGATTTAAGAGGAAGAGTTTTGTTTAACTGGTTCACGTCCACAGCCCATATAACAGTAGATAAGTTATTGATATGTGGGCTGTGGACTGTGAAATGGTTAAAAGTTAATCTATTGCAAATTTTCTTAATTATGTTGGAAAAAACAGTTGTTTTGTTTTTTTTTTGCGTATGCTGCAAATAATTAACCTTTATGAAAGGAATGTTTTTCTCAAATAAGTCTACAAAATTCTGCAACACCATATGTGTACCTATTACATAAAACTCAAAATAAAAAATATATAAAAAAAAAGTAAAAGTAGTAAATAAATACTTAATTTTTGGACTCACTATTATAGAGCTTTTTGTGCTAAACTGTATAGGTAAATCCTTATCTAATTTACGAGAGTTAAATATCATAATGGTCTTCCTCATATCATGTAGATCAAATTTTCTTTTTATCCAACTGTTTATGGGTTGTATGTATGTTCCTTTGGTGCATCCTACAGCCTAAACAGCTTGATAGATTTTGATAAATGAGGTATTATTGGATTTGTCTTTATCACAAAAGTATTACACCATAATTTTTGGTAGAGTAGATTGAAAGTTATGATGATGTTTTTTGATGAGCAGATATCAATTAATTAGATGTGACCTTAATACCTAGTATTAGAATTAATTCTGTGGTGTAGTGCAGACGCAGATGCCACAGGTGGTCAATATAATGTTTAATACATAGAAATATTTGGATAAGCCCTACCTGACCCGCCCCAGCGCCGCAGCCCGGACGGTTTGGTAGTTAGACATAAACAGATTTGGTAGATAATGGGACTGTACAGCATGGCTATCTGTATAGATAGATAGATAAATTCTTTATTGTACGCACCACAAAGAAAATTAACAAAATAAAGGAACACTAGTAGAAGAAGTGTCACATGGGCGGCCTAATAAGCTACAAGGGTGGGTGGTAACACATTATAAAAATACATTGCATGGCATGAGATAGTATTCAAATGCAGGCACAATAAAGTGAGTTATAGCTTGCAGCTGATATATTTTAGTCAAAAATATATCAGTACTATTTAGCAACGAGAAGCTGAAGTCTCAGGAGATGTATAAAACATATTTTATCAATGCAACTAATTTGTATTGCTCTTTTAGAATCCCTAAATAACTGCTATTGTTCCAATAGTATAAAGATGATGTATCAACAATATAGCTGACCTAAAAATCGAGATTTGTTAACAGTAGTAAGTAATTTTCAAGTGTTTTTCATTCCCATTACCAATTAACCTAAATTTATTAGAAATGTGAGCTGATATTGATCCAATGCAGAAAACACAAAATCCAGTAGTTAAAACTGATATGGACAATGGATAAAAATATGATTATTCAATTAAATAGTGTGCTGTGAGGGTTATTGACCCAAAATCTTATCATACCTGGACCTGACCTTGATGACTTCAGAATACTTATACCTTACTAAAACCTTGGTATTCAAGTTTATTGTTAAATTACTATCAAGATGATTCTGTTCACAAAACAAAGGATATAAATATAATAGTGTAGACAAACTTACGCCATAGCGTCCTCTTTGGCGTTTTGGGCATGCCATGGTCATTTTCTTCTCCAGAGCTGGAATCTAATGTACTAATGATGCCCAGATCACAGTCCTCACTGTCGCTCTCACTGTCCACCACAGGTAGCCGTCGGTGCTTGGTCAGAGACTCCCTGGGAGGTTCAGATCCGGATTGAAATAACCCCTTCTTTCTTTCAGACATTTTTGGAGTATGGTTAAATGGATGACGCGTAGAATGACGCGGCGTTGTTGATGCCATGTCTTAAAGCCTAGGAGTAATAGTATTCTGTGCTCAAAGCATAAACTGTTCGTCAGTAATGAGAAATAGCAAAAACTTAACCCCCACAAGACAGTAAGCGCGGCAAGGCCTACCCTGCCGATCTTCTTTCATTACTTTCACGACAGCCCTGTCACATAAAGTGAACGATTTTATAAAATATAGAATACAATATTGCAGTCACAATGATAAAAATCGAGTAAACTCAGTAAAACTATCAAAAAACCCGTAAAGTAAACTTTTATCAAACGTTACACAGCATCTCTGGAAACCATTGTTGTTTGGCGCGTAAACACCTGTCATCCTGTCAACAGACGCTGTTGCCAGTCACAAAAAAAATAGCAGTGAAATAAAATCCAAAAAAGAAAACAATTTGTTTGTTATCCCTTCTAATAAAAATAAGTATTACATAAAACAACTGTGTAAAATGATTGTATAGGTCATGTATAGGTCTATTTATTATTGTAAAGGATATCATAAGCGAATTCTAGCGACAATGGTAGAATAGCATAACCACACTTTTACGCGGCAATTGTCAATACTATTTCCCAAAATCACACTACTACATTCGTCGTGGACACTCACGGAGGTACGACTAGTCCACCAATTTAAGTTCACTCAGTGGGCTATGGAAAGGGCTATTGTTGCAGACTCTCGCGTAGGTGCGGGGTCCCAGTTGCAGATAAAATGAGTCTTTGTTGAGTTTAGGATAAGAGGATGAAACGAAACACACTATAGTTAACACTTTAAATTGTAAGTATATTTTACAACTTTATAAAACGAGGATAGTATTTCAGAATTATAGTTTCGATATCCCGGTTACAAAGGTGGCTATCGGATCTTAATAAACATTGTGGTGCTACTATTATTATTATTGGTCCCTTGTAGGAGAGCTTCTTGTCTTCAACAGCTACTGCAAACGGGAACGTGACAAATGCACAAAAAAACTTAGCAGTATGGCTTTATATAGTTTGCCTTATCTTATCCGTTGCATACGTTCACCCTATTGTTCTCGAGCCCTATATTCCAAGGCTCGAAAAATAGGCATAAAAAGTTGTCCCAGAAGTCCCCTACGGTTTAACTTCGAATCTTCAAGAAAAGCCTAATTTTTATGCCTTTGCTACGAGTGCGAGGAGAACTTCCGATTTTGTGATCTGCTCGCGTCCGTACGAGGACGGTACCCAAACGTTAGGTATGTTCCTAAAATTTGTCCAGTTTTTGAATATTCCTATGTATGACTCATCGAAAATCAACACACTTTGCCGAATTTAGAAACGTTTCTCCCCATGAGCTTTCTCTCGCTCTTACCGTCTACGTTTTACATTTTTAACTGTAAACTTATTCATTTTACCTTAGGCTGGCTCAGCAGTACTTTGCTTGTAAATAAGTAAGTACCTTTTACAAAACGCGGATTACCTGAGCGAACCTGTACCTCTCTAATACCATGCATCCACAGAAAGTTTCAGTCTGTCTGTGGCTGCATGTTTGTAACTAATCCTAAAGAGGTACGCGGCCATCCCGTATGCTTTAGATGTCATACGTGATGGCACATCGATTCTATTTACCCTATACACTACGTCTTCCTATTTGCTAGGCCTATACGAAACAATATTTATTTCGCTTATGTGTTATCTCGCATACATTCTGAATAGCACAAAGTGTTCTTCATACTTATGCCTATCTGCCTGTGTTCCTATTTTCTGATTATTGTGTTTATCTTTTTAATAACTTAGGTTCTAAGAATCTATACATGGCTACCCCGCGTATATACTTATAGCTATATAGATCAATTGTTAACAGCTTTGTTGCGCTCGTTAACAGCTATGCTTGGAGTTTCTCTAAAAGATTGGAATCCGGAATGAGGTGACCCGGCAGAGAACCAAAGTTGTCGATATAGCCCTTAGGATTAGTAAGCTGTAGTGGCAGTGGGCTGGTCATATCTGTCGAAGGGCTGATAACCGTTGGGGTAGACATGTTCATGAGTGAAGACCGCGACTCGATAAACGTAGTGTATGGCGCTCTCCAGCTAGGTGGAGCGACGATATACGCAAAGTGACTGGCAGAAGTTGGAAGAGAAGTGCCGAAGATCGGGGTCAGTGGCGTGCATTGGAGAGGCCTATGTCCAGCAGTGGACTGACACGGGCTGATGATGATGACACTACTACATCAAGTGAGGTGCTGATGAACTGTTTGCTGCATGAGTCTGGGTTACTTTAGTCATCACGGGAGCCATGAAACTATTATTGAACACTATTATATTCTATCTGTTTACAAACCATTCCCTTGTACTATAATAGTACGTTGTGTGCCAAATATAATCATCATCATCATCATTATGTCAGCCTTTCGAAGTCCACTGCTGAACATAGGCCTCCCCCAAAGAGCGCCATGACGAGCGATCTTGTGCCACCTCTATCCACCGACTTCCTGCGATGGCTACAATGTCGTCGGTCCATCGTGTGGGGGGTCTCCCCACACTTCGCTTGCTTGTTCGTGGTCGCCATTCGAGAACCTTTATTCCCCAACGGTTGTCGGTTCTGCGAACTATATGGCCTGCCCACTTCAACTTGCAAACTCTGATCGGTAACCTTCGTTCTTCTACGGATTTCTTCATTTCGGATTCTATCACGTAGTGAAACACCGAGCATAGCTCTCTCCATTGCGCGCTGCGCAACTCTGAGCTTGTGTATGTGAGCAATAGTTAGCGACCACGTCTCAGTGCCGTATGTCATCACTGGCAACACGCACTGATTATAAACTTTCGTCTTGAGGCTCTGCGGTATCTGCGACGAGAAGATATGGCGTAATTTCCCGAACGCTGCCCATCCGAGTTGGATTCGTCGGTTGACCTCTTTGTCGAAGTTGGATCTACCCAGTTGGATCGTCTGACCCAAGTAGACATAGTGATCAACAGCTTCGATAATAACATTCCCAACATAAACCGGCATGGGCACGACATGGGCATTTGACATGATGTTCATCTTGCCCATGTTCATTTTAGGACCCAACTGCTGGGAAACAATATTGAGGTCACTGAGCATTGTGCTTAGGTCTTCCAGGGTTTCAGCCATGATGACTATATCATTAACACCAAATCCGTTCCAGTTCAGAAGCTTGAGTATATCTTCCAGTGCAGAGGTGAACAGTTTCAAATATAATTAAATGATGAAAATAATAAAGAATCCGTCTTTTCAATCAGAAATTTGCTTTACCTGGCCTCTTTGAACAGAGTTGGTTGGTAGAGTTCACAAAACCATTCCGTTCTAAGGACCGTCCGTTCCGTCCGTTCCGTACTAATACTAGTACAACGGAATTGAACATAGGACTTCCTTGTTCCGTTCCCACTCCGGCTTCGGGCTCCATTGCGTATTTTATTCACCCGCTGTAAGCTGCAACATGCTACTTATTTGCACCTATTTTTTAAAAGTTAAAAGCTTTTATTTAACTTCACTTGTATGTATCTATGTATTTTGTCCTGGAATCTTGTAATTCAAAGAACAATGGCGAACTTCCATACAATTTTTTATGTCAGTATAATTCACGGCGTCTAGACAAATAATATCGCTAGTAATTCAGCATCATTTCCTGAGATTGTTAGTCTAAGTTTTTTTTATTGAGGAGGCTAGGAATAATTGAGCGTAGTTAAACAGAACGCGACCATCGACGAAAAACGCATTTTGAGATACAGCCTTTTAAAGGGGTTTTCACTGCTGTTTTATGTACAGTTCAGAATTGATTTAAATGTTATACTTATATCAAAGAACACTTCAGTGGCTACGAAATGGGCTATTCATAACTAGAAAATTGATTAGTTTTGGTAATAAACTTTTGAGTTAAACACGTAGTCGTTTTCTGCTTATTGCAACAATTCAAAATTTAGTTTTTTGTAGAACGCATCCATAGAAATGGTCTCCTTCAGATTATTGAGGTTTGGACAACAACCGAGAGATATGCAAAGCCAAATCAATGGTGTTATTCTGCAAATTACAATTTGACCATATAAAATAAACCTAGAACGACTCAAGGGATTGTTATGCTCTCATAAGTTCTTTCCATAGCATCACACAGGGGGCACTGTGTGATGCTACACGAGATCAAAACATGGACGGAATCTTATCAAGAAAAATATTATAATACGCTAAAAATATTTATGCAAAACTCGACCATTGCTGTGGTCGGCTTCTGCAAATAAAAAATGTAAACTATTCCATTATAAATAATATTTGCAGAAGCCAGACCAACTGCGATAGTCGGATTCTGCTTACCACAATTTCCTCTTTTAGGGATATTTTGCTAGACCATCCCCTAAAATGGTCGGCTTTAACACAAAAAATGGGTGATAATGGCATGTGGTCTTACTGGAAAATGTAATATCTTGAAACCTTGACCTCAGAATGTGCTTTGAAGAAACGTGTCTTTGGAATACGTAAAGTAAATAAAACATTAAGTCATAGGCATATATTATAACTCATTTTCTCAAAAAACAGGGTTGGTCGCTTTCTGCTTAACTATGCTCAATTGCTATTCGGATTCAAAGTTTTGCAGGTATTGTTAATGACTTTTGAAACAAGTTTTAGAGATTTTAATTATTGTATCTGCTTAATTAGGTAGGTAATTAAGCACTTATGTGTGTGTTTTTTTTATAGATATTGTACCTATTTCATTACCTATGTACCTAGTGAACAGACTAGGCTTTTGAATAATAATTATTTTCAATCTGTTACTGCCTAGTGAGATTAAAAAATAATATATTTAGATATGTTGCTGCTGTTTCACTGTGCATGGAAACAATTTTGCAACAATTCCTGACACGAAATACTTACTTTATTTACACAAACATAAACCTAGCCTGTGTTCGTTTTGTATTTATTGTTCAATACATTAAGCCGCACGCCCTTTTTTATTTATTTCACAAACTGGATAACTGGTAGATAATGCTGTTTAGCATTAAGTCCTTCCTTGTAAACAATTTTTGTGCAAAACAAGTAAATAAACATAACCTTCCAACAATTCCTTACACTTTACTATGATGCATTGTATTCTCTTTGCTTTATTGTTTTGTTTATGAGTTTTATATGGTCGTACCATTTTGTCTATAGTATGATTCTGTTTAACGCAAGGAGGTAAACTTACTGTTAAAAGTTTTAGCGCCAGTAAGCGTAATTCAACCTCCTTTGGTTAAAAAACCGGGTGGAAAGTAAGCGTAATTCAACCTCCTTTGGTTAAATAAACCGAGTGGGTGGTTGGACCGGGTATAGTGTGTTGATGATTTTGAAGTTGGCACCGGATACGTCATATTTTTTATCGCCCGTTGGGCAGGCAACAAGGCCGGTAAAACATTGTAGGAAGTAAATTAAGTTTCACTTTTTCTTTTTTTTTATTGATTTGTTAACCTGGCTTTTACTAGCTTACATGCTATGTTGAAAAAAAACGAAATAAATAGTTACTTAAGTTCTGTAGAAATTATATTCCGCGAGGCTGCAAGATTTATCACATACAATTTCACCATTGTTCTTTCGAGCACATCCCGATTAGCTATCCGGCTGAAACTTTCAGGGTAGCACACAAACCGATGAAAAAGCAATAAAAAAAATAAGAAGAAATAAAGACTAAAAAACGTAAAAAGTCACGTTCATTTAAAAAATACCCATAAAATCTTCTTTTTTTTATTGTTATTTTTTTAATTTTTACTTAATTAGAACTAAGTATAAACAAAGTGAATAGTTATAGCACATAATATTTCCAAATTATAACGTTTTTTTTCCGTCACAATATGCACAAATCCGGGTTCTTTATATTATTTGTAATTTTATGCTCGCAAAGTTCAACGTACAAAAAGCTCGCAAGTCCCTGAAGCGTGTCAGCCTAGGGAGCGTATGCGGCCGCTGGAGTCATGCATCGTCGTATTTTGTATATTATATATAATATTATTCTAGGTAATAATGCCACAAAATGTTATTGTAATGCAACACTGCTCGCGATGTTCTAGATACAAAAATAAAGCGAGAAGGAAAAGCAGCTTACGAAGAGAGGTAGAATAGAATACTAAACTTAATTACTTACCTAGGTCACGTTCCGCATAAGGCCGGTTCCTATATCTAAAAACGACTCGTTTCTTTTTTATAGGATTGTTTTTTTAGTGTATCGTATAAGATACAAAATATATATTAATATACTATCGTAAGATACAAAATATATCGTAAATGCTCTACAGGTTGCTCTGTTTTATATTCGTGACGGTTTTTATAACCCCTGAACAAAGAGACGGGTGTTATAAGTTTAGGGTGTGTATCACTGTGTGTGTGTGTGTATTTGAGGGTGTGTGCGTGTTCGTGTGTGTGGCATCGTAGCTCCCAAACGAATGGACCGATTTTGATGCGGTTTTTTCTGTTCGAAAGCTATATGATCGAGATGGTTCTTAGATATGTGGGGAGAGGGAGGGGATAGGGGGAGGTGAGAAAGAAAAGGGGGTAAAAATCGTAGCTTCCAAACAAATGGACTGATTTAGCTGTTGTTTTTTTATGTTTTGAAAGCTGGGGTAAACAAGATGATTCATTATTCATTGCTATAATTGGGGGATGGAGGGGGAGGGGGGGGGGGGGGAGGAGGGGTGCGAATCGTAGCTTTCGAACGAACGGACCGATTTTGATGCGGTTTTTTCTGTTCGAAAGCTGATATGATCGAGATGATTCTTAGATATATGGGGAGAAGAAGGGGGAAGGGGAGGTTTTACAGCTTTTACAGTGCGTTAATGCAATTTGCATATCAAATTCGAAATCAGAATCGTCGTCTGATGAGGTATCTAATAATTCTAATAGTGAAACCGTATTACTCATATTTTATCACCTGTATATAGAAAGCGGTGAAGAAATACGTGTGGCACCTAGGACGGCCTGCGAGCGAATGTTAATTTCAATATATTATCGTATCTTAACCGTGTGTGATAACCTAAGATGCTATAATATTTTATATGCAGATATCGTAACATCAAATATTATAGTATCTTAATCGTCTGTGACGCCCTTTACAGTGGCGTAGCGTGAGTTTCTGCCTCCCGGGGTAGAACCGGAATTTTCCACCCCCTATTTTCTTTTATTCCTAATCTATTTATACATTGAAATCATTAAAAGACGCCAGCAGAGTGATCGCAAAAATGTTGAGCTATTTTTGTTAGTGTGGAAAATAATATAGCTATTACATGTAGCTAAGTATATTGATAATAAACAAACGCCAGCGAAGCGATCGCGAAAATTTTGAGCTATTTCTATTAATGCTGAAATTAATAAATAATAATAATCAGCATCATATAAAATTAATTGCATGGACAAGCACAAAAGGCGCGAACACGTGAAGCGAGCGCGAAATTTGAGTTATTTTTGACAATATTTTATTGAATATTGTTCTGATACAAAATATATATATATTTAATTACGCTTTTTATTACACTGCAAGGAGTAATAAAAAGCGCGAGCGCAGCGAGCCCGAAAAGTTTGAATTATTTTCTTTCAATGTTTGAAATGAAACATAATGGCTAATCATAGGAAAATAATGAAAAATACTGTCACGATTGTGAGAGGCCGCGAAAATTTTGAGCTACTAATACCTGCACAAAAAAAAAAAAAAACAAAATTCCTAATTAGAGCTCTCGACAACTAAAACTCGTAAACAAAGTGCGAGCCGTTTTGGCGGGAAGATGTTTTCGTTCGTGAGTATATTTTTAGATATCTAGTTTTATTACTGTTTAGTATTTTTTCGAGGTTCTTTATTGTTTTAAACATTATGTCATTTATTGTAATAAGCTATTCACAAAAAATAAGTTTTGTTCGGCGAGTTCCCGCCATTATCTTTGGGTGCTTATATTAGAATTATTATAATGAATGCATGTATATATTTTACTTATTTTAGAAATGAAATGCTATAGATAAACCGAGGATATATAAACTAAATTGAAAAAATTTAATATATTTTAAATAAGCCTTTCATTTCCAAAAATAGCACAGTTTTTTAAGGTTTTTTTCGAACGTAGTTAATAAAATAATGATTTATTTGATATTATTTTCCCTTATGCTTATTGATAATTTCAATGGCTTCTACAGAAACTCAAAACATTGTAATCGTAAGCTTTCAGCAGGAAGATACGTAAATTGAGCATGGAGACCCTTTTTTTTTTTTTTTTTTTTTTTTTTTTTACGTGGGGAAATCCTCATGGATACCACCAAGCTGCGGGGGCAGCAAGGTGGTTATGTCGGACTCTTACCGACTAAAACCCCACGGTGTTCCGCAGTACGCCTTGTGCCGGGGCTACGGGTACGCTTTCGCACTCGTCCGCGGCCCCGACGGCGCTGGTCCTGTTGAGGACCCCCTCAACAGGACCAGCCAGGAGCCAGGACCCTCCAGGAGGGATGGAGCTGAGCCATTCCCCATCCCATGAACGCCATTAAGGGGCGCACAGAACACCATGCGCACCACCTCGAGGCCTTATGCTGGGGCAGACACCCCCGTGTCCACCACCTAGGCCTCAGGGGGGTCAGAAGGGAATGAATTCCTCCTCCGACTCCCGGCGTTGAGCTCCACATGGCCTCACACACCTGCCCACCGTCCAGTACAGCCACAGCTATAGCTGGCGGACTATCCGGCGCTGCACCAACAGTGACGCCAGATTTATGAGTCCATGGAGCACGTCACACTCCAGGCACTACTGCCCATACAGTAGTGCCAAGAGCGGACCACCTCCTGGGGCCTGCACCAAAGCGCCTGCCCCACCCCTCCCCTGCACATCACATTCCCCGCACCACTACCGACCAACCCGTGTGGAAACAGACTGCCCGGCAGCAGCGCAGAGAACGGACGCAACATCCATGGCCTCCCAAATCTAATGCCACCTCCCAGTACAGCCACAGCTACACGACTGCCGCCAGGAAGCCTGTCCGGCCCGCTGCACCTTATACAGTGACGCCAGATTCGGAAAGCCATGGAGCACGTCCACTTCGAGCACTTCTGATATTCAGTAGTACTAAAAGCGGACCACCTCCTCGAGCCGGTGCCGAGTACCCGGGCCCCACCTCCTCGAGCCTGCGCCGAGCGCACTGGGCCCCACCTCCTCGAGCCTGCGCCGAGCGCACTGGGCCCCACCTCCTCGAGCCTGCGCCGAGCGCCCGGGCCCCCCCTCCACGTCACATTCCCCGCACCACTACCGACCAACCTGGGTGGAGACAGATTACCCAGCAGCAGCGCAGAGAATGGACGCAACATCCTCCGCTCCATGGTCTCCCACATCCATTGCCACCACCCAGTACAGCCACAGCAACAGCTGGCGGACTATCCGGCGCTGAACCGAGCAGCGACACTAGACTAAGGAAGCCATGGAGCACGTCACACTTCAAGCACTACTGCCCATACAGTAGTGCTGGGAGCGGACCACCTCCTCCTACTAGGACCAGCCGCAAATGGACGCCAGACCACTCCGAGTCTGGACGCCCGAAGTCCCCCTGCGATGGGTCTGATCAGTGGCCCCACCGCCAACCACTGTGGCCACTTCAGCATAGGCTTGGAGCGCAAAGCCCAGTGAAGCGGCCCCTCCTTGGGGCCAGCCGGCGACACCCTGCCAGCGCGGCCCCGGGTTCCTCTTAGCTTCACCGTAGGGTCGCCAACCACGGTTACTAGAGCCCCCCCGCCACGACAAGGCGGGAACCCACGGGGGGGAAGCATGGAGACCCGGTTCAACCCGGATAACTGCAGGTTACCGCTAACCCGTGGACCTTACAAGTTAGGCGCGCGTAGGCTTGGACAAGTCAAGTCAGGGGTTTATCAATAGACTGCAGTAGCGTGGATGGTATACTTGGAATGGAATAAGTCAAATGGAAAATAATCGATCAAACGACTTGCTTATG
Source organism: Alsophila aescularia (assembly GCA_946251855.1). Classification (NCBI taxonomy): domain Eukaryota; kingdom Metazoa; phylum Arthropoda; class Insecta; order Lepidoptera; family Geometridae; genus Alsophila; species Alsophila aescularia. The sequence goes on from OX276384.1 coordinate 14,913,356, forward strand.
ACATTGGTTTCTCTGTATTTGGCTACATTTTTTTTAATCTTTAGGGGGGGGGGGGGGCAATGCCCCCCTCTGGCGACGCCCTTGCGCTAAATCGATATTATCGCGCTAACACGCGTACCGAGTCACCATGAGCACGACAACGATATCCCTTGCGACGTCACGGATTACGTCATTACATCCGCCATTTTGCGAATACCTACACCGACCATGCCCCAAACCAATATTACCGTGTGCGCTACTGTCAAAACGACAGAGTGACGAAACGGTGAATTCAGTTATGTGTGACTTTCGTTCATTTTTCCAAATATTACTACAGACAATTGATCAATAAACATAAACACGACTACTTTTCCCATGAGTAGGTAATACTTTGTATTTGAGAAAATTTTGAGGTTATGTTGTTGTGATCTTGTAATCACGCTCACGAGCGTTCCGAATCAACTGCAGCACTCAACTGTCATGAGCGCGATATCCTGAATCGGAACATATTAGCACCGTGATCGCTCACATCGGTTTTATCGTGCCTCGCAATGCACCCTTTGACTTAGAGAGGTGCTATTACTTCTTCTTCTTTTTAATTATGATGGCATGCACTGGCCTACTAGCATTTTCACCAGTATAATTTATTAAAAGTAAGTGCTATGCTTTTACTCGTACAATAAAAAACTTTGACTCTGATTATTATACAAGCTGGCCCAAAGTTACGTTGACAAGTTGAGTTATAAACATTTAAATGACAAAAAGGAAATACAAGCTGGCCCAAAGTTACGTTGACAAGTTGAGTTATAAACATTTAAATTACAAAAAGGAAATACAATCTGGCCCAAAGTTACGTTGACAAGTTGAGTTAGAAACATTTAAATTACAAAAAGGAAATACGATGCGTTTTATTTTGTTGCTTAATTTCTCATTTTTTGGCACCAACGTTGAATTAATTGGTTTTGTGAAAAATTAACAGTATTTTTACTGTCTGCACAGCACAACGTGGCACGGTGGGGCAATAAGTTTCTTTGCATGAAGCTGGAAGAAGGCAGTGCGAGATAGTTAACATTCTGGGTATAAGTCGGCAATTATTATTAATTTCTGTATTATACCTACAAATAATATTAAACGCTATAATGAGCTTGGACATATTGGAGACCGACCAGGGTGAGATAGGACTGCTACCTAGGATGTCTAGGCTCTGACACATCAAACATAAAACACTCGTAGATTATATCGTAATCCACACAGAAAAATAAGAAGTGTCTCGAGAGCTGGACATGGTAGGCTTACGGTTAGGTACAGTAGGCGTTCCGCGCAGGCTAGGGCCCGGCATTTTTTTTCTTATGCGTGAGAAAAGAAAAAAAGAAATTGAATTAAAATTGAATAGGTGAAAACTTTTCGCACTTGCTACGCTCGCGCCTTCATTATAATGAAATATTTATATTTCTAGCTTTCTTAGGACGGAATACGGCAGATCTATTGAAAACTCAAAAGATCCTTTTTTCCTAGAAGTAGCTTTAAGTTATTGCGCTCGCTACTCTCGCGCGTTGTTGTTAATATTGGCTGCTTTTAAATTGCTATTCAAGAACCACAATAATTTTTCTACTTCTTTCGTATACACGGCTATAATAAATTAATAGTTCGATATTTATATTATTATTATATATTTTTGCACGCTGAGGAACTCTATTAATGTCTATTTTTTTCCACTGACCTGCATTATGATAGCAGCTGTGTTTTTTCCTAACATTTTCGTGCTTGTTTCGCTGGCGTTCAACAAATGGTACTAAATTGTTTCCTCACTTTCATAATGTACCAGATATAGCTCCAAAATTTCGCGCTCACTTCGATCGCGCTTTTATGGTATTGTTAATGTTTTTTCACTCACCGATGATCGATCATAACGCTTATTATTTTTTTTCACAATATTGCCCTTTGTCTGTATTTTCTAAAAAAAAATGCGCTTCGTACGCTGGCCTTCAATAAAAGGTACTTATTAAATTCTTTCCTCACTCACATAAAGTACCAGAAATAGTTCGCACTCGCTACGCTCGCGCTTTTTTGTTGTTACCTAATAAAAGTATGAGCAGCTCAAAGTTTTCTAAATTTGTATTATTAAATCACATATAGTTACTACCAATACGAAAATGTTCACGGATGCGTAAGGGTTCGCGATAGATATTGAAAGCCATTTCGGGCACTGAAAAATTCCTCGCCCGGGCCGTCCATATATGTAAGCCCTGTCAGCAAGTACTTAGCGGAACTTCTGTGAGTTTTGTATTTTGTGCGGGGTCCACACCATGTCATAGATTACTACAACGGCATACCAAATACATAATTCATTCGCCGGATAGTCCCGAAATGGAAATATGCTTGAAATTCAATACAAAAATATTATTTACTTCAAGTTTAAAAACTGCAATGGTATTTTAATCTGATGAGTAGCTAGATCTTGCCCATTAGGGTCTTTGTGGAGCAATCAGTCTGGCCCTAAAAAGTTTGAAGACCCCTTTTTTAGATTGGTCTAAAAAAGGGTACGTTTAGACGCCAAGTGTTTGACCCGAAGCGGTTTGGACCTCTGTGAAAGTTGCATACTTTGTACATGTACATTTTTATCACAATATAACATGCACATCAGTACGTACACCACCTTATAGGTATGATGCATAATTCTCACAATTTCGTTCACGGAAGTGACTTGTGAGTGACTATTTTCAGCCCCGAAGCGCATTAGAACGAGACTACGCTCTCTACTGGGGCAAGAACGGTTGGATTCATATTAAACACATAATATAATCTAATCAAGGATGACGAGACTAGCAGCTTTTACAATCAAGTTATTGACAGATTAGCTGAAATTAAACCCATTAAAAAATGGCTAGCTTCAGATTTGTTATATTATAAGTAATTGGAACTATATTTACTCAATAATATATATCGTTGATAGTTAATAATTTGTATATTTCATTATTTTTCAATAATCCCATCTACCCCATCTATACCATTATAGCTCCCCTTGTAGCTCCCCGGGTTTGCGGGGAGCCACCCGGGCCCTTCCGGCCCAGTCCGACCCTGTTCAACGGTGCAACGTATTTTCTATACTAGTTTACAGTGACTTCAGTTTACAAGCATACAAGCTACAAAAAGCACATATTTTCGAGGAAAAAGAAAAAATTACGTCTTGATGATGTCGCATAGTACTAAGAATGTGCGCCGCTGATGAAAATTGAAAAAAAAAAAATTGTTTCCTCAGCTGAGAAGCTGTTTTCGAGTGAACAAGTATATATAATAACCAAAATGATAGAATTTATTCCTCTAGCCAGCCTGGCGCTGCTGTAGTTCGCTAAAAGCCGGAATTAGATATGGTTTGGGGCGATTTTGCTCCACGGGCAAAATGGGGTAGAAAAAGGGGTCAGAATGAACCAAGAAATTTATTTTCGAGATATTCTAGAGAGTGTAGTTCTTCCTTGGAGTCAGCAGCACCTTGGAAACCAACCATGGATATTTCAACGGGACTGCTTCATCTCACAGGGCCTAAGTGTTCAACAGTGGTGTAAGGATCATTTTCCTGGCTTCATAAGTTTGAAGGAATGGCCATCGTACTCGCCGGACCTAACCCGACGGTACAGTGTATGGTCCATGTTAAAGGCATGGGCCTGTGCGACCCGACACTGAAGTGTAGACGCGCTGAGGGCAATACAATCATACTCGGGAATGGGAAAAATTATCTGTGTGTGAAGTGCAGATAATTGTAGACAATTTCATGAAACGATTAAGCCTGTTTATCAGAGCTGAAGGTTATTACACGACTGCCCAAAAAAAAGGAGTGTATTGTTTTTAGCATTCATGTATGTATGTTTGTATGTAAGTTTCTTTATTCCACCATAACTTTTAAATGCCTGAACAGATTTAGACGTATGGGGTGGGGTATCGTTAATCCTTACATCCCCCTGAGTAACATAGGCAATTTTTTTTTTAAACTTTTAATATGGCGGCAGTACCTATGGCATCATTTTGAAAATCAAAAAAATAACCTCGAAATTTAGAATATGGGTATCAAATTGAAGACCTTGATACTCGCATTCCAACAGTATATAATTTATTGGCAAAAGCTCTTTTTTGGCAGGGCAGGCGTGTTTTTTTTTTTTGCTTATAAGCTAGTTATTTTGAAGATAGATTTTGAGCTAAAAAATGATAAAATGGTTTGTCTACGTATTTTGAGGACCACCCTACATTAGGCTGATTTGCATGGTTGGACCTAGGGCGGAAAAAGAACGCAGTAGTTCTATCTTGGAACAACACAAAGGAATTGATGCGAATGACTTACTTTACCTACGGACTTCGGACTGTGGAGTAAATAAAGACTTTTATGTTCCCCAGACCCATTTAAGTAGTCAAAAATTGCCGCACAAAATTGCATCACATCTACCTAATATAGTCATATTGATACTAGCACTTAGCACTCAAGTAGCTAAAGATTATGTCAGCAGAACACCCTCTCACTTCTACATACGTTTTTCTGTATAGCACCATCTTATTCTCTCGTGGTAATTATTTGATGCAAAAAAAGCTGTTCATATTATGAGTGGCGGCCTTCAGGGTCACGAATGGTTTCTTTGGATGTAAACAAATGAAATAGGTAGGTAGGAAGAGGTTGATGATGTAGGTAGGGAATGTAATTATGTATTAACTGTTGTAACTTGTAAGTATAATTATTACCTGTAGTGTATGTTTAGCAAGGCGATGAGTTGCAGACTCTTTGTTAGTAACCGGAACTTGAGATACCTATCACTTTTGCGCCCAACGATGACGTGGACCATTTTGTATATGTTTATCTGCTTGTTTTCTAATAAAACTTGACGGTTCACTTCAGGAAGTTACAGGGAGCCTTAAAACATCAAGGAAAATGCTTATAAATATGGAGCAAACAAAACATTTCTAGATACATGTGATTTCGATCCACGGACCTCTGGGTTATGGGCCTAATATGCTACCACTAGGGAAGAAAAAATTGCCCCTGGTACAACCAGTGGCCGTATTACAGAACTTGGCTTCAATCAGATTGTCACTTTTTTCATAGGAAAATCGAAATATTATTACTACTACTATTATTACTATTGCAAAGCATTATTGAATTTGACGGCTTGAAACCGTCATGATCAACATTACGTAATCGCACTGCGGGTGAACTATGCAGGTGGACCACGGGCAGGGCGCGGTTTGCACGTTGTATGCAATCGTACCAAGTATGAAGCTTGTATATAGGTACCTACCTTTTGGTGTTTTTACGATAGAGCAAGAACCCCCTCTCCCCCTTCCCTCCCTCTTCCTCCCTTTATAGCTAAGAACTATCTCGTGCACATCCGATTTCAAACTGAAAAAAACCGCATCAAAATCGGTCCATTCGTTTGGAAGCTACGATCCCTACCCTCCACCCCTCCCCCACTCTCTTTTCGCGTCCAGGGTAAAAACAAAAAACGTTGAAATAACATGTTTCTTGAATGGGGAAAAAAAATAGTAAATAACATATAAATCAAACATATAAATCTAAGTGTTAAAAGGGTCATGCCTCAGCATAATACCAAGCGTCTTCAATACTATACAATTCCAACAACAATATTAAATACACACGTCGGTCAGTAAAAAAATTGCACCATCACATCTCTAGAACAACATGCTCATGACTTAGGTGTCATTGTAAAGGTCGGCAAATATTATTTTTGCCCAGAGCGACTAAATTGCTAGATCGGGCTCTGTTAAGTTAATCTAGGTAATTAGTAAAACTGGGCCTTAATACGAAAGATAAAACTGAGGCGTACCTCAGGGTGTCTACTTTGGTCCAACCTGCCATAAAATTATGTAGAATATTTATATCGATAAACAGATCTCTGATTATTAGGTATGTAGGTACAGCATGTACCTACATAATAATAAGTTACAATATTGCTAAGTAGGTAGCAAATACAATTGTCTATCTTATTGCTAAGCAGCGACCTCTACCAGTCAACGGCTCCGTCCGTAGACTAGCTGGCTAGAACAGTTTTATTTAAGAAATCACAATCCGAGATTCTTTCCAACATACAACTGCTTATGTAATACGTAGGTAAATATAGGTCATTCGCGGGATTTGTTTATGGCACAGTCATACAGTAACCGGAGCAGCGCGCGGCGGCGGCGGCGGGCGACCATCTTGGATTTAACAATTAGCGCGCCAATGGGGAAACAGGAGGCGGCGCGAGCGCGGGAAACTAACTTCCTTCGGCATACTGCCAAAACCACATACCCAAATTACCGATTAAAGCACAGATTAAAGTAAGTAGATACCAATCGGTATTTTTCTTGGCAATACAGCCATTTTTTTTTAAATTATCGATTGATGAGATTGACACGAGCAGCAGGGCAATTCTCACGAAGTGATAAAATTATCACAATAGATAAATGTCGAAAAATCCATAAATTTTTCGATATATATATATCTATTGTGATATTTATATCACTTCGTGAGAATTGCCCTCCAGGTCGCTAGTCTGATGGTAAGCGTCACGCCTGCCCATAACAAATTGCAATGGCACGCAGAACTTTACTTGCAAAATATTGCGCGTACTGCACTGCACTGCCCTCGTCACCTTGAACCCTAAGTTGAGACATTGGTTTTTGTGTCTCATGACGTTATGCCTAGTAATTACGCTGGAAACATTGTCCTTCAAACCGAATACAGAAATGTTTGTGTACGCTACTGATTCGTGCTAGCATACGAATAAGTACCTAATAATACTTAATCATAAGGTGGTCGTCATGCTTCTGGGATTTTTATATCGATTTGTACTGTTCTTTATTTTTTATTTGAAAGGGTAGATCTTCAGAGTGGCCCACATAAATTTCATCAAAATTGCCATAGTACATTTTAGTCAATCCATTAAGACTCCTGCTTATATAATGCTTATACATAATCGTCGTTGTATTAACGATTTTTTGATCGATTTTTACGTTGAATTTGTATGAATAACTAGTAGCAGGTCTGGTCCACTTTCTTGCGAATGCCACTCACGGGCGAGGCCATCGAGAAGTAGGGGGTGCTTGCCTTGATATCTCAAACGAAGGCCGTAGCACAGAATAAATAATAGTACAAGTAGCCGTAGACAGGGTTGGCACGACGACTTACAGTCAATGATGATATAAGTATATAAATCTCATTGCGTACAGTCCAATAATCAAGCTTCCGTCATAAGTCCCACTGGTATATGCAAGTAGATATTTAACTTCTTGAGGATACAAGTAGTCCTTGACATCTTCTCGTCACGGGGTGCCTCAAGGCATAGATAAATCATAGAAGGACTCAAGGGTAAGTAATTACCTACTGCAACCTTATTTTTTTGCTGCTTATTGTTTCTGGAATTTTCGCGCCACCAGTCAGGCTCAGGCGCCTAGTGGCGCGCAAATTCCAGGATTAGGTTAGAATAACTAATTTAAGTAAGTACATATATATTTATTTTTTTGGTACTTCGCGAACGGTGAAGTTTTCATTTACGATCCAAACTCAGTGTCCCAAAGCCAAGTCCTTACAAAATGTAATTCATCCGTAATAAGCAGGTTTATCTGTAAATGGCTGATGTTCTCATAATCATGAGAATCCGCCCGTATCTCATTGTAATCAAAATCCTCCATTGAAACCGCCGAAATGTTCAATGTCATGCGGTTTAGTGTTGCCAGGCTATTTTTGCCAAAAATAACAGAGTTGTACGACATGAAAGTCTTTTACGTAGTCCATCATAGTTGATGGAATGCCGAATACAGAAGGCAAATAAAATTACGACTGCGAAACGGGAGTTAATCCTGAAGTGACTAATTGGAAGGAATATGGGAATACACTATTATACCCTACCTATTTTCCACTATTACACTCCTAATGTCAATTTGTACCTCTGTTTTGCGTCTAATAACACAGAATAACTATTTAAACAAGTACCCACCTACATATCTTATTATTTACTCGTTCGGGAACAAAATGGTAGACTGTAAGTATATAAGTACGCAGCATTCCTATTTGTCGCAGGTCCAGCAGTGCTTGGTGATCTTTTACTTTTCAAAATGTACCTGAACTAATGTCTTGTACTATTATTTATTCTGTTCTAATGCATAGTAATGCATGCCTACACTAAAAATAAATACTTAGCGATAATTTTTGGAAACTCCCCTTTTACTTTGTCAGTTATTGTAACATCGGGCAACTCGGGCTAAAAGCACAGAATAAATAATAGTATGCAAAAAGATTACGTTCCGATAAGTAGGGTCGCACAATGGATGTAGGTAATTTGGATTATTTATATTGTGATAAGTTAATTCAGGTGCCTTTGACTTTGACACAGTTAATTGCAAACGGTCATCAGATTGCCGAAATAACAGGCCTTCATAAGTCTATTATATGTATTATATGTATTTTATACTTACCTATAATAACGCAGCAACAACAAGCCAGTAAGTTCGACGAAATAAAAAATTTGGTACATAAAGTAAGCTGCTGAACAAGAACATAATAAGTATTTAAAAAAATGTTGATTGTTTGTTTGTTCGTGCATCACGTAAAAACTACTGGAAAGATTGCGATGCGGTTTTCATTGTTTGAAAGCTATCTCAATCCGATGAGTAGAAATCGAGCAATCGGGCACGAGCATAAAAACATTTGAAGTCTGAACGAAGTTTGATGAAAGAACAATGGCGAACTCCCATACATACTTTTATATCAGTCAAATTCACGGCGTCTTTAGAAAAAAAAAAAACGCTAGTAATTCAACATCATTTCCTGAGATTTTTAGTCTAAGATATATTTTTTGGGGATGCCAGGTATAATTGTTATTAGGCTTCAAAGTTTTGTAGGTTATGTTACTGTTAATGAGCTTTGAAACAAGTCTTAGGGATTTTTATTATTTTATCCGCTTAATTAGGTAGGCAAATAAGTACTTATGCGTGATAAATATAATGTTTCAAGATATTGTAGGTACCTACCTATTCAATTACCTATCTAGTGTAACAGACTAGGTTTTTGAATAAGAATTATTTTCAATCTGTTACTGCCTGCCGAGATTACAAACAAAATATTTAGATATGTTGCTGCTGTTTCACTGTGCAAGGAAACAGTTGTCCTCTATTAGTAAAAATATTTTGCAACAATTCCTTATACAAAATATTTTATTTACACAAACCTTTGTTTATTTCGTATTTATTGTTCAAAACTTTAACCAACAAGCCCTATGTACTATTATTTCTTTCACGACCTGGATGACTGGTAGATAATGCTGTTTAGCATTAAGTCCTTCCTTGTACCTACACTATTTTTGTGCAAAACAATTAAATAAATTAGCACACCCTAATAAAACAACAATTCTTTACACTTCCTCCATAAACTATAATGCATTGTATTCCCTTTGCTACGAGTATAATGTTTTCTATAGAGGTTTTATATTGACGTACCATTTTGTCTATGGCACAGTCTATATTATTAAACTGTTTATCGCAAGGAGAAAAAGATTTAACGCCAGAAAGTTTAATTCAACCTCCTTTGGTTTAAAAAACCGGGTGAGGTGAAAGCGTAATTCAACCTCCTTTGGTTTAAAAACTGGGTGGGAAGTATACTGTGTTGACAATTTTGACGTCTGAACCGGAAACGTCATTGTATTATATATATTTTTTCACCCGTTGGGCAGGCAACAAGGCCGGTTATACATTGTAGGAAGGAAATGAAATTACAATTTCATGATTTTTTAAATTGATTTGTTAACTTGGCTTTTTCTAGCTTACAGGCTATGTTGAAAAATCCGTAGAAAAATAATTACTTAAGTTCTGTAGAAATGATAGGTCAAGACCCTGCAAGATTTATCGCATAAAATTCCGCCTATGTTCTTTAGTTGACCGAGCGAGCACGAAGCGCGAGCGATGCGTCTCCATTTCAGCTTGGGCAAAAATGCTTTCGTATGTCGGGTTGTCTGTCCGTCAGGATCTCTGTTCTCCTCTACAGGTCGCATTTCTCAACGATCTAAACGAAACTTGGTCACAGAATAAATAATAGTACAAGTACAGAAGGCTAACTGAGTAAAGTCATTTAAATAAATAGCGACTCTCGCTACAACGCTATAAAGTGCAATTTAACTCGCACGGCGCTGCGAGCTTTCAATTATATTTACCTAAAAGGCGCTCGCCCACCGCGTGCAGGCTAGAATGCACCGTATCACAACGCGCGAGAACTTCCATTGCTCTAACCGTTTCAGTATCGCTCTGTCCCTTTTTCGCTCGGTAGGGTTGTATTAAGATATGACTACTTGTACTACTAATTATTCTGTGATATGTTATGACTTAGATATTGTAACAGAATAAATAAGTAATAATGTATTATGTTATTACTTATTATTATAAATTAAAATAGTTCTATTACATACAATAACATTTTTATCAGAATAGACCGACTACCTCATTTTTACTACCTACCTATCCCGTTTTCAGAACGCCGATAAGTTTAGTGAGATACCTACCTACGTGTCGTTGGTAGATTATGATTATATCCTATAGGTATTGCACTTTGATGAATAAAGGTGCCTGTCTGAATTCCATGCTTTTTAATGAGTGAAAAATAAATTGCTACCTTCGTAATAAAAGGTATTAAAAGTAGGTAGGTATTATAAGAGACCTGTCATCCATCACTGGTGCATGAAGACTTGCCACGACTTGCCGAATCTGGGCGCGCGGTGATTGTGACCGTACGACGTGTAGCAACGCGACGCGCGGCTATTATAGTTCGGGAGCAGAGGAGCGATTTTGGCGGTGAAAAATAAATGTAAGTAGGTACTTACCTATTGTTAGATTCGAAAACAATTATTGTATCCAGATTGAATGTCTATGAAATAATAATAAATGAACAATACATAATAAAGTATGTGTATATTATAGTAATAGCACAAAATAGATAATAGGATTAGGTACAGTATATTTTTTATAGTTATTACTTACAAATGTTTAACTTTTATATATTTTTTGACATCCTTTTTCCCGTCTTTAAATTTTCGATTATTGAATCTTAGAGTGGCGTATATGCGTCACCGAATGAACAATTTTAAAAGGTAATTTAAAGGAAAACAGGCACACGGTGGAACTGAACCCATTTTAAGGCCCATTTTTAGCGATGAATCTTTAAAATGTTCCGAGCATACTGAGTAACTGTGGGGTTTCAAATTCTCTTTGATTAATAAATCTTCTCTATCAAGTAACGCTAACCACTCACTGCGCCTGAAAATATACAAGAAATCGCAAATTGTATAATAATTATCGAACATCCTTGAAAACGATAATTGAGGACAAAAGGACATTTCTTGGCGTCCATATATAGTTAGCCCAAGAACCGACAGTATGAATTTACTTCGACATTTTTATGAACTTAAAATAGCATTATTATGATCACCAGTACTACTAGTAATACTTTCTATTATAATCACTAGAAGTCGAGAATGGTCAACAATTGAAAATCCAGCTTAAAGCAGGTTAAGCACTGTAAAGAAATTTTGAGGTTTGCTGCAAAAAATAAGTAGTAGTTATTTACCTAGTAAACAAGAATAGCTCATAGCACTTCATAATAATTTTACGTCAGCTCTCAGACTATATCACTCGTTTGATTTATTTCATGATAGGTAAATTCCTAATTAGTTGTAGGCTACTTACTAAGTCAGCACAGTAACTCATTTTCCGATCAACAATACCTACTATAATCAATTATAAAATTACGTTGATCGATTTAATAAACGACTTTATTTCTGCGCGGAAAAACCTTAAATATGCGTAGCTTCGGTATGGAACACAAATGAAATAACATAAAACTATAGGAACCTACGTAATAAAAAACTACATAACTAGGACCTATTATAGGTATTACAATTTATTACCTTTCAATATCCTTTGGAAGCGTAAAGAATGACAATTCGGCATTTCTATCACTATTCAAACAGCCGAATGCTATGCAGTGCTTTCTAGCTTTCTTCTTGGTACTCATAATTAAAACACGAATAAAGTTTGTTAATAACTTTACATAAGTAGGTGCTCTATCGCTAAGTACAAGGCGCGCGACTCATCGAGCGCACGCTTGACACTCGACTGAACGGACCCGAATATTGGGTCCTTGAATTTATTTGTACTTGTTGCGGAGTGCGACCGCCCTGACTTGGTATACAGGTTAAGCTAATTTTTATTTTTTTTAAGTCGTCGGGGATTTTTGATTAGGGGGGGGGGGTACTTCCCCCAAAAAAGGGGCAAAAAGGGGGCTACTGAATTATATTATTTATACGCGCGAGGTCTACCGCTACAGCTCACAGAGCCACTAGTTAGGTACTTTTGGTTCTGGAATAACTGATAGGATCCTAATAACCCAGGAAAAATATAAATATTATGTTATATTTATTTTATATTATAGATAATTAGCTATGAAGGCCTGGCCTGCAGTCTCGACATAGACAGCGATTGCTTTACAACCGAAATCGGTCGCAAAGTCCCATAATAACGATAGTGTCTAGTACCTAAACACAAGAATGTTTAAAAAAATACGAATTCCACACCGCCAAATCGAAAGTGAAGCACAAAAGATATGCCGCTCGTACAAAAAGAACAAGCACAGAATAAATAATAAGCGCACACTGACACCATGTTATGCCGATCGGTCGCCACTTCGCAGCAAGATCGCGACTTTGTCAGTCGCGTTAATTCAGTCAAATTCTCACGGAAAATATAACAAAAACAAAACAATGCAGTATTATGTGATAAAACTGTGTATCAATCACAAAATACCCCAAATTATCCACTTACGCAAACATACATAGCTGTCATTTGCTATGCTTCAGTCGTTTATTTAGCGGTGTAGACTCCGTCTTTGTTTAAATCTTGCCTAAACCACAGAAGAAATAATAGTAATAACGTAAAGAAGGCTCACTCCGGTAGGACAGTTAAATCAAAAGTGACTCTTGCCGCCACTCGATAAAGTGCAATTCAGCTCGCACGACCTTGATGTGTATCATTTTATATGCGTCTCTCTTTCTAACGCGTAACTCTATCTCAGTCTACCTCGCGGCAAGCCACGGGTAGAGTAACGCGGGCGTTACAGAAATTAGCGCGCGCAAGTACATCGAGTGAGACAGGCCTGCCTAAACACTTAATTTTTGGAATTCAGGTAAAGTGCTTGCGATGCCGCGACTTGTGTAATGTACTAGCTGTGCTGCGCCCCGTAGTTTTATTCACAGGGACAATAATGATGAACAATGATGATGATGAAAAGAATCATAAGTGTTATTCCAGGACCTACATAATTTCAAAAAAATCCTTTCAGGTGTTTCAGCGCTAAATGTTAACATAACGAAATACATACATACACTCAATTTCCCGTGGCTTTACCCGAGGCTTTGCCCGGGTGGTAATTTTTCTGGGATTTAGGATCCTATGTGTTAGGTATTCCAATACCAAAAGTACCTACCAATATCATCAAACTTCGTTTTGACGTTAAATGGTTTTTTATCGATGATTGAGATACCAAGTACCTACACCAGTTTTAAGTCAAACCCAAGATATCCAAAAGTGAAATATAAATTCTATATTTTATTGCATTCCATAATGTAACAATATAAATGATAGAAATAAACATACATATATTAAAAAATACATAAGTTCAAAAACTAAAACCCAACTACAGTCGGGTAAAAAAAGAAGCCAATGACACTCTTGAGATGAAGACGAAGCGATTGATACCTCACTTGTCAAAATCGGTCCAATAGGGGTGACGGTATGTTGCAACATCCACATACCTACATACATACATACATACATACATACATACATACATACTGTAACGATATAAAAGGGTGTTTTAGTGATTTCTGAAAGTAAAGGTAATAAAAGATAAATTGGGGCAAGCCCGACCAAAAGCGGGGTGAGTCGGGATTCTTGCCCCATTCGGTCGCTCTGAACGCGAGGACGCTATACCTTTCTTCGGAATCACTCGAAACTAAAAATACTCGTTACTATTTTGAAATTAATAAAATTACCTGGATAAACTTAGACCGGAACGAGCTTCAAGATCTATTGGATCAAGACCGTTCGGTAATGTACTAGCTAGTGGGTATAATAGTGGAAGATAAAATATACAACTCAAATTCACCAATACAATCTTTATTATCCTTGGTTTAATTTTGCTTATTTACTTAAAATCTAAGGAACCGTGCCGTAGGTACGTTGGACGGCCATTCAAGCTAGCATGTAAAGTTGAAGACAAAACATGCAATTTAAATTCACCAATACAACATTTATTATCCTTAGTTTAATTTTGTTTACTTACTTGAAATCCAAAGAACCGTGCCGTAGGTACCTTGGACGGCCATTCAAGCTAGCATGTAAAGTTGAAGACAAAACATGCAAAATTCACCAATACAATATTTATTATCCTTGGTTTAATTTTGCTTATTTACTTAAAGTCCAAAGAATCCTAGCCTGCAGATCCAATTCAGCAGCCAAGAAATACCAAGATCTAAGATTACCCTGTTATAACTAGGGTCGATATAGAATTGACAAAGTTAAGTATTTACTCTAACAAAACATTGATGAATTTGCCGGCCGGCAGTGTAGTCTACATATTTACCTTTTTTCTATAGGATTTAGCCGTTATGTTAGTGAAGGTAATTCTCCATCCGACGTTTCAGCAATGTCCGATTCGCGTGAGAGGTAGCCAGGCTAAACCCCTCAGGCGTTGCATGTGTCCAGCAGGTCGGTGGGGAACCAAAGTTCAACACTCCGGTTAACGAAATATATGGATAAAATACGATACCGCATCCCAAGAACGTGGCAGGAATCGTTGGGTATAATGTCGGCGTGGCGTAACGTATTGTATCGCGACACGGCGCCTTTTCTACTTAAATCCGGGGGAAGAAGCCTCCTTCGTGGTATGTATCAATCCCGGGAGGAAAACCCGCTGTGAATGAATAGACACAACGTTTTTTTAGAATTCGAGACTTTGCAAACGCCACCGCTTTCGGTTCGCTAAAATGGCGTCTCGAAAAATGGATAAAAGTGATTTCACAATCGCAATCATTACTGCCGACAATACGAAAATACCAACAGAATCTCTCACCTTTTTGAAGAAAGGTACGGAACGCGGTTTCTTTGCTTCGCTACCGTTATATCTTCATAAAACTATATACCGTAACTATTAAATTATGATATTGTATTGCTTTGGAAAAAATCTACGTTCCTAAATTTAACATTTGCTGCATTTAATTGGTTTGTTTAATTTTATTTTCTATTTGCTGACATTGCGGGACCGTGCCGAACAACGGAACGCGCCCTTTTGCTTTGACAGCTAATCGATGCAAAGATAAGTAAAATTTCGGTAGAGGTCACCACCTGTCTCCGTGTTTATCAATTGAACTTTATTAATTATTTATTATTTGATTCCCAGTTATTTCTTGTTCCCTTTCGTATTTATTTCAATCAATTGACCTAATGAGAGTTATAAAGTCGTGATCAGTAGTGCACGGGCGTGTTGTATTCATCGAAGTGTTTATAACCTATGAACATGACTATTGTTCTTGGAACTCTGATTTACAGGATTATATCATGTAAGTAAACAACGTACGATAATCTATTTTATGTACCCGATCGTCTGCTTTCGCTGGTATTCACCAAATACGAACGATAGTACTGTTTCAATCAACTATGTGCAACTTCAATGTCGTCATCTGTTAGATTCTAACAACAAACAACAACAGAATGGCTTGTCTGTTGTTTATTTACTCCAAAAACGGAGATACATTCTAATATGTGAGTATATTGAGCAATATGCAATTATAATTCTAGTTTTACTATTATAAAGATGCGTTTCTATTAGTTGTTTATGTGCTGTCTTGTTTATTCCTACTTTTACTTGTCGAATTGTTGTTTTTATAGGTTTATTGTTTTTTATTTAAGTAGCGTTTTGTCAACGCTACAATACATACATACATAGACTGTTAAATTCATTACCTTACCGTAGTCAGGTTACTACCCGACTACGGCGAAGCAAAGTGATGATTAAGTGCTACACTAAATTTATGGCTACTAAATTTTCTACGGCGAAACAAGGGAATGGAAAAGGGGAATAACAGATCTTGGACCCCGTCGGGTACAGCAACTAGAAGAGAAGAGGAGTTATACATTAAATTAAGATACATACATTAGGTACTAAGATAAAAATATTTTTATATTGTTAGATAACTTTAAAGAAATCGTGTAAGGAATAATAAAAAAAAGAAGTTACCTAAAGTTTTTATTTAGTGATATATACTTTTTCCTTTTCAATTTCTTTTATACTGTTAGGGATGTGGTCATAACTTTTAAATCAGGATAAGTAGTCACCTCCGAATGCCGTTTCTGCGTATGTTTATTCCTCGAAGTCTATATTAATCGAATGCTTACATCATCGAAGGGCTTCTGAGAATGGTCAAATTTGCGAAGGTACGTTTGCTCGAAAGGTCAATACTGCGAAGGTTTATTGCTGCGATGGGTCGTTTGATCGAATATTCTAATATTCTTAACTATTTTTAACCTACTTAAAAAATATGTTCACGCGTACTTACGTATGTAATATTGTTGAAAATGTTTAATACTCAAATACAGAATGTAAAGTTCAAACGTTCCAAATTTCAAATCTCTAGGTCTTCCGGTTTAGGCTGTGGTCGTTGTCTGTCATTCAATCACTACGTATGTTATGTAGGTATCATCATATCAGCTTTTAGAAGTCCACTGCTGAACATAGGCCTCCCACAAAGAGCGCCATGACGGGCGATCTTGTGCCACCTCCATCCACTGACTTCCAGCGAGGCTACAATGTCGTCGGTCCATCGTGTGAGGAGTCTCCCCACAATTCGCTTGCTTGTTCATGGTCGCCATTCGAGAACTTTTATTACCCAGCGATTGTCGGTACTAACAACTACTTCTGGGAACTATAAGGCCTGCCCATTGCCATTTCAACTTGCAAACTCTGAGAGCTATGTCGGTAACCTTGGTTCTTCTACGGATTTCCTCATTTCAGATTCTATCGCGTAGTGAAACACAGAGCATAGCTCTCTCCATTGCACGCTGCGCAATTCTGAGCTTGTGTATGAGACAAATAGTTAGTAGTACCATAGAAGTGTAGTGCCCCACTTACCTATTACAAATAAACGTATTGATCGATGTCCTGTTCCGCGTGCTTGTAGTAAGTTTGCACATAAACACTTTGATGCTGTACTTACTTAGATTTAAGAATATAACTTGTTTACTAGTTTATTTTAAGTACCCTAAACCTTTTTTTTAATTATTTATTTGTACAGACTTTTTGTTACTTTGGTACTGCTTAATGTTTTTTATTTTTTTAAGTTTTGTCGTTTAAAGATAAAAACACAACTAGAACCTTATAGTACTTTTTATTGTTTTTCAAAGTATTCACCACGTAGCTTAATACACTCCACTCGCACTCTGCGTTAACCGTTCTAAGATCTTCAAGTGCAATAGTCGCAACATGGCTGGTTTTTCCAACGAACGTGGCCACCATCGTCTTTGAAGTGCTTCGAAAACGAACAACTTTAGTCGGCTTTGGCTCGTCTTGAAAGACCCAGATTGTAGATTGTTGTTTGGAATCAGGATCGTAGGCATAGATTCAAGATTCGTCACCACTGATGATGTCGTAGACGTGATTCTCCTCGGTTGAACCTTTGCAGAGTTTTCTTACACCATCTGACGCGGGCCGCCTTGTGATCGTCGGAAAGCAGATGCGGTATCCAACGGCAAACTAGCTTTCTCACACCAAGCGCTTCATGCAAGATCTTCTAAATGGTTGTCCCTGAGATGCCTAATAGAGCCTCTATCTCTCGATACGTCACATGACGGTATTCGAGAATTAGTTGTCTCACAGCAATGATGTTATCTTCAGTGAAGGCGGATTTTGGGCGACCTTCGCGAGATTTGTCACTAACACTGGAAACGCTGGAATTCTAAATATCAGCGTTCGACAGTCCGCAGACATGGGGCTTCATCACTAAACACAGATGTTAGCTCTTCAAAACACTGAAGCTGTGTCAGGCCTCTTCTAAAGTTGTAGAAAATTATTGCACGAACAGTTTCCTTAGAAATATTCATTTTCGTACGTAACCTGACAGATTCCAATCGACGCTGTGACTAAACAATAGCATTAATCCTAATACTTTCAACTGTTTTGAGATTCAAAATTTAAACACATTCGAATATAGAATAGTACCAAATTCAAAATTGCCGGGAAATATGGAAACGACAGAACTTAAAAGGCATGCTTTAATAAACTAGATAGGGAGTGCAAAATTAGGAAAACCTCAAATGCAAGTCTCAAAAAAGTAATACTCACATGGCTCAGCAGACTTGATTATGAGCTCGTTGAAAGTTTGCTATCTAATTTTTAGAAAAAATAGCAAGAACACGCACCCAATCCATTTTTTATCCTTTCACGCGCGTGCACACACACATACACAAACACACACACACACACGCAAACTCTCTCTCTCTCTCACACACAGCACACACATATTTACACATTACTATTAACAGCTTGCATATCTACTCGCAACCGTGTTATAAGAATAATTATTTCAAAATTATTAATTTTTAGTTTATATCCTTTTAATTTTAGTTGTCCTTTTAATTTATCTGTTCAATATTTTGATTGACATTAGCTGCACATTTATATGGTAGAAGAATCTGGTTCCTGAGACACAGTTTTAACTAGTTCGGGGACCAGAAGCTTCATAGGTTACATATATTTCTTTATGTAAATAAACATTATGAATTATGAATTTTATTAGTGACCACGGCTCAGTGCCGTATGTCATGACTGGCATGGCAACACGCACTGATTATAAACTTTCGTCTTGTCTTTCTCTTTGTCGAAGTTGGATCTACCCAGTTGGATCGTCTGACCTAAGTAGACATAGTAATCAACAGCTTCAATAATATCGTTCCCAACACAAACCAGCATGGGTGCGACATGGGCTTTTGACATGATGTTCGTCTTAACCATGTTCATTTTAAGACCCACCTATTGGGAAACAATATTGAGGTCACTGAGCATTGTGCTTAGGTCTTCCAGAGTTTCTGCAATAATGACAATATCATCAGAAAATCGAAGGTGAGTGATGTATTCGCCTTTGATGTTAACACCATATCCGTTCCAGTTCAGAAGCTTTAATATATCTTCCAGTGCAGAGGTGAACAGTTAGAAATAACGTCTCCCTGTCTCACCCCTTTTTGCAACTGAATAGAATTCGTGCTCTGATCTTCAAGACGGACTGTCATGGTGGCCTTGCTGTACAAACACTTCAACACTTCGATGAACCGGTAGTCAATCTGGCACTGTAATGACTGTAGCAATGCCCAGGTCTCGACTGAATCAAAGGCTTTCTCGTAATCTACCAACGCTAGACATAGTGGCCGATTATACTCTTCGGTCTTCTTTATAATCTACCAGAGCGTATGGATGTGGTCTACGGTGCTAAAGCCTTTCCGGAATCCGTCTTGTTTGGGAGGCTGAAAGTCGTCGAACCTACGAGGGAGACGTTTTGTAACTACTCTCGAAAACAGCTTATAGACGTGGCTCTGCAGTGAAATGGGCCTATAATTCTTCAAGAGGGTTTTATCACCTTTCTTAGAGAACAAAACCACTACGCTCCTGTGCCACGCCTCTGGCGTAGTACCCTCGAGGATGACGGAGTTAAACAGCTTCTGAAGGACTTTAAGTACCGGTGTTCCACCCGCTTTCAGTAGCTCTGTCGTTATTCTATCCTCCCCTGGTGCCTTGTTGTTCATAAGCTGTTTTAGAGCCATTCTGATCTCGTATAGGCCGAGTCCGGAATATCTTTGGTATAATGTTGGATCAAACGGGCTCTTGTATCGCTAGTCGTGCTTAGAGGACTACGCAATGAGGTGTATAATTGTCCATAGAACTTCTCGAGCTCACTCAAAATCTCTGGCTTCGACAAAACGATGCTGCCACTCTCAGTTTTCAGCTTCGTCAACAGGCTTTGCCCAATAGACAGATCTCTTGCGAACACTTTTGAGCCCTTGTTCTGCTCTATTGTGTTCTTAATACAAGTAGTATTATAGGAACCCAAATCGTGTCGCATCGTCTTGGAGATCTCTTTATTAATCAAGCTGTAACTCGACATATCCATTGAAGACTACTGCCTCTTCTCGCCTCCTTCTGCAAACGACCCTTCGCAGGAATAAATCTCCACAGTATTGAACATCCGAGCAAACGTACCTTCGAAAATTTGACCATTCGCAGAAACGACCCTTCGAGGATGTAAGCATTCGATGAATAGACTTCGAGGAATAGACATTTGCAAAAACGGCATTCGGAGGTGACTAACGTATTCCGCCGCAAGGTCTTTAGTTTTTCAATTCTCTTAAAGCATAAAATTGTATGCAGAATCAGCTGTCGCAAGGTCTGTAGTTTTTTCGTGTAAAACATATTTTATGTGAAGCTGCTAAGCTTCGATTTAACTTTTAGAATAATACGTGCTTTCTAATTAACGTTTGTTCAATGAATCTATGTCCCATCCGAGTAATGTAAAGGAATTCAGCATTCCAAGTTAATGTTTTTGAAGTCGATATTTATATCTAATTGTTTTCTTTGTTATGTTTCAAATTGCATAATTTTAGTTTTTTTTTAAATATTTTTTAATTTGTTTTTCAAGCCAGTTGAAAACTTTATTCAAAATAGTTGAAAGCCGCATCGCTATAGGTCCAGTAGTTTTTACTTGATGCGCGAACAAACAAACAGACATCATTTAACAAAAAACACTCATGTTTAGTAGCTTATTTTAAGTTCCCTAATCTATTTTTTACTGTCTTCATTGCACAGAGTTTTTGTTACATAAGTATAATATGCGCCGCAAAAGATGAGACTTGACGAGCATCAGTAGTGGGGAGCCTGCGCAGGTATAGTCGCGTACGAAATAGTTATCCATTATTTGTTATCTATTCTGGGATTTTTCGATGACATTCGGAATTAGGTGTATAGCAATATTATATTAAAATTCTTTACAATATTTATTTCGAAATAATAAATTTTAAGATAAAAAATGGAAGATTGTCTTAGTCACTGTCACTGTTAATAAATGATACACCAGCGGGAAGATCATTGACTGGGACGCGGCTACTAGAAGGTACATTTACTCTAGAAAATATAGCACTTGTTCCAGGAGTTGACAGATCGTCGTTTTCGTCAGATGACGATGAGGAACTACCGGAGTCCCCTGAGTCACTGTCTGACAGATTTCCTATTCTGATAATTATCTCCGTATCCGTCAAATTGTCAATTATGTGATCACTTTCTATGTAAAAGTCTTCAATTTTTTTTGTTTTATTACATAGTGCTTTCCATTCATTTGGTCCCATTTGGTTTACCTTTTCTGTTATTAACTCTATCACTCGTTTGAGGTTCCTTTGCACATTCTTACTGCTCACATAACCTTTTATTGCAGCCCAAGCCATTTCGATAGGATTTAAATCAGGGTGGTATGGGGGTAATCGCAGTACGTCATGTCCGTGTTCAGATAGTATTTTATCAATGCTGAATGTCTTATATTGTTCATTATGTATTTTTATCAATTTGTACAATTGTGGTTTAAGCATATCTGGAGTGTAGGGAATTCCTTTTTGGGTTAGCCATGATTGCATATCGGCTTTCTTGGTGTTTGAGCTTGGTGCAGATTCATACTCCTTATTGTGATACGAGGCATTATCAACTATCACGACGGCATTAGGTGGAAGATTGGGTATTAGCTGGGTTCGAAGCCATTTCTGATAATTTTCGTAATTCATGTCGTCGTGGTAGTCACCCGTTTTTGACCCAGATTTAAAAGTCAGTAAAGCGTTTGGTATGAAGCTACTCTCAGAACCAGCGTGTACAATAACCACGCGCTGGCCTTTAGATATTGGGTTTTTGAGACCTTTATCCGAATCATCAGACCAAGATTTGGAGGTGGTGTGCGTGGAATGGACGTAAGACTCGTCAGTGTATACAATAGAGCGGCCTTCTTGGCGATATTTTCTGAGTTTTTTCCGATATTCAATTCTTTTCAGTCTGATATTGGATTTTTCAATAAGAATTTTTCGATTATTTTCTGTCCTCTTCCATCGAAAACCAAGGTCTTTCAAAATGCGGCGTAGACTTGTATTAGAACCTGGAAAGGCAATATCATCGCGCAACTTCGCTAAAATTTTATTAAGGGCCGGCAGTTCCTTGTTCGTAACATGGAAGTTGTGAATACATATTTTTATCACTCCTTTGTCAAATTCGTCTATATCGGTTAAAAGTTTGGGCCTTGACCTTATTTTTCCAGGAGTGCGGAAAATTGTTAGTAAATCGGAACTATTTGCTTCCTTCACAATTCTTTTTACTGTAATTAATGTTTTAGTTTTAGTTGCAGCCGCAGTACGCATTTGTACTTGCTTCAAATTTTGTACGCCTTCCTTTGCTTCTTTTAACATATAGGTATAAACATCGTAAACCATCTTCCTACTTTGTCTTCTTAATGTTTTACCTCGAGGCATAGTCAATATTTCACAAATTTACACTCGTATATAATACAACTATAAACTACGTAGAAATTTATAAACGCACGTTGCACTCGTCTGTACTTCGGAGTCAAGCGGTGCGTGCACGGGGTGAGGAGGACGAGAGGCAACTAACGCGCATGCGCAGCGCCATACTACGGCCCCCCGCCGACCTCCTGCGCCCTTTCCGTCGTTCCGTTAAATCGTCTACTGCGCAAGTCAAACCACGTGGCATCTCAAGTCTCATCTTTTGTGGCGCGTATTATACTGCTTTATTATAAGTACTAGCTGTACCCGCACTTCGCACGCGTGGTCGTTTCTTTAGGTTCAAAGTACCATAATGTGCTATTCCAGGACCAATATACCAACATTTGATCAAATGTTGGTTGGTATGTTTAACTCACCAGATTGATATACCAATTACACCAGTTTTTAAATCAAAGTCTAAGAGCTGTTTAGCAATGAAAACCGCATTGCAATCGGTCCAATAGTTTTTACGTGATGCGTGAACATATTCGTGTTCAATAAATACCCTTTTTAAGCACCCAAGAGCATTTTTTTATTTATCTTCTTTTACAGCTTTTATCGTACCTATTGCTTTATTATAAGTATAGATAAAGATATAAAGGTATAGGTTAAGATACCTGTGCCAAGTTGCATCAACATCCGTCCAATAGTTTCAGCGTGATACGTATGCTTTTAAATAATTTTCCACCCCTATCCTGCAGGAACTCTTTAATTTTTCGGGTTGAAAAGTATCCAATATCCTACCTCGGAAGTATGAACTCAAATAATACCAAATTTCATTTGAATTCAGTATTTTCGGCGTTTTGCGCTGCCAAGGTACAGACAGACAGACAGACAGACAAAATATACAGTTTTGGTTAAAAATTGAATATACAACGGTCCCAAAAAAAATATTACACAATATCTTAAATTTACTGAATTTGGGACATTATCCCGCAGGAACTCTTTATTTTTTCGGGATAAAAAGTATCCCTAATTTTTACTCATTTTATAAACTATGGCTGCCAAGTTGCAACAAAATCCGTCCAGTAGTTTCAACGTGATACATGTTCTTTTAAATAACTTTCAACGCCTATCCTGCAGGAACTCTTTAATTTTTCGGGATGGAAAGTATCCAATGTCCTACATCGAAGTATGAACTCAAATCATACCAAATTTCATTTGAATTCAGTAAGTATTTTCGGCGTGATGCCCTACCAAGGTACAGCCAGACAGACAGACAGACAAAAAAATCAAAAATACAGTTTTGGCTTTAGTACTGAATATAGAACGACCTCCAAAAAAATTACAAAATATCTTCAATTTACAGAATTTGGTACATTATCTCGCAGGAACTCTATATTTTTTCGGGATAAAAATTATTTTCTATTTTTACCCATTATATAAACTATGATTGTGCCAAGTTGCAAAAAAAACCGTTCTGTACTATCAGCGTGATACGTGTTCTTTTAAATAACTTACAACGCCTTTCCTGCAGGAACTCTTTAAGTTTTCGGGATGAAAAGTATCCAATGTCCTACCTCGAAGTATGAACTCAAATCATACCAAATTTCATTTGAATTCAGTGAGTATTTTTGGCATGATGCGCTGCCAAGGTACAGACAGACAGACGGACAGACAGACAGACAGACAGACAGCCAAAAATTACAAAGATTTTGGCTTTAGTATTGAATATAGAACGGCCTCCAAAAAAAATTACAAAATATCATCAATTTACAGAATTAGGAACATTATCCCGCAGAAACTCTTTATGTTTTCGCGATAAAAAATATTTTCTATTTTTACCCATTATATAAACTATAGTTATAGTAGTAGTTTCAGCGTGATACGTGTTCTTTAAAATAACTTTCAACGTATATCCTGCGGGAACCCTTTAATTTTTCGGGATTAAAAGTATTCTATGTCCTACCTCGTAGTATGAACTCAAATCATACCAAGTTTAATTTTAATTCATTCAGTAGTTTCGGCGTGATGCCTAGCCAAGATACAGACAGACAGACATACAGACAGACAAAAATGAAAAAAGAAACAGTTTTGTCTTCAGTGTCGAATATAGAGTACCCTCCAAAAGAAAATTTCAAAATATCTTCAATGTACAGAATTGGACCCGTTACAGTTTTATTATAAGTATAGATAAAAATATATTAGATACTAGCGACCCGCTCCGGCTTCGCATGTGTAGCAAACAGTTTCTCTAAATATTTATTTGTACAAAACATTACATTGACCACATACGCCCGCGGCACAGAATATATACACTTTTGCCCGCGGCCCACTCACACCTGCGGCTGCATTATTACACTACAGTATAAACACAGAATAAATAATAGTACAAGAAACTAATAGTAGGTACCAAGAACGGATTAAGCAGAATTAATTGAAATACCTACGTTCATCAAATACCGTATTATCTTTCAAAATACTTGTAAAAAATGTATGGCATAAAAGGCAAAATTAATCTAAATGAAATAAGAAAGATTACTGTGATGTCTAATTTGGTAACTATTAATACAGTTTAGCACAAGGAGCTCTAGAGTGTAGTAAAAAAATATATGATTGTTTTGTTACTAAAAAACGATTATTTTGGGCTTTTTGTAATAGGTACACATAATATGGTGCCCTTTTTGTAGAACTTTTTGACATGAACAATCCTTTCATACATTACTCTCATATATCACATAGTAAAAACAAACACATATAGAAAACAATCACACAAAATAAATGTACAATCACTTAGAAGGTGAATCCGATATAAATCTTGGTCTCCAACAAGTCAAGCGCAGTATATTTCTATTCAACATGATCTCTCTCCCGCCAGCTCTCGAGCACACGAAACACGGTAAGCGTCTGAATGCAAGCGCGCGGCGGCCTCGCCTGATTTGTGGCGCCGGGGTGCAGCAATCTGTAGGTTATTAACTCGCGTAAGTAGGTAGAGTGACGGATGCCTGTCTCAAGCTTCCCCATTCCGCAGGATCAGCACCTCTTCCCTCCTCTTCTTCTTCTCTACTGAGGTCTCCCATTCCGTTACCGGCTGCTGGCCGTTCAGTTCATTTAAATCCCAGATAAGCTCTCGCTCTAAGATACGGCACGTTAACAAAACCGACTAGATACAACTACAGGCAAACACCCACAAAAAAAGTAGAAATCTACACCGCTAAACTAACGAGTGAAGCATAGCAAATGGTGGCTTTGTATGTGTGCGTGTGTGAATAATTTGTGGTGAACTGTGGTTGATACACAATTTAATCACAAAATACTGCATTGTAATTGTTTTTCCGTGATAACTTGACAGAGTTAGCACGACTAACAAGGTTGAAGGTTGGTTGCGAATTGGCGGCCGATCGGCATAACATGGTGTAAGTGTGTGCGTAAGGCTTGTGCGTACGAGCGGATCAGCATATCTTGAGTGCTTCACTCTCGATTTGACGGTGTGGACTCTATCTTTTTTAAAACATGGCATGTACCTAAGCTTCCCACTATTAATGAGATCCATGTTCACCCCTGGACCAACCTGATAAGTTTATTTGATGTCCAAAAGAAGGATAAAAACGCACAGGCAACACTGACCTATCTAAATCCCCGTCTCTATGCTGCAACTTCATTTAAATGAGCCATCGAAACCACCTACCTATTCAAATGAAAAATAATTAATTATTCTATACATTTCCTACTTAGTTACAAAAGTGGTGTCACAGCATTGAACCCTCAATGTAATAGGTATTCTGGGGTCTAGGGGTCAAAACAATAGCGTACACATATACACTTACATAATACGTGCCTACGTCCTACACTATCATGTCATGGCTGTGATAATTGGACAAATAATGTGCGGGTTCAGTAGGAAATACCTCATTACGAAATATTGTATTGAACACCTAGTATGGCGACTGGTGACAGTGGTGACTTCAGATCTCAATGCATTGGATATGCTCTGCCGTACTTTCGTTTGTGCTGATTTAAAGCACCCACTGGGCATTCGTGGAACTAAAAATGTACATTGTTTCATCTCCTGACCTGACGTTAGTCACAGAATACATAATAGTAGAACAACGTTAGTTCCGTGGACGCTCACTACTGCCAAACTATCGCCGTTTTGGCCTGTCTAGAGTACGGAGTAATATGCAGTTGTCTATGCTTCAGCCATATTATAACCATTTGACGCCATCTAGTCTTGTCTTAACTTGAAGATGTATTCACATCTACCAGCACTTGTACTATTATTTATTTTGTGCCAGCACGTAGCGTCACAGAACAAATAATAGTACATGGTAGCGTGCAGCTGTGCGATTCAGCTAACAAGCAGCAATGTGATCGCTGCGGTTTGAACCTTTCGGTGTGGTCATACTTAGAAAGAAAAAGAAAACTGGGGAAATGTGGGGGGATGCAGGTTTGGGGAAGAGAGGGAAGGTGGGGGAAAGTGAGGGGAAGGTAGGGGGAAGTAGACGAATGGTGGTGGATGTCGAGGATGGGTGCGGGAAGTGGGGCAGGTGATGCACTTTCCCCCTATCCTTCCCCCTTTCTGCCATTCTGCTCTTTCCTTCAGTCTTCCCCCACTTCGTCCCCCCCACCTGCCCCACCTTCCCCGACATCCCTCCCCATTCGTCCACTTCCCCTAACCTCCTCTCACTTCCCCAAACCTTCCCCACAACCACCCACATTTCCCCATTTTTTATAAGTAATAATAATAACATTTATTCTAGTGATGTAACGAATAGTACTTTTACGAATACGAATACGAATACGTATATCAAACCTACTATTCGGCGAATACGAATACGAATATCTTGCCATGGTAATAAAAGACTAATTTATTTGATAAATTTCTATTCTTCTAATAATTAAAATTTACAACAGGCAAATTTTTATTTAAAAAACATAAAATTTGTAGATTTTCTGGTTTAAGGCGATTTCTTTTTTCAGTCTGAATGTTCCCAGCCGTTGAAAAAAAGTCTTTCTGAGGCGACTGTACATGGCTTCAGTGAAAAATATTTTTGGGCAAGTTTTTTCAGACTTGGAAAATGGACATCTTCTCGCCAAAAGGCCAGTGGATCAGCAGTCGGCGATAAATTTGGGAGCTTTAGATAAGCATCTATTTCGTTTTTAGTTTGCGAATCCCCTGTAAAAAGACATTTTGAAATTAAATTTAACTTTTAGTATACTATGTAGATGACAAAGAGTACCTATTACCTATTAATAACTTTTCTAACTTTTTTCATACTCACCAGAAAATATTGAAATTGGCTCTTCCATTTCAGCCTATTTTTACACGCGCGTTTTTCAAGTCTGCCAGTAATTAGAGTTGCGTTTGTACGTAAAATATTAGTTTTTAAATATTCGTATTAGTATTCGCCGAATACGAATATTCGGTAAATGTCTACTATTCGGCGAATACGAATATTCGTATTCGTATTCGTTGCATCACTAAATTTTATTCCCAACAAAAAACAAGGTATATTCTGTAGCAGCTAAATTAAACTTAAAACTAGGAACATAAACTAGTTTTACAATTATTGCTGCTTTGATAAGTATGGCCACACCGAAAGTACTTGTACTATTATTTATTCTGTGCCGAAAGGTAAAAATCACGCAGCGATCACGTTGCGGTTTTTGTATATTTTTATTATTACGGACTAAGCAGTCGTTTCACCACGATGTTACCTGATGGAAAGCGATGATGTGGTCGAAGGTGTAGCAGGTGTGAAACGGTAAGTGGTATATAATTATGTAATTTTAACCAAATAAAAAATAATGCGTAGTACTCCGCTTTAACTCTCTCTGGACCAATGAAAAAAATCCAATGATAAATGGTCATTTTTATCATTGGAAATTTTTACCGTTGGACATTTTTATCATTGGTCATTTTTATTAATGGACATAAGCTTTGGACATTTTTCTTTTTTGACATTAGTCGTGCGAATCGTTAACCATAGAGAACATGTAATTAAATGGTTAATACCTGAAAAAAACACAAATAGTACCAGTAAAATAGGTGCACCAGTAAGTGATCCAATAAATTAGGGGTTCCCAAATGGTGGGGCGCGCCTACCAAGAGCACCTGAATATTATTCTAAGAGGAGCACAGAATAAATAACCAGGAGAGCGTAGAGTGATCAAAAGGAGGGCGCGGCGTTACAAAATATAAATAGTATTTTATTCCATTTACTTAAATGTTGTAGGAAAAACAAGCACAAATTAAAAATTGAGATAACCCACGACCCCCGCCCCCCATTATAGCTAAGAAGCATCTAGATCACATCAGTTTTCAAACACAAAAACCGCATCAAAATTGGTTTATTCGTTTGGGAGCTACGATCCTCACTCGCATTCCCCCCCCCCCCCCCATTATAGCTAAGAACCATCTCGTTTACCTCAGCTTTGAAACATTAATAACCGCAACTAAATTTGTCTAGGTATTCGTTTCTCCCCCTCCCCCCCTTTTCTCAACTCCGTCCCCCGTCCCCCCATATAGCTAAGAACCATCACGATCATATCAGCTTTCAAACAGAAAAAAACCGCATCAAAATCGGTCCATTCGTTTGGGAGCTACGATTCTCAGCTTTTTGGGAATAAAGACAAAACAAAGAAACAGACTGCACTTTAAGAATGATCTCCGCTGTGCACTGTAAAGCCAAAAATTCACCAATTGGTTAAACAAGTGCTTAGAGAATTTACTCGTATAACAAAATTATCTAAAAACAAGAGCAGCCACAGGACTATCACCTATCAAAATTACCTATAATATTTTGTTTTAGTCGAAGTGAAATACGTCAGCACCGTGCACTTAGTTTTTACTCTAAAAGGTAAGGCATGTACTTAGGTAATGTTATAAGTTTAAGTGAACCCCTGCAATAAATTCATACTAGGAGTGTTGTCCGTCCATGATATTGTCTTTCACGATTGATGACGATTGTTATTTCCGTGACTACATCAGATTTGAATAGATCAGCGTTCACCAAACTGTTAGCTGAAACAGCAATGCTACTGAAAAAAAAACGATCAATTGTAAATTATCATCATAGAAGTATTAGGTTTTTTTTAATTCCTAATACTTCTATGATTATCATCTAATCGACCTTGCCTGTGGACTTAACACGCAAACCTCAACAAACATATCGCATAGATAAACAACTGTTTACACTTTCCCTAAAGAACCTAATGAGGTCGTCAAACTGCAAACGCAATGTATTCTGAATTCTGATGCACGGGACCAAAAACTGTCTCGTTCGCAATTTAAAAAGTATATTTACCGCCATTCCATACAAAATACAGCGACCACGCGATCTCGATACTCAAAAAGCCTATTCTATTCATTGACGCGTACAAATATAACCTAGGTTATGCTGTGGAATAGAAACAGCCTTATAAAACGCTTGCAACGATGCGTGAATTTCGAAATGACGTGGTAGAAGCAGCTATCTCATCATCATTGATAATGCTCGGTTTGGCAACGTCGCGTCGCTCACCTGGCGTTTACCTGCGCAGTGTCAACAGGGGGGCAAGCAAGCGAGCGGCACGCAGTCGATCCACCGATCCGACAGACACGCTCGTGTCGAGCTGTCCGAACGTTTTTTTAGATCAAAAATATTCCATCTAACAGTGTTTTGGACATTACACGGGAAAACGCACGCAGTGATTAGTACCTGAGCGGTCGTCCGAACGTGAGAAGTGAATATATTAACCGTATACAGGATTCAAAGCATTCAAATTTGGAATTGTTCGTGGTTTGTCGACACCGTTCAAAAGCTGTATTTTTCTTTGGAATCCGCCGCGCGCCGGGACTAGACTCCAACTCGTATTCGTGTAACCAATAATGTGAGCTATATTCTAGATTTTCACCAACAACAGCGGAAACGGCTTACGTAGACGGCTAGCGGTAAAACGGCGTCCGCGCCGCACGCGAGTTCTTGTTTCTTGTTGAGTAACCGTCAGGTTTCTAAAAAGTGCTTTCGACGCGTTTAACACAACACTCGGAACGTGAATTTTGGACGTTGATTGTGTGACACTCCGCCTACGATAGCACGTCCGAGAGGTTTTGATACTACCGTTAGAAAGTTGTCATTTCGGGACAGTGTTCGAAATCTAAATCGGATGGACAGTGTGAGAGTGAGCTAGGGTTGTCAGTGACTCGACAGACGGTGTTATTGTCAGGGCGTGCTCAGTGCATGGCGCGATGATCAGCGGCGGCTGGGTTTGCGCCCTACACGTGAGCACCGCGGGCCTTGGCGGTGCCGCGCTAGGCTCAGACGAGGAGGAAATCGTCTACCTAGCCTTTGTAGTCGTCGATGTACTCACTAATCAGGTAAGTCTTTAGAGTGAGACAAACCCATTTATGGCTTATGCGACAGTCACGCAGAAATCTGTTTAAGAAATTGCAAAAACTCTATTTAAGGGGTCGGCGGAGGATGAATTTTCCATACAAACGTAATACCGAAATTATTTGTAATTGGAAACGAAATATAATCGAATATAATTAAGGAAAATGCAATATTTGCTTATATTTTGTTTAAGGTATTTGCTTATATTTGGAAAACCATATACAGTTGGGAACCTAGATAAACACTATCCGAATCCGAATAATAAACACTGGAAATATGCTCAAATTACAAATAATTTTGGTATTAGGTACGTTTGTATGGAAAATTCATCCTCCACCGGACTTATATACTATAACATAAAAAAATAGGTAATCTAAATGCTAATTTTTTGGTTGTAAACAGCTATCCATTAAACGTACAAAAAGACAGCTATGATACCTATTTGACCTCAATAACTAAAAAAACTATCGGTTTAGAAACTCAAGAAACTCCTCCATATATCACAGTAGCTATATTTAATGGTTTGGCGTCGCTTGGAAACTAAATAAATACATATAAAACTAGTTTCCGTGACATAGGTAGGTACATACCTATATCTGACTGAATATAATCGAGCTATGGTTTGATTTAAGTACATAATTTGCTATTTTTAATTATTTTGTATGTCATTTTATGTATTTTGTATAATGTTAATATTATTATTTACAAAACCATAAAAGAAAATATTATCTACTAAGCTAATCTAACTTTACCATTATTTAATGCTTATAAGATGTTACTTAAATATATTATTATACTGTTAAGTATTCTTATTATTTAATTGTAATAAAAAAATGGAAGATCATACACCATTCTGTATAAATAATATATGTTTATTATTACAAGCAAAAATAATTATCTTGTTTTCTGCAGTCTCTGGAATTCTTCTTCACTAGAGCATCTTAAAAAGAAATATGAACGAAAATGCTCGCTCAACATCAGATGTAGTTATAAAAAAATGTGTATTTCGTACTATTCATACATTTATATCTTACCATAAACAAATTTATTTGTTGTTACAATATTTTCAATAATTTGTTTTTATATAAGTAATTTCAATCTAGTTTCCCTTTTTTTTTCAGCTTTGTCTTTCTATATCTATATTTTATAAATCTATTAAATGAATAGATTCATAAAATATAGATAGAAAAATAGTAAAGTTCCTTGTATTTGTACCTGTATCTTCTTGTATTGTTATGTCGAGCGAGAATCTTTACAAGTCCTAATTGTGGCCCTTAAGGGGTAAGACTGAGGCATAAGCTGTAATATCTTTACGACGAGCAATAAATTGTAGTTTCTTTGTACTTTGTTCCTTAACAATGTTTACCTGTTGCAGGAACTAGCGAACGCATTTTAAGGAGAGGTTATTATAGTATTGTAGTTACATTGCCTGAGCTTGGCCTAAGCGGAATCTATTATTGAAGAGTGGACAGTAATAATAGTGTGTACAAACGATACTTCTGCCAAAATATCCTAAGTAGGTATGTGATTTCTGGGGAAGGCATCTGATATTGCTTGTCAGCTCGTTATTTCAAATTACAAAACCTCATCGATTCAATTATAAACAAAGTTTGAAAGCCTGAGTGTGTAAAAGTTAAATAACTTAGATTCATTTATTTTATTCATCTTTTGACATAACAATACTTAAGGCAGATATGCCACAAAATCACAATCAAATAATTTCATAATAGGTACTAAAACCAAAGTTCATAAATTGCTACCTAATAGAGTTTCATATATTGTTTTCTTTCCTTCTAATCTCGGTGTGACATAAACCTAAACGTTTTTTATTCACTAGAACTGTCTAGGACTAAAATACCAATCTATAATTAAAATATGAATACTAATAAAATAAAATGTCAGTTTTTAAAATAATCAATTATTGTCGACACTGTACATTATACAATATTGAGGATTTATTTTTCATTATTATGTCATTAACTAATTCATCCTCAACAACCTTCATAACTTATTAGGTACTTATTATTCTTATCTTTTAGATTGTCATTAAAATTCTCGAACATAGAAAATCGTTACGATCTATGAATAATATTATTCGTAGGTTACGATACGATACAAAAAAAAACTATACTTATAATAAAGTAGTACCTAAGTACCAAAAAGTCTGTACAATTAGAAATAATGGTCTAGAGGACTTAACATAAGCTACTGAACAAGAATATAACTTTATTTTAAATTGCGTCTGTCTGTTTGTTCACACATCACGTAAAAAATATTGGGTCGATTGCAATGAGAATGTACTTGGTATCTCAATCTGATGACTAGAACTCGCGCAATCGTTAAAAAATAATTTGACGTCTGAACGAAATTTGATGAAATGTAGTACCTATATTTGTACTTTTGGTTCTAGAATAACACAATATAGGATCCTTGCATACTAGAAAAATTAACCAGCGAGTTTAATACTTAAGAAACACGTTGTATCAAGATCTTTTTTCGAAACGAGCTAAGTTTTCCTCAAAAGAAAATCGAAAATTTAATTTATATCCAGTTTTTAAACTTTTTATTAAATTTATAAAATGTGTTATTTTCACTGTCTCTGTGTTAATTGGCCAGTTTTTACAATCTACCGATAGTAGGTACTATCGGAGATAACACGTGAGATATTTTTTTTTTTAAATGTGACTCATTTTGCATAGGTAAAGGATAACACACACGATACCACCATAAAACTTTGTCTATGCATCTAAAACTCATCAAATTCTGGTTAGATTTCTATCAGATCAATTTCAATTTATGATGGATAAAAATACATAAACCATTAAAATCTACTATTCAATTCTTGTGTACTTCAATTACATAAATAAATATAAAAAATAAAAAAAAACACACAGTCGAACATATAACCGTCTCCTTTTCTGAAGTCGATTAAAATATGGAGTTTTACATTAATTTTAAAATAATTTATAAATAATTAAACTACTCAAAGCCATCCGAAGGTACCTAAATACTCCCTGACTGAATACTGAATCTCTTTGAGCAATTAATGACCATCAAGTATCAAGAAAAACTTTTATAAATAGAACGCTTATTGAAGATTAGCTTGCCTTCGTAAATTAATGAATTACAAGCATGTTTATAAGCTAAGAACAGACAAAAATGTATTAGTTATTTTCTTTGATTATCACAAGAAATTTGCAATCAGTAACTATTACTTATTATTACTTATTCACTGGTAACATACAAATTGATAGTATTTAAATCATACTTTCACAAATATGATTTTTGGGCAAGTAAAACAACTTAATTGCAGATTACATTTTTTGTACACGTTTAAAAGTAGGTAGGTCAGAATCACAAAATAACGGATTACGTATCTACTTCTTGACAGTACGCATGATAAAGCAAATTTAGATTATTGTGATAAACAACATGATTATTGTTTGTTGACGGATATAAAGCGTTTTTTATTTAATATTAGAATTTTGCTTAGTCCCTACCTAAACTTGAACTGTTCGAAATATTTGAATTGGGCTAAGTAGGTAATAGTGAGTTAGCACTTTTGTGGATATCATGACTTGGCGTGCCACATTCTCACGCAACGCTGCAGGTGTTATTGTGTAAATGGTCAACAAGCTACTTGAAGGTACATGAACAAGATAGGTAAAAATAAGCTGTTATACACAATTATTAATATTATGAGTACGACATGATGTTAAAACATAAATGGTAAATAACATAAGAAAAATATAGCGCTGGTAATGCTAGTTGAAAGCAGTACGTGTACAATGTGAGAAATTATGTGTTCGATTCGCATGCAATCGCTGACTAAATAATTGCATTGCAACTTCCCTCTTTGTGCTGGGAACTGCTGTTCCCAAGTCATAATATCTTGGGATAATTAGTAGCTGTGATAAAGAAGTATCTTGAATTTTAGTGCAACGTAAAATTGAATCTGTAGAAACTGAAATGACCAAATCTTCGAACACACAACCAACTCCGATTAAAATTTGCTGTGTGCTCGAAGGACCAAGTGTAAACCTTCTTCATTTAGTTTTATGTCACGTACACATTCTTACAACAGTTACAATAAATACATACTCAGAAAATGTTATAAAAATAAATATTAACTACACGCATTTTCACATATTCGCCAATAAGCCCTCCTACATACCCAACTGACCAGTTGTGTTCTCTGACGTAATGTGTTCGTCTATTTTAGTAGGTGTTACCATGGCGTCTCTTCAGGACATTGACACCATCTCAAAGCCTTTTGACTGAACAGCATTATTATTGTGAAATTGTTGTAGATTAGTATCTGTCAAAATGTGAGATACTGAGAATGTTGAACATGTTAGTTGTTAGATTCAAACGGATGTTTTTTATGTATTATATTAAATTATGATGAACCATTTGACTACCCTAAATCACTAATATACAATGTGTCTGGACACAATACTCGGAGACTTGTTTGTTAAACACTTCATAAAAAAAAACAAGAAAAATAACTGCCGTTTTGTTGCGGGGTGCAACCCCACCTTCTATAATCGTCAGTTATTTGAAGTTATTAAGTGTAAAAATTATTTGATTGCCTTTAATAATCTATATCTATGAAAATGAATCCATGAAAAACATATTTCCAGAGATGAAAACATACTCTTTTTTCATTGATAAAATAAAGTTTTTAATATGCCAAACCAGACACATTGTACAGTACAGTTAGTACAGTTCTCAATTATGTAGCTCGTTAATTGAACAATTACATAATTATATCAACTTATCCATTACTTTCCCCAATGTTATTTCAGAAAATGTCTTAGAGGATACAACATTCTCTCATTATGACAGCAATTTATTTACACACTAGTGTTTTAATTATCTTCGACCCCGCATAATGTCCGAACACTTTTACGTTATTCAATATCCTTAGTATTTAGTATTCCAAAAGAAGCTAAACATATTAACATTCGTCTGAATTTGTATTCCACCCCATCATTTCAATTAAAAGATCTATGACGTTCACAAATACGATAACATATACATAAGTTATCGTAAATGCATTTAAATTCTATGACGTTCACAAATACGATGCCATATACGTAAGTTATCGTAAATGCATTTAAATTCTATGACGTTCACAAATACGATGCTATATACATAAGTTATCGTAAATTCATTTAAATTCTATGACGTTCACAAATACGATGCCATATACATAAGTTATCGTAAATGCATTTAAATTCTATGACGTTCACAAATACGATGCCATATACATAAGTTATCGTAAATGCATTTAAAACTTACGATTTGGTACATTTTCCATACTATTGAGAATATTGATCACCGGCTAATGTTGAAAATTACATTAGCTCTTGACACATTACGTATTTTGTTGAGTACGTACGTTTTAATAGTGCCTAATTAAAATGTTTGGCATATTTATACAATTGAAATTGAAATTAGAATGAGGTGTAAAATAAATTAAACTTAATGGTTGGAGTGAGACTAAATAAATTAAACTACTTATAATGCTTAACGCTTGCGCGGTTAAGGAGCTTCGAGAATTTTGAGTACCTGCCTACCTAATTAATCTACGGTTCAATATATTGAAATACCAAACAAATCATATGCTTCTTCTAAATTTTTTGTTTCCATGTTAAGAAGCTCGCAATGATCACCCAGTAGCTTGTGTTCCATGGATATAGTATTTAGGAATGTTAGGTACCTCTTTCAGCAGACCGGTATCGTCACCGAAACTACCTACACCAAAGTACATGGCCTGATTACGTCTGTTACAAACGATAATATACATGTATATGCAGTTGTGGACTGCAAAAATCACTATCGTTGATGGCTATCAATAATACGAGAGCGACTCAGAGCACTAACACATGGTACACGAATCTGTGGCAACTTAGTGTTTTTTTAGCCGAAACGCCGCGCGCGCCTTTTTGGAAAATTTTAGGAAGAATTTGGCCTAATACTAAGGCCACAATTGTCTAATCAAAAGGTAGGTACTAGGCAAGCGAGCTACACCTTCGACCACATCATCGCTTTCCATCAGGTGAGATCGTGGACAAACGTAATAAAAAAAAAGGTACAATAGGTTTGATTGATAAATAATTAAACAAAGAAAAGTTTTAAAAAGAAATCTTGTGAACAGCACATTTTTGTATCGATTGGCTGAACGAGCAACTTTAAAATATAATAATTGTGGCTTTTCAGACGCAGTACAGAATATAAACAATACATTTTATAAACACTTATTGATATTTACAGGACCATAAATTGACATTAATCACAAGTGAGTCA
The DNA here is from genome assembly GCA_946251855.1 of Alsophila aescularia. Taxonomy (NCBI): domain Eukaryota; kingdom Metazoa; phylum Arthropoda; class Insecta; order Lepidoptera; family Geometridae; genus Alsophila; species Alsophila aescularia. The sequence goes on from OX276384.1 coordinate 14,950,612, forward strand.
TAAAATGTGTTGAATAAGATTACATAATGCCTCTGAACATACCAATCAAAAGATCAAGTATCAATCACTTAATTGATTTATAATATATTATTGAGTAGGTAACTAAATAAAGACAAAATTTGTGCTAATGACTTCTTTAAATGTATTCTTATTTGATGCAAATAGTAATTAAATAACTTTTTATTAAAGTCACCTACAATACATACTACAAGGGCATTTTATAAATAAAACATCCTTTAAATGACTTATTAATTTAATCGAACATACAAAAAGAAATTAAAAATGACTGCATAATTAATTAATCATAAGTTGCTCATTAAGGATCAAAATTGCTAGAGCGCGCCGTGTCTTTAAAAGTTTCGTTCAAAATATAAATGTAAAATACCTAAGTGATCATGATCGCGAACTATATCTTTTCTAGTTCTGAAAGAAACAATGAACAATTTCGTATGATCTTTCAATCAACTTATTAGTGTTAAATATTCAATTTTCTAGTTGCGGCCCGCAGCTATGCACTCGTACAAATTTTTCCATATCTTTTATATGCCTGAACAGAATTGGATGTGAGGGGTATCATTAGAATCCTTAAGTCATGCCGTGTGACATAGGCTATATTTTTTAAATAGTTATTTAAATAACTTTTTATAAAAGTCTTCTATAGTACTACAAGGGCATTTTATAAACAAAACATCCTTTAAATGACTTATTAAATTAATCGAAAATACAAAAAGAAATTAAACATGGCTGCATAATTAATTAATCAAAAGTTGTTCAATAAAGATCAAAATTGTTAGAGCGCGCCATGCTTCGAAAAGTTTATTTCAAAATAGAAATGTGAAATACCTAGTGATTATGATCGGAAACAATGTATATCTTTTTTAGTTCTGAAAGAAACAATGAACAAATTTCAAAGATCCTTCAACCGACTTATTAGTGTTAAATATTGAATTTTATAGCTGCGCCCCGCCATAACTTTTAAATAGGTACCTGAACAGATTTGGATATGTGGGGCATTGTTAGAATCCTTACATCATCCCGAGTGAATCAGTTTGTTTTTGTCTGAGACTTACTTTTTTTGTCTTCATCATCATCATTTCAGCCTTTAGCAGTCCACTGCTGAACTCAGGCCTCCGGCTCCCCCAAAGAGCGCCACGACGAACGGTCTTGTGCCGCCTCCATCCATCAACTCTCTGCGATGGCTAATTGGCTACAATTGGTCCGTCCATCGTGTGGGAGGTCTCCCTACACTTCGCTTGCTTGTTCGTGGTCGCCATTCGACAACCTTTATTCCCCAGCGGTTGTCGGTTCTGCGAACTATACGGCCAGCCCATTGCCACTTCAACTTACAAATTCTGAGAGCTATGTCGATAACCTTGGCGGATTTCCTTATCACGTAGTGAAACTCCGAGCATAGCTCTCTCCATTGCACGCTGCGTGACTTTGAGCTTATGTATGAGACCAATAGTTATACTCTCGAGTACCTTGCCTACATAATGTTAGAATTTATCACCATAAAAAATAATATACTAACCTCATTAGTCAATTTTATTGATTAAAATGGAATAACAATTAGTCACCACTTCCCTAAATAATTGAAAATCTTGAGGGGGGGGGGGGAGGGATTTATTTCGTTATTGTGGATTGAGGATTGTAGGGCACAATTTTTACAATATACTTAACTTAGTTGAAAAACTTTTGCTTACACTAGTAAAGTACTGAACTATAAGCTAAATTAGTAAGATTGTAAGTACAAAATAGAAATTGTTTGATTTTATAATATTATTTGATTTTAAGTTTGTAAGCGTTCATAAATAAACACGGAAATGTCTATAAGACTTATTGGTTACGGATACTTACTTTAATTAAACAATAATTATTAATATTGGATTATCTACGAAATCACGACCACGACCACGTCAGTGCCGTATGTCATCACTGGCAACACGCACTGATTATATACTTTAGTCTTGAGGCACTGCGGTATCTGTGACGAGAAGATGTGGCGTAATTTCCCGAACGCTGCCCATCCGAGTTGGATTCATCGGTTGATCTTTGTCGAAGTTGGATCCACCCAGTTGGATCGTCTGACCCAAGTAGACATAGTGTTCAACAGCTTCGATAATATCGTTCCCAACATAGACCGGCATGGGTGCGACATGGGCATTTGACATGATGTTCGTCTTACCCATGTTCATTTTATGACCCACCAGTTGGGAAACAATATTGAAGTCACTGAGCATTGTGCTATGGTCTTCCAGGGTTTCTGCCATGATGACTATATCATCAGCAAATCGAAGGTGAGTGATGCATTCGCCATTGATGTTAATACATTTTTTTGTCTTTGTTTGATGATATAACCTACTTGTTTCTAAATCTGGATGTTTTTGTTGACCATAAATCCTCGTGGGCGTCGTCAGAAGACCCTACCAAAGTTTCATCACAATCTGATCAATGGTTTTAGAGGAAACCCGCGAAAAAGTCGTTGAAAATTAGTTTTCTTTATAAATTATTTCATGATTTTTTCCGATGTTTTAATAGTTATTCTGCTATTCGGGGCGGAGACAAATCGAACAAATCAAAGATCATAAAAATCGGTCCAGCCGTTCTTGAGTTATAAATGGGTGCCACTAACCCGACATTTATGACAAGTACCTGCTAATTCTCACCAAAATGTGAATGAAACACAAGTATTCCTACCTACTTATTAATTCTTGCGCAATTAGAGGTATTTTTTTAAGTTATACCATTGTTCGGGATTACAAGACAGGAATCATATAAAAATAAAAATATAACATAAAAATCAGACACTATATTTATATTTCATGAATTGCGTACATTTACAATGAACTAGCTTTTGCCCTCGACTTTGTCCGCGTGGACAAAGTAAGTACAGTTAAGCGTGATAAAAAGTATCCTATGCAATTCCCGGGGTTCAAAATATCTACATACCTTTGAAAAGCTACAGACAGACAGAGTTACTTTCGCTATCATAAAATTAGCATGGAGTATAGAAGTACCTATGGATTCCAGACTCTCGCTCAATCTCGGTACGGCATGTTACTGAGTATAGAAGTACCTATGGATTCCAGACTCTCGCTCAATCTCGGTACGGCATGTTACTGAGTTTAGAAGGGAATATAAAATACCTTTTCAAAAAAGCTTTGACAAAATTCAGTGTGGCTGTGTGGCTGTACCTATACATTTATGTGTATTGATAAGAGTTATCGCACAATCATCTGAGCCCTGATAACGTGATAATGGGTTCCTACCTACATTTATGTATGTGGGAAGATCACGGAATTAAACTATAGGTACGTAGTACTGTTTTTTATTCTGTGCTATAAGGAACATTTATTTTTATTAATCGGCTCCCAAAAGGAAGAACGGGTCCTTCGAGCATTAACAACCTTAGAGATCTCAATTCGACTGTACTGGCTGTACTTTTTTAGTGTGCATCTTCACTCTTTCTTTGTGCTGTTATATAATGTACCTACGTACTTGTCACAAATAAACTTTTATTCTATTATATTCTATTCTATTCATATCTTCAGGATTGTAGATAATATTTAAATAGGTAAACATATTATGTTTTCTTAGTTCAGTAATTTTCAGTGATTTATTAATATCTGTCCCGATGAACTGCCCACATGGTGGCAGACGGTAGGTAACACTTATGGCTATCTGTCACCACGTTTTGGAAATGGGGGCAGATGGCTAGTTGGTCAGGGCCTGCAGTCTCGACATAGATAGTCTTTGCGTGACAACCGAATCGGTACTACCGATGACAATCGTTAGCTTTGACAGTTTTGACAAAAACTATCGACTCTCATCGGTATCTGTACTGATATTGATCATGATTGACATATATATTAGGTAGAGACTACCAACCACACACCAACATACAGACAACCCTTTGGTTACAACCAAAGGGTTGTCTGTATGTTTGTACGTGCATCACGTAAAAACTACTGGGTCAATTGCGGTACGGATTGTTGGATAGCTCAGGGTTTGACTTAAAAACTGGGGTAATTGGTATCTTAATCCGATGATTAGATTCCGAACAATCGTTAAAAAACTATGTGACGGTTGAACGAATTTTGAAGAAATGTAGTACCTACGAGTACCTATTTTGTACTTTATAAGTAACTAGCTTACCCGCCCGCGACTTCGTCCGCGCGGACTACAGTTTATCGTGAAAAAAACATCCTACGTTGTTCTAGGATATTAAAAACCAATGCAATGGCCTCTGTGGCTTGTTGTTGGTATAGCATAAACTACTTGATCTGTGGCACCAACAAATGATTTTTGACAGACTTGTTATTTCGTTTCCATGGCAACCGTTCCTTACAGCGAGTATTCAACATGTTCCAGTTTTCCCGTAGAAACTTTCACGGAATTCTTGGAATTTTCCGGGATAAAAGTATCCTGTTTTATTCTAGGGTATAAGCTATCTCCATTCCAAATTTCATCAAAAGCCTATAGCCAGCGGTTATAGCGTGAAAGCTCCCTAAACAAACAAACAAACAACGTTTCACTTTTATATATTGGTATGGATTTTGGTCCTGGAATAACTTACGCTACTTTTAAATGAAATAGCATCTGCGCATGCGGGAATGCTGCGGGCACAGATAGTTAAGTAATATACCTTTAATTTAGTTTATTTTCTTTGCTCTAACAAGGCGACTGAACTAAACTAACTTAGAACATAGGTACCTACTGAAATTATTTTAATTATTTGCTTGTAAAGCAAGGAAGACAATTAACAATCGCCATATTTTCATCAGTAAATATTTAATGAATAAGGTCGGTACCTAAGTAGGCTAGATAACGAGTCACACTTAACACATTGCTAACTTTCTTAAGTTGTAAGTAAGTTTACTTAGGCTACGTATTAACTATTATTTTATCTGCGACCTTGATCTGCTTCAAGAGCGAGACGTGGACAAATATTTGTCAAAAGATACAATATGTTTGCTTAAATATTTAGCACTGTAAACTGTATCAAAAATATTGCAACCACGTCTGCGTATAACTATTATTTATTCTGTGGCATAACTTTTTGTATGTCACTTACGGTTTTTCTTACGACCATAATAGCCGTCACAGACGTACTGATTTGGCTTTTCTGACTACTTCGAATACCGACCAAATCACTATGACATACTATATTTATTGTGTGATTAGGGCTAGAACATCTGATTGGTCGGTATCCGAAGTAGGTACCTAGTCTACTTAGTCAGGTCAGCCAAATCAGAACGTCAGTTACGGCTAAAAGAGAAGGGACAAAACTAGTTTCGGAAAAGAACGAGTAAATAAGAGCCTGTCTATACGAACAAAACGACGGCTTTACCGAACTTGTCATACCAGTTAAAATTACCATACGAATAATTCCATTAGCACAGAAAAACTTTGGTGTATTAAATTTTGTGGATTACATTTTCAATGAAAACGACGCGTGTCGGTCGGCTTGGTTAATTTTTTTTACTTTATTGATGGCACACTGTGTGCCAAAATATTGTTACAATTATTTAATTAGATCAGAAGAATAGGTCGCCGTTTATTTTGCTCATTTGTCACCGTTAGATTGTAAAAACCGATAGATTACAATTTAACGGATCCTAATTCGTTAGATTGTAAATAAACTGTTAATCGTCAACGGACACGCTATTCGCTAGCTAATGGACCAATCAGTGCGCAGTTTTTCAATTTTACAGATACTATCGCCTGTTATATTGTAAACCTTATCCTGATAGATCGGTCTAGGTTTGCGACCATAGAGTTACAAATTAAATAGAAGCTCACTAAACGGAGGTACCGTGGCGAGCGAAGCGCAGTGAAGTTCGAGTGTGCGAATTTCAAAACGCGGAATTAGAAACTCGCAAAGAGTTCCTGAGCGAAATGAGCGCACAATGCCTGAACGTAGTGTGCGAATGTAGCGACGCCGACGATGCGAGAGTTCTGGCGAGAGACAGTTTATTAATTCATGGTCAATTTTAGTCCTTGTGGTTATGTCGGTGTAAATGATCTCGAGATCATTTGCAATTGACTGCCTGTTTAATTTGTAACTCCGTCCTTCCTTGTTGTTGTTGTCCTTGATTGGTCAGACAGCAGACTCGTGTATATCACCATAGTGACTATGTGATATACACATAGTCACTATGGTATATCGTATATATCACTATGGTGATATACACGAATCTGCTGTCTGACCAATCAAGGGCAGGTTCACAATTTGACGGGCGCGATAGAATCTCAGAAATCGGATAAATTGTAATTATGTGCACTAATATGGTTGATAAAATTCGATCGTTCGCATGTTCGTTCACAATTTTTCGTCTGTTTATAATAAAACGAATTAGAATCCGTCAGATTGTAATCTATCGGTTCTTATAATAAACCGGTGACATGCAAAATTATTATTGAACCTCTTTGTGTGTAATTGACCGAGCGAGCACGAAGCGCCAGCGAAGCATCTCCGTTTAAAATGATTTCGTATGTCCGGATTTCCGGATCTCTGTTCTCCTCTGTTTCTCTGTACACGTTAATTTTATGTTCGTAGAATTTTTTAGTCGTCAGGGATTTTTGATTGGGGGGGGGGGGAGGGGGTTACTTCCTCCAAATAGGGGCAAAAAGGGGGCTACTGAATATCTTCACCTTATTAGATCCGAATTGGATGTTTTTTTTTATTTGAAAGGAGTAACTTAGTAACTTGAAATTGGTCTCATACAAATTTGGTGAAGATCTGATGAGGATCTTCGGCGTGATGAGCAGAATAGCTCCTCAAATGCATTTCTCACTATTAGGTTTCTACCAGTGGAATCAGCCCTTTACCTACTAGGTAGGGATTGATGGAGCACCTTGGTTATTAATGTTAATTTTACAACTAACTAGTTAGGTAACTAGATGGCGCTACTGTGTAAAAGTTTGTGCGCGTGAGGTCTACAGCTCACAGAGCAATAGTAAATATGGATTCAATTTTTATTCTGTGTTACATATTTATGTCAATAAATTATTATTATTATTATTAATAAAAGCTACTAGTAAATATTAGCTTGGCTTTAATACGTGCTATGTTCATTCATCGATTTTTATCACTAACTGTATTTATTAAATATCACCACATATTACGACATATGATAACATTTTGTGTTCGGCGAGTTCATTGTCATTGTTTAGATAATTATTGTAAATTTCAATATGGTTTTCTCTTAAATCAATCATAACATGATTGATTTTCAGAAAAATATATAAAAGAAATCAGCTCATTGCTTGCTCTAGAATCGAAAGTTTTTTTTTTATGGGAATTGGCCACAAATCTCCACAATACTATGATGTTTTTTTAAATATTAAGTACATTTACTCTGGAGAGCTAAATAATTAAGACAAAGTTTTGAAAGGAAAAAGATGACCGTATACAAGAAACAATTTTCGTCATTTATATGATTTAAAGGAAGCCACATAATAGGTATAGCGTGTCATATTTTATGTAACTGCGATTGCATAATTATAATAGCAGAGAAAACGCGTTTGTGTGGTCATGAGTAGCCATTTGCAGGCTGTATTGCATTCCGTAATGGCGGCTATTATCCAATCTACCCCCGCAAAATACTCAAATCATTAGCTGAGGTTGTTCATAATTTTCAGAGCTTGCAATTTTTTGGAGATGTCGTATGGATGGACCTAATCGTTAGCAAGAACTTCTAGGAACTAGAAACATCACATACATCATTGCTTTTATTTTAATAATGTATATTGACTACTTTAATTATTTTATGTTGATGTATTAAGTAGGTATGTAAGTATGTATTTATAAGTATCTATACTTGTACTATTATTTATTCTGTGGTATCTATTAAGAAATGTGACATGACATCAGTAAATAAAAGTATAAAATAGAGCCGAGAAGGTTTAAAAACCTTCTTGAATAGAGCACGTAGGTATCTTTAAAGTGTAAGTACACATACTTATTTAAAAATGAATAATTAGCCTTAGCATTCCTTTGTGTAAGTAGGTAGGTACAATGTTTTCGCTTTTCTAATCTAATCTATGTCAAGTACAGTAGGTACATATGAGTTTTATTGTAACTGCTTTTGTTTACCCATACTGCATAATAAATAATAGTACTACATTTATGTAGTTAAAAGAAAAATACATTTTTGTTGAGCTTTGCATATTTTATGGTTTTTTTTCTTGTCTCTTTAAAGCTGTCTACAAGAGCGGAAACTCGAACTCTTTGGCAATCATAGTCTGTAGGCTTGAGTTGTTGAGTCAGTTGTTTGAACGAGGCGGAAATCTCGTGAGATACACTCTACAGGTTATGCTTCTTGAAATGTTTAGTTGTTGACCTACTTGAGCACGATGCCGAGTGGATGTTCCTGGTCTGCACTCTTAAGCTGGTGAACAGCCGTGATGCTTTCTGCTGAACGACCTGGTCCCCAAGTCGGTTAGTTATTGACAAAAAGCCTTGCCACTACGATACCTCTGCGATTTGAATGTCTATCGTCAAATTTGGTAGTCTGTAAATCAAGTATACTATCGCAGTTTAAAAACAAAAGCAACGCAGTAGCACGGAAGTGCTACGGCTACCGTAAATCCCTTGAGTGTTGCCACTGAAATAAAATTGATAATGACAATCAAGCATCTCTTTGTTGTGGTTTTCCAGTCAAAATCTATCGATAGCAGCTAAGGCCCGCAATCGAACCTAAATAGCGAGCAGGCTACGAAAATCAAAATCGCCGATTTTCATGCAATCGACTTGCGTTATCGCGGTTCAATAGCTAACAAGCCTAACATCACATGACCCAGTCACCTCGAATTTTTCCTTTATTACCACAATAATTGCATTTGGAAAATATATAAAAATTTATGAATGCGTCGTTTTGTCGAACAGCGATCAATTTTGAGTAATTACGGGTTTTCTACCATTGTACTGTCGTAATTATTTGATCACTAGCGACCCGCTCCGGCTTCGCACGGGTAGATATATAGAAAGATAAAATTAGTAGGTACTTTATTTGGACAAATAGAACAACAACAATTTCTTACACAAAATGTTTATGTTTATAGGTTTTATACATTTTGTCTATAGTTTCTATTCTGTTTAACGCAAGGAGGTTGAACTACGGTTACTGTTAAAAGGTTTAACGCCAGTAAGCGTAATTCAACCTCCTTTGGTTTAAAAAAACGGGTGGGAAGTAAGCGTAATTCAACCTCCTCGGGTTTAAAAAACTGGATGGAGCTGTGTCGAGGCGCACGGCCGTTTTTTTTTGTCGAGAAACGTCTACGCTACGTCTTGAGTTTTTAAAATCGCTTAGTATTTTTTGAGTTTATCGGTAGCGCTCAAAACAAACAAACCCCACGGCAATTTTCTTTTTTTGCATTTTTATACCCGTCATAACTTCTAAAAAAACGACAGTAAGCGTAATTCAATATAATTGGCAGCAGTACTTTTGACCATAGACAAATGCATTATAACTCACGTACTTGACAGACTTGTTATTATTTCGTGTGTTAGTAGCATAGAGTATTTCCTACGTCAATGATTATTAGAGGTTCTGTTATTTCGTTTCCACGGCAACGTTCCATATACAAAGACCCGTATCTCCTTAGTTTGTGATACAAAATGATAGATTTTTTGCAAAATTTGATACCTCGGGTTACATTCTTGCAATTTTCGAAGGGAATTCTAATTTTTTGAAAAATAAAGTACTGGTAGTGTTACTCGCTGATAGCTTTCTATGTGTTTTTTTTTAAATCGTTTCTGTTTTTTTTTAGTTTATCCATTACAAACAAACATACAAATAAACAAACAATCAATCATTCCTCTTTATAATATTAGTGTAGATATAGATATAAATAAACACAACAGCAAAAATGGCACCCACCAAAATATAATATTCCGCTCTTTTTGGGACTTGGGACAGACCACAACAAAGTGCATCAATATGGCATCAATGAAAGAAGACATTGATAAATTGATTAATTAAGTACCTATTATATCTACTGAATGCGGATTTAGTTTTTTTTGTGCGCTTGGAATAATTGCTCAAATTGGATATATTTATTATAAAAAAACATTGAGTCAGCAAAATATAGGTACCAACAAAATTTATTTCCTAGGTTTATTCAAGAAGGTTTTAAAAAATGACGGAGTCTACACCTATAAACAAGATAATGAAGTATAGTAAATAGCGGCTGTGGATAATTTGTGGTGTTTTGTGATTGATACATAATTTCATCACAAAAGACTGCATTGTTTTTTTTTTAACTTGATAGTATTAACATGACTAACAAGTTCAAGATCTTGCTGCGATATGTGGCGGTCGTCATAGCATGGTGAAAGTGTGTGATGAGGCTTGTACTTACGAGCGGATCGGCATATCTTAGGTGCTTCATTTTCGATACGGCGGTGTGGTCTCCGTATTTTTTAAACATTCTTGGGTTTATACTGGCAAGCTGAGCAAAAATAAAGCTTATCATTTTACACGTTTTTATCCATAGTTTTTATAACTGCCTGCACACGCGGATATAAACCGACATTTTCATAGTTATCAAATCCGTAATTATTTCTTAATCTTCCACAATAACGATTCCGTAATAATTTAATATTTATATGTAAATAAGTCCTAAAACTTAATTAATGGCGTCTTAGAGATGAAATTGTAGTTTCCGAACTGGTTCTTACTGGATATCCGAGACGCCATGATAGTTTTTGTCAAACTGTGCTGGTTTTACCGCCTTGCCTCAAAACTTCACGCAAATTGCCTATGTAATCACATCACCGAGTAAAACCAACTAATACTACTAATGTGTTTGTTTGTTTCGCTTTCACGCCTTAATTACTCAACCAACCTTTTAAACTTTGCACACACAAGAAGCAGAAGAAAAAAACTTTTTTTATTGATGATGTTTTATGGAAACTGCCACATCGATGTCAAAGTTACAAGTGTCAAAGTGACATGTGTCGAAGTGACAGAAGCCAAAGTGGCAGGTGTCGAAGTGACATGTGTCAAAGTAACAGATGTCAAAGTGACAGAAGCCAAAGTGATAGGCGTCAACGCGATAAACTGTAGTACGCGCGGACAAAGTCGCGGGCAAAAGCTAGTAAAATAACAAAGGGCAGATGAAGAATATTATTTAATAAAATATTGCACTGATATTAGTTATGAAATTAATCACATGTACATAGAGGTCACATTCAATGTAAGTATTATTATGAACTTGATCGTAAAATCATCATCATCAATGTAGGTATTAAAAGAAAAGAAAATTTATAGGTATATATATGAATAACCTCCTCCGTTTGTGAAGTCGAATAATCAGAGTTATATTAAACTAAGTTAATTTAAAAACATAAAACAAGGTTTTATGCAGTACCTACTAGCCACTTTATGGTGAAACTTAGGGCCGTATTAATAAACCGACCTCAACTCTGAGAGCGCTATTGAGAGCGATCTCAAGATGCTAATCTAATTAATAAACATATCTTAAGCTGTTTATTGAGATGCCGTAATCAGCTGAGTTAGTGTTTAATAATAAATCAATATCGACTATCGACTTCTGCATCTCAGAGCATATCGACTATCGATGTGCTCTGAGATGCAGAATGTTGAGTGCAGTCGATCCGTGACTTGAGAGCGTGATTGACAGTCGCTAGAATAAAGGATTTCGAAAATATTATGTCAGAAGTTGATAATTATAGTTATATTAACCATCATTATAAGAATATTTTTATATTCCTCTGGAAATAAACAAATTTATTTGGCATGATTGCGAAAAGATCCGAAGATTTAGTAGATATCAGAACCTGGCGAGGACTCGCTGAAGTCTAAAAAGATCCGAAATCGTAACCAAAGGATACTCGCTGGAAATACAGCGAGTAATCAATGAATTGTCATTTTCTTATATTATAGTTATTTGTTGATGAATTGTGTTAAGTTCTTTAATACATAGTGTAACTTTGAAAATATAGACAAATATGATGGCTTACATCCTTTCTACAAAAAAACTAAAGTAAGGTTATGATAATTATGTAGAAAATAAACATTACGTTTAATATAATCGCATTTAATTTAATTCAACTACATCGAAGTAATAAATTTAACCTTACGCTATATATTATTTGAGCAAAAACCAAACTTTTACTAAAGATAATAAATCGTTCATTCGTAGTTCATTCAATCTTGCTCTCAAGTTCTGGTTCGTGACGTAGCATCTTGAGATGCGGCTCTTGAAAGCGACATGATCTGAGATGCTCTTGTAATGACTATTAATCAGCGACGATCTTGAGATGCTGATCACAACTTGAGAGCGTATCAGTCGATATCGCACCTGAGAGCACAACCAAGAGCGATTTATTAATACGGGCCTTAGAATGGACTATCTCAATTAAATGCTATACAACATTTCGTGCCTGTGCTGTTAACCGTTGAGGAGTTTCTTTATCTGGAGCAAATCATGGATGTCGAGTCAGCCCCCCGATTCAGAACCTTTCGATAACTCAGTTGTCGATCAATTCGGTTTGACATCAATAGCACAGAATAAATAATAGTACAAGTCAATAGATACATTTTTAATATGAATTTATCGAATTTTATTGAGTCGAATCGACTCGGATCGTTATCGAAAGGTTTTGAATCGCATGCCTACCGTAAAAATACACTGTCATCGGAACTGAACCTAGATGCAAAATCAACTCCGTAGGATAAGATAAAGTGGTTCTAATTCAGCTTGCAAGATTTGATCTAAACAAACATACATAGTATGTATGTATGTATGTTCTTGTACAAGAAAATACATACATACAAGCATATATACTATGTATGTTTGTTTAGATACATACTATACATAGAAACATTCCAAGTTAAATAAAAGCTTTTAATATGATTATACGAGTAGATAAAACAAGCACAGGTCTGATCTTGTATGGAGTACTGCTGCCACCTCTGGGACGGTTCTGCCAAGTATCAGCTCGAGTCTTTGGATTCAATTGAGAGACTATATTGATTTTGTGCTATCAGGCTCATTGGGGATGACACTCTGGTAAAGAGTAAGCTTCAAAGTCTGGCGCATCGACGTGAGGTAGCAAGCCTGTCGGTATTCTACAAATTGCACAATGGAGTGTGCACAGGATCTGCACATCTGATTCCTCCATCACTTTTCCATCACCGTACGACAAGACGTTCTGCAAAGCGCCATCCTTTTATGGTTGAAATACCTCGCACAAGAACGACACGGTACGCTTCTTCGTTTATTATAAGAACTGCAAAAGAGTGGAATACTCTGCCCTCGTCAGTGTTTCCGGTAAAATATATCCCAGGTGTGTTCAAGTCAAGAGTGAATAGATATCTACTATGCAAGCGTGCTACACCTATGACCACATCATCGCTTTCCATCAGGTGAGATCGTGGTCAAACGTTTACCCAGAAAGACAAAAAAAAGTAGGTAGGTATATAATTCAACAAACTGTTTTCAATAATAAAAATAACAAAATAATGTAGTATCTCAGACCAAATATTAATGTATCCTCCTAGTGTAATATTTTTCCTTAATTCATGTAAATACCTAGATCTAGATAAATTCACTCACACATCACACTTTTACACATTATTTTAGTTGAGAAGCTAAGACAGGTTTTTAAATTTACGAAACAAAAGCCTTCTTAGACCCCTCTTTTCAATATAACATCATTGCTTAGTCCCATGTGAAGATGAGATCATGAAACTAGTAATATTTGGTCTGAGACATGAAATGTTTTTAAATAGGTGTACCTAGGTACTTTTATTTTAATAAACTATCTAGTATCAGAATGCAATTAGACCTACTTATATATAATAATACTAGCTGCGCCCCGCGGGTTCACCCGCGTGAATTATAATGATGGATGATGATGATGTGCATATCTGTTAATCCAGGATATGAGCTATCCTGGTACCAAATTACATCCAAATCCGTTCAGCCGTTTCAACGTGAAGGTGCAACAAACATACACACACACTTCTAAAGACAAAAGATCGATGGCACTAATCGGTTTTTATGCATTTTATGACGTTTTGTACGGACTGTCAGTTTTAATGTATGGAGTTCTGCATCGCGCATACGAAGTTTTACGCTCGCTAAGAGAGTATTCATTTTTAAAACTCTAAGCTCTGATTGGCCTGTTTACACAGTGCTACACTTCTCTGATTTATAATATTAATGTGATGTGATGATCTAGGTGATGATTCATAATAACCGGAAACTGGTAGCCGGCGTGATCAAAGAACGTCAAAAATTCAAGGATGTGTGTAGAGTAGTGTATACCCAAAGACTTTATAGGTCCGTGAGTATACCTATGTCCTATATAGGAAGGAAAGCGTGTTTGATAATAATTAACTATTTTGATTATTGTACCAGCATGGTGATCCTGGTCCATCCATAGTCAATAAAACTCGATTCCAAAAAAAAAATTTTTGTTACTCGTAACTCGTAACTGTGCTTGCATGAAAATGTGCTGCTAACCTAAAATGTATATACCTAATTAATAAATTTTAAGTACATTACCAATTATTTTTTTACTAATTGACTAGTTGACTAATTAACGATTGATCCCCACACTCCTTAACTCAGAACTGAATTGATCCATAGACTATGAGACGGCCAAAGAGACTTGTGACGTCACAACGCATACAACCCGCCAGTTATTTTGCTTTCGAAAAGGCTGCAGCAAAAGTGGAATAACTTCGTCATTTTGCAAGATATTTAAATAATTCTTTCGCCATGCTTCAATGCAAGCTTAGTGTCATTTTATAAATATAAAAGAAAAAATATAAATTTCCGCAACAACCGAATGAAACATTCGGCGTACTTAAGGGTATCTCCCTTATATATTTAGAAACCACGTAATAAATAATAGATAACCTAGCTATGTAGTAGGTAGCCGTGTATTTAGTTGAAAAAACGTAGAAGTCGTAATATATTTATACTTGACAGTGGCTAAACGAACTATTCGTGCGGGAAAAAACAATAAATAAAGTTATATACCTACCTAGGAAATTATTATTACTTTGCCCGCGTGAAAATTATAACATAAATCCTCATACTTATGTAAGTAGGTAAGTTATAGTCACATCACATCAATCACAGTAAGAACATAAATTAATAATAGGTATCCCTTGGGATTCAAACTTGTACTGTAGGCGGTAGATGGGATGTACTTCCGTACGTACTTAACTAGGTAGGTACTACTTGTCCCACTTGCACAGCTGACTTAGCCCCGGGCTAGTGTCTAGTCTGGGCAAAAAATGTAAGACAAGTAGGATAGAGAGACATACGCAGACAGCAGCGCGAAAGAGATAACTATAATTTTTGGACTAACTAGATACCTACTTTGTTTTGTTTTCGTGCAAGTGGGCCTTATTATTTGCAGGAAAAGATCGGTCTTAGTCCGTGGAACACATATTATTACAAATATATTTACTTTACGTCCATTTTTGAGTTTAATTAGTTTTCAATGGGAAGCGCCAGCTGTACAAATTTCTCAAATTTTACACCTGTCAAAATAGTAAAATACATTAATGTCGACGGGCGAGTTCGGTGACAGGTACATACACACTAGAGGTGCGCCGAACATAGATTTCTAAACCGAATCGAATAACGAACATTGTTCGGTTCAGCAAATACCGAACCGAATGTACGGCCGAACTCTTCGGTTCCAGTTGTAGGCATTTAGGCGCGCTTTGCCGCACAAACAGGTTTGTAGAGATCCGCGAGGCGCCCGGGCGGCTAATCATTTGAAAACCAATATCTTGGGCATAATCACTCGCGCTTTCTTTACATATTAGTAAAAAAAAAGTTTTGTGATTTTTAGTATGATTAGAGTACCAATCGTTCGTTCGAAATTCAGTCCAAAACTTCGTAATCTGGGATTAGAGTAGGGCCCAGGACCCTTATGCGACATTACCAAAAACAAAAGGATACTGGGGTGGAGTGGAGCTAGTAAAAATAATGTTGCTTAATTAATTATAAATTGATTGACATTTATTTTCTACTAGCTGATGCCCGCGGCTTCGCACGCGTGGTCATTTCTGTAGGTTAAAAGTACTCTTTGTGCTTTTCCAGGACCTAAATACCAATATACCAACATTTGATCAAAATTCCTTCAGGCGGCTAAAATATTTTAATCGATTGCTCGGCTTCTACTCATCAGATTTAGATATAAAGTACTACAGTTTTAAAGTTAAAACACAAGCTATCCAACAGTGAAAACCGCATCGCAATCGGTCTAGTAGTTTTTACGTGATGCGCGAACAAAGAGACAGACACGAATTTTTAAAATGTTATATTCTTGTTCAGTAGCTTATTTTATGAACCCTAGACCATTTCTTTTTTAATTGTATCTTCTGTGTACAGACTTTTTCGTTCCTATTGCTTTATTATAAGTATAGATATAGATTTGATTGTGTTATCTGAGATTGAATGAACACATACTCATTCAATATTATTCTAATTGTTATAATTGTCACCGTAACATCAATGCTAAATATGTCATGTTTGTCTGATATTCTTAGCTGGTTTTATTTTCTAAATAAAAATTACCAAGTCGAATAGTTTCGGCTCGTACTTTAAAATTAATTAGTTGGTTAATATTTGATATGTATGCTACATATTTTAAACTAAATATAAAAAAATGTAGATTATATGTTTTTTATTTATTATTTTAGTCATTACAAGCCATGTAGGACTTAAAATGACATAAGTTTAATATTCGGTTAATATTCGGCACATCAACCGAATATTCGGCCGAATACCGAACATATATAACCATGCTGAATATGCAGAATACTTAACGAATATTCGGCGCATCTCTAATACACACAACTATTACATATAAATATTTTTGCTATCACTTCAGAAAGGCAAAGACGTCTGTCTGTTCAGAATATTCCAGAAAACATCCAGGTCTAGGTATATATTCAAAATTACCGAACATTGCCTGGCGAATGGATTGCTGAGGCTGAAAACTTTCCACGTAGGCATTGATGCTTGGAACCGCTATAACCTTTTTGATATTTATTCTATTGTTAGGAGATAATTCTCCATTTAAAAAAGTTTTGCATGAATACGTATTAAAATTTGTAGACGAAGAAGCTTGACCTTGTATTTTTTTGTACTAAACACTACGCACAGACGCAGTCGTGGTCAAAATGCAAGTGTTCTACCGACTTACCGGCACAATCTGATGGGCGCGGACGCGGTCGCCAAATAAGTAAAGTGATGTGAATAGACTTCAAAAAATACCGAACCATTCATACTTCGGTATTTTTGTCATACCTAACACCAAATACGGGGCTGAAATACCATAAAGTTCGGTAGAAAACCGAACTCCTGGCAACCCTGCAGAAACACCACACACAAAAACGAAGTGATACGCTTCTTCATTTATAAGAACTGCAATGGAGTGCTCTCTGCCCTCGTCAGTGTTTTCAGTAAAATATAAGTTATTATAACCCAGATGTGCTTTCAAGTATAGAGTGAATAGGTATCGACTAGGCAAGCGTGCTACACCTTCGACCACTTCATCGCTTTCCATCAGGTGAGATCGTGGTCAAATGATTGCCTAGTAAGTAAAAAATAAAAAAGTTTACTTACTGCTGAACATGGGCCTCCCCCATTAAAGGGGAGTTTGCCATCTAGACGGCCGGTTGGCCGGGTGGTTAGTGACCCTGACTACGAAGTTAGCCAACGCTTGCACGTTCAAATCCCGCAAGGTGTAAGCATTTGTGTGATGAGCAGAAATTTTTGTGTCCCAGTCATGGACTCTTATGTTATATTCGTATCTATGTTGTTTATCCGTTGTCAAGTGCCCATAGTACAGGGTATCCTAGTTTGGGCTAGGTAATTGGTGTGAATTGTCCACAAAATATTGATTTATTTTATAATCAGCACGCTTGGCAGTGGCTTGGTGATCGCAGTGATGCCACCACTAAAAAGCAAAACGCGTTTTCCATATAGCTTTCCTCTTATGCAAAAAAAACCCATAGATGTCCATCTCCACATCCGGGGTATTCTTAGCTCAGATACAAAAGATAACGCACAGTAAATTAGGTACCTACGTAAATAAACCGGCTTCAGGTGCTTCGCAGCGCAGTTGACGTAGGTAGGTGGTTAGGACACAAAGTAATGACGCACATTTTTTTTGTAATCTGACACAGATTTTCTGTATTGAACTTTCGTGCTCTAAAGGCAATTATATACATTTTAAGGCTACTAACTTAGTGACCCATCTCAATAGCTCATCTTCATCAGCCTACGACTATATCTGTCGACTGCTGGACGTAGGCCTCTGCTAATGCACGCCACTGAGCTCGGTCTTCAGCTCCCTTCATCCATTCCCTTCCAGCCGCTTTTAGCAAGTCGTCTCTCCACTTGGCCACAGGGCGTCCTACACTCAATTTCCTAAACGTGGTCTCCACTCGAAAACTCGTCTACCCCAACGGTTATCGGTTCTTCGGGAAATGTGACCAGCCCACTGCCACTTCAGCTTTTTTATCCTTTTAGCTATGTCGGTTACCTTGGTTCTCCGTCGGATATCTTCATTGCGGATCTTGTCCTTCAGAGAAACTCCAAGCATTACTCTCTCAATAGCTCATCACCTGTACACAATAGGTAGGTTTAATACTGACAACAGCCCGTCATTTTTCTACTGTTTCTTAGTGCGTACGAGCGGATCGGCGTATCTTGGGTGCTTCACTTTCGAATTGTCTGTGTGGAATCCGTTTATTTTTAAATATTCCTTAGTCTTGTATAAAGGAGATCCGCAATTTATTATCCTGCGTGAACATCGTCCACCATACCAATAAGAAATCATGCGTAATGTGTCTATAAACCACACTGTCCTAGTGCAGGTTGACATACCTACCTATTGTCTTTGAAGGTTGAGGTTCCTGGAGGTGATTTTCCTTCACCTTCCCGGTTTTGAGCGATGGCGAAATCCACACAAGTTCCTGTGAGGCATTTCAAAACCTCACCAAGTTAAAAACCGGTGATGTTGGATTTAGAAACGCGCATGTCACCGCTTCACCTCAGCTGAAAAACAGCTGACCTTTTAAAATCTATCTAAGTCCACGCAACGAATTCGCGGACAAACATGACCACTACATAGATAAATAAATTATTTATCAAACAACCGTAGTGTCATAGATAGATAAATACATTATTTATCTATGCCACTACGGTTGTTTGAAATCCGCGCGGACGAAAGCTAGTAAATAATGAACTAGTAATACCGCTCCATGGGTTTATCTAGCACGAATCTAGATCAAAACAAACGCCAGGTCACCTAAGATCACGAACAGTCAAACAAACTCGCCGCTAATAGAGCTATTAATACGATGTACCTACCTACCCACTGCTCTCAGTGACATTAGCGCAGGGCATACCTTGACTCTGGTCACAGAATAACAGCATAGTAGTAATGATAACTACCAACCTAAGTACGTAAATAATTATGCATACTTACATAAAACTAGTTTAGTAGTACCTACTTAGTATTGCGACAAAGTCATCCTCCTTCATCAACATTACATACAACCTCATTTCATAAAAAAATAAAAAGAATATCTATGTAACTTACCTACTTCCGCCAAACTAAAGTACTTTTTTGGCGGAAGGAAGCTATATAGTTTTTCTTTGGTCATCTATACTTATAATAAAGCAATAAGTATGAAAAAGTTTGTACAAAGAAGATAATTAAAAAAAAGGGTTTAGGGTACTTAAAATAAGCTACTGAACATTATTAAAAATCTTGTCTTTCTGTTTGTTTGTTTGTTCGCGCATCACGTAAATTGCGATGCGGTTTTCACTGTTAGATAGCTTATGCTTTAACGTAAAAACTGGGGTCCTTGGTATCATAATCCGATGCTTAGAAGCCGAGCAATCGATAAAAAACTTTTTGACGGATGAAGGAATTTTGACGAATTTTAGTATATTGTACTTTATAGGTATTTTTGATCCTGGAATAACACGAATGGGCTATTTTTATACGCTTTATCCAGTTGCTTGCCACGCGCGCACGCGCATGTATGCGCTCAGTACTGCGCAATGTTAGAAATAGCGAAACCCGATGATCATGTATACTTATATTAGCTTCACTTGTATGTTTGTAACCGACTCCTTTGGACGCTATTTTGACCCAATTTAAACGGTCAGATTTCATTAAAATTTTGCACACCTGTCAAAGACCAATGAAAAAAAAAGAAAAAAAACGCTTTTATAAATAAACCAAACTAAAAAGTAGAAAATAAATAATAGTTTAAAAAACTAAAAAACACGCTTTATATAGAAATCCAAACTAAAGAAACGAAAATAATTTTTAATTATTTTGAATTAAGAATAGTGTAAAAAATTCTAATAAATAAGAAAAAATGTTTGAATTAAAAAAAAGCGTGAGGTGCTTATTAAGATATTATTGAAATGATAATCCTACTTCTCATATCTGTCAATGAAATATTTATAACTATTGACCCATGCACACCACGATTTTTTTGAAATAAAACATTTATTTCTTATTTATTAGTTTTTTTTTTACACTATTCTTAATTTAAAATTATTAAAATATATTTTCTATTTTTTAGTTTGGTTTTCTATATAGAGCGTGTTTTTTAGTTTTTTTAAGCTATTATTTTTAAATGATATGACCACGCGGGCAAAGCCGCTGGCACAACTAGTAACTAATAGAATAAGTACAAAAGACAATACAATCAACATTTTAAAAAAAATGTAGGAGACTCACTTGTTCTATGGCAATAAATTAAACTACACAATAAAATTTCGTCCAGTGCAATTATCTCTGTAACATGTCAATATAGAACATAATACAACATTTTTTGTTCGTGTGTCCTCTATCCATTAATATAGGTTACATTGTGTGCTGCAAACTAGACATGCTTTGGCTATGACAAGCTTCATCCATAGAGTTACTATTTGACTGCTGCTTGCTGGTCCACTAATGGGGCTCGTTCTCACTTATTGCTACAGAAACGCCCCAGAACAAGCTTCGTGCCAGATTTTGAACTGCTTGTAGTGGAAATTCTGTTTTTTCTAAATAAGACAGTACAGTTAACATGTCTAAATCCAACTTTACAATACCATCATCAGCCGGTGTCAGTCCACTCCTGTACATATCCCCACACAAGAATTAAGGGAGACAAAATGTTAAATTTTATTCCTGAAAGGCAAGAATCGTGGAAGGTTATACAAGAAGGATATGGGTTATTAAAAAAAACTTCTAAAGTTTAATTATATCTAACCTTACTAATATCGTATTCATACTCACCCAGTATTTCATAAGCACTTTTTGTTAAATTATCATTAAATACGAATTTGTTTAATTAGGTACCTACTTAACAGCAGGCCCATCCATAACTGGCGAAACCGAGAATTCCACTTTGTTTTAATTTTCTACATAAATATATACGTGTACCTATTATTAAGATTAGGTATAATATAATAATAGTATAACATTAAAACGGACTAGTTATGGATTGCTATTTCGTTCTGGCGCTAAAGGAATGACAGAGACAACAAAATACTTAATTTGTCAATGTTACAATTAACTGTGAGGGAATCGCGACGCTATCTTTGCTCACATCAAGCAAGAGCCGTTGTTTCTGAAATTAAAATCGATTTGACTGTAAAATTAACGTTTGTGAAACTCGTTAAAGTCTCTCACAGAAACATATATGGGTGTTTTCTTTCGCCAACGATAAATAAACAAAGCAGGAGATGTCTACATTTTTTTAAGTATTTTGCGATGTTACTTTCGTAAAAGTATCAGCGATATAAGAATCTACAGTCAGTGCGGCAGTGAAACACTTATTGAAGTTCTGTAGTAAAAGTCGAAGTTTTAACACAACATATCCTATTGTGATCAATCCTTGACCTCCATATAGCGAAATGAGAACATGGTCTATTTGCTTTCTGCGACAGGAAAATCGTCCATAAGGACGATTTCAAAAAATAACAAATGTATTTTTGCGACATCAGTTTCATAAAAGTATCAGCGATCTAAGAACCTCATTGCGGTCCAAGAAGTTATTCTGTAGTAAAAGTCGATTTTAAACACAAGCTATCCTCCATTTGTTATCCATCCTTGACCTGCATCAAGCGGGTCTGTTTCCTTTTTGGCGAAAAGTCAAAACATCGACAATTAATTGAATACTCCATTATCAGACCATATATAAATTCACATACGCCCTTAATAACCAAGTGATAATGTAATGACCAGTCTGGTTGACCGCCATAACTTTAATTGTTGCTTTACATTACATCCAAAAATTGGTAAAAGGTCGTATCAGGTGAAAGTCTTCGTTTCAAAAGTATCTGCATACGTCTGCACACTTTGCCGTCAACCGTGTTACACAATAACTGATAATATACCTAATATTAACGAAGTTTAAAACGTTTTTATCAATGTAATTAAGATTTCATTCGATATCTTCTTCTTAGCCCGAAAGGTGTTATGCAAACAGGCGAGCCGTGGTCGCTTTGGATTGGAGATTCATCGATTGAGATTATTCCCTTACAAATCAAATCTATTGCTGATATTTGATTTGTAAAGATGAACATAGGCTATTTTATGTCCGGGAAAATGCAAAGTTTCCGTGGGACAACGGAAAACTACTGGTGGAGCCACAGAGCAGAACAGCTAGTCTGTCCTAGGCTTTGAACAGATCGAAAAATCGCACCGGTTAATTTGTTTGATGAGCATGAGCAACGTAATCAATACAGAAACAAAATTGTCATGACGAAGAAAAACTGGAAGAGAGCTAAAGGATATTTGATCTCGTTAGAGCTCAGACTAACTTTTTTTAACGTGACAGACAGCCAAAACCTTCGTCACAGATCTTTATCACGACATGACCTAACCAACACAAA
Source organism: Alsophila aescularia (assembly GCA_946251855.1). Lineage (NCBI taxonomy): Eukaryota > Metazoa > Arthropoda > Insecta > Lepidoptera > Geometridae > Alsophila > Alsophila aescularia. The sequence goes on from OX276384.1 coordinate 14,973,526, forward strand.
AACCAGCAAGCGAGTAAACAGGTATCTACAGCATGTAAATACGCATTTCAAGTCTAACCAAGTATATTGACAAGTCAATTGGAAGTATTTGTACAAATACCTTAAGTTGGTCTCACGTCAAGCAGGTGATTTCATGATTGACGTTAGATAGACAATAATAGACATCAATTTACATCGTACTTAGTTGATATTATTACAGGCATCTGCCTCAATCATGAAGAAGGACCATGGAATATATTTACAGGCTACATACCGACTTTAATGATTGGCGGATTTTGATATGGTTGGTTCAGTTGGGTATAAGTAGGGTCATATCACTTACTACGTAAGCATGAGCCACATGCCTGAAGGAATGCTCCGAATGGCTGCGTCCTACACTACGTTTGCCTAAACGTGGTCTCCACTCCACTCGAGAACTCGTCTACCCCAACGGCTATCGATTCTTCGGGAAATGTGACCAGCCCACTGCCACTTTAGCTTGCTTATCCTTTGAGCTGTCGGTTACCTTGGTTCTCCGTTGGATATCTTCATTACGTATCTTGTCCTTCAGAGAAACACCAAGCATAGCTCTCTCCATAGCTCGCTGAGCGGCCTTAAATTTGTGGACTAGTTTGATCGTGAGTGTCCATGTTTCGGCTCCGTAGGACGGTAGGAAGCACTGATTGAAAACTTTTGTCATCAGGCACTGCGGTATGGACGACGATAAGACTTGAAGAACCTTGCCGAATGATATCCACCCAGCTGAATTCTTCTGTTGGCTTCCTTCTCAAAGTTGTTCTTACCTAATTGCAATATTTGCTTAAGGTAAACATATTTTTGGACAACTTCAAGAGATGCACCATTGACTGCAATCGGTTCCGGGTCAATAAGATCGTTAAACATGATCTTGGTCTTATCTATGGTCATTCCGAGACCGATGCGTCGAGAAGCATCAACTAGGTGGGTCACCACTTCATCATCACCCGGAAAACGTCCACAGCTGAACAGGGCTTCCTTATAAAACGCCTCAACAACAATTGCAGTTAACATCCAACCAGGTCGTAACAGGCCATCTGTCCTATACTTCAATCTATGGCCATTACCCAAGAGGTTGTTATAGGCTAATATGTAACGGGGCAACTAGTCCCACTAAAGGTGGGATGATATTTCCCATATGTATCATTGGACGGTATCTCTATACTTCTATGGAGTGAGAAGGCTGGATAAAATTAGATTGTGTCAAATCCGCGTTTGTGACACTAATCATATTGCGTCAGACAGAAGCCGCTAATTTGTTGCTCACAGTGTTTTAGAGGCTATTTATGTTGTAATTACACAACATTGCTGTAAACACGTGTTTGTTGTTGCTTTTAGTGTCGTTTTTATAGATGGTCAAAGGCTAAATGGCTTTATTGATGACTATCTGATGCCCGCTTCGCACGCGTGGTTATTTCTCTAGGTTAAAAGTACTCTATGCACTATTCCAAGAACTAAAATACCAATTAACATTTGATCAAAATTCCTTCAGCCGTCAAAAAGTTTTTATCGATTGCTCGGCTTTTACTGATCGGGTTGAGATACAAAGTACACCAGTTTTTAAGTCAAACTCTAAGTTAGTCTCTATCCAACAGTGAAAACCGCATTGCAATCGATCCAGTAGTTTTAAGTCATGCGCGAATAAACATACATACAAACTAAAAAAATAACTAACAAACAGACAGTCACGATTTAAAAAATGTTCCATTCTTGTTCAGTAGCTTAATTGAAGTAGCCTAAACCATATTTTTTATAATTATCTGCATTGTACAGTTGCTTTATTATAAGTATAGATAGGTACTCGTAGATGTGTAAGTGTCTCGGAAATCTTAATAGTATTGCCTTATTAGGATTTCTGTGGTATGTATACTCACCACACGTTTGTAAAATGTTGATCCTCGAGCGACAGCCACAGATTAAATAATAGTACTCAGTGCACAATATGTAAATTCCTTCAAAATTGGTTTAAAGCAAATCGAAAGTGCCTTTGGTGTTGCGGTGCAGTAAATTTTTTCCGAGTATCCTGCTGATTACATAAAATACTAGTATTTTTTTTAAAATTATGCATTCAAATGCAATTTCTTGGTGTTGCGGTACATAAAGTTTTTTCTGAGTAGCCTGCTCATAAGTAAAAAAAATAATGAGTTTGTGATGGTCATGATATTTTCTGTGGTGATGATTGTGCACTTTTGGATAACATCACTTCGCAACCAGCTCGCGATGAAATTTTAACTGCATTAGAACAAAGTTCTCGTACTTACCGACCGTCACGAAAATGTCGTAGTGTTGCTATGTTTTTCGTATCTTTTACGTACCTTCTCGTTCACGGGGTTTCAAAACGACTACAGTACTTCCGCGAAAGTGATTGCTTATGGAATAATAACTTTTTCAAAATTATAATCAATATTTCCTGAAAAATCTCTTATATCAAAAATAATAAATACGCAAAGTTTAATTTAAATACAACATAACAATGATTTATCATCGTACCGTAGGTAAGCACGAGTACAATACAATGTAGCGAGATTGCTTGACAAACAGCCTAGAGTCGAGGCTAAACATACAGCTCGAGTGCAGGGTCTAGGGGTCTAGGGTATCTCTTCGAGGAAGTATGCTAATGGGGCGTTAAATAATTATTGAGTGTTTGTGTCGAGACAGAATAGCATCAAACCTCGTTTGTAATACGCATGTTGCTAAATACAATTAAACATTTGTAATTACAATAAAAATAATAATAAAATACGAGTACATGAAAATACTGACATAGCTCAGGGAATAAGCAAGCTGAAGTGGCAATGGGCTGGTCACATTTGTCGTAGAACCGATAACCGTTGGGGTAGATGAGTTCTAGAGTGGAGACCGCGAATCGGAAAACGTAGTATAGGGCGCCCTCCGAGTAGATGGAGCGACAATCTGCGCGATGTAGCTGGCAATCATTGGAAGAAAAGAGCCGCAGATCGGGCTACGTGGCGCGCCGCAGGATAGGCCTATGTCCAGCAGTGAATAATATAGGTTGTTGATGATGATGATGACATGAAAATAGGATGGCCCGTGTATCTCATATGTTATCATACACTTTCGCAAGTGTAAGTATATTTCTTTTTTCTGTACCGGACTGGCGCTGTGGTGTGAATTAGAGTTGAAAATGCAAAAAATATTTTTCTCGATTTCGGCTAGTACAGTTCGGTGTGGGAAATCACAGAACATAACATTGAGCCTACTGTTGAGCTTCGAGCAATCAACCAGCTCCGTTTGAGTCGGTTGCTTTCTACAGGCTGTTGACAAATAGAGTTGATTGAGCCCAACTTCATATTTATAACCCTCGAACTTGAAAAGAGAGGGGTGTATAATATGTACCTATGTATGTATCTATGTGTCAGTCTGTGGCATCGTATTTCCCAAAGGAATGGACCGATTTTGAAGCATTTGTTATGTTTGAAAGCTGATGCGATCGAGATGGTTCTTAGCTATGAGGGGAGGGGGTCGGGATCGTAGCTCCAAAACGAATGGAAGGATTTTGATGCGGTGTTTTATGTTTGAAAGCTGATGTGATTGAGATGATTCTTAGCTCGGGTTACGGGGGTTGGGTGGGTCGGGTGTACATATTTTTTGTTTATTTGTGCTTGTTGACATATCGTTGACAGAACTGTCTAATTAGTTGTTAGCAATGCAGAAATATAGGAACCACTGCCAAAACAAGAGATTAAAAGTAATTGCTCGCAACAACTTGCTCCGTAGGTTAAAATCTTCCGCTTGCTGCCTTTCCGGAAGTTCTCTGTACCACGGGCATGTCACTCGGTTCCTCTACTAGAGAGTATGCATGCCCTATGTGACATCGCTCTGCACATGCGAAGCAGGCTGACATTGCCCTAAATGAGATCTGCGGATAATTACTGGCTGTCTGAAGCCCACTCCCATTAACAAGCTCTATCCTCCACTAGCAGGTGTACCCCACCCTGCCTGAGAAAAGAGGTTACCTGTGGCTGGGAAAAATACAGACAAGAGACATACAGCAGACACCCGCTATACGGACACGCTCCACCAATAAGTCGTCTTAAAAGTCGCAGGAGTTTTATAAAAACTACTGAACCTAACTCTGGTGATGCTGGAGGGGCAAGGCTCAAATTGTGGCAAGAGCGTCATGCACTGGCTTTGTTGCTCCTGCAGAAAAACTCCCAGCTGGCCATAAAATGCCATGGCCAGTATGGAAATCACTAAACCGGCTACGAACACAAGTGGTTCGCGGCAGGAGTAATATGTGCAAGTGGGGGCTGGTACCAGTTTCAAACACCCAGTGTTTATGTGGAGAACCCACACAAACAATGTCACTCCTGATATCTTGCCCTTCGAGCCCCTACACGTGCACGCCAGTAGAATAGACTATACTAGAGATAGAAACCACTGACAGTGCGGTAAATGTGGCCACCATCTGGGCCAAACAAATTTAATTTTTGAAACACCGACACGTTAAGAATTATAGTCACCCAAAATCTAGTGCCACCAAAGATGTTGAATTAAGCTTACTGACACGCGGCGGGCGGTTAGGGGAGGATAGCCTAAGTTAGGAATAAAAGTGGGCGAAATTGGATTAATAGTTAGAGTCAGAAAGAAACTGAAGTGGTATTGATGGGCTAGTAATGGTAATACGTCAGTTTTCGTCTAGATAAATTCATTTTTATAGGTACTTAATTGAAGAGCTGTGCCACATCTATACTTATAATAAAGCAGTACCTAGTTAATAAAAAGTCTGAACAAAGACATTTTTTTTTTTTTAAAACCTTTCTTAAATAAGCTATTCTGAACAAGGTTTTTTTTAAATGATGTCTGTCTCTTTGTTTGTTTATTCGTGCATCACGTAAAACTACTGAACCAATTGCGATCCGGTTAGATAGCTTCACTGTTAGATGGCTTAGGGTTTGACTTAAAAACTGGTTTAATAGGCAAGTAAAAAAAAAAAACTTAATCCGATGAGTAGAAGTCGAGCAATCGATAAAAATATTTAACTTCAATACGAAATTTGTGATATTTGGTTCTGGAATAACACATAGGATCCTTATATCCCAGAAAGTTACCACGCGGGCAAATCCGCGGGCACAGCTTGTCATATATAATTAAAATAATAGGTTGTGTGCCATAACCACCACTACTTACCAAGTAAAATTATCGCACAGGAATGACAGTACGAGCTTGAAACCTCGAAATCAAGGAAGAAGGGTATTTTCGAACAATGGGACATTTCCATTTAATGGGGTATTAAATACCAACATTAAGAATGCATTAACAATATTTAATTAAACTATAAAAATTGATTGTAATTCTTCACTGCATCCACTAAAACTTGCCACCTAGCAGTATGTTGACTGTACATCAAAAGAATGAATTCAGAATGACGAACTATGCCTCTGTACCGTGTACCTATCAAATACTTACGAGTATATTAGGGACATTTAACAAAAGGAAAATTAATAAAAAAGTGTATCGGAAGGTTCAATATACCTTCAATATCTTATAGTTCAATCAATACAATTAAAAATGTTCATAGGTACTTAATATGTACTACATAAATCGCTATGGAAAAACTCCGCGGAAAAAACAAGACAAAATTGTAAATAAGTTAACTGCTATGTCTGTACAATGTTCTTGAACAAAAGGCGCGCAATTACTTGCGCTACTTCGGAACAGTCTTCGATAAATCTTGCAAACGATGCTCTAACACATAGATAATAATTTATGTCGAGTCCAATTAGACAGATATTAACCTTTATAGGGTAATTCGATATTTATTGCTGGCAATGACGTTCGCTCATCATCAGTGTTAGAAACCGCAGTAAAGTGTGTTCCGTGATGTATGCTATGTTGCTGAAGGATACGCTAGAAATCTTCTAGAAATATAATAATTTATTTTTACAGATTCAAATAATTGATGTAATTATTAGTATTATTAGAAATCGTATGCATGATGATTATTACTGTAGCTAGCATTGTTTTTTTCTGGGGAGGACCTTGGTGTTCAAAGGGCAATAACGTTTTTTTGTAAATAACACACTAGGTCCCAGGAAAAACTAATAATCGCCACCTTGAGTTTGTATAGACCTTCACACTTCACCGTCACCAAGGGTCTATTTGCAAGGCGGATCCGAATATTAATATTAAGAGGTGAAAAATTAATTTGTTTGTTTGGTATTATTATAACTACTAGCCCGATTATGAAACATGCTTCACCACTAGACTATTCCCGAGTGACACTACGCGATTGATACCGCGGGAACAGCTAGTCTTTTTAGATAATTTTTCACGGAAGGATCATATATATATATATATATAATAAAGCCTAATTAAGTTTTTATGTAAGTAGAAAAAAACAGTATTATGCAACCAAGTCGCCGAAAAATAAATTTACATGGCTTACGTAGGCCTAACCATACGTAGGTCTCGTAAGCTCGTTTCGGTCAGTTTATGTATCTCTTCTGAGCGAAACGAGCATACGAGACGTAGCCACAGAATAAATAATAGTACAAGACGTAGCATAGGGGCACAAAATAAATAATAGTACAAGTGTAGGGGGGAGGTGGCGAGCGAAGCGAGCCGCCCGCACGCTTAGTCTTCCGGTCCGCGGCCGCCATTCGATAAACTTTTGGCCCCAACGGTTATCGGTTACACGAGCTATGTGGCCTGCCCATTGCCACTTCTATTTGCTAATAACTCTGAAAGCTATGTCAGTCACTTTAGCTCTTATGTATGAATTTTTAATTAAATAAGAATTGTATAGAAAAGTAAGAAAAAGGAGTAATTATTTATCTTATAATTAAACGTGCAAAGTTGTTGCACGCATAATAACAAAGGCAAAATGAAAAAAAAATGTCTCTGCTCTTGTATGAAACAGACATTACACTACATAAAAAACTTCTAAGTAGTATCTATTATTATTTATTTTGTGGTAATATTTATAACCTGTGGCTGCTCACTCGAAAACTAACATGCAAATACAAATAATCATAAACCAGCTGTTAGCAATAAGTTAGCAGGAATCAATTTTATTTACGACTAGCTGTACCCGCGGCTTCGCACGCGTGTTCGTTTCTTTAGGTTCAAAGTACCATAATATGCTATTCCAGGACCAATATACCAACATTTGAACAAAATTTCTTCAGCCGTCAAAAATACTTTATCAATTGCTCGGCTTCTAACTCACCGGATTGAGATACCAATTACACCAGATTTAAATCAAACCCTAAAATATCTAACATTGAAAACCGCATTGCAATCGGTCCAGTAGTTTTTATGTGATGCGTGACCAAACAAACATACAGACAAACAGAAAGAAAGAAACGACTAACAGAAAAATATTGTTCAATACCTTTTTTAAGCACCCAAGAGCATTTTTTTCATTTGAATTCACGTAGTAGTTTGGGTGCGATGCGCGGTCAAGATACAGACAAACAGACAGACAAAATTAAAAAGTAAAACAGTTTGACTTCATTATCGAAAATAGAGAACAATCCAAAAAAAATTTTTTGTTACTTAAATATTAACATAACTTTGGACCCATATCAGAGACCCAGAAACCCTTTACTTTTTCGGGATAAAACGTGTCCTCAATATTAACCCATCATATAACTTAAGACAGTGCCAAGTTGCATCAAAACCCGTCCATTACTTTCAGCGTGGTACGTGTTCTTTTAAATAAGTTTCAACCCCTAAATAATAACCCATAATTTTTTCGATATGTAAAGTATCCTATGTCCTACCTTGTAGTACGAACTCAAATCATACCAAGTTTCTTTGAATTCATCCAGTAGTTCCGGCGGCGCGATACGCGGCTAAGATACAGACTGACAGACATACAGACAAAAATGAAAAAACATACAGTTTAGGCATCATAATAGAACAAAGAGTAACTTCCAAAAAACATATCTTTAATATACACAATTTGGACCCATATCCCACAGGAACCCTTTAGTTTTTCGGGACTAAATGTATCCATAATTTTCACCTATCTTATCAACTATGTCTGTGCCAAGTTCCATCAACATCCGTCCAATAGTTTCAGCATGCTAAATGTTCTTTTAAATAATTTTCCACTTCTATCCTGCAGGAACACTTATTTTTTTCGGGATGAAAAGTATCCAATATCCTACCTCGAAGTGTGAGCTCAAATCATACCAAATTTCATTTGAATTCATTAAGTATTTTCAGCGTGGTGCGCTGCCGAGGTACAGACAGACAGACAGACACACAAACAAACATTAAAAAAATTACAGTTTTGGCTTCAGTATCGAATCTAGAGTAAAGTCTTAAAAAATATTTCTAAATATCTTCAATGTACAGAATTGGACCCGTTACAGTTTTATTATAAGTATATAGATTACGGCTATTGAGCAATCAACTAATATTGGTGTGCAAGGTCTTAATGCTTATTAGGGTTTCGACATTAATTTTATGTAATTAGTATATAATTATCTGTCTGAAGTTATACAATGACAATATAGACGATATGGTTGGAGGTTACATTAGATTTGTTGGAAAAGTTCAGAAGCGAGACGGAAAGAAAACGGTATACTTACTGTCGCAATTCTCGTAAATTGGTAGCTACGTATAAACTCGCATGCTTGCCAGTTTGCCACCACTTACAAGACTTGTTACAATTACAGCCTAGCCTACCGCTTGGCACAGTACAGACAGCTCATTTCCTTCGCTTCGGTCACAGCTGCACTGGAATCACCATAATTACGCAGCTAGGTGTCAAGCAGTAGCTAGACACATATTTATTTACACACCAAGAAGGAATGTGAAAAGATAGAACTAAAGTTACAAACTTAGCTCTCGGAATTAGCAAATTGAAATGGCAACGGGCAGGACACATAGTACGTATGATCCGATAATTTAGAAGAAAGGTCTCGAATAGAGAACGCTGCCTGCAAGCGGAGTACCTACTATTAGGTAGGTACCTATTCTGTGCCGCAAGATGGAGCGGTGGCACAGATAAACTAATAGTTATGCCGAACCAGAGGAATATTCTTTATTCAGTGGCAGAGGGTGCGGCGAGCGGCGGCCGGTGGAGGCAAATATTACGGGATACGTACGAAAATAATGACGTTTGTTGAATTGCTATTCCTCGAAGTCTATTCAATGAATGCTTACGTCCTCGAAGGGTCGTTTGCAAATGTATGAGGTTGTATAAGGTAGCCATCAGTTGTTTTTTGTGTGTCATGTGCCATGTATGAAAAGCGTTATCATTATCAATTTGATTAGAGAAACAATTTCAAAACAGTAAAAGATCTTGCACGTAATCAATCATACACATATCTACTCAATATAAATTTGTAAGCGGAAAACCAATAGTGTCGTTGCAATAATCACCAGTAAAATGTACCTATCTAGGTACCTACTCAACGGAAATATCTGCGGTTGTACATGTAGTACTAATATTTATTCTGTGGTTGTAGCTTTGATTTCACTATACCTATCTATACATAAGTAACAAGTAAAAACTAAGAAAAAAAACTTTTACCAGCATTTTTTTAATGAAATTCTTCTTTTTTTTTGCTGTTTTCTTTTTACGTCTATATTATATATTTTTTATTTGGTTTTTTATTGCTTTGTCATCGGGTTGTGAGCTACCCTGAAAGTTTCAGCCAAATAGCTAATCGGGAAGTGCTCGAAATTTGAATACATAGATACATCTATGTATTTTGTCTGTCTTGGAATACATCGATACATATATACAAGTGAAGTTAAATAAAAGCTTTTAAAAAAAATACTTAGTTCTTTGCTACTACCTGTGTTACAACCAAAGAACTACCTGCCTAACCTGTTTTTTAAAATCGCACAAGCTGAAGGAAACTGAAACACGTTTTAATTAAATTGCCAACACAATGTCGACCACTTTCCCACTGTTTTGGGCAGGTAAGTTAAAAACACAATAGCGAGGTCGCTGAGAACTTTGGAAAAGGGAAGTTATTATCCTTCACGTTCCACGAGCGGCGATCATTGTTTCAAAAATTAGTGGCCTGCCATTTAAATATACTCAGCAAGAAACATCACTTGGACAGCATTTAACATGTTTTTGTCAGGATGTAAAAAAAACAATAAGTGTAGAAAGCAAACGAACTTTTTTACGATTATATAAGTAAATTATATTTTAAATAAATTGTCAACAGACAAACAGACAAAATAATTACCTTACCTCTGAAGTTCAGAGTCTGAACATGTGGCCGTAAGCTAAGCTGACGGACCGGCGTCCGATAGCTTAGTCCGATCGATTGGACTATGTTATTACTTACCGGATCAGCGAAATTACTTATCTCTATGGTCCTACCGGTAGGAGCATAAGGACATGTACCCAGTAGGAGCATGCGGAAACTCTCATGACTACTTAGGCAGCGGAATGATTCAATAATAATAATAATAATAATGGATCCGCTTTTTTTGAATAGTTTTTATTTAACTTATATGTATGTATGTATCTACATATGTATGTATGTATCTATGTATTTCTGTCTGTCCTAGAATCTTGCAATTCAAATTTCGAGCACTTCCTGATTAGCTATCCGGCTGAAACTTTCCGGGTAGCTCACAAAAGGATGACAAAAAAAAGAAATAGAGAAAAATGAACAAAAATTAAATAAAAAATAAACGTTAGAAGTGAAAAAACAAAAATAAAAATAAAAATTATAGACATTTATTAAAAAGAAACCGTAAAGGCTTCTTTTTAAAAATTAAATTTCTTGAATTATACTTATTTCAAATGGTTTTGACTCGGAGGTACGAGTAGGTTAGCGGAAATGTCGCGGCTTCGCTCCTTAGCTTAGCCACAGAATAAATAATAGTACAAGCCTTAACCAAGGAAATTGTATGTACTATTCTGTTGTGTACGTAGAATTTCCTTGTCCTTAGCTGTCTTATACTCAAGTTTTTATTAAAATGTAAATTATATAGTAAAGCTTAAATGGTGTCAATTCTTTATTGAACTAAGTACACCAAACTTTTACTATTATTTATTCTGTGACTACACTAAACTCGTTTTTAATTTTGTTTAGAGATTCATAAAAGCTAACTTTGTTGTACATTCTAACAAAATTTTGTTTAGTAATTCAAGATACTCTGTTGTTGTCCTATAAATCTTCCTAAAGGTTATCCACAAACGAATTTACGAGAATAAATCAGAGAGACTGAGCTCTCAATTATGCAATTCGGTGGCCGAAGTGGATTGGGATACGCTTTTTGAGTATCAAATACTGATTCAAAGGTGTTGAAAATTAACTAATCAAGATTTTTAATAAAATATGTTTATTGATTACTAAAAGGCATTCGATAGAGTAGGCGCAGCACACAACATTGATGGACATACTAGAAACTGTCGGTCTAGACACCCTACTCTATCGAATGCCTTATACTCTCTTATACTGTAACTTGTACACAACAGCACAAACAGTCCGAACTAGAGGTGAGACGTATGTACTAGCTAAAATACATACCGAGTCTTACGAGTTCGCGTCTAATCACTTCTTGTTCGTCCTTTGGGACATACCTATGGTTCGTGAAGAACTTATACTGGAACCAAAAGCATAAGAATATTCTACAAGGCGAGAGTGCGGGTTGATAACAAACTTACAGAGGAAGTAGACATCGGGATGTCCGTCAAGGATCTATACTGTCACCCCTACTTTTTAACCTCTATTCAGAATTTATTTTCAAAGAATCTGGATGTGGGATTGACTGTAAATGGAGTAAGTAGGTACCTATCAATAAGGTTATGTGGCATCCACCAACCTGCAATGGCCAGCGTGATGGATTATGGCCAGTAAATAATCCTCTCTCTATGCCTGTGTCCCAGCAGTGGAAAGGTAATAAGCTAATAATGATGCAGATGACACGGTCATATTTGCACCCACGATGGAGGATCTGCAGGTGTTATTGGTCAGGGTTCGGGCTAGACGTGAGACTTATATACTGGAATAGGTTTATTGGAATACGTTTTAGAATGGATGTCTAATGACTAGGTCTCTCATTAACGATCAAACTAGTAGCAAATGTTTATAAGTGTCGGTCCTCACAAGACTCGCAAATCAGCTAAACATGCACAAAGTGAAGGACGCGTTCGATGTATGTATGATACGAAACGTAAAACGCGTGGAGCAGATGCGGTCTCCGGACGCGTACGATGAATATGTGAGTGGGATGCTAAACGCTGAACATGCGCAGAGACGCGGTCTCAGACGCGTCCGATACATGTGTGAGTGAGTATCCATCCACCTGATTTCACCCACACCGTTTACTTGATCACTTGATCAGTGAGAGTCCCACTACTTTGTTACTTTTGATGTCGTATAACTTAAATTTAGAGTTGATTTTAATTTGCTTTCATGTTATAATCGGTCGGTCAGGGCACAAATATAATAAATCTTTGATAATCGTTTTTTTTTTGTTTTTTTTTAATATATTAATTTTTCTGCCCAAGTTTCAGACGCGAACGTGTAATCAGATATACTTCTAAATACTTCTGGTTACTGGTACTGGAACAGGTTTTTGATTGGACGCGAACTCGTAAGACTGGGTATGTATTTTAGCTTATAGCTACATACGTCACACCTCTAGCTCGGACTGTTTGTGCTAGCTTTGGTCTCAATATAAACAATAATAAAACTAAATACATGACCATAACGAAAACACCAACCATCGGCGACTTCATGGCCAGAGTTTAGAGAAGGTTCAAAAATACAACTATTTAGGTTATTATGTGGATGACCGTAGTGACCATAGTCTGGAAATCGGTGTCGGGTTGAGTAAGCCAGAAATGGTTTCTTAAGATGAATGCCTTCTCTGTAACAAAAGTCAAAATCAGACTCTGCATTCCACTGCCGCATAATGTTAATTTTTAAAAGAGATGGATTCCACAACGCTAAACGAACGAGTAAAGCATAGCAAATGGAGGCTGCGTACATAGTGTGTGAGTGAAATGTGGTGTTTTGTAGTTGATACACAATTTCATCACAAAAGACTGCGTTCTTTTTTATTGTTCGTGAGAACTTGACAGAATTAACACGACTAACAAGGTTGAGATCATCCGAATGTGGTGGCTGATCGGCATAACATGGTGTAAAAGTCTGCGTTTCAAAGAGAAACTCTGACACTAAAAGCCAGCACTACCTCATACGACAAACAAACAAAAAAGTGTGCGCTTGAGGCGTGAGGCTTGTACATACAAGAGGATAGGCTTATCTAGGGTACTTCACTTTCGATTTGGCGGTGTGGAATCCGTCTTTTTAAACATTATTGATCAGGGGTTCAATAAAAGTACCCGATCTTTGTTTCGAGCTGCGGTGTCAAGTCGCCTTAATGATCGCCGACCTTCGTGAGAAGATGGCACTAGAAGAAGTAGTGCCATATAGAGTATTTGATAACATTTAACAACAGAATCGGCACCAATCGCTTATAACATTTATTATAGAAAACAGCTGGTCACATAACAAACGACGCAGTCAACGTAACTATACATACATATCCACATCATAATGTAAGGTGATGATTTACGGTGACTGTGACATTTTTATGGTGAGGTTCCGGAGTGTGAAAAATATGTCGCTGATAAAAACTTTTAGAAAGACGTTTCGACATCCTAAATCACGCTCCTGTATTTCTTAACTGATTTGATTTTAGAAAAGGTACACCTCCAGTACCTACGGCCCCATATAAAAATTTCATCTAAATTGGTTAGGTAATTAACTATTTATTGACCGTATCAGACACTTATTTTGCGTTTTTTTTGCATAAAACTGAGTATAGTATCACTAAAAATTAATTGAGACCAAAAGGCGCTTATGACAATTAAAAGGGAAGGTATCGATAAAAATTTCATCACCTTTTGGTTAATCCTTATAAAGTCGTTTTCTTGACACATAAAATATTTTTAATTTTTATTTACTCGGTCGATTTCGTGGAAATAATCAACTCGAAAACGTATACATTCGCCACAGGGTTGCCAATAACGAGGCCGTTTGTGCCTAAAACCAGGATATGAAGTTTGGAATTTTAAATGTGAAAGTAACTTTTTGTTTTTAGTTAAGGACATTAGGGTTGTCACACCTGATAATGTTCGTGAAGCTTTCTACGTTTGCATATATTAGATACCTTGCGCTCACTCTTATGGTACCCTTTTATTATATCTCGCTCGCTCTTACGGTACACTTTTATTACTTCTCGCTCGCTCTTACGGTACACTTTTAATATGTGTGACAAGATGTAAGAAACATGGAAACTTCTAATTACCGAAAAACATCTTTTGATAGTTCCTCAAGTATAACATTATATAAAATTCAGCGTTTATACTATAACGTAAGAGCGATGGCAGTCTAGAGATTTACTAGTGCGACATAGAATCCAACGATAACGGGTTCGGTTCTAGACTCTGCACCAATGACTTTTCTAAGTCATGTGCGGTTTTCCATCGCTCCGTGCTTTGGAGGGCACGTTAAGCTGTCGGTCCCGGCTGTTATTGCTACCTGTTACTTTTCAAAGCCACGTGATCCAAACTTCATAGTCGTTTTTACCTGTACACAGAGAAACTCAGGTTATATAAAATAACGAAGGTCTGATCGTCGCGGGCTCTTGGACTATAACAGAACCCTAAACTAGTACAAACCAATAATGTCTTCAAAGACCTTTAATCAAAGAGGCGATTGCTGTGGCAACACTGTCTGTCAGTCACATACATAACGAAACAACACAAGCTTGTTTACGTTTGTTCATTCATTGTGAAGTTCTTAATTTTATTATTTGTTCCTTATTTTTTCCTCTTCTGCAAGTTAAACCCATTTAACTAATGGCTCTGTGAGCTGTAGACCTCACGCGCACAAACTTTTTGCAAACAATAAAGCAGTGCACTGTAGCGTCATCTAGTTACCTTATTGTACAACTAACATTAATAACCAAGGTTCTCCATCAATCCCTACCTAGTGGGTAAAGGGCTGATTCCACTGATAGAAACCTAAAAGGGAGAAATTGACTGCATTTTGAAGAGCTATTCTGCTCATCACGCCGAAGATCCTCATCAGATCAGAAATTTTTATGAGACCAATATAAGTTACTACCTTTCATATAAAAAAGAACCATCGAAATCGGATCTAATAAGGTGGAGTTATTCAGTAGCCCCCTTTTTGACCCTTTTTGGGGGAAGTACCCCCAATCAAAAATCCCCGACAACTAAAAAATTCTAAAAATTCGTTTGATTAACCTGTATACCAAGTTTCATCTAGATCGGTCGAGAAATGCAACCTGTACAGGAGACAGAGATCCGGACTGACAT
This sequence comes from Alsophila aescularia, assembly GCA_946251855.1. Classification (NCBI taxonomy): domain Eukaryota; kingdom Metazoa; phylum Arthropoda; class Insecta; order Lepidoptera; family Geometridae; genus Alsophila; species Alsophila aescularia. Next base: position 14,988,845 of record OX276384.1, read on the forward strand.
CCGGAAGAACATACGAAAGCATTTTTCATTTTTGGTAAAGTGTGACATAACTGTTTTTTCCCCTTTTATTTTAATCAACTAACGTACATTATAATAAGTAAAAAAACACAATATATTTTTATTTTATACAGCTAAGTGTGACAGTAAGCGACATTAATTGCCTTTTTTTTAATGGCCAATATAACAACATTATCTAGCCTCATACTATTATTTACCGTGAGTCCTTGTTAAGTTTTCCTGTATACATCTAAAAATTATTAGAAGCATATTAAGTACAAGCACAAATTAAAATATATAAAAATATATAACAACCCCCCCCCCCACCCCCCATTATAGCTAAGTAGGATCTCGATCACATCAACTATCAAACATAAAAACCGCATCAAAATAGGTCCATTGACTTGGGAGCTACGATGCCACAGACATACACGGATACAGACCCTAAACTCATAACAACCCACTCTTTTTGAGTTCGTGGGTTAAAAATCACAACCAAATGGAGGAAAAAAGGAAAAAACCCATCTTTACATGTTGTATTTACAAGCCTGCCAGTTGCACTTGCCAACCCTAACCCCAGCTCCCGCCATTGTCGGTGACATTTGACCGGGCGCATGCGCAATGTGAGTCGCGACCCGAGTTTATTTTACATACAATGTAAAAAAAATAAGCACAGACAAATCGTTATTCTGTGTCAGGCTTACCTTGCTCGGCTTGGATCGTTATGTTTCTAGAACCGTTGGCACAGAATAAATAATAGTACAAGTACGTTGGTTAGGTGAAACCGTGGTGAAACTTTTTAATTGGCACTTTTTGACGGCTTGTGTCAAAATTGACAGACACACACACATGCACTACACCAATGGCGAAGAAAATGTCTAATAGACCACTACACAGACACACGCTGTGACAGTGACACAGAATAAATAATAGTACACAACTGCTCAGCAAACAAAATAGATACAAATTGGCATGTGACTTTTATTGCCCGACTACGGCGCAGCAAAAAGGAGGGTTATGATTTTGACCAGTATGTATTTGTGTGTTTAAGGGTGGGTATGTATGTTATGTATGTCCCCCATAATTTCTAAACAACTCATGATTAATTTGAAAAAATATGAGGTATAGTTGGAAGCGTCTTGATTGTCCGCTGGTTATAGGTTACGTCACGTCATATTAAATTGAATATGGCGCCTTCTAGAAAACATAAAGTCAATTAAAAACATATATTTAATGATGCCGTGTGTCCATTGCTTTCGAAAATATATATAGGTATTAGAATCCCAAAATAATTTAAATAAAATATAAGTTCAAAAACTAAAACCCGACTACTTACGGTCTTTAGTGGACTAAAAAGCCACAAACAAGAATATTCAAACGTTTTAGAAATTTTAAATTGTAGGTCCTTAAAAGTGCGATATAAATTTATCAGTAATTTAACCAAATTGGTAAAGCGCACTCTCTCGGCTCTAAAGTTTTTAATTTCTAAAACATTTAAATATTCTTGTCTGTGACTTTTTAGTCCACCAAGTACGGTTACTTGGTCGGGTTTTAGTTTTTGAACTTATATTTTTATTTGTTAAATGGAATCCAGACCAGCTTGAGGGTCATTAACGCGTTTCGTTCAGAATAATATTCCAGGTACAAAACTTGTACCTAGGAATAATGCAGAATAGAACAAGTTTAAATGGCACCTATCACTTCAGAACTCCACGCTTGTAGAAACAAGAAACTGAAAAAAACGTCAAAATTTAATTAGGTACCCTCCCATTACAATCGACAATTGGATGACTTTTTAATGTAGGTAGGTACATAATTTACATAAAAGTACAAAATATTTGTTTTTCTTTCTGTTAAAGCAACGATTAATTATTTTTTAACTTAGATAGGTAGATTTAATTATAAAGTAGATGCAACCTACAGATAATCGAAGGAAAGGAAATCAATATTTTTTCTCGCAGTGACAATGTACATACATCGCGGCTCTCATCACAAATAATGGTCTGTCTCCACAACTATGGGGAAGAATGTCAAAGGCTAATAAAAAAAAAACGATCTCTTGTGTCGCGTGTGTCATAATTGGTTCACCATAATTATCTTCCAGTGATTTTCAAAGAAAATAAACACTTTCAAGCTGTGCTAATGTGTACCTATATCGGTTATATTTCTTAGATTTGAATTACACACTTATCTTGAATAATCTTTGATCAAAATTATAAATATTCATTACTTTCCAGTTCATATTACCTTCCATTACATTTGCCTTCCATTCTACATACAACATACTACAAGGATGCGGCGTTCTTATTACACGACTGCCCAAAAAAGTTCATGTTTAAGTAAGTATGTATGTGAGTTTCTTTATTCCACCATAACTTTTAAATGCCTCAACTGATTTAGACGTATGGGGTATCGTTAGAATTCTTACATCCCCCCGAGTAACATAGACTATATTTTTTTATGTAGCAGTAAGCTCCAATTACAAATATTTTTCTCCGAATTTTACAATATGGGTATCAAATTGAAGGCCTAATAAGCACATCCCAACAGTATATAATTTATTGGCAAAAGCTCGTTTTTGGCAGGGCAGGGGTGTTTTTTTTGCTTTTATGCTAGTTATTTTTAGTTAAGTAATTTTAGGGAAATATTATTTTGAATGAATTTATTCATTTTTACGGTACCTACCTATTACGTAAAATTTACTATACCTTTAGTTTATTAAATTCATAATAATATATTTTTCGAAACACTTTTTATGGTTCTAAGAATGATACATCTAATAACTACATAATTGGAACGAAACGCGATAATGTCCCTTATGAATGGCAGTTAAACCTTTGCTACATAGATCTAGTTTTAAATACTTAGATCTATTCTATGGTCAGCTACGTACAATCTGTATACCAGCTGGATCGATAATCAGACTGGTATGTATTATTCCAAGCAATAGATACAGCAACTGAAGTTGAAAACCGCCATGATTGTTTACAATTAATGCCAGCACCTGATTGGCTGCTCACGCGGATGCCTAATCTCATTGTTCTCTCATTGGCTGGAGCGAGCACGTCCCAGTTTGAAATTAGAACCGCGTGGGCAGATCCGCTGGGAATTGGACCGTTCTGTTTATGGCTACAGTTTGACAACATGAACTAGTCCGGAGAGCTGCACATGGTACTTACATTAGCACAAAGCTACTTTCTTACCCATTTTTCTCCCATGACAACTTTTGGATGGAGAGGATTGCATGGAAACTACATGAAACATTCAAGGCATGGTATAAATACTATACTACTATATATATGGTATAATAACAACGATCTTTATGACACAAACACACCCACAGAAAATATAATTTCTGTGCACAGACCATTAAAGGAGAGTTAAGCATCTTAGACGTCTTTGTATGAAATACAAAAATATAATTTCTGTGCACAGACCATTAAAGGAGAGTTAAGCATCTTAGACGTCTTTGTATGAAATACAAAAATATAAAAATACAAATTCTGCTTTTTCAAACTGACGGCTTTTTTAGAGTTCCGTATGTATAGATACATACGGATGTATGTATCACTTATGTATCTGTCGGTCAGTATGACTGTCACAGCTAAAAGGAAGATCAGCGTTGGTTAACATCCAGCATTATGCTGAGTTGGGGCCGATTTGTGACTTACTCATACAAATTTTTATTTTCTTTTGTGTTGTTTGTCGCAAATAAAGTTTTTTCTATTTCTATTTATTTCTATTTCTAATTTGCTATGAATCTAATGGACCGATTACATTAAAATTTGGGTATAAAAATAACTTGATAAATATTATAAATATTTACTCTCTACATTGTGACATAATAATGTACTTATTCATCGTACGGAACCCTCTCCGCGTAAGTTCAACTCGCACTTGTCTGTTTTTTTTATTTGATCGGTCGGCACAAAAGAGGTTGGTTTGGTACTACGCTTAGGCACTGGCGTTTTCTCTTTAGCCTGCCACCGCGAGCGACCGTTGTCAAAAATAATATAAATTTTGAGGTACCTACTTACACTTAACTTATACCTATCTTGCAGTTGATTTGCAATTGATAAAGTGTTAACTCTCCATTATTCAATTAATGTGGTATACGTAACAAAGAAATCGGAATAATAATAGCAATTACAATACTATTCAGAATTTAAAAGACCCATTCGAGAAATAGTCGACCTAATTTCATTTTTTGTTGTGGTTAATCTAGCTTTCGACACAAACCACAGACCACACATCAAAAGTGAACGACTTGAATAAAGCGCTCTCTTTCCGCACAAATACATAATATTATTATGGCCTCACAGTCTGTGCTATGAGTGCTACGCATCATTCATAGCAACTCATATGTGGACGCTGGTACGTACTACTATTATTTATTCTGTGACGCTGGCTAGCTATAGAAATACATGATTTCATACAAAGAAAATTACGTGTTCATTCAAAAAGTACAACACAAGTCAGACCTAAACCGAAAGATTCTCGTAGATAGAGTTAATTTTAATCGATATCCATCAAAAGGAATTTTATTTTGTTGCAATACCTATTGATAAAGTGATCCAAATTAGAGGGGACGCTAAGAAAAACGATTCTAGCGTCCTCACTATTCAGCTCTCTACTGACCTTCCCACTAGTGGGAATAGGTCACATTTCCCGAAGACCCGACTATACCGTTGGGGTAGACGAGTTCTCAAGTGGAGACCACGTTTAAGCAAACGTAGCGTAGGACGCCCTGTGGCCAGGTGGAGTGACGACCTACGAAAAGCATCTGGCAGAAACTGGATGCGGAGAGCTGAAGACTGAGCTCAGTGGCGTGCATTAGGAGAGGCCTACGTCCAGCAGTGGATAAGTATAGGCTGATGATGATGATGTGTGTGTGGTGCGAATCGAATACGTAATAAAATTTACATGTATCTTTTCAGATAATAGGCGAAAGAGAATATGCCGTGCGGCCGACGAGAAGGCCCTCGGAAGAGTTGCAAACAGGACAGCCCTTAGAAATAATTGTACAGCAGGTAAGAATTATTTAAACAAACTCAATAAGTCAATGATCAATGATGTTATATATAAACTGAGGTCTCATTGAACGACATGCGGTGGTTAATAAATCGAGACATGAACACAAATCTTATAAAAAATATGTTCTAGTTCGAAAAAACACTTCATAAATGTAGTTAAAGATACGGCAAGCTTTAATATTCCGTAAATAAAAATTGCACTAGATACAAACTACCCCTACAGGCAAACACCCACACAGCTACATTCGGTCGCGTCGTGCTTCATGTGCATTAACAACAAAGATAGTAAGATACGCAACGCAACTGTAGCACGAATGAGAGTCACTGCTAACACGTGCTACACAAATGCCACTCCGATTGTGACTAAGGCCAAAAAAGGCCAATTGTGTGCGGGGGGAGGGGGGGGGGGGACGGACGGTAACAAGCACAAAGTTAATCAATATTAGCAGTGTTTGGTTGGTTAGTTCGAAATACTACCAATAGATAGCGTTACCGTCCCCATATGACGGGTTCAAAGAAGCTAGTGGAAAAATTTGGATGGCGATGCATAGGTCACGGTGGTCGAATTGGTAGAGGCATGTGCCGCGCTGAGGCACAGTATGCGAGTTCGAATCTCGTCCCTGATCCAAATTTTTCCATTAGAAAATTATTGTATATTCTAAAGTTTGAATGTTAAAGCCTTCGACAAAAGAAGGTAACCAACTACGATAGAGTTTACACAGTTTGCTATGACTAAAATCAATAAAAATCGCCATTGCAGTGAACTTCATCATAATTGCAATGCAAATCGTTATTTATGTTTATCTGCACGAAAAGTACACGAAAAATCTTAGTAAAATATATTTTTATCAGCCCGACGTCCTCCATCTTTGTATATTTCAAGTAAATAAATTATTTCAGTAATTGGTCCATCATGACTGTATCTGAGATAAAATCAGACAATACACAAAAACTTGGATATAAACTGCAGCTAAAGTGCATCAATAATAAAAAAATGCACCAAATAAAGTCATATATAAATATAAAAATGTACATTCTCGAATGACAAGTAAGTACTACTTGGTAAAATAAAACCACAAAGCTGTACAGGAAAAGTGAGCAATTTTATTCTGAAAACTATCGTGGTTTTGATAACTGAAATTTATATTAATTTACTTAACTCGGAAAGGGCGAGGCTTCCGACAGCGACTTCCTCAGACCTTTCCGCAGTCGCCTTGAAAAATACCACTTTAAACGATTCTGATTCATTAGGAAAGTACCGGCCAAGTGCGACTCGCGCACCGAGGGCTCAGTCTAAACTTATAGGTATGTACTTAAATAGTCCGTCCATCACGGGAATCGTGTCTGGTTTTTTTTGTTTTTTTTTTTGTGAAGTAACTACTAATTTACTGTTTTCGGTTTTTTCCGTTAAGTACTTGTGCTATAAGACATTGCTTCTTGCCAAATTTCATGAGTCTAGGTTAACAGGAAGTACCCTTGGGTTGTGATTCCCTTGCGAGTGTCAAAATATGCGGCATAAACGGCTGCATTTGATTGCGTTGACTTAAAAGATTGTTTTTTCCACATCTCCAAGGGTTTATAGACTTGAGTATTTGATTACCTCCACGCGTTTCTGAGAAAAAGTGTATTGACAGATAGACAGACTATAATACAAAGTGATCCTATAAGGGTTCTTTATTCTTTTTTAAGGTACGGAACACAAAAATATTTAAAATATACCATACCACTGACTAGCCAGTGGTTTTCAGTGTTTAGAAATGAAATCAGGTGTTTTCTTTAAGAATAACTTGCAATGATTTAAGTACTTTAGGCGTAGCTATGTCATCTCAATAGCTCAATACATAACTTCCAAGTAATTCAAATAAAACCCTTGAGCAATGAAATCGGCTCAGCTGCTACGCGCGCAATCAAAGGTGTTTTTATTTTCGGTCTTCATGGAAAAATAATCGTAAAAAACTGTCATTTACTAAAAATACGTACAGTAACAATTACTTCATGAAAATATTGCTGTCCTCGTTACGCCAAATTTCGCGCCGCGAATACCTAGAAAAACTCCGAAAAGAAACGTACTTAATCATTATTCTTTATTTTAAATTAAAAATAATGATTGTTTTATTTATTTTTGCCATAGCTTTCAGATTTGTACATAATCTCGTATATATTAATTTAATCATATCTCAAAAACTACTGATTTTGACTAATCCATACCAATATATAAAAGTGTAACGTTGTCTGTTTGTTTGTTTGGGGAGCTTTCACGCGATAACGGCTGGACGGATTTTGATGCAATTCAGAATGGAGATAGCTTATACCCTGGAATAAAATATAGGATACTTTTTATCCAGGAAAATTGTAAGTTTCCACGGGAATACAGGAAAATGTTGATTACTCACTATAAGGAACGGTTGCCATCACAGAATGGTCTGTAGTTTCCATGGAAACGAAATAACAAGTCTGTCAAAAAACATCAAGAGTGGTGCTTTACCTACTTTTGCATTGGTTTCTAATATCCTAGAAGAAAATAGGATGCTTTTTTCGCGATAAACATTAGTCCGCACGGACGAAGTCGCGGGCGGGCAAACTAGTATTATATAATTATAAAGGTGAGATGGTAAGCTTTCAGTGTGTATAGGCTTTATTGTATTTATATATTTTCAGCGATTGCGCGCTTGAGGTGTTGAGTCGATTTCAGTGCTCGCGAGTGTAGTTGTTTACTGTCTTGTGTCAGCTCGACTCAATGCTACCATTTATTAAAAGTAACGGACTCTTAACGATTCGACTGTAGCTAAGTCGATAGATAGATATATATATAGATTGATAGATAGATTAACTCTTTATTGGACACCACAAGTACAACGAGAAATTATATCTAAAAATCTAGTAGGTACTTATTTGTGTTATTTTTTTGTTTGATTACCTACAAAACTAACTAGACCGTAAGGATTTCCTTTTTCCGTTCCGATTGGCCAATAAATTGCCACTTGTAATTCCAATCCAATGATTAAATGTTAACTTGTAATAAATATAATGTTAGAAGTACAATTAGTAGAGATTATTTGGGTCTGGCTGAGCCCGCGGCTTTGCCCACGTGGTCATTTCTCTGGGTGTTAAGTACTATTCCAGGACCTAAAATATCAATACTCAAAATTCCTTCCGCTGTCAAATAGTTTTTATCGATAGCTCAGCTACTAATCATCGGATTAAGATATAAAGTACCCCAGTTTTTATGTCAAACCCTACACTGCCCCACAGTGAAAACCACATCGTAATCAGTCCAGTAGAATTTACGTGATGCGCGAGCAAACAAACAGACACACACGATTTCTAAAAACGTTCTAAGTATTCATGTTCAGTAAATTATTTTAAATCCCCTAGACTATTTATATAAATTATATTCTTTGTACAGACTTTTTGTTACTTATTACTTTATTATAAATATAGATTTGTATTGCTCTTCCTTTTTCAAGACAATGTATGTAATGAATTTGACCGTTCCGGTCAAGAAGGTTTAAAAAGCTTTATTATAAGTATAGATTTGTATTGCTCTTCCTTTTTCAAGACAATGTATGTAATGAATTTGACCGTTCCGGTCAAGAAGGTTTAAAAAGCATCTATGTAATTAATTTGACCAAGGTCAAGAAGGTTTAAAAAAAGTAGAGACTACACTTTCAAACAAACGAGTGAAGCATAACAAATGGCGGCTGCGTATGTGTTCCAAAGAGTATACAAATAATAAGTACATGTGTTCTTGTCCCCGAAGTGGGACAAAAGGCTGCGAACCAAATTTTGTATGAAACCTAAAATAGTGTCGTCGCGGCCGTTTGCTTATTCTAAAGATATACCAATTGTCTTAGTTGACGCACAAAAAAATAATTCGTCACTTTTATTACTATTTTAAAAGCTATAAACGGTATTTGTGTCTCTTACGGATATGCCTCTTTGCATCTTTACGAACGGTCGATTATCGCTTTGCATGAATATGTAGGTACATTGAGACTTAATTGCGGCGCGCCCGTCACGCTTACATAGCCTTTCTATCTCTCTCTAATTAATATTTTTTTAAAACTTCTCTGTGGTGCGAGTGTGGATATTTTTGGTAGTTACACAATTTCATTACAAAAGAGTGCATTGTGTTTGATTTTTCCTGAGAACTCGACCGACTTAAACTGAATAACAAGGTCGAGATCGTGCTGCGATGTGGCGGCCGATCGGCATAACTTGGTGTGTGTGTTTGAGGCTTGTGCATACAAGTGGATCGACATACCTTGGGTGCTTCACTTTCTATTTCACTTTCTATCCGTCTTTTTTTAAACATCCTTGGTTCCAGTGAATGATAATCAAAATGGCGATTACGTTCCATTTCACGATACTACTATGCGCCTCCGCGGGAAGGGAGGGGTGCTGGAGGCACGCCCCAACCCTCTCCCCCAACTCCTGCCCCTCGATTCTATAGCCAACCCAATATCTTGGCAACAAAGGTCAAAAGTGTATAGTGACAAGTATCACTTGATATATAAAAAAAAGATAGAAAGAAAAATCGTTTATACAACACTTATAAAAAAGTTATTAAATTAACATATAAATTAAACATATAAATCTAAGTGTTGAAAGGGTCATGCCTCAGCATAATGCCAAAATCAATAATGCCCAAAGCCTTTGCTCAATCTATACCTAAAAAACAGTACCGTGGCATACTGACAGACAGACAACGCACAGCCGGCGCCGGATGAATCCACACTGCACTTGTTTACCAACACTACCAAGTGGACCTAGAGATTTCAAATTTATATGTAATATTCCTCGAATATCTTAGAGGTACACTAAGGAGGCTTTTTTTAAATTTAAATTGCATCCCTGGAATCAAGGGGGAGAACGGGGCGGAGGTGATAAAATTAGCTCGCGGGCATAGTGTGGGCGTATCTAGTATTATTATATTCCTCTTTGGCAAGTTTTTTTACCCGAATACAGCAAAGCAAGGGAAAGGTAATGAGTTAAACAATGTATGTATGTATCTATGTGTATGTATGTGGTTATGTGGATGTTCCACCATAGCATCGCCCCTATTGGTTCGATTTTGACAAGCGAGGTGTCAGTCGCTTTGTCTTCAGGTATAGAGTGTCATAGGCTATTTTTTCACCCGACTACGGCAAGGCAAAGTATGGGTTATGTGTTCAAACTAAAACCTTAGTCCTCTCTTTCCGAGGCGAGGTATAAATCGATTCGTCTACATTTATAGTGACAAAGACTTTTTTAATCCGACTACGGCGGAGCAAAGGTAGGGTTATGTGTTCAAACTAAAACCTTAGTCCGATTTTGATAAGCGAGGTATCAATCGATTCATCTTCATCGCAAGAGTGTCATGGGCAATTTTATCCCCGGGTTTTAGTTTTTGAACTTACGTCTTGTTCTTGGATGTAATAATTCTTCTAATCTGAGGTTTAATCATATGATATTTTTTATCACTATCTGTGGTCGTTTTAAGGCTTAAGGTTATAATTATCATAGTCATTATGTAACACGACCTTGATGTAGATCCATTCTAAGTATACTTATAATAAAGCAATAAGAACGAAAAAGTCTGTACAAAAAAGATAAATTAAAAAAATGGTCTAGGGTACTTATAATAAGCTACTGAACAAGAATATAACATTTATAAAATTCGTGTCTGTCAGTTTGTTTGTCTGTTTGTGTGTATGTTTGATCGCGTATCACGTAAAAACTACTAGACCGATTGCGATGCGGTTTTCACTGTTGGATAGCTAAGGGTTTGACTTAAACTGGTGACTGGTGTACTTGGTATCTCAATCCAATGAGTAGAAGCCGAGCAATCGACAAAAACTTTTGACGGCTGAAGGAATTTAGATCAAACGTCTGTAGGTATATTGATATATTAGGTCTTGGAATAGTACATATAGTACTAAGCTTTTAACCTAGAGAAATTACCACGCGTGCGAAGCCGCGGGTACAGCTAGTTGTAAATAAACGATAGGTTTTTCGAATGAATCATTATTTCGAATTTAATTATATAAAACTGAACAAAATAAGCTCTCATCTCAAAGTAATACAAGCAATTTTCCTAAATCACAGAATAAATACCTAAATTATTTTCTACTAATTTATCTATATTACCTAGTTATATGTTTTTCTATAGACGTGGTTTCCTACTTGGATTGTTATTTTTACAGTGTGCACTTTTTCCTTATTTGGACTGAAAGCAAGCCTTCAAAATAATAAAATGTAAAGCTTGTTAAACTTATAACACTTTTTCTTTTTTTATTGATCGTACCAACAAAGATCGTCCGAACCGGGCGCGCCGCGAAAGCGATCCACTTCTTTTCTCCGTCCCTTCATTACCGACCCGCCTAAATACAGGTTTGGCATAACTGTATCTTTGCGAAATAAGTGCACTTTCCGACCTGCGAAAGTGCAAATCGGTGCACTGACACAGAATAACAGCGACATCGATATTATGTATAGTAGGTAACTATATGGTTTTAAACTAAAATGGTCTTATTATTTCTGCAGACATGGTCACAAACACCAGAAGTATAAACATGAGAAATGGAATATTTACCATGGACACAGAATAAATAATATTAGATACAAGTACAGAAGGATAACTGAGTAAAGTCATTTAAATACATAGCAACTCTCGTTACAACGCAATAAAGTGCAATTTAACTCGCACCGCGCTGCGATCTTTCAATTATATTTACCTAGAAGACGCTCACCCATTGCGTGCAGGCTAGCATGTACCGTATCACAACGCGCGAGAGCTTCCATTGCTCTAACCGTTTCAGAATCGTTTCAGTCACTTTTGCGCTCGGCCATATTATTTATTCTGTAGCTCGGCAGGATACGATACTACCATGGATACTATTTTCAATGAACTGCTACTATTTTACAACAAAAAAATTTTCTAGTAGTAATGTGAAAACCGAAGGAATTGTGTCCCAAATTCGCGAGGTGATACTGTTAAAGTGGTGTGTCGAGATCTTTTTATTAATGAAAGTGTGAACTGTCACTGTTGTAACGCGTATAAACGAGTGAGAAAGAGGGTAGACCATTTTGTTTGCTCGTAAAAACTAATCCACCCGCGGTACAGAATAAATAATAGTACAAGCCCGCAGTTACTTCAGTTATCCGTCATCATGGCGCTTGTAACAGTGCCGAATTATCAGGAACTCATTGAAAATAATATCATAGTAAATATCCCGTTTATAACGTTTATACTGATATTAGGTATGTGTTCTAAGAGTACTCATTGAAAATAATATCATAGTAAATATCCCGTTTATAACGTTTATACTGATATTAGGTATGTGTTCTAAGAGTACTCGTTGAAAATAATATCATAGTAAATATCCCGTTTATAACGTTTATACTGATATTAGGTATGTGTTCTAAGAGTACCTACTAATACCTTGTACTATTATTGATTCTGTGCTAATATTATTATGGTACCGCTACCGCCACAGACCATATATCGGCTATAGCCCGCTTCACGGTAGAGGACTAGCTACTGTGAAGCGGTGGTAGCCGAGAGCACAAAATACTGAACGCACGAGAGGTAGAACGCGCAGTTCAAAATCTCGTCGCTATACAATGACTCCATTATCAGCCAGTACAGGTCCACTGCTGAACCAATGCCACAGCGAGCAACGAGCTATTTGCCTAACGTGAGGGGGTTTGCCAATCACCGCGCTTGACAGTCTTGGTGATTGCAGTAGTAGATATAATATAACTGATAATATACACACTGAAAACGCAGGTGCCTGAGCTGGCCATTTCCTAAATTCTCTGAGCAATACCAATGACATAACAGTATAAATGTGCGGATTTGATTGTTATTGCCCAAAAACTGTACAGGAAAGCAACCAAAATGTCCAATAACCACGAAATTCAAAGCCATGTGACATATATCCACTACGTACTGAGCGAGACTGCATTATGTTCCACCTTCTCTCTGTCCCCCTCTCTGAAAGGCCTGCAGTCTCGACATATAGATAGTGATTGCTTTACAACCTAAATCGATACATACCGATGAGAATCGTTAGCTTTGACGCTGTTATTGTCAAAAGCTATCGATTGTCATCATATACATTTCTTACTGTCGTTGATTGTCATCGGTATCTGTGCTGACATTGATCATGATTGACGTCGATATTTGGCAGAGACTACCAAATATCGTTATAATCGGACTTTGTGACCTATTTCGTCTGTAAAGCAATCCTGTCGATGTCGAGACTGCGAGCCCTGTTTCCCAGCTGTAAGAACGTGAAAAGTTTTTGGAGCCGAAAATAAGGACGGGACAGGAGTGAAGCTTGTGAGTTTTAACAAATTCCATTAGTTCCTAAGGGTTGTCTCAAATCAGCTGTGTAGATCATCTGCTCATTGGGATTAAATATGTACGTATCAACTACTGACGGACCGTGATAAGGTGCAACTCATCAAGCGTTTCGTCTAAAATTCTAAATCGCCGTTAGTCAAATCTCAGTTCAGTTCGTATAAAATCTGGTCAGACAACACATGTTTTTTGCCCTTCTTGGTATTAGTACTCACAGATTAAAATATATCTGTGTTCTTCAACAAAATAGAAACATACACATGGAATAAGTATCTGTTTTCCAAACACATTGGATTTTGTTTTTTAGTGCCAGTTTGTAAATCGTGGGTTAAAAATACCCACCACCTGACAGTTTTTAATTTAAAGTTTGATCTGTCGGTTCGGTACCGTTGTACCGGTTGATAAAAGTGGAAGACACACACTGCTCCAAGTCAATTAAGTTCAGTAATTTCTCCCAAGACAACGTGAGTAATTATGACATTTCTTCATTCCCCAACAAACTGTCTCAGACAACACATATGTTGTCTCACATGGATGTGCACGGGAACAGGTTCCTAACTGTACGGTTGCATAACGCGGGTTCGATGCCCGGCGAAGGCGTTTTTATTTAGTCGTTTCGCTGACGGCGGCGCCTTTCTCTGGGATGTCGCATAATGAGGACTGTTTTGGAAGAATCGGTTTTGTTTGTTGGTTCGACTGATTTTGGATGATTTAAAGGCCACCAGTTTTCCTGCGGGTGATGTGAGAACCAGCTAAGGCGATTGAGGAACTAGACAGCATTTTTTTCATCATTATTAAGGGCAGTGGAAGGTCTTTTCTGCAAGAGTCCGCCTGGGGAAGTACCACACTTTTGTCATGCCAGATATTAAACCTCCAACAGCAAATATTTCCATATTTCTGTGTTGAAGGGAAATGTTTCCTGTGTGAGTGATGTGTCTGAGCGACGCGCAAGATTTTGCCAAAGTTCTGGGTGACACTGCAATAATAATTGTTGAGGCGTGACGCTTACCATCAGGTGGCTGACCTTCTCGTCTCAACACATAATTGAATAATATTAAAAAAAAACATAATGTTCGGCTCACACATTAAAAGAGAAATCATCACAGTTATATTATAAAGGCGAAATTTGGAGTGGAGATAGATTACCATTACCCTGGAATAACTTTCATCATCATCATCATCAATGAGACGGGTTAAGACCAGGCTCTGCTTTTTAAGGGTTTTTTCCATAAGTACCTATATGCTGGGTCAACCACAAACCTGATAAATGTGAAACTTAACATCATATATGTTAAGTTTTTGAGATCTTTATCTCTCTAAGACTAAGACCAAAACACGATTAACAGAATTTCATTTGATACATTTTCTTATCAAAAGTTTCGTTATTTTCGGTAATATTTACATTTTTCTACTCAACGGCTTAAGTTTTATCTCTAAAATAAATCTCACTGCAAGAAAATATAGTTTATTATGTAATGCTTAGACAAAATTTACCTAACCAAAATTATTAGCCTGCCAATAAAATAAATAACTTTTGAGACTTACGTCATTTAGTTCCGAGCTAAATTGTGTGTTCAAACAGCGCTCGCGATATTCAACCTTGTTAGACAGGCACTTCAGTTCTTGTTGTTGGTAGCGGATGGCAGAGTATAGAGGCGGAGCTAGCGTGTGAAAATGTATGGATGGAGCCATGCTTTATTTTATACGGAAGCACTTCAGTGCTTATTGCCGGTAACGGGTGGCAGAGTGTAAGGGAAGTGGCAGGGGAGTGGGGAGTGGGAAAATGTAACCTTGGAGCCTGGCCTTAAACCAAATAAAATACAAACATCAAATTAAAAGGCATGCGCAATGAATCCCTATGTATAATTTGACAGTAATTACTCGCTAATAACGCCCAGTCAGCGAGACCCGTAATTGTCGAAAATAATACGTGTGCGTTCAATGTAAGGGCACGCTTATAAGGTAACGGTAGGTTACAGTTACACTTGGGCACAGAATAAATAATAGTACAAGACTTGGGGGCTTGTACGTTAGGATTAAGTAGATCCGTTCCCACAGATGGGAATCAGGCCTTCTGCCAGATAAAATACTGTACCACAGAATAAATAATAGTACAAATACTTTATTGTATAGGCACGATACAATTACAAGCAACCACAAGTAGCTGTGTGGGTGGATTTCCAATGTCGTGTTTCATGTGCAAGAGACATATTAGACTAGACGCAGTCTGTAACGCGCTTGAGATCACAATAATTGTCACTGCTAACACGTGCTACACAAATGCCATTCCGATTGTGACTCTAGTCAATTATGTGCGCTGCACCTAATTTATGCGGTCCACCCCCGAGAAGCTAATAGCAAATCTTCCCACTTTTCATGACATCTAATGTGTAGGCCACGAACCAAAGCATGATTCATATAAATGATAATTATAGAGTTATGGATTTGGATACGATATGAAAATTGAATAAATTCACCTGTTAAAAAAATAAAAACACGCCTGCCCTGCCAAAAAATAACTTATGCCAATATATTATTTATTGTTGGAATGTGCTCTTCAACGTCTTTTTTTCTTTGCATTTGAATTTGGAGCCATACTGTCGCGTTTTTTTAAAGTTATTTTATTATCCCATGTTACTCGGGATGTGTGTTCAGGCATTTCAAAGTTATGGTGGAAAAAAGAAACTCACATACAAACGTATATGGACCCTGGAAACATAAAACTCATTTTTTTGAGCAGTCGTGTAAAAATGACTCCCAATAATATTTTGAATGCTTTCAATGACGTCAACACAGAAATGACAGAAGGAAAAAAAGGTTGTTGCATACCTCTTACCGCGACTGTGAAGGCTAACGTCTGTCTGCCATGACGCATGTGATGAAAATAAAATATATTGCAACCAAAATGCAATGAAACCCCCTCTCTCTACGAATGAAACGAATACTGTTTTCAAAATACATATATATTTACTTAGTGATTGCAACATTATGAAACTGGGCGACGGACTCGTGGTCACACCGTTTTGTCACACTTGACATGTGTGAGTTTATATTAATTTACTAGCTATTCCCGCGGCTTTTTTAACCGCGTGGTAATTTTTCTGGGATTAAAGTATCCTTAAGTTATTTTACCAAACCAAAAGTACCCACCTATACGGTACAATATACCAAATTTTATTCAGCCGTTAAATAGTTAAGTATCGATTGCTCGGCTATCGATTGATATCTCAATAAGAAGAGTAGAAGCCGACATTTACTCTGTGTCCCAAGTACCTACTACAGTTTTTACTTTAAAACTATCTAACAGTGAAAACCGCATTTCAATTGATCCAGTAATTTGTACGTGGTGCGCGAAATACAGACTAGGGCTTATGGCTTCTCGGAGATTTTCATTTCTCGGGCCCCGAGAATTCTCGAGCTCCTTTTTCGGGACTTCCAGGGAAATCGAGAAATTTTCTTTTATTACTAGTTGTGCCCGCGGCTTTTCGCAGGCGTGGTCATTTCTCTAGGTTAAAATAAATTCATGATATTGACTGATACCTAAAGTTTCAAGTGCAAGTAATTGAGCAATCAGTTTGTCATGCAAGTACATCGGGTCTGTTTTTTCTTTCATTACTAATGCAAGTAGTTCTCGGACATAGTACACTTCAATATATCTGCAAAGGGCAGTTTGCGCCATTGGCGATCCAGAATTTGCAAAACACTAATATCGCTTACGTCGACAACCCTGGGAAAAGCTAATGCAATAGAGGATTGAAGGGTTATCCTTTCTTATTTCTTGGCTCATCGCTTTCTTTGGACCCATCAAGGATATTTTCATCAATGGTGCATTGTCAAAGTTCCACCTTTTCTTATTTGTAAGGCAGCTTCAACCAGAAAATCTTTACATCTTTGCAGAAGCTCTGTGCGTTATTGTTTTCCAGCTTGTATTTCAGAAGTATTGATTTTTTATGCAACCGCAATTCTAAGATACAGCTGTTCATTATTTAAATGTTGTTTTAAATCTGCCGGATCAATATTACATAGGTCGCACCTGTAACGTTATATCTGTCCGTGAAGTATAGAAGAAAATCTATGTACAGATCTTTTATTTTCGAGTCCAATTCCGTTACAACAACATCCGCCGATTGGAAGTATTTATTAAATTGAGTAAATTTAGGCAGTACCCAAGACTTAAAGTCATAGTATAGTTTCATGTATGGATCGCTGAGCAGGTCTAATGTCAATTGCCCTGATAACAAACGCTCAGAGAGTGCGATGTCAGTAAAATAGTTTAAGGGCAACCCAATGTGTATATCCTTATAACGACATCAACCAGAGATAATCACTTTGTTTGCGATGCCAGTATATTTTTTTGAGATTTTATGTCTAAAAAAACCTGAAACTGTTGGTACTGAGCGTATCGCTATGAACTCATCTTCAAAAATCTGTAAATACATCTTGCTAGCTCCTCGCGTGGATTAGGCAGCTTGTGACATGCTGCTCTTGCACAAAGATGGGCTGAATTGCAGCTACATTTTATAATTATAATGCCAGGATATTCGTTTCTAAATCTGCCTGCCACTGAGTTTTCGGACCCCATCGTTACACCCATTCGAACCAAATCCAAATCACGTTTTTCAGTGGAATGCCATGTTCCGTAAATTACTGAATCAATTAATTATAATATATTACAAGCAGTAGCTCCTTCATTTATCATTTCGGGATCATCACCACTGAAGATGTCGTGCAAATTCCAAAATTGGCTTTTAATTCTGCCTACTGATTCATCATAGTATCTGTCATCTACACACGAAGTTATATTTGTGGAAATATCAGTTGATTGATTATTTTTGCACTTTATTTCCATTCGGTTTTGTTTTTGCAATCTTTTAATCTAAGAAGCACTCCTTTTAACCGAAGAAGTAGCTTACACAAATGATCTGTAGCGTTAAAGGCTCAGCTAAAAGACAGCCAGCTTGATCTCTGCAAAGTTGCTATATTTCTTGTACTTGTTTCGGAAGACGAACTAACAGTCCGAATCAAACTTAGTGGCGGCTGTGAAGTTGGCGCGGAGCGCTGCGCAATAGCAAATATTAGGTATGCATGGATGTTGGAGGGGTGAGAGGATGCGCGATATCGCGCTAGTAGCACCCTTCACAGCCGCTATTAAGTTTGGTTCGTTCGTAGTATACTTGCAAATTAAGAAGTAACTGATTTGAAACCACGTATCACACATAATTTTTTTACGTCTTTTTTACCTTCAGAATGTTTCACCCGTACTTGTTTTTGGGCAGTTAGGGATGTTTCACACACTTTACACTGCTTTATCAGAAGGATCACAAGCGCTAAATATTGGGTCATTTTCCCACTCGACCCTGTATTTTTGTAGACGATGCTTTTCATTTTTCACCAAATCACCTCTCTAATACTAGGCGTTTCTTATTTGGAGTAGATGCCGAAGCACCATCTGTACCGTTTTCAGGTTCACTCATCATCTAAGAACCTGGTACAGAAGGCAAGAATAACAAAAAGAAAGTATTTTCTACTTGCTCGCGTAAGCTAAGCTAAGCCAGCTAAGCGGAGGTGAACGAAGAAGTGTGAATGCATTTCTTTCATTCTTTGGTGAGGAATCTCTATTCTATACCTACATTTCGGGAAAGTACCGAGTTTAAACGTGGGATCTAACTTTGTCTGTGGTCCCGTGTCTAATTTAATCTTTATGTTGCTGTATGTAAAGATTATTGAAAATAGCTTGTCAATATAGAAATTATCGTATTTTTGCGTACAATCATTGAATTACTATGGTATATCGTACGTTATGATTATGATAAATAATCGTACAAATACGATAATTATCGTACAAAATCCTACACGTACAATCAACGACAGTACGAAATGTTTGTTACTCTATGCGTGCAATGCACTCTCGTCCAGGTGACATTGACAGACAGTTTGACAATAGGCGACCATTTGGAGCTTTTGGGTGTCGAACTCACATGAAACCTGAATTTTGGGTCTTATATTGAATCCAAAGCCAAGGTAGCTGCAAAAAATCTTGGTATTTTGTCTAAGGTTAGGCTGTACTTCACACCGGGACAGCTTTTGAATCTTTATCAAGCACAGGTCCGATTTTGTATGGAGTACTGCTGCCACCTCTGGGACGGTTTTGCCAAGTATCAGCTCGAGGCTTTGGATTAAATTGAGAGACGTGCTATCAGGCTCATTGGGGATGACACTCTGGTAAAGAGTAAGCTTCAAAGTCTGGCGCATCGACGTGAGGTAGCAAGCCTGGCGGTATGCTACAGATTGCACTATGGAGAGTGTGCACAAGAACTGCACAACCTGATTCCCCCATCACCTTTCCATCACCGTACGACTAGACGATCAGCAAAGCGCCACCCTTTCATGGTTGAAATACCTCGCACAAGAACGAAGCGTTACGCTTCTTCATTTATTATAAGAACTGCAAAGGAGTGGAATGCCCTGCCCTTGTCAGTGTTTCCGGTAAATTATAACCCCGGTGTGTTCAAGTCAAGAGTGAATAGGTATCTACTAGGCAAGCGTGCTACACCTTCGACCACATCATCGCTTTCCATCAGGTGAGATCGTGGTCAAACGATTGCCTAGTCCGTAATAAAAAAAAAAGTTTAATTTTCTCTGCGTTCGAAATCCGAACAAAATTTACGTAGGTATGTACTTATAAGGTGCACGCGAATTAAACACGTGAAATAAAGAGAACGAATCCAACCGTATCAAGGTGACAATGACAGCTATTTTATTTTTCTCTGCGTTCGAAATCCCAACAACATTTATTTAGGTACTTATAAGGTGCACGCGAATTAAACACGTGAAATAAAGAGAACGAATCCAACCGTATCAAGGTGACAATGACAGCTATTTTATTTTTCTCTGTGTTCGAAATCCGAACAACATTTATTTAGGTACTTATAAGGTGCACGCGAATTAAACACGTGAAATAAAGAGAACGAATCCAACCGTATCAAGGTGACATTGACAGCCAGTTTATTTTTCTCTGCTTTTGAAATCCGAACAACATTTACATAAGTACAAATAAGGTGCACGCGAATTATACACGTGAAATAAAAAGAACGAATCCAACCGTGCAAACATCACTGCGATGAGCCATCACGTAACTATGCTCGAAAGCGCAAATCCTCTTATATTCGGGTTAAGAAACGAAAATTTAACGTTGCCGCTAAAACCTGCAAGAAAATTCTTCTTCCTAACAATTTAATTTTCCCACATAGGTCACATAGGTCGTATAGGGGCCAAACTGGCTTCATACCCCTCGGGTAGCAAAACTTTTAAGTCCCTGGCAAGTCGGTTGAAGTGAACTTCTGCCGCCCCTCACTGCCACCATTGCTAAAACCTGATGGATCACTGGCTCACACTACTGGAGAGAAAACGAATTTATTTGCTTCTCTTTTTGCAGAATCTTCGCATTTAGACACTACCGGCAAGATACCTTCCTGCCTTCCTCATTGTAAGGTTTTTACGCCCAAAATTGCATTCGTCAGAAGGAAGTTCTCAGAACGCTTCGAGCCCTAGATGTGAACAAGGCCAGTGTTCCTGATGGCATTCCAGCGATTGTGTTGAAAAAATTTGCGCCCGAATCATCTTAACGCGTTTGTACCGCCTCTCTCTTTACTCAGGTAAAGTTCCAAAGAGCTGGAAGCTTGCCAATGTACAACCAGTACCTAAAAGGGGTAGTCGTGCTGATCCAACCAATTTCGATAACCTCCTTACTCTGTAAGTGTATGGAGCGAGTCATCAACATTGAACTCTTGGCATACCTTGAGGACAACGATCTCCTCAGTGACTGGCAATACGGATTTCGCTGGAACCGGTCTTCTCGCGTATGCCACTCATATACTGAGCGAAGCCATCGAGATGCATGGTGAGGCTTTTGTCGTCTCCCTTTATATATCGAAGGCTTTTGGTCGGGTCTGGCACGATGGTGTTTTAAACAAGCTTCCCTCATATAGATTACCTGTTGGCTTATGCAATTGGATAGCTGTTATTTTAAGGGAACGATCTATTTGAGTAGTCCTAGAGGGCTGCTCGTCTGATCAAATGGCTATCAATGCCGGTGTACCTCAGGGATCGGTTCTCTGGGCTACACAATTTTACTGCACATTAATGACCTTCTGAAGCCCTTAGGGTGTGCAGATAAAAGTACTGTAATTGAGAGATACATTTCCAATGCTCAAGCCAGCTGCGTCGCTGTCCAGCTTCAGAGAGGCCATGGTAGACCGTTTGAATTTAGCCTTAGAAGCCGTGTCCGATTGGGACGATGCTAACTTAGTTAAGTTTGATGCTACTAAAACGCAGGCATGTTTGTTCTTTGCTAAAAAGGGTCTCCGTCTTTCCGTAGTGTGACAATAGCAATAGGCAACCATCTGGAGCTTTTGGGTGTCGAACTCATATCGAACCTGAATTTCGGGTCTTCCCTACATTGAATCCAAGGCCAAGGTAGCTGCAAATAAACTTGATATTTTGTCTGGCGGTACTTCACACCGCGTCAGCTTTTGAATCTTTATCAAGCACAGGTCCGATCATGTATGGAGTACTGCTGCCACCTCTGGGATGGTTCTGCCAAATATCAGCTCGAGGCTTTTGATTCAATTGAGAGACGTGCTCAATCCAGAGGCTCATTGGGGATGACACTCTGGTAAAGAGTAAGCTTCAATGTCTGGCGCATCGACGTGAGGTCGCAAGCCTGTCAATATTCTACAGATTGCACTATGGCGAGTGTGCACAATAACTACACAATCTGATTCCCCCATCACCGTTCGAGTAATAAATCGGCAAAGTGCCACCCTTTTATGGTTGAAATACCTCGCACATGAACGAAGCGTTACGCTTGTTCATTTATTATAAGAACTGCAAAGGAGTGGAATGCCCTGCCCTCGTCAGAGTTTCCGGTAAAATATAACCCAGGAGTGTTCAAGTCAAAAGTGAATAGGTGTCTACTAGGCAAGTGTGCTACACCTTCGCCCACATCGTGGTCAAACGATTGCCAAGAACATAATAAAAAAAAAACGAGGAACATCTGATACATTTTCTGGTATAGAAATAATTCACCATATTCACTAAAAACAACTGTACATATTTAACTTGTGGATACAACAATCGCTTTGGCCTAAAGATGAAAGCCTTCAAGCCATCGAAACGACATTCATTTTATTTTTGGCAATTCAACCTTTTTGACCATTTTTGACCTTTTTGGCGACACTGCAATTTCGCCAATGTCATGTTTTTAGATTTTAAAAGTTTTTTTTGTCATAAAATAACTTTTGTCTTAGTCACGATTCAGTAAAATGGTAGGCGTTTTACTGGAACTTCCTAGTTGCTAGAGAGTTTTGAAGACATCACAAATTGCCACAATTTTAAATTCATATAAATCATTTGCCTACATTCTTCTCAGAAGTTTGACAGCCAAAAGCGCAGCAATATCGAGTCACCGTTCTAAAATCTCCACATAGTAGTGCCAGGTACTATAAAGTTCGTATAGACACAGAATAGATAATAGTACTCCGTATAGAAATTAACAAATGGTTAGCTAACACCTTCGAGCAAACCAACTGTTGGCTGCTTTCTCGAAGGCTATACATTCTGTATTGAAGTAGTTAGGTACTGAGAAAAATGTTAAGATACGAAATTAAAAAAAAACTGGCATAACACCACAGAATAAATAATAGTGTATAACACTATTGCTACTTCGACCGTTTGCAAGATTGTTGCATTCGATGGTCGTCTTACCTTAGGCCTTACAATCTCAACTCAATGATGAGTGCTCATTTACTCATCAATCAAAACCTAATTCGGATTGGCCCATCAATTCCAAGTAACATCCTAATACTTATTCGAATTGATATTTAGTTGAATTGAAGTTTTTATTTAGGTACTCGCGGCCAAAGGTTAGCAGGTAGTACGTTTCCGGGTGTCTGTTTTTGTTTGTGGATTTCGATGTTAATTGGATTTAGCAATAAGTGACGTTGTTATTCATTGCAGTCCATTCCTATAATACTTGTGTATGTCTATTTCAAAACCTATAAAAACAGATAACCCTGACATTCTGGATTCGAACTTCATCTGGCTCTATGCCCAGACAGTTGCAACTTGAAGGAAAAAACTCAATCGACGTGGCATCTTACTTGCTTGCTTGTAGTTTGAGGTAATCTGGCCTCTGGTGTCAGAGTTTGTCAGGCCACCCGAGGGTCTCTGACATGGCTTAAATACTGTTATCAATCATTAACAGTCGAGACTGGCAGCTTAACGTGTCCTTTGTTTGTTTGTCGTAAAAGGTAGTGCTGGCCTCTGGTGTCAGAGTTTGTCAAGCCGCCCGAGGGCCTCAATTACTCAATAACAGCCTGGACCGTCAGCTTAACGTGCCCTATGAAGCAAAGAGCGATGGAAAACCGCACGTAACTTATAAAAGTCATTGGTGTGGAGACGTGGATGAATCTGGTATCGGTGTCTAATACGCACTAAAGCCAGTTGAATGAGCGCCCACTTCGACCATTTACTTTGGTTCGAACTGCGACTCAGCGACCCGATATGCACCGCTCAAATATACTATACGTGAATTGGGCTTCATTTGGCTTGATAAAGAAAAGTATATGGAATAATGGTATTAACGCCTTTAGGTGCCGTCAACGATTTTGAGCACCTGACGCGGCTACCTGACTTGATCTAAGATTTCTATGAACAGCTAGATAGATTTCCGTGTATCCTGTTTCTGTTCATTTCTCAAAATGACATATTTGTTATGTCTTTACCATGTGTGTTTCGCATGTTTCAGTTTGACGACTTCGTGAGAACTCTACAAGTGGACCCCCACTCCCCCCTCTTCAGGCTCGTCACAGATGGCCAGCCACCACTCAGGTAAAGTGACGTGTACTATAATTATGATTTTATTTAACCATGCTTCATTACAACATGATTACTACTGATACATTTTAAGCATAGATCTAATATACGAGTAAAGTGGGAAAATGATATCCAGTACCAGCCACTCGGGCGTGGACCACTTATATTAGGTGCAACGCACACAATAATATTATTCGTAGGCACTGATCTTTATGGATTTGCTTAGCCTTAATTTCGTTTGTGCTGATTCAAAATTCAAAGCGCAATGTAAATTTTAATTCCATGGACGCTCGGTGGGGAGCGTCCATGGAACTAAAATTTACATTGTTTCGTCTCCTCACGTTAGTCACAGAATAAGTAATAGTACAATACAAATACGTTAGTTCCGTGGACGCTCACTACTGCTAAACTACTGCTATCAGCGCCAAAATGGCGATAATCAAATGCTCTCATTGCGACGTTCGATAGGAGCCTGTTTATAGTACCTACGGAAAAATATGCAGCTGTCTATGTTTGTAGGTCTATTATGTAGCTGCCTAGGACGTCAGCATGTACATTATAGTTCTTTGTCTGAAGGACGTCAGCATAGATAAACTTTCAAAATTCTAACTTCATGACATAAACATAAGAATAGTGAATCTTCCCATTCCCATGTTTATCTATGACGTCAGCTACGTCAGCACTAGCTAGGGTTACCAGACGTCAGTTATGTTTCCCTGACTCCTGACTTAGTAAAATTAGACTTGAATAATATATGTACTTATAGATTTAATTAATACTAACTAATGATCACTGATCTCAGCGCTGCTATTAGCTAATGCACGCTTTTTTGTTTAATATAGATACAAAAATTAGCTAGTAGCGGAAATGGTAAAAATGTGACCTTAGGTCCCTCGAGGGTGTATACCAGCTCAAAGGGACTCCAAGCGCGCAATAATGTAGAAGGTACAGAGGAAAATTCGTAGTGCGAGCCATCCTTTTAGCTTTGGATAGTAGATTTCTCTCTCATAGAAGACAATAGGCTCGCAGCTGAAGTAGCTTGAAGATCTTGCACTCTGTTATTCTATTCAGTCTTCTCCCAATTTAATATCTTTGGTCAGAGTGTACGGTTGGGGCTCTAGTATTGTTATTATCACAGACTTTTCCTTCTTCAACAATGCGGATCAAAACAACCACGAACGGAAATCCAATGACAATGTAAGAATGACAGGATGTTTGAATTTTAGAAAATGTGACGTCAATAAAGTAAAGTAGACTATGAAAAAGGTTAGATTATGTTCATGAAAAAGGTTGACATCGTCACAAAGTAGAGGTTATTTTGTCAGGAGTTTTCAGTTTTACGTGGTAATTAAAGCCCCTGCCTAGTTATATAAAGTATTAACTGTCAAATCAGATACATAAATAAAGTAATTAACTGTGAAAAATTACACACATATGCTTTTCTCAATTCGCGTAAGCAGGTATGCGTTTTCCTGTTTGTTGCCAAGTCGTTGCCACGAAATGATTTCTCCTACCTTTTTACTGTTTTAAACTAAATTATTTTTAATAGCATGGCAGGTGTGGTCCGCACACATGTAATGGATAGTAGACACCATTAGTCACTCATCATGACGTCATGACTTCTGAACTGTTTTTTCTAACTATATATATATTTCTTTCTACTTAGGTACAGTAGTTGCAGCCAGATTGGTGATAAATATGTTTGTGAAGTTAGGCTCTGTAAAAGATTGCGCAGGTACTGCTGTGGGGATAAAACAGCATAAAGTAAGAGCGAGATAGAATATGCGAAAAACGTAAGCGAGTGAGCGAGGCAGTTATACAATGCTGTCTTCACCTTCAACATTGGGATGGCGCCTGAAAAATAGCAGTTTGCGCAACGACTATGCAGACACTTCCGATACACATACTTCCGCTTCGACTACTGTACCCAATATTTCTAGCTCATACTGCACCCGGCAGCTCAATTATACAGATCACTATGTTACTAGGCCATAAACAAATCGTAAGGTCGATTTCTGAATAGAGAATACTAAAATAACGTCATTGTCATCATAAACAACACATAACATGTTCACTGCTGGACATAGGCCTCTCCCAAGGCGCGCCACTGAGCCCGATCTTCGGCTCTTCTCTTCCAATGACTGCCAGCTTCCTTGCGCAGCTCGTCGCTCCATCTAGCCAGAGGGCGTTCTACACTACGTTTGGCGATTCGCGTTGTTGTGAAGATAATGTAAACTCGGCAATTCCTCTTTTTACTCGACTGCGGAGTGTTATGTGATTGGGCTGTATGTTTGTGTTTCTTTGGCGCGTCCTACAGCTTGAGTGGCTTATTTTGATAAATGAGTTATCATTGGATTCGTCTTAATCACGAGAGAGACTTAGAGTATATGAAGTGTCAAGAAAACTAATATGGCGGCTTACAGTTGCCATATTGTATTTCCAACGGAACAAAAAATGACCTGAACCTATCGAGTGACGAATCAGAATTAAGGTCTTTAAAAGACCATTGCAAAAATACATTCTTATAAAAAAATATTTAAATACACATCATTATGGAAAAATCATTCATTAGGTAAATCATTATGGAAAAAAAGTATAATAACCCGACTGCAAATTAAACTTAAAATTGGCGAACAAGCGTTAGATTCTTTGATTTTGAATTAAAAATGCAGTCGGAGGCACGAGAAGAAGCTCGCCAGGTTCTAGCTGATCCCGTCAAAGGAGAAATGAAATGCATGATGCCTCCGACTGCATCTTATATTTCAAAATCTAAAACTTGTACGCATCTTTTCAGTTTTAATCGCAGTTTGTTTTTTATATTAATTTATTTTTATATAATGGAATATCATTGGGTAAGTCAGTGTTTGATAATTTTACACATGAGATAGGAGTAAATATAGTTATTCTATGATCAGGTATAAATATTATGCATGACTAACATAATCCATGTACCCATAAATATGTTTTATGCAGAATATTTAACTTTTGATTTTTTTAAACCACTATAGGTCAGTAAAACATACCTACTTACTATTTTCTATTCTGCGGTAGATTCAACTAACTTTGAATAACCTTATCTCTGAATCTAGGGTCACCTCCAGTAGATATCTTAGAAAGGTTATCATAGTAGGTATAACGGTATTTGATAACCTTTAAACCCAATTTTCACATTATCTAGAATCTAGATGCCCTTGGCCCGCGATAGAAGCGCTGAACATTAAAAACAGATCGCTTTTGAA
The DNA here is from genome assembly GCA_946251855.1 of Alsophila aescularia. Taxonomy (NCBI): domain Eukaryota; kingdom Metazoa; phylum Arthropoda; class Insecta; order Lepidoptera; family Geometridae; genus Alsophila; species Alsophila aescularia. Next base: position 15,016,336 of record OX276384.1, read on the forward strand.
GCCGTTCAGCGATACGGATCTCACGTCCGCTCCGGTAACGCTGTCCCAAATCAAATCACAAATGACGTGGCTACTGTTTGCATTGTACCATCCGGTACGGTCTTGCCTAGAATAACGTGACATAATCGAAACTGCTTAACAACACGACTAATAACTATCTTAAAAGCTAAAAAAACACGCCTGCCCTGCCAAAAAAGAACTTATGTCAATAAATTATATACTGTTGAAATGTGCTTATCAAGGCCTTCAGTTTGATATCCATATGATGTTGATGGTGATGATTTGTAAATGGAGCCATACTGCAGCCATATTGAACATTTACAACAAAAAAATTGTCTATGTTACTCGGGGGGATGTAAGGATTCTCATGATATCCCATACTTGTACTATTGTTTATTCTGCGCCCATATTTCTAAATCTGTTCAGGCAATAAAAATTAATGGTGGAATAAAGAAACTCACATACATACAAACATACATAAATCCTAAAAACATAACACTCCTTTTTGGGCAGTCGTGTAAAAAGATGCAAAAATTAAGGTGAGAATGGTTGCTCACCATCTCTAAAGATCCTAAATGGTTAATCGAACTGATAAATGAAATGAAAACTAAAGATAATTTTTAAATAACTTATTCAATGATAACCTACTTATATTTTTTCTTTGTCACAATATGGCGTCTGGTTGTCTCCATGTTGAATTTTGATTACTGTCATATCTTTAGTAACACTCGCAAATCGAATGACGTAAGAATTACCAAAATCGGCCCACACGTTTAATCTTTAGAGCGCCACAAAGGAAGAAACATTATTATACAATGTATACATTCAATGTATAATATACATACATACATATATAGGCTGATAAGCACATTACCCTCCGCGCAGTCAGGTTAAAACAAGATTGAACCGGGGTTATTAGGGACTAGCGAATTCGGGATCATACAGATAGGTTTCAGAGGTAAAATAAATAAGTAGGTAATACTATCCTTGGCATCCTTATTGGTGAGGTGTTCTTACTGCCGACACACCTCACCAATAAGGATGAAAATATATATTATGAGTGAAATAATATCTTACTGCTCCAAGCCAACCTCACTGCACGCGGACATCCTGCTGTATAACGAACGAGGCTCTGGCGATCGACAGATGGCGGCATAACCATCTCAAAACAAGCATAGCCAAATGACAGGTTGGTGACGGGCAGCATCGTCACCGGTGCGAGAAGCTACGCCCTGCAATCGCAAACCCGCATGCCCAGCGTGGCGATTATGGGCAAACTCTCTTGATGAACGGCACAAACAATAAATGGCACCCAGATCCCGGTCGCCCTGCTGTCCTGACTAAGGTGGCGGTCAAGGAGGGCTGGCAGGGCAGGGGGGGCTGCGAAGAATCCCATACAAAAATAAATGACCCTGGCAACGTACAACGGGCGAACAATTAGGCTTGACGGCTTATATGGCGCAACTGGAGACGGAACTTACTATGATCAAGTGGCACATTCTAGGGTTAAGTGAAGTCCGAAGAGAGGGAGGACACAGTAAACCTAGAGTCTGGCCACCTATTCTACTTCCGAGAGGGCGATCAGTAGTCTCAGGGTGGCGTGGGGTTCCTCGTCAATAAGGTCCTCATTGGTAATGTGTAGAAGTATCCAATGTGTCGACCAGGGTAGCGTACCTGATTCAGCGAAAGGAGCCTTAAGATAGTACAAGATTACGCACCGACCTCGGCACACTCGGATGTTGATGTAGAAGATATGTTTGATGACATATCTTCGGCCCTACTTAACACCACATTGCCCACTACAGTCTTATCATGGGAGACTTTAACACCAAAGTGGGAGTACAGACTTGCAGTGAATCGAAAATAGGTTCACACGTCTATGGAGACAGGAATCACATGGGGAAAATGCTAGTTAACTTTTTCGAAAAAGAGATCCTATTTTTGATGTTTTTTTCTCGAAAAAGCTACCCCAGAGAAAGTGGACTTGGCAAAGCCCCGACAATGTGACAAGCGCGGATCCAGGGGGGGGTCATTGGGGTCATGACCCCCCCTCCCCCTCCCCTCCCTGGGCTTATTTCAACCAAAGGTTTTTATTTTCATATCTTTTTAGTCATGTTTATTTGTTCCACTAATAGAAATATCTCAAAATTTCCGCGCTCGCTTCGCTCGCGCCTTTATGTTATAAATACACAATTATTAGAAATAACTCAAAATTTTCGCGCTCTCTACTCTCGCACCCTTGTTCTGTTATTGCCTGTTGATTGAAGGATAAGGTGCATCTTGTTTTCCTTCAGCTGTAACAAACATTTCAAGAAATAACTTGAAATTATCGCGCTATCCTCGTTCGCCATGTAATAATTGGCTGCGTTCATATATCTATCTATATCTAGTATCTACTCAATGGATCCATAGTAATTTTTCTTCTTTTGTCCTAACCATGGCCACAAATAGTTCAAGATTTTTGTGCTGGTTTTGCTCGTGCCCTTGTGATATTACCTATTTTCCTACGCTGAGGAATTCCATTAATATCTATTTTTACCGAACGTTTTCGCGCACGCTACACTTGCGTTTGTTAAATGGTATATTCTGTTTCCTCATTCGTATAGTATAACGGAAAGGCTCAAAATTTTCTTAATCATATTACATGTTTTGTCCACGTAAAAGGTTTATCATAAACGTTCAGTTTACATAACTACACTAAGAAAAGTATAAGTAGCTCAAAGTTTTCGCGCTCGCTTCGCTCGCGCTTTCTTGGTTATATACCATGTTTCGCAATCGTAGAAGATCGATCATAATCGATCGTTTTTAATGTGGTCCAAAATTTTAGGTAAAAATTGTATTTGTTTGTATGAGATTATTACAACTAGCCTGATTTTGAAAATTAATTCATAGCTAAACTATTGTCGAGTGGCATAGGCTACGCGATTTATACCCCGGGGAACAGCTAGTATTGTAAAATTTTGGAACCCGTTCAGTGTGACCCCCCCCCCCTGACTCGAAGGCTGGATCCGCCCTTGCACTGTGACTAAAAACGATATCGACTTCATCATGCCGGACAATAAGCACATATTCAGGGATGTCTCAGTGATCAGCATGTTCAATACCGGTAGTGATCACCGACTTGTCCGAGGCTCCTTTAATATGGACCACAAGCTTGAAAGATGCCGTCTGGTGAAGTCTACGCTCCAACCCAACCTGCTTCAGGCCAGAAGACAGATATAGGCTGATGATGATGATGATGATGATCCTTGATATTATCCGAACTAACTAATCAGTAAGAGAGGACTGGTAACATAAGTATAAGTAATATTCGTATGCTAGAGGTTGTCCTCGAACTGACCTTGTGATGTAAGTACAGATTTATTTAATGTCTTTGAATTATACAATGTTTAACGTACAAAAAACCTGACCACCCAAATCACCCAATTGACCTAGGAATGTTAAACTTTTTCGTTTGACGTATTTACTATGGGAAAAATATCAAGTTGAATACGTTCACCATTACGTTACGATTTGTAGTTGTCATAGACAACTGCATTATAGTCACTTAATACGCATGATCCAGGCGTAGTATATTATTGACCGAGCGTGCGCGAAGCGAGCGCAATTCGAGAGCGAAGCGTCTCCGTTTAAGCTTGGGCAAAAATGCTTTCGTATGTCCGTATGTCCGAGTGATAATTATTTCTAATTATGTCACAAACACTTCATTAGGTCGCAATCGTCGGAATACTGAAAAACAATCTAATGTTTTATTAATAGGGTTCTTTTAAAAAAACGGGGTAGCTCCGTCTAACGCTCAACGGAATGGAAAATACGGGAGGGAACCAATGCGGCTTCTACAGGTTTTGCCTTCCCTTTTTTTTGTGATAGGTATATGCGTTTTGGAAGAAAACGTTTCTACCATACTAAACCATTAAAAAAACAATCACTGTAGTCTTTTTTATTAATAACAGATTCAACTACGTTTATGGCTTTTATTTAATTCTTATTATTATTATTCATTTAAACAGTAAGTACACGAACTTGCGATATACATAGATATCGAGTAAATTTAGGTATTTAAACACTCATTAATTCAAATCCTTTACAAACTATGATAAAAATAAAAAGCTATAAACGTAGTTTATTCTTTGATTAATAAAAAAAGACTAGAATTAGATTTGGTTATGGTTTAGTATAATAGAAACGTTTTCTCCCAAAAAGCAAATATCTCGGAAAATATATGGCAAAAATTTAGATGCCTCGTGGGATCCATACTCTTAACTCGTAAAAAAACCCTCCTTTTGGACCGCATCTCGCCTGATCTCGCCTCTCGTCACGGTCACGATAGAGTAAATAATTACCTTCCTACTTACTGACTTGATTTATTAATTACTAACTGTACCCGCGGCTTCGCACGCGTTGTCATTTCCTTAGATTAAAAGTACCATAATGTGCTATTCCAGGACCTAAAATACAAATATACCAACACTTGATCAAAATTTCTTCAGCCGTCAAAAATATTTTTATCGATTGCTCGGCTTGTAATCGCCAAATTGAGATACCAATTACACCAGTTCTTAAGTCAAACCCTAAGCTATCCTACATTGAAAACCACATAGCAATCGGTCCAGTTGTTTTTACGTAATGCACAAAAATACAGACAAACAGACAGAAAGACACGAACAAAAACAAAAAAAAAACTGTAGCTTATTTTAGGGTACAAGTACACTAGACCATTTTTTTAATTTGACTTCTTTGTGCAGCCTTTTTCGTACCTATTGCTTTATTATAAGTATAGATAGACGACTGTGCCAAATTACATCAATATCCGTCCAGTAGTTACAGCGTGATACGTGTTCTTTCAAATAACTTTCAACCCCTATCCTGCGGGAACACTTTAATTTTTCGGGATGAAAAGTATTCAATGTGTTATCTCGTAGTATGAACTCATATCATACCAAGTATCAGTTGAATTCATTCAGTAGTTTCGACGTGATACGCGGTCAAGATACAGACAGAAAGATAGACAAAAATGAAAAAAAACAGTTATGGCTTCACTATTGAATATAGAATACCCTCCAAAAATGTATCATTTATTACTTCAAAATTAACATAACTTTGTTCCCTATCCTGCAGGAACCCATTATTTTTTCGGGATAAAAGATATCCTCAATTTTCCATCATTTATGCGCGATCAAGATACAGACAGACAGACAGACAAAAATGAAAAAAAAAACAGTTACACTATGACTGTGCATCTAAATCCGTCCAGTAATTTCTGCGTGGTACGTATTCTTTTAAATAACTTTCAATCCATATCCTGCGAGAACTTATTAATTTTCCGGGATGAAAAGTATCCTATGTCCTACCTCGTAGTATCAACTCAAATCATACCAAGTTTCATTTAAATTCATTCAGTAGTTTCAGCGGCGTGATGCGCGGCCAAGATAGAGAACGACAAAAAGGGAAAAAAATAACAGTTTTGGCTTCAGTATAGAATACAGAGAAACATAAAAAATAAACAAAATGTCTTCTATGTACAGAATTTAAACCCATATTCCGAAGGAAACCCATTTTTTCGGAATAAAAAGTGTCCTTAATTTTCAGCCACCATATAAACTATGACTGTGCCAAATTGCATCAAAATCCGTTCAGTAGTTTCAGCGTGATACGTGTTCTTTTAAATAACTTACAAACCCTATCCAGCGGGAAACCTTTAATTTTTCGGGATGAAAAGTATCCTTTGTCCTACCTCGTAGTATGAACTCAAATTATGCCAAGTTTCATTTGAATTCATTCAGTAGTTTCGGCGTGATGCCTAGCCAAGATACAGACAGACAGACAGACTGACATACAGACAGACAGACAGACAGACAGACAAAAATGTTTTTTTTTACAGTTTTGATTTCAGTATCAAACATAGAACAGCCTCCAAAAAAAATTTACTAAATACCTTCAATGTACAGAATTGGACCTGTTACAGTTTTATTATAAGTATATATAGATTTGCTGTCGTCAATAAAAGTTCATCTAACCTTGACCATTCCCTACCGCATTTTATAACAACAATCTAAATTATCACAAAGCACAAATAAAAAGCCCTAAATTTACATTATAATCAACTAATTAAGTATTACTTTTTCTCATAACCACATTATCATTTTTAATTTCATTTTATGGCTTAGTTCAATGGTCCTAAAACTTACTATCTAGTCTTTGAGAATATAATTCTCAAAGTATCTAGTTATAAAATTTTCAAAGTGCGGTGTGTAACCTAGGCCAAATATGATACGTATGAACTCTGATACTGTATCATAATTTTATATCTTGATATATAAAAAATCATGTACGTATAGAAAAAAGTACAGTATTAAAAAAACAGGTGAAAAAATTGGTTAATTCATGAAATCTATATTGGCAACCAAGAACAGGCAAGTGAAAAGTCGGACGTCCAGCGGCGCGTTGCGTTGCATGGTTTGATGATTTCGTTAAGGTGGAATGGATGAGGTTAAAATCTGATCGAAAGAAGTGGCAAAAGCAAAAGGAGGCCTATACTCTGTAGTCGGCCCATATTCTCAAGTTTGTCCAGATGTTTTATGTTATGTAGAAATCGGTGTAGTATTAACAAAAATGCGTCAAATTGAGAACCCTCTCATTTTTACCCGACGGAGAGGAGGGTAATCTGTTTATCGGCCTATGTATGTAAGTTCGTTCCTTTGTGGCGCTCTAGCGATCAAACGAGATTTTGATGGTCAATCGATCTTGCTAGAGTCACTAAAGACATGACAGTAATCAAAATTTTATATGCCAACATCCAGAGGAGCAGACAGTGAAAATAACAGATATAGTGAAAAGGAAAAAAAACGAAAGTCGACGAACTATGATAAGTGGGGTATCATTAAACAGGTATTTGAAAATCATCTACAGGTTTCTCTTATAATTTTTCATTCCGAATGACCATTTAGGATTTATAATGATTTAAAGTCGGTTAGCAAACATTCTCACTAAAAAATTGGACTCTAAGTAGTTATGTTCACAGTCGGGTTTTTTAGCACTTAGGTTTATTACTTGTTTGAAAAGGTTATAAATTAAAAATACACCTAAGTACTTTGCATACTGATAAATAATTTGAGTGGTGCGTGTATTTGTTTCAATTATTTAACGTTATAAAGGAAGTTTGGGACATTCATATTTTATAATAACCACCTCAATCCTAAAGGTGGTCCACATTCAAAAGTTTAACAACCACTTCAGCTCAAGCCGTAGGTTCAATGAGCACGGGACCCCGTCCATTGAGCCAGTTCATGAATTATTTAGTAGCACGGAATATTCAGCAGTGCCGTGGAAACATGAATAACTTACCGATTTCCCGTGCAGGAGTCAAAGTTCACTGCATCCGGATTGGTTTTGTATTCCGCGTTTGAATAGATTTGTGTGATCGGTTGTGGATCTATAGAATCACTTTGTTACCGTTATACACCGGTTTATTCCCGGAATGGACCGCTGCAAAATGGCCATGTTGCACCTCTCAAAATAATGATCAGTTCAGCACTGAACAAGAATATAAGGTTTTATAAAATTATGTCTGCCTGTGTATCGTAAACAAGGTAATACATACAATACAAGAATTAAACTTGATGTGCATATACTGATTATATTAAAGTAAACAAATAGTAATAAAAACCGGGCAACTGAGAGTCGGACTAGCGTAGTTTGTGGAGCCCTCGGTGCGCGAGTGTGACTCGCACTTTACTATTATTTTTAATTGCTTAGCTAGGTTAAGGGTCTGGCTGTCAAGGGCCAAGGGGCCGGCTGTCAAGGGCCAATGGGCTGGCTGTCAAGGGACAAGGGCTTAGCTGTCAAGGGACAAGTGGCTGGCTGTCAATAGACAAAGGGCTGGCTGTCAAGGGCCAAGGGGCTGACTGTTAAGGGACAAGTGACTGACTGTCAAGGGACAAGGGGCTGGCTGTCAAGGGCCAAGAGGCTGGCTGTCAAGGGCCAAGGGGCTGGCTGTCAATGAACAAGGGGCTGGCTGTCAATAGACAAAGGGCTGGCTGACAAGGGCAAAGGGGCTTGCTTTCAAGGGCCAAAAGGCTGCCTGTCAAGGGCCAAGGAGCTGTCTGTCAAGAGCCAAGGAGTTTGCTGCCAGAACTCCTTTCTGGGGGCTTGTTGATTTACTTCTTGCAGCTAGCAAGGCGGACATTAGTGTGCCTACCACCAAGGTTTTCAAATGATATTTCCATTCACTCATGGAAGAGTTCCAAGAGTTGCAAGTTATGGTTCGTTGGTTTCAAACTCACGCGGTGTGTTGTGGCGAGTTGGCGATCGATCAAACAACCTATAGCTACCATCGCATCTACTTCTGTGGCTGAATCCACAAACGACGAAAACCCGGTTGAGATAGGTAGGACAGGACGAAACAGTAGCACAGCTTCACAGGGTTCTTGGTGGTTTAACTGTTTGTTTGGTTGTTTGACCACAGAACCCTAAAGACTTGTGGAACATAAGAGTAGTATGTTTATATTATTTAATTGTATTTATTCCTGTTCCAGACAATGTCTCCATCCAGAAGCATGCAGCAAGGAACTGACCCTCCCGGCGTACTACGCGCGGTTCCACGACCTGCGCAAGGAGTACATCCGAGCGTATACTCTGAGGGCGGTAGCGCCGCCCCGGGGGCAAACGCCGCCGCCTCCGCCCCCGCCTGACCACCCCCAGTCGCTGCAGGACATGATGAATTGTATCCTTTTGAAATGACTTTACTGGCGGTAGTAGCAGAAGATGTAAAATGGTTCGCGGGCAGCCACGGCCACGGGGCAAACTGAAAAGAGAGATACTTACCTAAGTCTTTTCGAGGAACGTGACAGAGGGCATTTACAAGGTGAAAAAAAAGCTACTCTCATTGGTGGGGTAGTATTTGAAAAGGATGGTCTGCGACCAGCTCGCGGGAAAAAAAAAGAAAAGAAAGCCGTCTCGAGGATAGTATATATAGTTAGAGTAGAGGGTATGGATCGATATAAGAGGGGCTTGAAAATGACACTGGTGCGTTGTTAGTCTTCAGACGACTGGGTTTCAATATAGGGGTTCAAAACCTACCGTAAAATACCTATGTATAAAATACGTAAAAATGCGTAAAATACATTTTTTTGTATATATTTTTCTTTTAATGTTTGATTTGGGCAGATCACTCGCCTGATGGTCAGCGTCACGCCTGCTTATAACATTAGCAGTGCCACCTAGAACTTTGGTTGTAAAATCTTGCGCGTCACTTCACTGCGCTCGTCACCTTGAGACATTGGTTTTTAAGTCTCTGTCCAGTAATTTCGCTGGAAACATTAAAAAACTTTGGTATGTATACCCATGTTGGAAAAAGTGCTGTGTATTGTCTGCGTGTGCGTGCCACAAAATGCAGTATACATTGCTATTGCTATGCTAATAAATGCAGGCGTTATTTTAGTGTTAGCAACTAAGTAGCTTATTATTAGCATAGTGAGTTTCGAATAGCTTGTTATTAAGAACTAATTGGATAATCTATATCTATCTATACTAATAATAAAGCAGTAAGTAAAAAAAGTCTGTACAAAGACGTAAAAACTATTGGACTGATTGCGGTTGTTACTGTTGGATAGCTTAGATTTTGACATAAAAACAAGGTACCTACACCTACCTACCTACCTACTTGGTATCTCAATCCGATGAGTAGAAGCCGATCAATCGATAAATAACTATTTGACGTGTTAACGAAGTTTTATGAGGTAGTACATTGGTACCTACTTATGTTTTTTTTTAATTACGAACTTTATATCCCAGAAAAATAACCGTGCGGTCAAAGCCGCGGGCACAGCTAGTGTTTGATAAATTCCAACGAAGCCTCATTGAAATGAAGTCGTACCATACCTACGTATTATATAATATTAAATCGAATTTAAAGACTGTAATAACTGTTCCTATAGTATCCTACAGATTTAGGCATAGCTCCATACACGGGAGACAACATCTACGCGGGCGAAGTTAAAGACATGGCCAGCATCATACAGAGGATAATTGCTGATGGTAAATATTTTTAACACGTTTTTATTAAGTCACTCTCTTGTTTGTCTGTCCTTCCGGGTTGAAACTTGCAACTTAAAGTTCGAGCACTTCCCCATTAGCTATCTGGCAGAAATTTTCAGGGTAGCTCAAAACTCGATGAAAAAGCAAGAAAAAAAAACATTTGCTGCTTGTTTATTCTACGTAAATGTATAATATGGAAAGCTTAGACAAGCGTAGATTATTTATCCTTTGGAATTAGCATCCGCATATATGCGCCTCTTCCAGGCCAAGAGCGCTAAACTTCTGATAACGCGCGCCGCTAGTCACCATCACCTGTACTTAGTTTCGTACCAGAGAGTCTAAACAGAACCCAATTGCTGTGGCAACACTGTTTTTCTATCCGTCTGATGCGAGCTTGTTTGGTCTTATCATCACAGCATGCGTATACCGTAACTATAAGTTACGACCTACAATTTCAATCCAAATTAAGTCGTTTATTGGAATTATTTTTGTTTGTATTGGGATTACGCAACTTGTCTTGCCCCACTTTCATGCCTTTTTAATTGATAGTTAACAATTTAAGATTGTCATTTAAATATTAAGAAAATAATTTTATTGAAAATGTCATTGCAACTAGTTGCATTAGGCTTTCTGTAATTGGGCTACAGACACACACTACCTTAACTACACTACCGTCCCACTTCTGACACAAAGAGTAAAAAAATAGTATGTTTGTAAGAGAATGTGTATGTAACCCTAGTTTAAGTGTAACCCACTGTACAATCTATTTAATTTTTCAGGTTTCCGGTTAGAACTCCCAGAGACCATTGACTTAGTTTTAGAGACTGGAATTTGGTGAGTTTGAATACTTGTATTACTTACTTAAGTTTATTACAGGGAGATCCAGAACTGATAAGTTGCTCATAAAGTTCTTAAGGACTTCCTTCGATTTTTTGGCCATGCATGACATACATTCATAGATCGTATTTAGACAAATGAAATGAGGGACGACCGCTAGGTGGAGTGCAGACTTTCGAAACGCGGCTGGCAGTGACTGGATGAGGATGAGGAAAGCCCGAGACGATTATATTCGTCACGATACGATAGTGATAGGGGGAGAGGAGGGGTGGAGGAAAAGGTGGGGGGGGGGGGTTAGTTAAAGAGACTAAAACTGCAACGACATATCGTCCGTTAGATGACATTAACTAGGCAGGCTTTTAAGCAGGCTCTGTGGCATTAACTAGGATAGACAGCAACATAATTAATCCCACCTTTATACGTAGGCCTAGCGTACGTTAAGAATATTATACACGACTACACATATAATATTCTTGGTGAACGTATTCCGGCTAATCTGTGATGTGGATGTGACAATATCGCTGCTTATTTAGAGCATAGATAAATAATAGAAGAACCCTTCTATTATTTATCTATGGTTAGAGCCAAGAAACTTAAAATATAAATTTAGGCTTGTTGGAAGCTAACCGAACACTCGACGCCTAGTGTAAATCGTAAAGCAACACGCATGAAGTATATGTGCTCAGTTAGTGTAATAATTTTGTAGACGTTATTTCTCTGACCTTCTCAAAACATTGCATCATGATGACTGATTGCAATACGATCTTAGTTAGTACTACTTTTGATAATATTTATTTACATTACTAGTCCCGCGGAAGCACAGCATCGATAAGAGCTTGTAAGTTGCTGCGTGGCAGTTAATGCAAGGTCGGAGAGGACGATCGGTCGATTACAGCGCAGTTACTCGTGTTTAAGCTGTTGTTGTTGAGAGATGATTTGATTTTGATGTGGTCAAATTGGCCACGAATGTTTTTTTTATGAATTATGAGCATGAATAGCGAGTTGTAAGAATAAGCCTGTCTTTGTTTTGCTAACTGTTAAACTAGTGGCTTTGTGAGCTGTAGACCTCGTGAGTCTGTCTTTGCATAGTTTAAAACTGAATAAAACTTCACCAAAATGCTGAAAGACATAAGTTAATACGGGCACCATCTCGCCGCTATTTTGAAAAATTTCGAGATACTGAATCGACTAAAAATAAACATATAATTATCGAACCTGCTCACAAAATTTCAAGAGAACCATTTGAGAAATGCGACCTGTGAGGAGAACAGCCGGATATCCGCCCGACATATGAAAGCATTTTTGCCCAAGCTAAAACGAAAACGCTTCGCTCGCGCTTTGCGCTCGCTCGGTCAATAAATAAGATTTGCTGGCACAATTTAGATATTGGAACTTACTTAATACATAATAATACAACTTCCTCATGCTGACTGCACAACTATACACAAGACAATTTGACATCTTATGAGCAGTGATCGGAGTAGGTAGAATGATTTTTCGTACTTACATCATGATGTCATAACTTGGACATGTATGTGATTTTTCCCGGAAAGTTCCGATATTTAAAGGATTGAGTTAGTATTATTAAAGTTTAATGTTATGTATTAAAGTCGTGATGATTGATTTAGTAACTACTACATTTGAAATTTAAAGGAAGCGATTGTTAAACGTTCTAAATTGATTTTTATTTATCTGTCGTGCAACAATGCCTGCATCGCGCAAACGAAATTCTCGCCATGGTTTAGAATGTAAAGAATTTCCAAAGAGGAATATGCAGACATTAAATATTACTATGTACGGAAAGTGGTCCCCGGGTCAATAACACCCGTCTCGGTCGGAAGCATTTCCCGTATGATAGAGGGGCTTTAACAGTGGATGCCTATCTATCCCTATACCTATCTATCCACTCTCACACCTTTACTTCCAAAAGTACTCATCATCATCAGCCCGTATTCGTCCACTGCTGGACGTAGTCCTCTCCTTGTGATCGCCTCTGAACCCGATCTTCGGCTCTCTTCATCCAGTCGCTACCAGCCGCCTTTCGCAAGTTGTCACTCCACCTGGCCGGCGGACGCCCTATACTACGCTTGCCCAAACGCGGTCTCCATTCTCGTTTACCCCAACGGTTGTCGGTTCTTCGAGTTATGTGACCGGCCCATTGCCACTTCAGCTTGCTAATTCTTTGAGCTATATCGTTAATATCGGTTACATTTGTTCTCCGGCGGATCTCCTCATTTCGGATTCTGTCCTTTAGAGAAACTCCGAGCATATATCTCTGCATAGCTCGCTGAGCGACTTTAAATTTGTGCACCAGCCTCACTTTGAATGTCCACGTTTCGGCTCCGTAGGTCATAACTACAAGTAGTAGAACGCACGCGTTCAAGACCTTCGTCTTTAGGCACTGTGGTATGGACAACGAGAAGACCTGAACGTAGTTTACCGAATGCTGGCCATCCCTAGCGAATCCTCCTATCGGCTTCTCTGTCGAAGTTGTTTCTACCCAATTGCATAGTCTGCCCGAGGTAAACATATACCTGAACAACTTCAAGGGAGACACCCTCAACGAATTGGTTGCGGGGTAATAAGTATGTTAAACATAATTTTGGTTTTATCCATGTTCATCCCGAGACCGATATGACTAGAGGCATGAGCTAGGTTGGTCAGCATTTGCTCGAGATCCTGTAGCGACTCCGCCACAATGACAATATCATCGGCGAAATGGAGGTGCTAGATGTACTCACTATTTATATTAATGCCCGTTTCTCTCCAGTCTAGGGTCTTAAACATATCTTCCAGGACGTTAGTGAATAGTTTCGGGGATATGACATCCCCCGTCTCACTCTCCTGCGCAGCTCGAGAGGTTTAGTCTGACTGTTCTGGGCGTGAACGGACATTTTCGCGGCATCATAAAAGCATCTCATCATCTCAACATTTCGCCAGTCCACTTGGCATCGCTGCAAAGATTCGAGAACAGCCCAGGTTTCGACAGAATCAAAGGCTTTCTCATAGTCCACAAAAGCACAGATGAAGCACGGGGGCTGGTTATACTCTTCAGCCTTCTGTATAACCTGCCGCACTGTGTGGATGTAGTCCACGGTCCCGTAACCCTCTCAAAACCCAGCCTGCTCTGGAGGCTGAAACTCATCAAGTCTTCTCGCTAGGCGATCTGAGGCTACCCTCGAAAACAGCGTATATACGTGGCTCAGAAGCGAGATCGTCATGGAATCAGCTCTTTACCTACTAGGTAGGGATTGATGGAGCACCTTGGTTTTAGTATTAGTTTAAGGTAACTAGATGGCCCTACTGTGCACCGCGAGATTGTTTGCAAAAAGTTTGTGCTCGCGAGGTCTACTTCTCATAAAGCCACTAGTTTATTCGGTCCACGCTTCGCCCGAGGAGCTGGTACCTAGTCTGCGCACTTTTAATTAGGTCTATGAAAACAACGCTCAAGAACCGTTTAGTTTACTTGCTTATCATCTGTTAATAAACGATGTGAATACATCTAAGCCCATTTCAAAATAAGAGTCAAAGAGCAAGAAACCTTGTCAAATAGCATATAGGAAGGCATATCAGATTAGGGTAAAGAGTATCAGCTGCACAAGGCATGCCCCCTATCTCTGAGATTAATAGGTAGGCTACAAGTGATTATAGCTTCTGATTAGCGCATAACGAGCACATATAATCATTATAAATGTCCAGTGGTTATCAAATTGTTTTGCAATGATTTGTTTACTTGTTGCTATGGGAACTATAATAATTATTCTAATAAATAGATACTTAGGTATCTCTTTAATTCATATTACGATTACAATTCAAACAAATTTTTATTTATTATTATTCATTACTGATAAATTTATCAACTTGTTGAATTTATTGAATTTATTTGTTCCGGCATGCTCTATTAATTTATTCAAATTTAATTTAATACCTGTTTATGTGCAGAGCCACAGACTTATTACTTATTCTGTGGTATGACTTCGATAGCTGGAGTAGCGCTTACTATCAGTCGACTGATCAGCATTAGGAATATTTTTGTATATAATACCTACATTTCGTAACAAGCTTTTTATCGAAGGTGTAATAAGTGGATTCTTCGATTCAAGAGCTCCAAAGCTTAAGCGTTTTACACATTTAACCAAGGCCATACTTATTTCAATAACGCCCTTCAAGGGGCCTATAGAACAGAAGGTCACGTGTACACACAAAAATGCACTTGTGTCGTTCTACCACACGTGTCCACAACATGACACCGTGACACGATGTCGCCCGGCCGCTTGCCACGCTAATGGCAGCAAAAAATGAGTTTCTGTATTGTAGGTCAAGTCAAGATAGATACAGTTTGAATGCCTCTTCGTCATCATGTCATCATCTAGTAGTGTGTTCGGTTTTTTTGGCAGTTTCGATATGTTCATTTTTAAGCCACATCTTCCTATCTATAACGATTATCATAGAGGTTCCTGATAAAAAAAAACTCAACCTGTATAGTGGCATTTCCGATGTCATTTTTAATTGTTTTCACGCAAAATGAACGGTGATCGATAACTTTTCAAATCGCTAATTTCGCCCACAAATGTTCAAATATAATTTATATATAAGTAAGTGTAAGTGGCATTTTTAGTTATTATTTTTGCGAATTCTTCCAAAACGAACGGCCTCGAAAATAAAAATAAAAATCTCAAACACACACGTAACAGGATACAGTACCGGTTTGCTACAAATATACTACGCTACAAAGGTAGGTAACATAATCACCAGTAGCCCGATTCCATAACTTGGCTTCAATCGAATTCTCAGTATCGCAACCACTAATGCCTTGCGATAGAGTCGAATTTGCTATGAAAAAAGTGATAATCCGATTGTAACCAAGTTATGTAATTGGGCCACAGAAGGTTAAAGATAAAAAAGTAATCAAAAATAATATTTTCGCATCTATGCGATAATCAAATTAGAATATCCCTACTAAGTCACCATGTTTTAGCTAGCTATGTACCTAAGTTATCGTCCATAATGCTTTAAAAGTTATATACACCAAACACCATTAGGGTCAAGCGTCGAGTCGAGGGGATATTTTGTCTTACAATCTAACTTTGCCATTCACATAAAAATAAGCCAAATAATAAAAAAGTGTAGCTTTTAGGTAGGTAAGTACTATAAAAAAACGTATTTGACTAAACACGATTTGTTTAATCTACTGGTACATACCTAAATACAGAATGCATCAAATATGTATCAGTTTACCCCAGTCTTCCGTTGCCTAAAGCAAAAGAATCTCCCATTCAAAACTCGCCTTCAAAATCATAACAACCTAAGCATTGTTTCTTACAACAACGGAGCCGGCGCAGGCGCAGCTATCGTCACCTCACCACGCGTCATTTTACAACTCCAGTGCTGCCAGATTAGGTAGATTTTTGCCATATAAGCTGTATTTTACAATCGCCTCGTTGTCGCCAATGGCATACTCCACTAATCTCCGTTTTTATAATAACTTCTAAATAGAGATAGCTATGTCAAATGAAGATGCAGACCTCTGTTTTCACAGTTTCTCAGGCTGCCTAAGGGCCTCTGACGTGGCTTAACGATTATTAGAAACCAGGACCTATGGCTTAACGTGCTTTCCGAAGCGATGGCAAATCTGGACAATAAGTTCACATACTACAGCTATACATACATGCTACATGTATAACGCTAAAACTTGTAAATGTATGTAGATTATTGTAGAATTATATTATTTTTAAATCTATTGTATTTAAATTTTGCTTGACAGTTTTGACCCATTTTCCGATGTGCAATTGAGCTCATAGTTTGCATAGATACTCACGTACGTAACAAAGTAAATCGATTACAGATTATACATTATCATGGAAGCTGACCTGATATCGTATCTAAAGGTGGCCATTGTAACGATTATCAGTAGTTCAATTGACTGAGTTCGGGCTCAGCAAATGTTTTATGAGACGTTCATGACAGCTGACAGACAGGTAGCAATAATTAGGGTCTGATGGTAGCGAGGATACCTGGGACTATAGGTTCGGAGGTGGTACGTAGAACTCTTCAAAGAGTACAGAAAATGTTTGAGTTTATTTTTATCGGAAAAGTTAGAAGTCTTTAGCTCGTTGTTAGTTTCCAACTACCTGCTTCCGTTCTTTGGGACGTTGAAGACAGATAGCATTCAAGGTCAGCTGGCTTACTCTCGAACACCATTCCGATTCAATCACGATCCCAACAGTGCGAATCATCTAGAAAATCTAACCTGCACTGCAACGTGGGGGGATGTGAGGGAAGGTTTGGGGAAGAAAGGGACGGTTTGGGGAAGTGAGTAAAGGTGGGGGAAAGTGAAAAAGGTTGGGGGAAGTAAGGAAAGAGTGAGGGGAAGTGGAGGAAGGTATGGGGGAAATAAGGGAAGGGTAGGAACACAGGTGAAAGGGTGGGAGGTGGAGGGTATGTTGTGGAAAGACGTATTTTTTTTAAACCTAGATGGCGGACATAACATTGCAGTGCAGATTAAGTTTTCATTATTGGGAACATTATTGAATCGGAACGGAATGGTGTTCGAGAGTAAGCAAGCTGATGATAGCGAGGATACATGTAGGTGAATTAGGTGATAGATTAAAAAGTCAGTAGAAACTCAGAAAGATTGCAGTAAATGGTTTGTATTTAATCTCATTTTTATCGGGACAACTTTGTGCTACTTAGCTGCTACTTTAGCTTCTTCTGCCGATCAGGATCTGGCAACACAGCACAACCCCCGCGCATTCCGTCGCCTCAAGCCGCGACGACCGGACGTCTTCAAGAAACATAGCGCCCAAGAACTCCTTATCTTGCGTTTTATGTTTTTCGTGGTGGTGTAATAAAAAAGCGATAAGCCATCCGGGGCTGGCAAGTGTTTGAGTAGTGATAAGTGCTTTCGGGACTCTTGGCGGTTTATCGGTCTTCGGCAGCTACTTGTGATAAGAAGGTGAGCCGCGGCGATAGCTTATGATAATTAGTTTGTGCAGGGATGACGATAACTTGGACGTGTCTAATTTCTAGAATAACGCTTGAGATTCCTTTGTTTTTGCTTAATCAGGGTTAACTTAGACTGGAGTTACCCATCATCGGAAGCTTGCTTATCTCTTACCTAAACTTAGCATCCTATAACTTGAAATAAGTCATACATTTTACAAGCGACTTAAAAAAATGAGGTTGTCAATTTGATGAGTATGTGTGTAATATTGTTTTAAAATTATGCGTAATATTTCTAAATGTTACTATGTGTGGGTATCTAAACAGATGTACCAATTTTCGTGAATGTATGCTTGCTCACGTGTTTCTCAGAAACTACAAATCCGATTGCAATAATTATTTTTGTAATGGTTTCATTATCATAAAACTTAGGGAATAGTTAAAGTTTCTTCAAAATCGGTTCAGTAGTTCAGTAAAAGGTACTATGTGTAATACCTACTGTTAACTATTTCCAGTAGGGCTTTTTTATTAGCAAACGGAATTAAATAAGTACCTACCTTACTTACCTATTTCATTTTCCTATGCCTATACTACTATACTATAGCGTAAATAAAAAGTAAGAAAAAAGAATCAAACCTCATTTTTTTTAATTTCTTTACTTTTCGAACTCGGTAAAACATTTTTATTGTGTTAGTTTCAAATGTTGCTGAACTTTCGCCTCAAAACTCGAAGTTGCAATGCATCAGTCGTTTCACTTGAAAACACTCGTACGTCTGATTCAAAACTAAAGATGCCTTATCAAAACTCCATCCATGACTCGTTGTTATGTTTTAACACCCGCAAGGACAGTAAAGGTACAAACATACTGTCGCGGTGTCTGTTGGTGACGAATCAAACAAGTCGGACTACCTACGTAGCGTAGGTTAAACAAATGACAGATTTGAGCCAGGTAAGTAGGTACTTTGAATCATTCACCAAGAAACCTCAAAGATGGAGATATCTATGGTATTATTCCGGTTTATCCCTTTTCTCTGTGCCCTCAGGGGACTAACAGGAAAAAGTTCGATCAGTCTCCCTGTTATACGACAGGGCGACAGTTCAATTATAATAATAATTTGTCAATAAAGACAAATATGGTGATATAAAGATTATGTTATAGATTCGTACTGCATGTTTATTCAAACTTCACGGCATTCCACTTCCTTGCCAAATCAAAATCAATTTCGCAATTAGAACATTTAATTTGTGTCACAGAATAAATAATAGTACGTAGTGTCAACACTTACCAAGTACTAATATTTAATTTTGTTTTAGGGAAGTGTGTAGGTACTTGTACTATTATTTCTTCTGTGGTGTAGGGGAAAAAAGCGCGCTACTCCTATTTGGTCTTCCAACTGGCCCTAATTCGCACCTGCACTTGACCCTCGCGCTAAGCACACTGCCACAGAATATATAAATAAACTAGTTTTCCCGCCCGCGTTTTCGTCCGTGCGGACTACTGTTTATCGCGAATAAAAGCATCCTATGTTCTTCTAGGATATTAAATCCAATGCAAAAGTAGGTACTCGTATAACATATAGGGTAGCACCAATGCTCTTGATAATTTTTGACAGACTTGTTATTTCGTTTCTATGGCAACCGTTTCTTACAACGATTAATCAAAATTTTTCAGTTTTCCCACGGAAACTTACTATTTTCCGGGATAAAAACTATAGTCGTCCAGTGTATGAGCTATCTCCATTCCAAATTTCATCAAAATCCGTCCAGCCGTTATCGCGTGAAAGCTACCCAAACAAACAAACAGACAACGTTTCATTTTTATATATTGGTATAGATAGTACCTACAAGCTTCAAAGTGTGAATCTGCCCTAAGTCTAAAGATATACCTACTTACTATTTAAAAAAGCTGCAGCAGAAGTTATTTGTCATCTTGTAGAGTGGACCATCTCCATCATTATTTGTGATCTTGTAGAGTGGACCATCTCCATAATTAGTTATTTGTGATCTTGTAGAGTGGACCATCTCCATCATTAGTTATTTGTCATCTTGTAGAGTGGACCATCTCCATCATTAGTTATTTGTCATCTTGTAGAGTAGACCATCTCCATCATTAGTTATTTGTGATCTTGTAGAGTGGACCATCTCCATCATTAGTTATTTGTCATCTTGTAGAGTGGACCATCTCCATCATTAGTTATTTGTAATCTTGTAGAGTGGACCATCTCCATCATTAGACATTAAAAATAATTATATAAATAAAAACAACAAATTTGTCTTCAAATATTGGTGAAAGGTGAAATTTTTATGGAGGTCTAACGAACCGGGGAGTCGGGAGCCGTAGTCGGGAGCAATGAAATTAATTATTTTGCTTACCTGTACCAGCTACGTAATACTTATCAGAAAATTGAAATCCAATACAAGTTTTGTTTAACAAAGTTTCAACATGCATGTCTAATTGCGAATCCCGCAAAATTAACAAGAACGCGCGCTTGCGTTTTCAATTTGATTCCACCTACCGGGGCACAGCATAAATAATAGTACACCCCGGGGTCAGATTTCGGGCACCTGAGGATTCCTGACTACCTACTTAAGGCATAGAGATGTATGTACGAAATATGTGCGTAGTACGTAGTCGCAGCGGAAGTATGTGTCTCGGAAGTTATCTACTAGTCGCTGCGCAAACTGGTATTTTTCAGGCGCAATCCCAATTTTGAAGGTGAAGATAGCATTGTATAACTCCCTCGCTCACTCGCTTACGTTTTGCGCATATTCTATCTCGGTCTTACTTTATGCTATTTTATCCCCACAGCAGTACCTGCGCAATCGTCACAGAGCCCAACTTCACAAACATATAGATTGGCTGCTACTACTGTACATTATACTTCAATGACTTATGTACGCTATGTGAATGTGACTACTTATTTGTCATTTTCATTTCTATGTGAAAAGTCGGACCGATGAACATTGGATACAGTTAGTTTAATGAAAGATAGCCAAGTGCAGTGTCAGTATACATCACTATACATATTTAATCATTTAATCACACTAATATTATAAATCAGAGAAGTGTATCCACTGTCGTAAACAGGCCAATCAGAGCTTAGAGTTTTAAAAATAAATACTCTCTTATCGAGTGGAAAACTTCGTATGCGCGATGCAGAACTCCATACAATAGAACTGACAGTCCATACAAAACGTCGTAAAATTCATAAAAAACAATTAGCTCCATCTATCTTTTGTCTTTAAAAGTGTTTGTGTGTGTGTGTGTGTGTGTGTGTGTGTGTGTGGGCACGCTTAAACGGCTGAACAGGTTTGGATGGAATTTGGTACCAGGATAGCAACAAAGGCTACTTTTCATCATCATCACCACCCATCATCATAATTAAGGCGGGTCGCAGCTAGTCACAGAATAAAGTGTTAGTAGGTCCCTACTAGAAGTTCTATGGACAATTATACACCTCATCGCGTAATCCTCCTAGCATGACTAGCGATGCAAGAGCCCGTTTGACCCGACATTATACCGAAGATATCCCGGACGTCAGCCTATACGAGATCAGAATGGCTCTCAAACAGCTTAAGAGCAATAAGGCACCAGGGGAGGACGGAATAACGACTCGGCTACTGACAGCGGGTGGAACACCAGTACTTAAAGTCATTCAGTCGAGGGTACTACGCCAGAGGTGTGGCACAGGAGCGTAGTGGTTTTGTTCTTTAAGAAAGGTGATAAAGCCCTCTTGAAGAATTATAGGCCCATTTCGCTGCTGAGCCACGTCTTTATGCTGTTTTCGAGAGTAGTTACAAACCGTCTTGCTCGTAGGTTTGAAGACTTTCAGCCTCCCGAACAAGCTGGATTCCGGAAAGGCTTTATATATTCTGTGGCAGTGTGCTTAGCGCGAGGGTCAAGTGCAGGTGCGAATTAGGGCCAGTTGGAAGACCAAATAGGAGTAGCGCGCTTTTTTCCCCTACACCACAGAAGAAATAATAGTACAAGTACCTACACACTTCCCTAAAACAAAATTAAATATTAGTACTTGGTAAGTGTTGACACTACGTACTATTATTTATTCTGTGACACAATTTAAATGTTCTAATTGCGAAATTGATTTTGATTTGGCACCGAACGTAAAAAAAACCGAAATACTGTGAAATACTGTGAAATACTTGCTTTTTATTTTGTACTAGTCCCCCCCCCCCCCGCACGCGGACTACTGTTTATCGCGAAATAAAAATAGTTAGATTTCATTCAAATTTTGCACACCTGTCAAAGACCGATGACAACGCAATAATTCGAAAAAAAAAAAACGCTCTTATAAATAAACCAAACTAAAAAGTAGAAAATAAATAATAATTTAAAAAAACTAAAAAACACGCTTTATATAGAAAACCAAACTAAAAAATAGAAAATAAATTTTAATAGTGTAAATAAGGAAAAATGTTTTATTTAAAAAACTATTAAAATTTATTTTCTATTTTTTAGTTTGGTTTATTTATAAGAGCGTTTTTTTTCTTCGAATTATTGCGTTGTCATCGGTCTTTGACAGGTGTGCAAAATTTGAATGAAATCTAACCGTTTAAAGTGGGAATAGCGTCCAAAGGAGTCGGTTACAAACATACAAACATACAAGTGAAGCTAATATAAAGTGTATAAAAAGCATCCTATATTCTTCTAGGATATTAAAAACCAATGCAAAAGTAGGTATAGCACCACTCTTGATGTTTTTTGACATACTTGTTATTTCCTTTCCATGGCAAACGTTACAGTAAGTAATCAAAATTTTCCAGTTTTCCTGTGGAAACTTACAATTTTCCGGGATAAAAAAGTATCCTATGTTTTATTCCAGGGCATAAGATATCTCCATTCCAAATGTCATTAAAATCCGTCTAGCCGTTATCGCGTGAAAGCTCTCCAAACAAACAGACGTTTCACTTTTATATATTGGTATGGATATTTACTGAATGGTTTGAATCGAAGAGGAAAAAAAAAAGTTTTCACTATTATTTATTTAGATTCTCCATAGTGAAAATATATATAAGAAGCACGCTGTATTTCGTGACGCTCACTGACATACTTTACATTATCTGCGGTAACGCTACAATAGAGAGCCAGATATTTTGTGCTAGAGCCTGGACCACAGAGTACTTACTTTGTATAGCTTACACTTGGTATTCTTCGGGGTGTAGCGCCGAAGAATACTAATCAATGGCTACAATAACCACAAAACTATATAAACCGCATTCAAAACCGTTCAGTTGTTCTCGAGATAACCGCAGTCATGTAAACAAACGACTTAGGCATACCTACCTACCCCACCAAGCCTGGGGACTTATAGCATGTATTTTAAATAAATACTATTGTATTCAGAAAAGCTTTTGATATAATAAACTAATTAAAAAATTACATTATGAAGTAGGTACAAGATGACTAAAATACGAAATTCCTAAGTAGGTATGTTACTTTTCCTACTACTTATTAGTAATTTCTGTAGAATTTCCCGGTCAACTCGGAGGAGAGGATAAATAAACCCTCCGACTTGACCGAGATAACTACCCTACTTAATTGTTTTTTAAAGGTACCTATTATAACTAGGACCTAGGTAATATATCTATACATATAATAAAGCAGTGAGTAACAAAAAGACTGTGCCAAGAAGATAATTTAAAAAAATTGTAGTAAGCTACTAAACAGGAACATAACATTTAAAAAATTTGTTTCTGTCTGACTGTTCGCGCATCACGTAAAACTATTGAAATGATTGAGATGCGGTTTTCATTGTTGGATAGCTTAAGTTTTAAGATATATGGTCTGTGGTTTTAAGAATAGAGTATACCGCGCCCTTTTCCGTACAAAAAGAAAAACAATTATCAACCCCTAAATATTATCAGGGTTTTTTTTGCATTATATATGTGTCATTTATTATTTACGCTTATACGAATTCATTTATTATTTACGCTTATACGAATTCGTTTTTCTTAATTTTTCAAAATCTATTATTATTTATTAAATCCCTTTTCTTAATTACCTACGAAAAAGGTGTTTTTTTTTTCACTCTTTTATAACTGGTTATGAAATAAGAATTAGCCGTTTTCGCGATTGCCGATGAGCTGAGCAGTTTTACCTCATAAGACAAACAAACAATGAGAAATATTTCTGCATTGCATATCTATTAAAAATATGAAAATACGAGTACTTCTGTATCTCTCTCTCTGTTTGTTTTGTTACTTTTTCTGAACCGATCTTGACGAAATTTGAAAAGGAAATAAAAAGTGCGCATCATTAGAAAGAATGCCCAATCCGACCAGCCCTGGCAACCCGCTAGGGGGTATCAACACTCTTAGACACAGACACCGACCTCGCCGAGGTCGGTGTCGAAGGTCCCGTAACACATAGTCAGCTATTATTCGCCTTCGAGTTTCTTGCCGATTCTTCTCGATCAGTACCTAACAGTAGCGATCCAGGGGTGTTTAGTTCGTTACCGTCCAAGCCGAGGTCCGTACCCTTGTGCGGATCATCAACAATTTAACTTTGGCGTGCGCCTTCTGCGTCACGCATTGCGGCGTAGTGTTTAGCGCCCGCCCCCACGCCCGGTTCAAGCTGTTGAGGCCGGTAAAGGCCAACAACATTATCCAATCAAAAAAAAAAAATGTTTACCTTAGAAAAATTACCGCGCGGGTAAAGCCGCGGTGCGGCTGCTAGTTAGTAGGAAATACTATTCTTTATTCCGTGGTAGTACATAGTACTCATAATGGAAGCTTTTTACGAAGATAGTAGTCGCTTCTTTTACATATCATCACCTACATCTTGGAAGTGTGGAAAGTCCACATTCTTATCAAGTCCACAAATAAACTAGCCAAAGATGCGATCCGATGTAGCTATAGCAACAATCGGAATAGCCAATGAATTGTTGATGTCGGCTCGTACATTAGGTTCCTTCTTATCATACTAGCGGCAAGGATCTCCGGTATATACGAGTACAGTACTAGCAACCCGTCCCGGCTTTGCACAGGTGTAATATAGAAAAATATATATGATAAATGTGAAGTTCTCGCATACTTGACCTTCACTTCACTCGGGGGTGTCGGCGCTTCCCCCCTCGCTACTTTCAGGTCTCGTATGCTCGTATTATATATAAAAACCTTCCGTGACAAATGATGGTGAAAACTGCATCAAAATCCGTTGCCAAACAGACAGAGAGACAGACAGATAGACAGACGCGGAAAGCGACTTTGTTTTATACTATTGATGATTATCTATGGGCAAAGAGTCACGCTGTCACTTAGGCACAGAATACCTAATAACATAGGCTTGACGTTCAATTTGTACCTACTATTATTTAGTCTGTGGTTCACGTTATAGACTGGGGCTATAAAATGTAGCGAAGCCACAGAATAAATAATAGTACTACACGAAGCTGTGTATTCTGTGGCTGTGTTATAGTCAACGACAGTAACCTATACGGGCTATACCACAGAATAAACTAGTGGCTCTGTGAGCTGTAGACCTCGCGAGTCTGTTTTTGTCTGTTTTTTTGAATCTGTAATACTTCGTAAACTAGAGGTTCGTGGTCTTTGCATATTAGCTTAAAACTGAAAAAATATTCACCTCGCACCTTAAAACAAAAAGCCGAGTCATTTGTTAGGACTATGCCGCCGCACAGGTTTGCATTTTTTTTTCATTATTTTCCACCCCCTCACACCCCTTGAAGTTTATGCGTCCTATTAAGGGTAACAAAAAAGTATTGTGTCTTTTTTGAACATCTTTCGAAATGGCTGAGATATGTTTTTATTTTTACTTTTTCAACCCCCATATCTCCGCCATTTTGTTTTTTTTTGAAAAACATAACAAGTATCGAACCTACTCACAAAATCTCAAAAGAATCGGTTGAGAAATAAAAGCGCCCTGTAGAGGAGAACAGCCGGACATCCGCCGGACATAAGAAAGCATTTTTGCCCAAGCTGAAACGAAGAAGCTTCGCTCGTGCTTCGCGCTCGCTTGGTCAATAAATAGTACCCTCGCGCTATACCATCGAGAGCTATAATGCTATAAATTATAGCGCTCGTCTGTGCTAGGCTGGGCTTTATTGTTGTGCTCTATGATTGGACCTTATAAGTATGCTAAGAACCATCTCGTTTACCTCAGCTTTCAAACATAAAAAACCGCAGCTAAATCGGTCCATTCGTTCGAGAGCTACGGTTCGCACCACTCCCCCCCCCCCCTCCCCCCTCCGTTCTCAAATTATAGCTATGAATCATCTTGTTTACCCCAGCTTTCAAACATAAAAAAACAGCTATATTTAGCTGTGTTTTTGTACAAATGGACCTATCTAACTACCTTGTGGAAGTTACGATTTTCACCCCCCTTTTCTTTCTCACCTCTCCCTTCTCTCTCCCCATATATCTAAGAACCATCTCGATCATATCAGCTTTCGAACAGAAAAAAAACCGCATCAAAATCGATCCATTCGTTTGGAAGCTTCGATGCCACAGACACACACACACACACACACACACACACACACACACACACACACAGTGATACACACCCTAAACTTATAACACCCGTCTCTTTGTTCACGGGTTAAAAAACCGTCACGAATACAAAATAGAGCAACCTGTAGAGCATATTACGATATATTTTGTATCTTAAGATAGTATATTAATATATATTTTGTATCTTTTACGATATATTTCGTATCTTAAGAAGACATATTTTAATAAATTCCATATCGCTCGATATCTTAAGATACTGTAAGATGCAAATATTATCTTCGCCGTTTGTGATGGTTCATATAAATTGTATAGCGAGCGACATTTTATCTTAAGATAAAATATTATCGTATCTTAGTCGTCTGTGACGCACTTAAAGTACCAATAAATGACAATTTCGTCTGCCATAACCTTTATATTATAATTTTTAGATCTGGTGGTAACAGAGGTGAAACGTAGTGAGGTTTCAACCATTGGCGTACTGAAAAATGTATTGTCTAGAAATTCGATACGGTAATGAAACATTTCAAGGACATGACGACTTTCGATGATTTTGTTGAACTGTCAAAAGCAAAAATTTGCAAGAAAATTAAGAATTTATGTGGACAATTGGCTTACAGATGGCGAAAAAGTAAACTTACATTAAATGTTTATATAAATAAATTATATAATAACTTAATAAATAAAAATGGGAAAGAATACATTGGCAGCAATTTGGTCATATTAATCCTTAAACTAAACTAGACTATTTTTTTTCTAATGTAATTTAAATCTTGGCGACTTCGTAACAAGGTATTTTTTCCCCTGGCATCTATTCTAAACTTACGTCAATTTAAACTGCACTACTTAAAATAACGTAATTAAAACAGGTTTTTAACACGCTGTCTTACAGCCTTTGGATTAATTCGGACACGTTTTGAGACAGCGTTTGGACAAATCGGGACTCTCGCCGCGTGCAAACAAAGTTGATTTTACGCTGACAGGCTTTAGTGATAGTTTAGTGAGTCACGAATAGATGCCAGGGGTAAGAATACTTTGTTACGAAGCTAACAAGGTTTATATTACATTAGAAGAAATTAAGTTTAGTTTAGTGTTTGGCCAAATCGCTACCATTAATATATAATATTATATATATTATATATATATATATATATATAAATATTCGGGACAATTCCACACCAATTACCTAGCCCCAAACTAGGATACCCTGTACTATGGGCACTAGATAACGGGTAAACATACATAGATACGAATATTACATCCATGACTCGGAAACAAACATTTCTGCTCATTACACAAATGATTGCACCTTGCAGGATTCGAACCCGCGACCGTTTGATTACGTACCTAGGATCACTAGCCACGAGACCAGCATAAGAGCATAGTTCTAATCGCATAAAGCATTCTTACTAGAAAATTTAAGGGTGAAATAAATTTGCGCGCATAGATTGACAAAAATGACCTACGTGCGACGGTGGGAATGTAGCTGTGGTGCTGTGTTTGCCGTAGCAAATTATTATCAACATTATTAAATGCAAACACGGTTTTCAACTCCTTCAGCATTCAATAGGTAGTTTGTTTGTCACTTTTTACACGCTTTGATACCTACCTACCTACTCTTCCTTTATAATGGAGAGGCACTCCAAAAGAAACATCGTATCGTATGTGATGAAAGGTACATACTGTTACTTTATTTTGTGGCTATTGAACCGATGTAGGTTGTTATTTCTTATCATTGCTTTCAACCTCTTGGTGGATGAAGATAAATGACCGACAGTATTTGGGTTTTAAATTGAAATTGTCAAAAAAAACAATTGCGTCAACTGTATACTGTTTCGTCCATTGATATCATTATAATAACAAAGGAGGTAGACATGCCATTGAAGCGCTCAAAATATTCCCGCAAAAACTCAACATTCAGCTTAACATTCAGCTGTTAAAATCTACTTAATGTAGACGCTCAGCTTCCTAGCCGGTCCTCAGCCAAAGTATTAACAATACGACCAAATATTACTGTGAACAATCTCATGACAAGTATAATATTATAAACTACGTTCATAGTACGTGGGTGCGGACGCTCGCCGAATCAAAACATCTGGACAATGCTCGTGTCGCGACGGTACCCTAGACAGAATAGATCACATGTATTTAAAGTGCAGATAAGTACGTAGTTTGTATTAAAAAACACATATAAATGTACTCCCAACTCTATAGGGAAATTGGTGAAGTCTAATGAAGGTGGAACAAGTGCTATAAAAAATACAATGGTACAAAAATCGACTTCAAATGGATCCAATTTTGATACAATTTATATGGGACTATCTCTTATGGGGATATCTATAATCATTCTAACAACAAAAATAACACAATCGATTCGCAATTAGCGGAGAAATCGGTGAACATACCAATATTAAAAAAAAACAGAACATCCTCCTTTAGTGAAGTCGATTAAAAAGTAGCGCCATGATCATAATCACTCATACCTACATACTATACTTATACCTAGATATGGCCCTCCTCATTATCAGTATTAATCACAGTTTTACAAGCGGTATTATACTATGTAACATTCCTTGAATCTCTGAGTACTTGAGTCTTGACTTCGCTACACCCAGGACGAAGTGCAGAGAGTGTAAACAAACAAACAAAAAAAGCGTCGTGGAAATCAAATCCGTATCCGTGTAGCGTAGTAGTTAACAAAGTCTGAACTTTGTTAACCACTACGCTACATCGATCAAAAAATCATACATAACTTAGAAAAGTCTATGGTGCGGCGTTGCAGAGCCAAGAATCGAACCCGGTGTCTATTCTAACGCGCACTAGTATACAGCTAGGCAACCATCGCTCTTACTAATAAAGATGATATTAATTATTACGAATATATGATAACACTACTAAAGATGTTCTAGGTATTTATTAGAGGGGTGTTATAAGTTTAGGGTGTGTCTGTCTGTGCATCTGTCTGTGCATCGTAGCTCTTAAAAGAATGGACCGATTTTGATGCGTTTGTTTCTGTTTGAAAGCTGATGTGATCGAGATGGTTCTTAGCTATATTGCGGGGGTCGGGGGCTATATATATTATTATTTTTGTGCTTGTTCTTGTGAATGAATGAGAATGATTTAATTTATTTTAGTTTTCCCAATTGTGGGACATATCATTGTCACTATTATCTTTTATATTTGTAGTTTCCACGTTTTGTTATAATTTGAGACATTTGTTTTTTTTTTATGAATTAACAAATATGGATAAAATACATCCCCGTAGTTTCTTGGTGCTCTCTTCTCTAACGGGCGTATTTCCGAAGTACCGATAGAGTCGAAGGGTATTTCCTTCTCCAGTGTGAGATTTAACTCTGTTGGCACATGAAAGGGAAATTTCCATTTCAAACTCAAAGAATACTTAGTTTACCATTATTTTATTAACATTGATTTGATCTTTTTATAATATTTTATTTATTTCTCCTTGTTCTTGAGATGCTAATTTTGATTTGTAAAAGTGCTATTTTGCTTTTTTACAATAAAATAATTTGACTTTGATTTAAGTATGATATTTAATGAAGTCCGTATTATACTATAACCACAACACCAAACCTGCAGTATTTAGTCTACACATATTGTGTGGTATGAGTACTAGTACTACGTTACTTGCATTCTTGTACCAAGGCGTTATACCAAGGGATTGCTATTTGTACTTCCTTATCATGGAGATAATGAATAAATAATATTTTCATTACACTTATAGACAGCTAAACGTTCGTCGAAGATAGTATTGATAAATATTATCGTGACTACATTTACTAATTTTATTGCTATCGCACTCGTATCGCTATGGAATGAATCGTGCTGAGTCATATTGTATGAAATGCATTTTTTCGCGATACCTATCGTTTTGACCGTTTAGCGCGATTGGTCCAATTCGCGGTTAGTCCAATGGTAAAAAACATGTCCAATTCGCGATTAGTACAATTCGCGGTTGGTCCAATTCGTGGTTAGTCGAAATCGTGTTTAGTCCATTTCGTGTTAGGTCCGATTTGCGTTTAATCCAATTAGTCGTTAGTCCAAAATGGATAATGTTTGTTTCCGACTCATGGACTCATGGATGTAATATTTGTATCTATGTATGTTTATCCGTAGTTTAGTACCCACGGTACAGGATAACCCAGTTTGGGGCTAGGTAATTAGTGTGAATTGTCCTGAATATAAAGTAAATGAAATATTCCACCGGATTACACCACAAAGAAAGAAAGAAGAGAAATAAAATACATTTATTCATTACAACACACAATATTAACAAGATGGCAAAAAAACAGAAATATACAAAGAAAACTATTACTAATGTATCCTACTTGGCTGTCACAAACAACCCCGACTCGGCAAAGTTATTACTAATGTATCCTACTTGGCTGTCACAAACAGTCCCGAGTCGGCAAAGCTATTACTAATGTATCCTACTTGGCTCTCACAAACAGTCCCGACTCGACAAAGCTATTACTAATGTATCCTACTTGGCTCTCACAAACAGTCCCGACTCGGCAAAGCTATTACTAATGTATCCTACTTGGCTGTCACAAACAGTCCCGACTCGGCAAAGCTATTACTAATGTATCCTACTTGGCTGTCACAAACAGTCCCGACTCGGCAAAGCTATTACTAATGTATCCTACTTGGCTCTCACAAACAGTCCCGACTCGGCAAAGCTATTACTAATGTATCCTACTTGGCTGTCACAAACAGTCCCGACTCGGCAAAGCTATTACTAATGTATCCTACTTGGCTGTCACAAACAGTCCCGACTCGGCAAAGCTATTACTAATGTATCCTACTTGGCAGTCACAAACAGTCCCGACTCGGCAAAGCCTCGGCACTGATTTTCTGCCGGAACCTTTTGTGACATCATGAACACGAGTGACAACCATAATAATCATGAATACAAAATAAAAATCATCAAAATAATACTAGTGGCTCTGTGAGCTGTAGACCTCGCAGGTACAAACTTTTTTGCAAACAATCTAGCGGTGCACAGTAGCACCATCTACTTACCTTATTGTAACACTAACATTAATAACCAAGGTACTCCATCAATCCCTACCTAATAGGTAAAGAGCTGATTCCACTGCTAGAAACCTAAAGTTCTTCGGCGTGAGAGCTATTCTGCTCATCACGCCGAAGAACTTCATGAGATCTTCACCTAATTTTTATGAGCCTAATTTAAAGTTACTATAACGAGTACCTTTCAAATAAAAAAAGAACCATCGTAATCGGATTTAATAAGGCGGAGATATTCAGTAGCCCCCTTTTTACCCATTTTTGGGGGAAGTACCCCCCCCCCCCCCCCAATCAAAAATCCCCGACGACTAAACAATTTAAAAATTAGCTTAACCTGTATACCAAGTTTCGTCGAGAAACTCTGTTTTCGGGGAATAGAGATCCGGACATTCGGAAGGAATTCGGAAGGACATACGAAAGCATCTTTGCCCTAGCTTAAACGGAGACCCTTCGCTCGCGCTTCACGCTCGCTCGGTCAATAAATAAAAAGTTAACCGAACATAAAAAAGTACGATTACAATAAATAGATCGTTTATGTTGAAAAGAAATGATCAAAGTAACAGTTAAAACACTAAAATATGTTTCGATCACTACAACGAGCGCTTGTACACTTTCAAAAATACATATTATTTATTGGTAACGCCACAGTTACACGTCAAAAACTTAAATAACTACAATATAATTTTATATTTCAAATTGTGGTATTTTATTTAGTACATTCATGTCATAGAACACATGTTCTAATAACCATTCTTGAGCCTATTTTTAAATGTCAAGGTGGAAGGTGCATCCCTGTTTTAGGCAGTCTAAAAAAAACAAAAAACTGAACTGATGGTTCCATTATATACACGGACCTTTCAGTCTTAATCGCCGGCGTTACAAGGCGATCTTTAAATTTGTCACTGCGTAAGACCCGGGAGGGGTTTACGCCCCTGCGCTTAAAGAAGAATGTATGTTAGTATGTCTAAACAGGGCTACCTGGTATATTAGCTCACACGGTAACGGAAGGATTTTGAGTTCCCTAAATACCTCTCTATCTTTGTTGTTCATGTGCATTAACAACAATGTGCCTAAGGTACTATTACTTATTCTGTGACTAATGCCAAAGAAGGCCAATTGAGTGCGTTGCACCAAATTTGTGCGGTCCACGCCCTACCTTATCTTCCCAATTTGGATGAGATCTATGGAACATACACAAGAAAAGTAAAAAAAAAACAAGCTACTGCTATCAGCTACTATGTAAAGGTTTCTGGACGAGACCAGTTTTTACGATAAGACCTCCCAATTATTCCATAGTAAGTTTCATTAGAGTTAATTTATAATATTTATAATTGACTAGCTTTAGCCCGCGATTTTGTCCGCGCGGACTACAGTTTATCGCAAAAAAAGCATCTCATGTTCTTCTAGGATATTCAAAACCAATGCAAAAGTAGGTATAGCACCAACGCTTCTTGATGTTATTTCGTTTCCATGGCAACCGTTCCTTAAGCGAGTAAACAACATTTTTCAGTTTTCCCGTGGAAATTTACCATTTTCTGGGATAAAAAGTGTCCTATGTTTTATTCCAGGGTATAAGCTATGTCCATTCCAAATTTCATAAAAATCCGTCCAGCCGTTATCGCGTTAAAACTCCCCAAACAAACAAACAAACGTTTTCACTTTTATATATTGGTGTGGATTATCCAAGTTTTTAGTGTACAAATAATGTACTTAATATAGCGTTGCCATCAATCGCGTCGACATGAAGTGTTTATATAAGTAATATTTCTTCAGTTCATAAAATAGGAAAATGGAATCTTTCCAGAGAGGGTAATAAAACTAATAAATAATCCATTAACGTAGATTAATCGTGATTTAGCAATTGATGAAGAAGATACATCTATACTATAAATTATAATAAATCGGCAACAAAAAGTCCGTACAAGAACAATTTAAAACAAGACATAATCGAAAGTGATAAAAACCTTACTGCGAACAAAACTAAAAATAGGCAACAATTTTAGTGAGAATGGTTGCTAACCAACTTTAAATTTATAGATCCTAAAAAGGCATTCGAAATGAAAAATGATATGAGAAACCTTAAGTTGATTATCAAATACATATTATTCAATGATAGCCC
Source organism: Alsophila aescularia (assembly GCA_946251855.1). Classification (NCBI taxonomy): domain Eukaryota; kingdom Metazoa; phylum Arthropoda; class Insecta; order Lepidoptera; family Geometridae; genus Alsophila; species Alsophila aescularia. The sequence continues at coordinate 15,049,799 of OX276384.1, forward strand.
AATAAACATAGATCATCTTTTTTTTTTGTTTTTTTTTCTTACTTTAATGCGTTTGTTTGTCCCCATATTGATTTTTGATTACTGTCATGTTGATAGTGACACTCGCAAGATTAAGAAAAATCGACTGACGTAAGAATTATCAAAAAATCGGCCCACGCGTTTGGTCGCTAGGATGCTACTAAGGAACAGGCATACATACATAATGTAGGCTGTTGAACACATTACCCTCCGCTCAATCGGGTAAAAAAAAACTCGAGGACTTAAAATGAGCTACTACACAAGAAAAGGTATAACATAACATCGAACTATTGAAGGACGGTTTTCACTGTTGGATAGCTTAGGTATAACATAACATCGAACTATTGAAGGACGGTTTTCACTGTTGGATAGCTTAGGTATAACATAACATCGAACTATTGAAGGACGGTTTTCACTGTTGGATAGCTTAGGTATAACATAACATCGAAATATTGAAGAACGGTTTTCACTGTTGGATAGCTTAGGTATAACATAACATCGAACTATTGAAGGACGGTTTTCTCTGTTGGATAGCTTAGGTATAACATAACATCGAACTATTGAAGGACGGTTTTCACTGTTGGATAGCTTAGGTATAACATAACATCGAACTATTGAAGGACGGTTTTCACTGTTGGATAGCTTAGGTATAACATAACATCGAACTATTGAAGGACGGTTTTCACTGTTGGATAGCTTAGGATTTGACTTAAAACATATCTCAATGCGTTAGGTAGAAACCAAACAATCGATACTTAAAATACTATTTGACAGCTGAACGAGTTTTGAACTTGCATCCCAGGAAAATGACCACGCAGGCAAAGTCGCATGCACAACAAGTAATAAATATATGATATATTTTATGATCGGTAATTGTTTGCCATTCACGACCGTTTGGACAATCTCTCAGCGCAAGGTCGCGATCTTCGTCGATAGGAGCCTTTGATGTGTGCATTTCTGTGATATTCTATATATTAATGTATAGTATTGATATCATTTACGCCCTGTAGGACACCCTGTGGTGTCCTACAGGGCGTAAATGATATTTGTGGACTATGGGAAGGCCTTTGACTCCGTTGAAACCTGGGCGGTTCTGGAGTCTTTGCAGCGTTTTCAAGTGGTCTGGCGATACATCGAAGTGCTGAGGTTTCTGTATGACGATGATGGCAAGTACAAAACCAGTTAGCGTATCTAACTGCGCAGGGAAGTGAGACAAAGGGATGTTATATCCCCGAAACTGTTCACTAATGCCTTGGAGGATATGTTTTAGACGCTGGATTGGAAAGGAATGGGCTTAATATCATTGGCTAGAAAATCTCACACTAACGATTTGCCGATGATATCGTCATAATGGCGGAATCGTTGCAAGACTTGCAAAGTATGCTTTACAACCTAGAAGATGCTTCTCGACGCTTCGGTCTCGGAATGAACATAGATAAGACCAAGCTCATGCTTAACGATCTTATTGACCCGGAACCGATTGCTGTCAATGGTGTACCTCTTGAAGTTATCCAACAATATATCATTGGGAAAATATTGCAATTAGGAAAGAACAACTTTGAGATAAAAGCCAACAGAAGAATTCAGCTGGGTTGGGCTGGATTCGGCAAGCTTCGTCAAGTCTTCTCGTCGTCAATACCACAGTGCCTGAAGACAAAAGTCTTCAATCAGTGCGACCTACCAGTCATGACCTACGGATCCGAAACGTGGACACTCACGGTCAAACTAGTCCACAAATTTAAGGTCTATGGTAGACCATGGTATATATGTGGTATGGTATGGTATGGTCTAGGTCGAGCTATGGAGAGAGCTATGCTTGGAGTTTCTCTGAAATACAAGATACGTAATGAAGATCTCCGACGGAGAATCAAGGTAACCGACATAGCTCAAAGGATAAGCAAGCTAAAGTGGCAGTGGGCTGGTCACATTTCCCGAAGAACCGTTAACCGTTGATGTAGACGAGTTCTCGAGTGGAGACCTCGTTTAGGCAAACGTAGTGTAGGACGCCCTGTGGCCAGGTGGAGTGACGTCCTGCGAAAAGTGGCTGGAAGAAAATGGATGATGAGAGCTGAAGACCGAGCTGCAATAGAAGAGACCTACGACGAGCAGTGGACAAATGATAATGATTATTGATATAATTTAATCGTTATTGAGTGATGGGAAGAGAAAAATAAATCTTATCATAATTTTTAGGCAGTGAAAGATTATGGACCTGTCTCACTCAAAGTAGGTAGACTTGAGTCACTAATTGTAAAATATCATCAAAGTAAGAGAAAAACACTAAACCTTTATTACACGGGATGATATAAGGATTCTAACGATACCACATACATCTAAATCTGTTCAGTCATTTAAAAGTTATGTGGAACAAAGAAACTCACGTACATACATACAAGAAACCCTGAAAACATTACACTCCTTTTTTGGGCAGTTGTGCAAAAATAGGCTGATGATGATGATCATACAATTCTAGTCTTAGGTATCTGTCTTCAATACTTATTAATGTGTGGTTCAATAAAGAGTTATTTATCAATCTATCTATCTATCTATCTATCTACGTGGCTCTGGTGTAGGAGCTACTTCAATTTTGCCATAATCATATCTATCCTGTATAAAATCTGTTTTCTCAACAGCAGACTCCTACAATTTCTAAAGACAAATGTAAAAAATTCCTTGTTTCAGCTCAAAAGACGATGAAATAGACGGCAACTGCATAGTACGAGCGAGGGGTCTACCGTGGCAGTCTTCTGATCAGGACATCGCCAAATTCTTCCGGGGTCTCAATGTGGCCAAGTGAGTCAAATTTCCATGTTATGTATATCTTTTTACTTAATTCTAGTTGGACAAAACCAAACTTAGAAGAGTGAACTGTCGGTCATTCGTTACTGAAAAGAATAAACCCGAGAAGGTGTGCGGGCTATTCGTTTTAGTAGAAGAAGCCCTCGGCTTTGTATTGCAGAAATAAGTCTTGCTCAGAGTAAGTACAATACGTAGTAAAATAGAAGAGTCCCGAAGACCCCGAACAAAAAACTCTTGCTGTTTACCCAAATTAAAGGCAAGAATTCTCCATACTTAGTTCATTTAGCCGTTCCTGAGGCTTTTTGTATTTATAGTTCCTTCACATGAGTTGAAGGAAATACTGAGACTATCAAAAGCTGAGGAAGCTATACCTTTGTTTTCAGTAGTTCCTTGAGCAATTCCTTAAAGGAAATGATTCATCACGTAGTGAATCGTCGTGATGTTGCAAATGGACCAATACAATTATTTATTTTCCCCTCTCCTAACAACCATTTTACATTGACTATTGGGCCCTATAATTTACTAACCACGCCATTTATTTCCAGGGGTGGAGTAGCTCTGTGTCTCTCACCACAAGGTAGACGCAACGGTGAGGCGCTGGTGCGGTTCGTGTCTCAAGAACACAGAGACATGGCGCTCAAGCGGCACAAACACCACATCGGCCCGCGGTATATAGAGGTGAGTAATCTTATTATAATAATCAGGTCACTAGGTCTGGGTAGGGCGGTGTCTTGAGGACGCATTCCGATGCGTTGACCTACCAGATCCGCATCGCACTCGACACCTCCACTTCCATTTAGGATGCAATGCAGATCGCCGTAATCCTTTTCACTGGGCGTACCATCGTAAGAGGTGACCCTCAGCAATGAGGATAAACTACGCAACGACGAGAAAGAACATCAATATCAAGCACGAAGTATCAGTGCGGTTTTAAAAAGTTTTTTAAAGCTCAAGAAGTTCCTTGTATAGCTGTCTTATGAGTCAATGTCAAGTTAATGCGGTCTATAGATAGTTATATAATATTTTACAATTTACAAAATTAATTAAAAATAAGTACTAAAAAAAATGTAAAGTAGAGGGGCGGATTTATAGTTAGAAACGATCTTCTCTAAACAACTTCAAACTGGAACAGGGACTTTTGACAGTCAAAGGCCATGTCTAAAACGGAACCTAGTGCGGTTGTGGTATAGTGTTTATTCCCAACGGCCACTTTTTCATCCTTTGGAAAGAAATATGCAGCGGTCTCCACTGGGGAGGAATCTTTAGTTAAAACAAGATTTATTGTATTGTGGGCCGTATGGCTGTTGACAGAAGGTATTTGTTGTGGCAGAGGATTACAAAAAGCTGATTGCATACTTATGAGAATGAAACTAATAATCTTCTCCAGGTTTACCGGGCGAGTGGAGAGGACTTCCTGTCCGTAGCGGGAGGGGCGACGTGCGAGGCTGCCGCCTTCCTGTCGAGAGGAGCACAGGTGATCGTGCGCATGCGTGGACTGCCTTACGATGCTTCTCCACAACAAGTGGTAAGTCTTCTAATCAACGCGTATATAATGAATTGACACCAAGCGCAACTGCCCTCGATGTGCTGCGAGAAGTGGAAGTAGTCACGTGTGTACGTGAGTGACCGTCTTAGTACATTTTCAAAGTATCATTTGGGCGCGCGTACAAAGTTTATGTAGACAAGGGTACAGAATAAATAATAAAAGGGTTAATTTACGAGATTTTACTCACTGACGTCCCTATATTTATAGCTTAAGCGCAAGTTCCCTTTCGGACGTAATACTATTATTTATTGTGCTTTCGGTAGCGGCGTAGTGCAAGGTGCAGAGCCCGCTCCGCTCTTATTTTTAGGGCTAACTGTATGTTTTCTTATATATATTATTAGTCGTAGCTCACTCCCCTTTAGCCGCGTTTAGTGGATGGGAAAGGGGGGGGGTGGGGTGTTTTTTTTTGATGAAGCGTCTTGGACACGAAATCCAATTTTATGATCGGCCGAGATGGGAACAATTAATTTTAATCTAGGAACGATTTTTTAACCAATAATGGTTAAGCATTGCGTGGTATAGGTCGAGTCATGTAAAAAGAACTCTGGCGATTAGGCTGCGCATTAGGCGATTTATCGATCTATTTGGTGGCTAATTCTATCTATTTGGTGGTCCATTTGGTATCGAAAGGTTAATTAATAATTATTTAAAACAATAGGCCTAGTACTTCCGTGCGCGAGTGTACCCATGCGCAAACACACCCGCTCCACTTTCTTCCAGCGTTATTTTTACATGACGCGACCTATAGCAAAGTTTATCCTCTAAATTTCCTGTCACTGTGTGGTTAACCATGTGTTTTAAAACCATAAACACATTGCATCTGTCTGATAGGTATCAAATTCATTATTTGCAAGAAAATACAAGTACTTAGGTATAAACGAACTTAATGCTTATTAGTATTTTCTTCCAGCTACCTATTGTGAAATCCACAATTTTCTGATGGATTGTTTTATAACGTGGCATGTTAAACGTGGCGTGTGTTGTTTTAAACTTCATTCTGATTCAACTGATTCTCAGCCGTAAAACGAGGTTGTGCGTAACAAATCGTTTGATTTGTTTTTATTCTGTGGTTTTATAGTTTTATCAGCAAGTCATGGAATTAATATAATCATAAGGGGTTAAGGTTCATGCTAACTTTATTTAATAGGTCTGCTTGAGTGTCACAGTTTACTGTGATAAAGATTTATGTGTTAACGACTTGTGCAATTTATAGGCCATAAAATGAGTCTGAATAAAATCATGCAAATATTCGATAGTCAAGATGGCAACAGCTAAAAATAATTGTTATCATCAGCCATAACACATCCACTGCTGAATATATGTCTCCCCGTTAAAAGAAGGGGATTTGCAGATGGCAGGCGTCGTGGTGATCGCAATAGGTAGGTATACACAGCAATACACAGCAAAATTGTGCAACCTATTTTCTGAAGGGAAGCTCCGAAAGACCATACAAAAAGAGAACATGTTTGTACCCCCTTAAACATTCACAGTATTTGATGATTTTTGGAAACTTGTTATCAATAAGGTATACAGATTTGTATTTTTATCATAATTTGTAAAGTATTTGAATTAATGAGTGTATAAAATATCGATCTTTTCTCGTAATAGGTCTCTCAAGTTCGTGTACTGTTTATAAATAAAAAAGATCATAACTATTAAAGATTAAAGATTATTTATTGCATAAGGTAAACACAGTACAGCATATACAATTACTAAATTTATAAATTATTGAATTTGGTTATGGTTTAGTATGGTAGAAACGTTTTCTCCCATAACGCAAATTTCACGGAAAATCTAAGGCTAAACCTGTAGAAGCTGCTATTGGCCGCGTTGGTTCCCTATAATCTTAACTGGCACCTCAAGTTCCTTGCGGCTATTTGAGCTGGACAAAATCAGGAAAATCCAAATTTTCAAAACTCTATACACTTATAAATTCAAATTCCTCATCATAATAATTCGTCACTGTAATTACCTGTCCACAGCTGGATTTCTTCACAAGCGGTGACGATCCAGTGCAGGTCCTGGATGGATCTGAGGGCGTGCTGTTCGTGCGCCGAGCGGACGGCCGCGCCACCGGCGACGCCTTCGTGCTGTTCTCCAAGGAGGACGATGCGCCGAAAGCGCTTAGCAGGCATCGAAAGCTGATAGGAGCGCGGTATATAGAGCTGTTTAGATCTACCACTGCAGAGGTCCAGCAGGTATGTGGGCTACCTAAGGCTTAGGGCTATTATTTCATAGCATAAAATAATGATAAGTATGTGATGGTTGGGCATCCATAGGACTCCAAAAAGTGCAGGATCTTCCGTCCAAATTGCGACTCGTTGTCGTGGAAAATACCGATGGGTATTCCGTCCGTAGTACCATAGTAATAGTGCCACATTTAATTTTGACGCTAGTTAAATTAAGTTATAGTCAAAAAGTTTGGATAAAAATGTAAGATAGTTATATTATTCATACATTTTGACTATCTATTCGTAGTTTAACTAGGGATGAATTAATTGCCGCAAGTGCACTTTCCAGTCATTCCAGTAAAAACTATTCTCAGAGCATTTGGGCATAGCTTTGGGGGTCAGGATCACAGTGTAATGTTTGTTATTAATCCAATATGTTTGTTAGAAACTCATACAGTCATGTTGTCTTATAGGCTTTCGACAATATTCACTTTGGTTTCATTTCATGAACCGACGCCATACAGTATAGTTATTTTCTCTTAAAACTCAAGAAACCAATCCAATCTTGAAGCGAAACGAGTAAACGGAAATATAATGTTATCGAAAACAGTAAAACTGTTTTCTAATGCGATTGGCGACCAGCGCGGTTTACTGCCCAGCCTGCAACAATGCACTTTAGCTATGAATTACGTGCGTTTACGACTTTTATCTTTGTTGCCTTGGTAGTTGGTAGGTATTCACCGTTTAAAATCGCAAATGTTGCATAGTTTCTTCGGACTGAGCTATTTTTTCAACAACAATGTTATATTGTTATCTACTTACCTAGTTAAGTAAAAACAATACTGTTTGAGTTTTTGGAAGGGAAATAAATGCAGGTAACAAAAAACACCCGTTCTGTAGTTTTCTTACGGCCTAGTATTGTTTCCGTCCGTACCGATTTCAGATGGATTTACTAAAAAAACTGCTGAACCAATTTTTATTAATTTTGTTTGGACCATCCTGAAAACCTCACTTCAAATAAAAAAGGGTAATTTCAGAAATCTCTGTGATATGATGTAACATAGGTACATAAAATAAATTTGTCGAGTTGAGGACCTCTTCCTTTTTGAAAATGTATTTTGCTTAATGATTTTTTATTAATATTTAACCACATTTCAATTAAATTGCAGACTAAGCTCAGCTACCGCGCTCGTATTTCATACAAAACCAGTTTTAATAATGTTGCTGATCAGATCACATTACGCTGAATCTACGTTAACGAAATTAGGCCGACCATAAAGCGATATCATTAGTCAGTGATTCTTATTTTTGTGCATTTGGAATTCAAACAACAAAATTGAATAGAGCTGTAATCTTGCTGAATGCGTTCTTATTGTGACCAACAAACATACCTACAGTCATAATTAGTAACGTTTTAGCTTGATGCATTAGCAGCACAGAATAACTAATATGGTTTATTAACTACCAATTGAAATTGCTACTGCTGATATTTTTATGTTTCAAGCGCGCCCTTGAGTCCGAACGGTGAGTTACGTAGGTATCTAGGTATGCTAAGTACCTAGCTCTATGATATTACATGCACTTGTTTTGTTTTTTTACGTTCTAACTTTTACTATATTCTGTATAGTAACATTATTTATATTGTGGTTTTAGCGTTTTTAAGCTAGATGCTATTTTTAGCGTTTGTTATTTTATTTGTCAAAGATTTGTGTATTTTTTTTCTTTGTATTCTTTAGTTGGGCTTTGTGAGCTATGGTAGCCTAGCGGTATACTAGAGCAAGTAACAATTTAACGATACCGGGTACGGTGCTAGGCTTCGCATGAATTTTCTAAGTTATGTGCGGTTTCCCATCGCTCCGTGTTTCGGAGGGCACGTAAACTACCGATCCCGGCTGTTATTGAATAGTAGCAGTCGTTAAGCTATGTCAGAGGCCCTCGGGCAGCCTGACAAACTCTGGCACCAAACGCCAGCACTACATCACACGACAAACAAGTTAGGCTTTTTATATTTAAGTACTTAATTACCTGTAACTAGTAGGTAGGTACACATATGCAAGGTTTTTTAAATGAGAAATTTCAAAATGAAACACATACCTACCTACGTCACAGTAGTACACACACGTCCTTATGTTATGTTAAGCAAAATAAATAAATAAGTTTAAATACCTCATAGACGTAGGCACAGTAGGTACAGTAGGTACATATATAGTCTTAGCTAAAATTATACAACAAATACCTCTTTTATGGGCCAATTGTTTCATTATATAGTTAAACTAACTAATAGTTAAAATGTAAGATGAATATAAACCTACAAAAAAACTGTACTTCTAACCTTAGTACCACACTTTTAAAATTAATAGTTTTTATTAAATTGCTTGGCCCCTACTCTTCGGATTGAGATACCAGGTACACCAGTTTTTAAGCCAAAACCTAAGCTGTCCAACCGCGAAAATCGCATCGCAATCGATCTAGTAGTTTTAAAGTGATGCGCGAACAGACAGACATTAAAAGTGTGGTAATAAGTTTTGAAGGCCTGTGTATTTTGTTTTTATTCATACACTAGCTGTGCCCGCGGCTTCGCACGCGTGGTCATATTACTTTATGTGCTATTCCAAGACCTAAAATACCAATATACCAACATTTGATCAAAATTCCTTCAGCCGTCAAAAAGTTTTTATCGATTGCTCGGCTTGTACTCATCGGATTGAGATACCCATTACACCAGTTTTTAAGTTAAACCCTAATCTATCCAATAATGAAAACCACATCGCAATCGGCTGAGCTTATTTTAAGTACCCTAGACTTTTTTTTTAAATTATCTTTGTGCAGACTTTTTCGTTCCTATTGCTTTATTATAAGTATAGATGTTTACTATTCGTTAGAGTCACTGTGACTATATAACTATGTATGACAGACTGGCAGATAATTAATACGCGGTGGTAATAGTTTCTTTGAATGACACGTAGTTCTAAACAATGATGCAAGTGTTGACGCGTTGTTTGTCCCACCTCCACTAGTCGATGCCTGCTTGTGATATTATAATACGCATGTTTGTGAACTTTGACCCGGCTGTTGACTTTATTTTTACAATGACGTTGGGTAGGTATCTTAGTGAAGGGCCAAATCTATATTTAGATATACCTATCTACTTACTTATTACAAGAATATAATTTATTTTCTTAAAATTTAGATGATGTTACTTTTACCTCACATAGGTTTTAAATAATCTCTGAAATATTAAAAATAACGTTAGGTATGTTACTTTAAGCAAAGATAATCGTTTCGATTATCTTTGCTTTAAGTGACCAAAATATATTTGAATGATACAGGACTTTCTCACGAGCCATCGGAGCCATTTTGATTACACAATATGGTTTCGAGACTTTTTAACTAAGTTTGCTCCTAGTTTTACTAATAACCAATTTATTTAAACTTAAAAACATTTTGTAAGTGTGGCTTGTCAGTTTCCCGATGAATAAATAGTTCCAAAAGTATCTCTCATCAAAAAGGTACTTCTGAAGACGTTATTAAACTTATATGGATAACACCATGGGCATAGACAAAATAATGAATTTCACTTATTTATATTAAAAAGGTGTATTCTATTTTTCTAAATTAACTTCAAACTAAGTACCTACCTACATGAGTCAAACATTTTGATATTATTTTAGTCAAGGTTATTAGATGTTTTAACATTTTTATTGTTGGCTTCATTTTCTTTGCATTTTATTGTAGATAAACCTGCGCCCTATTTCATAACCAGATCTAGATCTAGATGATCGGGTGGCGCTATATCTAACATTGCGCAGTACTGCACGACACAACAACATTCGACGTTTCGATAGTTTGACTGACAATTGTCGGTTCGATTGACATTTGACAGTGTACTAGTTTTATGAAATAGGGCCCTGGCTGTGCTGGCCCTTTCACACATCGGTTTGATTAATTTAAGTCATAATTTTTTTCTTTACTTATTTTTAATAATACCGATTTCTTTAAAACCCAAGCGTAAATATACTAATGAAAGCTATACCCAACCCAACTCGTCAGGTCCTGAACCGATCCTTGGAGACGAGAACCAGCCAGAGCAGCACGCCCGCGGCGGCGCCAGCGCCGGCCGAGGGTCTGCTGCCGGTGGCGCTGGTGCCTCAGCATGTCATCACCTCTGGTACTGCCAAGGACTGCGTGAGGCTGCGGGGCCTGCCTTATGAGGCACAGGTGAGACATTTACTTTTTAATCTAGCGAAAGAGTGACGCAGAAAACTGGCTCCAACGCTCCATCATGTCTAACTGCCAAGGATTACGAAAAGCTCTGGGGCTTTTAAGGTGTGATAGCAGATCAAAACTTCTGCGGAAGATGTGTCGCTGTTGATGACAGAGACACAAATCGGTATAGTGGTCTTCTCAACTTTAAATAAAGCGGATATTTTTAAACTTTATGATTGGCCAGGAATATCTAAAAAAAACATTGTCATAATTATGTAACATTGCACATATTTGTATCTTAAAATTAATATATCTAGGTACTCTCTAGAATCTCTTGGTCCTACACCAGCGTTTTTCTCAATAAATCAGTAACAAACAAAAAGACGCGGCCCAGATCCCACCTAACCTCAAACCGACTCTCTCCAGGTGGAACATATCCTGACATTCCTGGACGAGTTCGCCAAGAACATAGTAGTGCAAGGCGTGCACATGGTTTACAACGCACAGGGCCATCCCAGCGGCGAGGCCTTCATACAGATGGACAGCGAGCCCTCGGCCTTCCTCTGCGCGCAGCAGAAGCACCACCGATACATGACCTTTGGCAAGAAGCAGCGGTATATCGAAGTAAGTTTCTTTAACCCAGTATTTCGTGAACTGTGGGTCGCAACGCGCTTTCCTATGTTGTTTGAATAGTTCAATTAGTGCCGGGACTACCTTTTGAGGCCAGCAGTTCAAGGGGGGTCGTGGCCCTTTTACGAGTCAAGCTATACGAAGACGATCGTGATTCCACGGTGAGTCAAGCAAAGCACAGCCACGGGTTGGATATATAAAGATGGACTGCTGCCTCCAACTTCCTCGGTACGCAAAAGAAGTTTCATCGGTACATGACTTTTGGTGATTTTGGGAAGAAGGGATGGTTATATCGAAGTGATACCGCGTTCTCTTAAGTCTTCAAAGATATTAGAACCAATACCGATTCGAACCTGTACCAAAGGGATTGTTTACCTTTGATTACATTTGACCATTGTCATCATAAACACCAGTAGAAAGACGTCCACTGCTTAACATAGACTTTTTTCTCCGCCGCGCTATGTAGAAGCCACATCCAGTGGCTCCCCGCAACTAACCAGTCCTATTCAGGGGAAATAAAAACTCTGGGTGGTGATAAAAACTTTAGTCTTCATCCGTGTAACATAAAGTAGCCACACATCAAATATGAAGCTCAACATTCGCCCCCTCCAGGTGTTCCAGTGCTCCGGCGAGGACATGAACCTCGTGCTGACGGGCGGCGTGAGCACCGCGACGTCCCCCAAGGTGCTGTCCCCCGGTACGTTGATGTCCCCCCCGCCGGCCGCGGCGCCCGCGCCCCGCCTGCTGGCGCAGCACATAGCTCACCAGAGCCTCCTCGCGCGACAACACGAGAACCTGCTCCTCGCTTCGCTCCGACCCCCCATGCTCCCCATGCTGCCTACCTACGCCCAACTCCGCTCCCCCCAGCCTCAGTACCACCTGCCCCACCTGCAGTCCGTACTGCCAACTAAGAGAACATATGACCGCGCGTTCGCTCAAGCGGATGTGACGCCCGCTAAGCGTCAGTACACGGTCCCCCAGCAGATGACACCTATCTCCGTCCCCGTGTTTTCGTACGGAGGCTCGGCTCCGATATTTTCGTACGCGAACTCGAGTCCCATGCTCTCGTATGCCAACGCTCTCCCGCAGGCAATGCCGACTGCATTGCCAGCGGGGTACGGCTCGGCGTTGTCCGCCGCGCTGCCCGCGTCTATGACCTCGCCCTTCCCTTTGTCGATGTTCCCTTACCCGTACTACCCCGGTGTTTAGGATATTTGCTCAACTTTTATCGGCACAACAATTTTACCTTATATTGCACAACAATTTTGACTCTGATTTTAAAACATTTAATGACAGGCTTAAAATTTACTAACTGTCTAAAACACTATTAAGTTGTTAACTGTTTCGGTATTGATTGTCCGGGCTGGTAGGTAGGCTAGGTGTATCGACTCTAAATACCTTTTAAATATTTGAGTCAAAAATCTCAAGGTACCTGATGATATGACAAAGAATGGTTGAATTAGTTGGAAAATAAATCATGATCAATCAAATGTCGGAACAATAAACAGTCGGTTAATACTAGTAAACAAGAAAGAAAATAAGTTATCGATAGAGAAAATTAAAAGGGAATTACTTAAAAATTAGGGCTGCTATTCTAGCGGTAGATTTTTAAAACAGGGTAAAACTAAATGACAATAAGCTCAAAAGCTGAAAAGACCACAAATGTGCCTTGGATGTGTTTTTGATATTTTTACAAATTCAATTTATGAATTTAATAAGCAAAACTTTAATCATTCGATAAATCGATGTTAATTATAGTACTCTTAAAGGCATCTACTCCTAAGCAGCTTCATTTATTAGGTTAAGAGCTTTGTTGAATTTATACTGACTTTAAAGTTTGTTGAACTCTCATTAATATTTTTTTTGTTATTAGGGCCTGATCTCTGCAATCTAAACTGCCTAAAATCCAATAATAAACTGTAAAAAATCTAAAGGTGACATTTTGATTTTAGACAGTTTGATTATTTCACATTGTAGATTTGAGGTGTGATCTGATATAAGTGCTCATAATATGTCATCAATAACTGAAAAAAAATTGATGTACGTCTTTTGATAATAAAGTTACGTGTTTGGAGATATTTTTAGTATTATCAAAAAACGTAGAATAGTCCAGTTGCCAGTTATTAACAACAACAAAAAAACATTGTTAAATGTTGAGTACATTATTAGATAACCTTGGTTGTAGATTGCAGAGATCTGGCTAAACTAGGCTTAGGTAATCATAAGGCCCAGCGGACATCACAGCAGAATAGGATGCACAGAAACTATAAATCAACCTTTTTATTAATGAGATTTTCGATTGTTTTGTTTATTAATGGTGCCAACGCTGGGTCTTCACCAGAGGTTGTTAAAACGTAGCTATTTAATTATATTTTTTTCTTTTATAAACTTATGATGATTTTCTAACTTTGTGATTTCAAATCATAGACATTCCAAGATGATTTTTGCCAATTTTTTGAAGGCTGAACGCAAGTCTGACAAAAATGAGTACTTATGACGTACTTTAAAAATCGATACTTAAGTTTTTTTCGAGTAAGTACAATGCACTTTTTGCGATTAGTTATATATATCATTTTATAGGTAATTGTTTAGTGTGTTGTTTTTGTTTGCAGTTTTGCACATTTATGAGTTAAAGTAGGTTAATATTATTCATGAAAGTTTTTAATTGGCGTAGGTACTATGTTTACGGACCTTTATATCCTGCCCTGAAGTCCCTCCTATACTCATTTTTCTAAAAAAAGATCACCTAACAACGCATATCCTAGCCTAACGTCATCGTTATTTTATACCTCACACCACATAGTATAGTTGTTGTCTATTATTTAATATTAAAATATACAATTTTATAGATATATTTTCATAAATTCAAATGCTCATGGCGTGATTTGTAATTATAAAATCTATCAATATCCTATGTCTTTTTGGCAATATATCTTTAAAATTGGGTGACCCGTTTAAGAACTTATCCAACTTATTAAGTTAACGTCATTGTATTATGGTGTTGCCATTGTCTCAATATTTCACAAATAGGTTTATGGGGCTTCAGTCACAAAACACGGTGTAATGGCTAATTTTTGTTCTGTCATATTCTAAATATTAACTGCATTATATTATTCTTACAGTATGTTTGTGAAGAAATATATATTGCAAATGTAACTAGGAATATATTTAGTTATGGCAATAGTTATTTAATGCAAAATTTACTGCGAATAATTCAAGAATCCAGTTATTTCAATGGTATAAAAACTACTTTCATTACTACAAATTAATTGCCATAGCTAAATTTTTGGTTATGAATTCCTAATGGAAGCTGTAAGAAAGACCTATTCATCTCACTCAATACATTTTGATTTTGAGTGTGAGAGGGATGCAGCTTACTTGATGAATTTATTTGTACTCTAAATGCAATATTGTGTTCATTATGGATTAAAACTGTTGTACTTTGGTGTATCCGTACGGGGTGTGTTTTGGATAATGTGCATGAATTTTATAGGACCGGTAAGTTTTGGTGAGATATATTATGTACTTATAAAAATATTTTTTTACTATTGGATGTACTTATTTGTTCGGGATACTGCAGGATTTTCAAACATAACCTCATCAACATAACTAATCGTTTACGAATTAGATTTTTAACAGTTATCTAACGGAGATTCACATTCATTTTATAACTCGAGTTAAAACTGTTAAGAATCTAAAATGTCGATTCGTGATTTTACATATTGTTGTTTCGAACAAACGTTAACATTTTTTGTCATTGACCTAAAAATTCGTTAAATATTTAAAAGGAACTGTTATTACATTTTATAATTTATTTAAAAGGGATATAATTACAGCACGTGCTGCCTCAAAGTAAGAATGCATGGTTGTTAATGTCACTATGGTTTAGCTTGTAACACAGAGGGCGCGCTGCCTCGCTAGTAAAGTGTTACATTCTCCATAGCACATCGCGGCCGGATACCTACCATTTTCTTTTAAGAAACTTTACATCTTACAAATTTGTATACGGTTACTTCAAACTTAGCTTCGCACTGGTACTTTAATCTTTGTTGCTTGGATGACTACAAAAAATGGAATGCTTAAAATCTAAGCTAACTGTCCACATAGTAAAGTACTGGCGGACTTGCTCAAACGGCTTGGAACTAGTGAAAACGCATCCTATGCTCTTATTTTTAAAGTATCACGGTCAGTAGGAGTGTTGGCAGGCGGTTACTATCTCCTCCAGTCATTATTGCAATCTTCTATATACACAGCTTTCTATTCTCTGCTCTTCTCAAGCTTTCTTTAAACTTTTTATATTCGATGTCTCATCCCGGAATTGTTGGTTAAATCGGGTATTTCAATAAGGTTTAGTGCATGCATGAGATACATTATTTTGTGTGGTTGTTGTCGGTAAAATCTTTGGTGGAAATCGTTGTCAGTACAATATAATGTTTATAAAAGGGATATACTTATAGAAATTAAATTATCAATATATTTCCACTAAAAACAGTAAAGGCAAGTTTAATATTGCAATCGGGTTAAGTATTATTTTCTGTCATCTTCAAGCTATTATTATGTCATTTATTGATAAGACCGGTCATATCGACGTCTAATAAAAAAATATGTATAAAGGCCAATATCTTAATAGGTCGACCCATCAGCACTCATGTAGTCATGAGCTGCATACTGGATTTTAGACAGTCTGAATAAAGTGTCTAAAATCCAATATGAAAATAGATTTTAGACAGTTTATTCAGAACCTGAATCCAATATGAAAATAGATTTTAGACAGTTTATTCAGAACCTGGATCTAATATGAAAATTTGAATAATGACGACTTTTAGAATTTCGAAACACAAAATGCCTACATAAAAGGAATGCTGCAGCTGCACCTGCTGTAGCTGGCTTTTTATAACTTAACTAGTTTTTTTTTATTTGTACCTATTTATATTTTTAGTAGTCATTGCTAAATGTTATTGAAATATCCTCCGTCAGTATATTTAAAATATTTTAGTGACTGGGGGACGTGGTGTGAGGATATTATTTTATGCGCGCATTTTTGGGATCACACTTAGTCTCGGCGGATCAGCAAACAACATTTTTCATGTTATTTGATTAAAAAATTAGCCCGAAATGCGCAATACGTTTATATTGTTGACAATTCTTCCAAATCATATTATGAAGTTCTATATCTAAAGTTAGTATCTTGAGTTAAAATCATTTTATATTGTCTCGTTAGATTTATGATTATGTTAGTTGGTTAATTTTAGTTTAAAATATAAATAAATCAGTAATTTACGTGTTAGAATAACATTGCGAGTTTTCTCTGGTTTGTGGTTGTGCTATACGTATCTTTCGTTCTATATTGTAGAAAGAAATACATTATTATCTAAGTATTTTGTGAAGGAAGGGTATATATATATATATATATATATATAATATATACTAACATACAACGCTTATATTTTCAAAAGGCCTTAAGTGTAATTGTCCCTATATGTGTTTACTAACATTCTGTGGATCATATAATCTTCTGGGTGGCTGGGAGCAAGGACAAATCAAACTGGTAAGTATGTACGTAGATAATTATCATACTAGCAAAATTTTAGATTTAAAAAATATATTTTGTTAGTAAACCAAACTGTATACATCGTTAATACTAACTACTACTTTACTAAGTACCTATATAATTTTTATTGGATTATTTTTAAGTTCAAACAAATATTTACTCTACAGAAGTAAGCAGGTAGGAAAACACTCGACAGTTTTTTTATTTTATAAGTATATAATTTAGGACACATTCACCACACTCATGTATTATAACTTTCCTTCACAATATGTACTAGATACCTAGCACAATCATCCTTCCCCTGGCTCCTAACATAGCTTTATTAACTGTACGTTAGTCTGTGAAATGTATGGGAACAATGATAATCATGGACTTGAGGGGACACATTAAAATGTATCTTCACAGTAAGCACTACTTAAGCTTCGTGATGACTTATTAATATTGAGGGACGGAGCATAACGGGCTAATGTACAACCCGCGCGAGTAATGTACAACCCGCGCGAGTAATGTACAGCCCGCGCGAGTAATGTACAGCCCGCGCGAGTAATGTACAACCCGCGCGAGTAAAAATCAATCTGATAATCGCAACTATCCACATGCCTGTCTCGTTTAGATACAAAATAGTGAACCTGAGGCAGCATACAACATGCGAAAGGTGCCGTTTTCAGATTATTTGTTTATTGGCGCGAGTAGTAGCTGTTTTAGTAAGATCTTCAAGATTGGAAAAGTATAGCTGTCTAATTTAACCTGATTACGTGACGTGTTGAAAGAACCAACATGAATCTAAAATCCAATATGAATATTTGCAAAATACAATATGAATTTTGTCTAAAATCCATTATGAATATGAACAAAATGTTGAGTCAGTCAACTTATATACAATATGAAATAGAGATAAGTTCTTGAGAGTTCTGGACAAATTAAGTTATTCTTAGAAGCCTTACTAAAGACTCTCTTCTCTTTGTTGTTTTGTAACGTGAGTATTCTGTTTTAAAGTAGCAAATAATCAATTCTGGAATTTCTTATGACAGCATTTTAGTCAAACATGCTCCTACCCCTGCATATTCTACATTATGATCTGCTTTGGACAGTGCATGGAAACTACAGGTGACAGAGAACTGTAAGCGTATCAGGAAAGGGAAACAACGCTTAGTGTGTGTAGAAGAAACCAATTTGTGCTTACTTTTATCTATCCTCTTTCTCGAAACTTACAAGTCATAGACGTTTCAACATACGGCGTTGTGATAAAACAACTTATGTTTAAAATGTTATACAGGCTTGTATGGTTGGAGATAGGTCAATTTCATGGGATAAGGTCCGAAACGCCCTTTTAGTGGCTGGGTGTCTGTTTAGTTGTGCCATTGGAGTCCCATCAGTATTTAACCAAAAGGCGTAAGTATTCTGTTCTATCATTGTTGTGGGATCACATGAAAAAAGCTCTATCTTGCTCTTGAATTTATCGCATTTATATTTGTTGCGTCCTCAACTTCGCATTTGTTTAAGTACCTAAGTATATAAATAACTTATTGACGCATGATTGTTAAAGCATTGAATTAAACGCTTAGTCTTAATAAAAGCACCACTTCGTGACTATGTTGACTTTACACGAGTATAATTGAGCACAAAAATTATGTTGATTAAAAAGTATAACTGTAATTAACAAGATGTCGTAATTAAAGGGATTTGAGGTCGCAACAAAAGGTGCTACAGTACTAGGCGTGCATAAGTTTGGTAAAGTCCGCAGCTTGGTGGTTGGAGGCAAGCGACGACGTGTGTAACAAAACAATATCAGAAAATATCAGTATTGGTGTAAGTGCACTGCTTTGGTGGACTGTTAATGCGTTCTGAGACCCTGGTGAGTGTTCATCTTGTTTATTAATATTAATTTTTACATATTGTGTACGTCCTTATTCGACATTCGCACAAAATGCTCAGCTCACAATCTTCCACTATTTACTTACTGTAATCCGAAATGTTAGCTAAGCATTTTCAGAGATATTAATCTACATAGATTTAATATTGGGGGTATCATATTAGTACCATAGTGGGTATGGAATCAACGGGTGGTATATTGGTACAACAGGGTTATAACTATTTTTATGACGTGAGAATATACAGCAAGGCTAATTCATATTTACCTATAGTAATCATTGGTAAAATTAAGCTAGAATGTAAACCTACTCTACACAATTAACAAAAATATAACTATTTTTACAATTTCTACATAGTGTGACTAACAAAAAGATGCATGAGATATTATGTTACAATCGTATGAAAAAACAATTTATCTAATCAACGTTATCTTTCAAATTAACAAGAAAAATAAACTTCTTAACTCGTTTTTTTTTTTTTAATTATATTTTGATAGACACCAAGTGTCCGACTAACCATAGATAAATCATAAATTTATCTATGGACTAACTAAAATCTAAAGTACGTACTTCGAAACAGTGCTACCCAAGCTAACAATAGTGTTGGTGTACCACAGGTCCTCTCACCTACTACTACCCTGCCATGGGTGGTACGCTGCCGCCCCCTCCGCTCGTGTACTGGGGGTACCCAACGCCCCCCGTGTCGCCTGCGCACTACTACCACCCGCCACACCATGCGCAACCTATGGTAAGAGCCTGTTACATTGCAAACATGAAGGACAATAACGCTAGGTCAGTGCGAATCATACTTTGTTAACTTTGAAAACAATGCGAACGTCTTCTTTTATTAAGTTTATTTTCATGAACATACAATTCCTATTTCCTCTAAAATTAACCAACCGAATGATGAAATTAAACGCAGTAACGTTAAATTTTAAACGGGGAAACCATGGCGAAATATTGGGAAAATTACCTCAAAATTTTGTCGATAACAATAGTCATTTTCAACGCTGACTATATTATATCTATAGATAGACCGTCAATGATAAAAAAACTATGATTCAGCCGAAAATTTTTGCTTTTTTGTTTCTACGTTATCTATTGCGGTGATTGCTCGAGAATCAACATGCGGTGTGATGGTAAGCGTCACGCCTGCCAGTACAGTGCCACCACAGATTAGAGATTAGTGTCCCCCAGAACTTTGGATAGCAAAATGCTAGAGCACTTTACTACGGTCGTAACAAGACAAGACCTTGAGAGACAGTGTCCTTAGGACGTAGAATTAGTAACGTAGCTGTAAAATTCACATTTTATTTTTTGAACCGGACTTGTGCCGGAACGCAGTCAGTGTTATTGATTATTGTTTAAAATTGTGCAAACATTCTAAACTTAGGATAGGGAACCCACGCTGGTTCTACAGGCTTTGGCTTACTTTATCCGAGAAATTTGCGTTTTAGGAGAAAATGTTCCTACCATACTAAACCATAACAAAATCCAATAATTCTGTAAAATAAAAAGCTATAAACGAAGTTTATTCTGTGATTAATAAAAATCAGATTTAATGGTTATGGTTTAGTATCGTAGAAACGTTTTCTTCCATAACACAAATTTCACGAAAAATGTAACGCAAAACCCTTTAGAAGCGCGCTCTTAGGCTTATCTGTGTCGTAAGTCATAACGTGAGTTGTCCACTCTGTGTCAGTAGATATTGATGACCTGTCAATTTGTTTTCAGTTGCCAGAAGTAGTGTCAGTCAACGGCGGCTCTCCGATCCCGATCCCTCCGCCCGCCTCGTGTCCTGATTGGCCAATATTCATGGTCAACTAACACCGAACCCCTATCAAGTCACATAACAACCGCGTCACCAAAAAATACGTCACGGACTTTACTAGTAGAAATACTCTCTCTACGAGTAGAAAGAATCATGAAACCAAATGTCACTAAAATACCAATGCGCACAATATTAATGAAACAAGATTAAAATAAAATTACTGTCACCAAATTGATTGACGTCACAAAATATCACAAAATTTAATGTCACGGCGTTTCTTTTCGCAATTTGATATAATGTGTGTGACTTACCTTGTTTGTATTTGATATGTTTTCAAACTATTGCTTGAAAAACTATCGTACGAAGGATGTCAAGAGGTAACACAAGTCAACCAAGACTCAATAAAACAATCTAATTAATTATTTGACAAAACACTGTTAGTTCATTCGTAAGTGATATATTTATATTTGTTAGATAGAAATCATAGGAAACATCGTATCACAACTCTGTAATGATATTATAAAACTTAAGTATGACTTTCATAATCAAAGTAACATAAAATAATTTAGAAATTTTAATTTAGAATTATAGAAACTAATATATTTATGCTCTATGAAGTAATATAACTATACTTATCTATTTTGTTGTTATAGGTGAATTTTGCGTGTATTTTAAGCGAACGTTAAGTTTTAAGAGTTTTTTTAACTTATTTCTTACCTCTGTGATCTATTTACATATTCTTTGAATAATATAAATTTCTTAGAACGGTTATCTATTTTTTAACCTATCTATGTACCTATACTTTATAATATGCTAATTGTCACAATGAAGAAAAACATTCAAAAATATATAAGTATTATTATAAAAATATTTTAATATAATTGCATATATTACATGTATTAACATTGAACTATTTATATTTGTATAGAATTATATGCAGTATATTTTAAGTTAAGTTTTTTTTGTGTAGAATTGTAACATTTAACTATTTTTCATGTTTTGTTTATAAATTTTAGATGGTTCATCACTTTGTTGTCGACTTTAAAATCTTTGATGTATATGAATCTAAAGTTTATTATGTTTAAAACATATTTAATTTAAAGTTAAGCTTTGATAGTCGTAGATAGTAGATTTAATTTAAAGTTAAGCTTACCTTTATCATAATATTTTAATTTGAAACAATGCGGTAATAACCTCAATTAAATAAAATTATAACTTCATCGATAAAACGTCCAAGCGATTTCGTAAAGTTCCTTTTAAACTACTTCAGATTTTCGAAAATTTCGCACATAAATGTTATTTAATGTACTATGTACAATTAAATTATAAATGTAAACAACGAATGTATAACACAGTGATATACTAACTATAACGGTGCTGTTGTTGATTAATTTCGTAATTTTATAAACCAAATATATTATAAAACGTTTTGATCACTTGCTCGATTAGCTTGTAAGTCGAAGCTCAATTAGTTTACTATTATTATAATATAAATACATATAATAATATACAAAACCATATATAAATATGCCATAATTTAAGTTTAGATATTATTGCTGCGTGAGCTTTTTGTAAAGTGTGCTCACAACAATATACAAAATGTGAGTGTTACTGCTCATGGCTGCTTCTTTTTGCTCATATTTAGTTTTAAAAATATTGTTAAAAATTATCAAGCCAACTTTATAGCAAAAAATTATTTTTTATTGTAAAATGAGAAATTTAGATTAATAATATTTTACGATGTTGATATCAAAGTTTGAATCATCTTGCCCAAAAGAAAGGCCAGTAGATTCTAAGGCAATAAGTTTGGCTTGATGTATTTTGTTAGAACGTTATGATTGTGTTATTGTTTGTCATAAAAATGACCAATTTGTTTAATATCTAATATAGATTTGAACCAAATACCGTTCAATCTAATCTCGTAGCACTAGAGATATATTAATTTATGGGTAAGAACTTCTCTTTGGGATCTTTGACTCAGATAAATAAATAATCAAAGAACTTAATATAAAGTGACTATCGTTTAAAATAAAATAATGATCCCAATAATAGTTTATTTAATTTTCTGTCGGATCATGTGACTATCTTATTATTTGTTTAAAAAATAAAGCCAAAAAACTAGATTTATTATGGCAGATATAAACAAAAAAACAATAAAAATATTCAAGCCCCTTACTCTACAGGAAATGTAGGATTAAATATCAATATACTTAAAAAATATTTATTTCTAGAAGAATTAACAATAAAAAAATGGGTCCAAAAACTATTAGCCCTTAGATAAAAAAATGCTTTATAAATTCGGAGATGATAGCCGTTTAAATGTTTGAGAATGGAAGATTCGACCGCAAATCAGTCACGATCTCTAAAGAATTATAAAGAATTTTAAAAGACCTCACAATAATATAGAATTACTTAGATTATAGTTTAAAATTATTGTACTATCTAGATACTACCTACTATTCAATAATTAATCATAATTTGTATTGAAGAAAACAACAAAATCGAAATGTCTTCCAATAAGTACTATAGAAAATAATTATTTACCTATGTAGTTGGTCACAAAATGTTGTTATTACATTATTTAGTGAAATGTATTAAATTTAAAATACTTATATATTGTTTGAAATAGATTTAAAAATTAGAAATTTGATTTTTTATATACTGCTGCTGCTTTATTTGAATACTTATTCATATATAAGATTAGATTATTTAGGAATTAGATCATTTGAAACACACCGATTGTTAATGGGATTTAATTGTTGAATTCTTCAACTTGACCGGTGAACGCAATGAATAACTGCACCTACTACTTAATGTTGCATGTTATTAATGCATGTAATAATGTAGTATATACCAAAAACAAAATCGTTTAATAAACTACATCTCTCCATAACATCCATCCATCGAACTTTTATCTTTATTAAAGCTACGGGATTTTCGAATTTGTAAATTTTCAAGATGTAAGTATTTATAACCTCGGCATTTGGTGTGTTTCGATATTAGTTTATATTGAATTATCTAAACCATGACAAAGACAAAATATGCTGACAAGAATATATATTAGATAAATATTATGTATTTAGTTACCTACATAAACATTTTAAACATTTTCAATCGTAAACAATCCTAAGTTTAAAAAAAATTAACGCTTAGTTATATTGAGCAGCAACTGCTTTTTTCATTTGTTTTTTTTTCTCTAGGTAATATATAGTTATTATAATACATCTATCTACAAAAATATTTTACGGTATATTTAATATATTTTTAATAATGTGTCATTACAATTTTGTTACTTTTATACTTCAAATTTTATTTTAGTCTAGTATCCAGTGATATTCTCTTCAAAATGATCTATCATATATTGTTACCTAAATGGTTATATAAATCAGACGGAATTCCAAACCTTCGTACATACTTTATATCGTATAATATTGATACATTAAAAAAAAACCAATAATTTTAGACAAAACTGTTTGAAGTCATATCAATCGTCACATTACGTAGTAAATGTTTTTTTGTAATTTTATCATATTTCATCAGATCAGCAACTTTTTAAATTAAGAATAATAGGTAAAGCACGGCCGCGATAGACAGATAAACAGATAGCGCTGTCGTGCTCGCACATAATGTGCGACAGCGACGGCAATACACATGTATGCGCGAGCGAAAGAGACAAGTAGTGACGGGTAATCGTACGGAATCATGTCTATATTGCAGAATCATGTCTAATCAAAATTGGTGGACATATTGGATTTGTGACACTTGTAATTTTGATGATTATATTGAAATTAAAATAATATGTACATTTCCGTCTTATAAATTTCTGTTATTTTTATAGGTCTGTTGTAGAAAACCTTAAATTAAAGTGTATTGCTTAATTCTAGAGTAGGTAATATTAGTTTTAATATAGAATGTGCAATTTTAGCAAATATAGACAAATCAGATATTTAACGCCAAAATATGTTTGGTTTAGATACAAAGTAGTGAATGTTCCAATTTAAATAAATAAATTTAAGTAAGTTAAATTATTGCGTTTCATTTTTAATCCCCGACGCAAAAAGAGAGTGTTATAAGTTTGAATCCTTCATCAGTCTGGGCTTCGTAGCTCCTAGTAAGACCAATTTCAATGCGTTTTTTATATGTAAGCTTGAGTTGGCGAGATTGTTCGTAGATGTGTGGTCGGACCTTCAGAGTGAGGTATTATAAAATGATCTAGTTTGCGATTCACTAGTGAGACCTCTAGAGGCGAGAGAGTTATAAGAAAATTATATTAGGGAACCTAGTTTCTAACTACCTACTGAGACCTCTAGACGAGAGAGTTATAAGAAAATTATATTAGGGAACCTAGTTTCTAACTACCTAGTGAGACCTCTAGACGAGAGAGTTATAAGAAAATTATATTAGGGAACCTAGTTTCTAACTACCTACTGAGACCTCTAGAGGCGAGAGAGTTATAAGAAAATTATATTAGGGAACCTAGTTTCTAACTACCTACTGAGACCTCTAGACGAGAGAGTTATAAGAAAATTATATTAGGGAACCTAGTTTCTAACTACCTACTGAGACCTCTAGACGAGAGAGTTATAAGAACATTATATTAGGGAACCTAGTTTCTAACTACCTACTGAGACCTCTAGACGAGAGAGTTATAAGAAAATTATATTAGGGAACCTAGTTTCTAACTACCTACTGAGACCTCTAGACGAGAGAGTTATAAGAAAATTATATTAGGGAACCTAGTTTCTAACTACCTACTGAGACCTCTAGACGAGAGAGTTATAAGAACATTATATTAGGGAACCTAGTTTCTAACTACCTACTGAGACCTCTAGACGAGAGAGTTATAAGAAAATTATATTAGGGAACCTAGTTTCTAACTACCTACTGAGACCTCTAGACGAGAGAGTTATAAGAAAATTATATTAGGGAACCTAGTTTCTAACTACCTACTGAGACCTCTAGACGAGAGTTATAAGAAAATTATATTAGGGAATCTAGTTTCTAAATACCTACTGAGACCTCTAGACGAGAGTTATAAGAAAATTATATTAGGGAACGTAGTTTCTAACTACCTACTGAGACCTCTAGACGAGAGAGTTATAAGAAAATTATATTAGGGAACCTAGTTTCTAACTACCTACTGTGACCTCTAGACGAGAGAGTTATAAGAAAATTATATTAGGGAACCTAGTTTCTAACTACCTACTGAGACCTCTAGTCGAGAGTTATAAGAAAATTATATTAGGGAACCTAGTTTCTAACTACCTACTGAGACCTCTAGACGAGAGAGTTATAAGAAAATTATATTAGGGAACCTAGTTTCTAACTACCTACTGAGACCTCTAGACGAGAGAGTTATAAGAAAATTATATTAGGTAACCTAGTTTCTAACTACCTAGTGAGACCTCTAGACGAGAGAGTTATAAGAAAATTATTAGTGGCTCTCTGAGCTGTAGACCTCGCGAGAACAAACTTTTTTGCAAACCATCTAGCGTTGCACAGTAGCGCCATCTAGTTACCTTATAGTAAAACTAACATTAATAACCTAAAAGTGAGCAATTTACTGCATTTTAAGATCCTCATCAGATCTTTACCAAATTTTTATGAGACCAATTGAAAGTTTTAAGTTCCTACCTTTCAAATAAAAAAGAACCATCGAAATCGGATCTAATAAGGCGGAGATATCCAGTAGCCCTCTTTTTGGTGCGTTTTTGGAAAACGCACTCGTCCATAGGTTAATAGTTCAAAATTATCTATTACCAAACTTTGTGTTGTGTCCCTAACATAAATAACATGAACTTTAATAAACCCAGAACTCATTTTTCACCCTCTTAATCCGGCCCATTCGTAATATCCTTTCGTAACTGTCGCCTACAGCCTATACGATACTAACAGGCAAAATTTCAGCGTTGTAAGGGTTTAGTTTAGTGAATGGCATATCGCTTTTTAAATGTAGATTAAAACACTTTTAATTACTCACTGAATTTTTGACACTTTTAATTACTAATCGGTTAGGTACTAACACTCCACATTTTGAGATAATTTAACGTTCATTTCATCATCATCATCATCATCATGTCAACCTTTAGAAGTCCACTGCTGAACATAGGCCTCCCCCAAAGAGCGCCATGACGAGCGATCCTGTGCCACCTCCATCCACCGACTTCCTGCGATGGCTACAATGTCGTCGCTCCCCACACTTCGCTTGCTTATTTGATTTTGAAAACTAACGGAATCAAAGTCAACGGAAGTGAGTGACAGTGATAACTCCTCGACAGACAACGAAGTGACTGTGCAGGCCGAACATAGTCGAGCGCCGCAATCGCCGCCCACTGGGCCGCCCGCGCCACGCACGCGTCGTCAGTTGCGTGCTGACGTTCGTAGCGCTCGTCGCGGCTTGTCGGCATAACACTCCCAGATGAAGGACTTCAAAATAGTCTGAAACTGGTCGGAGTATTTCCGATCTTGTTTTTCGTGAGTTTTTAGCCGTTTTATTTATATTTATTTCGCTTGCTTGTTCGTGTTCGCCATTCGAGAACCTTTATTCCCCAGCGGTTCTTGGTTTTGCGAACTATATGGCCTGCCCATTGCCACTTCAACTTGCAAACTCTGAGAGCTATGTCGGTAACCTTCGTTCTTCTACGGATTTTCTCATTTCTGATTCTATCACGTAGTGAAACACCGAGCATAGCTCTCTCCATTGCACGCTGTGCAACTCTGAGCTTTTGTATGAGACCAATAGTTAGCGACCACGTCTCAGTGCCGTATGTCATCACTGGCAACACGCACTGATTATAAGCTTTCGTCTTGAGGCTCTGCGGTATCTGCGACGAGAAGTTATGGCGTAATTTCCCGAACGCTGCCCATCCGAGTTGGATTCGTCGGTTGACCTCTTTGTCGAAGTTGGATCTACCCAGTTGGATCGTCTGACCCAAGTAGACATAGTGATCAACAGCTTCGATAATATCGTTCCCAACATAAACCGGCATGGGTACGACATGGGCATTTGACATGATGTTTGTCTTGCCCATGTTCATTTTAAGACCCACCTGTTGGGAAACAATATTGAGGTCACTGAGCATTGTGCTTAGGTCTTCCAGGGTTTCAGCCATGATGACTATATCATCACCAAATCGAAGGTGAGTGATGTATTCGTCATTGATCCGAATTATAGAATTCAAATCAAAATTATAGACGTGGCTCCGCAGCGAAATGGGCCTATAATTCTTCAAAAGGGTTTTATCACTTTATTAAGCTGTTTGAGAGCCATTCTGATCTCGTATAGGCTGACGTCCAGGATATCTTTGGTATAATGTAGGGTCAAACGGGCTCTTGCATCGCTAGTCCTTCTAGGAGGACTACGCGATGAGGTGTATAATAGTCCATAGATCTTCCCGAGCTCACTCAAAATCTCTGGCTTCGACGAAACGATGCTGCCACTGTCGGTTTTCAGCTTCGTCAACAGGCTTTGCCCAATAGACAGATCTCTTGCGAACACTTTGGAGCCCTTGTTCTGCTCTATTGCGTTCTTAATACAAGTAGTATTATAGGAACGCAAATCGTGTCGCATCGACTTGGAGATCTGTTTATTAAGCAAGCTGTAACTCGACATATCCACTGAAGACTGAACTGAAGCCTCATCTCAGCTCGTTCTGCCATAAGTTTGAGTGTATGCTCAGAGAGTTTCTGTGTTCTTTTTTGCGGGGGGTCTTAAAGAACTCCGACCCGACCGCGTGGACTATTTCCACCAGCCCGTTATTTAGTTCTTCCACTGTATCGCATTCGGTAAGGATTTGGAAGCGATTTTGGAGCTCCAACTGAAAGCTCTCGGGGTTTTGGATTTGGGCAGGACTTGGGCGAAGAGTAGATCTCATCAAACGAGACCTCTCCAGCTTCACGTTGATATTCAATGAGCCTCTTACCATGCGGTGATCACTGCCGGTCTTAACCCTGTTGATCACAGAGACATCATTGAATATATGCCGATTGGTCGTGAAATGAATGAAATCTATCTCGTGCTTATGACCGCCGGGGTGCAGCCACGTCCATTTCCTGGAGAGGCGCTTCTTGAAAAAGGAGTTCATCATAAAGAGTCCCTCCTTCTCCATGAAGTCGGCCAATCGCTGACCCCTCTGGTTCCGCTGTCCAAATCCAAACTGCCCCACTCTCAGTTCATCGCCATTCCTCATGCCCAGCCGTGCGTTGAAGTCCCCCATCACCACTGTGAAGTGTGTTTTCGGGGCATGTATGGCATTAGAAATGTCATCATACATAGCTTCCACTTCATCGTCCGGGCGTTTCGAGTGTGGGGCGTACACCTGTATGACCTTCAACGAATACCGTTCGGTAATTCTGAGTATAAGGTATACCACTCTGCTCGAAACGCTTTCGATCTTCACAATGTTGTTGACGAGGAACTTGTGGACGAGAAACCCGACACCATGTTGGGACTGCTGGTCGCCCTCCCGGTAATAGAGTAAGTTGCCGGAGTTGAGGGTCATCGTATCCTCTCCCTCTCTTCGGACTTCTGATAACCCTATAATACCCTAGCGCAACTTACTTACTACTTCTTCGAGCTCTACAACTTCTCATCGGTCCTCAAGGTGCGTGCGTTATAAGTTGCCAGGTTCAGAGGTCGTGGGGGTTGGTAGCTGGGTCTCTGCCGGAGATTCTTAGCACCCCCTGCTCCGCCGTTACCATGGCTGCTACCGGTGCCAGGAATAACGGAGTCGCCGGGGACTGGGGGCCGTCTTTTTGGTGTCTATCATATTAGGGGGGGGGGGGGGGGGTTTGCCATAGTCACCACGCTTGGCAGGCGGATTGGTGACTGCAGTGTAGCAAATGTGCTCGGGGGACGCTGCTGCCCATCTTCCGGTGTATAATCTTTTAGTCCCCTCTTACGACATCCACGGGAGGATTGGGAGGGGTCTTATTCTAAGCCGAGACCGCCACGGCATCATTCCATCATACGTTCAATCAATTTCACTCAACTTGTCCCCGCACTATGTCTTCTACCAAGACGATGGCGTCGTAAAACTGTCGCTAATCTGTCGCAACTGGTAGTTCATTTGAATCAAAATTATACAAAATTACAAGCACATATGCAGCAACCAATTAAAATGGACCACGTGGACACCACACTGTACCACACGACGATACCATTTTATGGAACACTTTTCTGTGCAGCTATACTTATTTCCTTAACCATTATACGGAAATACGGCCTGTGCACGAAACGAGATGGAACTAAACCCCAATCTGATGATAAGATTTCACCTGAAAACCACCCCTACGAGGATCCTGAAAAACTTAAAGGCCATACTTCAAAGCCAGCAACATTTTCTCTCAGAGTGCTCAAATAGTTGCTGATTTGAGGGTGGTGGGCAATCTACCTACACTAAATTTGCCTAGAATGCACTTTCTACGTAAACGGTCGCTGTGACCTCAATAGAGCGATGGCGTACGTGACTGCGCAGATTGCTGATGCAGCAGCACCTTCGCCCCGCGGAAGCCTTCAAGCCTAAGCTACCTATTCAGCGGCTTCACTTCGGTACCCACTTCGTCCGAACATAGACTAGTTTCATATTATAAAATAATTGTAATTTCTATATTAATTAAATTTATTTGAAATCTTTTCGGTTTTTTTAAATCCTCCGGCAGCGACCTCCATAATTAGCATGTATAACACTAAACACATAAATAACTCTTACTTGTGATACGAAATATCGTGTTCCCGTAAGTTTGATGTTGCTGATCGCCTTCTACACAAAAATACCGCACAATTCACCATTTTCACGGAGCTCTGCTTTGCGACACGAAACGATACCGAATGGCCGCGGTCGTGAGTGAAATAGTTTTATATAACGTGAATGGTCAATTCGTGCCATATGGCCAGCAGAGGGGTACGCCTTGCATTAACATCTCCATTGGATATATGCTCGAAGATCTAGTGGGACCTCTATAGCCGTTGACCGACAACTGTTCTAAGTATAACACTAACGCAGAGGTTAATTCTGAGACGTTAATTTTTTTGGATCATATAAAATGTATGTAAATGCCAGAGAAAAACAAATTGCAGGCTCTAAATAAAATACTTGATAAATTAGTTGGACATTAATTAGATTAGTTTATCTAGATCACAATACCTGCTTACAAAATGTAAGGAACTTATATCTCCCATTTCCTAAAATAATACTATAGAATAAAACTTGAAAAATTCTTCTGTAAACATTTTCAAAATATAACCAAATTAAAAAAATATAAAATGAATAATAAAAATAATGACACCACTTCTATTTGGTACAGTTATGACGTAGGTAATGTGTAGTTGTAGGTTGTAGGCAACATGTGAAGCACTTTGGTTTCTTGCATTGATAACAAAAAATCCTCGGGGAGGACTAATTCCCGTGCAAGTGAGAGCAGAAAAAACCTGGGACCACCAAAAAACACCCAGAACAGCCACCGCCTATATTTTCCTAATTTACTACGAGTATAAAGTACCTACTTGTGCTATTATTTATTCTGTACACATAGTACGAGTTCTTATAGTTTTCGAAAACGAAATGTAGTTCCGTTTCCGAACTGCAGTTAATGTATGGAACACATTAACTGCAGTTCCTGCAAGTTTCCGCTAGAGGCGCTCCAAGTAAATGTATAGAACTAAACGAAACTACATTTCATTTTCGAAAACTACTTAACTACTAACTAAACGTACTAAACCCCCGTGTGCCTAGACGTTGACACCGCTGACACAATTGAGCCGTTCTTACGTCTGTGACACGGCGATGATCCCATGACGGACATACTTATTTATTGACTAGCTGTGCCCGCGGCTTTGCCCGCGTGGTCATTTCATTTAAAAGTAGCCCACACGTTTTATTCCAGGACCAAAAGCCAAACCACCACCAGACCAGTTGTAGGTTTGGTCCAGAGGACCAGGAGGACCAGGACCAAACCTACAAAGTACAATATTATACTACATTTCTTCAAAATTCGTTCAGCCGTCAAATAGTTTTTTATCTATTGCTCGGCATCTAATCATCGGAATAAGGCACTGCCTTGCCTTTTTATAACGCATATTCTGTGAAGTACGGCACTCCGTACTTCACAGAATATGCGTTATAACACACTTGCACTTCTATGACACTTCATAGAAGTGCACGTATTGCAATGAAATGAACGCATATAATAAAATATGAAATAAACGCTAGAATAAACGCACCGCGTTCCACTGCAAGGCAGTGCGTGCAAGGCCTAAGATACCAAGTACCCCAGTTTTCAAATCAGTCGCAAGGGCTTGAGAGCAGGGCCTGGATTCTGTATGACCATTCACGCCAATTCCACGCCACCTGCGTGGAATTGAATTACGCAACCAGGTTTTTAAACCAGGTTTTGGCTTGTAAGTACGCCGCCCTGGTGCGGACCCGCAATACTTGCAAGACTTTCAAAGTATTTTACTCACCAACTCACTCTTTCGCCACGTCCGCACCTACATACTCGGTGGCGGGTTCGGCTGAGTTCGGCCGCACTCGGCCAGCCGGGTCACAACAACCTAGGTGGCTGATAGGTCGCTCAAAAAACTTGCAAAGCTTCGAAGTTTTTTTAAGCAAACGCAATTGTGCTCTTTATTTACATAAGCGCACGGGTCAATTTCCTATGCAAGTATTTTTTACTTTCAAGGCTTCGGTTTACAAAGCACTTGAAAGTATTTTGAACCCTGGTTTTTATAATGAAAGATTCATGACATGAATGAGTTAAATTTATTTTTTTAATTAATAAATTACTATTTTACTATAAATAATTCGCTTAATTTCACTGCGCGTTTTACAACTTAAGTCGACTTATTCTATCAAAAAACACAAAAAATATCTAAATACGTTTTAAGAGCCTTTAGGGACCATAAAGTAAAAAAAAGAAGAAAACGTGTTGTTCGAGTTCATTCAACGTTTAAACCACTTCGTAACAAACCGCTTGCGTGTTTTAAGGGTAGACAACGCCATCTAGTTTAAATGAAGTAACTTGTTATCATGAACGTCTTGTTATTGAGTAGAGAAAATTATCTGCGAAGGTAAGGTGGCACAGATTAGAGAGTAATTAAGGTGGTGCGGTAAATTGGATGGGGCATTAAGGGATTCAAGGGTCGGTCATTATTATGAGGTCCATACGAACAAATTTTAATGCAACGAAACATTGTGTTCTTAGTACAAATTATTTTTTAGGATGTTTCACAGAACGACGTACTTACTGGCACTTTAACTGGCTCTTAATAATTACCTACCCTACCTACCTACTTTTTGAGCTTTTTCAACACGATATGAGGATTGATTTGAAAAAATAAAAGTTTTCTATACTTTCTCTGTGAAGAGCAACACATGTACCTACCTCTGTATGTACACATTTCAATACCGACAACTAACAATTTTGCCAGTAAGACATTATGAAGAAACCTCCGATATAACTATATAATTATGTAGGTACGCAGGTAGTACATTATAATATCTCAATGGAAGAAACAATCGATTTTGAAGTTCATCTCAATTAAAATTTTCAAAAAATATTTAATTTACAGATTTAGCCCAGTTACAGTTTTATTATAGTATAGATAGATATCAAGGAAAATGTAAAAAATAACGCATAAATAATGTAAAAATCTTTTAATTATGGAGCAAAACATTTCTACAGCGCGTGATTTCGATCCACGTACGTTTGGATTACGCACCCATGCATCTGTCCAACTGGGCCAGTGAGCCTCGTAGCAGAACGACGAAATTCGGTACCAGTCTAGTCGTAAACGGATGTATGATCATCATTAAATTTAACACAACTTAGGACACATAGGCTGCAGGGACCTTTTAATTTTTCGGGATAAAAAGTATTCAACATTTTAACACATTATATAAACTTTGACTGTGCCAAGTTACATCAAAATCCGTCCAGTAGTTTTAGCTTGATACGTGTTATTTTAAATAACTTTCTACCCCTATCCTGCGGGAACCGTTGATTTTTCCGGGATAATAAGTATCCTAAATGTTACGTACGTCTGGATTACGCACCCATGCATCTGTCGAACTGGGCCAGTGAGCCTCGTAGCAGAACGACGAAATGCGGTACCAGTCTAGTCGTAAACGGATGTATGATCACTTTAAATTTAACACAACTTAGGACCCATAGGCTGCAGGGACCTTTTAATTTTTCGGGATAAAAAGTATTCAACATTTTAACACATTATATAAACTTTGACTGTGCCAAGTTACATCAAAATCCGTCCAGTAGTTTTAGCTTGATACGTGTTATTTTAAATAACTTTCTACCCCTATCCTGCGGGAACCGTTGATTTTTCCGGGATAAAAAGTATCCTAAATGTTAATCCAGTACATCAGCTATGATTCTGCCAAGTTGCATCAAAATCAGTCTGGTAGTTTCAGCGTGATGCGTGTTCAAAGAGACAGACAGACAGACAGACAGACAAAAAATAAAAAAATAACCTTTTTGCACTCCATATCGGTTTTGAAGTTTATCTCAATCAAAATTTTCAAAAAATATTTAATGTACAGATTTAGCCCAGTTACAGTTTTACTATAGTATAGATAACAATATCGTTACTGTCTTTTTAAGTAATAGGTACACAATATATACCTAGGTACATTTCAACAATGAAAACAATGAAACATACAACTTGTAAAAAATATATAATAATAGTATATAATATACTTACATCAATAAAATGTCAAAAGGTTCAAATAAAGTTATTGATCATTTAAATAAATCATCTAATGAAAAGAATGTCTGCATGACAAGCCATTTTTTCATTAGATTCTTGTAGGAATAACTTCAGGCACTTCGAAACACAGGGACTTCGAATAACTTCAGGCAGCCGGTTGTAAACTGCCGGTGACATGAACCAACTGTAATGTCTTAGTAAGCCGGCGCGGGACCGCCATAAGATGATGCGCGTTCCGCGTGCAGTATCACCACCGAGCCTCGGGTACTCATTCAGTTCCTCATCGGAACAAAGGTTTTTGCAGGTGTGTCTTGTGGCACTCGCAACATAGCCGGCACTGCTCTTTTTTGCATCTTGAAAACGCGTTCCCAATCGGCTGCGCGTCCCCAGAACTCGATGCCGTACTGTATGAGTGAGTGCACAGATTCGTAATCAATTACAGTTCCGGATCATCTCACGCCACAGTGAGAAACAAGCGCGACCAACCTTTTCGCACAGCTTATCAATATGACATAACACGAGGTATTATAAAATGATAGTAACCTAGTTTCTAGCTACCTACCTAGTGGGACCTCTAGAAAGAGAGGTATTATAAAATGATAGTAACCTAGTTTCCGACTACCTAGTGGGATCTCTAGAGAGGTATTATAAAATAATAGAAAGTAGAAACTTTCTTTCTGATTCCCTAGTGGGATAGCTAGGTTTACTATTGTTTTTTAAATTAAATAAAACTAAACAAAAAATGTATCATTTCGATTTATTCTTACGTCACCACAAATAGTATGACACATTTACAGGATGGATATCTTACCGTACATCTAACAAATTCATTATACAATAATGTGGAACTCTGCTCGGATTAATATAGAAAATTCTGTATTATCTACAAAAGCCTAAAGAAAATAAAGTATTTGAAAATACACCTATGTTTATCTTCTGGATGATTTTTAAAACCAGTATCCTATTTTTAACTTATAGAATTTAAATTACAAAAAAAATATACACTTGTTTAGTGTAATTATCTGAAATTGAGACAATCTGCAAACGCATCACGTAGGTACATCCAGTTTTCATGATTCAGTCATATTTTATTCACAATTCCTTTTCTATATTATCCGAGAGGCGTTCAAAACGTGTTACTGGAAAGTACAGGCATGAGGCATGATTCTGATTATAAGTAGATGTTTTACATACGATTGCTGTGTATAACTGTGTAAACGACATTTCAACAATTAATACGAAACCACGTGTTCAGAATCGTCAACGAATTGTAAAAAAACGCGATGTTGAACATAAATGACAGCAGGTCGGCAGTCAATGGCATCCGCGTATACACAACTCTCGCAATGCCACCCAGACGCCGTAAAACCTTGGTAAGGTTAAGTAGATATGGCAAACGATTCTAATCAGGCTATTTCAAATGTCTCTTCTACATTTACACCGAATATAGTACACCTTTCACACCTAAAACCAATTCTAAGGGGCGAACAAGACAAGAATTGATCTCACAATCGTTTAAAAATACGGAAAAACGCAGCTTTAGTCATTTGGCAGGAATAAAATTGTTCGTCAAAGAAAATTATATCCTTGGGCTACACTAATATTAGACTTAATAAAAATAAAAAAGCATCCAAAAATCATGTAGACCCCCACACTACGTTCACAACCACCTAATCTGATCACAGTTAACTTACATGTTCATTTAACACTACACATTACAATTCATTTTACCAGAGTTAGAGGCTATCAAATTTTGCTTGGTACAAAAATGCTGAAGGAGAAAACTTTACCAAATATCGTGCAGACGTACAATGGATAGAACTCCATTGTATTGTTAGGCAAATAGCCTACAGCAGCACGTGGTGTCAGCTGAGCGCTATTTCTTTAAACTAACATCGAATATGCATTGGAACATCCCCGTTCGCCCACTGAACTCCATAATAACATAACGCTGGACTGGCTGGATCCTTCAAAGTGACATTTATTATCTGTGTGTTAATTTGTAGCACTGTCTACCGAGTTGTTGGCGAAGCTACTCGAAGCTTTTAACTCCACAGTAGGATATATCGGTGATTCGACTTCGAGTTTTCCTTTCACTAATTTTAGTTTCAATAACTTCCGCTTCGGCCGAAAAGAGGGCGTTGATGTAATCTCATTTTTTGTGGGTGTATTTTATGGTTAAGATATCCTGTAACACATTATTTATACAATATGCTATTTTTGTTCGTGCCGAATTTAGTCAGAGGAGGTAAAAACTATTTATTTTTTATTTTTCTTCTATTTATTCAAACAAGAACGAGAACGGCTTACATCGGAAAATAAAATAAGACACAAAAATCTCCTCTGCCAACCATTTCAGCATCCTTGTGTTATAGAGTTCATTCGTCGCGGCGGATACACTTGTAGTACCTACCATTTTATTTTTAACATAAAGGAGCCTTTTGTATAGAAACTCCTTTTTAATCTGAAGTTTGAAACTTCTCGTAACCCCGCGTTTGCATAAACATGTATAAGCGTCTCTCTTGCACCATAGAATGAACTCTTTTGAGTAAGAGAGATACAAGATCACGTACAAGTTGAGACGGTGTAAACGCTGGGGAAAGAGTGACAAACAATACGCAGACATATCTATGACTTATAGGACGATATAGTAGAATCTCTATCTACGCAAATCTGGTTAAAGAATCACACATTAAATTTATACACCGTCATTGAAATATAAAATACATCTGATTTCTAATGTAGGCACAGATACTACTAATAAATACGCCGCTAGTTGCAAGAAGTCACTAACGCCACCTATTAATCAAACAAGAGAAACTCGCGACTTTTATCCATTGGTTCCCATTTCATGACTACAAAAGGATGTGTTGTGTTTAAAAGCCACTTTCAATTTCAGTCGGGCATTGGTCGTGGTCAACTTCCTCAGTTTTCCTGGGTAGACCATGTGCACTTTTTCTTACCCGTGGTCCACCTCAGTTCACCTTGGTAGACCATGGGCACTTTTTCTTGCCCGTGGTCCACCTCAGATCACCTGGGTAGACCACGGGCACTTTTTCTTGCCCGTGGTCCACCTCAGTTCACCTTGGTAGACCACGGGCACTTTTTCTTGCCCGTGGTCCACCTCAGTTCACCTGGGTAGACCACGGGCACTTTTTCTTGCCCGTGGTCCATCTCAGTTCACCTACCCAGACCAGCTGTCAAATTTAAAAGGTAAGGCTAATAACTCTGAAACTAACGATCCTGGCCTAGTAAATCGTTCTATAGTAGCCGTGGTAAAGAAAACGGTACATATTTTTTTTTGCTTTTTCCCTATTCCCCACCGATTGGGACGGTTTGGTAAAGATTTCGGGAATAATTCTGTATTTTTTGTGAATTTGTAAGTTGTCATTATTAGGTAATTTTTTTGCGTTGTTTAACAATGTACTTTTTGATCATGGGCAATAGATATTTTTTTATTCCTCTTATTTATCGTTAGGGTGAACCACGGACAAGAAAAAGTGCCCGTGATCCACCCAGGTAAACTGAGCAGGTGGACCACAACCAATGCCCGATTTCAGTTTGTAGTATTTATAAGCTCCGACGCGCGAAAAGAGAGGGGTGTTATAAGTTTAGGATGTGTATTTGTGTGGCATCGTAGCTCCCAAACGAATGGACCGATTTTGATGCAGTTTTTTCTGTTTGAAAGCTGTGATGTGATCGAGATGCATCTCAGCTATATTGGGGGTGTCGGGGGATATATAAATTTTTAATTTGTGCTTGATACCATATTTTTATTAACTATCTTTCTTGTCTGTTTGTCTGCTTGATTCAAATTCTGGAATTCATTTTAAACGAACTTGCCGATGAGCTAGGGACTTGAAACTTTAAACATAGCTCATAACTGAACTACAAAGCAAAACACGCTTTCTTCTCTGCTTGTCTGCTCAATTCTAATTTGTACAAAAACGTTTTTTTTTTATTGATATTTGACGTAATATGTTGTCATTTTAAAAGTGCAATAAAAACGTTTCGACTTTCTGCTTTCCAGGGCGCCAAGTCTAATAAAGTAATTGTTCTCATAGATTGTTTATTAATTTTCGCTTTTACGTTGTACTTCAATGGTTTTTCATTTCCCGTTTTTTTTTTATTTCGATTTATAAATTTCGATAAAAACGATTGTTTACATTATCGGCAAATGAAATCCCATTGGAGTATAATATCAAAAGTGTTAAAAGCGAAAGTTTTGCTACAGTTCATTAAAATCTGCTTATGAACAATTGTGGGCCTGCGCTCGCGTATCCTCGAGCTAAAGAAAAACGTAAACAACAGTGGCAACATTTTAGTCACTACAGGTCAGTGACATCTCGCAAGTTTTTTTTAAATATACTTACTCATAATAAGTGAAGTCAAAACCATCAATATCGATGTGATAGTCTACACATAAAAATAGTACGTTATTGAGCATACAAATAGCTCATTTTTAGTCAGTTTTCAAATGATTAAAAATCCTAACCTGTTAAATGATTTCTAGACGATATTTTTATAGTTTATAATTGGAATGCTTTTGGGTAATTTGATGAGCCGTTTAAGCATAAAAAACATCGGATTAGTACAAAAATAAAAAGGAATCTTAATTTTAGATTAATGATTTTTACAACGTCACACATTGCATATAGACCGTGATTACTTATAATTTAACGATATACACTAATGTACTTACTAATCATAGAATTAAACGATGATAATATGATAGTTTCGTCGTTGGTTCAGCAAAGTCTTAATGCATTTTGATTGGAAGGAGAATATCGTTTACAGCATACATAATTTTATCCAGTATACGCTACTTGCTCTTTAATTTGCTACAATAAAGTTACTTCAAACTTACGAAGAGTGTACTTTGGTAGTTTTTTCCAGAAAAAAATATTGATCTTTGCAAAGCCTTCGAATTTAAAATGGTATACTCAAGGCGCTAAACGCTTAAGTAATCCAAGCGCAGTGAACAATGTACAACGAAGACAGTGCCCAAAGGTGTATTTTAAGTTCATTATTTTTCTCAGCTTGCTAAATATCAACCTTAACGTAGGCAAACAAAATAAGCACTAGAAGATAATTAGGGCACCCTCGTAGCCTAGACGTGACCGAGACGAGATTAGACGTGACTTAAACGAGATGAGACTTGACCAAATGTGACAGAGACGAGACGAGATGACACGCGACAGCAGAAAACTAGCCTAATCTAGCCCATTGACTTCAGTGGGCTAGGTGAGTATAGTATCCTATCGGTTGACCGAGACCAGAGGTGGGGTGTCTAGTCTTTAGCACGTCTATTGTCGGTCACGTCTCATCTCAGTCACTACAAGTCTGTATCACGTCTTATCTCCTCTCGGTCGCGCCTCATCTCGTCTCCGTCACTACAAGTCTGTATCATGTCTTATCTCCTCTCGGTTGTGCCTTATCTCGTCTCAGTCACTACAAGTCTGTTATCACGTCTTATATACTCTCGTTCGCGCCTCATCTCGTATAAGGTCATGTATCATTTCGTGTTGGTCAGTCTCATCTCGTCTGAGGTAAGGTTAGGGAAGTGCCTCGTTTCCTCCATAGTAGCGACTTACAGTAATTCAGAACAGTTCAGGCACTGTCTTCCTTCCAGCATATAATACAACATGTACAAGAGTGAGCCTTACGTACGATTACGTATAAATACGAAGTGTTATGTCATAGGGATCGAAAATTTTAATGGGAGATAGAGTAATAAATAACTTTACTAACGCATTATGGGACTATTCAAATGACGTTTTTATACATTTTTGAAACACGCGTGAGATGTGTGTGAGTTGCGCGACTGCAGCGCCGCACAGAAGGTCAGTACAGTAAAAGAGTAGTTATATAATGATTGATTAGACTTGATTGAACGCAGTTAAGTTGTCTAATCAATTATATGAAACATGAAGTTGAGATGGTCTCCTACAATTAATCTTTTGTTGTTGGTATATTTTGTGCTATTTATTAATGAATCTCGCATTACTCAAGGAAAGGCGCGCCTGAGCGTGGCACTATAAAATAAATTAGAGAATACTAAAGCAAGCACCGGTAGAGGTAGAAAGAGCGTAGTTTTGCGTATCCATCTTATAGTAAAGCTATATAAATCTATGCTCAACTTGTATAATCAAAAGCTATAGAAATCTGTACTCAACTTGTGTAATAGTAAAGCTATAGAAATCTATGCTCAACTTGTATAATCAAAAGCTATAGAAATCTGTACTCAACTTGTGTAATAGTAAAGCTATAGAAATCTATACTCAACTTGTATAAAAGTATTTAAGGAGCAGGATACATCTAAAGGGACAGTTATGTTGAGATCACTCACTCATCTGTTTGTACGGACAAACACAGTCACAGTTGTTTTTTTTCGAAAACTACAAATAGCAGAAACTTACAACTTAGCACATAGATAAAGCATATTGATCCTCATATTTTTTATTTATATTAAACCATGGAATGCAGTATGCAAATAAAATACACACATATTTGAATTTTACTATAAAATGGATACACAGGATTAAACACGCATACATAAGTAAGTTTCCAAGAGTTTTAAAATACGCTGTAATATAAGTTACATCGAGAAAAACCGCAGTTGAGTGTCAACTAAAATATATACCTATATATTAGTTTATATTTAAGGCGCAGGAATACTTACGCCATTCCATTGCAACTACAATTAAAAATATGTTTATTATTCGTTAAAATAGACCTTATATGAGTAGCACTAAAAGCTGACTATGTATTGTAAAAAGGTACTTCTAAAGTGAAAAAAAACCCAGCAAATATTTGACGTAGCAAATATTTGTTATATAAGCATGAGTAGTGGAAAATTTCAGCTGTTCATACAAACTCAAGTTTTCGTTTCATTAAAGAATAAATATTATTATACGAAAGGACACTGTCCGTACTTACGCGCGACGGCTCGAACAGCAAATGGGATGAAATGATACCATTGGTATAAATGTCCGCAACAAAAACATGAAATGACATAAATATAGAAGCAACTAATATAATTGTAGAAGCAACCGAATACACAACGGATATAGAGTCCAAACTGCTTTGCCAATAGTCACAACTAAGTCACGTCTGACTGGATAGAGCGCGCCCAATCCGCGGCCGGTCCGTGCCGCTGTCAAATCAAATTGACCAATAGCAGCGCAGATAACTTGACTTAACCCACAAAAACCTCATTAGTGATCTACACCGCGCCGAAAATCAACATCTCGGGCGACTCTAGCGCTGTCTAAGATATTAACACTACATGCAAACACATTTTCGCTTGCGTGTAAATATCACGATTTTTTTGTACGGAATGTCTCTGATCAGGGCTTTGAAACATTATTCAGAATACCGATACCCTCACATTATACATCGTTATGCAATATCGTCAATATTTCTAACAACAAAAAGTAGCGATAGTAACTATCTGAACGAAATCATAACTGAAAATATCGCTCTAATAACGTTATTCTCGAGCCACTCGAGTCGAGTGTTCTCAACTCGAGCGGCTCGACGATAAGGCATTTCACTCATACATCACCTCAGCAGGCCTAGCACGGAAGGGTGGTCATTTTTCCCCCGGGGAAACGATAAAAATCTGTGGATATACAGCGGGAGTAGCGTTCTCTATGGTCCAGTACCATTGAGTTTTACTTGTTAGTCTTCCATATTTTGACAAATCCAACATACTTTAAAGAATTTTTCGTTAATATCTGTGGTTTATAATATTTATATTCCAAAAATGTCTGTGCGTACTATTGACACACCCCGGACACTTGCCTAGATCTCTATACAAAAACCGCGTTCTAACTACCACATAGACAGAATAGACACAGTCACATCGTTTTGTATACGAAATTTGTTGAAAAACGGGGGAAAGATAATTTGTCCACCCCCCATGCTAGGCCTGCAGGTGACCTATGAGTGAGAGGGATGCAGATATAAAACACGCGTACCGAGGCGGTAACGCCTGAGCGCGATAACGAAAACACAACGTCATTTTGAAACGGTACCTAGAGAAAGCGTTATTCGGATTATATTAAGTCATTTTAAGATATCGATACTTTATGTTTATGACATTTCGGATTTTTAATGACATTTGAAACCGTCTCCAAGAGACAATCCAACCTGTGCGTTAATTTCAAGTCATAATAAAAAAACAAGCTTGGATATGAGTGGATATGGCATTGCTTAATGTATCTACAGACTTTGATTTCGAACTCGTCTTTTAATTTTTTAAGGAAACGGAACCTACGTTTGTATTAAAAGCCGAAATTCCGCACTACTACGGGGCAACCTTAAACTGTGTCCACCAGTGGAACAAAAATTTAAAAAATCTAGTGTACACTCAACCCCGGAACTCTATACACTATGGCAACACTTCGAGTCCTACCGCTTAACATATAAATGACAAGATACACCTGATCACCTGATTGTACGCCGGCCGTCAATTCGTTACCTCGCTAACTACCTAGCTATCTCTCTCGCTCTCTCTATGTCTGTCCCTCTCAATCGTACTGCTTACAATCTGGAAAGAGGGAATTATTCGGATTAAACGGAAGTCATTTCATGACATATATGTTTAGAATCAGCTGTAAAGTCATTCGCGTTGGCATTCAATAACTACATCGCCCCGAAACTTTGCCCGCGTGGTTCTTTTTCTGACGATATCGTAAAATTGTTTTTTTCGTGAAATGGTTCGCCACATCATGTTTTTTATGTCATGAAATTATCGGTGACGTCATGAAATGGTTTGGTCACATTAATGAATGATTAGCGTTTGACGATATGAACAGCTAAAGACATGGCTACTTCATGATATGGTCAAACATTAGTGATCATATCGTTAAATAGTTACATTATCCACCGCTAGAGGCGCTAGGCGGAAGCCCGACTTGGCCGTGATAGGTTAGAAGGCGAAGTCTTCGTCTTCGTGTATTTTTTAGCCTTGAAATTATCTGTTTGAACACTTTTGGTGTCATGAAAACCCTAAATTAATGATATTTGATGATATGGCCAAACGTGGATTGAAATATCATTAAGCGTTGATGTTTCAACGATATGGTCAGTTTTAGCTAGCCATTTCATGAAATTATCAATTCTACGATATCGCCACGACATACATAATAAATGTTATGCCAAGATCTTAAGCATACCAAACTTAATCAAAATTAGTACAGCCGTCATTTTTTTTTTTTTATTGATTCCTCGTAGCATTCATGCAAAGTACTTACATCCGATTATGTTAAACAACAGCGAAAACCGCATTTTAATCGGCCCAGTAGTTTTTACGTGATGTGAAAACAAATAGACAAACAGACATCATTTAAAAATATATAATATTTTTGTTCAGAAGCTCTTTGTTTGTTTGTCGTATGACGTAGTGCTGGTCTCTAGTGTCGGAGTTTGTCAAGCCGCCCGAGGGCGTCAGACATGACTTAACGACTGCTATTAATCAACAACAGCCGGGACCGACAGCTTAACGTGCCCTCCGAAGCACGGAGCGGTGGAACCCCGTAAATAACTTAGAAAAGACATCGTTGTGGAGCCTAGGACCGAACCCGGTATATCTATTTTTATACATGGTAGCCTAATCCATTGGATTCCAAGTTGCACAATTGAACCGTTAGGCTACCATCGCTCATACATACAGCTTTGGTCCGGTTTGGAAATAATTGATAGCAG
Source organism: Alsophila aescularia (assembly GCA_946251855.1). NCBI lineage: Eukaryota > Metazoa > Arthropoda > Insecta > Lepidoptera > Geometridae > Alsophila > Alsophila aescularia. The sequence goes on from OX276384.1 coordinate 15,093,793, forward strand.
TCGTTAGTTTGGTTGCTTGCGTATCGTGTGACAGTTTGTCAGACCTCTGACATGGCTATCTCGTACGACCTACACAGACGCCGTCTTCTCACGCGCAGTGACCCTCACCTGGCTCACTTCTGCTTGTGGAACTCCTTGATGCAGAGCGCGCAGGACCAGGAGCCCTCGGGCGGCGTGTCAAGCGGCGGCGCCAGGCAGTACATGTGGTAGCCGCGGTCGCAGTCGTCGCAGAACAACAGCTGGTCCTGGAGCCGCAACATGTTGGAGGTTATTTCACTGAACAATTAGAGCTTCAAGAACATTCTAAAGAGGAGCGAGCCTTACAGTAGTCGCGTATGATGTGTAACATCTGACATCTCACCTTAGTACTAAGCAATATTAACATACTCTAGCACCGCGCGCGCTCATTGGTTAACTGTGAATCAGCAATTACTTCATCTGCCCTATCAGATCTTACTTTTCGTCAGAAAATCCTATGTCTTGATAGTTCAGCCGGGAACCGTTCGGCTGATACTCTGAAGTACCTGAGTTTTATTCCCGATTGAAGTATTTATTTTGCATAATAAAAAAATAAATGACTTCTAGCTTGCTGGCCCGGGAAGCGAGCGCGGTACACTTCCGGATACACATTGTCTAACACTTTTCACGAAATCACTCCCACAGATTTCAGGAAAGCAAGCGGAAAGATATTACACATCTAAAAGTTGCGCGCATAGACCCGTCGAACTGACCAAAACACATCGACCGAAATGACCAATTTCAATTTCGCAAGAGGATCAATTTTAGTTACCTACATACTCGTATATTGACACCAAATAATGATCTAAGTATAATAATGTTTGGTTTAAATTAAAATTGTTTAATGTTCCGGCCACTTTCCTAGGATAAAAGTACATAAGACCATATTTCTTCAATATTCGTTTAACTGTCAAATAGTTTATAATCGACTAGCTGTACCCGCGGCTTCGCACGCGTGGTCATTTCTCTAAGTTAAAGTATATCAACAACAAAACAACATCTAAAATACCAATGTTGGTACATTTGATCAAAATTCCTTCAGCCGTCAAAAAGATTTTTATCGATTGCTCTGCTTCTACTCATCGGCTAGAGATACCAAGTACCCCAGTATTTAGGTCAAACCGTGAGCTATGAAAACCGTGAAAACCGTATCGCAATCAGACCAGTACTTTTTACGTTATGCGCGAACAAATATTCAGACAAGATTTCAAAAAAAAAAATTAGAAGCTTATTATTGTAGCTTATTTTTGTACCTACTCTAGACCATTTATTTTTATTGTCGTCTTTGTACAGTTTTTCGTAATTATAGCTTTATTATAAGTATAGATGCTCGGCTTCTTAACGCATCGAGATTCTAAGTTCATCAGATTTTAAGTTAAATACTAAGTTAAATAACCATAAAATAATAACCAACCATTAAATAATGTACTGCCAAATGGAACTCTGGTTCGCGATCAAAAGTGTCCGAACTCAAAGAGCATCAAAAAGCAATAAATAATAGTTTTAAAAAACCAAAATACACGCTTTATATAGAAAACCAAACTAAAAAATAGAAAATAAATTTTAATAGTGTAAATAAGAAAAAAAAAATTAAAAAAATCGTGGGGTGCATGGGTCAATAGTTATAAATATTTCATTGACAGATATGAGAAGCACCCCACGCTTTTTTTTTAAATCAAACATATTTTTCTTATTTACACTATTAAAATTTATTTTCTATTTTTTAGTTTGGTTTATTTATAAGAGCGTTTTTTTTTATCTCTTTTTATATTGCATTGTCATCGGTCTTTGACAGCTGTGCAAAATTTGAATGAAATGTGACCGTTTAAAGTGGGTCAAAATAGCGTCCAAAGGAGTCGGTTACAAACATACAAGTGAAGCTAAGCGTATAAAAAGAGAATCAACCGTGAGACAAAATTAAGTCAAAGATTACAAATGATTCAAATTATTATTAGTTATTTTTTTATTTCTATTCTTGTGTCCACTTAAGTTTATATAAGTTAGCTCAGGACACTTTTTTCATGCATTTTGTACACGAACCATTGGTAGTATGTCAATGCATCCAACAGAGAAACCAGCATTTTGATATGTCTAGTAGTTTTTACGAGATGCGCGAACATCCAGACAACAAACAGACACGGTTTCAGTTTTGATCAGTATAGCTGTAATTTTATGTTCTCGAGACCATTGTTTTGTAAATTATATTCTTTGTACATATTTTTTGTTACCTACTGCTTTATTATACGTAAAGATGGCGTGGTTAATACAATTATGCAAAATCCATTACAAATAACTGAAGATTATCTTTGTGCCGGCAGGCCTGTCTCACTCGATGTACTTGCGCGCGCTAATTTCTGTAACGCCCGCGTTACTCTATCCATGGCTTGCCGCGAGATAGACTGAGATAGACTTACGCGTTAGAAAGAGAGACGCATATAAAATGATACGTATCAGGGCCGTGAGAGCTGAATTGCACTTTATTGAGTGGCGGCAAGAGTCGTTTTTTATTTAATTGTCTTTCTTGCCTTCTGTACGTTAGTACTATTATTTCTTCTGTGTCGCCACATTTTTATACTAATTAGCACTATGAATTGTTATTTATCCGTGCTTCGGAGGTCACGTGAAGCTGTCGGTCCCGGCTGCTATTGATTAATAGTAGTCGTTAAGCCATACGACAAATAAATAAACAACTGTGAAGAAGTCATCCTTTTCCTTCAACATTACAACCTCATTCATAGTTTATGACTGCGCACTGTCCACACACATATACCATACTTCCATTCTCAAATACAAAATAATTGTATCGCCTTCATTGATCCTATACATTTGACTCATTCGCTCGACCCATCTGGTTCCGACAAGACCTCATAATTAAGTGGTAAAATAGATAGACTTATTCTTAGAGGAGTTCCTCCGAGGGCTAATATTATAAGCAGGAAAGATTTGTTTTTTTTGTATGTTTGTTTGTAATGGATAAACACAAAAAATAAAAAATCTTTCACCTATAGAAAGCTACATTATCAGCGAGTAGCATGGGCCGAATTTTATTATTCAATAAATAAGAGGTCTCTACGAAAATTGCAATAACTCCGGTCAAACTTGTGCCTAAGTAAGGAACAGAATGACATGTTTGCTGGGAAACAACATAATAACGAGTCTGTCAAAAAGTACGTGAGCAATCATGCAGTTGTCTATGGTCAAAAAGGGTTGCTGCCAAAGATTTTGAATTAATAACAAAAAAGTAGTAAAACTACTTTTTTTAGTTACGATGGGTATAAAAAATACTACACGTTAACGAAAAATGCCGCTACCGTGCTAGTTACTAGATATTATAATATCCTAAAGTAGTGACTCTATTATAACTAGTGGTTCTGTGAGCTGTAGACCTCGCGCGTACAAACTTTTTTGCAAACAATCTAGCGGTGCACAGTAGCGCCATCTAGTTACCTTATTGTAAAACTAATATTATTAACCAAGGTGCTCCATCAATCCCTACCTAGTAGGTAAAGGGCTGATTCCACTGGTAGAAACCTAATAGTGAGAAATTTACTGCATTTTTTATCTATTCTGCTCATCATGCCGAAGATCCTCATCAGATCTTCAACAAATTTTTATCTTTCAAATAAAAAAAGAACCATCGAAATCGGATTTAATATGGCGGAGATATTCAGCAGCCCCCTTTTTTACCCTTTTTTGGGGGAAGTAAAATCCCCGACGACTAAAAAATTCTAAAAATTCGTTTAACCTGTATACCAAGTTTCGTCTAGATCGATTGAGAAATGCGACCTGTAGAGGAGAACACCGATCTGGACTGACATGCGGACATACGAAAGCATTTTTGCCCAAGCTGAAACAGAGACGCTTCGCACGTGCTTCGCGCTCGCTCGGTCAACTAAAACGCACAGTTTTAGATGTTAAAAATTGTATTTGTACAATTGGTCTTATTAAACCTCAATTACAGTTTTATTTGTGTTGTTCAGAGGTTTAAGGAATTCCACAAATTACCAGCGTTCATCGAGTTTGATCCAGTTCCTGTGAAGACATTGTGGACTGCGAGTAGACCCTTGAGCTGGTAAACCAACCCTCAGGCTACCTCCGGTCACGCGAATATGAATTTACAATCATCTGGTTAGTCGGAATTTCATGTCATAATAGTTTAGCGATTGGTCATTTTGCGTATAAGTTTGGTTAGTCATATTGCGTGTTGGGTCATTTGGCGTGCTGGTCTCTTTGCGTATTTATGATTTTTTCTTCGTTGGTCACTGTGCATCTACATCTCCCGATCTTATTAAGTTTTGATTAGTGGCCGCGATTTTAAGATTTTTCAAAATGGCGGTTACAAGACTAAAAAGAAATTTAGCATGTCCCTAGGGACTCCTTTAACTGTATTATTCCTACGCACAATCGCTTATGGAAAGTGGTTTCAATATGACACTGTCATCATTGCCCCGTGACTGTACTGTCTAATAAAACTCCTCCCAGCGTTCTGTCCTTCTGTTATACTCAATGTCCTGTCCTTATCTGAAATAGGCATCATCATCATTATGTCAGCCTTTAGAAGTCCACTGTTGAACATAGGCCTCCCCCAAAGAGCGCCATGGCGAGCGATCTTGTGCCAATTCCATCCACCGACTTCCTGCGATGGCTACAATGTCGTCGGTCCTTCGTGTGGGGGGTCTCCCTACATTTCAGTTGCTTGTTCGTGGTTGGCATTCAAGAACCTTTATTCCCCAGCGGTTGTCGGCTCTGCGAACTATATGGCCTGCCAATTGCCACTTCAACTTGCAAACTCTGAGAGCAATGTCGGTAAACGGATTTCCTCGATTCGGATTCTATCACGTAGTGAAACACCGAGCATAGCTCTCTCCATTGCACGCTGCGCGACTTTGAGCTTGTGTATGAGACCAATAGTTAGCGACCACAGATAGGCATACCGTATATATATATATATATATATATATATATATATATATATATATATAGTGCTAGTAAATCTAAAATACTCACATCGTTATCGCTTGTCCCACATATGGAGCAACACTTGCACTCGATGCATTGCCAGCGGTACTTGCGCACCGACACGATCATATTCACCGTGAACTGCAGGCAGGTTGGATGCCCTGTACCAATAGAAATCATTTCAGAACATTGCATTCAGAAAATGGTTTGTTATTGTACACTAGAAAGTCACGTTTACATCGTTGCCAAGATTTGGTACTTTATATTTTAATTCTAACAATTACAAGACATGCGCTTGCCATTCTTCTGGCTTCAGTTTTTAAGCCTCTTATTCCCAGTAATTTACCTAGCAGTAGGGCCCCGCACACAATAATATGAGCACACCACAGCTTGAATGCATAACAATGACAAAGTCTAGCTAGAGGATCTCGAGAATTCTCTCCCATCAGTAGTTTAAGATTAGATTCAATACTAATTTTGTGAGAAAAACAACAATATATTATTTAGACAACGAAACGAAATCACGAGGGTAATAATTATGCTTACCGAGGGTATAAGTTTATAAATGATTGTTTCATTCGACAACTGAGACGTAAACGTGAGTGAAAGAGTAAAAATGTACTGAAAATCGCATTGTAAGGCACATAACATTTTCTTACCTTGTAATATCTTCTAAATAATCTTCATAATTTGAACTGTAATACTTCATAGGGGCAAAAATAAAGGGGAAAATGTATGTGCCGAACAATAGTGAAATAAAAACAACATAAACAACCCGCAAAGAACATAATATAAATAGACATTTTATAGTAACAAAAGTATGAGACAATGTCGTAAGGAAGTGCACACATTCACTATTTTTCAGCACATAGCGGAATGAAACTAAACACGCGAGTTTATACAGAATTTAATGCTTATAACACGTTACAAAATTAAAAAGAATCGTCGACGTTATGTACTCGGTCTTACCACAGTATAGGAAACAGTTAGTTAGAAGGACCGTCTACATCGCCCGAGACAATATTACCAGCCCCGTCATTCTCAAGTCTGTGCAACTAAACTCTACAAGGATTCCAATAGTTGCATTAAACATATGAACCATACGGCCAGTGATCCAAGACTAAATAGTGCGAGATTACGTTTATTTTGTCGCCGCGAAAAGCGTTATGAATGACTGAGGTTAGATCATAGACGCGTACATCTGCGTGCTATCCCTACTGTTTCTTTACTGTGGTTTTAATCTAAGACAAAATATGGTTAAAATGTGAAATAAAATACAACAGTGTTCGTATTTTTACGTTGACGCTACTATGCACTTCCCAACTGGCATTTTCCAAACTTTGGTACCATACAACCAAATCAGTGTAAACTTACAAGACGAGTGTACTATAATTATGACTTGGATCTTACTTCTATACTTTTTAGTGAATTGTATTAGTGTTTGTTAGGTCAGGCGATCGACACATATATCAGATCTAAAAATCTATTTGGATATATTTTTGTTGTAAGTGTTTCATATAAAAATTGCTTCGTTCAGTAATTATTTATGATTATTAAATATTCACATTTACTTTTATTTTGGATATCCAATTTCTCAGCACAGAAGTGGGCTGAATAATGCTACCGTTTCTGCTTTAGTACACTTACCGATCTATAAACTAAACTCAAGTTCCCTATATATTTAATTTACTATCAACAAACCTACTTACCTATATATTTTGTTAACTATACTCAATGAAATATAAATGAAAATTGGTCATTTATTTAAATGACCAATTTAATATTTATTGTATTTTCTTGATCATTAAATTGTAGGTCGCCTGACACGAAACAATATTCAATATTCTGCGTCGATAGAGAACTCAAAATAGCATCTGTCATGCTGTCTCCCTCATAGTATGTCTACCTGACGGAGACAACAAGTGAAATGTACATGCTGTCCCCTCATAAGTCTACCTAACGGAGACAATAAGTGAAATGTGCATGCTGTCTCCCTCATAATATGTGTACCTGACGGATACAACAAGTGAAATTTACAAGTTGTCTCCCTCATAGTATGTCTACCTGACGGAGACAACAAGTGAAATGTACATGCTGTCCCCTCATAAGTCTACCTAACGGAGACAATAAGTGAAATGTGCATGCTGTCTCCCTCATAATAAGTCTACCTGACGGAGACAAGTGAAATGTGCATGCTGTCTCCCTCATAATAAGTCTACCTGACGGAGATAACAAGTGAAATTAGGCTATTTTTAGATAGCTCTTTCTGGCGAGCGAGAGTTGTAACAGTTTTAAATATTACCAACTGACACACGCAACAATTATGTTATAAACTATGAAGGTGTTTCTAAACGACTTGATTACATATTCATCATTTTATGACACAAAATACTTTATTCATACATTTTTTGATAACTAATTTATATTTCGAAAAGACATATTATTCATTAAATTGAAATATGAATATATTACATTATAATATTGAATGAACAAGGCAAGTACCTTAAATAATGATGTCAGCGAATTTTATATAAGGAAGAATTCCTTTACTTTTAAAATTAATTATAACTGAATTCTACGTTTTTTTTATAAAGTTGCTTGCCTGAGCCGAGAATCTCAATCTTTATTGTTAAATTAACTGCGCCCGCGGTATCACCCATGTGGACCATTAAAAATCACCGTTCACTTCACTTTGACACCTGTAATTGACACATCAGGAGTTAAACAACCGACATTTCAATTGGACATGTGTTACTTCTTATGAGTTTCTGCTCGCCTATACTCTATCCACCGAACAGTTAATACCAGAAAAGTCACAGCGTCGCCATTGTATGGCGATAACGAGCTAGGAAAGCGTTTACATGGCATGGCGGCGAAATAACAGTCTACATCTGTCGCTTGCACGGTGCGGACGCGTATATTGTTCTTATTTTCATTGTTCTTGCTTACCCTACGACTTGGTGTATTTTTCGGACTGATATCTGTTTACTCTGTGACTTGGTGTGTTTTTAGGACTGATAAATGTTTACTCTGTGACTTGGTGTGTTTTTAGGACTGATATCTGTTTTCTCTGTGACTTGGCGTGTTTTTAGGACTGATAAATGTTTACTCTGTGACTTGGCGTGTTTTGTGACGAACTGAAAACTGTATAAAGCACATCATAAAGGTGGTAGAACCCAAAATGAATGCCATGGATATTAATGTAGAAATTATGTCAGAAAGATTTATAATTAATGTAAGAGATGAAAACTCAAAAGAATAAAACACTGATTAATAAAATATTATATCTAACCTTACCTATACTGTTTTTATTTTAACAGTCCTAAAAGGTACCTACAAACTTTAATAATATTTTCTTACATTGGTTAAACTACTTTAAAAAAAGTAGGAATATTACTCCCCGTAAAGTACACCATGTAAGCCCATTCTTCATGACATTTCTTGGAAATTGTTTACGCCCACTTACTTCAAAATGCAGTCATCTGTCCCTATCACTTGCATACAAAAGTGCAAAAGAGAGAACGCTATATGAACTGTATTCAGTGGAGTGGATTTCTGTACTTGGAAAGACTTTTTGGAACTTCATTTTCAGTTCTCCCAACATTCATTCTAGCTGCGCCCGCGTTGATAACATTCATTCTCGCTGCGCCCGCGTTGATAACATTCATTCTCGCTGCGCCCGCGTTGATAACGACGATGATGAAAACTATCCTATGCGGAATTTCATTAAAATTCGTTGAGCCGTTTTTGCGTGAAGAAATAATAACAAAACACAATCACACACACTTACTCACAAACTATCATATTTACAATATTAGTGTGGTATATTTTGTCTTGATGCCCCGTTGAAATTGTGGAATCTTAGATTTCATAACCTTCCTTTAGGAAACAATATTTCTCACAGATATTTAATCCTTATCATTAACCCTGTCGATTGATGGCATAAAATAACCATGATAAAGTTTCTGTCATTTTTGATGGTTCGATTCCCGGTTGAAGAACGCAAGTTTTCAAAAATCTTTGATTGATGTTACAACTAATTTTGGTAATTATAGGAATGGTTTTTATTGAGAATAATTAGCAACCATCAATATCTAAGGTACTATCCCTCCACCTTTAAATTCCAGCCTGTATATTGAAACATAGTTTTGATTTTACTTGCACACATTTTGAAAACCTCAATTAGTATGACTATTTGTTGGAAAATATATTCATTAACATCTCGGTTTATAACGAATATTGCTCAACCTCAATCTTTTCATTTTTTAGCTATTATTTTATATTTAATTATTTTATAATATATTGTACCAAAATGTAGTATGAAATATATTGCAAGTGTTATTCATATTGAAATAATAAATGTAAAACGTCTATATTTCTACGATTTAATCCGAGCGCTATAGCAGTTTTACATTATAAAAACGAACACATTGAATGGACCAAATTGACATGATATGCAATAATAAACCGTTTAGATATGTCCTCGTGTTTACAATTCACTCACATTAAGACCAAAACGTGAAACTATATATAAATTGCACAATATAAGGCACCAGATATATTCCAAACACATAATCAATTGTATATTCCAACACTATTTTAAGTACACCACGTCAGCATGTATATATGAAAGGCAACTGTATGGTAACATTAAACCTAATATATATAGACATTTTATATATTTCACTACTAGCTAAATTAATATAAATTGTCATATATTAAGCTAAGGATAAGAGATACAATATTTTTCTTATATAAGACTAATATAACTAAAATTTCGATAATTAAAACATACAATAAACTATAGGAATGATAGAAAACGTTCACCAAAAACAACGACCTATTATATTTTTAATCAAATATAAAACATTTCGTTTCTATAATCTTTGGGTTAGTTTTTTTTTGTTTTTCACGTCGAAATAAAATAAGATATTTATATTTATAACAAATCGTATAACTATGTACTATCTTAACAAGAAGATTCAGCAAAACAAAATAAATCAAACACACCTCTGTTATGTCTAGTTCTTAAATCTAATTGCAGTGGATGTAAAAGGACAACTATTTCGTTACTACCTACAATTGTTCAACTTTAAAAATAGTGCACCATAATATTATCACCATCATCATGGTGTGATCTTCTTCCTGCAGAGTTGTAATGGTAAAAAACAGCGTCGCGCACTTCGGGTTGCCTTGTTCAGACGACTTTTAGGTCGTATTTGCGGGGAAAATTTGAGTGAGAAAATTTGAAAATTTGTACATCTACGTCATTTTTATATACAATATCACTGACCAACGTTTATGCTTTCATTCAATGACATATACCCCCTTTGTACAATTAAGTGCACTATTTTTAACCTCAAAAAGACTTTATTGCTTTTCTATAAAAATAAGCTAAAGGCACTAAGCTCTGGATCCGACGAAATGACTTTCATACAACAAAATGGCGTTTGCGTGCGATTACAACGTATACATTATGACTTTGTTTTGGCGGCGCGTGACTAGAAAAGCTAGGATTATGGAATCGACGTTTCTTTTAAGACATACTTTTTTAATCATTTCTCAATCAACCTGTCATGATATTTTTGTACTAATGATAGCGGTTTAAGGTGCAACGTTTCGCTCATCGCGCCAAATTCAAATTTACATGTGTTTTTTGAAAATTATAGTTCTATTAATCATCGTGGGTTCATCGTGGTTCATTATTTTGCACCAATAAATAGGTTGTATCAGAAAATTAGACCAAACAAAAAATCAAGGTGAAAGCTAGTATAACAACATTTGTCAATAAACCAAATCAGCTTATTGACATTTGTAGCTAAAGCAATATTATCTAGGTGATCATTTTAACCTCATGCATTTCGATTCACGATAATATCGCTGTGAGCGATCACAGTGCTAATTTGCGTTCCGATTCAGATATCGCGCTCACGACAGTTGAGTGCTACAGTTGATTCGGAACGCTCGTGAGCGTGATTACAAGATTACAACAACATAACCTCAAAATTTACTCAAAATACAAAGTATTACTCGTGTGCAAAGTAGTCTGTCTAAAAATTGGTCTATTGTCTGTAGTAATATTTGGAAAACTGTACGAAAATCACACACAACTGAATTCAAACAACAGTTTTCTTTCTAAACAACCGTCAGTCTGTCACTTTGACAGTAGCTCTAAAGGTGATATCGTTTTGGGGCATGGTCGGTGTAATCGCAAAATGGCGGATGTAATGACGTAATCCGTGACGTCACAAGGGATATCGTTGTCGTGCTCACGGTGGCTCGATACGCGTTTTAGCGCGATAATATAGATTTTATTGATTTTAGCGCGTCTCGGAATGCACCCCAAATTTTCTTGATGCAACCTATATTTATTGCCGCAAAATAAGTTTCATGAACCCACGGTCAGTAATAGAGCTATGATTAACAAAAAACGCAAGAAATTTGAATTTGGCGCGCTGTGCGAAACGTTGCACCTTAAGACCCAACCAAACCACTATAGGGAGGTATTTTCAAAAATGCCTGCTGTCTTGCTTCGACCTTACCCCTGACCCGAGAGTGTGAGAAGGAGAGAGCTTCAATGCGTATTTGCCTCAGTCGTCGGTTTAACCATAACATTTTCGTTTTGTTTGCCAACGGTTTTACCATACTAAACCTTAACTAAATAGTATTTCAAGTTTGTATGGGTCGTCGCTAACGAACCCTTAACGCTGTTTTAAAAGAAACGTTTTTTTACAATGTATTTGGTACGAAGCGAAGCTATGACTAACAATGAATAAGATTTAAAACTTTAACACGAACATATAAATGGATAATTTAGAAAAAATAAGGCACATTTAAAATTACAACAGTAACATGTCGAAATAATTATTTTTAATTTGGCATCCCTCGATAACGTTATTATTTAACATGGCAACACCAAAATCACGACTGATATGCGATATATTTAATCGTAGGAAAAGTTACATAATATTAAATATATTAATATAATATTTTAAAGAAAAACAACAAACAACTTTTAGGTATTTTGCGAGAATAATTTCTGAAGACTGATATTGAAATCTGCAGTTAAGTTTTAAAGGGCTAAATTTAAGAGTCCGGCGGAGGATGAATTTTCCATACAAATGTGCTACACGTGATTTTGGTATTAAGTTTGAATGGAAAATTCATCCTCCGCCGACCCCTTAACGGAAAACTCGTATACTTACCGGTGTAATGAAACCAGTTCAACTATTATAGTGTCTGCACCAGGGTTTAGACAATTTCTTGGCAATTTACGATCGTCTTTATGTTTTTTATAATAGTATTATTTCCAGCTTCGATCATTCAGAGCATTTCGCAAAAGCCTTTATGATAAAAATATAAAAATTTCTATTCAAATAAGTACCTAACATGAGATAAAAATATCCAAACAAAACTTTTTTTAATGGAATGTTGATATAACATATAACATATATATTCTATGCGTAAAATAATATCCGATTAACTTTGGTAGAGGACAAAGGCCTGATCCCAATATCAGTCCTGGATACATAAACAATAAGCTCTTTGACACTTATTTAAATAAACACGGTTGTGCGTGTCGGACACTCATAGATAAGGTAGAGGGGTTCCGTAGCCAAGGTCCTATCTTAGGCTGCATTTAGTGCTTAACCGACCGTCGGCGCGTACTCCTGACCGTCGGTCGTTTAGTGCTTAACCGACCGTCGGCGCGTACCGTACGCGCTGATCGTACTCCTGAACGTCGGTCGTTTAGTGCTTAACCGACCGTCGGCGCGTACCGTACGCGCTGATCGTACTCCTGACCGTCGGTCGTTTAGTGCTTAACCAACGGCAAACGTGTACAGTTGCGAACAAAACTTAATCCATTTGTTAACTTTATGATATGTGTTATTTGATACGTACTATTTACGCAAACGATTACAATTACGGCACAAAAGACGGAGAAGACATCATGTGCACACAATAATTGTAAACCGGATATCTGAAGGAGAATTTTGTACATTGTATCCGAAATTACGAGAATTTTTTTTTTAGTACTTCCTGATGTCTGTCCGAAATGTTGACGAGCTGCTAGCTAAACTTTAGGATAATTTGAAGCATAACAACATGTTCCGTGTTCAAGTGCCAGCAGTTATAACACGCTCGGTCGGTATTCATTTTAGTTCAGATTATGCGTACGCGCGTACGGTCGGTTGGTCGGTCAGCGTTGCACTAAAAGCGCCGTCTATAGCTAGGCGCGTCAGTCAACCGACGTACGCGGACGAGCCCCGACGAGCTCGACCGACGGTCCTCATACGCGCGACGTACCTGTACGCGCGTAGCAGTTCAAGAGCGCTGCACTGTACGTGTTCATATATTTCCATTAAATAGCTCGACCGACGTCAGCGCTGACCGTCGATCGAGCACTAAATGCAGCCTTAAGTTACCCAACTATGAAAACCGCATAGCAATCGGTCCAGTAGTTTTAACGTGATAGCAAACCAAGTTGGTCCAACACGTTCAGCTATATCTCGTAAATAAATGATTTTAGATGCCGTGATAATTTTGTTGGTAAATTCTTATCATACTTTATTTTAAAATATTATGAAAGTGTAATTCACGAGTTAAAGAATATTTCCAAAACTGGACCAAATAAAAAAAAACTGTCAAAGAGGCATCAAAATAATTTTAAAATATCTATTCAACGAGACCCCACTTAATGGGGTACATTATTTGCAGGTGTAGACGTACTATTATTTATTCTGTGGTAGAAGGTACCATTACAGGTTGATAAAATTGGGATCGGCCGTGATCAATGAAATCCATCACACGGTGATGCAACTGTCACTGTCACGCGATAAATAAAATCTATTCGACATAGCAATAAGTAACATTCAATTAATTACAGGTATACCCAGTTTGGTATTACAATGTAGGTTGGTTCTGGTACAATACTGTCAAATGTGCAGCGATAAAAGGTGGTGTTTTTTACCACGTTTTTGTTAAGCCACTTTCGTGTTTGTCTGTCTGTCAGTCGTTCCACTATCTAGCAACTCAAATTTCTAGCACTTCCCAACAAGCTATCCGACTGAAACTTTCAGAGTTGCTCACAACTCGAAGTTTTTTTTTTTTTTTAAATGTTTTTTTTGATTAGTTTTTAATCTACAGTAGCTGCTTGTTTCTTTCTTGTTTAAGGTAAGGTTTTAGTGCTTTTTATAATCCAAAAAGTAATAGCGAATTAAATCGTTTTATGTCACAATAATAAACTGAGATTTTAATGGTGTCCTCACATTTTACTTTGGAGTCTGGCATATTGGATTGTATATACAACTTGTAAGTTTTATATACAATCGTCATTTTGAAGAAATCTCGAAATCGCGGCCACTGATCATTTCACGTTTTTTTTCATAATGGCATACTTTTAATAATGCTACAATGGTTAGAAGGGTCGCAAAATTCTTGATAAATATAAGCTTAACCAACAATTACTTCACATTAACAGAAAAACAACAAATAAAAATAACACCTACGCTGTACCATCAAACACTTTGAACCAAAACCAACTCATTCACTAAGCCCCTACAGCGTCGGACTCTGCCTCGAGGGAGGCGACACAGCGTGCACGTACTCGTCCTTCAGCAGCTTGGTCTGCGTGGCGAACGTGTCGAACGCGTCCGCCGAGTAGGACATCGAGGTCAGGATCTCCACGACGCCGTTGAGCCGGATGTTGTCGCGCAGGTGCCGGTGCCGCTCGCACGCGCGGCCCTCGTGCCGGCAGAGGCGCTTACCTGATCTGCCGCAGTCGGAACAGGAGACCAGCTCCTCCGGCGTGCCCGTCTTCTTGTTCTCGCGGTCGTCGCCGAGGCAGAAGTCGCAGTACGGGGATGGTGACGCCTGCAACAGATGCCTCATGTTGAGAAACTTGGCAAATGTAATGTCAAATGAGAAGGGCGGGACCTCTGGCGTGGTTTCAGTTTGTCATATCATATTTTTTTATTGTAAACTAGCTACGCCCCGCGATTTCACCCGATGACACCTGTCATTATGACATATGATGATTATGATGTATGATGATGGTGTTGAAAAGTACCCTATGTGTTATTCCAGGACATAACATAAAGTGTCTACATACCAAATTTCATCCATTGTTTGAGTTTGAAGGAGTAACAGATACAAACACACACACATACATATAAACTTTCACCTTTATAATATTAGTGTTAAGTGTGATAAGTAACATAAACCACTTTTACAAGTCATAATCTTAAATGTCTCCTGTATGAGTTTTTTAAAATTCTAAATAGACCAAATAACCCAGGTGTGTTTAAGTCAAGAGTGAATAGTATCTACTAGGGCAGCGTGCTGCACCTTCGACCACATCATCGCTTTCCATCAGGTGAGATCGTGGTCAAACGATTGCCTAGTCCGTAATTTAAAAATAATAATTTGGTTAAACTGTGCTTCGGAACAGGAGTCAGAACCCAACCCCGAGTAAAGCAACCATGTCATGGTAAAACTTAAAACCGGCTTTTATAATAAAATGGGTACATAGCATTTCGTGTCTGTGCTGGTGACCATTGAAGAGTTCCTTTATGATAACCATAAAAACGCATTGTCATCGAACTGAATAAACATGTAAAAATACAACTTGTAGGATAAGAGGAAGTGGTTCTTTTAGCTTGCAAGATTTGATCTAATCAAACTTACATACACACATACAAACATTGCAAGTTAACTAAACGATTTAATAAACAAACGTACCAATATTAAACGGCTGCAACCATAGTCATCAAAAACTCACCTGTACAGTGAAACTATTTTATCTTTCACTTAGTGCATGTAGAGTATAACTATTTTCCTTTCACTTAGTGCATGTAGAGTGAAACTATTTCCCTTTCACACAGTCCACATACAGTGAAACTATTTCCCATTCACTTAGTCCACGTACCTTTGTGTCGGGCGTCGGTTTTAGTTTAAGTTCCATGACCGGAGGAGCCACAGTAGATGTGGTTGGCGTTGGTACGATCACTTCCGACGTGGAAGGTATTGGCGTAAGCAGCTTGCACAAAAAATTTACAAACATAACACAAAGACAATTCAAGATGATGTGTAATGTAGCGTAAGAAATTATGATCAACTAGCTGTGCCCGCGTGTTCATTTCTCTATGTGCTCTTTACCTTATGTGCTCTTCACCCTATGTGCTTTTTACCCTATGTGCTCTTCCAGGACTTAAAATACCCAAAATTCAATCAGTCGTAAAATAGTTTTTTTATCAATTGCTCGGCTTCCACTCATCGGATTGAGATACTATGTACACCAGATTTTAAGTCAAAACTTAGCTATCCAACAGTGAAAACCGCATCGCAATCAGTCCAGTAGTTTATTAGTGAAGCGCGATCAAACATAAAAACAAACAGCGAGACACGATTTAAAAAAAATGTTATATTAATGTTCAGTAGCTTATTTTAAGTACTCTAGACCATTTTGTTTATTATCTTCATTGTACAGACTTTTTGATACCTACTGCTTTATTATTATATAGATTAGCTGGATTTAACTGAATGCCTTTTCCCCTATAATGAAATATGAATTGTAGCTCGCATCAGACTGTATTTTACGGAACAAGACGTCAAAATTATTTCCTAAAAGAAAAATTTGGATTACGGGCGGGACTTATGCATCTACGCAGCACATGCTTTTTGAAAATTAAGACACCGTAAGCACTCCAAATTCTTCCTTCAGTTTATTTTTGACTTACATAAGGGGACGGTGTTTTTTCTGAGCAGGCATCACTGTTAAAAATCGCCCACCATTATAGCTAAGAGCATCATTTTATTTATGCTTGTTTTCACTACATGTGAATACACCATAAGTGACCAACTCCAAGGAGCATTCGAAATCCTCCCTTGCTCTCCTTACCTTGTGATCAGGCTCGGGTTTGAGTTCAGGCACAGCCGGCGCGGGCGCGGGCGGCTGCAGCGGCGCCTGCGCGGAGTCCGAGCTCGACGTGTCCGCGGAGGCCGGCCGCGGCGGGGGCGAGGGCCGGCGCGGGGCCGCCGCCGCTGCGCCTGCTGTGGGGGACCGGCAGGTTATAGGGGGAAGTGTACAATATGGACTTGACAGGTGAAACAAGCTGGTTTTTACGAGACATGATGCTGAGCGAACGTGTCGTATTCAGGCACGATAATGCAAACCTGAGCATGATATGGTTTGGCCAGATCAATATACAGGTGAATTTTTCAAGTGGGCGTGTATGGCTAAATCTGAAACTATGAGGAATAGCGAAATGTACTCAAAGAAGTCTCGGGCCCGATTTTGATGAAAACTAAAACTGAATCTTTGGATTTTTGAAAAAACAATATTCCTAGGCAGGAATCGAACACGTTGATTTTGGAAAAAAAACACGTTGTTTTATTACACCATTTGATAGTGTCGCTAATAAGGATTGAATTCTGGGAAGAAATGACTTACGGCAAACTTAAGGAGAATGTTGTATTTTAATAAACTGATTCATATTTTAAAGTACTATTTTAATTCATACCTGCATTACCTGTACCTAGAAATATTGTTTTTTTTCAAAAATCCAAAGATGCAGTTTTAGTTTTTATCAAAATCGGGCCCGAGACTCCTTTGAGTACTTTTCGCTATTCCTCATAGTTTCTGATTTAGCCAACCACGCCCACTTGAAAAATTCACCATGTAATTACTCTTTGCTTTACTAATCAAATGATTAGCGTTTGACGATATGAACAGCTAAACGCACGGCTACTTCATGATATGGTCAAACATAAGTGATCATATCGTTAAATAGTTACATTATCCACCGCTAGAGGCGCTAGGCGGAAGCCAGACTAGGCCGTGATAGGTTAGAAGGCGAAGTCTTCGTCTTCGTGTTTTTTTTTTAGCTTTAAATTCCTTTCTGTTTGAACACCTTTGGTACCATGAAACCGCTACATTAATGATATTTAATGATATGGCCAAACGAGGATGAAATATCATTAAACGTTGATGTTTCAACAATATGGTCAGTTTTAGCTGGTCATTTCATGAAACTATCGACAAATTCATGAAATGATCGTACGATATCGCCACGACATATAGATAAAACAGGATAACATGATAATACCGAGGTCCAAAAAATAAAAACATGTATTAATGTATTTGTAGTAACGACTGTTTTTCTGTGCCTCAAGTTTCATGTATCTGTGGGTGCAGATTCTGCAAACACACAAAAACTGAACATACATTTGTTCTTTATTTACTCGACTGGTTGTTATTCGTACACAATCTGCGAAGAAGTAATTTCTAGGTACACTTATACGTCATCCATATTGTATGCACATGAGATAGGTAGGTGATTAAATATTACTGTCAAAATGACACGTTACTATTTACGAACAATAAATACGTTTAGTTTCATCTGTCAAGTCAAAAAAAAAAAGGGGTTTGTTTCAAAATACCCGATTAAAGTTCCGGATAGGCTATTAGCGAGCTAATTTACTAATCTGTTAAATAACTACTGCACTTGCGTTTCGCAATCACGAGAAAGCACTAACCGTTGAATAAATATTAGACGTGGCAAATTTAGTTATAAGCACTTTAATAGCATAACTAATAATTTTGACGGGATTCGAACCCGCATACATCTATGCCTCTGCGCGGCACATGACTCAAAAACCAATTCGGCTACGGGGTATCGGGAGCGAAATAACATCTCACTGCTCCAAGCCAACCTCACGGTCATACTTGATAACGAACGAGGCTCTGGCGACCGACAGATGACGGTATAACCATCCCAAAAACAAGCGTAGCCAAATGACACAGGCCGGTGACGGACAGCAGCGCCACCGGTGCGAGAAGCTACTTTCTGCGATCGCCAACCTAGCCCATGCCCAGCGTGGCGATTATGGGCAAACCCTCCTCATGAACGGCACAAATAGAAAATGCCCCCAGTTTCCGGTTGCCCAGCTAGTCCTGACCACTGTGGCGGTCTAGGAAATGGCAGGGCAGGGGGTGCGAAGAATCCCTGGGCTACCGTAGACCACCCAAAACAACTGACCCTGGGTACAACTGACGAACGATTAGGCTTGACGATCACATGGCGCAACTCGAGACGGAGCTTCAAAGATAAGGTGGCATGTTCTGGAGTTATGTAACGTCCGAAGAGAGGGGAGGACACTGTAACCTCTACTTCCGAGGGCGATCAGCAGTCTCAGGATGGCCTGAGGTACCTCGTCAGTCCTCATTGATAACGTTGTAGAAGTATCCAGTGTGTCGATCAAGGTAGCGTACCTGGTTCTTAAGCTGACCGAAAAGTATAGGCTTAAGGTCGTACAGGTTTACGCACCGACCTCGGCACACTCGGATGATGAGGTAGAAGATATGTTTGATGACATTTCTTCGGCCCTACGTAATACCACAAATGCCAACTATAATGTTATCAAGGGAGAGTGGGACTTGCAGCGAATCGAAAATAGGTCCTCCACACGGCTATGGGTACAGGAATCGGCAAATCCTAGTTAACTTTTTGGAAAAGGAAGGCGGCTTCATTTTGATGAATTCATTCTTCAAAAAGCAGCCTCAGAGGAAGTGGACTTGACAAAGCCCCGACACTGTGACTAAAAATGTGATCGACTTCGTCATGACGGACAATAAGCACATATTCAGGGATGTCTCAGTGATCAGCAGGTTTAATACCGGTAGTGATCACCGACTTGTCCGAGGCTCCTTGAATATCGACCACAAACTGATGCGGTCTGGTGAAGTCTGCGCTCCGACCCAACCTGCTCCAAGCCGCTCTTGGATAAGAACAGTTCCAACTTAAGACCAGGCTCTGCTTTTTAAGGGGTTTTTGCATAAATATGCTGAGTCAACCGCAAACCTGATAAATGTGAAACTTAACATATTTGTTTTTGAGATCATTATCTCTCTAAGACTAAGACAAAAACACGATTAACAAAATTTCATTCGATAAATTTTCTTATCAAAAATTACGTTATTTTCGGTAATGTTTACATTTTTCTACTTAATGGGTTAGTTTTATCTCTAAAATTAATGTCACAGCAAGAAAATATAGTTTATTATCTAAGGCTAAGACAAAATTTACCTAACTGCATTATTAGCCTGCCAATAAAATAAATAACTTTTGAGACATACGTCATTTAGTTCCGAGCTAAATTGTGTGTTCAAACAGCGCTCGCGATATTCAACCTTGTTACGCAGGCACTTCAGTGCTTATTGCGGGTAGTGGGTGGCAGAGTGTAGGGTAGGTGGCAGGGGAGTGCCGAGTGGGAAAATGTAACCTTGGAGCCTGGCCTTAAGTTGGAAAATCGATTCGCTGCCTTGGGAACCGCACATGACGTGGAAGAAGAACTCCAAAAATTTCTGGGATTCCTTAGGGAGAAGGCACTATATTTTGTCAGCTGTAGCGCACGGGCACGAAGTCTACATTTTCGGATGAGGCTCTTCGGCTTAT
The DNA here is from genome assembly GCA_946251855.1 of Alsophila aescularia. Taxonomy (NCBI): domain Eukaryota; kingdom Metazoa; phylum Arthropoda; class Insecta; order Lepidoptera; family Geometridae; genus Alsophila; species Alsophila aescularia. The sequence goes on from OX276384.1 coordinate 15,114,225, forward strand.
GGACAAACGATGGGAGCAACAGTAACATGCTTTTAGACACGAACCCAGCACAGCAGATTCCCGCGCAATACTGACCCGCCACTTCACTGACGAACTGTCTGACGTCAGCCTAGGCGAGATTGAGATGGCGCTCAAACAACTTAAGAATAGAAAGGCCCTTGGAGAGGACGAAATAACTTCTGAGCACTTGAAAGCAGGGGAAAAGCCCGTACTTCGAGAGCTTCAGGGGTTATTTAGAACCTTTCTTAGCAATGGGAGAACAGAGGCGTGGAACTGGAGTTTAAGAGTTTAAAAATAGGGGATTAAACCCTTTTAAAGAAATACCGACCTATTTCACTCTTGAGCCACGTCTCTATAAGTTGTTTTCGATAGTCTCGCAAGAAGACTTGACGAATTTTAGCTTCCTAAACAGGCGGGGTTTCGCGGAGGATTTAGCACCATAGACCATACACACAGTGAGGCAGGTTATACAGAAGTCTGAGGAGTATAACCGGCCCCTGTGTCTTGCTTTACCTTCATGATGATTCTCGACGCATCGGTCTCGGAATGAACATAGATTAGACCAAGATCATGTTTAGCGATCTTGTTGACCCTGAACCGATTGCAGTCAACGCTCTTGAAGTTATCCAACATTATGTTTACCTTGGACAAATATTGCAATTAGGTAAGAACAACTTTGAAAAGGAAGTCAACAGAAGAATACAGCTCGGTCGGGCAGCATTCAGCAAGCTTCGTCAAGTCTTCTCGTTGTACATACCACAGTGCCTGAAGACAAAAGTCTTCAATCAGTGCGTCCTACCAGACATGACCTACGGGGCCGAAACGTGTACACTCACGGTCAAACTAGCCCACAAAATTAAGGTCGCTCAGCGAGCTATGGAGAGAGCTATGCTTGGAGTTTCTCTGAAGAACAAGATTCGCAATAAAGATATCCGACGGAGAACCAAGGTAACTGACATAGCTCATAGGATAAGCAAGCTAAAGTGGCAGTGGACTGGTCACATTTCCCGAAGAACCGATGACCGTTGGGGTAGACGAGTTCTCGAGTGGAGACCATGTTTAGGCAAACGCATTGTAGGACGCCCTGTACCCAGGTGGAGACGACTGCGAGAAGCGGGCGGAAGAAAATGGATAAGGAGAGCTGAAGACCGAGCTCAGTGGCGTGCATTAGGAGAGGCCTAAGACCAACAGTAGACAGATATAGGCTGAAGATGACCACTGCATCATCATTCCAAATTAGATTTGGGAGGCGTTATCTTTTCGACACGAAGTTAATCAATATTAGACGTGTCGGTTGGTCAGTTCAGAATACTACCAATAGATGGCGTCACCGTCCCCGTAAGATGGGTTTACAAACAAAGAGAGAAATTTGAATGATGATGCAGTGGTCACGGTAGCGGAATTGGTTAGAGGCATGGATGTATGTGAGTTCAAATCCCGTCCGTGATCAAAATTTTTCCTTTTATATATTACGAGTACTAGTTTTCGCGCCCGCGACTTCGTAGGCGCGGACTACTGTTACCGCGAAAAGAGCATCCTTTTTTCTTCTAGGATATTAAACATCAATGCAAAAGTTGGTATAGCACCAATGCTCTTGAAGTTTTTTGACAGACTTATTATTTCGTTTCCATGGCAACCACAGACCATTCTGTGATGGCAAACGTTCCTTACAGTGAGTAATCAACATTTTCCAGTTTTTCCGTGGAAGCTTACAATTTTCCGGGATAAAAAGTATCCTAAGTTTTATTCCAGGGTATAAGCTATCTCCATTCTAAATTTCATCAAAATCCGTCCAGCCGTTAACGCGTGAAAGCTCCCCAAACAAACAAACAGACAACGTTTCACTTTTATATATTGGTATGGAATAGATATGTTCTCTAGCTCAGGCGTTTAAGGCTAAAAATCTTAAAATTATGCTTTAATAGCATATTCTAAACAGCCCCCTAACTATATAAAGTTGAAGTACCGTCTATAGGAATTCTTTCCCCATCACTCAAGTTAAATTAAATTAGTCCGCAGCCCTTCATTCTGCAATTCATGCAAATAGTGTGCACTTAAAACCGATTTTCTATAAAAACGAGGTTCCGCTGCACAGGTCAGTAATTTAGAAATGTCTCATCACATTATGGCAAACATTAGACTGTCTCTCTTTCACTTAAACCTACGAAAGAGAGGGAAGATTTTTGGGCTGTGAAAGAAACACAAGACCATATGCGTAAGGCTTTACCGTTCCCATAGACATGCTCAAGAATCCAACAAGTATACGTGTATTTGTAGAACCAAGTGCAAACCCTAGCTTTTTAAAGACAACCGTGTTTGGGATATAGGCGAGTAAGGGCATCACTTTACTCGAGATAAGGGAAGATGAAACCGCGAACAACCAATAGAAACTCGATGACGATATAGGTGCATGCGTTCCACTTATCGACCCAAGCGATTACTATAGACAATTGACCATGTTGTTGTGAACTATTAATCAGTTCGCAAGCGTTCCGAATCCCGTCGACACTCACTTTCATAAGCGCGATAACTGACTCAGAACGCAAACTAGCCCAGTAATCGCTCACATCGATTTTAGCGTGATTCGGTATGCACCGCAAGTGAAATGACCACTCATTCCTTGCGGCCGTCCGCCTTTTTCACATTCCACGCGTGTGGAACGCACCCGTCGTCGATCCTATTAAGCACGAGTATCTCATCTCCACGCAGCTCAGCTTTTGTGGATCGTCAGCCTTAAGCTCGAAATAATCGAATGCATTCGACATATTGATAAATTCTATGAAATTTAACATGCCGTATTTGTAAACAATAAGTCACTGTATCAAACTTAGGTGGCGTTCAAAACGTATACAAACGAACCCGACCGTGATCCCAAACACAGTCAAGTCAAAATGTCATGATGATTTTAGCAGTTAACGCGACAACAAATCTAATAAATTTCAAAAGGAAAAAGTTGGATAAAGGACGGGATTCGAACCCGTATACATCCATGCCTCTAACCAATTCGTCTACCGTGACCACTGCATCATCATCCAAATTTTTCTCTTAGTATCTCAACCCGTCTTACGGGGAATTTGATTTAGGAGGCGTCATCTTTCCGACACGAAGTTAATCAATATTAGACGTGTTCGCTTGGTCAGTTCAAAATACTATCAATAGATGGCGTTACCGTCCCCCGTAAGACCGATTCACAAACTAAGAGAAACATTTGTATGAAGATGCAGTGGTCACAGTAGCCGAATCGGTTAGGCATTTGCCGCGCGAGGCATGAATTCGAATCACATTAGTGATCAAAATTTTTCTTTTAGGTAAGTATTAGATACAGTCAAGTCAGTTTTAACCTTATAAAGTTAGTCGTTATGGCAAATTAGTATCTTGCATGCGTGAGTAGGCACGGGCGGTGTGCCAGGATGCGTCAGTAGGCACGGGCGAAGTGCCAGCATGCATCAGTAGGCACAGGTGAAGTGCCAGCATGCGTCAGTAGGCACGGGCGGAGTGCCAGCATGCGTCAGTAGGCACGGGCGGAGTGCCAATCAGGAACAGCTTTTCGATCAGAGCTTGACTCTAGCCGTATCAGCTACCACAAACGTATGAGGGCTAACATATTTAATTTCTAACTTACACCAACTTTTGGTGTTTAACCCATTTTTTCGTATGTTTATTTTCAGTGCGATTAAATGCCTTTTAAATCAGATAATGTGCGTTCGAATTGCAAAAATATTATTACAATAGTTCAAATATGAATATTTTCTTAATATTTATCAAATGATATTATATGATTTGTTATTAGTTATTTCATTTCAAGCAAATATTGCCAACGCTAATATTTTAGCTTCTAGTGTAAGTAATTTGAAGCTGTATGAAAATGACTAATGTATGAAACTGTGTTGTATGATTCTTTGAGTCAAGAAAATGACAAGAAAACTAAATTGGAGCATGCAGGAATCTAGAGAATGTTTGAAATAACTAAGGTTGAAATAATTTACTGTTTCGTTCGCGCCTTAAGCAGTGTCGTTCTCAGACTTCTCAATTTGGTGACTAAATGCGCGCGCGCATGTTTTGCTTCGCCAACAAGCTGATGAGGATGATTTGAATGGCGCCAATGTTAGCCCCCATCGATCGGTCAAACCAAGAAAGAAAGGCGATGTTCTAACCTGCAGCTACGCTCGGGTTGTTGAGAAATGTCACGTAACTGTCTTGATATTCCGTGGCGGGCTGCGCAGGCGCAGGCTGGGGCGCAGGGGGCGTGTGCGCGCCGCCGCGGGAGTCGCGCGAGTCACCGTCGGAGCCCGCGGCGACGCTCGCCGAGCCGCTCGCCGCGCCGCTAGCTGCGCTCGCGCCCGCCGGCGGATCCTTGTGTGTGTGCGTGTAGTGGTACGTCAGCCCCGGCCGAGTCTTGTACTTTGCGCCGCACACTGGAGATACAATTTGTGAAATATTTTCAATAATGTACAAAAAAGTTGACATATGTCGTGAAAATGAAAAAGACCATCAAAAATGAAATTCAGACATGTCAATATTATGTTCGAACTAAAGCAGTGGTCTCAGCAATATCTGACACAAAACCGTGAATAAAATACGAGCTTCCTTAGAAATTGATTGAGCGATCTATAAACTAGATAATGTACTTCGAGTTCAAACGTCTTTTCCATATTCAACGTCAACTAAAATTTTAAACTTGATTAATAAAAACGTCAACTTACCGTGATGCCTCCTCCTTCAACAGTGTACCGATTATTTAACCGACTTCACGAAAGGGGGTTATGTTTTAAAGCCCGCGTCAACAGAACTGAGCATAGAGGAGGCACCACGACGGATCACGTGAAATGTTACAACACGGTGTAGCAGCCTTCCAGAAATTTTCCGTCATCAATCAAAAGTAAGAAAGGTGGAAAGATTTTACGTGAACGCTCTTTGTGTGAAGAACTCTGAAGAAGACTAGAGAAGACTACAAATTTAATTTGACATGGAACCATTAAGGAATTGACCAGAAGAGAGGTAAATGTTTTTTGTCCTTCTCTTGTGGTGCTAGTTTTATTTTATGAGTCAAGTCCGACTTCCACTGGCAATGAAATGTGAAACAGGTAAAAATATGATAGCCAGCTTTTTCTGCAAGACTTTCGAACAAAGTTTAAGTTAACGTTCAAAATAACATAATGGATTCTACCTTCTGCGACTACAGCGTAGAACCGACAGTCGAATAAGCAATTAGACATGCTTGGAAAATGATATATAACTTTTGAGAAAAACAGAGCTGAAATATGTTATTGACCCATTCTTGTCCCAAAATCATGAATATGCAAAAGTGCAATGTTTTTTTATGTACTTTGTTATACTAGTTCAGAGAGTTTCAGGATCTATGGATGTGATTCATTTAGTAAAGAAAAGTGTAAAGAATAGAGCGTTCATATAAAACTGTGGTTCGTGGAAAGCCGGCCCGTCGTGGCCCGTCTATGTTCGGTTCTGGGGACGCAGGCTCCGTGGGGCTTTATTTTGATTGATGACTTCAAATCAATGGATCCGCCCGTACGGCACACACAACAAAATAAATCAAATAAAAAACGATACAGTAATTTTGATTTGTGAATGTTGTGATATTACGTTGGATTCTGTGAAGGGAAAAAGGAAATATCGCGTATATTACCTTTCTCCCTCCAAGTTTGATATACGCCTTAATAATAAAATGAGGGAACCATATATAATGGTAACCAAATTCGGATCCTTTCCACCCACCCGCAAATTTAATTCCCTGTACAATTCATAAGACGCTGGCTGTTTTAATTTTTTTTAATTAAATTACTTGTTTTTTAACACCTGACCTTGACCTTAATATAACATTATAAGGTCAAATCTACTATTTAGTATTTAAAATCTATATGAAATAGCAACTTTTAACCCAAACAAAAAGTACGTAATATCACAACAAAGATCCAAATTTTGGAGTCCAATCAAAAAAAAATTTTCAAATAAATAAAATGTATACATTGCATAATTTTATTTGTTATTTAACATAAATATTTCTTGTATAAATTCATAACAATCTTTGGGTGATAATAATACAGTGACGTGCAAATAGCGTGGAGTAAAAATTTCAAAACTGTCTTTCAATAATCGATTGCACTGTTTTTAACTAATCTAAGTTTTCTCACAACATTTATATAGAATTCAAAAATTGATTTTATATATTTAAAAAACTGGTTAATATTTTTGCACGCCATTGTATTTCGGACCTTAGAATCTACTACATTGATTCGTCTGATATTTTACTGTCGGTTATTTCAACATGTTTTTTAGAATAAGAGTTATGTAAGGGCCACTTAGGCGAATGTTTACAAAAATGATTAAAATAATATACAAGTTCAAGATTAAAATATATTCGAATCCATTCAATATTATACCATTATTATTACATCGGTATGTTTAAAAACTTAATTTCATACCATACACAAACAAGTAACATACATTCTCGAGGAGATAATTGTTTTAAAAATATTTCCAATGATTAAATTTACTATAAAATAAATGAGTACAATGACTAAAATTTTGCAATAATACTGAAATTTCGAAGGACGAAACCGTGTTTTTTTTTCAAAATTATGTTTGCATGTCGGAAGAAAAAAGGGAAGACATGCGCTATGGAGAGTGTTAAATAAGACTACTCACTTTTGATAACTTTTTTTTGTATGATATTAGGATAGATTTTACTAATTAGTAGCAATAAATGAAGCATAAAAAGCAACGTGAACAAGAAAGAACGCATTTAAAAGAATCTGGAGCACAATAGGCTATTTGACTTATTCTAGAAAATCAATTGCTTAGTTATTTCAAGTACACACATTCTATTTTTATTTTCTCGTAAGCTGCCATATTTTCAGTAAAAAATTTTTTAGTAAAAATTAACTATAAAATTTGATTAAAAAAATTACTTCCGCCAAAACACTCTTTCTGACATGGCGGCGGTCATGACGTCACATGCTAGTAAACAACAAGGGGTTGCTCTAGAAAAATAGATTCTATTCTCAGGAAGTGGCGCAAAAATTACGTCACGTGTCCTACTGTCAATCATAGAGCGTTTGCGATCACGTGACCATGTAATCAAAATTAAAAATGTTGGTAACTTTTTATTAAACTTAATAAATATTTTTACTCAAAGTAATAATAAACTCATATTTAAGTTATTATACATACTTTTAGGATGACAGCATTTCGGGATATATTTTCACTACAGTCAAATAGCCTATTGAAGTTATATGAACCAAAAATCATCTAAAATCAATACATAACACACACAATAATGTGGAGAGATGATTTAAAAATAGCTAAATAATAATGAAAAAATAAATTAAAAATTAAAATTGCGAAAATAAATACAAACCTACCACTAGTTAATTTTATGATTGATTCATTTCACAAAAATACAAAGTGAGCTACAGTAACGCCATCTATTGGTAGTACTTTGAACTGACCAACTGAACACGGCTAATATTGACTAACTTCATGTCGGATAGATAACGCCTCCCAATTTTTTTTATGATTTTATCAGTAACGTCTTCTTATCTAGAATAGTCTAATAATTTTCTAAAGGTAAAAATATTTTAGTACAGAAAACTAGCAATAGATGGCGTTACCGTCCCCCCGTAAGAAGAGTTCACCAACTAAGAGAAAAATTTGGGTGATGATGCAGTGGTCATGGTAGCCGAAATGGTTAGAGGTATGGATGTATGCGGGTTTGAATCCCGTCCGTGAACCAAATTTTTCCTTTACGCAATTATTAGATACAACCTAATCATGTTCAATTTAAACCATACGCTAAAGGCAACAAAGAGCAAGCACATACTATGTATTCTTGTAGCACATTTTTATAAAATGACAGATCATGAAGAACTATTTCATTATTTTGGCACAAACATCAAAAGCCGGAAAACTTTAGTCATTGTGTAAAATGATTTCCTATGAACATTAACAATTTGAATAAACTCCACAAGAAAAGCAAGCAAACGCACGACAAGACTTTGCAAATGTATGAAAAATACAATTTTCTAATCTTGTTTTGCATTGCACTGCTAGCCGACTGAGCTCTGAGTCAAAAGATAGGCGTTACCATCCCAGGAAAATGAGGCATTGAGGTAAAATGTATGATAACTTCTAGCTCTTGCAGCGCCTAACAGTCCTCATTAGCGCGTCTACATATAAACCCAAGCTGACCAAGTATCAAACAGGTAGCAAAAATAACGAGGCGAAAAATACCCAGCCGGCACGCTCGCTCACGTATCGCGTTTTGTCTGACGTAGAATGGAAGTCATCCATTATAGTCCACGCGCAACTGGTAGTCGCCTACGGTGGTATGGAAGCAGCGGTACGGGGAAACAGCTAGTAGCTCGCTCTGACTGGCGTACGCCAGTTAATTGCTCCAATCCTGACTCCTCTCAACCAATCCAACCTCCTTCTCTGACGATCCGTCCGAGCTCACAGACTTAAATATAGACACGACCTCGCCGGCGAGGTCAAAGGTCCCGTTATTATTAAATAATCAGTTATTCACCTTCGAGTTTCTTGCCGAATTCTTCTCGAAGGTTGTATTTCGAATTGGTGATCAAGATAAAATAATCAAAGGGCTCCTTCACCCCCTGGATCTCTACTAATATTAGCGATCCAGGGGTGTTTAGTCCGATCCTCGTAATCTAAGCGGTCGCCAAGTCAGGGTTCGTACCCCCTTGGTGCCCTTGAGCCGGTCGCCAAAACTTTGGCGTGCGCCTTCTGCGTCACTCATTGCGGCGGAGCGCTTTCCAGTCCAGTGAAGCTGTAGAGGTCGGCAGACTAACAGCACTTATCCTTTCTTGAAAAATATATGCTGCGACGGCTACTACCTCAGGCGATATCTAGCACTTGCGCGCGGACTACATAGTACATCACTCACGCATCGCCTTCACGCTTTCATGGCGTGTGGTATGCTGCTGAAGCGTATGGTCACGCCGCGCTAACGTATTTGAATACCGGGGCACAAACAATTCTGTACATTACTAATGAAAAATTGCCTCGACCGTGTTCAGCCTGAAGATGAAAAGTCCAGATAAAAATGGATTTTTCATCATATTTATGTTCCTTTACGAGGTCAACCAGGGCTGGCATGTAACAGAGCATTTAACTACAAGAGGACGAAAAATAAATAAAACTATCACAGACACATGAGTCGAACACACAAACCGATCAGTGCAAATAAATGATTTAAATACATGTGATTCATAAGATTCTGTTTAGAATAACGTATAAGTGAGACTTCGGGGCCTCACATGGGAAATGTGTTGATTCTCTTCGACGAATAATTTTAAAACTGGCAGGTATAGTTCGCGCGCAAGTGCTTGATTTTTCCAAACAAGAGATAAATTGTCAAAAAAAAAAACATTTGAAATTGACAAAAAACACAAAAAAATTACATTTCTTTGCATAAGTATACTTCGCAACTAGTCTTTTCAATAAAACTTTCTACACATTTCTGACATCAAAGAGAATCAACACAAATTAATTCACCTACAACTATTTATAAATAACACAACTACTTCACACCGCATCCGATCGGTACAAATATAATCTGTGGCAGTGGAACTTACTTACTACATTGGTGTTTTACATTACCTTCCGTGACAACGGTAGTTTGAACTGTGATGTAATTGACCGTGCGCCCTCTTGGAAGATATGAAGTGGAATATTTAAGGAGGATAGAAGGAGGATCGGTCTTAAGATAAGATCCATATATCTGTGTTTTTACTGTCAAAAAAATAGTATAAGCGCCTGGGATCAGTTAATTGGTGGGTTCAAAGAGGACTTGAAGACTAGAACTTTCTAAAATTCAATTTGGCGGCCTTTCTTCACCAATGGCAAATTAAGATCACCTTTGAAGTGTGAAAAAGATAGCAGCATTTGTTTCTCGATGTGTGCGAATGAGGCAGCAACAGGGGGCTTAAGGGATTGTTTTTGAGTCGTGTTACCGCTCATGTACATACGTAGACATTTCCGTTCCAAAACATATTTCTGAAAATCTTAGTCCTCATTTAAACTTTGACTTAGAAAAGGGGGACACACAGGCAAAATATGTAACCCTGAAAATGAACAAGGGCTAGACATATTTTAAGACAAAGGTGGGACTGGTTTTTTTGACAGTTTTGCATTAGATTCGAATGAATAAAACCCATGAGAATCGGTCATAGAGTATACAACAAAATTTTAACAATAATGTGACTTTGGAAGCTATGGTATAGTGGAGAATAAGGCCTAGATTTAACCACTAGCGATAGTTATATATTTTGACACACTGCGAGTGTTGCTATGAAAATTCCGCCATCGCTTGTGATCAACCTTACCCAAAGATAACTATGTATAACTGTGAAGGTATTCACGTCTAACAAGAGGGTAAGAAGATTAACAAGAAACAAGATATACAGCAAAATGAATGAGTAATTAAACACCTAAACTATAAATCAATCTAAATGCACAAACTTTTCGATAAATAAGATTAAATAAATCGTACACTACCTACATTTTTTAAGGAACATGTCCCAACAAACTTGGATAAAACATGTTCCATTATAGCCGCCTAAAATTTTCCCTACAATTTTTGTTAACTATTTTTTTTTATAATTTAGATCTGTCTTTTGTTTTATTTTTTCAGAGAAAATTCATGTCACGGTCGTTCAACATTCAAAGGACACATTTTTTCCGGGTTCAATGACCACTTGACAAATGAATCTCTGAAAAAAGATAACACAGACTGTATTTTCAATAAGAGATTCGCTTACTCACTAACTATTAAATTATTCACATCATACGTTAATACATAGATAACAATAAAAGGCATATTTGCGACACTAACTGACAAACGCTTGATGTTGTGGGCTGGTACAGCAACTGTTTATACTGGAACTAAAGCCCAGTGGCTGCGTATACGCATATGATGTGTGCACATTTGCACAAACATTTGGTTTACAACGTCTTTATTATATTCACAATACATTAAATAAATAGTGAAGTCTCTCTCCTATGTCCTAAGAATAATCTTGCTTGCCATATGAGGGTGTATGAGTATGTCATGAGTGTGACATGGCTTAACGACTATATCAATCAGAGGCAGTGATTCGGTTATAACACTCCGTAAACTAAACTAGACTTAATTTCTTAATTGTTTCTTTTTTTCTAATTTTCTTCTTGTCGACTTCGTGACAAGGTCTTTGTTGCCTCTGGCATCTATTCTAAACTTACGTCAATTCAAGCTGCACCTAAAAGGCGACGCTTAAAAATAACATGTTTTTAAAACATTCTCAGACAGCGTTTGGACCAAAAGGGGACTCTCGCCGCGTGGAAACAAAGTTGATTTTACGCTGAAAGGCTTTAGTAACCGTCAGTGGTGTCGAAGAACAAGTAAGTCGACAAGGTTTAAATTACATTTGAAGAAATTTAGTTTAGTGTATGGAGTGTTTGACCGAATTGCTTTGAATAACAACCTGGACCGACAGCTTAACGTGCCCTCCGAAGCAGGAGCGATGTAAATCCGCAAATAAGTTAAAATACATTGGAGCAGAGCCAAGGATTGAACCTGGTACCGTTGGATTCTACCGCGCTCTTGTCTACCGCTAGGCCAACACCGCTCTAATGTCAGATATTTCGCTGCTAAAATGTTATTGTTGCTTTAATCTTTGAACAAAGGACAATGTTTAAAATCCAGCTGCTTGCTTATCGTATGAGGTAGTGCTAGCCTCTGGTGTGAGAGTTTGTTAGGCCGCCCAATGATATGGCTTATGTTTGTCAAAACAAAACCCTTCAACTTTTTTATTAATTTATAAGATGCTAGGCATCAGGCCCGCGGTTTCGCACGCGTGGTCATTTCTGTAAGGTTAAAAGTACTCTGTGCTATTCCAGGACCTAAAATACCAACATTTGATCAACATTCCTTCAGCCGTCCAAATATTTTTATCGATTGCTCGGCTTCTACTCATCGGATTGAGATATGAAGTCTCCCAGTTTTTAAGTCAAAACATAAGCTATCCAACAGTGAAAACCAGCGGTCCAATAGTTTTACGTGATGCGCGAACAAACATACAGATAGACAAACAGACATGAATTTTTAAAATTGTATATTCTAGTTCAGTAGCTTATTTTATGTACCCTAAACCAATTATTTTAATTGTATTGACTTTTTCGTTCCTAATTTTTTTATTTTTTTATTACGGACTTGTCAATCGTTTGACCACGATCTCACCTGATGGAAAGCGATGATGTGGTCGAAGGTGTAGCATGCTTGCCTAGTAGATAACTATTCACTCTTGACTTAAACACACCTGGGTTATATTTTACCGGAAACACCGACGAGGGCAGGGCATTCCACTCCTTTGCAGTTCTTATAATAAATGAAGAAGCGTAACGCTTCGTTCTTGTGTGAGGTATTTCAACCATAAAAGGGTGGCGCTTTGCTGATCGTCTAGTCGTACGGTGATGAAAAGGCTTATTATTAAGGCTGCTTTATTATTAGTATAGAAGCCATACCAGCCCACAACAAGAAGCGTCCCAACAAAATACAACATCATATTGCTTGCCAATGTTCTGAACAATATAGATACACTACGAATTACAAGTACTCATTGGCCCTTTCTATATGTGATGCTTAGTATTATGATATAGGTTTTTTTAGCTCTCAAGTGTATTCAGTTCACAGAGAAACTTAGCAAACATATCTGAAACATGATTGTTACACTTTTTTGAGATGTCATCCTCAAGGTTGACGTAGTGGGGTTTTCTTATAGGAGATTCATAATTTCATCTTTTAGCTTATCTGTGAACTGGATTATGTAATATGAAATATTCTATGAAAGCTCAGGTCCTTATGTATCCAACTATTGATCAATTCTATCTTTAAAAATTAAAACCTGTGTGTTGTGTGCTTTAAGACACGCAAGTATATGTTTGTTGAACTGTGTATTGACAGAATAGAAATGTTTTTTTGGCTATAATATGTAAATGTATTGCACTAATGAGTAGTATTTGTATTGACTAAACTATAATCAATAGCTCTTGACATTTTTTGTCAAAGAATTTAAGGCCAATTTTGAAGGTCAGATATTTTTGGACTTAAATACCTAGCTCAGTTTAAAAATTACCGAGACTTTGAACACAACGTTTACAACACCAGGTAAGGCCGGCATGAACCTTGAATCAATACACTGAACGAGCAGTTCATCAAGACATAACAAATGTTGAGTATCTCTAAGTATCTAAGAAATTCGAGATTTATCCTCAAGTTTTTTCAGACCTCAGCTTGCGTGGTATGTAACTACGACATAATCTGACCATGCTTCTTTTATATATTCTTAGATGAACTCCGCTAAACATGCTGGCGGTCGAATTTGTGGCATTGAGGGTGGTTAGTTAATTCCCTTTTTATTATAGTTTGACAGTTGTAGTCTTAGGAAACACTAGGTAAATTTTGAAGATATTCAAAGCCCATTTAAAATGTACCAAAACCAAATATATTTTTAAAGAAAACGATTTAACTCCAACTCTATTTCCCAACAGTAATGTATCCCGAAAGAAACCTACAAAATGATATTAACTTTCATCGAGAAAAATATAACTTACTTTTTACCATACATTGTCGTAAGCTGACATGTCGTGGGTAGATGCTGGCAGTGGGATATTAAGAAACCACCACAAATGGGCCGTTAATGCAGACCTTACCACATAGACTAAGGACGATGGTTAATGCCGCCTTCCACGAGGCCCAAAGCTTTATCCTTCAACATAAATGGAAACTTGTCACCTTTCGCTAGCTATAGGGCGAGGTGAACGGAGCCGGGACCTGAGCTAGTGTGTGCGGTTAGTGGCGCCTGCGGGACTTACGTTCGCAGCCGAAGGGCTTCTCAGCGTCGCCGGGGACCTCGTACGGAAGCGTGCCTTGGCCGCCTCGCTTGCGCCCGCGACCCTGACGAAACAATGTTACTATTTAAACAAGAGCTGTACAAATTAGCATGGTACAAAAAATCGACTTCAAATGGATTCACTAAAAATACTACAGAATCATTCAAATCTGTTCACAAATCCTACATCCTTATTTTCCCAATAAAAGACTGCAGAACCAATATTGATGAAAAAAATGGGCCACCTCTTGAGCCTCTTCTTTTAAACAAAAGTATTTTCAATATCAGTCCGCAATTGACGGAGAAATCAGTGAAAACACAGTTTTTTTTATAACATAACTTTTGAACAAAGAACCGTCTCCTTTTGTGAAGTTCATTAAAAAAAAGTATTACACACTAGGATTCCACTTCAAGGAGTTGGGATGGCTGGCAGGGCGAAATACTATACACCCTAAGTGGTACGTAACTGAACCAAGACCGCACTCCGCTACAAGGAGTTTGGATGGCTTGGGAAGAAGCTGGCAGGGCAAAATGCTATACACCCCAAGTGGTATGTATGTGCAGGTGCTCTTTGTCTAGAGTATGTTTTGTGTATGTGCTCATCACACAAATGTATGCCCCGGCCAATTATGCAACCCTGGGACAATAAGCAAAGCAGACGGGGACACTACCTAACCTGTGGGAATAGTTGGCAGCAGTACCACCACCCTCTTCAGTGACTATGTTCATGATGTTGTCCAATATTCTATCTATACCTAAAAAACAGTACCATAACACTAGACTTACGACTTGGGACCTGTGGCGGTAGTGATTTCTTTAGACCTGGCCCCTGTGGCAGTAGTGCTTTGCATAGACCTGAGCTCTGTGGCGATTGTGCTTTGTTTAGACTTGGGCCCTGTGGCAGTAGTGCTTTGTTTAGACCTGGCGTGGCGGTAGTGCTTTGCAAAGACCTGGCCGCTGTGGCGGTACTGCTTTGTTTAGACGTGGGCCCTGTGGCAGTTGTTCTTTGTTTAGACCTGGCCCCTGTGGCGGTAGTGCTTTGTTTAGACCTGGGCCCTGTGGGTAGTACTGCTTTGTATAAACCTGGGCTTTGTGGTAGTAGTGCTTTGTTTAGACCTGGGCCCATTTGTTTCAATGTAGAAATGTTCATAATCACACTAGTATTATTAATGTGTGTGTGAGTTTGTATGTTTGTTTCTTCTTCATGTAGAAACGATTTTGATGATATTTGAGATACTTTTGGTTCTGTAATAATAAAAAGGATGCTTACAATTATTTACATTTCTATTCATCTAAAGGTTGACTAGAAGAGATATCGCTTTTAACGATAAGTCTGCCCAATGTACTTTAGGTTAAAGATTGTTTGTTTGTATTATTTACTTTTGTAAATTGGTGTTTCTATAATTTTTATGTATTTTTTTTCTAAAGGAAAAATTTTGATCATGGATGGGATTTTTCTTTAGAAAATTATTAGATGTGATGTATCTATCTATCTATAATCATCATCCAAGCGGGTGTAACTGCGCGGCGCAGCTAGTGAAAAATACAAGAAACAAGTCATACTCACGGCACGTCCCCTCTTTGGCGGCGTGTCGTCCGGCTGCGACTTGCGTGTGCGGCCCCCTCTGGAACCGGGCCCCGTGGCGGTGGTGCCGCGCTTCCTGCGTCTGTTGGCGTACGTGTCGTCGTAGTAGTCCTCGTCGGAGTCCGCCTCGGGCTCCTCGCCGGTTTCCATCTCTTCCATTGCTAGCTCGTCGTAGAACCATTCCTGTGGACGATTGTTCGGTCGGGAAGATGAGTAGAACATTTGCACATTAACTAAAAAAGCATTTAAAAGTGTTACGTACAGGACATTACACAAAATTAAGCAATGCACTTTGTTATTTTGTAAAATGTGCAGTAACTAGCACTTTTAAGGCTAATATTTCAATGCTTCACTTTAAGTCTAGTTAGTGTTAATGTTAAATAATCAAATTACCTATTAAGTGGCGGGGTGAGGTATTCCACATGTTATGGCAAACTCCTAGTTTTAGCACTTTTGATATTTCGAAATTTTTCACTCATGTGTTTACTTTTTAAGTTTCCTCCAGGAACACATCATTAGGCAGCCCTACTATAGCTGTTATAGCTGTTATTTGATCTCTCACTTTGAACTCTAGCCGAAATAACAGAAGATTACCAATAATAATGTGCCTACTTTTGGGTGTTTGCGAGACAATTCTGGTTATTTTTTCATTACATTTGTTTAAGATATAACTTTCTTTTTATGTCCAAGTTATTTCCAAAGATTTATTTTATTTGATTACGAGATGAAAGTTATTCCGAGCAAAAGAAGTTGGTATATTTCGATATGTTCGTTTTTACATAAATAAAAACATGTACGTTAGGTGTTTGTCAAGCTTGTTTTACTACCATCATTTGATATCCAGAGACTAGAAACAAAAATTATTTAAAAAAAAAACACCTTTTCTGTAGGCACTTAAAAATCTTGGGGCCTAGGTCAAATCTTTGGGGCTGAGCAGGTAGCGGACGACCCCACCTACCTTCAATTTACGTATATTCAACGTTGCGCTGAACACCTGTATACATACATGAATAAAAAACTTCGAAATCTCTAAAGTAGTAATACTTAATTTGTTGGCCATGACGTGTGGAATACCCGGTAACGCCGGGGTGGGGTACCCCGGCGTTACACGTTGCATAATCAACCCAATCGTCTCGGCTCAAATTGTCAATTTCTCAAAATATCCTTTTATTAAAATGTTCATTGAACAAACTTAGAACAGCCTATCTCAAATAAATGCGCATACAACATTTCGTGTCTGTGCTGTTAACCGTTGAGGAGTTCCCTAGTCAGGACCGAGCCCTGAGTGCAGCAACCATGTCATAGTAAAACTGAACCAATGAACCAATTTGGATGCATTTTTTTCTATTCGAAAGCAGATGTGATTGAGATGGTTCTTAGATATATAGGGGGAGGGAGGTGAGAAAAGGGGGGTGAAAATCGTAGCTTTCGAACAAATGGACCGATTTAGCTACGGTTTTTCATGTTTCAATGCTGAGGTAAACGAGATGGTTTTTAGCTATAATAGGGGTGACGACCGTAGCTCTCAAACGGATGGAACGATTTTTATGTTTGAAAACTGATGTGATCGAGATGCTTCCTAGCTATAATGGGGAGTGGGAAGTCGGGGGATATATAAATTTTAAAATTCGTGCTTGTTTTTTTTATTATTTCTGTCTTCTGTCTAGGCAATCATTTGACCACGATCTCACCTAATGTAAAGTGATGATGTGGTGATTTTAGTATTACTTTTGTCTGAAAAAATCATCCCCCGCCGACCCCTTAGGCATTTTCTAAGGGAGTGAGATTGTCATACATTGTACTATTACTTATTCTGTGGTTATGTGCGGTTTCCAATGCTTGGTGCTTCGGAGGGTATGGTGTCAGTTGTTTTTGATTAGATTAGCTATCGGGCGTCCTGACAAACTCTGACAATAGAGGCCTGCACTACCTCATTCTACAAGCATGAAAGCATAATATGAAACAAATTCTAAATGTTCCAATTAAAAAAATACTGGTATTATACCTTAGGATCATCTTTAGCAGCAGTCTGTGAGCCGTCCCTGCTGTCATCACCTCCCAAGACTTCACCCGGTATTCCGGAGCTGTTTTCTCCCTCGCCGATATTGTCAACTGTGTCTGGGGCTCCACTCCAGCCCCATCGAGTAGAAGACATTGTGAGATATTGGCGACGCGCTTTTCTCCATCTAAGATTGAAACGTTATTCAAGTTAAAAGTGCTTTTAGATTATATTTTGCTAGGATTAGCTATTAAGTGTTGCCTTGTAGGCAGGGTTAAACTAGAGATAGAATACTTCTTATTATTTTGAACTAGCTGAACTCCGCGGCTTTGCCTACTTTAACATTTTTCCAGAGTGAAAAGTAAGTGTAAAAGCCTTCCTCATGATGCATGTAAAATTTCATCAAGATCAGTTCAGCTGCTTAGTTGTGGAAAGATGTCAAATAGACATAGAGACGGAGTTACTATTGCATTTATGTGTGACTGTTATAGTTTATAGTATTTATTTTTGAGCTTTGCTGCGAGTGAATTATTCCTAAATTGGAAAGGGAATCACTCACACCTATAAAAAGTTTTGGTAGGTTTGGTAGGTATGTCTGAAATGAAATAGACTAAGGATTAAAACCTTTGATTATCTATGGAGAAGATTCAATTTTTTTCTTTTTTAATCGACTTCACAAACGGAGACGGTTATATGTTCGGCTGTATGTATGTATGTTTTTTTTTTTTATATATGTCGGTCTATATCTCCGTCAATTGTGGACTGATTTAAAGGAAACTTATTTTGTTTGAAGGAGTATACTCTCCAGGTGGTCCCATATATATATTGTATCAAAATTGGTTTAAAAGTTTTTCGAGAATAAATAGTTTTGTTGAGTAACTCCATTCGATTTTGTGTTTATATTGCCTTTATTTTGTGTTTATCTCTATGATTTATAAACCGATTTAGATGGTTGTTTTTTTATTCAAAAGGGTAAACTTTCCGTGTAGCCCCATATAAACTTTATCAAAATTGGTTCAGTAGTTTTATTAGAAAATCAATTTGTTTTATAGTTTATGTTCTCTAATATCTTGGGATTTCTGAACAGAAATAGACGATTGTTTTTACTTGAGTAAGAAGACCTCGGACCTAGTGTGGTACTGTATAAATTTCATCAAAATTGGTTTAGTAGCTTTAAACTAGCTTTAATTTAATTCACTGTGTTATAATGTTTAGGACTAGATTGCATGTCAATTTTGAACTATCCAAAGATGCTGAAGTTTTGCACATGGGTATAGTTCTGATGACAATTAAGAACTACAGTAGTAGTAGTAGTCAAAGAATCTACACAATCGGATGATGGAATCCCTTCGAGTTTCGGCTCATTTGATTTGTCTTGATGAGATCATGTCTGGTTTTATGTGGTATCAAGGGTCTGATGATGGAGCCGGAAGGTAGTCACAGGAACTCAACAACAAAATGATGGAACCCCTTCGAGCTTGGGCTCATTTGGTTTGTTTTGGTGATTTCTCTGGTGTTATGTGGTATTCAGGGTCTGATGATGGAGCCGGAAGGTAGTCGCAGGAACTCAACAACAAAATGATAGAACCTTTTCGAGTTTTGGCTCATTTGGTTTGTCTTGGTGAGTTCTCTGGTTTTATGTGGTTTTCAGGGTCTGATGATGGAGCCGGAAGGTAGTCAAAAGAACGCAACAACAAAATGATGCAAAATGGTCAAAACTAATTCAGTTGTTATATATGTAGGTTTTATTCATCCTTGGTTTTAATTTACCAACGCTTTGAGTCTAAAGTGAGTGAGTGTCTACTATTTTCTTGGCATATATTCTTTCCGATGTTTGCTTAGGCCACTAAAGTCAAAAAATTAAATATTTGTCAAAAAAAAAAACAACTTTGTATAAAAATGTTATTTTGTAAACAACCACAAAAATGAATAAAATAATTACAATTGAGCGAGAACAGTATCACTTTTTCGAAATTACCAATTTAATAATAATGCATAAATACAACATAAGATAAAGAGTTTTTTGAAGGCGGTGCCAAACCCAGGCATCATTTAAATCTAATATCTTTACAAAATTAATACATACCTATCTACGTACGAAGTAATATGCAGTTGTCTATGACACATCCTCATACAAAACACGAAACGCAGAAGAGACAAAACAAGAGACACACACAAGCAGATTTTGACTTTCACACATTCATAAACCGATTGACATGAATACAGTAATCTAGTAAATGATAAAGTTTTTGTAGATAATTACTTTAAAAGCTTATTATTTTATATAGCACATCAAGCCGTTTAAGACATTATCTTTTTGAATAAGCTCAACCATAAAAATAATTATGGCTTGGGGTGGCTCTGCCTTCAAAAAACTCTTTCTTATCTTATGTTGTATTTATGCATTATCATTAAATTGCTAATTTCGAAAACGTGATACTGTTCTGGCTCAATTGTAATTATTTTTTTCTTTTTAGTGGTTGTTTACAAAATAACATTTTTATTATAAAGTTTTTTTTTTTTTTGAAAAATATTTTATTGCTTATAAAAATCACACTAAGCTTGCAATGAAGCCTGGTGAAAGAATTATTAATATCTTGAACATGAATCCTAAAAACATTACACTCCTTTTTTCTCAGTTGTGTGAGAGGAAGTTATTCTACTTATACTGCAGCGTTTTCAAAAGAAAAACAACTCGCAGGTATGTAGTATGCGGTGTGACACAACAAGTCTCTTCGGCCGCCTCTTATGTACTAGGAAACCTATGGAGCAATCAGTCTTCCATAATACCATTTTAACCATTTCATTTCATAAGCTAATGAATCTTCTGTGTGGCCTTCAAAATGTTTGTTGTAAAATGGGCATTTTAGGCAAGCATTGGAGGACAGAATCCCATATCTCTTCCTTTATAAGGAACCAAGATCCATATATGTATAGGCTCATGACCTGAACTTCTAACAGACTTTCAAAATGTTGGTTGTGAAAAGGGTAACTTAGGCAAGTATTGGAGGACATTAAAAATACATAAGTCAAAATGTATAAATAATAGTTCAGTAGTTTTTGAGTGGGAAACGGAAGACTGATTGCCCCATAGGTTTCCTTGTACATGCGAGGCCAAAGAGACTAGTGACGTCACACCGCAAACACCCATGAGTTATTTTGCTTCCAAAAACTGCAGCAAAAGAGGAATAACTCATAATTTTTCAAGATATTTAAATAATTGTTTCACCACTGTTAATGTCATTGTATTAACTATTGATGTATATAAAACAATGAGTTTGGAATAAAAAAACAGTTTCTTTTATATATGTACATCAATAGTTAATACAATTACATTTGAGAACAACCCCATGGTACATAACAATCATATGTATACACAGATTCAAATTATTGAAAATGTGCATCCATCTTTATTATTGCTGTTGCATGTTGACAAGGTAAAAAAACATAAAATAAGTTTGTAACATCTGTTACCTCTGTGCTGGATATGTGTAAACTTGACCTTCTTTCTGTCCAGGCATGCGCTGTCTTTTGGTCATAAATAAGTTGCAGTGGCTCTGAGCAACACCTAGAAATATAAATTTTATGCAACACATTAATTTCAATCTAAATACAACAGTTGAATAGTTACCAAGAAGTTCTGCACTTCTGCTTGAATGATATGGTTTATTTGGGTCATTGTCAAATTTCGCGCAGGTAACCTTGTCCCTCAACTGTGATTATTTTTTTATTTGTAATAATTATATTACCTATTTCAAAATTTATATTAAATACCATAGACATCGCATTAATAAACATTCAAAACGTAAATAAAGAGATAGTTTTGATTTTATAAAGTTTTTTTTAATAGTAACATTGTGGTAATTTTTGGTAACAGAAAGGTTTTCCTTACAAATTCTATATGTCCCTGGTACCACTCCGTTATAATAAACATCAAATAATTTTATTTTAAACTGTATCAACCTACCCTAAATACAATTATTAACATAAAAAGAGTATTGTTAATATTCATAAAATATGCCGTAAAAGCGGTAGGTATCGAAATTTACTTAATAACTATTTTTTTAAACTTTGTCCCGCGTACTGTGTGAATACTCTGTTACTGAGTACATTGCAACTTCAAATAGAGACGGCGTTGTTTAGACTTTGTACTAGTTTGGGTGGAATGTCTGTATTATTACGTGTTGACCGGTAGAGCGGGGGGAGGGGTATAGGAGGCGTCAGTCGGCCGCGAGGCGTTACCTGCTGCGTATTTTTATTGTGCGTCTAATGTTACCTACCTATTTACGTAAGTAAACAACGTATTTTTCATTATTTTAGAGTCAATATGTTGTCAAAGAGGTTAACAATCTAAATATGAAAGAAAACGTGTAATTTACGCTTTACTTTATCATTTATGTGTTATGGCATGTTAAATTTACTACTCTGTTATTGTGCAACTTTGTTACCAATGTTTTTTTTAAAAAGTTAAATTATAGATTGGTAAATACTAGTCACAAAGTTTATTGTTATTAATATTTAAGCTTACATTTACGTTATTAAGATCACAAGCTCGACTGAGTGTAATTTAGTCAAGTAAGATACAAAAAAATAACAACTACGTTACTGTGTTACAACTCTGTTACTTTTCTGTCCCAAGGATATAAAGGACATTCTTCAGAATTTTATGTAAAGCTACTAATATAATATGATAATTTAACAAAATGTTAGTTTGTTACCTATTTATACACTCATATGTTATTGTTAGCAGTTAATATATAAATATTTAGAGTGATTACATAGAATTTAATATTATTAAAATTCAAGAAGTAACAGAGTTGTTTGGAATTTAATAAATAATTGTTAAACTTAAAAAAAACCTTGTGATTGTAATTGTGATTATAAGATAAAAGACTGTGATTAACATTAATGCCAAAATATTTGGGACTGATTTGTTTCATCTACACTTATAATAAAACTGTAACGGGTCCAATTCTGTACATTTAAGATATTTAGAAATTTTTTTTTGGACCTTACTCTAGATTTGATACTGAATCCAAAACTATATTTTTTTTCATTTTTGTCTGTCTGTATCTTGGCTAGGCATCACGCCGAAACTATTGAATGAATTAAAATGAAACTTGGTATGATTTGAGTTCATACTACGAGGTAGGACAAAGACTACTTTTCATCCCGAAAAATGAAAGGGTTCCCGCAGGATTGGGGTTGAAAGTTATTTCAAAAAACACTTACTACTCTGAAACTACTGGACGCAACTTGGCACAGTCATAGTTTATATGATGGGTTAAAATTGAGGATACTTTTTATCCCGAAAAAATAAAGAGTGCCTGCGGGATAATGTCCCAAATTCTGTAAATTAAAGATATTTTGTAATTTTTTTGAGCGCCGTTCTATTATCAATACTAAAGCAAAACTATACTTTTAAATTTTTGACTTTCTGTGTGTCTGTCCGTCTATCTGTCTGTACCTTGGAAGTGCATCATGCCGAAAATACTCAATGAATTCAAATGAAATTTGGTATGATTTGAGTTTTTACTTTCAGGAAGGACATAGGATACTTACCATTCCGAAAAATTAAAAGTTTCCTGCATGATAGGCGTTGAAAATACTTGACGGATTTTGTTGAAACTTGGCACAGTCATAGTTTATATAATGGGTAAATTTTGGAGGCCGTTCTATATTCAATACTAAAGCTAACACTGTATCTATTTAGTTTTTGTTTGTCTGTCTGTCTGTCTGTACCTTGGCATCACGCCGAAAATACTTAATGAATTCAAATGAAATTTGGTACGATTTGAGTTCACACTTCGAGGTAGGACATTGGATACTTTTCATCCCGAAAAAATTAAGTGTCCCTGCAGGATAGGGGTGGAAAATTATTTAAAAGAACACTTAGCAGGCTAAGACTATTGGACGGATGTTGATGCAACTTGAGTCAGACATAGTTTATAAGATACATTTTGTCCCCAAAAAATAAAGGGATCCCATATCCCTTTATTACTCCAAATTCTGTACATTAAAGATATAGTGTTTTTTTTGGAAATTATTCTATATTCGATTATGAAGCCTAAACTGTATGTTTTTTCATTTTTGTCTGTATGTGTCTGTATGTCTGTCAGTCTGTATCTTAGCCGCGCATCACGCCGCCGGAACTACTGGATGTATTCAAAATACAACTTGGTATGATTTGAGTTCATACTACGAGGTAGGACATAGGATACTTTACATATCGAAAAATTTATGGGTTATTAGGAGTTGAAACTTATTTAAAAGAACACGTACCACGCTGAAAGTAATGAGGTTTTGATGCAACTTGGCACTGTCTTAAGTTATATGATGGGTTAAAATTGAGGATACGTTTTATCCCGAAAAAGTAAAGGGTTTCTGCAGGATATGGGTCGAAAGTTATGTTAATAATTAATTAATAAAAATATTTTTTGGATGGTTCTCTATATTCGATACTGAAGCCAAACAGTTTTACTTTTTAATTTTGTCTGTCTGTTTGTCCGTATCTTGACCGCGCATCGCATCCAAACTACTAAATGAACTCAAATGAAAAAATGCTCTTGGGTGCTTAAAAAAGGTATTGAACATTATTTTTTTGTTAATCTTTTCTTTCTTTCTGTTTGTCTGTAGGTATGTTTGTTTGTTCACGCATCACTTAAAAACTACTGTACCGATTGCGATGCAGTTTTCATTGTTAGATAGCTTAGGATTTGATTTAAATCTGGTGTAATTGGTATCTCAATCCGGTGAGTTAGAAGCCGAGCAGTTGATAAAGTATTTTGACGGCTGAATAAATTTTGTTCAAATGTTGGTATATTGGTCCTGGAATAGCACATTATGGTACTTTGAACCTAAAGAAAAGAACACGCGTGTGAAGCCGCGGGTACAGCTAGTTTCACAATAAAAACTAAAACGTTATGATAACAGAGTTGTATTTTTTTACACTCTAACTCACAAAATCTGAAATAAATCACAAGTCATTAGTTAAAGATTGCGGCCAACTGTAACAGCAAAAAGAGCAATTGTTTTAACGGGCATCAATGTAACTAAAAGTCATGTTTGAGTAATATTTTTTTTATAAGTTTATTATTTTTAGTCACGGTTACCTGCGCAAAATTTGAGAATGACCCATTTTTTAATTTGGTCTTAGAATTAAAACATTTTGGGGGACATACAGCTATTGTTAAAAAACATTCGGAAAGCAAAATAACTTAGGAAAAGCCAGGTAATATTTTACTAATATTGCAAATATTTATCATGCAAGCATGCATGAAAGGAAAAGTGTTTAATTTTGAGAATATTGGGCGTTTCAGGTAATCATGAACTTGGAACCAAATTGAAAAATCGATACTGACCAGTTTGGGTGTCGATAAAAGGCATCCGCATCCGTCTTTCGGCACATAGTCGCGAATTGAACGTAGAGGAGTTCTCAATAATTTCTTTGTAGCTCGGATCATTGAGAAAACTGCAAACATAAGAACTAATGAAAACAACATCTCACCGACATCCATTATCACTATAAGCGCTTAACTTCACCACTATTTCTGATTGTGTTATGAATATCTATACAAGACACTATAATTTCCTCTAACCAGGTCTCAATTACCTCTCAATTTTTGCTAAATTCGAAGGATTAGCTATCTGAATCTCAGCAGCCGCCATTTTATCAAACGGACCGACCTGACGCTGACGCTACTTTGATGACGTCATGAAGTCATGTTTGAGCGCGTTCACTTACACGTTCGAGGACGCACGGATCTCCCGCGCGTACACTCGAAATCGTTCACGGCGTCGTCGGGCGTTCGCCTGGGTCATCCGAAAAATAGTAGTGGAGGGGAGGAATAGTATGAAACTGACACTTGACATTTGTCAGTTCTATGTGGACGTCCAAAGTCGTTCACTAACTCCGCATGATCGAGCGATAATCGCACGGATGATTCGAGCGTGTAAGTGAACACAGCCATTACATGACATGACACCCGCGGCTCGATTACAGAACTTGGTTACAATTGGATTATCACTTTTTTCGTAGCAATTTCGACTCTACCGCAAGGCATTAGTGATATCGATACTGACAATCCTATTGAAGCTAAGTTACGTGGTCGGGCCCCAGAATCAAGAGTCTAATGACATTGACATTTCGTAAATTTCCGGTGAAAGTTGCTAGTCAGTACTTTCTCCGCTGGAAATATAGTACATGATCTAATATTACTTTAAGTCAAGTATATTAGTATTATATTTAAAAAAACATATGTTTTGAAACATTGTAATGTATTATGTTACAGAGTATCACAAATTTTGTGTAAGTATATCACAAATTCTGTGTAAATATATCACAAACGAGAATTTCGATAAAAATATAGTATATTGGTAGAATACATACAAGTGAGATCTAGCAACCCAGAGAAACGTCAAGCTGTGACTGGCCATCGGTGGACGAATCGTGTGTCTGGCGAATTTTCAGTAATTGGTGATTGGAGATCCTCAAATATTACACTGATTATTGGTTACTGTGTTTTATTTACTTTGGGCCGCAGTTTCTAATAAATCTAATCATTGCAGTAATTATTATATTTCGTGTAAATCGTGGTGAATTTACGCATAATCTCTAGGTCGACGGGTCGTGCGTTCCGAAAACAAGATGTCCGTGTGCTTCTTTGTGCCTGCGTAAGTTCCTGTTAGATTAATTTTATCATTCCATTTCCGTGCACATTTGCCGGTGATAACAAAACGTAAACATTTCATTTCTGTAAACATGAACTTTCTCAAAGAAAATAAATAACTTTATTTTCAAACTTCCAAAAAACTGCATATATAAAAAAAACAGTGAAAAAACAAACATTTAAATAGACCAAAAAAACAGTAATTATAAAGTAACTAGATAAACAAAAAAAATAAGTTCATAAACTAAAACATGACTACAGTCTTAATGGACTAAAAAGTCACGAACAAGAATATTCAAATGTTTTAGAAATTCAAAACTATAGCCGGGGGGTTACTTGGTTATATACTGATAAGTTTATGTGTTTGTGACTTTTTAGTCCACTAAGACCTAAGACCGTAGTTGGGTTTTAGTTATTGAATTTAAATACTTTTTTATAAATTATTTTGTGTTTATAATATATGTATATTTTCGAAATGTGTTAGTGAAGCCCTTTCATATGATACCAAAAAAGAGATGAAAGTTTTATTTTTTATTTATTTTATTTATGTCCTCCAGAGGGCGCCATATTCAATTTAATATGACGTCATATAGCCTTTAACCAGCGGATGATGAAGACGCTTCCAATGATACCTCATTTGTCTAAAATTATGATGAGTAGTTTAGAAGTTACGAGGGAACAGCTGAACATACATACATACCCACCCAAATACTTAACTACCGGTTATAATCATAACCCTCCTTTTTGCTATTCATACAAGTGTGTAATAGTAGACTACTGCATTGAGCGGAAAGTGACTCATTGCTGCACAGAGTGGTTTAGCGAGGGCTCTAAAAACTCAAGTGCAGCAAGGAGTCACTTGAGCGAGTGTTAGTAATCTGCTTTTCTCTCCACTACAAAGTAATATCACAATTATTGTTCACCTAAATGTGAGCAGTACAATTTTCAGTCACATAGACTTTTAAATTCGCGCCAATTTCCTCATGCTCATTTAAAAAAATTAGTAAATTCCATTTTTAAATCTCTATTGGAAGAATGCATTAATTCAATACTAGCTGCACCCCGTGATTTCACCCGCATGATGGATGATGATGATGATGAAAAGTATCCAATGTTTTATTCACTCTTTGCCCATAGTACGGTTCAGTAGTCCGGTCAACCGGACTAAGGTAAAAAAATATTTTCCATTACTTATATGTAAGAGTTGACCAGACTCCGGAAGAATATTTTTTATTTGTAGTACAAATAAAACAAATACAAATAAAACTTAAAACTAGATCTTCCGATCTAGTTTAAACTTTTTGTTCAACTTATTGTCAAGTAAATAGCATCCAGAAAATATAAGTTATAAGTTTGATAATGTTATAAATCTGTTTTTCGTTATTCATTTGTTTTTCCGGCATTTTTAGGCTAGCTCATACACTGGAGTAACTGGGACGAAAATAATTAATTATTTACCGAGTATTTCGGCTTTATGATTTATTATTCTCTAGGAAAAAATACCTAACACTGTAATTTTGAGTCTCCTATGAGTTTCAAACAATTTAAAAATATACAACCGGACTATATAAAATATTTATTTTTCAAACAGTAACACTGGGTTTTAATTTTTTGGTTGTATAACCATGTTTTTTTTTTCGCAGTCCGGTTGACCGGACAACTGAACCGTACTATGGGCAAAGAGTGGTTTTATTCCAGGGTATAAGCTATCTCCATTCCAAATTTCATCAAAATCCGTTCAGCCTTTTCAGAGTTAAGTAAAATGATGATGATGATGAAAAGTATCCTATGTGTCATTGCAGGGTATAAGCAATCTCCATTCCAAATTCCATCAAAATCTGTTCAGCCGTTTGAGTGTGAAGGAGTAACACACAACACATACACCCATACAAACTTACGCTTTTATAATATTAGTGTGGTGAAACTAAAAAACAATGCAGTAATGGATTTCCATACTTACTTACCGCACTGTAAAACTATGCAGTAATGGATTTCCATACTTACTTGCCGCACTGTAAAACTATGCAGTAATGGATTTCAGTACTTTCTGCTTACGTTTTATGTGAACAATGGTGATATTACTGTGTAGTGGCACAGAATAAATAATAGCAGAAGATGCACTTCGCGCAACAATTAATAGAAATAGCGACTCTTGCTAATAAGCAACAAAGTGCAATTCAGCTCGCATAAGCGCTCTGTGCCTAACGCGATATTCACCTAAACGTTCCGCTCTCTTCTAACGCGTAACTCTGTCGCTGTCTGGCGCGGAGTGACGCGCTAGATGTGGCGCTAGGGTTGTAACGTCTATCCACCTACTTGACCACGTAATCTATCTTATGTTTGATGCGTATGATGACACGGTCAATTAGGTAGATAGAAAATGAATATTAAAGTCCGTCTTTTGTAATTAACAAATGAAAACAAACCTTCAAACTTTAGGCTACCTAGATACCTCTTTGTTTAACATTCCTCATTAACTTACTACAATAATATTTCACATTTTGAAGTAATTAAAAAGTTCGTAGAACAAAAATATAAAAAAACTGGTTGTTTACATTTTCACTATACTAATTCTTAATTATCTCCTAAACACTGGACCGATTTACATGATTCAAAAAGAATAAAATGATTTTAGACCTAGACCTTTCATTTGACACCAAAATCGTTAAAATATCTCAACAAACAATAAATCACATTTTCAAATTGCTCTCGTAATTATCCAACATGTATGAAACACGTAATAATTCTTTTAAAAACTATCTTATCAACCGTTAAACGTTAAATTTATTTTAAAATGGGTCTAATTCAATAAAAAATAATCAAATTGTATTTGTGAACAACACGGTAACCTAAAATACTTAAGTAGGTAGGCAGGTAGCTCTAAAATACAACGCAAAAAATGTGTGTGACATGACTCATTGAAATAAAATTAAGTTTTAAAAAGAAAAGAACAAGGAAAGAAAAATCGTTTATTCAACACATAAAAAAAAGTAGTAAAATTAACATATAAATAGCAAAATTTAACAAAAGTATTTAGTAAGTTTTTTTTTAGTATTTTGAAGTACCTAAGTTTTTTTATTTTATTTTATTAACTAGTTTTGATTAATGTTAGGAAAACACACAGATAATAATACCTAATTAGTCGTCTGCGATTACAAGCACTCGCAATCGCAGCCATTTTTAAGTCTCGGGTTACAGTTAGCAAAAAAATATGCATGGAAGTATTTTTTTGTTAGCACGCTCATAGACTGTTGAAGATATAAATCGTATATATGGATCAAGTTTCACCACTTCATATTTAAATTCTAGTCAAACGCCAAACAAAAAAAAATACATTGTAGGTAACTATCTAGTAGGTACAAACTAACGGACTCCGCTTGCAAAGTCGCGGGCAAAACATAGCACACCTATAAATATGTACGTATGTGTATATGTATGTATATATGTGTGTGTGTGTGTGTGTGTGTGTTTTTATTTTTATCCGTTCAGTCATTCAGTAGACAGATCTGTGATAACTTTATTGTGATAAAGACACAACAATTGTTATTATAGTTTCGGCGTGATGCGCGGTCAAGTACAGACAGACAAACAAAAATGAAATAAATAACAGTTTTGGCTTCTGTATCGAATATAGAAAAGCCTTATTTTTTTTCTTCTAAATATCTTCAATGTACAGGATTGGACCTGTTAGTTTTGTTATAAGTATAGATCCTGGTTCGCAACATGCACCGTTTCTTTGATAAACGCCCACACATAGCACACCTATAAATATGTACGTATGTGTATATGTATGTATATATGTGTGTGTGTGTGTGTGTGTGTGTTTTTATTTTTATCCGTTCAGTCATTCAGTAGACAGATCTGTGATAACTTTATTGTGATAAAGACACAACAATTGTTATTATAGTTTCGGCGTGATGCGCGGTCAAGTACAGACAGACAAACAAAAATGAAATAAATAACAGTTTTGGCTTCTGTATCGAATATAGAAAAGCCTCATTTTTTTTCTTCTAAATATCTTCAATGTACAGGATTGGACCTGTTAGTTTTGTTATAAGTATAGATCCTGGTTCGCAACATGCACCGTTTCTTTGATAAACGCCCACACTTGTTCGAAACATTTGAATCAAGAATGGCGGTCACGCTGCAGTAATCGGAAATCATAGGATTATTAGTGAAATAAGTCAGCTGACGTCATAAGACACAGGCATTGTTACCCTAAGTCTTAAGTAACCATAAAATTCGTGCCAAAATTAAGACGCTTCGAGGCTCATTCTCTTATATATCTTTGCCTGAACATTACAGTGACCAAGTGAACGCGAATGCCGAGGATGCCGACGGCGACCAGCTATGTGAGGAGAACAAGGCCGAGACGGCGGAGCAGACTCTTCAGCAGTTCTGGGCTAAAGTCATGGACGATATCAAGAATGTCACTTCTGTACGTATTTTCCCCTAGACAGATAGGTTAACTCTTTATCGACACAAAGTACGAGCACAAATTTAAAAATTATATAACCCCGACCCCCACCATTATAGCTAAGAACCATCTCGATTACCTCAGCTTTGAAACATAATAAATCGGTCCATTCGTTTGGAAGCTACGATTCTCACCCCCCCCCCCCCCCCCGTCCCTCCTTCCCCCATTATGTCTAAGAATCATCTCGTTTACCCCAGTTTTCAAACATAAAAAACCGCAGCTTAATCGGTCCATTCGTTTGGAAGCTACGATTCTCATCCCCCTTTTCTCACCTCACCACTCCTGCCCCCCCTTCCCCATATAGCTGAGAACTATCTCATCACATCAACTTGCAAACAGAAAAAAACGAATCAAAATCGGTCCATGCGTTTGGGAGCTGCGATGCCACAGACAGAGACACATACACAGTGACACATACACAGTGACATATACACAGTGACACATACACACCCTAAACTTATAGCACCCGTCTCTTTGTTTGGGGGTTAAAAAGAAACAGCATAGGAAAACATGTATGATGGGCAGTCTTCTCTTATCCCTAAAAGCGATCTCAACCGGAGGTTTCGCAGAGACTTGTCAAATACTTGATTGGTGAAATCCTATACAAGACAAAAACTTAATTTGTCAAATTATAAACCGATCAAATCCTAAAATAGTCAGACACTAGATTCATCAAATTCATAAATTGTCAAATCCTTAGCTCGTCAAATTTGCTATTATCAATCACGCTTTGTACATGCAAGAATAAAATGAAAATTATAGGTTTTTCTTGGGTTAGTCCATAATGTTCTACTATTTGTTCTACTTAGGTTCTACTATAGAAAAGATTGGACGAAGATAAACAAATATGTGTTACTGAAATTACAATTTGTTCTACTGAGTAGGTAGTAAGACATTTAGTGACAGATGTCAAAGTGACCGGTGTCAATGTGACAGATCTCAAAGAGACAGATGGCAAAGTGACAGTTTGGGGAAAAATGGGCAGAGGTGGGGAGTGGGGGGGAAGTGGGAGTGAAGTAAGAGAGAGGAGGGGAAGTGAAGAGAGAGAGGAGTGAGGGATGTGTGGGGAGGGAAAAGTATTGAGAGAAGGGGAGTGGGGGAAGCGAGGGGAGTGGGAGGGTGTTAGTGAGGGGAGGAAGTGAATGGAGTAGGTCGAGGAAGTGAGGAAGGGAGTGGGGAAGTGGGAAAATAGTTGCATTGCTTATAGGCATTTAGCTATAGGTTATTCTGTCTTTGAAAATTAGTGATGCAGGTTGTGTCCGATTGTACAATGACTTGACGAATCACGTATTTAACGTTTTGAGGTTTTGGCGAATAGCTGATGTGACGAATTAAGGGTTTTGACGAATAACTGTTTTGACGAATTGCGTAATTGACCAACCAAGTATTTGACAAGTATCTGCGAAACCCAATCGGACACCAGTAGTAGTAGTAGGTAACAAGGATGGTCAAGGTGTAGCAATATAGAAATATAATTTGTGAAATTAAATGAAACCCACAGAGCTAGAGCTACATTTACAGTCTTTGTACAGGAACTTTGTATTTTACGGGTTTAACACTTTCACTGCTGACCTTAAAAAACGACTCCAGCTCCGGGTGATCAATGGGTTAAACTCACGTCTAAAAACACGCTGGGCGTGTTTTGCCGCACAGGTGCTTTCAAAAACTACGTATGTAAAAATGTGTATAATATGTATGTGTGTTTTCAGCAGTGAAAGAGTTAAAAGGAGCTGCATTTCTCCAAATTACATTGAAATCTGTTTAGACGCCACAGGGACCCCAGCGTGACATAGATCCAAAATTAATCTCTTTAATAATAACTATCTAAAAAAACACGCCTGCCCTGCTAAAAAAGAGCTTTTGCCAATAAATTATTATATACTGTTAAAGTTTTCGTGAACCTGATACATAATTTAAAACTATCACTATTGCGCGTCAGGAACTCGCGGCGTGAACTCCTGAAGAAGAGCGTCGGATACGCTCGAAATCTAGGTCGATGTTTTCGACTATATACACGTGAGTCATAGCCGGTAGTGATATTTTTAAATTATATACTGTTGGAATTGTAAATTTCAAAGTTTTTTTTTTCGAATTTGAAAATGGTGCCACATTGCCGCCATAAATAATGTTTTAAAAAATAATTGCCTATGTTACTCGGGGGATGTAAGGATTCTAACCACACCCCATACGTCTAAATCTATTCAGACATTTAAAAGTTATGGTGGAATAAAGAAACTCAGATACAAACATACATACATGAATGCTAAAAACATTACATTCCTTTTTTGGGCAGTCGTGTAATAATAAAAATGTGGGTAGGTTCCGGTTCCAGGAATGAATATATTTGCTCTGCAGCCCTAAAATTTCGTTAACGCGAAATAGTTTATTGGCCTTCCCTGTCTTACCTACTAGCTCGCACTTCAAACTACACTTGGCAAAGCATGGCTCACCCCCTTTTCAGGAGGACTTCAAAACCCAGCCTCTCCCTCTTACCCGCATCAAGAAGATCATGAAGCTCGACGAAGAAGTGAAGATGATATCTGCCGAGGCGCCGGTGCTCTTCGCGAAGGCGGCCGAGATTTTCATCCACGAGCTCACGTTACGAGCCTGGAGCCACACCGAGGACAACAAGCGGAGGACGCTGCAGGTAAAAAC
The DNA here is from genome assembly GCA_946251855.1 of Alsophila aescularia. NCBI lineage: Eukaryota > Metazoa > Arthropoda > Insecta > Lepidoptera > Geometridae > Alsophila > Alsophila aescularia. The sequence continues at coordinate 15,147,511 of OX276384.1, forward strand.
CTACGAACACTACAAACGCTGCGGGTAAAAATCTGCAAACACTGCTGAAGCTGCAGGTAAACCCTTATATAAATGCTGCGGGTAAAAATCTACAAACACTGCTGAAGCTGCAGGTAAAACCTAATAAAAAAGCTACGGGTTAAAGACTACAAAAACTGCTGAAGCTGCAGGTAAAACCTAATAAAAAAGTTGCGGGTTAAAGACTACAAACACTGCTGAAGCTGCAGGTAAACCCTAATACAAACGCTGCAGGTTAAAATCTACAAACACTGCTGAAGCTGCAGGTAAACCCTAATACAAACGCTGCAGGTTAAAATCTACAAACACTGCTGAAGCTGCAGGTAAACCCTAATACAGACGCTGCGGGTAAAAATCTAGAAACACTGCTGAAGCTGCAGGTAAACCCTAATACAAACGCTGCGGGTAAAAATCTAGAAACACTGCTGAAGCTGCAGGTAAACCCTAATACAAACGCTGCGGGTAAAAATCTAGAAACACTGCTGAAGCTGCAGGTAAACCCTAATACAAACGCTGCGGGTAAAAATCTAGAAACACTGCTGAAGCTGCAGGTAAACCCTAATACAAACGCTGCAGGTAAAACTTACAAAATGCTGGCGCTTAGAAAACGCCGGTCGATACCTAAAACGCCATCTAACGTCGAGTGGTATAACTTTTACATGGGCAATGGGGCCGCCAAGGGGGTGGGGGGGGGGCAGTTATGGGTCAGTTGCCCAACCCCCCCCCCCCTCTCCCATAAAGTTTTTTTTTTTTGCCAAATGTAAAGAAACCATCGTCCTAAGCCGTTTATGACCGATTATTTTCCATTTGAGTTATTCCATTCCAAGTATGCCATCCGCGCTGCTACAGTCTATTGTTACACCCTTGCAACTCCAAGCCTACGCGCGCCTAACGTGTGAGGGAGGTCCACGGGTTACGGGTCTTACGCTGCACCGCTGCTTATCAAGCATTAAATTGTCAAAACCCATAGAAAACAAGCGAATTAATGCTTGATTAGCGTTAGGTGACGATTATGAGTATGGCGTTTAATGATTTCAAATCCCTTTTTTACTTTAAACTTTTTTATTTGCTTTCAGCGTAATGACATAGCCATGGCGATATCAAAGTCTGACCAATTCGACTTCCTGATCGACATCGTGCCGCGACACGAGGTGAAGCCAGCCAAGCCGAGGTTCGAGACCGTTTGGAACGGCAAGACTGAACAGGTTCAGTCATATTTTTTATTTAATCGGTTGAACACGAGCAGGTCGCTCGCCTGATGGTAAGTGACACTTGACAGTCTGCCACGCTTTCCCATAACAATTTCAAAGCCACCCAGAATTTCGGTTGTGTAATCTTGCGCGGCGCTGTACTGCGCTCGTCACCTTGAGACAAGAGCGAGAGGTTTCCTGTGCGCGTTAGAATCCAACGATACCGGGTTCGGTCCTCAGTTCAGCACCAATAACTTTTTAATTTATTTGCGGATTTTTATCGCCCCAAGCTACTAAGGGCACGTTAAAATGTCGGTCCCGGCTGTTATTGATTTATAACAGTCGTTAAGCCATGTCAGAGGCACTCTTGCAGCCTGACATACTCTGACACCACAGGCCAACACTACCTCATACGAAAAGCAATAAATCAGCTCATACTTAGCTACCGCGACCTATGGAACTGTGGGTTTCTCCGGGGGATCCGGAATAAGCAAATTCACAGAAGACCACTACTACTAGGTACTATTAAAGTTAGCTAGGTATCGACCCAGCCCTCAGAATTATCAAATTTGTAGTTGCAATGGGCAGGCCTCATATCTCTTAGTACCGTTAACTGTTGGGGAAGAAATGGCCTTGTACATAACTTAAAAAAGTCATTGGTGCGGGCGGAGCCGAGGATTGAAGTTTTGGCTTATAAATGAGGCCACATAGCGACCAAAGAGAATGGACTAAAGAAAGCGAGCACGTTCTAATGTCAGATTACTTATTATATCATCATTGGCGTTGCACACTGATGTAAAAGTGCATATTTTGGAAGAGTCAACATTAACGTAGTTCGTTGTTTTCTTGAAGTAAAAACGGGATATTTACCATGATATATCTTTTGTTTTGAGTTCCCGATATTTCAGCACTGTTGGAAGCGCCATATGGTCATGCAGTAACTGAAATAAATGCGGGTGGGTGTTATTTTCTACAAGCAGACAAAACGGTCTACCCTCTTGCTTGATCGTTTTTTAATCGACTTCACAAGAGGTTGAGGTTCTATATTTGACTGTAGCTATTTTTTTTTATGTATGTCCACCGATTTATCTGTCAATTGTAGACAGATTTTGTTTTTTATTTGAAAGAGTAGTCCTCTATGTTAGTCCTATATAAATTGTCTCAAAATTGGAACAGTAGTTTTTTATTTATTTATTAGTTAATCGATTTGAAGTCGATATTTTGTACCATGCTATTTTTTGTGCAGCACTTGTTTGTTATTGATAATGTTACCACTGTTCCCAATATCACTTCCAGCTCGATTCATATCTCGCAAACGAAACTCACAGTCCATACTGTGAGTTTGACTATGTTACCACTGTTCCCAATATCACTTCCAGCTCGATTCATATCTCGCAAACGAAACTCACAGTCCATACTGTGAGTTTGACTATGTTACCACTGTTCCCAATATCACTTCCAGCTCGATTCATATCTCGCAAACGAAACTCACAGTCCATACTGTGAGTTTGACAATGTGACGATACCAAAAAACCAGCACGCAAGAGGGTAGATTTTTTGACCGTCAATAACCATCTGCATTTAAGTACTTCTGTTAATCCGTGATCATGGCGCTTGCAACACTGCTGAAATTTTGGAAACTCAAAACAAAAGATGTACATGGTAAATATCCTGTTTCTAATGTTGACTTTATGTGCTCAAAGCCTCTAAATACAAACAAACAAACTGTGGGTCTCCACAGGTCGCGCAGCACGCGAGCTCGCAACACACGTCGATGCAGGCGACGCCGCAGCAACAAAATATAGTGCTTCAGCCGGCTTGCACTCAAGTTTTACAGGTGCGTGGATTCATTACTATATGTCTGTAGCCTGTAGCGTTCTAGAACCAATTGAAAACTTCTAAGAAACCGTATCATCTACACTAATATTATAAACAGGAAATATTTGATTGTATGTTTGTTTATAATGGATAAACTGAAAAAATACTGAATCGAATTTAAAAATTCTTGCAGCTATTGAAAACTACATTATCAGCGAGTAACATGGGCAGTAATTTATTTTACAAAAAATTAGAGATCCCTACGAAAATTGCAATTATGTAACCCAAGTATCAAAAATACAGAACGGAATGACACGTTGCCATGGAAAGGAAATAATAACTGTCAAGTACGTGAATAATAATGCAGTTGTCTACGGTCAAAAAACACCACGATCGTTGCTGCCAAATATTTTGAATTACTCTTGCTGGCATTTTTTTTTAGAACCTTTCGAGGTGTATAAAAATACTAAATGTAAGAAAAATGAGCGCTACTCGTGCGAAGCCGGGGCGAGTCACTAGTACATTAGTATTTATGAAATCTAAAGTATCAATTTTTTAGTTCGCAGCAAAGTTGCTGTAACAAAGAGAAAAAATACACTAAAAACACGATCAACAAGTTAAATGATCACATTTTGTTACAATTACTTTGCAACAGGTTATAGATTATCACGAAAAATAACTATTTTTTTAAAAGCTTTTGTTTATCTTCACTTGTATGTATATGTACGAGTATTTCTGTCTATCCTGGAATCTTGCAATTCAAATATAGAGCACTTCCCGATCAGCTATCCGACTGAAACTTTCAGGGTAGCTCACAAATCGATGACAAAGAAATAAAAGAAGAAAACGAATTAAAAAAAAAAGAAATTATTATTCTTATTTTCAATTTAGGGCAGAAAATAAAATTTTCTTTAAAAATGCTTTTTTAACACGTTTGAAAAACGCTATATGAACTTTCAATAACAAATATTTTAGCGTAGCTGCCACAGAGGTCCCTGTTAACAACCTCAACCTGTATATTTTAGCGTAGCTGCCACAGAGGTCCCTGTTAACAACCTCACCTGTATATTTTAGCGTAGCTGCCACAGAGGTCCCTGTTAACAACCTCACCCTGTATATTTTAGCGTAGCTGCCACAGAGGTCCCTGTTAACAACCTCACCCTGTATATTTAAATCAAACCATTAACAAATAACTAAATCTAGCAATTATTAAAAATACCTGTCGGAATGAATGATTACCGGTTCCGTTGGTGTCTATTTCCGTAACTATTTTTCGGATATCCGCGTTTTTTATATCAAAATTGTTATAATTATTATTTGTTGTGTTATTATTATTAATAATTGGTTGTAGTAAGTACTAGTTCTCATAAATAATTTGTGATGTCACAAATAGATTCCCGCAGAAAATCAGTGTTACTTACTGCCTTATTATTAGCGCTTGCTGTTTGTGGCAACACACTGTATTACGTTTCATTTATTTATTATTTTCTGTTGTGTTTGTTTGTTGTATAATATTGTGTGTCATGAATAAATGTATTTTCTTTCTGTCTAATTAAAGTAACTATGGTTGCAGTCCACCGGGTCAGCGTCGACATCCAACAACGTGCAGCAGCCGGTCACGTTGGTGCAACAGGTCGTGCAAGGGGGCGAGGTGCAGAATTTACCTGTGAGTTTATTTAATTTACCCGTGAGTTTATTTAATTCACCCGTGAGTTTATTTAATTCACCCGTGAGTTTATTTAATTTACCCGTGAGTTTATTTAATTTACCCGCGAGTTTATTTAATTTACCCGCGAGTTTATTTAATTTACCCATGAGTTTACTTAATTTGCCCATGAGTTTACTTCACCGTCATTCTCCTTTTAAGCCCTATCTACACTCGCGGCGCAAATGCCTCGCGAAACAGAGAGCCGCGAACAAGATAAAGAGTGTTGTTACGAAAATCGCGTACAACATCGCCACCCTAATGGGGATTCGTCGAAAATTCTAAAAGTATCACATGAAATGTCCACTACTCTATCGATTTTGAAACGGTGGGGCATTTCAGGAATAATCCATTTAGACAATTCTGGAAATCCCACCAGCCTTGCCATCCTAGTGGGGATGAAGTATACACAGATTCCGCACCAAGCACCAGCATATAGAAGCAGTGGGGATATCAGGATTAAACCGGCGAACATCCCTCACTCACGGCCATAGACAACAAGAAAACATCAAAGAGACAAAACACGCCCGCCTTGCCAAAAAATTACTTAATCCTATAAAATTATATATTGTTCGAATCTTGTTACAAGGCCTTCAATTTGATACTCATATTGTAAAATAAGAAGAAAAAATATTTTTTCGCATTTGAAAATGGAGCCATATTGCAGAAATATTGAATTTATCCAAAAAATAAATCCTGTGTTACTCGGGGGTATGTAAGGATTCCAACAATACCCCATACATCTAAATCTGTTCCGGTATTTAAAAGTTATGGTGGAATAAAGAAACTCACATACATACATGAATCCTAAAAACAATACACTCCTTTTTTTTTGGCAGTCGTGTAAAATATAGCCTATGTTACTCAGGATGATGTAAGGGTTCTAACGACGCCCCAAACATCCAAATCTGTTCAGCCATTTAAAAGTTAAGGTGGAATAAAGAAACTCACATACATGAACCCTAAAAACATTACACTCCTTTTTTGGGCAGTCGTGTAAAAATAACAGAGCTTCAGGGCGGCGCAGTTACACGGCCGTAGTGTATATTTACTTACTATTATATCGTACAAACGTAATGTTCCAGTCGCAGATCCAGCTGACGCAGGCGCAGCTGAACATGATCCGCCTGCAGGTGCAGAACAACCCGTCGCAGCCGATCATCATCCAGGCGCAGCCGCAGCAGTCGCCGCAGATCATACAGGTACCTCACTGCCTGCGTGTGTGTGAAGAGGAAGTGGGGGGCAGAGGGGGCCAAATGCCCTCCCTAAATTCAAGCGGGGAGAGCCGCGCCCCCTCCAATTTTACTACCTGGTAAAATAGGTTTATCTTTGCTACAGAGCTTAGATTCTTTCTTAAATGAAAAAGCGCTTGTATATACAGAGCTTATGAATATATACGTTTTTTCATATATAGTTTCATCCGTATGTATGTTTGTAACGGAAGTATTGAACGTGATTTTCACCCACTTCAAAACATCAGATTGAACTGAAACTGCATCAACGATTTTTACCTTAAAACAGTCTACTATACCGGTCTTATGTAAAACAACAAACTTATGCCCAATGTACCCATTCCCCGTCTCTTTACATTTAAGAAGTAAAATATATCATAAGATAATATATAATTTGACGGGGGGAAACGGGGAGGGGGCACACTTATTTGGTTACCAACAAAGTAAACAAACGCCGCCACCTGAAGCCAAAGAGTATACAGATACTACGTAAGAAGAGGTGGGGGTTCCATAAATAAAACAAAATTAATCAAATGGTGTGGATAGTCTTTTTTAGGGTACCAATATTATAAAAGTTAAAAACTCATGTCAATCTGTCAAGTGGCATAATGCCAACATAATGAAAATATTAGTGTTGTAACTTTCAATAGTAGAAATATCGATAAATGAACAGCTTAGGATGTGTAGTAGTATGCCTTAACTCGAATAAAATTTTGATCCACAATGAATGAATAATTAATTAATTCAAAAGTATGTTTCACTATCATATATTTCAGGTAATGAACTTAGTGTGAAATATAAATAAAACCATAAATCGTAAAATTTATAATATACCACACATTTAAAAAAAAACTTTTATATGGAGTCCTTGAAGTCACTCTCCGTGTTATGGACTCACTGATGCCTTCATCACAGCAAAAGTACTTGGCTGAATTGTGGTGAATTTCCCGCGCAGATTTTTCCTTTCGGGCCCTCTTGGGTTTTGCTCTGTTGTGTTGATCGTTATACTTTTGTATTCCCATTTTTTGAGCTATGTTGGTGATTATCATTCTTCTTTCATTTTCAATTTTTGCGCATGTAGCTTTTCAGTTGGCACATATAAGTCCTCTATTCCCACAGCTTCGTTCGTTTTTTACCCATTGTCTGCACCTGAAAACCACGACATATTTTCTTGTATTTATTACTAGCCGCTTTACCTTACTGCTCCGCTCGTATTTTACCAGTTATACGAGTAATACTTTGGATTTAAAAAATATGCACAAAAATTGCCTGTGTCCATGTGGAATAGTGTCGATTTCTATCAGTGAAATATTTTTTTTAAATCAGTTCAGTAATTTTTGAGATTATCCATTACACACAAACAAAGAAAACAAAAAAAAATATTTTCTCACTATAATACTAGTATGGATTAATATCAAATTTCATCTTAGTGAGTTCAGCCTGAGACGACTGAACTCACAAACTTTCACATTAATAATATTTATTAGATTAGATTGTCTGTTCATATTTTTGCCTAGTCATATCAAATCGAAAAACAAGTAGATCATCAAAGTCCAGGGAAAAAATAAGACTACCCTGCAAAAATAGAATAATATTTTTTTGCCTAAGTTGAATAATTATTTTTTGCGTAAAGATTTTAAGGATACCAAATCTGTTCAGGCATTTAGAAGTTATGGTAGAACAAACTCACATAAATGCATACATAGATGAACCTTAAAAACATTACGCTCTCTTTTTTGGGCAGTCTTGTAAAAAAAACAAAATCGATAATAAAATACAGGCAGCACTATTATTTGGGCAAAATATTCTCCTCATAATATAAAATGAATATATTGAATAGGTAATCGTTATTTCAAAGGGCTTATAGCCAAACTAGGTACTTACCTTTCTTCATTTATAGGATATATAGCCATAAAAGCCGTATTTCATTGTTAATGCAGACGGACCTGATATCACAAACTACACATCTTTTGTAAAACATCATCTAGGTGCACAAAATTAGGACGAAAATTATAATATTGATTATATCTATGAATTTATTATATCAATTTACTTTTTTTTTTGCAATGGTTATGCTATTTTAAGCCATTTTAAATATTAAATAAGTCTTCAACCCAAATGACATATTTGAATCTTAGCGAAGTCAAACGTCAAATTCTATATAGAAAAGAGAAAGATGCCTAGAACTATGACAAAAATGAGATAAAAAATGACACTTTGTATTTTTGCTCAATGGTAATAGAGTTTTTGTTTCAAGGCTACCTTCGCCAGACTGCCTGAAGCTAGAACCGGCGAGTCCATATAAAATGTGTGAAAACACGTCGGTGGCGGCGTTTTGTGTTTGTGGTTGGTGGCCCCTGTGCGGCTTACTGCTATAATCCCACCAACCGACATTGAATAATAATAATATAGAAAAAAAGGGAACTTTAAAAAAAAGGAATTTCCAGTCGGCAGTCTGGTGCGTGTCTGGTGGGTACACAAAATAACAAGTGCTGTACAAAAAATCTACTTCAAATGGATTAACAGCTAATAAGTAAAAAAAAAAAACTACTGAACCAATTATTGATGAAGTTTACATGGTTACACTTCCCTTTTGAATAAAACAACAACCATCTAAATCGGGTTAGAAATCTTATATAAACACAAAATCAAACAGATTTACTAAATAACGTTTATTCTCGAAAAACTACCGAACCAATTTTGATATAATTTATATGGGACCACCTGGAGAGTATATTAATTTCAAAAACAAAAAATCTGTCCGCATTTGACAGAGAAATCGGTGTACATGGTGATAATATGTACTTGTTTTTTTAAATAACCTGCAGTTTAAGTTATGTTTATTTTTTAAATGACCTGCAGTTTAAGTTATGTTTATTTTTAAATAACCTGCAGTTTAAGTTATGTTTATTTTTAAATAACCTGCCGTTTAAGTTATGTTTATTTTTAAATAACATGCAGTTTAAGTTATGTTTATTTTTAAATAACCTGCAGTTTAAGTTATGTTTATTTTAGTATAAAAACAGCTTTTTTGCTGAAGAAACTTACCCATATCATCAAACTATCATATACCCATAATATCAAAAACGTTTGCAGATTGTTCTTATTTTTATTATACATAATTCTTTGTTATTTCAACCTAAAAATAATAGTTTAAAAAAAACACTAAAAAACACGCTTTATATAGAAAACCAAACTAAAAAATAGAAAATAAATTTTAATTGTGTAAATAAGAAAAAATGATTTATTTCAAAAAAATCGTGGGGTGCATGGGTCAATAGTTATAAATATTTCATTGACAGATATGAGAAGCACCCCACGCTTTTTTTAAATTTTTTTTTTTTTCTTATTTACTCTATTAACATTTATTTTCTATTTTTTAGTTTGGTTTTCTATATAAAGCGTGTTTTTTAGTTTATTTAAACTATTATTTATTTTCTACTTTTTTTTTATTTTCCGAATTATTGCATTGTCATCGGTCTTTGACAGGTGTGCAAAATTTGAATGAAATCTGACCGTTTAAAGTGGGCCAAAATAGCGTCCAAAGGAGTCTGTTAGAAACATACAAACAAACATACAAGTGAAGCTAATAAAAAGAGTAAGAAATATTGATTTCTTGCAGTGGTCTTTTCTTCTTTTTTTTATGTTTGCCTATCTGTCAATTTACAAAAAATAATGAAATTTATAATATCTCGAAAATGTTTGACTTTTGCCTGACGCGTTACAGGGTTATTTGATAGTGGACAGCATGCCCTAACACCCTGCCACGGGATCGTGACCAATAACTAATAATCCATACCAATATATAAAAGTGAAACGTTGTCCGTTTGTTTGTTTGGGGAGCCTTCACGCGATAACGGCTGGACGGATTTTGATGAAATTTAGAATGGAGATAGCTTAAATCCTGGAATAAAACATAGGGTTTTATCCTGGAAAATTGTAAGTTTCCACGGTAAAACCGGAAAATGTTGATTAATCACTGTAAGGAACGGTTGCCATCACAGAATGGACTGTGGCTGGCATGGAAACGAAATAACAAGTCTGTCAAAAAACATCAAGAGCATTGGTAATATAGTGATTATATTCTCTTTGGGTAATATACCTACTTTTGCACTGGTTTTTAATATCTTAGAAGAAAATAGGATACTTTTTTCGCGATAAATAGTAGTCCGCGCGGACGAAGTCGCGGGCGGGAAAACTAGTGCTGTATAATTATTAAAGATCCATATAACGACAATGAACCTACCTTATTGTTTTACAGGTCACATCGCAAGGACAACACCAGCCGCAGCAACAAGTCTACATCGCACAAGTACAAACATCGCAGGACGATTCGTAGACGATAGTCCTAAGTCAAAGTCTAGTGTATATTTTTGTATTGTTAACTTGTGGAGACCGTGTGACTGCCGTTATTTCTAGTAGTAAGGGACTCTACACACCAGTCGCCGACTAACAAAGCCGTATCAAAGGCTGTGGCTTACTTGTCGAACTTGGTGTGTAGACTCCATTAGTTGTTAAAAAAAAATCGATGGGGCTTAACCCCTTTAACAATAATTCAGTTTGATTTAGTTTTGTTAGATTCGTCATAATCCCACCAGACTATCCTACTGGTAGGGACTGACAATTTTCAAAGTTTTCTCGTTATCCTCGCCAAAACTTTCAATGTCTATTTTCATTGTATTGAATTTTGAAATAATCCTTACCAGTAGGGACAGTCTAGTACAGTAGTCACAACGAATCTTTGTGTCTCGGAAGTTGTCTGCTAGTCGCTGCACAAACTGCTATTTTTCAGCTGCAATCCCAATGTTGAAGGTGAAGACGGCATTGTATAACTGCCTCGCTCACTCGCTTATGTTTTTCGCATCATCTATCTCGCTCTTACTTTATGCTGTTTTTTCCTCGCAGCAGTACCTGCGCAATCGTTCACAGAGCCTAACTTCACAACCACAAAGATTCGTTGAGGCTACTGTAGGGATTATAACAATCGTTTCAGTTAGCATCTGACGCGGACGCACCAGGCGCAGTGTGCTGCCAGTCGGTTGTCTGACTCGTGATATAAAAATATACTAGTCTCACTGAGTGGCAGAATCATAGATTATCGCCATGTTGGCGCTGGTAGCAGTAGTGAGCGTCCAAGGAACGAACGTATTTGTACTATTCTTTATTCTGTGACTAGCGTCAGGAGATGAAACAATGTCAATTTTAGTTCCATGGGTTCTCGATGGGGGCGCTTTGAATGGGCACAAACGAAAGTACGCAGAGCCAATCCGTAGATATATATATCGAGATCAGTGGGCAGAATGGACCACTAGGGCACATTTGCAGCAAACTAGCCGCTGATTCGGCGAGCGAAACGCCGCAAACTGTATGTGAACTGTACGCGTTAAGAGCGCAATAAAAAAGGGCGTTAATTCAAGGTAAACTGTCAGCCGCAAGATTGCCAGGTGCGTCCGAGCCCTTAGTGACCAGAAAGAAGAATTAACATTATTTTTAAAGTTGAGTTGTATTAGATTTTCTTACCAATGATAAACAAAAATATTTAAAATCAAATACTATTGTATGTGTGATCTACATAATTATTTTGTTAATAGGTTAATCTATCGTAAGTGTAAGTTATTAAAAACAACCGTTAAATTTAACAGCATTTTTATTGGCAAATTAACAGTATTATAAACATTCAAATTAACAGGAAAAAAAACTTCATTCATTTTTCATTCTTATTATTTATATATCCGATCTTCGAGTGGTGGTCGAAAATAGGGTAATTTTCGAATAATAAAACTAAATATAATTCTAAGTAAATGAAGAATATTACGTGGTACTACTTTCTATATTATTATTAAATGGCTCGATTATATAATAAAATAGACCTTCTTCATTAACATCAGATATTCTGACGTTATTTTAATGACAAATTATCGGCTATTTACACACCATTTACTTATTAAAAACTTGGGGAAAACACCATTAGACAGTGGTGTCGATAACAAATCATTATGTAAATGAGACCTCTAAGGCTGGGTTGCCAGATCATATTCACAAAATTACCCGAACATTGCCTGACGGATGATTTGTTGAGCGGATTTGCTGTCTGAAGGTGAACAAATTAAAATTAACACTTATTATGGCAAATACTTTTTTTTTGGTGAATTATGTTACATGTTGCTAATTTCATACCATTAATGGCAACTTTTTTGATATTTTGAAGTTTTCCACGAAAACGAACTCGTGGAAGAAGAAGTTTGACCTTGTATTTAATTGTCGTACAGAACACTGATTTATTCCCCAGAGATACACTTTCCCCGTAGAGACACTTTTAATAAAACGACGCTTTTATTCCTGTAAGATACACTTTTTAAAATCCCTACTAGTTTGTCCTCTTAGGTGTACTTTTCGGTACAGCAGTGCATAAAATAGAAATATTCCCCAGTTTATACCCTTTCCTCGTAGATACACTTTTTTGTTGAAGATAAATTGAATGCACATACAAGAAAACAAAACGTAACATCGAATTATTGATTGTTTTACGCATTCATAAAATTGTAGAAGATGAAGATGACAAAATCGATATGGAGCAGTGTATAAGGCGCCTCTCATTCATTCGTTTAAAAAAAACAATGTTGAGTGATTTTTCACATTGATGAGTTTATTTTTATTTGTTTAATTTAATTTAGGTTTCTTTTTCATCTTTGAAAATAGAAATAGTTAATTTTATTTTAGACAAAGGTTCAATTATTATGTTATTAAAAATAAGTGACTGCACAAGTGAATATTTTTTCTCAGTTTGATTGGCATTGGTGTATCTCTGCGGAAAAATAATAAAAACTAAATAGTGATTGAAAATCTTTTATATTATTGTACTAGCCGGAAATGGATCTCTAAGGAAAAGAAGCGCAACTTTTCGAAAATTGTATCTACGGGGAAAATGTATCTCTGGGGAATAAATCGAAACAATGTATTCAACTGACCGGCAGGTACGTGCGCCAATTGTGTATTGATTGGATATTGCGAATCAGTGAATAAGTGGTATGAATGGACTTAAAAATACCGAACCATATCATATTTCGGTATTCTTGCCATACCAAACATGGGGTTGAAATATCGAACAGTTCGGTAAAAAAACCAAACCCCTGGCAACGCTGCTCTAAGAGTGTCGTTGACAATGAATGTATTTTGTACATTTTTATTGATTGATCTAGCTAGTGATGTCGAGTCTCGGCGCCCCTTCGTGCAATATGGTCGATGACCGCTTGCACGTCTTCCTTTAGGAATCGGACCAAAGCACGCTTCTTCTTGCAATCCTCGCTAATGAACTTCACCGCCTCGCTCTTTAAGTTTTCTTGGAAGGTTTCGTCCAATTCTTTGGATCTGCAAATATGTGAAATCATCTTGGTATATACCTACTTATAATAAAGCAGTTAGTAAAAAAAGCTGTACTGAATACATGCATTTAAGAAAAATATCTATTTCAATGTCACGGTGTATAGAGGCTCACAGCACACGACTGAAACTCAGTACCACAATCAGTTTAAGCGCGCGCGCGTGCTCGTACCGCATAATATACAAAATTAGTTTTTTATCTAAATTGTAATTTTCTAATTTGAGCGTAATTCTCCGTTTGTATAGATGTCTTCGTTGGTTAAGAAATCCCTTTATATTATATTATTATAAACTGGAATAAATAATACGCCTACGACAAAACTAAGTAGGGTTTCAGGGTGTCTTCATAGGGTAAAGGTAAATCCCTTTCTCACCACCAATGTGGACATGGTACATAATACTTTTTGTAAGACATAACACTAATATTATTTCAACGTTAAATGAGAAAGTCTGTATGTTTATTACCTTTACATATTGTTTATACCTTTATTGCTGAACCGAACTTAATGAAGATAGGCAAGGAAATAGTGTGATAGATATAGATAACACTTTACTGCATCCATACTGTTTCCAGACTGCGCAACGCAAAGGAGGGTATTGTGTTTATCAGCCTAATAGGTATGTACGTATATGTCTGTTCCTTTGTGGCACTATATAGTAGACCAAACGCGTTATTTTGATGATTCCTACGTACATTTAAAAACCAGACGACATATTATCAAAAAGAAAAAAATAAAGTACACGAACTATGTTATGTGGAGTATCATTGAATAGATATTTGAAAACAATGTAACTTGGGTTATAGGTTTCTCTTATCGTTTTTTCAAAAAGTCTTGAAACAGTGTGTCCTTCCTGTTATGACATACGGAGCCGAGTCGTGGACACTCACGGTACGACTAGTCCACCAATTTAAGGTCGCTCAGCTAGCTATGGAAAGGGCTATGCTTGGAGTTTATCTGAAAGATCGTATCCGAAATGAGTTGATCCGGCAGAGAACCAAAGTTGTCGACATAGCCCTCAGGATTAGTAAGCTGAAGTGGCAGTGGGGTGGTCATATCTGTCGAAGGACTGATAACTGTTGGGGTAGACGTGTTCTTGAGTGGAGACCGCAACTCAGTTAACGTAGTGTAGGGCGCCCTCCAGCTAGGTGGAGCGACGATATACGAAGAGCCGAAGATCGGGTTCAGTGGCGTGCTTTGGAGAGGCCTATGTCCAGCAATGGACTGACACGGGCTGATGATAGGGCCGTAGGAGTGCGGTATACATTTATCAATATTAAACCAAATAGATAAACGCACTCCTCCGGGCCTAATTTCTAAAACGTTTGAATATTCTTGTTTGTGACTTTTTCGTACACTAAGACCGTAGTCGGGTTTTAGTTTTTGAACTTATATTTTATTACTTTTTACACGGGAAAAGTGACCACACGGGTGCAACTGTAGTGAAATGAATTAAAGTAAAAGTACCTTTTGTCGAGATCAGCGAACTTTTCCTCCATGATATCAGCGAACTCTGTGATGATTTCGGTTTTAGTGGTCCTGTACATCTTACTTCGTTCCTCTTGCAGAGTTTTGAGTTGCTCCTGCGCCACCACGAACAGGCTTACAAACCTAAAATTGAAATAGGTTGTGTGTACGGTTCTTTGGCGTGTCCTACAGCCTAAACGGCTTCCATGGATTTTGATAAATGAGTTATCATTGGATTCATCTTAATCAAGAGTGCTATAGGATATATAAAGTGTCAAGAAAACTAATATGGCGGCTTACAGCTGCCATATTATATTTCCTGTAGAGTGAGGTATCAAAAGAGTGAGGTATCAAAATGACGGTCTTTAAAAAACATTCCAAAAATATATAAGGGAAGCAATAAAAGAAAGAAGAAGTTCCAAATAAATTATTATAAAAAAACAAAACTAAGAAGAGGCTTTAGATTCTTATTTTATTTAATCTTTACTAACTATCTATACTATAATAAAACTGTAACTGGGCTATATATAAGGAACAGACATACATACATATATATATATATATTATTATTATACTATAATAAAACTGTAACGGCTAAATCTGTACTTAACTATTTTTTGAAAATTATTATTGAGATAAACTTCAAAATCGATATAGAGCGCAAAAAGGTTTTATTTTTATTTTTTGTCTGTCTGTCTGTCTCTTTGAACACGCATCACGCTGAAACTAATAGACGGATTTTGATGCAACTTGGCACAATCACAGCTGATGTTATGGATTAACATTTAGAATACTTTTATCCCGAAAAAATAAAGGGTTCCCGCAGGATAAGAGTTGAAAGTTATTTATAAGAACACGTATCACGCTGAAACTACTGGACGGATTTTGATTTAACTGGGCACAGTCAAAGTTTATATTATGTGTTACAGTTGGGGGGTGAGTTGTGGTAATCTCTGGGTCTCATGAACCGATTTTAAAATTTATTTTACCAATAGAAAACCACTTTATTTATGAGTGTCATAGGCTATATATTAAAATGACCACGCGTGCGAAGCCGCGGGCATCAGCTAGTGTAAGATACAGTCGGAGGCATCATTCATTTTATTTATCCTTTGACGGGGATCAGCTAGGACCTGGCGAGCTACTCCTCATGCAGACATCCTATATTTAAAAATCAAGAATCTAAAGCTTGTTTGCCTCTTTCTAATTTATTTTTATAAACTGTATGCTCTGTAGGATTGAATACTTAGGCTGGTCCCTAAGCGGGAAGCAAATAAGGACAGAGTTATATCATGGTATTTCTTTGCGAGATAAAATCCGGATAGTGTATATGCGGGAAGCTAATAAGGACAGAGTTATATCATGGTATTCTTTGCGAGATAAAATCCGGGAAGTGAATATCCGCAAAAGAGCTAAAGTTTGAAATTTCTCCCAGAATTAGCAAGTTGAAGTGGTAATGGGCAGGCCATATAGCTCCGTTGAAGAAGAAAAGTTCTCGAATAGCGACTACGGACCGGACAGGACCGCCCTCCAGGAGGTGGACCGACAACCTGGTGGGAGCCGCACTGTATAGGAGTTACAAGACTTACAGAAGATAGAGATAAATGGAAGGAATAGTGGCAGGTCTTTGCCCTGCAGTTGGACACTACAGGTTAACACTTATTAAAAAACACTTGTTACTTACTTTTTACTGGTAGTTTGATTGGTTTGTTCAAGAGTTGTATCCAATTTCTCCAAAACAACTTGCAGTGTATCTTTGAGCAACAGACTTGTATCATTCGCTGCAAAATTAAAAATAATATTTAATTTACGGATAATGAAGCTAATGGCCTAGCGTAATAAAGATCTCGTGCTAGTCTTTATTACGCTAGGCCACTGATCTCTACGGATTTGCTGCGCCGTATTTTCGTTTGTGCTGATTCAAAGCTCCCTCCATGGAACTAAAATTGATATAGGTATCTCCTGACGTTAGTTACAGAATACATTATAGTACAAAAATCTTAGTTCCGTGGACGCTCACTACTGTCACACTACTGCTATCAGCGCCAAAACGGCTATAGTCCAATGCTCTCATTGCGACGTTCGTCAATAGCCTGTCAAGAGTACGGAGTATAAGGTACATAATAGTACGTACAGTAGTCGCAACGAATCTTTGTGTTTGTGAAGTTAGGCTCTGTGAACGATTGCGCAGGTACTGCTGAGAGGATAAAACAGCATAAAGTAAGAGCGAGATAGAATATGCGAAAAACGTAAGCGAGTGAGCGAGGCAGTTATACAATGCTGTCTTCAGCTTCAACATTGGGATTGCGCCTGAAAAAATGCAGTTTGCGCGACTTGCAGACAACTAATATTATAAAGAGGTTTTTTTATTGTTTGTATGTTTGTTTGTTTGAAATGGATAAACTCAAAAAATACTGATCCGATTTAAAAAAATATTGTATCTATATAAAGCTACATTATCAGCGAGTAATATGGCCTACATCTCTACATTCAGCGGTTAATAATATACGTTGTTCCGGCATTAGACCATTTTTAGTAAAGATGTTTATTAGCTTCTTGTAACTTTTTACCTATGAGACTTACAGAACAACTGTGAATCCAAAAAATGTTGCAAATATTATCTTCTTTTGTACTTTTTATAGACTTTTTTCGTTCAGGTTCACACTGTCTAGAGTCCTAGAATGTCTAGTAAGCTTAAAAGTCCAGTGTGCTATTACGTCCAGTCCCACAATGTCCAGTGTCTCATAATGACTAGTGTCTGAAAATATCCAGCCGTACCATAACGTCAAATTACCTATAAAGTGTAATGTCTTAAATACTCTAGTTTTCTTTACACACGAGGGGTTTAGCTTTATGTAAGGGAAATGGAAATGGAATAAGAGCTAGAACAGGGACATAAAAACATAGGAACGGGAGCAGGAAAAAACCGGCCAAATGCAATTCAGACTCGCGCATTGCGTTCCGTACAAACTTAACTTTCCCTTTGGAAATCTTGTCCCCATACATCGATATAGATCGTGGTCATTTTACAAACAGCAAATAAAAAATAATTGATTTAGCTACAAATTTACGGTTTTCGGATTAAAGTGCTGTAAAACATTGCTTCTTGCCAAATTTTATGATTCTATGTCACAACGGGAAGTACCCTAACATTTTTTTGGACGGACAGACAACGAAGTGATCCTATAAGGGTACCTTTTTTCCTTTTATGGTTAGGAACCCTAAAAATGGAATATTTTTTTATCAACGAAAGTCCTTTTGAAACTGGACGTTTTAGGTCATTGGACATTGTGGGACTAGACGTAATACTTTTTAGGATACTAGACATTTTGGGACACTAGACATTGTGAGCCTGAACGATTGACTGTTAAAGAAAAATAAAAAAATTAGGCCCCTTCGGTTCAAGTTGGCGGCTAACGCCCCTCGAGATCTAAAATTTGTTTTTATCGTAAAAACCTCCTAGCTAAGCAATACAAATCAAAACGTCTTCTACTCCAGTATTTGTAGGGTAAACCTTCGTATGTTCCCCCAATGACTAGCCTTTTGACTTACTTACCAATATTAGCTGGCCTACTCGACGGCTCCGTTCTTTTGAGCCAATCGTTGACGCTGGAGGTGCTGGTCCTGCTGTCTATTGTCACGGTGTCCATATTTGCTTCAATCTTCTTTGACTGTCTGAGAATAGGCGAAGTCATCCTTTTCATCGGCCGTTTGAATATCTCATCATCTACTTTGGTCGACGATGAATCCAGCGACTCTATTTCCTTTACTTTCGTGCGGGTCGAATCTTGAGGCCGCGTCACTTTTCTCGATGAATCTATACTCTGTACGGGCTTTGTTATTGTTGATGCTGACTCCGATCTTTGCTCGTGATCTTGGGTACAATTTCTAGTGATATGTTTGACTGTAGATTTAGAATTGGCTCGTTCCATTTCTCCTATTTTCGTTGAGCAGGGTTCGTCGCCATATTCTAAATCTTTACAAGTGTTCGTGAAAAAGTCTTCTAAAGATTCGACAGGTGATATAACCGTGTTATTTCTTGCAAATGATTTATTTTTAGCTTCTGTTTTTTTGGAATCACTTTCTAAAAAATAAAGAACATACTAAATTATACAAATACGTAACAAAATCAAACTGTATTATAGAACCATTCCTGAGAAACTTACTTCATTGTAGTTTATCCTACTCTGTGATCCTACTAATGCGAAAGTTTGTGAGTGTGTTTGTATGTATGTTTGTCACGCTGAAACGACTCAACGGATTTTGATGAAATTTGGTAAGTATGTAGATACTTTAGGTCCTGGAACAACACATAGAATACTTTTCATCATCATCATCATCATCGTCCACGCGAGTCAAACCGCGGGGCGCAACTAGTAATCAATAATTTTTGATGCGATGTTGAAGGAAATTCCGGGATTCCCTGCAAAAAGCTCAGTGTCTTCGATACTTGGCACTTTTTTCAGTTTCGACCCAGAGATGGTGACTCAAGTATCAGTGAGTACACGGAAAGGGATAAAAAAATGGATATAGGTATAAAATGGATGGATGTACAAAAATATATATTTTTACTATAGTAATTTACCTTTAGTTTTTTTGACGGTCGAAGTCAAAAAGCTCTTGGTTTTCAAATGAGCTTTTATTCGGTCACTGTTGAAATCAGAATCTTCAGATGTATTACCAGTTGCATTGGGTGTAATTTCACCCTTGACAGCAAAAGTCGATTTAATTTGCGGCCTTTTAGTATTTAGCTCGATATCCGAATCGTTATTAGCTTTTATTGTTTTCGATCTTTGCCTAGTATTATACAGAAGCTTTATATTGGTTTGTATTGTTTCTGTTTGTAGCGAACTTTCAGTAGTGTCCGCTTTTTCTTCGAAATCAGGCATTGGTAGCCACTTATTAAATTCACCAAGTGACATTCCTAGTATGGGCGATTTTACCCTTGAAGAATCAACTATCCCTTGTTTAAGTTGTCGGCTTTCCTTTATTTTAGACGTGCATTTTTGTACACCTTCAACAGCTTTGTAATTGGATGTCGATTCTTCGAGAACTTTTACAAATGCAGGATGTTCAAGTCTATTTGGACTGGACTTTGTAGAACTTTCAGTTACATTCGATCTTGTAGAAGGCATCCATTTGCTAATTTCAGCAAATGAAAGCCTTTCTACAGATACCACTGGAGATTTCACGCTTGAACACTTGTCATCGGCCTGCCGCATAATCTTACTGATTTCTGCATCTTCTGCAGACTTACTAGACTCACGACTCTCTTTATGTATTTCAACAAATGAAAGCCGTTGTACAGTTACTACTGGAGATTTCACGCCGACTTCTGCACCTTCTGCAGACTCACTGGAATCACGACGCTCTCTAGAGATAGATTTTTGTATTTCTCGATTTAGTTTAACGAAGTAATCCCTCATGGATTCATTAAAATCTACAATTTCTCGCGGATGCATTCTTTTTCTTATCATGCCAGGACTAGGTGGCGCTTCATTGGAATCTCCATGAGCTGTTATGCCATCTGATGCTATTGACGTTTCTGATTTATTATCTGGTATTACAGATGATAGTTCTACGACTTCGCAACATAAATCTTCACTCAATTTTCTCCTCTCAGTTTTAATTTCCGTTATATTCTTGCTTAATTTAGATTGTTGATCATTGTGGTTGTTCTTCTTAATTTTCTCAGATCTGTCTTTTTCAATCCTCGATGCTATGGTGTCATCTACGAAACACAATTCATCGGTGATATTTATAGAACCATTTTGCGGGCTATAATTGCATCTTTCAATATCGGACAGTAACATATTTTGAGTATTGGAAGACTTGTTAATAGCATCGGGTCCTTCTTGGTATATTTTCTTGAATTTTTGTAGCATGGCTGCTTTCTCCGACCCAATGGTATCATCTCTACAAGTAGGCATTGACTCAACAACTAGACATGGTAGAGGGCTCACTGTCCTGTCACCTTCTTTGTCCGATAATAATTTCAAATCATCCTTCTTTAAATCTTTTTCTTTTTTTACTAACAGGGTCTCAGTTTTTTTATTCTTCTTACTCGTTTTCTTCTTTTTGGTAGCTGTAGCATGCTGATCTTCGGTAATGAGCTCCATTTCCCGTGGTTCATGTAGTTTGAATTCAACTTCTTGTGTATTTTTTTCTTTAGAACGATTAACAACTATGGAGGTATTTAAAACTTCTGAGGACACGTCTCTCATTCTCTCATCGGCCATATCAATAAAGGGTTCAATATTCACATAAGCCTGACTTTTACTTTTCGATTTTTTGATAGCTTTCTTTTTTCTTACAACTTTTGTTTTTTCGGTTTCATCATCAGATGATTTTCTACAGTATTTGGGGCGAGGTCTTTGTCTAAGAACTTTTGAAGACTCAAAACTTCCAAGTGTAGTAGTAGTATTAGTGCTAGTTGGCTTTTGGATATCAAATTTCTTTTTTTTAAAGTCTTCGTCATCACTTTCGCTAGTGAAATTAAAAATATCTGTCTGAATAGTTTTTTTGTCTTTAAGAATATTTTTTTCATTACTTTCCACGGTTCCTTTTAGTTTATCAAACAAGGCATTCATTTTTAACGTTTTTGGTGATGCAGATTCTTCAACATTAACACGAGATCTTTTTGAACGCGGCTTGCGAGAATGTTTCTGTCGTTCCTGTTCTATTTCTTTATAACATGTAGCGGTAGTTTTAGGTGTCTTAGTCCTATTAAGAGTTTTTAATTCCGATAGGACAATATCATCATCATACTTATCTGGTTCTTTTGTCCCTTTTCTCTCCTTTCCTATTTCTCTTTCGTCTTTTGGAGAATACAGCTTGCGTTTTCTTTTCATAAGTGTTGTATCTACATTGCTGGATGGAGTTGGGGATTGGTTTTCCTCTCCAACTACAATTTCAACATCCTCAATGTCTTTTACTTTTGTTCCTTTTCTCTTCTTTTCTCTTTCGTCTTTTGGAGAGTATAGCTTGCGTTTTCTTTTCTTCAGAGTAGTTTCTATATTGTTTTTTGTAATTGGAGAGTGTTTATTCTCTTTTTCTCCAATTTCAATATCATCAATAGCTTCGGGAGGATGGTCCGCGACAATCTCGTCATCTTTTTGCTCGATAATGGTGGACATCTTTTTTGTAGGATCTAGTTCAGTTTTATTTTTTCTTCTCTTCTTTACAACTTCACGAGTCTTAATATCTTTTTTTGCCTTATAGGTCAGTTTGATACTTCTTCTTGGTTTTGAAAGCTTTGTTGAAACGTTTGGTCCTTGAATTTCTTTCTGAAGGTTAGTATGGTTATCTTCAAGGCCAGCTTCATCATTACGCGGAGCCACATCTTTAAACAAATACTCATGATTCTCAAAATTACTGCAAACCTTATCCATCATGTCTTTTAAACATTTATTGATTTCAATTTCGAAATGTTCTACATTCGTGTTCAAATCTTTATTTATAATAAGGTATTGTTCATCAAAGTCACTTTCACTTGGCTCTGAGCTAGTTTCATTTATCTGTCTGGCCAAAGTTGGACTGATCACTATTTCTGCAGCTTTTGTCTCACCGAAATGTTGCGAGAAAAAATCGTCGACTGTCTTAACATCTAAACTCTGTTTATCCGCTACTTTACATTCAGTTGCTTTCGGAACCCTTTGTTTATTGTATAATCTGCTTTTCTTAAAAACTGGAGTTTCATTAATAACTTCTGTATTTGACTCATCTTCTGTGGTGGATTTGTTAACTATAGTTAACATTTTCTTCTTAACAACCTTACTCATCTTGGAAGTTTCTTTAACTTCGTTCTGGATCGGTGTATTTTCAGTAGCTTCACAATTTTCTTCGTTATCTTGGTTTTTCTTACACCCACTGGATATACTGGTGTCTATTACTTTCTCTTTTATCACTACAGGTTTAGCTTGCAACTCTTGCATGGCTTCCTGAACAAGCAATTCAATAATGTTGTCACTTTTAAGTTCGTTAGTTTTGGACAAACGTTCTATAGTTTCGCTGATTACGGAATTATCAGCTGATCCCACGGTAGCTACTAATAAGCAAGTGGCAGAGTTTTCATCGTGTTCTATAGGAGAAAGATGTTTTTTCCACTGTAGGTTATCTGTAGGTTTTAGTTTCATTATTTCACGTGCTGATTTCTTGTTTGTGGATTTAGGGAGTGGCCCAGTAGACGGTTTGTGTTTTAAGCACTTGCCATATGGTGTTAATTTTAACTTTGTATTATAACTGCTGCCTTCTGCTTCGCTAATTTCAGTTACATTTGAAAGTTGCGGCAGAGCACAAACGCTTACTGGTTCTTTTTCGTATGTATACGGTGGCATTGCCGCCAGCTTATCGTGAAGCTGAAATGAAGCATTAATTAATTATTATTTTTTAAGCTTATACGGCTCTGTGTGTTTGTGTGTGGTAGGTACTGCACCTGTCTGCTGAGCTTTAGTTTCTGTTCGAATACTGGCCGGGGCAAACATTTGTGTGATGAGCATAAATGTTTGTTCTCGGGTCTTGGGTGTTTGTGGAATGTGTTTGTCCAAGCCACCCGCAACACAGTGAATCGTAGTGTGTGTGTAAAGTGTGTGAACGCTATATATTTATTTATAACTGATACAAATATTACGAACCAACAAGAGTATGACTTTGCTATTGCAGATATTAAATTAATAGCATATTAAGTACCTATTCTAGATTGTTTGGCATGGGCATGATCATTTACACACACACAAGCAATGACATACAAACGCCAACTTGGACGCCCCCTGCGTCCAAGTTGATGAGGGGGCATTGCTCCGCTCTCGTTAAAAAACAATTAGCCTTACCAGAAAACCCCCTAGCCCCGGTTATCTTTTGTGGAATCAATCAATTAATTATACTACATAATAGCAGTACATCTACCTTGTACTGTCAAATTTGTATTAGCAATTAAAGCAGTTATTTCAGTCTGATACATCTATTTATGAGCCCTATCAATCATCTAATGTAGAAATATTAGGTACCAGCTGCTCGGCCGTGGACCGCATAAATTAGGTGCAATGCACACAATTGCCCTTCTTTGTCCTTAGTCACAATCGGAGTGCCTCCCCCTTTATAGCTATGAACCATCTCGTTTACCAATCACACTCGCTGATCGCTGCGCTGGCCGGATTTATTTATTATTTCTTTCGAAAATGACTAATATAAATGACAATCATACCGTAACAGACTCCTGATCAATTGTAAAATGACACGCTGTCACATTTTGATGGTAATTTGTGTTTGAGACATGGTTTGCACAACTTGATCACCGTAGATGGAGTCCAAAAAGTTCCAGAAATAGAGGCATTAAAAATAAAATGTAAAAAAATGTGAAGTCGTTAAGATATCGTCTGTCTGAGTTAGAAGCTGATGCCCAAAAAGAACAGAAAGCAATATTATTGGCGTGTTAGACTGCAGCTCAAAATTTGGAAAATGATGAAGCTGACCTAAATCCTGTCGAAGTCGAGGAACAAAATAACGATTCTAGTTTTGGTCAGCATGAACTATTTGGAAACCCAGAACACGTCCCAAGTATAAAGACGGCGTCACTAACTCGCTGGCGCAGCGTGCTTATAATGCTGGAAAGCTTGACGCGTTTCTGTAACCGGGCACCTATAAACGCGATGCTCATTAATATTGGTCAGAGTGAAAATTAATACCGAAGAATGAAATATTTTAGAAGACGTTATAAAATTTCTTCGGACCTTTCAAGAAGCCGTGGAAATGTAGTCGTCACAAAAGGCGTCGTTACTAAATTTGTGGCTGATTTTCAGGTCCGAAATAAATGATGTCTTACTATCGATGCCAGATGACGAATCATTAATAATTCAAAGACTAAAAAAAAAAGCTCCTTAGCCTGAACAAAAGGTTTCCCGTTACTATAAACATTGTTGCAGCATCTCTGCTCGACACACGTTTCGCTTGTCTAAAAGAGATTATGAGTTACTAAAAGAGTCTAAAATCATCAAATGACAAAAACTACTTTCTTAGCCGATGTCGTGAGGAAATTCGTCAAGAAAACTATAATAAATCAGAATCTGTGGAACCTGGTCCTTCTTCATCAAATAACCATGATAATCTACTTCAAGAGTTGGCTAAAACCACTCGAATAGATTTATCGATGAAGATGACGCAGTTGCGCAAGAGTGCTGGAGATATTTAGCCACGGCTAGCACCTCTGATTTGGAAGATTGCGATGGCAACATTCTGAAGTTCTGGCAACAGAAGAACTTATCATTTCCATGGCTTGCAGGATTGGCGCGTTCACTTCTCTCTATCCCACCTACAAGTAAGCATAGTGAAAGGGTTTTTTCTGTTGCTGGGCTAGTCTTGACTGCGAAGCGATCGCGTTTAAATCATGCCAAAGTAAATAAAATAATTTTCATTCATGACAATTACAAATATGTCCAATAATATGTTCTAATGTTTGATTTTCTTAATACCAAGATTTTATTTGATTTCGACACACTAACTAGAAAATAAAAATTCAGTTTATCCATTTAACGGATTTTTACTCCAAAATGTCCAACCACACAATAGTTTGCAAAAAAAACACCACGCCGGCGACGCCGTGCCGCGCCGGGTACTTTTACCAGCGCGCCGCCGCCGGTCTTTTTGACCGCGGCGCGGACCTCTAGCCTAAACTCGAAGGGGATTCATCATTTGATGGTTGAGTAATGGGTTCCTATGACTCCGTCTACATCATCAAACCCTCGATACCACTTTAGACCAGATAACTTATCAAGACAAACCCAATGAACCCAAACTCAAAGGAGTTCCATCATCTGATTGTTGAGTTCCTATGACTACCTTCCAGCTCCAGGATACCATATATAACCAGATAACTCATCAAGACAAACCAAATGAGAACAAACTCGAAAGGTTCCATTATTTTGTCGTCGAGTTCTTGTGACCACCTTTCGGCTCCATCATCAGACCCTGGAACCCACATAACACCAGAGAACTCATCAATATAAACTAAATGAGTCCAAACTCGAAGGGATTCCATCATCCGATTGTTTAGTTCCTTTGGCTCCGTCATCGGGTCAGCTCAATAGTACCTAATATAAATTGTCATTTAGAACTACACCCATGTGCAAAACTTCAGCATCTTTTGACGTCGTTCAATGGTTCAAAATTGACTTGCAAACTAGTCCCAAGCATAATAACAAGTGAATTAACACACACAGTGAATTAAATTAAAGCTTGTTTAAAGCTACTAAACCAATTTTGATGAAATTTATACAGTACCACACTAGAGGTCTTCTTTCTCAAGTAAAAACAATCTTCTAATTCGGTTCAGAAATTCTAAGATATTAGAGAACATAAATTATAAAACAAATAGATTTTCTAATAAAACTACTGAACCAATTTTGATGAAGTTTATTATGGGACTACAATGAAAGTCTACCCTTTAAAAAACAACCATCTAAATCGGTTTAGAAATCTTCGAGATTGGAGGCAATGTAAACATAAAATCGAAAGGATTTACTAAAAAATAACTATTTATTCTCGAAAAACTGCTGAACCAATTTTGATGCAATTGATAAGGGACCACTGGAGAGTATACCCTTTCAAACGAAAAAAGAATTTTCAAAATCAATACGCAATTGAAGGAGAAATCGACCGAGATACATTAAAAAAAAACATGCAAACAATCGAACATATAACCGTCTCCTTTTGTGAAGTCGCTTAAAAAAAAGAATTGCTGTGGTCAACGCATAAGGTCATGCCTGTCAGAACAATGGTCCTATCACTAGATGATAAAACCTTATGGGTATTAAAATAAATATTATAACACTATAATCAGTGCTCGCGGCTTTGCCCGCGTGGTCATTTCCCAAGCTTAAAGTAACCTTATGTGTTATCCCGGGACCAAAAGTAGGTAAGTACTAATAAGGTACAAAATAACGAATTTCGTTCAGCCTGCAGATAGTTTTTTATCGATTGCACGGCTTCTTATCATCGGATTATAATACTAAGTACCCCAGTTTTTAATTCAAGGCCTAAGCTATCCAACAGTAAAAACCACATCGCAATCGGTTCAGTAGTTTTTACGTAATGCGCGAACAGACATACAGACGCCATTTAAAAGATGTTTTTTTCTTATTCAGTAGCTTATTTTAAGATCAGGCTCTGCTTTTTAAGGGTTTTATGCATAAATATGCTGGGTCAACCACAAACCTGATAAATGTGAAACTTAACATTTATGTTTTTGAGATCTTTATCTCTCTAAGACTAAGACAAAAACATGATTAACAAAATTTCATTCGATACATTTTCTTATCAAAAATTACGTTATTTTCGGTAATGTTTATATTTTTCTAC
This sequence comes from Alsophila aescularia, assembly GCA_946251855.1. Lineage (NCBI taxonomy): Eukaryota > Metazoa > Arthropoda > Insecta > Lepidoptera > Geometridae > Alsophila > Alsophila aescularia. The sequence goes on from OX276384.1 coordinate 15,174,671, forward strand.
TCAACGGGTTAAGTTTTATCTCTAAAATAAATCTCACAGCAAGAAAATATAGTTTATTACCTAAGGCTTAGACAAAATTTACCGAACTAAATTATTAGCCTGCCAATAAAATAAATAACTTTTGAGACATATGTCATTTAGTTCCGAGCTAAATTGTGTGTTCAAACAGCACTCGCGATATTCAACCTTGTTACGCAGGCACTTCAGTGCTTTTTGCGAGTAGCGGGTGGCAGAGTGTAGGGGAGGTGGCAGGGGAGTGGGGAGTGGGAAAATGTAACCTTGGAGCCTGGCCATAAGTCCCCTAGACCATTTTTTTATTATCTTCGTTGTACAGACTTTTGCTAATTACTGCTTTATTATACATATAAGTGTAGACACGATAAACGCAGTAAGATTTTAACATGAGCATGACTAATTGTGCTATCCATGAGCTCAAATAGATGATAATCTTAAGGTAGGTAGGTACTTAAGATCGTCCACTCCGTGACAGTAAATACCTACCTCCTTGCGGAATGTTGTCGGATTTTAAAAGTTTACTCAATAATGTTTAGTAAACGTTCTTGAGTTTACTCGAGTTTCATTAAACGGGAACTACGTATGCAAGAAAAGTCTAAATTCCGGCGAAACCTATATCAAGATCGACATATCAAAGTAACGCTGCGATATCAGCAATTAATCTTAGTTTAACGTAATTTTGGGATGGAGTGATCACAAGTATGACCGACACATTCGTTTTGACTTGTGATATGATTTCTAATGAACACTTGGGTTATTGTTCAAGTCAAAAGTTTATTCTTGATTATTGATAGGTTCTTTGATATTTAAATGCGAGCTGGAATGATTCAAATAGCTACTAAAAATATATATGCCGTTTATTGAGACATAAAAGGACATTGTTATCATCTAGGTATGATAATACTCGTAATACATACTTTGCATATTCAATGAAAAGTTACCACTAGGTAATAAAAATATGAATATATATATACATACCGAAGTACTATAGGTGCTACCTTTGCATTTACCTAGTACGGTTAGTTCTTCTGTGCTAGTAGTAGGTATGTATATACATCATTATACATTTATTAAATGTCAAATATAATTTTTAGTTTTACAGACTCCTCAAATTCGTGCGATTAGACTCTAAAGTGACCCTCTCTCAGAAACTAGGCATTACCTCGGTGGGGATTGGTTCCGGGGGGTAACCCTCCCCCCCTAAATTCGTGCGACAGATTCTAAAGCAATCCCTAAAGGCAACCCAACGTTCGCGACGCAGTGTTTTCGCGAATAAAATGTCTATTGATGCCACAATAACGATGCAAAAGCAAATAAAGAAACAGAGGATATAATTATTTATTTTTCGGCCTTGCAGCGTGACCGAATCTAAAAGTTCATTTTGTACGACAGTCTATTATAAAAAGTCATTGGATTAAAGTATAAAACTACTTAGACTTACTTGCGCCAACGATGAGGTCGATGCTGTAGACGGTGAAGCCACAACTTCACCTTTTTTTGGTTTCACCATAGTGTGTCCTAGAATAATGAGGTTTTTTTAAATATATTTTAAACAAGGAGGTTGAAAGATTTTAAGGGTTTGTAGATTTGCAAAGGTTTGATGTTGATAGTAAAGTATAACTAGAAAAACAACATACAAGGCAAGCTAAATAAAACCGTTTAAAAACAAGTGAGTTGTGACTCAGGTTACCGATTTGTAGTTTACTTGTGAAGACTTGCAATAACTGAACTTGAGAACTTCAAAAAACAGACAGTAATTAATAAGCAAAAAATAAGTGTTCAATTTAAACGGTTCTAAAAAACTTTGTAAAGTTATTCTATCTACAAAACAGTTGATGACAAGATGTATACCAGGATGTTTCTTCCGTTTAAGTTCTGGATTCGAAAATCTCGTATCTTCTTCCTGATAACAACAACGTGAAAATAGTACGTAAATACATTGAAACTTTATGATGGACCACGATTTCTGACAATCCTCAAAATAAAAAAGTTTAATAAAAAAATGCAATGTCGTGTCAGTGTCTGTTAAAGTATCTCAGACTACCTCCATAATAAAATCTTATTAGTCATAAACAAATTTCGTTCAAAAAGTATAAAAGAAAAGATTTAATTGTAAAATTGTGATACCATGCGTAATAATTATATTTTCTTAAATATAGCCTCGATGCCCGGGACAGCTTGCATCGAGCTCACGCGCATTAAGTTTCGTATTTTTCCCAGTCAAAATGTACGCAAAACAAAGTCGTACTTTACTGGTGTAACCAAAAGGGATGTTAAATTTGCATTGCGGCATTATAATCACAGACGATAAAATTATAATAATCGATTATGAAAATTGAAATAATTTGATTAGCTTCTTAATACTAAATTCATAAAAAAGGTTTCACAAGCTAGTTTGGATATATTGTTGTTTCAATTTGTGAAAACTTCTAAATGGTGTCTAGAATTAATTATAAATTAAATATAGTCATGTTGTCACTGTACGTTTTCCAAAGAAAATAAAATAAATAAATAAATAAAATGTAATTTTGAAAAAATACCTATTACCTATCTATACTTATAATAAAGCAGTGAGTAACAAAAAGTTTGTATAATGAATTGTTTGTATTATGGTCTAGGCTAGGGAACTTAATAAAGTACTGAAAAAGTTTTTTTTTATATGCTGTCTTTCTATCTGTTTGTTGGCGCATCATGTAAAAACTACTGGATCGATTGCCATTCGATTTTCACTGTTAGATAGCTTAGATTTTGAATTAAAACTGGGGTAATTCATATCTTAATACGATGATTAGAAGCCGAACAATCGATAAAAAAACTATCTGAAGGCTGAATCTCTATTATTTATTCTGTGGCTGAATGAAAGAACATAGGCATAATTATTTTTCTACTTTTTTTTAACATAGCCTGTAAGCTAGAAAAACCCAGGTTAACAAATCAATTTAAAAAATCATGAAATTGTAACTTCATTTCCACAATGTTTAACCGGCCTTGTTGCCTGCCCATCGGGTGAAAAAATATATATAATACAATGACGTTTCCGGTTTGGACGTCAAAATTGTCAACACAGTATACTTCCCGCCCAGTTTTTTAAACCAAAGGAGGTTGAATTACGCTTTATTCCCACCTGGTTTATTAAACCAAAGGAGGTTGAATTAAGCTTACTGGCGTTAAATCTTTTAACAGTAAGCGTAATTTAACCTCCTTGCTATTAACAGAATAATAATATAGACTGTGCTATAGACAAAATGGTACGTCAATATAAAACCTCTACACAAAACATTATACTCGTAGCAAAGGGAATACAATGCATTATAGTTTATGGAAGAAGTGTAAAGAATTGTTGATAAAATAGGGTATGTTAATTTATTTAATTGTTTTGCACAAAAATAGTATAGGTACAAAGAAGGACTTAATGCTAAACAGCATTATCTACCAGTGATCCAGGTCGTGAAAGAAATAATAGTACATAGGGCGTGTTAGTTTAAGTATTGAACAATAAATACGAAAGAAACAAAGGTTTGTGTAAATAAAATATTTAGTGTAAAGAATTGTTGCAAAATATTTGTGCTAATATGGGACAACTGTTTCCCTGAACAGTGAAACAGCAGCAACATATCTAAATATATTGTTTTGTAATCTCGCCAGGCAGTAACAGCTTGAAAATAATTCTTATTCAAAAGCCTAGTCTGTTACACTAGATAGGTAATTGAATAGGTAGGTACCTACAATATCTTGAAACATTATATTTATCACGCATAAGTACTTACTTGCCTGCCTAATTAAGCGAATAAAATACTTAAAATTGACTTGTTTCAAATGTCATTAACAGTAACATAATCTACAAAACTTTGAAGCCTAATAACAATTATTCCTGCCCTCTCCAATAAAATATCTTAGACTAACAATCTCAGGAAATGATGCTGAATTACTAGCGATATTTTTTGTCTAAAGACGCCGTGAATTTGACTGACATTAAAGTATGTATGGGAGTTCGCCATTGTTCTTTGGTATTAATATAATATATTCGGGACAATTCCACACCAATTACCTAGCCCCAAACTAGGATACCCTGTACTATGGGTACTAGATAACGGATAAACATACATATATACGAATATTATAACATCCATGACTCGGATACAAACATTTCTGCTCATCACACAAATGATTGCATCTTGCAGGATTCGAACCCGCGACCGTTTGATTACGTACCTAGGATCACTAGCCACGAGACCAACCGGTATTATGTATGTTATGTACTTTTGGTCCTAGAATAACACATATTTAAGTTACCCGGAGAATGACCACGAGCTCAAAGCCACGGCCACAGCTAGTAAACAATATTGTGGGTAAAATTGAACCCACAATATAGCAATAGCCCGCCAGGGCTACGTTCGTAAACGTCGCTCGATGACATAACACGCGTACTTCTTAGTCATCGAGCGTCGTCGAGCGACATTTACGGCGCTGCGGCGGCGGGCCCGGGCCGGCGCCATCTTGTTTTAGTCAGTACGAGTGCTGGGGCCCGTTCACTTGTGACGAGGTCAAAACCTCTTTCATAATGATACTCTTTTGATCTCTTAATTCTTTCATAATCCATTTCTTTTCATTTTGATAGTTCATTATTCATTCTAAATACAAAATATCCTGTCATTCACACATTGATTTTTGGAGAAAAAGGAAAATATGATATAAAATACATAAATAAGTTTATAACCAGTCGAATTACACTTGTAAATATATAAACGATAATACCTACCTACATAAGAGGTTATTTTAATCCTAGTCGTGTTAGTACAAAAGTCTGATCATCTACTCCTGTTCCTGTGCTTCCAATAGTTCCTGTAATTCTGTGTCACTGAGGTTTGTGTCCTGGGCTAGTGGGAGCAACCCAAACCCTGGGACCGCCACGTGACACTGGCGCCCTCAACGTGCCCGACCCAGCCCAGCTCTACCTACCTTCGAGATCCAGTTTTTTTTTTTAAAGTGTTAATTATTTTTTTAATCCGTGTGCTATTTTTTCTAAGCAGTGATTACCACAAAATTCTAAAAGGCACTAGGCCATCTTGATTAAAATTTGGATTGGATTATTTGGCAAACCCAGAACAGTTTTTTTATACTCAAGTGTATTTTATATTTGCATTCCAGTCATTCATGTAAGTAAGACATTTTCATTAATACGTACTTTGTTCCGAATTTTACTATCGGCCTACCTAGTTCTGAATTACGCTAAACTTTGACGCGTTATTATGCGTGACGCGTTAACGCGTAGTTACATTAACGCTATTTTTTTATATATATTTTTAAAGCGTTACTATCGCACTTAACGTAACGTTACCTACAAAGTAAACACATAGTTTTATTTGCTGGTCACATATTAAATAAAAATGGACCCTGCGCATCTTAATACACCAGAATTGATCTATGAATTAAAATGTAGAAATGCTGAAGTTCATACAACAGATACTGCAGAAAATTTATGTTCAAGGTTATCGACCTTACTTGACAGCTCGAATACACAAGATTTTCACGTTTAATAGCTTACCCGGTACGAAAGGAGAAGAATGCGTCCTATATTCTGCACGTTAAAAATACGTTAAATAACATGGATATTACCACCGAACTTACGACGGTACAACTAGAAACATTTAAAAATGTTTCAGAAAGTTTCTTCGATTTACAAAAACGTTTCGAAACATTAGAAAATCCTAGCTGCTCTTCTACAGAAAATACACACGATCATTTTCCAGAACAACAAACTCAATTACCATATTTTGACCTACTGACACAAAAGCTACAAAATATTTCGATCAACAGATCAAGTCACGAAATTAAACGGTTTATTTACAAGGGGGATAGTTGCCCAAAAGATTTTATTGAAAAAGTAGAGGAATTCGCAGTCGCTCGAAATATTTCACATACTGAACTATACAATCACATATACGATATTCTGAAAGGAACTCCTTTAGATTGGTTTCGAGCTCACAAACAAACAATCCCGGATTGGGAATCTTTCAAAATTACATTACAAAAAGAATTTAAAATTACAGACTACGACTATAAACTGCGTAAAATCATAGATGCTCGCAAACAAAAAACAAATGAGCGTGTGATTTGTTATTTTACCGAATTAGAATCATTACTTACGAAATTACGTGAGCCTATTTCAGAAAAAGTCAAGATTGATATTCTTAGGCGTAACTTGCGACCCGAATTCGGTCAAAGGTTATCACCAGACGATCTCGACTCGGTCGCAACATTATTAAAATCGTGCAAATGGTACGAAAATTGCATTGAAATTTCCAACTCTGACACTCCTTCTACATTACAAGACTTAGCGAAGCCTTCGACTTCTAATACCCAACACAAAGTCACTGCTACACCTAACATACCACATTATCCGTACAATACCTTACAACAACCACTTGTGCAAACACACCCTTACCCTCAACCTTACCCTGTACATTCAATTGCTGCAGATTCTAAGAAACCTGCACTACCTATATTTTGCCCTCGCTGTCGAAACGACAGTCATGCTTTATGTCAATGTCCCTACAGACATAAAGTTTGTTTTCGTTGCGGTAAAAAAGACGTAATTTTTACCAATTGCCCTGTATGTACAAAAAAAAACAAAAAACTAATTAGTGAGGAACTAGAAACAGAAAATTGTAATACTAACAATAACTTTGATCAAAATGATTGGAAATATTTGATCAATATTTTTGATCAATATTTTTCAAAACATACAACGTTTCTACGCTCCTCTTTGATAATACATCGGACACTGAACGTCCATACCTTAGAGTAAATGCTGGGAATTTAACCCTTAACGGTTTGCTGGATAGTGGCAGTGCCATTACAATTATAGGTAATAACTCACATAAATTATTACTTGAACATGGTTTGGAACTACAACGTGACCTTGTTATCAAAGATTCTGTTGCTAATGGTCAAACAATCAATTCAATTGGTACTATTAAGCTTCCAACTTTATTTAAAAATAAGTTTGCTATAATTACTGCCCATGTAATACCCGCTGTTACTCAACCTTTCATATTAGGTATCGACTTCTGGAAAACTTTTAAGCTGGCTCCAGACATACTTAATACGGTCAGTATGCTCAAGAGTTCAGATACTCCCATGTTTATCATCAATAATAATGATACTTACCTACAATCTTATGACAGACTTACAGATACACAATTGATTCTTGCTAATGCAGTCGTAGAACAATTTCGTAATAATTCTACCGACGTACTTCCTTTAGGAAGAACAAACCTTATTGAACACTGTATTGATACGGGTGACCACACACCAATTCGTCAACGATGCTATCGATTATCACCTGAAAAACAGAAAGCTCTTCGAGCAGAAGTTGATAAAATGCTAGAACTTGATGTTAAAGAGCCTTGTGAAAGACCATGGCTAAATCCTGTAATTATTACCCCTAAGAAAGATGGTACTTGGAGATTTTGCGTCGACAGTCGTAAGCTTAACGACATAACTAGAAAAGATGCTTATAAATTACCATTCATATCAGACATTATAGATAACCTTAAAGATTCGAAATATCTGAGTTCAATTGACATTGCTAAAGCTTTTTGGGAAGTGCCTTTACGTTTAGAAGACAGACCTAAGACTGCTTCACGTTCCAGGTCGTGGATCTTTTCAATTTAAGGTTATGCCTCTTGGTCTTACTAACGCACCAGCTACGCAACAAAGATTCATTGATAATCTTCTTTCTGATGATCTTTCTAACGACTCTCTTTTTTATTATTTGGATGATATAATAATAGCCACAAAAACGTACGAGGAACACGTACGTTTACTTAACAAATTACATGCAAAACTTTCAAAAGCAGGTATAACAGTAAATTTTCCAAAATGTGCATTTTTCCGAAATGAACTTAAATACCTAGGCTACGTAATTGATGATCAAGGTCTCCACACAGACCCTGATAAAGTCAAAGCAATCTTAGAAATACCAGCACCCAGGTCTGCTCGCGAAGTGAAAAAGTTTCTCGGTACAGCTAGTTGGTATAGACGCTTCGTACCCAATCTTAGCACATTAGCTGCTCCCCTCACTAAACTTACGTCTACCAGTAAGAAAGCTCCCGCTTTCAAGTGGACTTCTGAAGCTGATAAAGCTTTTAATAAAATCAAACAAGCTTTAATATCAACTCCTATTCTAACTTGCCCTGACATTTCTAAACCCTTTGCTGTTCATTGCGACGCATCCGCTTTTGGACTTGGAGCAATGCTTACCCAAGACTTCGATGGAGTTGAAAAACCCATAGCTTACATGAGCAAATTACTTACAGGTCCCCAAAGAAACTATTCTATCACTGAACGTGAACTCTTAAGCGTTATAACAGCATTAGAGTATTGGCGTTGCTACCTAGACAATGGCCAAAAGTTTACTATCTATACCGATCATTCTGCACTTCAATGGTTCTTACACTTAGATAATCCTACAGGTAGACTTGCCCGTTGGAGCATACGCTTATCAATGTTTAATTTTGAGATTAAATATAAACGTGGCAAGGAACATTTGGTCCCAGATACATTATCTCGTATTAAACCAATTAATGTGATTAATTATGATCCAATACATACTTCTGATTCGTGGTACACTTCTGTATACTCCAAGTGTAGCACAAATCCCACATCAACTCCTGATTATATGATACGACACAATAAATTCTACAGGTACACCCGTTCTAATACCCTCATAAACTCAGAATTAAGTTGGAAAGAAGTAATCCCATCTGAATTTCGTACAGCTGTTATCGATGAAAACCATTCGTTACCAACAGCAGCTCATATTGGCACTTTCAAAACATACCATCGTATTAAAGAAAAATACTTCTGGCCAGGAATGTACAAAGACATTGCCAGCCATATTTCCAAATGTGAAACATGCCTCGCTTACAAGCATCAGAATCAAAATACCATTGGTCTGATGGGTAAACCTAAGAACTGTTCTCATCCTTTCCAATGCATATCTATTGTTGGTCCACTTCCAATGACACGTAAACTTAATAGATTTATTTTTGTAGTCACATGTTGTTTTTCCAAATATTGTCTTATATTCCCCATGAAGCGAGCTACCTCTTCTGTAATCAAACATATACTTGAGAACTTAGTTTTTATGGTTTATGGTATTCCAGAGACCATAATCCTAGATAATGGCCCTCAACTAATTAGTCATGAACTCCAGGATTTATTTCAATATTACAACATACCAAAAATTCATTACACCCCCCGTTACTGTCCGCAAGTCAATACTGTTGAACGTTACAACAAAACAATTATAACAGCAGGAGCAGTTGCTTCTTTTGTTGATAATGACCATCGTACTTGGGATTTATATTTAAATCAAATCCAATTTGCCATAAATTCAGCTGTTAATGAAACTACTAAATTCACACCAGCTTTCTTAGTATTTGGTCGCGAACTTGTAACATGTGGTTCTGTATATAATGCTTCGGATCTAACTGAAGAATTGATTTTTGCTCCACGCGATGAGTACGCTGATAACATAGGTCAGTTAAGCCCTTTATTTGCTGAAGTTCAAGCACGTTTATTCCGCGCTCATGAAACTAACGCAAAATATTATAATAAACATCATCAACACCTTGAATTTAACCAAGATGACATTATATGGAAACGTAATTATCCCATAAGTTCAGCAGGCAAGTATTTTTCAGCTAAATTAGCTCCTAAATTTGTAAAATGCATTATAGCAGCTAAAATTTCACCACTAATTTACGACCTCAGTGATTTATCTGGTAATCCCTTAGGCCGTTGGCATGTCAAAGACATTAAACCTATACCACGTACGTCTTAACCTTAACCATCACTTGTCTACTTACATACTTTATTATAATTATGTACTATGAAAGTTACATTGCTTTCATATTCCTGTACCTTACCATATATTTAAATACCTACTTATGACCATTGTAGGTTCCCTACTTACAAATAACCTTGTATTTAAGTTGTAAATAATGTAATTTTAATATAATTTCCCTTTACGGAGTAATGTCCACATTTTTAGCCTATTATTTTTATTCACTTCATTAATTTTTCGAATTCATTATGAATATTGACTTCAAGTCCCTTACGTATTGCTTTTCAGTGCTATTTTACTTACTACATACTTTAATTATTTGGTACTAATAGTAGCTAATACCCTACTTGTTAGCTATGTATTTTTTTATATTTTACAAACATAATGTTCAGTTTAAAGCGAAAACAAGTTCTATATATTATTATTTACTACACCTACACACAAAACTTCCAACACTGAAAAGAGCGGCAAATGTGATTACTCTATAAACCAAGCCTAGGTCACAAAACCAGTATTATTTTATAGTTAGTATGCTATTACCTACCTACCTTACTCATACTATTTTAACGTTCTAACACAACGTTTATTATGTACATACACGTGCTACAGGCACGTCGTACCCTAAGGTACGTTTAGCCATTTTGGCAAAATAATTGTAAATAAATATACACATACATATATGTACACATCATACACCATACATTCACCACACATAAACATACACATACACATACATACACATAAACATACACATACACATACATACACATACATACACTCACATAATCACCCTAATCAGCGGTTAGTGACTGTATAAATAAGCCTATACTACACTGTATTGGTTCCACGAGTGACCTTATTGATATATAAGGTTCCTCTTTCTTATGAGTTTTATTTCCAAGGAATGGGAATAAGACTATGAATGATGATGAATGAATGTGTGATTTATGAATTTGAATGCATCTAGGAATCCAATCAATTGTATATTGACATTGTTAATAAATATTTTCACATAAAAATTAAAAAGACTTCTCAGCATTTCCATTATTTTAATTAATTATTTTACTATTTTAACTTTATTACCCATATTATATATATTTTTATTATTAACTTCTACTATTATTTTTTTCTTTTGTCCTTAGCATATTTTATTTTTCTTCTTTTTTTAAATAAACCTTACCACAAAAAAAAATTTTTTCCTCCGGGGAGGCGGGGTATTGTGACGAGGTCAAAACCTCTTTCATAATGATACTCTTTTGATCTCTTAATTCTTTCATAATCCATTTCTTTTCATTTTGATAGTTCATTATTCATTCTAAATACAAAATATCCTGTCATTCACACATTGATTTTTGGAGAAAAAGGAAAATATGATATAAAATACATAAATAAGTTTATAACCAGTCGAATTACACTTGTAAATATATAAACGATAATACCTACCTACATAAGAGGTTATTTTAATCCTAATCGTGTTAGTACAAAAGTCTGATCATCTACTCCTGTTCCTGTGCTTCCAATAGTTCCTGTAATTCTGTGTCACTGAGGTTTGTGTCCTGGGCTAGTGGGAGCAACCCAAACCCTGGGACCGCCTCGTGACACACTTAGACGTTCGAGGACGCACGGATCACCCGCGCGTACACTCGAAATCGTTCATGGCGTCGTCGGGCGTTCGCCTGGGTCATCCGAAAAATAGTAGGGGAGGGGAGGAATAGTATGAAACTGACACTTCACAGTTGTCAGTTCTATGTGGACGTCCAAAGTCGTTCACTAACTCCGGATGATCGAGCGATAATCGCACGGATGATTCGAGCGTGTAAGTGAACACAGCCCTGGGGTGCGTTTAAGTCAATTATTCAGTATATATTTCGAGACTTCGTCTACCGCAACGGTTATCGGTTCTTCGGAAAATGTGACCATGCCTCTTTAGCTTGCTTATCCTTTGAGCTGTCGTTACCTTGGTTCTCCGTCGGATATCTTCTTTACCAATCTTGTCCTTCAGAGAAACTCCAAGCATAGCTCTCTCCATAGTTCACTGAGCTACCTTAAATTTGTGGGCTACTGCGGTATGGACGACGAGAAAACTTGACGAAGCTTGCCGAATGCTGCCCAACCCCGCTGAATTCTTCTGTTGGCTTCCTTCTCAAAGTTGTTATTACCTAATTGCAATATTTCCCCAAGGTAATCATATTTTCGGACAACTTCAAGAGGTGCACCATTGACTACAATCCGTTCCGGGTCAATAAGATAACGTAATCTTGGTTAAACATGATCTTGGTCTTATCTATGTCAATTCCGAGACCGATGCATCGAGAAGCATCAACTAGGTTCGTCAGCATACTTTGCGTCTGCGCCATTAGGACTTTGTCATCGGCAAATCGTAAGTGTGAGATGTTCTCGCCATTGATACTAATGCCCATTCCTTTCCAATCCAGCGTCTTAAACATGTCTTCCAAGGCATTAATGAACAGTTAATAGCACAGGGATATAACATCCCTCTGTCTCACTCCCCTGCGCAGTTGGATTTGTTTTAGGCTGCTGGTTTTTTACTTGGAGACTCATAGTCCCAGCGTTATACAGAAATCTCAGCACTTCGATGTATTGCCAGTCCACTTGACAACGCTGCAAAGACTCCAGAATCGCTCAGGTTTCAACAGAGTCAAAGGCCTTCTCATAGTCCACAAAAGCAAGACTCAGGGGCTAGTTATACTTTTCAGACTTCTGTATAATCTGCCTCACTGTGTGTATGTGGTCGGTGCTAAATCCTCTGCGAAACCCGGCCTGTTCAGGAGGCTGGAGTCTTCTTGGGAGTCGATTTGAGATGGCCCTCGAAAACAACTTACAGACGTAGCTCAAGAGTGAAATAGGTCGGTAGTTCTTTAGAAGAGTTTTATACCCATTTTTAAAGAAGAGTACTAACAAACTCCTGCTCCACGCCTTTGGAATCTCCCGCCGTTAAAGACTGTACTAAATAACCTCGTGACCACGATCAATGCAACTTGATCGAAACGTCGAGGTAAATAAATATTAAGTTTTCAGCGCGATTAAGTCCCGTTTAAATATTTAACTATGTGTTCGAATCGCGGAAGTTTAAAAGTTACAGGTACTAAATAACCCCTGAAGTTCCCGAAGTACGGGTTTCCCCCTGCCTTCAAGAGCTCCGAAGTTATACCATACTCACCGGTGGCCTTCCCATTCTTAAGTTGTTTTAGCGCCATCTCAATCTCGTCTAGGCTGACGTCAGGCAGTTCGTCAGTGTAGTGGCGGGTCAGTATTGCGCGGGAATCCTCTGTGCTGGGTTCGGGTCTAGAAGCATGCGAGTCGTACAATCGGCCATTGAAGTCTTCGATCTTAGAAAGGATCTCCGGCTTGAGACGACGGTTGTGCCATTATTGGGATCTACTCAATTGCTGGGCGAAGACTTTTGGCCCCCGATTTTGCTCAATTGCCTTTTCTATTCGGCGTGTATTTGAGCATCGGAGGTCAAGTCGTACCAGCTTACTGATCTTTTTTTGAGATCCTTTTTCTCTGACGGTCTGGCTTGCTGTTGCTCTCGTCGCTCGTTCATAATCCGAAGAGCCTCATCCGAGATTTTAGACTTCGTGCCCGAACGCTGCAGCTGACAAAATCTAGTGCCTTCCTCCCTTAGGACTCCCACAACTTTTTGGATTTCCTTGTCCACGTCATTTGTGGTTTCCAAGGCAGCGAATCGATTTTCGAACTTAAGTTGGAACTGTTCTGATCCAACAGCAGCCTGGAGCAGGTTGGGTCGGAGCGTAGATGGCATCTTTCAAGCTTGTGATCGATATTCAAGGAGCCTCGGACAAGTCGGTGTGATCACTACCGGTATTAAACCTGCTGATCACTGAGACATCCCTGAATATGTGCTTATTGTCCGTCATGGTGAAGTCAATCTCATTTTTAGTCACACCATCGGGGCTTTGCCAAGTTCACTTCCTCTGGGGTTGGGAAGAAAGAATTCATCAAAAAGACCCCCTCTTTTTCCAAAAAGTTAACTAGCATCTGCCCCCAGTGATTCCAGTCCCCATAACCGTGTGGACCTATTCTCGATTCACTGCAAGACTGTACTCTCACTTTGGCGTTCAAGTCTCCCATGATAATGTTGTAGTGAGCACTTGTGTTGTTATGTAGGGCTGAAGATATGCCATCAAACATATCTTCTACGTCATCATCCGAGTGTGCCGAGGACGGAGCGTAAACCTGTATGACCTTAAGGCTACCTTTCGGTCAGCTTAAGAACCAGACACACTCGATATTTCTACAACATTATCAATGAGGACCTTATTGACGAGGAACCCCACGCCACCCTGAGATAGCTCATCGCCCTCACGGAAGTAGAATAGGTGGCCCGATTCCAGAGTTATTGTGTCCTCCTCCCCCTCTCTTCGGACTTCACTTAACCCTAGAATATACCACCTGCCCCCCGATTCAGAATCTTTCGATAACGAACCGAATCGATTCAATTTGATATTGTGAAGGAAAAATGTATTGAACTGAACGATTGCAAACCGAATCCACAGAATAAATAATACCATATCAATCAAGAACTGAGTTATCGAAGGGTTCTGAATCGGGGGGCTGATCTTATTAAGCTTCGTCTCCAGTTGCGCTATGTGTTCGTCAAGCCTAATCGTTCGTCTGATGTACGTAGCCAGGGTCATTTGTTTTTGTTTACGGTGGTCTACGGTAGCCCGGGGATTCTTCGCACCCCCTGCCCTGCCATTTCCTTGACAGCCACATTGGTCAGGATTAGCAGGGCGACCGGGAACTGGGGGCCATTTTTTGGTTGAGCCATTCATTGGAGGGTTTGTCCGTAATCGCCGCGCTGGGCGATTATGGACACGGGTTGGCGATCGCAGGAAGTAGCTTCTCGCACCGGTGACGCTGCTGTCCGTCACCGGCCTGTGTCATTTGGCTACGCTTGTTTTGGGATGGTTATACGCCATCTGTCTGTCGCTAGAGCCTCGTTCGTAATCCAGCAGGATGTCCCCGTGAAGGTGAGGTTGGCTTGGAGCAGTCAGATCATTTTTCGCTCCCACACAATAAATAATAATTTCACTATAATGTACTCGAAAAGTCATAATGAGAATATAGAAGATTCGTGATCAACATACTCGTATATGATCGTATTATTAACATCGTTCAAAATCGTCTATTTTTCAACACTAGCCCAACCCTAGACATGTTACTCTACCAGCTGTCCCGCGTATCAAGCATTATTTAACAACCTACATTTCACTTGAATGCACTTGTGGACAAATTTAAGGGAACGAAAAAAAAAAGTGTTTAAAACTAAATAATTTGAATTTTGCTTACTATTCGTTAATTTAAGCTGGTAACGACGAACCGGTGATCCACCGGTGGCCACAGTTTCCCGTTTACAAACCTCGTAATAGGGGTGCGTCTCTCGTACACTGTCCGGTCTGCCGGTACCTCTTGACAACTCGGTGTACCACAGATATTGGATTTACTAATGTTTGATAATTACAACAGGAGAAATGAAACTTTTTTTGTGTTCCTCTAAATTTGTCCACGAGTGTATTTGTTGCCTCTTCTATTTTTACATTGACAAATCAATGTTTCTGCCTAGGTAATAACTACATTTTACAGAAAAATAATTGAAAACAAAGTTAACGTCGGCTATCTGTTACTGAAATACTCGTATATGAACTTTAAATACTTACAGATAAGTTATGAATCTTTCTGATATCGCGAGATCTCGGCGGCGACAATGACATCTCTGTATCAAGATCAATCAGCAACTGAAAACAAAAGTGACATTTAAAAAACGTCAAAAAAAAAACAATCAAAAAAGTGTAAAACTTGTTTCTTTTAGTCATATTAGTAGGGAAGTACCTCATCCATCAGGTTGTGGCTGTCACTTGTCCTTTATGCAAGGCGCTGTGAGCACCAAAAGAAAATGAAAAATGGAAAAGATTTGGAATGAAAAATGTTATACATCTAATCAAGTCACACCGCTAATATTTATATCTGTATTTTTCTAGTTTTTTTTACTAGATTTGCACCTGAAGATAACATGATTACACTATATTTTCACCTGAGGATAACATGATTACACTATATTAGCTCTAGATATTAGACGCTCACCTTCACTCAACGTCTTTAAACATCATGTTAAAATGTTTTATTTATCGCACTAGCTGATCTGCTACTTCTCAATTATATCTATATATATATATATATATATATATATATGTATTTATTGATATTAGTAAGTATGTTTATTATTTTTTGTAAATTGCATTACATTTATATATTTTATTGGTTATTCATTTATTTACTGATAACCACCGTCCCTTACGTCCGTCCTTACGTTATTCCTCTCCGTCACGGTTGTCTGGAAGAGATCGCTCTGAGCGATAAGACCGCCCCTTGTGACACTCATTGTTATATTTTATTTTAGATATAATTTTTTGTTTTACTTGTGGTGTCCAATAAAGAGTTAACACGTTGAGTGCGAAACCAGATCTGAAACACCTTGTCTATGCTTCGCTTACTACGGCTGAGAAAAGTATAGACCTCTTTGTCGTGCGAAAGGCATAAATTCAATTTGGTTCGGTGTAGGAAACAGATGAATATATATCTAAGATGTGTTATTGAAATAGAGTCCATTGGTGTGGCTACCTTAATACCAGATTTCTTCGGCCAGGTACCGCACAGAAGAGATAAAATTTCATCACAGTGCGAAAACAGGTTGAATGCTCCTGGTATCCCGCGCACCTTGTACCGCACCCAGCGCTAGCTTCGCGCGGCTAGTGTTTTATCGCATTCGAGTTAAACGCACGCGTCGACATGGCGTCAAGGCCGACGAAAAGGTGCCGTAAAAAATAAACTACGATGTTCGTGAAGATAGTGGGGACAATATATTTTTATTTTTCATTCCTAAAATATGCAGAAAACTTCCCTTATTCAGTGCGGCACAGGGTGCATAAGACCCTGTATTTTATTATAGCTATAAATTTTAATCAAAACAAGCTGTAGACGTACGCCTTCAGGTTTATGTCAATTAATTCATTACTGTTAATATTCAAAGCAAAAAAATCATATTTATTTTACATGAAGCCAAAAAAAGGGTTTTAGTTTCTTAAACGTTACAAGGTTTAATAAGCCCTGTACCGCCACAATGATAGTTTTATGACCAGGTGTACAACGCCTTGTACAGCAGGAATGGAAAGAATAGAAAAATCACTGTCGCTTTGAACGTGTATACTGCTCATCTTTGCTAATAGACAATCGTATGATTACGTTACCTCCTACGCAGCAAATATTTTTATCGGTACTTAGTACCGGTTTTATTTTTCATACGAATTGACAGTGATACGTAAAACGGAACGTATCTGTCCCTAAGGCTACGTATGGTCTAATCTGTGGTCTAAATCAGCTGTTTGGAGTCGAGTTTTAGTTTCTTCGAAAAATTATGTTTGTTTTACTTTTATTACACGGACATGATAGAGAAGTGAATAATTAGTACTTAAAACAAAGAAAATAAAACACTACATGATGGCTACAATACCATAAAGAAAGGTTGGGGCCCATATTCTGGCCACCAAGACATTGCTACATTACCTATTCATTGTTGGATCTCAGTCAGAATAAATTATTGTAAGAAATGACAAGTTTACTCGTACTGCAAGATTCACAACAAAGGAATTTGCCAGCCGTCTGAATGCCATCCTAGGCACCAAGAAAGCATGTATACAAAGTCAAGGAACATATAACAAAGTACTCTGCGAGAAAAATTAAAAGGAGAACAGGTAATTATAATTTTTACTACCTACCAAGTATGTAAATTTGTAACAATTATTTTAACATTATATTTATCTAGTCAGATAGTCCTTTGACTTAGCTAATCGTTGCTACCAAGCACATTTGGACATGTATATCTTCCAAAACATGCGGATGTCAACTACATCAATAAATGCTTCATCGGGTTCCATTCTGCATAACTAGTTGGTTATTTCAGTTTATTGGAGTAGAGGGACAGATTCTGAAGTCATAATATCTCCATCACTGCAAGATAGGGTACAAATACATTATAGCGCATCGTTGTTGTATAATATTATGGCATGTAATGGCGCTTGATCGGGTCCAACAACGGCTTAACATTCCCTCTGAAGCATGCATTGATGGTAAATGCACACTTAACATGGATGAAACCCGGTGTTGTTGAATTTCAAAGTGTATATATTACTAACATATAATTTAACATTTAAAACTTGTTTTAGTTGAAGATGACCAAATACAGCAACCAGCAATAATTCACCAATGCACCTGACTATAATCCACTGCAGAACATGAGCCTCCCCGATTATAGGGGCGATTTACCATAATCACCATGTTTGGAGGCAGCGCGGTGACCGCAGTAAATGTTGATACTTACAGAAAAATGCAGTTGCCCATTTCCTGAATTCCCTATGCACTCACAGCACCGACGGAGTTAGAATGAGTGCACCTATTATGAAGCTGCCCACATGGCAATTATTTTGTAAATTGTGACATAAATATGATTCTATGTTTCTACAAAGTATCTACTATTAAAATTATAAATCAAAATGATGTTTTATTTCTTTATTGTAATTTCAAACAATCAATGCACAAAGAGATTGTGCAGATAGGTAAGTCACTGACTCTGGTCTTCCACACACAGGGACACATCATAGAGGTTAAATCAACTTGTGTAGAACATCAGTCCTCAGATTACCTACAGATTCCCAACAACCCCTTCTAAAACAATCACCACTGGATGTGGTATACATTCTTTTTAATATTATGAAGCACAACCACTTTATTTTTTGAAGCCCTCTCCTCTATTAGAGCACTCCGGAACTGTCCTTGATAATATTGTATTGCACGGGTACTTTTGAAGACATCATACCTTTCTTCTGAATGACTTTTGGCAAAGGAACTGGCACTTGTTACCAAGGCTTCATAATTATCCACTATCATCTGGAAAAAATATAAATGAATAGTTAAATAAGTAGGTAGGTACATGCGCTAGACCTCAGATTAATCTGAGCGCTAAACTAACAAAATAGGGTTACAGACATACAGGCTACCCCTGTATTGTGGGTACCTACCTACTGATACCACCTGACCTGACACTAATAGGAGAAGGCAATAAAACATTGACTTACCTTTGTTTCTATAGAGAAGGGAAGCCGCTTGTCCTATTAGCACTGAAAAAAATCTCACATTCTCGAAAGCCAGTGGCTTCGAGAGGCAATTTCTTATCGGACATTGAGAATGCCTCTTCATAAATAGCATAACTTTAGTCTCAGTATCTTCATCTGACGAGTCATCTTTAGTATTGCTACTAGGCTTGCTGCTAGTATTATCTCATTCGTTGTTCGTATTTTACGAAAAACAACACACGAAAAGTAGGTGAATAAAATAAACTATGAACTTAATTTCAAAAATATCACCGGGTGATTTCAAAACGAGTGTGGGGAGGCACTCGTAAACGAAATCATACGTATGATATTTTTACCCAGGGAAATTCAAAAATACGACTTTTGGGAAATAGGTGACTTTTTATCATTTCGCTGATATTTAATCACTCGGTGATATTCAAAAATCGCACCCCTGAGGATAACATGATTCCACTATATTTTCTCGAACCAACGGTTTTTTTAAACTTTGCTCTTTTTCGGTCTTGAAACATAATATCCTAAAAACTAAATCAAAATCATTTATTGAGAATATAGGTGTAACAATGGTGGTAAAAATAAATAGTACCTAATATATATTTCACTACATTCGGCCTTTCAGGCTTTCAATAATCAAAAATAAAATCTAAAAATAAAAATAAAATGAATTAAAAAAACCAACAAAAACTTCTATAACAATTCAAATAATAATATTAATAGTACTATGAAATCTCTTAATCAGTCTTATACACAATAATAAACACAGGTCAAATAATTAAAGTAAAATGTCATCTAAAAATAATAATTAAATTAATGGTCATGTGTTCTTAAAATAATCAATTTTTGATTGGATAATGTCAGAAAATATTAAAAACTATGAATATTGACCCGGAATTTGCTCTGTAAGATAGTTTTTAAGTTGATCTAGATTCTTGCGTAGCGAAAGCGATTTTTTGATCCCCGTAACGTACGTCGTTCAAAATCGATGAATTTATCTTAAATCTGCTCCCGAGATGAATCACATCTCACGCTCAATTTATTATCAGTATCAATTACTTGAATAGAATTTTGTACCGTATCGAAGTTAATTAATAAAACAACAATAATGAAAAAAATGGGCATTATAGCTAAGAATCATCTCAATCACATCAGGGGTGCGATATTTAAGTACCGATTTTGATTTCGAAATCACCGGTGATGAAAAGATCACCGGTGATTTCGAAATCAGATTTTCGTAAAAGTGGTAGTTTTGAGTATCATACCCTGTCTACCAACATGCAAATACTGCTCAGCTTTGCTAATAGACAATCGTATGATTACGTTAATCATACGCAGCAAATATTTTTATCGGTAAGAACCGGTGCATAATTTTCATACAAAAACTTTCCTATTGCCAGGAAAACGGAAGGTATCTATCAAACTCTTCGAGCATATATCCAAATCAAACTACATATCTTTAATCTGTGGTCTAACTGAGCTGTTTTCGTCATAACACGTCTGTGGTTTAATTTATTGTTATTTGTTTTGTTTCGAATTCAAAAATCGTTTGTCTAAAGTTCATTGACGGGTAAAATTAGTTTTTTGGGGTGAAACTGGTTTAAGTTAACACGGACCACATAGTATTAGGCAAAGAAATGGATACAATAGCGAAAAACAAGCTAAGGGCCCATTTTACTCGGGCCCAAAAGATACATTTACAGTACTTGTTGACTAAGCAGCCAGGCTTAAGAAATGGCAAATTTACTGCCTCTTTCACGACGAAAGACGTCGTTAAAGCTTGGCAAGACATTGCCAGAAGCCTGAATGCAATTCCAGGTGCTGAGAAAGATTGGAAGGCTTGGAGGAAGGTAATTATTATGTTTGTTACTTGTGGTAGATTCATCAGACTAGAAGTTATCACATAGATGTCAGTGGCTGTCATTTTACAGCTAATCAAATAGGTAGCTAGCTAAAGTTAGTGTGATCAATGCCCTATTTCATAAAGCGACAAATCTTAATAAAACTACAAATGTCAGTTGAATACGCCAAACCTGCGTTTCATATTACAAAAAATCACGACAGGACTACTAATGATTGTCAGTCATATTGCATTTCACAATGCCAGTCATAGTAGTGTGATGGGTAAAGCTTCGGCTGTCACAATTGTCACGTAAATTCTACAAATCGTGGCAATTTTTAAGCAACCGCCGTTTCTTAAAACGTTTTCCTATTGACATTTGTTAGACAATTGTCGGGTGACTGCCGGTCACTATTGTTATAAGAAACATATTTAGTAATATTTTGACATTCATTGAATGAATTGTCGGGTTTTTATGAAACGCATTTCGGTAGTTTGACTGACATTTGTCGATTTACACTTGTCAGTCTACTATAGTTTTATGAAATAGGGCCCAGATTTTCTTATTAACAATATTACACTTTTCAGACTTGTCAAGATACCTATTCCAAAACGAAAGCAAAGCAGGCCGAGACTAATAGGGGCCGGCGACAAACTGGTTTAAATAAAATAAATTTCAGGAATCGGTGGCTTCTTTAATTAACCCCAGGGTTGTCTCTGGGCACGAATAATCAGTTGAGTCGGAGGTCATTTATAATTTTGATTATCGTGAGTATATTTTCCCCATTTCAAGCTTTCTCTAGTTGGATAGGCCTTTGATCATTGCCAGTAACATATAGGTTCTCTAGATACATGACTCCATCAGCAGTTGCACTCCGATCACACTCTTAACAAGTTTTGAAATTAACTAGATATCATCATTACAGATTCACCATTCATTTTCATTTTAATGTAATTTATTATAATGTATATACTATGTATATGGATATATATTTATATATGTATATATATATATATATATATATATACTGTACTATATATTTACATATTTATGTGTAGGTATATTGGAATATATGTGTATATATGTTTATTCATTGTATTCAGTTTTTATTATTTATTTGTTAGATTATAATGCACCACCGTCTTTGCCGTATATTAATTCCTTTCCATCCAAAGGTTGTCTGGAAGAGATCGCTTTTTAGCGATAAGACCGCCCATTGTCCCATTTATTTTGTATAAATGTTTTAGTTATTATTGTATTTTTTGTTCTATGTGGTGTACAATAAAGAGTTATCTATCTATCTATCTATCTATTCACAAGATGGAGCAGATGTCTCCACTCAAGTTGATGAAATTATTGTATATAACATTTGTAAGTATTTACTGTGGTGTTGAGTTCTTCAGTAGTAACAGTATATTATATTTACCATTTTTATTTAAATTTTAAAACTGCTTTCTAATTTACCATTCTTTTTTTAGTTGATGAGCCCAGCATCAACCCAGAGAATTAATCATCCAGCCAACCAGTAAAAAAACAAAAAAGTAATATGAAGACCCTTTTAAAAGAAAAGGTAGAGTTAAAAAAGAAATATTATGAAGAAAAATTGAAATTAATCAAAGAACAAAATGACACTTTAAAAAATTTGAACGAGACGTTGAAAATGATAAGCAATTCTCTTATTTATCAGTAGGAGAATTGCTTGATCAGATAATATGATTTTATTTAATCTAAAAATTTAATTAGCCTTGCAACATAATCTGTTTATTTAAAGATATATTACGACTGTCAATTTGTTAGTGACAGTTGTAATATATTGTTAAATAATGAATCACGTTCACGTTAGTTTATATAGCAATCTGTGATTATATATTGACTGATTAAAAATTGCTTTAGATTTTAAGATAAGAGATTAGCCTATTCTATGTAACATCATATGTGATGACTGTGATTATTGTTTGACTGATTAGAAATTGGTTTACATTTTAAGGTAGAGATTATCAAGTTTGATTAGCCTATATATGTATAGCGATGTGTGGGGAGACCCCCCACACGATGGACCAACAACATTGTAGCCATCGCAGGAAGTCGGTGGATGGAGGTGGCACAAGATTGTTCATCATGGCGCTCTTTGGGCTCCCCCAAAGAGCGCCATGCCTATGTTCAGCAGTGGCCTTCTAAAGGCTGACATGATGATGATATAATTATGTATAACATAATATGTGATTTTATGACTGATTTCATTACAAATTTGGTTAAGATTTTAAGTTAGAGATTATCAAGTTTTATTTATCAGAATTCTGTGTAACATCATCTGTGATTCTATGTTTGACTGATTAGAAATTGGTTTATATTTTAAGGTAGAAATTATCAAGTTTGATAAGCCTTTATCTGTGTAACATATCTGTGATTCTATGTTTGACTAATTAGAAATTGGTTTAAATTTTAAGGTAGAAAAAAAGTAAAGCTCGATTAGCCTATACTCGTATACTTTATTATACACAATCTGTTATTCTTGTTTTAAGTTAGAGACGACTAATCTATACAAATTTCCTCAACTGCAATTTGGTCAGAATAAAGACTGCATTTAAATTAAAGAATGAAGTACCAACTATTAAAAACAAAAAACCCAAATGTATTTTTATTCCTTTATTAATTAAAATAATTTGTCACAATCGATGCTCGAAGAGCTTGTCCAGCAGTTAAATCAGCAGCTCTTTGTTCCTCCTGCGGTAACACATCATAGATTCCAAAATCTATTTCTTCATTGTCGCTGTCTTCACTCTCACATTCTACATTATTTTGAATGCAGATGTTACGAAGCACAACACAACTATTAATTATTTTTGATGCCTTCTCAGGGTTGTAGTGGAGCAACTGTGCTTGAGAAGGCAACGGAACCGTCCTTTTAAGACACGATTGCATCGTTCAATGGTTGCACGGGTGCTTTTAAAGGCAACATTGTACCTTTCTTCTGCATTACTTTCTGGCTCAGGAATTGGCACTTGCAGCCACGGCCAAGTGCATATCCACTATCGCCTGAAAAAAAAAAATTAACAGTTAAATAAGTATGAACTTACATGCACCAACAAAATAGGGGTGATATGGGTGACTAAACGATCCAATATGATACAATGAATAAAAACGCTGTCATGTCATTGTTATCATACTACATTTTGCTTTATAATCAAAATAAATCCTCTCCATCCAAAGTTTGTCTGGAAGAGAATGCATTTAGTGAATAAAGACATCCTATCTTTTGTTACAATTTTTGTGTTGTACACAACACAGTTAGTCAGTTTAGTTAGAAACAGATACAGATGAACGCTTTATTATACATAATACATCAGTTTAGTTAGAAACAGATACAGATGAACGCTTTATTATACATAATAAAGCGTTCATCTGTATCTGCTTCTAACTAAACTGATTTGGACACGAATTAAGACTAAACATGCATGACACATGAATGAGATTTATCAGTTATTCAATAAATATTCTGATATTGATTCTGACACTTCCCAATTTAAGACTATTTCTTACCAATGAGATAATGTTTGCCACCACGCTGATATATTTCCTGCATTAAGGGTAGTACTGCACTTTGATTCTAAATGTAGCTGTCATGTGAGCTCCCGGGAAATAGTGCATTTACATTAATTATGTTTAGGTCTGCATCACATATCTGAAATATAAAATAATTGTAAAGATTTTGACAGAGTTCACTTCTAATTAGTGTTAATTTACATCTCTAAATCTACCAATGGGAAGGTATATGATTAACACACTTACTAATTGAGTATTTATGGAATTGTAGCCTTTGCGGTTCACATAACTTCTTTCATCATACTGCTCATTGTTGGGTAACGGATAAATTGCCACATGTGTACAGTCTATACTTCCCACTACCCCAGGCAAACAAAACAATTGATGAAATCTGAAAAAGCTTGTCTTGTTAATAATGTTTCTTAAAGAAGTTAAAAAACAAAGTTATTTGTCAGGTTAGAATAGCATTATAATAATTATGTACATTTTTACCTTTGGGCGATAACATTCATTTCGAAATGATTACTTGGAAATTTTACATATCTATTGAATATTGCTGGATAATTTAGTACATCCAATATCTCAGCCAAACATTTGAACACTGAAGCCTGCGACATACAAACATTCTTCTGATTGCCAACACATGTTTGATAAGATCCCGTAGCAAAAAAGTTAAGGACGAGAACCTGTAAGAAAGATGAATTGAACACTGTTATGTAGAGGCATTGAGGTAAACAAACGGTAGTAGTAGTAGTAGTAGTATAGTTACGATAGTAACATATACATCAATGTGTAGAGGAAATCTAATTAAGTTATTTTTAGGAAGTGCCTACTTGTAAGTCTAAGTAGGTAGGTACTATGGAAAGTAGGTAAACGTGAGAATCAGCCGGGTGCTGCTTATATTAAAATGTAATAAGACATACGAACCTTGATTTCACAGTCAAGTCACTTGCCCTGTGAGCACTTGAAATTAAAGCCTCACATCTTCGAAGAGAGCCCGCACCAAATTCTTTGAAAGCCGGTAGTTCTTTTTAAATTTATTGTCTGACATGCGTAACTCTAATCCGAACTTCTTCATCAGCCGACCCGTCATCGTCGCTGTCAATTAAAATTAGCATAACATGCTCCTCAAGGCTTGCCATCGTACGGTTAGATCTTTAATCAGTGCTTGTTCGTGCGTCGTCAAAAAGTACAATAAAAGCAGACAAAATCTTGAATACCTATTTGAATTTGACTTAAGTATTTTGTGGACTATAGAGGTTATGTTAAAAATATCACCGGGTGATTTCAAAACGAGTGGGGGGAGGCACTCGTAAACGAAATTATACGTATGATAATCATATTTTTTATCACCCAGTGACTTTCAAAAATACGACTTTTGGGAAATCTGTGACTTTTGGTCATATGGCTGATATTTAATTACTCGGTGATACTAAAAAATCGCACCTCAGCTTTAAAAATGAAATTTCACATCAATTTCGTTTGGGAACTACGATGCCACAGAAAGACATATACACACCCTAAACTTATAATACTTAAAATAGATAATTACAAAAAAATGCAACTCAGCGATTACTTCTAACACCTCACTGTTCGAAACATTACATTTGCAGTCACGCATGCACGTAGCCGAAATGAAAAAGTATTTTATCATTAGAATTTCACGTATTGCCTTTGCCATCCGTAAGTACAGTGCAACCAACTTATCTGTGAAATGGCAAAAAAGGAACTACAGCCGCCACGAATGAGGTTAACATTTTCTGTATTTATACGCTCTAAATTAGCTTCACTTGTATGTTACCGACTCCTTTGGACGCTATTTTGACCCACTTTAAACGGTCAGATTTCATTCAAATTTTGCACACCTGTCAAAGACAATGACAATGCAATAATTCGAAAAAAAATTAAAAAAAAAACGCTCTTATAAATAAACCAAACTAAAAAGTAGAAAATAAATAATAGTTAAAAAAAAACCTAAAAAAACACGCTTTATTTAGAAACCAAACTAAAAAATAGAAAATAAATTTTAATAGTGTAAATAAGAAAAAAAAGTTTTATTTAAAAAAAAAGCGTGGGCTGCTTTTTAATATATTATCGAAATGATAATCTTTCTTCTCATATCTGTCAATGAAATATGTATAACTATTGACCCATGCACCCCACGTTTTTTTTAAAATAAAACATTTTTTTCTAATTTACACTATTAAAATTTATTTTCTATTTATTAGTTTGGTTTTCTATATAAAGCGTATTTTTTAAACTATTATTTATTTTAACACGCTTTTATTAGCTTCACCTATCGATATCGATTCATGTATCGATACTCCCCAAGTAATGGCAACTGTCCAAGCCGAGGTTCGTACCCCCTGGGCGCCCTTGAGCAAGTGGCCAAAAACTTAACTTTGGCGTGCGCCTTCTGCGTCACGCATTGCGGCGGAGCGCTTTTGCGCCCGCCCCACCGTCCGGTGACGCTGTAGAGGTCAACTATAGACCAACAGCACATATCCATTCTAAAAAAAAGTAACGGATTCTTTGAACTTGATTTTGAGCCACTTTAAATGAACAGATTAATTAAAAAAAAAACACACTTCAGGGACCGATGACAATACAACAATTTATAAAAGAAAAAATAAGATAAAATAATATAAAGAACAATGGCGAGCTCCCATATCTACTTTTACGTCAGTCAAATTCACGGCGTCTATAGACAAAACATATAGCTAGTAATTCAGCATCATTTTTTTTGGGGAGGCCAGGAATAATTGTTATTAGGCTTCAAAGTTTTGTAGTTTATGTTACTGTTAATGACCTTTGAAACAAGTCTTAGAGATTAATTATTTTATCCGCTTAATTAGGTAGGCAAGTAAGTACTTATGCGTGATAAATATAATGTTTCAAGATATTGTAGGTACCTACCTATTCAATTACCTATCTAGTGTAACAGACTAGGCTTTTGAATAAGAATTATATCTGTTACTGCCTGCCGAGATTACAAAACAATATGTTTAGATATGTTGCTGCTGTTTCACTGTGTAGGGAAACAGTTGTCCTCTATTAGCACAAATATTTTGTATCAATTCCTTACACTAAATATTTTATTTACACAAACCTTTGTTTCTTTCGTATTTATTGTTCAATACTTTAACCAACACGCCCTATGTACTATTATTTCTTTGACAACCTGGATGTCTGGTAGATAATGCTGTTTAGCATTAAGTCCTTCCTTGTACCTACACTATTTTTGTGCAAAACAATTAAATAAATAAACATACCATATTATACCAACAATTTTTTACACTTCCTCCATAATATAAAATGCATTGTATTCTCTTTGCTACGAATAGGTATAATGTTTTGTATAGAGGTTTTATATTGACGAACCATTTTGTCCATAGCACAGTCTATATTATTATTCTGTTTATCGCAAGGAGGTTGAATTTTGCTTACTGTTAAAAGATTTAACGCCAGTAAGCTTAATTCAGCCTCCTTTGGATTAAAAAACTGGGTGAGAAGTATACTGTGTTGTCAATTTTGACGTCCAAACCGGAAACGTCATTGTGTTATATATATTTTTTTCACCCGTTGGGCAGGCAACAAGGCCGGTTAAACATTGTAGGAAGGAAATGAAGTTACAGTTTCATGATTTATTAAATTGATTTGTTAACCTGGGTTTTTCTAGCTTACAGGCTATGTTGAAAAAACGTAGAAAAATAATTACTTAAGTTCTGTAGAAATGATATGTCAAGACGCTGCAAGATTTATCGCATAAAATTTCACCTATGTTCTTTATTTTTTACCTTTTAGTTTGGATTAATGGTATTAAAGCTTTTTTTAACCCACGAATAAAGAAACGGGTGTTATAAGTTTAGGGTGTGTATAACTTTGTGTGTGTGTGTGTGTGTGTATATAACTTTGTGTGTGTGTGTGTGTGTGTGTATGTGGATGTATTTACGGCTATAACATTATGCGGACTTTACCGTGACAGGAAACACGATTGTGCGGACGTACCCGGTTGTGCGGACGTCCGCATAATAATTTGACGAGGCCTCAAATATATCTTTGAATTCGTCGCAATGTGAAATTGTTTTTTTGGGTTCCGTACGTTCAAATAAAGAACGGAACCTTTATAGGATCACTCATGTGCTGTCTGTCTGTCCGTCTGTCACAACAAATGTGCTCCGAATCTACTGGACCGATTAAGTTGAAATTTGGTACACATATGAATTAATGTGACGCAACCATGGACGTTTATACGGGCACGGGCATTAATATCAATGGCGAGAACAACTTACACATACGATTTGCCGATGATATCGTCCTAATGGCGGAGTCGCTGCAAGGCTTGCAAAGTATGCTGTGCAACCTAGTTGATGCTTCTCAACGCATCGGTCTCGGAATGAACCACAGATAAGACCAAGATCATGTTTAACGATCTTATTGACCCGGAACCGATTGCAGTCAATGGTGTACCTCTTGAAGTTGTCCAACAATATGTTTATCTTGCGCAAATATTGCAATTAGGTAAGAACAACTTTCAGAAGGCGAGGCGAGGGGCCAAAAGACAAGTTCAGCTGGGTTGGGCAGCATTCGGCAAGCTTTGTCAAGTCTTCCATACCACACTGCCTGAAGACAAAAGTCTTCAACCAGTGCGCCCTACCAGTTATGACTTACGGAGCCAAAATGTGGACAGTCACGTTCAAAATAGTCCACAAATGTTAGGTAACGACCGGTTGGTCTAGTGGCTAGAGACCCTAGATACGAAATCAAACGGCGCGGGTTCGAATCCTGCAAGGTGCGCACATTTGTGTGATGAGCAGATATGTTTGTTTCCGAGTCATAGATTAAATATTGGTATCTATGTATGTTTATCCGTTAGTGCCCATAGTACAGGGTATCCTAGTTTGGGACTAGGTAATTGGTGTGGAATTGTCCCGAATATATTATATATTGTATTATTTAATCGATAACTTAGACATGGCAGAAGTTTTTCTTAATTCATGCTTGGAAATAATGTAACTAATTATTTTCCTTTTTTAAAATATGTAGTTACCAATATTCTACACATTAAAAAAACTCTTTCTTATCTTTATTGTATTTTTGCATTATTAAAACATTGGTGATTTTGAAAAAGTGATATGGTTTTGGCTCAATTGTAATAATTTTATTATTTTTAGTGATTGTTTACAAAGGAATATAAAGTCAATTCACTTTTTTTGGAAAAATATTGTTATTTCTTTATTTCGAGTGGCAAAGATCGGAAGGCAGAAATTATGCCAAAGAAAATAGTTAAACTCACTTTAGAGTCGACGTTGGTAAATTAAAACCAAGGATGAATAACCTACATATAACAACTGGATCAGTTTTTACGAAAATCATCTATGATTTCACTGGAATGGCACTTTATAAAAAAATGGTTACACATCTCGTAGATATGAGAAAACATAAACACAAAACAAATGGATTAATAAGTTTTAAATATCCTACTTTTTAGAAGCAATCTTTTACGAGATACCACGAGTACGTCTAAGACCTGAAAACTCATCGAGATCAATCAAATAAGCCTAAACTCGAATGGGTTTTATCATTTGTTGCGGAGTTCCTGTGACTACATTCCGACTCCATCATCCGACCAGCTCAATAGTACCATAATAATGTATTGGCATCAGAACTACACCGGTGTGCAAAATTTCAGATTCATTGGACTTCGTTAAATGGTTCAAAATTGATTTGCAAACTTGTCCCAAGCATAATAACCCAAAGTATTGAATAAAAGCTTGTAAAAAGCTACTTAACCTATTTTGATTAAATTAATACAGTATGTCCTCTATTCTCAAGTAAAAACAATCATCTTGTTCAGAAATCCCAAACATATGAGAGAACATAAACATTAAAACAAATAGATATTCTAATAAAAAACTTATGAAACAATTTTGATGAATTTTATATAGGACTACACTGAAAGTCTACCCTTTTGAATAAAATCTTAGAGATTAAAGGCAATATAAACACAAAAATTAAAAAATAAATAAAAATAAATAATAATAATATCAATAATATATTAATTAAAATGTAGAATTTACTAAAAATCTAAATGCGGACGATAGTCATTCGCGGTACGGGACGGAAAGATGTTTTTTTCGCTTCTTGTAACTTTGTACCTATGAGACTTACAGAACAACTGTGAATGCAACAAATGTGGCAAATATTGTCTTCTTTATACTTTTTATAGACACTTTTGCCATAAAGCTAACTGTTAAAGAACTATTTAGAAAAAATACTTATTTGGCCCCTTCAATTCAAGATCGAAAACTTGTATTTTTCGAATAACCTCATAACCAAGCAATACAAATCAAAACATCTTCTACTCCACCATTTGTAGGGCAAAGCTTTTTTCTCCCAATGATTGGCCTATAACGGTTAATGAAGGATGTCAGAATATAGGTGTGTAAGTTTGTTAACATAAATGCTGAACGGATTTTGATAAAATTTGATATATCGGTACTTTAGGTCGTGGAATGGTCCTTTATGTGATTCTTAACCAGGATAGTTTTCATGATCGTCATCATTGAACACGCGGGTAAAACCTAGACGCAGCTAGTATTAATAAATATGCAAAAGTTACTCTGTCTGTCTGTATGTTTGTTACCTTTTTCACGATTCAACGGCTGACCGTTTTTTTTTTATATTTGACAAGAAAGTAGTGAGATATTGTGTACTAGCTAGGCCCCGTGGTTTCGCCTGGTGTGTCCAGGATATAAGCTATCCTGGTACCAAATTTCATCCAAATCCGATCATCTGAACAAACATCACACACACTTCTAAAGATAGATGGCGCTAATCGTTTTTTATGCATTTGATGACGTTTTGTGTGGACTGTCAGTTCTAATGTATGGAGTTCTGAATCGCGCATACGAAGTTTTCCGCTCGTTAGGAGAGCTCGTTATTCATTTTTAAAACTCTAAGCTCTGATTGGCCTGTTCACGACAGTGGCTACACTTCTTTGATTTATAATAGTGTCTATTAGTGTGATCAATGAGGCTATACTTTTATTAAGTTTATACTTTGGAATAATCACTCAGGCGCTGCGTATTACTTACTTGCCCTACTATATAGGGCGGAAAGTTGGAACGGGCCCTGGAAGGAAAGTAACCTGTATACGAGTATGATGTTATTGGTGCAGTGCCAGGTTTTGAACCAGTTGCCATGAACTGTGAAGCGCACACTACCGCTACTCCACAAGTACCGAAAAGGCGGCAATAAAGACTTACATGATATTTGTCTTCGAAAACGGCTCTCAAAGCAGTATCGAGCTTGTGCAAGTGAACCCGGGAGCTGAGTACGAGGGTGACGTCGCTCGCATCGCCCGCCGCCACGTCGGACGGCTGCACGCACGCCGGCCGGAACGTGCTCAGTGACAACGTCAGCCCTTCGGACTGGCTGTAAAAAAAATATATATATATATATATAAATATTTAGTTTATACAAAAATACAACAATAAAGTACACAAGAGCAAATAAAAAAAATATAACCCCTCAACCCTCACCCTCCTTCCCCATTATAGCTAAAAACCTAATCGATCATATCAACTTTCAAACAGAAAAAAACGCATCAAAATAAGTCCATTCGTTTGGGAGCTGCGATGCCTCAGACAGGCACACGGATACATAGACATCCTAAACTTATAACATACCTCTCTTCGTCGGGGATTAAAAAGGAGGCAGATATTCGCGCTCAAAATCCCCCCACTAAAAAGTAGGCTTTTTTGTTTCTGCACTCAGTCAGCGAGAGGCAGCCGAACGTGCGCGTCGTCTGGCGCGGCGCAGATAAAATGTCGGCGTTCGCGTTGGGGGCACATAGCTAAGAACCATCTTGTTCAGGGGAGTTGAGAAAAGGAGGGTGCGACTCGTAGCTTCCAAACGAATGGACCGATTTAGCAGTGTTTTTTATGTTTGAATGCTGAGGTAAACAAGATGGTTCTTAGCTATAATGGGGGGGGGGGGGGGGGGAAGAGCCTGTCACTCGGGATGGACACGGAGGAAGATAGTGGCAGGACATACTGCCAGATATGTTGACGATGGGTGGAGCAAGATTCTGACGGAGTGGTGGCTAAGAAAAGGCAAACGTAGTACTGGCAGACCGGCGGCAATATGGGTTGATGATATAGAGACGGTAGCAGGAAAGTCCTAGATGAGAGAAGCTAAGTGTAGAACAGATTGGCACAAGGGGCAGGAGGCTTATTTCTGGCAGACCGGCGGCCAGATGGGTTGATGATATAGAGACGGTGACAGGAAAGTCCTGGATGAGAGAGGCTAAGTGTAGAACAGATTGGTACAAGGGGCAGGAGGCTTATTACTGGCAGACCGATGGCCATATGGGTTGATGATATAGAGACGGTAGCAGGAAAGTCCTGGATGAGAGAGGCTAAGTGTAGAACAGATTGGCACAAGGGGCAGGAGGTTTATTACTGGCAGACCGGTGGCCAGATGGGTTGATGATATAGAGACGGTGATAGGAAAGTCCTGGATGAGAGAGGCTAAGTGTAGAACAGATTGGCACAAGGGGCACGAGGCTTATTACTGGCAGACCGGCGGCCAGATGGGTTGATGATATAGAGACGGTAGCAGGAAAGTCCTGGATGAGACAGGCTAAGTGTAGAACAGATTGGCACAAGGGGCAGGAGGTTTATTACTGGCAGACCGATGGCCATATGGGTTGATGATATAGAGACGGTAGCAGGAAAGTCCTGGATGAGAGAGGCTAAGTGTAGAACAGATTGGCACAAGGGGCAGGAGGTTTATTACTGGCAGACCGGTGGCCAGATGGGTTGATGATATAGAGACGGTGATAGGAAAGTCCTGGATGAGAGAGGCTAAGTGTAGAACAGATTGGCACAAGGGGCACGAGGCTTATTACTGGCAGACCGGCGGCCAGATGGGTTGATGATATAGAGACGGTGACAGGAAAGTCCTGGATGAGAGAGGCTAAGTGTAGAACAGATTGGTACAAGGGGCAGGAGGCTTATTACTGGCAGACCGATGGCCCTATGGGTTGATGATATAGAGACGGTAGCAGGAAAGTCCTGGATGAGAGAGGCTAAGTGTAGAACAGATTGGCACAAGGGGCAGGAGGTTTATTACTGGCAGACCGGTGGCCAGATGGGTTGATGATATAGAGACGGTGATAGGAAAGTCCTGGATGAGAGAGGCTAAGTTCAGATCAGATTGGCACAAGGAGCAGGAATTTTATACCCAGCACTGGGCTATAAACAAGCTGACCATGATGATGACTCGGAATGGATGTAAGGATTCTAACAATACACCCAAATCTGTTCAGGCATTAGTTATGGTGGAATAAAGAAAGTCACATTCATACATGAACCCTATAATCATGACACACCTTTTTTGGGCAGTCGTGTAATAAATTCAAATCCAGTCGATTTAAAATTATATTTTTTGTCGTCCATACCTGAACAACCGCGCAGTCTGCGTGTTATTCTCGGCTATCACCAGGGCCTCGCACCCGGACCGGTCTCGCAGCTTCATGGTCTCCAGCAGCCTCGGGTCCAGAAGGACGGAGATGGACTTGCTACTGGAGTTGATGTCCAGCCAGCATTGCAGTTTCTCTGCACCCTTTCAATTACATATACGTAATAGGGACACTTACATAACATTCAACGAAAAATAAACCAAACAATTGATGGTAATAGATCCATACCAATATATAAAAGTGAAACGTTGTCTGTTTGTTTGTTTGGGGAGCTTTTACGCGATAATGGCTGGACGGATTTTAATGAAATTTAGAATGGAGACAGCTTATACCGTAGAATAAAACATAGGATACTTTTTATCCCGGAAAATTGAAAGTTTCCGCGGGAATACTGGAAAATGTTGTGTACTCACTGTAAGGAATGGTTGCCATCACAGAATGGTCTGTGGTTGCCATGGAAACGAAATAACAAGTCTGTCAAACAACATCTAGAGCATTGCCTACCTTTGCATTGGTTTTTAATGTCCTAGAAAAAAATAGGATGCTTCTTTTTGCGATAAACTGTAGTCGGACGAAGTCGCGGGCGGGAAACTAGTTATATAATAAGGAATTTCAAAAATTAAACAATATGAATGAAGCGATGCGATGAAGACGAATGATTGATACCTCGCTTGTCAAAATCGGACCAAGTTTTTAGTATGAACTCATAACCCTTCCTAGGCCTTGCCGTATTCGGGCAAAAAAAGTGCCTATGACACTCTATACTTGAAGACGAATAGATTGATACCTCAAATCAGACCAATAAGGGCGACGCTACGGTGGAACATCCACATACATAAATTTATACATACACACATAGATCATACATAGTATTTTAAACTCATTAACCTTGCTTCACCGTCATCGGTAAAAAGTAACTTTTTGCCATTTGACTAAAAACACTGCGCAATAGTGCGCGTGACGTCACTGCTCCCAAATTCGCGGTTGTCGTGTTCCTCTGTAGTTATTTTATTTGTACACTTTTTCGCAATAGTGACGTCATAAGGTCTCCTTAAGGCCGCAACAATGGTGAATCACGAAAAATGCGCGATGTTCAGAGGAACCTTTAGATGAATCCTTTTGTTCATTTCCTGTATGAAAAATATAAAGTAAACTTAAGTTCACCGTAAACAATTTGTATTGTTTAAAATTCGTATAAATATTTACGAACATTGTACAAAAAATATTAAACCGTGTGCTATTTGTAAAATACATTAAAACTTTCCCATAGATCCGCTCGTCAGAGACATTATTGTATTTTTTTTACACATAGTATGTTATGACACATGACATTTTCAACAACTTGTATTGTTTAATTTGTATATTTTCTAATAAATAAATGGAAAATAAAATAAAAACCGTCAACGCAAAGCGTTTTCACTTGCTCCCCGCTAGAAGCACCCCCCGAGGCCTGCGGATGTTCTACCGGCCGGCCCAGCGCCATGACCAGCGTTGCCAACTTGACGGATTTCCCGTCATATCTAGCGGATTTGGATACGTTGAAAACGGGAAAAAAACTTTCTAACGGCTGACGGGATATTTAACTTCAGCCAAATAAGTCATTTTTCAAATTTATGGTTTGTGTTTTTTATGAATTATTTTGTATGATGGCAATAGCAATAAGATCGGTCAAAGACGTATTTTGTAGTCTCTAGATTCTGCAATGTTTAAGAACAAACGGGACTTACCTCATAACCAGCAGGGCAGTTCCATAAACCAATGCGATATAGGTGCAATCAGATTTTCAAAGCAATATCGACTCTAACGCGCCGTATAATGAAAATCTGATTGAAAGGTACGTAATTGCCCCGCGGAATCCAATGTTTACATTTTACATAATCTCAATAATTATGCAGCTTCTACAATGGCAACAGACAGAGTGTTTTTTATATTTACGTGATTTCCAGTGCTATAATGGCAATGAAAATCATGTAAATATTAATAATTAACCTATGAAAAAATATAACTTTAGAGATTTAACGGATATTATTGAAGAATAAGAAATATTTTTAACGGATTTTTGACGGAAAACACAACGAACTTGGCGGATTTTTAAAAATCTTGTTGGCAACACTGGCCATGACATTCAGTCTGCCACGGCAGTTTGAGACGGAAGGACTGCGCTCACGTTACGGATGAAAATATTTTGATCTTTTCTAGTTTTCAGACGATTTTTTTGAATTAATAAGATAACAAATAGTTATAATTAATAATTTCAATGTATTTCTGGACCTGCATGTAGAGATATTGTTGATTTTTGTATTACTTTTATTGTTTTTGAGGTCATAGAATCTAATGTTATATTTTGTCCAGAAGTGATTTATTTACCTACCAAATATAGGAAATAAAATCTTCAAATAACGTGGACATCGATAGGCTTTGTGGCAAGTACCTACCTACTTTTCATTATTATGTATATATACTTTATACACCACTGAGTGACAAGACGAGCAGGTCGCCTGCCTGATGGTAAGCGCTGCGCCTGCTCGTAACAGTAATACTTATTTTTTATTACTTTAAACAATTTATTATTGACATTATTTTCAGTTCACAGACTATTTTTCTTAGTAGGTAGGTAGGTACGAGTAAGTACCTCTTACACGCGCGATCAGAATTATTGTGAACTAGTGACTCGCCTCAGCTTCGCACGGGTAGCTAAGGGTTTCTCATTATTTGTACACGATTCTACCCATATTTAAACTAATTTGAACAAAAAACGGAGTAAGCGAAGGTAATTCAAAATCTTTGGCAGCCGCGGTGCTTTTTGATAGACTTGTTATTATTTCGTTTCCATGGCAACATATACTATCAAATCAAATAAAAAAAAACAAAAGTTTATTTATTTTTCCTCACAAATGGTTACACAGTAATTGCGATCAGACAGAAGTAAAAAACAAACCCAGCTTTGTGAGGAGCTGGTGCCTCAAATAGGTTTAAAAAAACCTGTAGTACAGGTCACCAGGATCCCGTCCCGTGGGAAGAAAATTATCTTGGCATCCCCATCCTAAATAAACAATTATTTAATTTTGTGGGTAGAAGAAAAATAATAAACATAGCTACATATTTGTTCCGAGCGGCGAGAAGGCTGTGTGAGTGTTGTGTAGTGATATGTACGTGAGTGTAGCTGTGGTGCGTGTGGTGAACGTGTCCGTGTTTGTGTATTCGAGATATAAAATGAGAGTCAGTAGTAAAGTTACAAGTTATTTCATACTTGTTACAAGACTCAAAATTGACATTAAAATACATCTAAATGATGAGAAAAAAAAGGCAAGCAATGGAACTATTAAGTTACAAACAGTAGATTAGAGGTGCTTAGGCTTATTTACATAATTATGTATCGAAAGTTGGCGTTTTAAAACGTTAAATAATGATAATTTATTTGAGCATTATGAAATTTAGAAGAATGGTATACCATTGCGGTGTAAAGGGGTTGACATCCTAAAATTAGATCATTATAAGTCAAAAAAAAAAATGGAAGCACGCTAAAGAAACTATTAGACAAAAAGAGGAAAAACTATAATTATTATTAAACACTAAAGGTTTCAGTAGATTTTCAGTTTCATCATAGTCCAAAGTTTTGAGATATTTAAAGAGAGTTTGTTTGCAACTATGGCGGTGTAGCTGGTATAAATTTAGAATTTTGTTTAGCTTATTATATAGATAAGGACCTTGGAAGCAGAAGAAATTATGTGACCTGGCTGTATTTTGTAAAGGTGCCTGACAGACAGTGCCCTTTCTGCGCTTGTCTTTCACAAGTTCAGGGTTGTATTCGAGTTGAGAATGTTTTTTGAGGACAGTGTGAAAAATGAAGAGTTGCTTGACAGTTAGGACCTTCCATTCTTTGTAAAGGTCAACAGTAGGATATCGGAAGGATAGACAAGCTCCGACTTTTAATATCGTACGTTGCGCTCTCTCAACCTCAATCAGATGTTTTTTGGCAGCACCACCCCAAGAGACAATACAGTAGTCAACTAGAGACTGACATAGGGCAAAATATACCATTTTGTTAATTTTACGGTCAGCAGTATGTCGCAAGCCCTTAAAAATATAAATGAGTTTACGTAATCTGGTCACAAGGATGTCAAGGTGCGGCTTAAAGGTAAGTGTGTGATCTATAATAACACCTAGGTATTTCATTTTGTCAGTTCTTTGAAGAGCAGGACAGGAGCAATTAGGAAATCCTGGATCACAAACATGGGCGGTTATGGATAAGGTAGACGGTGGAAGAAAATCTGACCTTAAGGCAAACGGGATATACCTAGTTTTAACGATATTTAATGTCAGTACATTATTTTGTAACCATTCACAGACCCTATTAACTCCATTTTGAGCAATATCAAATACTTCGTCCCAGCTATCACCGCTAAAGAAAAGAGCAGTGTCGTCGGCAAATGTGAGTGTTGTGCCACCACCAAGCTGGAGCTCACAGAGGCCATTTATATAAACTAAAAACAGTGTTGGACCCAATATACTGCCTTGCGGAACTCCGTACTTAGTAGTTTGCTCATAACTAAGCCAGTTCTCAATTTTGACTCGCTGCTTCCTTGAGGTTAGGTAATCATCAAATAACCGCAACTGAATGCCTCTGACACCAAGCATTTCCAATTTCTGTAACAAGTGTAGGATAGAGAACGTGTCAAAGGCCTTAGCTAGATCAAGGAACACAACCAAGCACTTCCTCTTTTCATCCAGATTGGTTAAAGCAGAGTTAACCAGTTCATGAACCGCATCATCTGTAGACCTACCACGACGAAAGCCATATTGAGAGTCTGAAAGAAGATTGTTTGATTCTAAGTAATTGATTAAACGACGGTTCATTAGACGTTCAAGAATCTTTGAAAGCGTGGGTAAAATAGAAATAGGCCTAAAGTTATTGACGCAGTCTCTACCACCACCCTTATAAATTGGTTTAACAACCGCAATTTTAAACGCTGACGGAAAGACTCCCGTTGACATGGCCAAGTTACAAATATGCATGATAGGAGATAAAAGAACGTGAATATATCTCTTTAATACTCTGCCAGAGATCCGATCGATCCCCACCGAACCGCTATCTTTTAGACAACTAACAATGTGTAAAATTTCGCCTTCATCAGCAGGTAACATAAGAAAAGAGTCACGGGTGGAAGAATTAGTTTCATTAAAGGTATTTGAAGAGCGTTGGTTAACTTTTTCTGCAAGCCTTGTGCCAACATCCGCAAAGAAAGAGTTTACTTTATTGACACTCCTTTCAGGAGTGTCAGACGACAGAAGAAAGGACGAAAGATCCACTGACCGATCTGAACCACCAATCTTTTTAATAGCCTTCCATAGCATTTTTTTATCACCTTTAGCACATTCGATTTGCTTTTTCTCGTAGTCTCGTTTAGATTTCTTTACGCGAGAGTTACAAAAATTTCTGTAACGTTTGTACGTTTCCTTTAGAACGTCATTACTAGGATCATTTTTTAGTTTTTTTATAGAGATTATCTCTATTCCTCATGCAACGCAACAAGCCCTGGGTAATCCATGGCTTGTATGTCCGTTTTCTCGAAGGTCCAGTTTTTAATTTAGTGTTAGTTTTATCTGCCGCTTGGTTAACATCATCAATTTCGAGAATATCCTGAAAATTAATATTTTTAATGGTTT
Organism: Alsophila aescularia; assembly: GCA_946251855.1. Lineage (NCBI taxonomy): Eukaryota > Metazoa > Arthropoda > Insecta > Lepidoptera > Geometridae > Alsophila > Alsophila aescularia. Next base: position 15,214,262 of record OX276384.1, read on the forward strand.
GATCTAAACTGTCATAGTCAACAAAATGGATAACTTTTTTAGAATAATCTATCTGATTTACTAGATTGAGACTAATAGCCACACTTTCGTGATCCGTAATTGATGATTCAAATATAACACAGGTTGCATCCAATTTAGTTCTAAGCATCATACGGTCTAGAGATGACCGACCATGAGTTGGCACAGTGTGTAGGATGCAATAGCTTGCAAGAATATTTAAATACTCGTAAGATCGTTTGTCATGAGTATTAGGAAGTATATCGATGTTAATGTCACCACAAAGGATTAAATTTTTAAAACAATTTAGTTTAGAAATAAGTACGTCAATAGAGTTAACAAAGTTACTGGTGTTGAGCTGACTAGGCGGACGGTAAATTCCTATGATGCAAGTGTCATTGTTTATTTTTAATAACAGACAATTTGCATCATCAATTTGAGGTTCTTCATACGTTACTTTTAGATGCTTATTGTAGTATATAACCACTCCCTCATTCTGCGTTTTGTGGGACGTAGTGGCTACGTAGTTATAATTGTCAAGGTCCGATATACTTTTAGTCGATGAGAGTCAACACTCTGAAAGAACTCTGGGATCTCTGAAGAAGCGTAGTAAAGTTGGGCATATTACAGTTTATACTACGAATGTTTTGAGAAAGGACATTGAGAGTGTGATTATTATCCATTAAATTCGCTCGTACATTATCAACATCGCAGACCACTTCTCTAGCTACTGAAATGGAATCCAGATCCAAGTTTATAGTTTCAATATTATTCATACTAACAATAAATAAAATTATTGGGATAGTCACGGCTTATGCGTGACATGGTTGATACATTTTTTAAATAGAAACCCAGATCTGGTAAAGTAGGAGCTGCAGAGCTAGATGAGCAATAGATAGCGAAAAGTGCCATGTCAAGATTATTAAATATTAAACTCGCTTGGACAACGTTGAGTAAGTGTAGTGTAAGCGTATGAGTTTTATGTGAAGTGTACATAGTGTGTATATAAATTTACCATTATCGGACAAAGAAAACCAAAAATACAATAAGTATCCAGCATGCATCATTACATAATAAATGCTACGAAGAGCTGCCAATATAAAAAAACGTAGTAATACTAAAGAAATAATAGGTATATGCAAGAAAAAGTAGTCAGAAAAACAGTTTAAATATTTCAGTTTCTTCATCAATGCGGATCGGTGCATCTCTTTCTTCTTTTTTCACATAAACCTTTCCAAAGGCAGTCCAGGCTGCAGCCAATTTTTTGTTCTTGACATTTTCACGCGCTATATAGAATACTCTTCTTGCTTTACTTATCAAGTACTCCGAAATAAATACGGCACGAGAGGGACCCGGTATTTTAATGTGCTCAGAATTTAACTGAGGCTCCTTGTTTTTTCGTCTTGACTTTTTTAAAAGATTTCAGTTTTGAAATTATTGTTTCCTTCCGAAAAGTGGTACTAAAGTCCACCACTATGGCCTCAGACTTGGAGCGATAAAGCTCCCTAATTTCAGACTCATGAATTGGAGTGTCCAGGCCGAGGGCTGAGCCAAGGTTTTGAACAATGTTAATTAATTCCTTTTTATTCTCATTGGGTTGTTTTAGAACGTTCCGAATCTCAATGGTAGAAGAGCGGGAGTTTTTTTCTAGTGAGTCAACCTTAGCTTCCAGAACAGACACCAGCTTTTTATATTCGTTATTTTCTTGTTCAAGATTGCTAATTTTTAGAAGGTGTTCATTCTGGGTTTTCACACCGGCGACCGATGTTTGGATTCCTTCGTTTTGAGCCATGATGGTACTTAGAGCCTTAGTCAACAACTCAAATTTGTTATCTTGTTGCTCCTTTAGGTCATCAATTATGAATTTAATTTCGGAAATAGAAGCAACTGGGTGATGGTCTATGTCTCCAAAAGTACGCTTTAGACGTTTAGTGACATTTAAATAATTATCGCCCAGATCTGAGTTACTGTATTTGTGTATAGCAGAGTCCGAATTGTAATGTACTGGAGTATACGGTGTCACTAACCGTGGCTGGGAGCTGCCGGCGCTGTCACCAGGCGGAGTACGCTGGAGCGATATTGTTAGTAAACAACTGAATGCACTGATGGACACTAGGCCTAAAAAGTGATACACGCCCGGGAGTGTTAGTATGCGTTAAATTATATGTGAAAAAACTCACGCAAAACTATGTTTGTATTCTTCACGTGTCATAGGTACTTCCTCTGCAATGATGTTAAGTATCTATAATTGATCTGTCGGCTTCTGTAACCACCTCGACGTTATGCGCACCCAGTATATCAATCGGCTTCGGTCTTCCAACTGTTGTTATAAATGCGAAATATATTGTTGCGGGAATGCAAACAAGCACGTCTGCACTGCGCAGAGTCCACAGGAGGAAGCATACTATAACTATAACTTCAGCCCAATAAATTGTCCTACAGCAGTTAATTATAACGGGACACTGAGAACAACACTTAGAAAAGGAAGGAAGTATTTACCATTGCTAAATGTTATAATATTAAGAAAGCTACTTATATTTTATTTTCAGGAAGGAAAGCCAACGAAATGTTTGAAATGAAGCGACTGAACTACAATCCGCGGAGGCTGAAAGTGCAAAGTTTTCTTTTCAAAACTTGTCTTAGTTAGGTATATACATTACACGAAGCGTTTTGCTTCGCCTATATTGGGCTGGATATAGGCGATTTGAAATCTATAAAAGGCTTATTATGTATTGCTTGGTTACTACAGGTTTATAATAATCTGAAATTTTCCACAATGTCATGAAGAACTGCAAATGGAAACCAGAAATAAATATTGCCAGCAAAATAAGATTTACTTATTTCATAATAAGATTTACACAAACCGCCTTTGTCTTCGTAGTTTTGTTTTTTTATATATGAAAAATAAGATTTTAATAAATTTCCTTATATTAAATGCTGTCTTTTTTTACTAAATGTCTAACTTCGAATCGTCAAACTTCAGATGTCCTCTCCACAAACGTAATAACTAGCTTAAGCTAAAATAACACGCCTGCCCTGGCAAAAATGAGTTTATGCCAATAAATTATATACTACTAGTTTTCCCGCCCGCGACTTTGTCCGCACGGACTACTTTTTATCGCGAAAAAAAGCATCCTATGTTCTTCTAGGATATTAAAAACCAATGCAAAAGTAGGTATAGCCTTTTACTATTATTTATTCTGTGGTATAGCACCAACGCTCTTGATGTTTTTTGACATACTTGTTATTTCGTTTCTTGTTATTCGCAACCGTTTCTTACAGCGAGTAATCAAAATTCTTTCAGTTTTTCCAGTTTTCCCGTGGAAACTTACTATTTTCCGGGATAAAAAGAATCCTATGTTTTATTCCAGGGTATAAGCAATCTCCATTCCAAGTTTCATCAATATCCGTCCAGCCGTTATCGCGTGAAAGCTCCCCAAACAATGGATTGTAATGTGCTTATCAACGCCTTCAATTAGATACCCATATTGTAAAATTCGAAGAAAAAAATATTTTTTTGCAATTGAAAATGGAGCCATACTGATTTAAAAAAATAAAATATATAGCTCGTATGTTACTCGAGGGGATGTAAGAATTCTAACGATACCCCATACGTCTAAATCTGTTTAGGCATTTCAAAGTTATGGTGGAATAAAGAAACTCACATACAAACTTACAAACATACATGAATGCTAAAACCATAACACTCCTTTTTTTGGGCAGTCGTGTAAAAAAAATAACACTAGCCTCCGCCTGCGGCTGCGTGGGTGAAGGTGAGGGTGGAGGATAGTCTACACTAGTATTATAAAGAAGAAAGATTTGATTGTTTGTATGTTTGTTTGTAATGGATAAAACCAACAAATACTGAACCGATTTTAAAAATTATTTCACTTGTAGGTAGCTACATTATCAGCGAGTAAAAGGGGCAGTATTTTTTCCAAAAGTTATCGTTCCCATCGTAAATTGCAATAGTGTAGTCCAAAGTATCAAAAATAAAGAACGGAATGACGTTACCATGGAAACGAAATAATACCAAGTCTGTCAAGTAGATAAGTAATAATGCAGTTGTTGGTGGTCAAAAAAACACTTCTGCCAATGATTTTGAATCACGCTTACTAGCGTTTCTTTTTTAAGAAGTTACGTATATGAAAATCCACACCAATATATGACAGTGAAACGTTGTTTGTTTGTTTGGGGAGTTTTAACGCGATAACGGCGGGACGGATTTTGATGAAATTTGGAGTGTTGATAGAAATCCACACCAATATCATCATCATCATGTCAGCCTTTAGAAGTCCACTGCTGAACATAGGCCTCCCCCAAAGAGCGACATGACGATCTATTTTGTGCCACCTCCATCCACCGACTTCCTGCGATGGCTACAATGTCGTCGGTCCATCGTGTGGGGGGTCTCCCCACACTTCGCTTGCTTGTTCGTGGTCGCCATTCGAGAACATTTATTCCCCAGCGGTTGTCGGTTCTGCGAACTATATGGCCTGCCCATTGCCACTTCAACTTGTAAACTCTGAGAGCTATCTCTGAGTCGGTAACCTTTGTTCTTCTACGGATATCCTCATTTCTGATTCTATCACGTAGTGAAACACCTAGCATAGCTCTCTCCATTGCACGCTGCGCAACTCTGAGCTTTTGTATATGAGACCAACAGTTAGCGACCACGTCTCAGTGCCGTATGTCATCACTGGTAACTCACACTGATTATTAACTTAACTATTATTAAATTAACTTTCGTCTTGAGGCTCTGCGGTATCTGCGACGAGAAGATATGGCGTAATTTCCCGAACGCTGCCCATCCGAGTTGGATTCGTCGGTTGACCTCTTTGTCGAAGTTGGATCTACCCAATTGGATCGTCTGACCCAAGTAGACGTAGTGATCAACAGCTTCGATAATATTGTTCCCAACATAAACCGGCATGGGTACGACTTGGGCATTTGACATGATGTTCGTCTTGCCCATGTTCATTTTAAGACCCACCTGTTGGGAAACAATATTGAGGTCACTGAGCATTGTCTTAGGTCTTCCAGGGTTTCAGCCATGATGACTATATCATCAGCAAATCGAAGGTGAGTGATGTATTCGCCATTGATGTTAACACCAAATCCGTTCCAGTTCAGAAGCTTGAATATATCTTCCAGTGCAGAGGTGAACAGTTTCGGAGAAATAACGTCACCCTATCTCACCCCTTTTTTGCAGCTGGATAGAATTCGTGCTCTGATCCTGAAGACACCAATATAAGACAGTGAAACGTTGTCTGTTTGTTTGTTTGTTTGGGGAGTTTTAACGCGATAACGGCGGGACGGATTTTGATGAAATTTGTAGTGTTGATAGTAGTGATGCAACGAATAGTACTTTTACGAATACGAATACGGATATCAAACCTACTATTCGGCGAATACGAATACGAATATCTCGCCATGGTAATAAAAGACTAATTTATTTGATAAATGTCTATTCTTATAATAATTAAAATTTACAACAGGCAAATTTTTATTTAAAAAACATAAAATTTGTAGATTTTCTGGTTTAAGGCGATTTCTTTTTTCAGTCTGAATGTTCCCAGCCGTTGAAAAAAGTCTTTCTGAGGCGACTGTACATGGCTTCAGTGAAAAATATTTTTGGGCAAGTTTTTTCAGACTTGGAAAATGGACATCTTCTCGCCAAAAGGCCAGTGGATCAGCAGTCGGCGATAAATTTGGGAGCTTTAGATAAGCATCTATTTCGTTTTTAGTTTGCGAATCCCGTGTAAAAAGTCATTTTGAAATTAAATTTAACTTTTAGTATACTATGTAGATGACAAAGAGTACCTATTACCTATTAATAACTTTTCTAACTCTTTTCATACTCACCAGAAAATATTGAAATTGGCTCTTCCATTTCAGCCTCTTCAATTATTTCTTGGCATACTTGCCAAATTCCTCTACTTGTCGACGGTTGAGGTTTTTCTGGAGGTCTTGTCGGTCTTACGGCCTCTCTGCCATCAAAAGCAGCATTAAGAACTGATCGAGCGGTTTCAGCGACCACTGTTGAGCTGAAAATCCTTGTTTTGAACCGTGGGTCAAGGATCGTTGCTAATAGATAAGTTTCATCACTTTCCATAAAGGCAAATCTATTCGAAAGTCCACTGAATAGGGAGTTTGCCAGATCATTTACATCAGGATGAGAAGAAGGATCATTTGAAATTTTATTGAGGCAAGATTTTAGACTTTGTATTATTGGGATTGCTTGAGATAACGTCGTTGATTCTTTGCTTAGCTCTTTAGTAGCTTCTTCAAAATTGGTCAGAATATCAATGATTTGGCTCATAAGAGCCCATTGCCTTGCTGTGATTTCATGACGACAATTTGGTAGAGATGGTAAAACATCTTGAATCGCTATGCGTTGTTCATGTAATCTGTTGAGAATCTTTCAGTTGTTTGAGTGTGGAGGTTGAGTGATTAAAATGAGTAATAACTCCCCTGCATGTGGTTAACATTTCGGTCAAGCGTTCTTGACCAAATAAACTTTTTTTCAGCGCTAATTGGATGCTGTGTACCAAACAAGAAATATGTTTAATATAAGATCAAGCTCATCATTTGCTTTAACCATATTCCGTGCGTTGTCCGTTACAACTGCTGCAACTTTACCCAATAGCTGCCATTCCAGAAACATCATATGCATATTGTGGGCAATATTTTCTCCTGAATGTGAGTCACCTTCAAAGGGAAACACTTCCAGACAATAAGATTTGAGCTGGAAATCTTCATTGACACCATGTCCAGTAAGACTTATAAAATCATTGACTTGTGAGGAAGCGTCACTGGTCCACATGTCTGTTGTGACAGAGATATGGAGTCTTTGTTAACTGCTCCTTCAATTTTATTTTAATACGTTCATTAATATCCGGCAGATTTTTTTCTGTAAGGTGGGTTCTAGATATAATATTATATCTGTAAAAAAAAATAGCAGTCAGGAATTAAAAAGGGTTTTGTGAAAGTTGAAAGAAAATCCCACTGATATGTATGAATGAACAAATGTATAGCATTTTAATAAAAGCAAACAAACCTTGGAGCTAGTTCACTGAGCAAACGACGGTATCCCTGTTTATTTACCAAATTCAGGGGCTCCATGTCTAGACAAACTTGTTCAGCAATCAAATATGTGATTTTGACAGCCCGAGGATCACCCGTTTCCTACGTAGTTCGCTTTTCCCATATTTCCTTTAAGGACGCTTGTTTCTTCGCTGGAGTTACTTCAACTTCAGTGCTTGTTTCGTCTACAGTACTTATACTGGCAGCAAGCTCATTTTCGTGAAATCTCTTCACATGAGTCCACAGTGCGGTCGTAGTAAATCCTTTAATATATGCATTTTTCCCTCCCCGAGACAATTCACAAGCACAATATCTGCATCTAGCTTCGCTTTCATTGTCTAAAATAAAAACAACACAATTTAAAATCCTATCCCACTATAATATTACATGTGAAAGTAAAACCGATGTTCGCGGACGAAGTCGCGGGCAAAGTCTAGTACTACATTGACGCAGCCATTAACTACCAACGTTCGTCTAAGTTACTTACTTACTATACTACCTTTTGTTGATACCAAAGAAATACAGACCATATAACTACTTACTCGGTAATTTATCGAAGTGTTTCCATATGTCACTTTGATCTCGTTTACGATAAGACATTTTCAATTCAACTTTAACTTCTTTTACTTCGCAGCAACCTCAGAAAATAAATAAAACAATACTCTCTTGCTTGACTTCTGCTTTCGACTAACAAATGAAGTGAAAGAAATGAATCAATCAATCAATGGTTCGTAATTGTAATGATAGGGAAACTCCCGGAGCTGCGGTACTGTACAAACTATGGCCGGGGAGTCCCCCGTTGCGTCGTCGTTGCGGTTAAGGCCCTCTGCACACGTGCGTATTTTTACACGCGCGTTTTTCAAGTCTGCCAGTAATTAGAGTTGCGTTTGTACGTAAAATATTAGTTTTTAAATATTCGTATTAGTATTCGCCGAATACAAATATTCGGTAAATGTCTACTATTCGGCGAATACGAATATTCGTATTCGTATTCGTTGCATCACTAGTTGATAGCTTATACCCTGGAATAATACATAAAATACTTTTCATCATCATCATCATCACACATAGTTACAGATAAAATTAAATCCATTATTAAGATCCAATCACTGCTGGTCATCATCAAAATAGTGTCATCATGGAACCGTTGGTATGATTTAGGACAAATCGATGAAAACTACCAACTAAATTCTGGGTGTGTTGATCGGATAGGTACCTATTAGCATTTTGCGGTCACCATACTCTCATGATTCATCATTACTAGCACTCGTGGAAATAAAACAATTGGTGAAAACTGGAACATCCTAGCTATTTCCATTGCTGAGATTCAGTTAGTTTTTTCTGGTCATCGTCAAATGTTCATGGTTCATCATTTAGTACAATCCGTGTAGTATAAAATAATTAATTAAAATTAGAACTTCCTAGATATTTCCAGTACCTATTGTTACTGAGATCTATTTTTGGTCAGTAAAATTTATAGGCAAAAAAACAAACATTATGAGAAACACTTCTGTATACTCGTTATTTGATTTTAAACTGCCATCACTGTAATCACTGTTATACTGCCATCTGCAGATAGATAGCACCAGTACTAGTATTAGAGGTCGAATCGTGAAGGTCATTGGCCATTGTTACACCCTTAAAGCTATAGTCGATTCAATTTAACAAATCCTCAAAAGTGCAAAATAAAATGGTTTTCGTTTGATTTCGTGCATAAATTTTATATAAAAGCCGCACACTTTAATAACCCTTCGAAACGCAAAGATAAAACTTAATAATGTTGATTATCGCGTGCGCCTTTTGTTACAAAATGGGAAGGGCCTTGTAAACTTACAGAGATGACGAGCATCTTCCCGACGGCTAACCTTCTGCAGACCACTGAAGTCACCAGTCCATTACCTTCGTTGAGTGCGTTTAAGAAGTTTCTGGCATCCTGAAATATATATATAACCCCCATTATAGCTAAGAACCATCTCGTTCACATCCGCTATCAAAACACGATGACGAATTCTAACCTATCACGGCCAAGACGGGCTTCCGCCTAGCGCCTCTAACTTTGGATAACGTAACTATTTAAGATACGATATAAATTCGTGAACTAATTAAACCATTTCATGATGTAGCCAACCACTTCATGATGTGGCCAACCATTTTATGATATGATAAAATTTACGATATCGCCACTACATATACACGTACATTTTTCCAGGGTAATAAGTTAATTTAATAACATTTCAAAAAAGTTTTTCATGCAGTAGCCATGTCATGATGAAAATTAGAACGGGCTATCACAATTAAATGCATATACAACATTTTGTCTCTATGCTATTAACCGTTGAGAAGTTACCTAGTCAAGAGCCAACCCGGAGAGCAGCAACCATGTCATGATAAAACTTCAAACCGGCTAACATAATACAATGCGTATACAAAATTTCGTGTCTCTGCTGTTAACTTTTGAAGAGTTCCCTAGTCAGTAGCCAACCCGGAGTGCTAGCAGCCATGTCATGGTGAAACTTTAAACCGGCTAGCATAATAAAATGTGTACACAAAATGACATGACAGTGCTGTTGACCGTTGGAGAGTTCGTTTATCTGGAGCTATTCCTAAATGTGGATTCAGGACATGCTTACCACATAAATGCATTGTCTTTGGAACTAAATAAACATGTAAAAATTGAACTCCGTAAGAGAAGAGGCAGTGGTTCTAATTCAGCTTGCAAGATTTGACCTAAACAAACAGACATACACACAAACATTGCAAGTTAAATAAAAACTTTTTAAAATATAGCCTAATTCCTTCGTCATGATGCACACTATTCCTTTGTAAAATGTTGTCAAGATCGGTACAGCCGTTTGGTCGTGAAACATACACAGACATTGGAGTAGCATTTATTAGTGTGATATTATTAGCGTGATAGGACCATACTTACATTATCTTCGAGAGAACTCAGTCCCAAACGCTGTGATCTAAAAGTATGATACTGATAGTATACCTGTACGAAGTTAATCCAAGTACTGGTGAGGAATATGTCCTTGGCAGCGGCGGGACAGAGGGGCTCGGGGAACCAGCGCGCGGCGGCGGCGGCGCGCAACGAGGGCTCGTGCCGCGGCACCAGCCACCGCACCAGCGCCTCCAGCGCCACGAACTGGCACGGGAAGTAGCTGCACATGGCCACGAGCCGAGCCAGCGCCGTGCTGGGAAGCACACATTCAACAATCACAGCAAGATGACTCTAGCAGCGGCGGGACAGAGGGGCTCGAGGAACCAACGCGCGGCGGGTGACGCGCGCAGTGAGGGCTCGTGCCGCGGCACCAGCCACCGCACCAGCGCCTCCAGCGCCACGAACTGACACGGGAAGTAGCTGCACATGGCTACGAGCCGAGCCAGCGCCGTGCTGCGAAGCACACATTCAACAATCAGAGCAAGATGTCTCTAGCAGCAGCGGGACAGAGGGGCTCGGGGAACCAGCGCGCGGCGGGTGACGCGCGCAGTGAGACTTTATGTTCTAAGCTTTACGGTTCTTTATGTTCTAAGGTTTCGGTTCTAAGATTACGGCTTTTCATTCGGTTTTGAAAGGATAATTAGTGTCAAAATGGCAATCGTAACGCCACTTCATCACCTCGACTGTAGGGTTAGCATTCACAAAAACAATGTATAAAAATATAAAGTTCGCAGCGACTCCATAACTTTGTTCTTAATCTTTCGATCGCTCATGGGTAATCCGAATAAATTTAATTGATTATTGCGTGTAGCGTGTAAGAAAAGGATAAAACATACTTTTTGCTTATTTTGACTAAACTTATATTGTGATTTTATTAATTCAGAGTTTGTAGGAAATACGGGTTCCTACGCTAAATATTAATTTCAAAATGGTAAAATAATTATCTGCTTCCCGAAAACTTATTACACCACCATCTTTTCTCACTTTAGTCGAATAGTTTTTACTACCATTTGAGTTCGGACACTTGAGCGCAAACCCGAGTTCCATTTTGGTTGTACTTCAATACCTTTACTTTTTCAAATACGGTATACTTTCGAAGAATACATTTTCGCTTTCTGGATTTTAAAACATACTCGATGCGTTGACGTCAATAGCGTTGTGTAGGTAGTTATATGTACCACAAACCCACCGTTGTTTACCGAAGTCCAATTGCGACACATTTAATCATACAAGTAGGTACTTCTTTTGATTGTAAAAGTACCAAGTAAGCACTTTTTGTACAATAGGTTCTATGAATAATGCGCAGTAGAGGTACTCTACATGTTGATTTGATTTAATTGCGCATGACTGAATAAGCATTTAGGTACTTAGATGTTTTTCTCGATATTGTATGAGAAATGTAACAACTTAGTTGTTATTGCAAATGAAGTTTGTTCTAGAATCGCCTACGCATTTATAAAAGTTATATAAGGAAGTTATTAAGTAGAAATTGTCATTATTTTATCTTCGCTTGACATGTACGGTCAAAAGTAAGACCAATAAAATTAACTTCAAATTTAATTTGTTGTTTATTTTATTAAAATCTCGGCTCCGTCCAATTTGTCTAGCGCAGCCGGTTGTATTTTTTTTAAAGTCGTGGAAGTTTAATTTGTCCGGCGCATATTTCAAAAATTGTGAAAATATAATTTGTCTGGCACCCTACATATTTGGTGCAGCTGTCCTGAATAAGTTAACTTCAGTGTGTTCCTGATATCTCCACGGAAAAAATACTCGAACCAAACAAATACGACTGTATTGGAAAAAGGAGTTGGGAAACAATTCAGCGAGTGGAATAATCACCGAGGCATGGGAATGAGCGGTATTAAGTGAGTCAAAAATCATTTACTTTCCGTATTCTTGCCCTGCTATTCGACCCTTAGTGTTTTTGGACAAACATTGCCAATACACTTGTTATTTTTTATTTATTGTATGCTAATTTATTGATTTTTATGTGAATTTACTGATTTTATGTGTTTTTATTGATTTTAATGTGAATTTATTGTCTTTTTATGCGTTTTTATTGATTTTTATGTGAATTTATTGATTTTATGTGTCTTTAATGATTTTTATGTGAATGTATTGAAATTTTATGTGTTTTTATTGAATTTTATGTGAATTTATTGATTTTTTATGCGTCGATTTTTATGTGAATTTATTGATTTTAATGTGTCTATTGATTTTTATGTGCTTTTATTGATTTTTGAAGTGTTTTATTGAACTTTTATGTCATAAATTTTTATGTGCCTTTCTTTAATTATATTTTGAATTTTTGTGTTTTAATGTGTTATATTGTACAAACGCATACTCATTTTTTAATAATTTTAATTTATTTTAAATAATAATTTAAAATGGAACCGATGAGGATTATAACAAATGAAATTGTGAAATTGATTCCTAAATTTGATGGGAATGAAAAATTATTACATTTATTCCTAAATTTGATTTTGTGAATATGTGCGTAGCTTAAGTGGATCAGTAGTTACAACAGCACAATAATTAAATTTATTTCATGTAATTTTATGTAAATTTGTAGGCAGAGCAGCCTCATTACTAAATGAATGCAGCGATGTTAAGACATGGCTACAATTGAAAAATCTTTTTAAATCAAGAGAATAATATAATTAAAAAAATTGAAACAGACTGTGAATGAGATGTTATTGATGCAATCAAGATGAATGAATTATTGAAATTAAAACTAAGGAAGATGCTATTTCACTAATACTTCGAATTATAACTTTATAAAATTTGAGATAAATTTAATTGATATTGAGAAAGCATTAAATAAAAGTAAAATAAATGATTTTGAAAATAATGTTACTCATGCTTTTAGTTTGTTAACTCATAATCTAATGAATTATTTGAATTGTTAAAAAATATTGAGAGAACAGATAAGTTAATTTTCCCTCTTAATTATGAAAATTTAGTTAACATAGAGCAAAATATAGAGATAAAAGCTTATATTAAGGGTGGCAAATTACATTTGTACTGGCAATTCCAATTGTACGCAAAAACCCTTACAAATTTTACCAGTTATTTCCCAGTTAATCCTTGGTACTTATATTTTAACCTTGGACGATAATTGTAAAATACAAGTTGAAGATATTACCTACGGAAGAAATTATTCAGAGGAATGAACTTACATATTCCTAAACTACCATTGATAAATTTACCAAGTGTTCCATTTACATTTAATTTCAAGAGGAAACCGACTTAGATGGAGTAAACATGGAAAATCTTCAAATGCTGTCTTATATTTTGAAGTGAAAACAGTGAATATAGTGAAATGGTCAATAAACTGCAAATAAAAAGTGTTAGTTTATGGACATTAATACTTTATATTATAATGATTTTAACTATTGTATACTTTATTATAAAATATAAAGATAAAATTTTGAATTTATGTAAAATTGAAAAAAATCTGACTTCAGAAAATGAACTTTCAGATAATTTTCAATCTCAGGGTGGAGAAGTTATATGTACCACAAACCCACCGTTGTTTACCGAAGCCCAATTGCGACATATTTAATCATACAAGTAGGTACTTCCTTTGATTGTAAAAGTACCAAGTAAGCACTTTTTGTACAATGGGTTCTATGAATAATGCGTAGTAGAGGTACTCTACATGTTGATTTGATTTAATTGCGCATAGCTGAATAAGCATTTATGTACTTAGATGTTTTTCTCGATATTGTATGAGAAATATAACTACTTAGTTGTTATTGCAAATGAAGTATGTTCTAGAATCGCCTACGCATTAATAAAAGTTATATAAGGAAGTTACTAAGTACAAATTGTTATTATTTTATCTTCGCTTGAATTGTACGGTCAAAAGTAAGACCAATAAAATTAACTTCAAATTTAATTTGTTGCTTATTTTATTAAAATCTTGGCTCCCTCCAATTTGTCCAGGTAATGTATATTTTCGAAATACGCAACGACGTCTGCCCTCACTTTAGAGCATCACAACAGAATAGCATCACGGAAGAACCCGTGCGGCCGCACAGTTGTTACAGTTCTGTAGTACAACATGTAAAACAGTAAGCAGTTTGGTTACAAATACAAACAGCCGCAAGAGCGCGCTTTTTATGAGGGATTGTAAATGCACTAAGTACCTAAAACTAACAAATTTACAAAGTCAAAAATATTACAAAGTAAATTGACAGAACTATTTTCTGTTTTTGAGTTTTTTTCTAAATAATCCGAAGTAGAATTATTGTGACTGATGATTTAAAACATTGGCATCGTATTTCACGATTTTCGCGCTTAATGGCATAATGAGAATTTGCCATTAATCGTACCATTCTATGTCCTTGGGATTTCACGTTTTTGATATATAGCGTCGAAAGGGTTATAAATTATCAATATCCCATGATATAACAAACGCGCGATCGTCTGTATATGTTTATCTGCTTGTTTTCAAACAAAACTTGACGGTTTACTCAGGAAATTACAGAAGCCTTAAAAATATCAAAGGTAAGATGTAAAAATAACGCATAAAATATGTAAATGTTTATAAGTATTGAGGCAAAACATTATAGAAGCGCATGAATTCGATCCATAGGCCTCTGGGTTACAGGACCGACACGCTTCCGCTGCGCCACTCTGCTTCGTGGCAGGAACGCCGAATTTACGGTGTCCCTTTTTATAAAAGGATGTACCATTTTTATTACTTTTAAATTAACATAACTTTAGACTCCTATCCCGCAGGAATATTCAATATGGCGGCAGTAGCTCCATTTTAGCAAAAAAGTAGCCAAATTTTACAATATGGGTATCAAATTGAAGGCCTTGTTAAGCACATTCCAACAGTATTTTTTTGGCAAAAGCTCTTTTTTTGCAGGTGTGTTTTTTAGCTTTTCTTTAGTGTGTGTATGTTTATTATTCCTTCATGCTCAAACGGCTGAATAGATTTGAATAAAATTTTGTACCAGAATACCATATATCCTGGATTAACACACTTTTCACCATCATCATACTCCACGCGAGTGAAACCGCGGGCGCAGCTACTTTTATATAAAGGTTTATTCAATTTACATAATATGGCACACTTAAATAAACATAAGTAGACTCTAGTGAAACAAGAGGTCAAAAAATACTTATTTTTGTATGTAATTTTACATGGTGTGTTAGAACCCGGACAAGAATATCTGTATCCCGGGTAATTTGTTCAACACGTAGATATCATTAACAGTGGGCCGATTAGGTACTAGATCTACGGGTGTGGACTGCATAAATTAGGTGCAACATACTAAATTTAGTCACAATCGGACTAGCTTACTTAGCAGCTTAGGTTAAAGTAAAATTACTTAGTTACTTAATTATGGTTAGATTGTAATTTTAATGAGGCAAAACTATACAGTGGTACAATATTTTAATAATATGGCATAGATACATACATACATATATAGACTGTTATACTCATTAAGCGATAAGACCACTATTTGACCACATACCAGATTAATTACAATATGTAAGTGTGTGAATAAAGAGTTAATATATGGTCCGCTCCAAACAGGTTGGCCTCACAAGTACTTACACACACACACACACACACACACACACACACACACACACAAATATTTAAATTAGGATCAAAATGTTCAACATCATTTAGGTACATACATATTATATTATACTTATGGCTTTTTCAGAATTATGAATTGTTCATAAGTACTTTAAGGTTGATTGTCTACAACTAGGTACATCAAAATATATTAAAACGGATTGGACCTGTCCAAAGTGCATTCCTGTATTACCAAAAATAGCATGTTACGACAATGGACACAAGTAATAATTTAAAAATAATTATAGAAATTAAACACCAAGAATTACTCACAAATACTTTCCAAACTTGTTTCTCAGAGCAAATCTTATTTCCCTGCTTGACTCAGCACAGTACATGTTCAGGCAGTGCAGTATCTCATGGCGTTGGTATGCATCTGGTTTTTCTCTACAAGCTATATCAAAGAGACACTCTGCAGTTAGCTCCACTAGGATGTTGGGCATGGCTGCATCTTTGGATCGGATTTCCTGAGAACAAAATAATGTTTCTGATTTACAAAATAAAGTTAGATTTGATTTGTCAGCTTCTGCTGTGAAGTTTTATTGGGCTTTCAAGCCCAGTCAGTAGTAATGATAGGTTTTATTCCTTAGAAAAGAGCTGAATTAATTGCATGTAGTGTTCGGTTGTTTGGGGTTCATTAGTACTTTGTCATTCTCTAGATAGACAATTTCAAGTAAGGGGCCACGGGGTTTGTATATGATAGTTTGGTTTTGCCCCAAGTCTTTGTTATACTTACACCTACAAAGCAGGACAATGCATTCTAGCTTTTAACCTTAGGTACCCATGTTATTGGACAGAACATCTGTTCATTTTAATTCGTAAATTTGGTAGGTGTTTCAGACACCTATCAAACCCTTAGGGTTTAGGAGAACTCTATCATACAAACCTTGATAAACTTCATGATTAGCTTCAGGAAACTCCACCAGTTAACAGTGTTGTCTAACAGATGCTTCCTGATAGCTTCTAGCCAGTACTGCAGCAGACCGACAAGCTCCTTGCCCAGCATTCCCCAATTTTTCGACGGAGGCAAGCTGAGCAGACGCTCCAATATGATGCAAGCTGCACCATTCTCATAACATTTATGGAAGTACTGAAACCAATCAAAATAATGAAAAAATTAGGGTTATTATATATATATCTGTCATAGAGAGACTTATCAATTAATGAGCTTAACACAACCACACAAAGGACGAGAAGAAAATGATAATTTTTACCTCAATTTCAAGACACCTAATTTTTTTCAAAGCTAAAGCCGTCGTAATGTCTATTTTTAATTTCGTGTTTTTGCATTTGTCGCCAATTTCCTGGGTAACAGAAATGTACTCATCCACGTTGTTCACGTTTTTTAAAAGTTTGTTGAAATCCATAATAATGTGGCATCCAAATACCAGACACACAAAAAGAAAAATTGAAATAAAATGAATTGGTCAAATATATATTTGCCGCGGGCGCGAAACAAATTCGAAAACTGACGCGACCCGACGCTTATTTTATGACAGCAAATTTTAGTTTGTTATGTTGGTGATTTCCGTCCAATTTCTAAATTTACATTTCCACACCACACTATGTACTTAATTTAATAAAAAAGCTAGCAAAGCAAGGACGATACAGAGCCAGTTGCAATAACAAATTCAAAAAAACAACAATTTCATTAATCGCGAAGAAATATCAACTCTACTGCGCAGCATTTAAGTTCAATTAGCATGCACGCGGTCATTCCATTTGGACTTCTGTAATAAGAGCCCAGCAGTGCAATTTCCTGTCAATGCGATTTGTTGCAATCAGAATTTTTATAGCAATATCGACTCTCGGCAATAATTAGTGCTCGAGTTGATAAATATCTCATTGCAAGTTATGGAATTGTCGCGCAGAAGAATAGAGCTCAACTTCAACTTCTTTTTTATAATGGCGGAGCTGCCACAATTTCGCCAATCTCACGTGGATAGAGTGGAAGACAAACGTTATAAAAATAGCAGGAGGATTTAGTTTTTATCAATTTGGTCTTTACGCAGGACGAAACAAATATAAACTAATTATTATTAATAAATCTAAAATATTTGAAGTAAGTATGTTATAATTATAGTATATAGTATAGTATATATATATATATATATATATCTAATTATAATATAATATATAATATAATTATAATTATAAGTAGGTAGTTTAATTTTAAAGAGATCTCTGTTAACAAAAAGAGTAGCTTTTTTGCACATGAATCTGCAGGTTCATTTCCTGGAATGCCCATGACGGCGCGATTGAATTATTTACCAGAAATCAGTGAATCTATACTTATAATAAAACTGTAACAGGTCCAATTCTGTACATTGAAGATATTTAGTCAATTATTTTGGGGGCTGTTCTATATTTGATACTGAGGCCAAATCTGTTTTTTATTTTATTTTGTCTGTCTGTCTCTCTGTATGTTGGCTAGGCATCACGCTGAAACAACTGAATGAATTCATATGAAACTTGGCATAATTTGAGTTCAAAATACGAGGTAGGACATAAACAAAGGGGTTGAAATATTTTTATAAGAACTCGAATCACGCTGAAACTACTAAACGGATTTTGATGCAACTTGGCACAGCTATAGTTTAAATGATGATTAAAAATTAGAGATACTTTTTATCCCGAAAATAAAAAGAGTTCCTGTGGTATAGAGGTCCAAATTCTGTAAAGAAAAAAAGTATATTTTTTGGAGTCTGTTTTATATTAGGTACTGTTTTATTTTTCTTTTTTTATGTCTGTATGTCTGTCCGTCTGTTTGTATCTTGGCATAGCATCAAGCCAAAACTACTCAATGAATTCAAATGAAACTTGGTATGATTTGAGTTCATACTTCGAGGTTGGAAGGACATTGGATACTTTTCATCCCGAAAAATTTAAGGGTTCCCGCAGGATAGGGGTGGAAAGGAATTTAAAAGAACACGTATAACACTGAAACTACTAGACGGATTTTGATGCAAATTGGCACAGTCATAATTTATAGGATAGGTGAAAATTAAAAATACTTTTTATCACGAAAATGTAAAGGGTTCCTGCGGGATAGGGGTCCAAATTCTGTACATTGAAGATATTATGTAATATATTTTGGAGTATGTGTTATATTCGGTAATGAAGCCAAAACTGGCTTTCATTTTTGACTTTCTGTCTGTGTGTTTGTCTGTCTGTCTGTATCTTGGCAGCACATCTTGCCAAAACTACACAATTAATTCAAATGAAACTTGGTATCATTTGAGTTCATACTTTGAGGTAGGACATTGGATAATTTTCATACCGAAAAATTAAAGTGGTCCCGCAGGATACGGGTTGAAATTTATTTGAAACACGTAACGTAGAACACGTATCACGCTGTAACTACTGGACGAATTTTGATGCAACTTGGCACATTCATCTATCTATACTTATAATAAAGCAATAGGAACGAAAAAGGCTGTACAAAGAAGTAAAATAAATAAAATGGTCTAGGGTACCCTAAAATAAGCAACAAATCAATTTTTTGTTTTAATTCGTGTCTTTCTGTCTATTTGTCTGTATTTTTGTGCATCACGTAAAATCTACTGGACCACTTGCTATGCGGTTTTCAATGTAACTTAAAAACTGGTGTGATTGGTATATCAATTTGGCGTTTAAAAGCCGAGCAATTGATAAAAATATATTTAACGTCTGAAGAAATTTTGATCAAATGTTGGTATATTGGTATTTTAGGTCCTGGAGTAGCACATTATGGTACTGTTAATCTAAAGAAATGACCACGCGTGCGAAGCAGCGAGTACAGCTAGTGTTGTAATATGTATGTGTATTTAACGAACAGTTGGTCTAGTGGCTACATACCCTAGGTACGAAATCAAACGGTCGTGGGTTCAAATCCTGCTAGGAGCAATCATTTGTGTGATGAGCAGAAAAGTTTGTTTCCGAGTCATGGATGTAATATTGATATCTAGATATGTTTATGCATTAACCATAGTACAGGGTATCCTAGTTTGGAGCTAGGTAATTGGTGTGGAATTGTCCAGAAATTTATTTTATTTAGAAATTTCCAGAAATTTTTATATACGGTTTGATTATTATTATTTGATGTACATTAAATTGTTTATTTAATTGAATTTACGGATTATGAATGTATTTTAATTAAATTAACTATTTTGATTCGTTCATAAATCATTTTACCATTGATTTAAAACGAAGTTGATTTATTTACTTTAAGATACTGAATTATCTGTTTCCGAGGCAAAGGGAGTACTATCGTCCGAGTAGGGATGCGAACGGTGCCGAAGTCGGTGAACAGTGACGAACGGCGGTGATGCGGCGGTGGCGAGAGTGCATATAAACGCTTGGGCCCGTTCACATAAACGTTCGAGGACGCACGGATCACCCGCGCGTACACTCGAAATCATTCACGGCGTCGTCCAGGCGTTCGCCTGGGTCATCCGAAAAATAGTAGTGGAGGGGAGGAATAGTATGAAACTGACACTTGACAGTTGTCAGTTGTATGTGGACGTCCAAAGTCGTTCACGATCTCCGGATGATCGAGCGATAATCGCACGGATGATTCGAACGTGTAAGTGAACACAGCCATTACATGACATGACACCCGCGGCTCGATTACAGAACTTGGTTACAATTGGATTATCACTTTTTTCGTAGCAATTTCGACTCTACCGCAAGGCATTAGTGTTATCGATACTGACAATCCTATTGAAGCTAAGTTATGTGGTCGGGCCCCAGAATCAAGAGTCTAATGACATTGACATTTCGCCAGCCAATGTGTGCGGAAAACATGTTTCAGTCTGTACTCGGTCGCCATGTTGTGGCGAAAAATCCACGTATCTCTTTGCCGCCAATTATTCAGCGTTCTGTTACCCACAGAAGCAAATTATCACAATCTTCAGTTAGGCAATCCAACATCAGAAGTTGGGGATTATTCAGGAAGCTGAATAGTTTAACTGGTATTGCAACTATTGGATAAGCCTGATTATTTACACTGGCAAAGATAAATCGAGTAAAATGAAAGGTTCTAGAATTCATAAAATCAAATAGAGACCTATATAGGGAGACATGGAAACCCTATGTATTATGGCGATTGAATATTTGATAGAGATAATGGAAGACTTACTGTTTTGTGTTCGATTGACCCGGGAAAAGGAACAGCAGATAGTTCATCACTGGCTGGTAGTGGCTGTGGTGTCGTGAATTTGTGAATTCTACACTAGTGCTGTACCTATATTTCTGGTGAGTCCGTTCCATTGTTTTTTGGTGCTAAATGTTATTATTTGTCCATTTCATTTGTAAACAAAGATTTTGCTTTGTCGTTGAGATATTGGATTGAAGTTAGAATTCAACTGTTGAATTAAGGAAATCTCATGAGGCAGCCGGGTGTTACTTTTTTACCCATATCATATCGAAACTAAGTGCTTTTCTTATTTTGTTCTTATTGTCTAGTCAATGTTTTTTCGGAAAGGAACGGACCTTAGGCATGATATGAACGCTGGGCACTGACCGTTTTGTCTTTTACCTGTCCTTCAAGACACTACCGAGCGACATAATCGAAGTCACGCCACAATGACCCGTTAGGATTTTTGTACCCCTATGTAATTCAGTCTATGGTACTTATGCAGTGAATATGGAAATCAAGTATTCAGTGGGACAATAGATTAAATGAAGCTGAGGCGGAGCTCTGGTTCAAATAGTTGAACAATTTACATCACTTATGTGACGTAGAGGTACCCAGGTGGTACAGATTGAGACCAGATGAGCTAGAGGTTCATGTTTTCAGGGACGCCACTGACCTTTCATATTCCGCTGTGGCGTTTCTCGTCGGAAACAGTACAGCGAAGGAAGGAAGGCTGCAGGGGGAAGGGAGGCTGTCATGGTGCTAGGAAAGGCACGCGTGGCGTCTCAGAAAGTGTTATCAATTCCCCGCTTGCAGGCCGCAGTGCTAGCTAGCTAGGACTGCGAGGAACTAGGTCTGCCTGTGCAGGATTCATGTAGACATACAGTAAAACTGTATTAAAGTGGAATAATATCGATGCAGATGAATTTCTGTGATTTGTATCGCACCGGCTAGCTGAGATAGATAGGAAAACCGAAAGAGGCAACTGTGCATGGGCACCCTCGGTGGAGACCTCCACTGATAAAGCTACCCAATTGAATTGGCCCCACAACTGCGAAGAATGGCTTTCTGGTCTCGGTTTTCTTCGTAATCCACAGGCGCAGACCTACCACCCGGGCGCCTGGAGAGTGGACGACGAACTTTCATCCACTGTCGAGTGGACTACTTCGGGCCGATGGAAATCACCATTGGACGGCGCCGTGAGAAACGCTGGGGCGTGTTATTCTCATGCCTAGTGACACGCGCCTTCCACCTTGAGTTGGCCACCTCATTGAGCGCTGACTCTGCCATCCTGGCCCTGCGGTGCCTCATCAAGCGCAGAGGGCAAACAGCTCATATGTACTCTGATCGAGGTATCAACTTCGTCGGGGCTATCTCAGAACTTCGAGAGGCGCTGAGGGAACTGGACCACAACCAACTGAAGGACAACTGACTCAACTGCCTATGTAACTGAAATTTGGTAACGAAAGATGTTACCAAGTTGCAGCCGATTACATAGTCAGTTGGGAGCACAACAATCTTGGCGACTGGTCTGCGCATGACCCCGTAAGGCGTGCTAACGTTGACAACTCTTATCACTGAGTCGTGTCGTAATGCACCTGTATAATTCTGCCCCGTTGCCAGCCGTATCGAGTTTTACCGACATCTAAAATTAATACAATATCATTAACTTTAATATTGGGAACGTTATTCGTCCACTTGCAGCGTTGTTGGAGCATTGGCAGATACTCCCGGCGCCATTTCATCCAGAAGATGTCAGCGAGTGTGCTGACCTTCTTCCACTGCCGGCGTGCATCCAGTCGGTATCATCAGGCCGGGTGAAAGGCGTGGCTCCCGATGCGGTGCCCAGGAACAGGTGGTTTGGGGTCAGGACCGTTGGCTGGTCGTTGTCGCTTGTGTCGAAGCCGGCTGTTGACTGTCAGCTCGGCCTCGGCAAGGAGGGTATAGAGGACCACTTCGCGAGGGACGCGCTCCTTCAAGGTGAAGCGTAGGGCGTTCTTCACGGAGTGCACCAGCCTCTCCCAGTAACCTCCCATGTGCGGTGCAGCTGGCGAGTTGAAGTGCCAGCTGATCCCTCTGGCGATAGCTTTGTCCTTCAGTTGGTCGTGGTCCAGTTCCCTCAGCGCCTCTTGGAGTTCTGAGATAAAATGACTAGTGCCTGACAAGAATAATTTAGCAAATAACCTCCAACAATATAAGTGCAGAAATTGTAGGTAATAAAGTGCAGTAAAATATTGACTTTTCACTTCTTTATTTAGAAAAAAAATAGGCAAACCGAAGTCTAGGCCTCTTAAAGCTAAACATGGGCTATAGGACGCTTCTGGACAATTCGATTCCTTGGTGGGGTAAGTGCCGATACAAATTAGTCATCATTCTTTTCTTTTTTTCATTAAAATTGGTGTTGCTGTAGGAAATTATTTATCATACGCTTAGAGTTAAATTCTGGTCCTTGCTCGTTCAACACTTCAACAGGGATACCGTTGTTAAAAATTTGTACCACGCTCTTACCAATTATGAGAAATCTCGAGTTGTTTGGGCCGCAGCGCAGAATTGGTTGAACTTGAAACCTATAACCGCTATCGCAGTATTAATGTTAGAAGCCGTTATCCTGTTCATAGGCAATATTACGTAACAGCTACATCTCTAGACTAAAGACATTATAAATGCCTACCATTTTGCTAAAAGATTGTGATGCATGTGGCCCTATTACAGAACTTGGTTTCAATTAGATTGTCACTTTCTTCATAGCAATTTCACAATACACATTACTGATAGCGTTATTGAAAATCAGATTGAAACCAAGGTAGGTAATAGCACTACAGTACTGTTGCTCAGTTGTCGATCGATCCAGTATTATTTATTCTATGGATTCAGTTTGAAATCGTTTAATTTAATACATTTTAGTTCACATATGAGCATAGTTAAGCAGAAAGCGACCAACCCTGTTTTTGAGAAAATGAGTTTTAATACCTATGGCATAAGGTTTTATTTACTTTATTTATTCCAAAGATACGTTTCTTCAAAGCACATTCTGAGGTCAGGATATTAAATTGTCCAATAAGACCACTTGCCATTATCACACCCATATTTTGTGTTAAAGCCGACCATTTTAGGGGATGGTCCAGCAAAATATCCCTAAAAGAGGAAATTGTGGTAAGCAGAATCAGACTATCGCAGTTGGTCTGGCTTCTGCAAATTTTATTTATAACGGAATAGTTCCCATTTTTTATTTGCAGAAGCCGACCACAGCAATGGTCTAGTTTTGCAAAAATATTTTTGGCGTAATATATTATTTTTCTTGATAAGATTTCGTCCATGTTTTGATCTCGTGTAGTATCACACAGGGGGCAGGGCGCTATGGACACCACTCACGCGAGCATAACAATCCCTTGAGTCGTTCTAGGTTTATTTTATATGGTTATTACAATTTGCAGAATAACACAATTGATTTGGCTTTGCAGATCTCTCGGCTGTTGTCTAAACCTCAATAAGCTGAAGGAGACCATTTCTATGTATGCGATCTGCAAAAAACTAAATTATGAATTGTTGCAAAAATTAGAAAACGACTACGTGTTTAACTCAAAAGTTTCTTAACAAAACTAATCAATTTTCTAGTTATAAATATCCCATTTTGTGTCCTTTTATATAAGTTTAACATTTAAATCAATTATGAACTATACATAACAAAGCAGCAAAAACCCCTTTAAACGGCTGTATCTCAAAATGTGTTTTTTTCGATGGTCTCTTTCTGTTTAACTACGCTCATATATCGAATCGATTCGGTTCGTTATCGAAAGGTTCTAAATCGGGGGGCGGGATCAGCATCGGTATTACTTTTGCTTATATAATATACGTACTAGTTTACCCGCCCGCGACTTCGTCCACGTGGACTGTAGTTTATCGCGAAAAAAGCATTTTACTTACGTTCTTCTAGGATATTAAAAACCAATACAAAAGTAGACTTAGACTTCTTGCTTATGGCTTGTTGACTTAATCTGTGGCACCAACGCTCTTAATGATTTTTGACGAACTTGTTATTTCGTTTCCATGGCAACCAGTACAATACAGCGAGTATTCAACATGTTCCAGTTTTCCCGTGGAAACTTCCATGGAATTCGTGGAATTTTCCGGGATAAAAAGTATTCTATGTTTTATTCTAGGGTATAAGCTATCTCCATTCCAAATTTCATCGAAATCCGTCCAGCGGTTATTGCGTGAAAGCTCCCTAAACAAACAAACAAACAGACAACGTTTCACTTTTATATATTGATATGGATTATTTTTGGTATTACGGTAGTGCTTTTACCAATCTTTGTTGCAAACAGATTTTCATATCAATTTCAAGGTTGATTTACACATTGTTTAGATTAGCGAGTTAACTTGCGACTTGAACGATTTAGTTCGGTTAAGTAATAAGCTGTGACCAAACATACACGCTAGTAGCACGCTAGTTAAGCTTCAAGTTTCAGTGTTTTCAACGTGGCCGGTCGACTTGCCAACTTATGAACTGTACTAACCTCCTCTGTTTACACGAGCGGCGAGTTTAGTTGTCGGGATACGGGAGACGCACCGCACGAACGCGCGGGCGGAGTGAACTTGCACTTAACTCGCCGAAAAAATAGAACATCTTTCTATTTACTGTACTTAATCTTTCAGTTATTACTTAACTGGTAAATCCCCCTCTTAGATACGATTTGTTTTATATATTTTATTTGTTATTTTTTTCATACTTTTGACCTACTATTTTTGGGGGGGATGGGGGAACAGGTATGGGGGAGGGAGTAAAACCCCCTCTGAGAGTGGGCCGGCTAGATCTCTCCCCCCCTCCCCCCTCTGAGATATGTTTTTTATATATTTTATTAGCATATTTTTTTTCGTAGCTTTTACCCATGTGTTAGGGGCTGTGTTTTTATTTGGCTTTCTCAAGAATATAAATTGAAGATGTTATGTATGGCCCCAAAGATTAGGGTAGTTTAGGTTAGAACATGACTAGACATCGACATCGCGACAGCCGAGCGGGCGAAGCGAGCGTGCCGCGGCGCAGGGGCTGGCAAGCGCTAAATCGAATTTACGATTTACCAAACATCGGTCGCCTCAAACGGACTCACCCCCCGCCCTCTACCCGTTGCCCCCACCCCTAAAATTGTGGGTCAAGCTACCGAAGGTCGTACCAATCCCTGTCTAAACCAAACGATGATAAAAATTAAACTTGTTGAAGTCGTAAGTCATGCTGCATTATCTGTGATAGTGACAATCTGATTGCAACCAAGATCGATAATAGCACTACAGTTGACATTAACATGTGTATACTAAAAAGCATTTAAATGCTGCGCAATAGAGTTGGCATTACTATGCGCCGTATTATAAATTACCTACTTATTGCAACTGCCTCTGTAATAAGGCTATCGAGGGCCGCGACGCCGGGATCTATAAATTGGTTTTATTCAGTTGGCGTATTTGACGCCTGAAGTGCGGTCGTAACGTAAAGGATTTCGGTATTTCGTTTTGGCTCCCTTCGATTCGAAGAATGTTGTGTCGAATTCCTTAGGTAATCGCGTACAAATGATATTAGTGTGATAACGCGCTCATAAAATGATGAATCGTATAGAGAAGCCAGCATTCGTCGCGTAGCTGTTTTATTTTTGCCTCGGCCAGCTCAGTTTATTGTTATGATCGCGTCATAGCACACGTCTCGCGACTCCTGTAATCAGTCGATATTATGCGGCCCGAAAGTGAGAACGTGAAAAAAATACAATTATGATGCCCATGGTATACACAGTGTATGGATTTGCCATATTTTTTATGATTGCGTGGGTGACTTTATGGTTGATTCACATAATGGCCCTGTCATACTCCAAGTGGAAGCTGCACCGGACCGTGGACCGGTCGCCGCCCGAGCAGCCGTACCCTGGCGTTTCGATACTGAAGCCGCTCACCGGCGTTGACCCTAAC
Organism: Alsophila aescularia; assembly: GCA_946251855.1. Taxonomy (NCBI): domain Eukaryota; kingdom Metazoa; phylum Arthropoda; class Insecta; order Lepidoptera; family Geometridae; genus Alsophila; species Alsophila aescularia. Next base: position 15,240,956 of record OX276384.1, read on the forward strand.
CTGTTCTCCAATTTGGAAACTTACTTCACGCTCGACTATCCCGTATACGAGCTTTTATTCTGTGTCGAAAACGACAACGATCCAGCAGTGATGCTGGTCAACAGCCTGTTGAAGAAGTATCCTGACGTCGACGCTCGGCTGTTCGTGGGCGGCACGCGCGTCGGCGTCAACCCAAAGATCAACAACATGCAGCCGGCGTACGTCGCCTCCAAGCATCCGCTGGTACTGATCAGCGACGCGGGGATTAGGATGCGCGACGACACTCTCCTCGATATGGTGCAGCATATGCGCGACGACGTGGCTATCGTGCATCAGATGCCGTTCACGTGCGACGCGGAGGGGTTTGCAGCGGTTTACGAGAAGGTGTTTTTCGGGACGGCACAGGCGCGGATGTACATGTGTGCGGAGCTTCTCGGGATCAACTGTCACGTAGGCATGTCGTCGCTGGTGCGGCGATGTGCTCTAGAGGAGGTAGGTGGACTGGCCGCGTTCGCGGACTACCTCGCAGAAGACTACTTCCTGGCGAAGCTGATCACGGGGCGCGGGTGGCGCATGCGAGTTACGTCGCTGCCGGCACTGCAGAACTGTGGCACGCGATCGGTGCGCTCGCTGCAGGCGCGGCTGGCGCGCTGGGCTCGCCTGCGCATCGCCATGGTCCCGACTACATGTCTACTTGAGCCGCTATCCGAGTGCATGCCACTGGGAGCTGGTGCTGCTTGGGCAGCTGGACAATTGTTTGGCGCTGAACCTCTAGCCTTCTTCCTAGTACACGTGCTTGTTTGGTTTCTCTCCGACTGGCTGATGCTGCGCTCAGTGCAAAACGGCTCGCCTCCGTTCACGAAAGTCCAGTTCCTCCTGGGCTGGGTGTGGAGTGAGTGCTGTGCGCCATTTGTGCTGGCATTCGCTCTGCTCAGCCCCGAGATATCGTGGCGGACTCGCAACTACCGGCTGGACTGGGGTGGCCGTGCCCACGAGCTCAACCCCAAGCTCAAATTCTGAGCCCTCCCAAAGCTATAATCTCAAGAATGTGATCTTCTGTTTTGTGAGTGAATGTTCATGGATGTTTACAGCTGATAATCTTAGCCTTAAGTTTTTATTTTAGTTATAATTGTGTTTGTATGAACAAACAATTTGTTACTTTTGTTTTAGAAAGAATTGTCTATCTTGTTTATTTTTTTTGGTACTTTATTTACCAGCCAGTGATTTTTAGTGTATTGTTTTGTATAGATATTGTAAATATTATTGATAAAACTTTAAAGTTGATAAATGCCATAACTGATATGATTCAATGTCTCAGCGAAAGCTTGGTGTGTTGATTCTGAGGGAATCGGTGTATAATTTAGTTCTAAGTACTGCTTGATGAGTGAATCGTTCCACAATAATTAAATACTAAACAAGTATCATGTAAAATTCAATGAAGGTAAAACGTTGAAGGTATTCCTGCTAGTCTTGAATGTGCAAAAGTATTATAATAAGATACCTTATAAGATCCTGTGCTTGAGTTGCTCATAGAATGTGTTTAACAAATAAGACTTACAATAAAAATTTCAATATGAACCCAACCCTGACCAGGAATATGAAAACTCATCAGACTACGCATTTTATTCTGCTGAGTAACACCACCGACTGTCATAAAAAAATGAAAAAACATGAACAAATGAGAACCCTCCATATATGAATGGAGGTGCTGTGCTAAAAACAAATCTTGCCTCATGGCAACATAGGTTCATTAATTTTTCTGTTCACCATAATATCATTGATTAGATCACAACTTACACAGTAACTATTTAGTAATCTATGCCACAACCATGAATAATCAAATGATGAGTGGTGGTGGCCAAATAGTAATGTGTTCTTTTGCAATCCAACAACACCAGGTTCGATCCTTGACCCTTCACATACACCTTTTTATAAGTTATGAGTTAGGTATGTGCAGATTTGTCAACACTGTGCTTCAGAGGACCTGTTATCATTTTAACCTGTTGTCTCAATTGCTAAGGAAACCATACATACATACATACCAACTATTAAATTGATAATGATATTATAACTACAATTTGCATAAGGATACATGTTAGAAACTTTCTCATAATAAGAGCAACTTATGTACTAGATATCTAAATATGAAACTAGATCTTGTTTATCAGACCACAATCTGTAAACTGATCCAAAACTTGTAACCAGTAACCATACATTGTAACATGTGCAGGTTCCTTTTCATACCTACTATATTAATTGTATGTACCATTCTATACTATTCAAAATAATTAGGTGTTTAATCTCATCACAAATGAGTAAATTTACTTTCCTTTAATTAAAGTACCTACTACAAGAAAAAGCGTAGCATCACATATTTTTTTAAAGACGAACATGATTTTATCTATAATGACAAATTTACAAAACTATAAATAAAATAACTAATACAGTCCCAGCAGTGGAATTACCTAATGGCCGGTTCCTATATCTTTAAATGAACTGTTTTTGCTTACTATCCGTCTACTTTTGACATAAACGTCATACAAATAACGTCAAAAAGTAACAAAAATTTGCAAAAGTGACTCGTTTCATTTTTATAGGAATGGGGGATAAGCCAATGGGATTTGTTGCCATCAGCAAAGCAATATCAACTCTTAACACGCTACATTAACTGCACATGATAATGAAAATCTTGTTTAATTGCCCTGCTGTAGTAGATTGTCAATTGTCTATATACACATATACAGTAGTGGCAGCGGAAGTATGTGTCTCGGAAGTTATCTGCTAGTCGCTGCGCAAACTGGTATTTTTCTGGCGCAATCCCAATGTCGAAGGTGAAGACAGCATTGTATAACTGCCTTGCTCACTTGCTTACGTTTTTCGCATATTCTATCTCGTTTTTACTTTATGCTGTTTTATCCCCACAGCAGTACCTGCGCAATCGTTCACAGAGCCTAACTTCACAAACATATATATTGGCTGCGACTACTGTAGTTATGTACTGTTATTAGATTTATAACATTGTCAAATGCAAAATATATTTCATTTTCATAAATCAGACAAGAAACTTCCTTTCAATTTGGGGCTTATTTTTCAATGCTCAGATAAACGGATTATAACTGCTCCGTTAATGACAGATTTTTATTGTTGCTGTTTTTTTTTATTCTGCAGTGCTAAAATTTACAAATAGTTAAATACAATACCATCCTCCTCAAAGGTACAGACTACCTAAAAAATATTACACTCCTTTTTTTGGGCAATTTTGTAAAAAGGAATGATGATTGATGACCCAAATCACGATCACACAATTTCGAAATAATTTATTTTTGCACAATGAGTTATATTTGACTTCAGAAAATTCTAAAATGTTTGTAAAAAAATTAGTATTTAGATTTTTATTACTGAAACCAGGTCAGGTAGTTTTTTTGCAATCTAAATATATTGCTGGACCAACTTTGATCACATTTAATTTTATTAATTAAAATGTGTACAGCAGAATATATAATTATAAAAGTTTGGTCTGATTTAGTATGCAACCTTGGCTATATCAATTTTGATATTCTATTTAAACCTAATGTTATTGCTGCAAGTACATATTTAAATGAAAGTTAAACTCAGGCTGATTTGAATAAATAAAGTAGTTTTTTGTTTTGAGATTTTTGAATCTGAGATCTATGCTGAAATAATTTTATTTTTATGATTCTTGTATTTTGTAAACCTATCTTACAATATTCTAATCGTGAACCAACTGAAGTTTTATCAAAATCTATTCAGTAGAGTATTTTTGATTAAAATGTTGTTATTCTACTGCTTAGGTTTAAACACTTCTACATGTATAATGATCAAGCTTTTTATAACTCTGACCAATTTTTTTAACACATAAGTTACCTATTTATGTACAAAAAGTACTGAGTTTTGGTGAATATTTATTAACAAACATATGAAAAGACAAGTACATTTTAAGTTTAAAAGTTATTGTGATATGTGATGTATAAAATTCCTATTTGGTTTATAAAGCATAATATAAAGAAATAATTTATATTAGTGTAAAAAATATCTCTTATAATAAAGACGTGACATTATAGCAGTCTTGCCACAAAATATAAACAAGTTACATAGAATGTAAGTAATTGTATCATTTCTCATATATTTTTAAAAACTTCAATACATTTAACTAATAGCCTAGTATGTAGTATGCAAGTGGTCAAAAACTTGATTACAACTTATGAATTTCTAAAAAGCCTTATAAGGTTTTATAGAAATTCATAAAATATTTATAAATTTCTATAAATAGGTTGTCTAAAGTGCTCGACTCAGCGTCTAGACATCCGCGACCGCTCAAGGTCATTATTGCGTTGTATGTCAGCGTTGGACCTCATTTCACTAAATCGCGAGGGGTTTTATAACTCGAATTAACGGAAGTCTCTCTTGGCCCGCCTTCGCTTGTGGTTTTAATACCCCGGTTGTGATCCCATATAAATTTCATTAAAATTGGTTTAGCAGTTTTTTTGTCAAAAATAGGAGTCTCACTAATCCGGCACTATTAACTATATGGTGTCGGATGATTAGAATGTTCATCAGTAGCCTATATCTGTCCACTGCTGGACGTAGGCCTCTCCTAATGCACGCCACTGAGCTTGGTCTTCAGCTCTCCTCATCCATTCTCCTCCACCCGCCTTTCGCAGGTCGTCACTACACCTGACCACAGGGAGTCCTATACTACGTTTGCATAAACGTGGTCTCCACTCGAGAACTCGTCTACCCCATCGGTTATCGGTTCGTCGGGAAATGTGACCAGCTCACTGCCACTTTAGCTTGCTATTGTCACAGAATAAATAATAGTACACTATTGTGAAAAGTTTTTAGTTCACACTATTGCTGGGGGCGTGCGCGCAGCGGGAGGAGCGATGTGAGGGTGCCGAACTATTGAAATGCCGGATTAGTGAGACTACTGTAATAATTCATTTAAGGCTCTGTACGCTCCATTTTTTTTTGCCCTGTCCGTCAAAGTACAGGTTAAGCGTGAGGAGAGGTGAAGCATCACGGAAGCCGATTTTATTTGATTTTATTTTTCTTGTTTTCATAATACAGTTTTCGAGAAGAATTTGAATGTTTGTTAGTCCTAATATTTGATGAATAAATCATCCTAACTCTTATTATCACATCACCGGTACGTGGAACATGGGCTTCCCATAGAACGACACAGTGAGCGGTTGCCTATCGGTTGCTTATCATAAGTTGGTTCATAATCACCACGCGTGACAGGCGTCTTGGTTTGGTGATTGGTGATAATACACAGTGCAGCTGCTGCCTGGATGCCCTTAACTAGTTCTCTCAGTACCCGCGGGAGTAAAGGGGTCACCACACGGCGATCTTATTATCACATAGACTTGTTGACCGATTTATAACTAATCATATTACTGAACTAAAACTAAAACCGAATTTACAGTAAAACGCGAGACGCAGTCAGCTTTTATCGTAAAAATACGAAAGTTTTTCGGGACTAACGAGTGAGACTACCGTTTTACGATAATACGAGTTTTCACGAAACATCTCGCACTTTTGTGAAAATAATGTTTACATGGTCCTACGCTGACATGGAATGAATGACGAATTCTCGGGTGGAGAAAACGTAGTGTAGGTTCCTGTGGCCAGGTGGAGTGACGACCTGCGAAATGCGGCTGGAAGAAAATGGATGAGGAGAGCTGAAGACCGAGCTCAGTGGCGTGCATTAGGAGAGGCCTACGTCCAGCTGTGGACAGATATAGGCTGATGATGATGATGATGACGCTGACATTTAATAAACTCGATATCAATAAACAGAAGATTTTTCAATCGCGATCATGTGAAATTAAAAGTATTATTTTCCGCGTAACAGCTCCCTTGCAGCGCACGCTGTTACGGACTTTAAATCAATGTAATTATGTTTGATATCTGTACCGCCCCGCATCGACTCGCCAGCGGACATTCCCAACAATGCGTACAGCACTTTAGATAACGAGGCTTCGTATTTATCCAGTAGGTACTTGACTTGCATATTATATTACGTAATGTTCTGAAAAACAATATCACGAATCCACGACTAGACAAACAGGTGATCGGCTGGCCGTCAGAGCGCCAAGCGGTTCGATCCCATGTAGGGTTACCATCCGTCCGGATTTGCCCGAGCTTTAGTGCGGACTTTGTCCGGATTTTTGTCTGGTCCGGTTTTTTTGGCCTTGATGGAATACGAATAATTAATAAAACTTCAAAAGTTCTATCAAGTAAGTCTATAATCTTTTATTAACGTCTCATTCATTCCAAAACAAAATAATAATCTTATTTTAACCATGATTAACTTAGCGAAATCCAACATTAAGTCCTCTATAACTTCCGCTATTATCGAACCGAGAGTACAGACAATCTGTTTTCCTTTGTAGTCCATGGTGCTCCCATCAGGGAAAATACTTTTTCCACACTTGCGTTATGAGCATCGCGCGCGACTCGCGCGATCGTCTACTACCATACCTCTACTGCATGCGCAATGTTTGCATTTTGTGACTAAAATGCCCGGACTTTTATTGAAGTGTCAGGACTTTTCAAATTTCTAAATGGTAGCCCTAATCCCACGCGACGCTGGTTCTAAAATTCATGCGTTCTTTGTAGTAGTGCCCAGACAACATACGCAAATGTTTATCCATGTGGCAACTCTGTCAATGTTTATAAATTAATTATTTAACTTGCAAGGCTTTTCATACCGCCCATCTGGGTAGTCTAACGTAAGGGTCGCATAGCAAATTAAATAGGTATAGTATTTCATTTGATATATAAGTAACTATAGTCCATACGGCTCATTATCAATGACCACTTTAACTTATTCACCGGTCACTAAAGCATGTTAAGGCCGGGTGTCAGTGACTTTTATGTCCCTGTCATCCGTGATAAAGTAGAGCGGGAAAGATGATACGTCTCGGGAGTAAAATTTAAGTTTTTTATTTATTTGTAGGAAAACTAAAGCTTTGAATTAAAAAGTTTTCATAATTTTCAGCCATTTTCTAAATCATAACAAGCTCTTTCTATTGGTATATCTTTGATATCATTTAGTGACGGGGTCTCTTTCCAATCAATGTTCTAAGCATCAATTAGCGTTACCTTTGATATTATTTTCTCTCGAGTGAATTCATACTAATCATGTTTATGTGTTCACAAAGTACGAGATAATATGTCAAATTTTGTTGTGATACCAATTTCATAGTTCTGGGTTAATTATAAAACAAGATACAGACATTCAAAAATTATCATAAATTGCTAAAAGTGCTAGAACCGGGCCTTTAGGTCATTGAAACTTAGACTAATCTACCATTACCACTGATACATATCAATAACCAACGCTACTTATTTAACACAACTGACTACAAACATACCATAAACCACATCGCGAGTTTAGCATCCAGAAAAACGTATTCACCAACCATATTAAAATTGTGGAACTACAATTTTACAAGCTATAATTAAGTATGCGCTTCATTAAAGTGACTCTGTGACAGTGACTAATAATGTTATCAGACCTATTTAAAAATGCAGTGTGACCCTTGTTATTACACGCCAGTGAATCATCATGTTTACAAGTTTATATAATGAATTTCATGGAATCTTCAACTGAGGACTTGTCGAAAATGTACTATGTACTAAGATGACACAAACTGTATCTAGACGAGGTAATTTTACCTTAGAGAAGTCGCCAACATTGTATTTGACATCTCAAAGGGTTTGCCCATATATCTATTAATTAAAAATCTTAGGTCGAAAATAACAAAGCGGCTATAGATGCGGCCGCGTGATGTGGCAGAATTTGTATGGACACGGTACTGTTTTAGAGCGACCATCTAAAAGGCCTACGGGCGATGGTCCGCATCCACTACCGCGTTGGTTTCTTCAGGCTCCAAGTATATTGTAACTTGTAATCTCATTTCTCAAGTAAAATATACTAAAAAAAAAAACTTATTGAGTAAAAGAATATAGATAGTTTTACACAAAACTATCTACACTTTGAAACCATGTCGTAAAAATGTATTCAACAAGACTTTTGTAATAAATGAAAGTGACTTAAATACTCATAATTATAACGACAAGGTTTTAAAGCGATTTTTATGTGACTATCCGTACAATCACGTTGAGTTTATCAACAGTTCCGACCTTTGTAGAATTCTTAAATCGGTTTATGTAGCATAAAAACCGCTGTAATCTGTAATGACTGTTGTAATAAAAAATCTAAATACAAGACATACAGGGTCTCTCAAAATACAATTATTTAAATTGATATCATCTTTTATTTGGCATCCCTTCATCTTGGGACGTTGTTCACGTCACGTCATGTTGGACCATATTTCTCGTCATGTATGGACATATTGCCATATGATTGTAACTTGAGTTGAAACATTTTGGTCGTCATGTTTTGACATATTGCCATATGATTGAAACTTGAGTTGAGACATTTTGCTCGTCATGTTTGGACATATTGCAATATGATTGAAATTTGAGTTGGGACATTTTGCGCGTTTTCTTCAGAGATTTTGTTCGCCATGGCTCATATTACACAAAATGTATTGCGCATTTAATCGAAAAATATTTATTTAATCGTGCTGACTTATTTAATGTCACTAAGCATGTCAACCTGCTTTACTGGTATTGGTAAATAACTGAGTGACATAATTTTATGTGCATAATTATCTACACTTACAATGAAGCTGTAAGTAACAAAAAGACTGTACTGACTGACTGTACAATGATCATAATTAAATAGTTTAAAATAAGCTACTGAACAAGAATATAATAAAATGAGCCGTTCCGGGACGCCTAGCAGATGTGAAACATTGAATATCGCCGAGCCACACATTACCGTGGCTGAGCTGTGGCGGAAAGAGCCGACGAGGCACGAGCTGCGCGTCGCCATGCCCTGTGGCTATCGATCGCCACGCCAAGAGTCTGCCTTAATCCCGTACCGCGCCATTAGATGTTGCACATCAAAATAGTGTCTGTCTGTTTGTTCGCGCATCACGTAAAAACTTCAGAACCGATTACGATGTGGTTTTCACTGTTGGAGCTTAGGGTTTGACTTAAAACTGGTTTACTTGGTATCTCAATATGTACAATGAAAAGAAGTCGAGCAATCGATAAAAAGCTGTTAGACGGCTGAACGAAAATTGATATTTTGTGCTTTTGGTCCTGGAATAACATATACCCATATGATATAGGTAATTTTAACCTAAAGAAATGACCACGCGCGCATAGCCGCGGGCACAGCTAGTATATTTACTGTGTATATTGATTTTCAAGGCTGTTTATCTGAATTGCATTGTAAATGTATGTGTGATAATTTACGATGTTTTAATATTGTAATCTATTGTGTGTTTTCCTGTTTTTATCATACTACTACTATCTATGACTACTGTCATTATTTTATTGATTTGTATTTGAAATAGTTAACATTTTAATATAAAATTATAGTCACCATATATTTTAGGCATTCAGCTTCTTAGTCACTGATTAGTCCCAATGCATTGTGGGCAATTTGCTTCATAATCAATTGGCGTTTGTATGTATGACTGCAGCAGTAGCACCTTACGTTTGTATGTATGACTGCAGCAGTAGCACCTTACGTTTGTATGTATGACTGCAGCAGTAGCACCTTACGTTTGTATGTATGACTGCAGCAGTAGCACCTTATGTTTGTATGTATGACTGCAGCAGTAGTACCTTACGTTTGTATGTATGACTGCAGCAGTAGCACCTTACATTTTAGGTACTGTGCGGTGGTCATAACCGCTTACTATGTCTAATCCAATTTAAAAAAAGAAAGGTATAAATAATTCTTCATTTTTTTTATTTAATTTAAAAAGTTAAATTAAAAAAACTTATCCTTACCTTATACCTTTTTTTTTTTAATGATTGTCAGTTTTTTTTTGTATTTTTTTATCATTGTCATCTGTTTGTGAGCTACCCTGAAAGTTTCAGCCGGATAGCTAATCGGGAAAAGCTCGAAATTTGAATTGCAAGATTTCTGGACAAAATACATACATAGATACATCGATACATACATACATACATTCAAGTGAAATTAAATAAAAGCTTTTAAAAAGTGTAGGTAGGTCTGTATGTAAATAATGGTACCCAATCCAATCACACATGAGTGTAGGTGTAATGTTACTTAAAATATGTTTGATTCCGCTGCGAAAGTCTCTAGTCACAAAATTAAAATGAATTAGAAATGAAGGCGTAGACAGAACCAAGGCTATCGGTTTAGCTCTATTTACTCGTAGACTTACGGTTCAGTCTAGTTCTGAAGGCCGCTGAAGCTTGCGTAACTCCTATATTTTTCTGGGGTATACCTGAACGTATATATTTTTACCCGACTACGGCGAAGCAAAAAGGAGGGTTATGATTTTAACCGGTATGTATGTGGGTGGGTATGTATGTATGTTCAGCTGTTATAGACTACAAGTAATAATTTGAAAAATGAGGTATCGTTGGAAGCGTCTTCATTCGTAGTTATGTGACGTCACATAAAATTAAAATGTGGCGCATAGAGGACATAAAGAAGTGAACTTTTTTTTTCTATGTTGCTTTGTTAGGTATCAAACGAAAGGGCTTATCAAACGATTAGCACATTTCGAAAATATCTATACTTATAATAAAACTGTCACGGGTCCAATTCTGTACATTGAAGATATTTTGAAATTTTCATTTGGAGGGAACTCTACATTCGATACTGAAGCCAAAACTGTGATTTTTGTCTGTCTGTCTGTCTGTCTGTCTACAGAACTACTGGATGAATTCAAATGAAATAAAAATTAATGGGTTCTCGCAGGATAGGGGTTGAAACTTATTTAAAATAACACGTACCACGCTGAAACTAATGGACAGGTTTTTATGCAGCTTGGCACCGTCTTAATTTATATGATAAGTTTTATCCCGAAAAATTAAAGGGCTTCTGCGGGATATGGGTCCAAAGTTATATTAATAATTAAGTAATAAATAATATTTTTTGGATGGTTCTCTATATTTGATACTGAAGCCAAAACTGTTTTACTTTTTATTTTTGTCTGTCTGTCTGTCTGTCTATTTGTCCGTATCTTGACCGCGCATCGCACAGAAACTATACTGAATGAATGCAAATGAAACTTAGTATGATTTGAGTTCATACTACGAGGTAGGGGACATTTGATACATTTCATCCCGAAAAATTAAAGGGTTTCCGCAAGATAGGGTTGAAAGTTATAATAAAGAACACATATCGCGCTGAAACTAGTGCAAGGATTTTTTGATGCAAAATGACTTATAATAAAGCAATAGGTACGAAAAAGGCTGTACAAAGAAGATAAATAAACAATGGTCTTGGGTACTTAAAAATCTATTGAACGAGTGTTTTTTTTTTAATTGTGTCTTTCTGTCTGTTTGTCTGTATGTTTGTTTGTTCACGCACCACGTAAAAACTACTGGACCGATTGCGATGTGGTTTTCATTATTAGATAGCTTAAGGTTTGATTTAAAAACTGGTGTAATTGGTATCTCAACCAGGTGAGTTAGAAGCTGAGCAACTGATAAAAATATTTTTGACGGCTAAAGATGTCAAAGGTATGTCAAAAGTATGTCAAAAGTACATCAAATGTATTTCAAAAGTAACATCCCTATCAATGGGGCCGATGGGAATCTAAATTCCCACCTGCCCCATTGGCGTGGATAATGGGGCAGGTGGGAATTAAAACTCCCATCGGCCACATTGACGGGGACGTTAATGGGGCAGTTGGGAATATATCACGGTGTCGGCCTATTATCATAGTTAGAAGTCATGACGTCACTTTTTCGAACAACATCATGCACTTATCTTCCTAATATAAGAAACTCCAAAATATACTCACTTTTATATATATATATATATATATATATATATATGTATATTACAAGCTCCATAATGGATGTATCAATAAAATTGTACTTACAAAACACTTAAACTACACGACAACACGATTCGTAGAAAAAGGGTTCCGTCGTACAGCAAAGGCAAATTTTCGCCATACTTTTCCAAGTTGACCATTCACCAAGAACTCCACGGTACGCACTGTCAAGCCAGAAAATATACACAAATAATGCTAACTTTATAAACTCGACTTTAAAATATTTAAAATTGATTTAAATAAAGCTAATTTATAGAAGATGTTAATAAAATACCAATTATGTTTTAGATCTGGGTCATTCCGGAAATCTCTAACCACGCTTTTAGGAATACCAACTACAGCAAGCATATTAGTAATAAAAACTACTTAGTTACTTATTTATACCTTAATTACACGGAGCTTCATAACTCGGCCACTGTCCCATTAAAGTCGTGAAACCCGAGCTCGTAGTAAGTCTACTATTATTTAATCTGTGTTCAAGGGAAATCGACACCCCGACCTAGTAACACGTGAACTGGCACAGTGGGGATTCATTGCCCTTTTCATTGGCTAAATTTTGGGGTCAGCAGGCTATCATGGTTGCTAGCTAAATGGGTTTCGGTGCATGGGTCTTTCGAACATGTTGTACCCATTACTTATGCCTACTTTAGCTGCAGTGTGTCTCAAACGGAATGCACTTAACATGTATATTTAGCCCCCGAACTTCAACGAGAGGGCTGTTATAAGTTTTTAGGGTGTGTATGCATCACTGTGTTTATCCGTGAGTCTGTCTTTGGCATCTTAGCTCCCAAAGGAATGGACCGATTTTGATGCGTTTTTTTCTGTTTGAAATCTGATGTGATCTAGATGGTTCTTGGATATAATAGGGGAGTGAGAATCCTTTGCTTCCAAACGAACGGATCGCTTTGATTCGGTTTTTATGTTTGAAAGCTGATGTGGATAATGGGGTTAGGGGAAAGGGGGGGGGGGGGCAGATTACCAGCCCCCCGACTGAGAACCTTTCGATAACTCAGTTGTCACTTTAATTCACTTTTACCCTACTCGGTGCTATTCGTATGTAAAATAAAACAAATACAATTTTCATGGAATAATGTCGATGAGCGATGGAGTGCAATTTAGAATCCAACGATACCGGGTTCAAAACCTAGGCTCCGCACCAATGACTTTTCTGTTATGTGCGGTTTACCATCGCTCCGTGCTTCGGAGGGCACGTTAAGCTGTCGGTCCCGGCTGTTATTGATTAATTGCAGTCGTTAAGCCATTTCAGAGGCCCTCGGGCGGCTTGACAAACTCTGACATCAAAGGCCAGCACTACCTCATACGACAAACAAACAAACAATGGAGTAATGATATATTTGAGGAAAAAATTGGTACCGGCCATTTTTATAACAATAGAATATATACTCCTCTTCTTAAAGAGTAAACGATACTGGAAGAGTAAGCAATAACAGAATAGAGTACAAAAATATATAACAAAATTAACCTGACAATAATCATCACACTAAGTAAATATTTTAATATCAAATCACGGAAAGATTGAAAAAAAATAACAGTTAAAAAAAACTAAAAAACACGCTTTATATAGAAAACCAAACTAAAAAATAGAAAATAAATTTTAATAGTGTAAATAAGAAAAAAATGTTGTTAGCGTGGGGTGCTTTTTAAGATATTATCGATAACTATTGACCCATGCACCCCACGATTTTTTTGAAATAAACCATTTTTTTCTTATTTACACTATTAAAATTTATTTTCTATTTTTTAGTTTGGCTTTCTATATAAAGCGTGTTTTTTAGTTTTTTTAAACTATTATTTATTTTCTACTATTTAGTTTTTTTTTTTTCAATTATTGCATTGTCATCGGCCTTTGACAGGTGTTCAAAATTTGAAAGAAATCTCACCGTTTAAAGTGGGTCAAAATAGCGTCTAAAGGAGTCTGTTACAAACATACAAGTGAAGCTAATATAAAGCGTATAAAAAACAGTTTTTTTTTGTAAAAAAAAATGTAGGAGATTTTTTGGTAGAATAATATTTTTATAATACTATTCGCAATAGGTTGTAACGAGGACTACTGAACTGACCGAGTGAGGAACTGCAGATGTACAGAAAGTACTTTAATTTTGTAGACTTTTTGTTTTACTCTAGCCTAATAATGATTCATTTTGGTCCTCATTATAAATCGTAATTCAATGAAAATATTATCAGTTTTAATTAACAAAGGACTGAGGGGTAAATGAGAATAAAAACACGGCCTTGCCCGACAGCCTTTTTATCTCAAATTATATTTAAAGCCCAGTAATTTTCCTGGAAAAATAAATTAAGTCAAACCCTAGGCTATCAACAACAGTGAAAACCGCATCGAAATCGGTGCTGTAATTTTTACGTGACGCGTGAACAAACAAACACACGTTTTTTTTTATTGTTGTATTCTTGTTCAGTAGCTTATTTTAAGTGAGCTTACTAGACCTAATTATCTTCTTTGTACAGACTTTTTTTGTACTTATTGCTTTATTATAGGTATACTTAGATAGATAGACTAGATATACGTTCCCTCCACTACTAAGTACTATATTATTAAATGATCTGAAATACTGTAGGTATCGATTTTAAAATACCTACAGAGAATGCATACGAATATAATATAACAACCTTTGATTATATTCTAACCTAACCTACTCACGGCAAGAAGTACCTAGCACAGTGAGCGACTCACGCCCTTCTCATTGACTTATATTTGAAGGGGTCAACAGGTTGTCGTCTCGTCTCTAATAATTAATGTAATAAGTATTCGTACATGTCATGGTCCATCCCATCCTCAGATAAGTACCTAAATATTTATTTACTTTACACGCAATGTTTCGCAACCTTCAAGTAATGTTTCAAGAAGGCAGATCGCCAGTTAAACTCACCAGTAACTGTACGTATGAATTTCACCACGTCTGAGTAATACCACAGAATAAATAATAGGTAATATTAAAAGGTACTTTTCCTTGCCGAGCAACGTTATATATCAAGTAAGTGATCAACGCTTCACTTGTGGGTCGTGAAATAGGCCCTAAGATCCCATCCCTAACTTGGCTTTATACAAAAATAATTGTATGGCTTTATAAAGTTAAATTACCTTTTATGTAATTATAGCTCGTTGTTTTCGGTTATGTAAATATAGCTCTTGTTTCTAGGCTTCGTGTACTATTCCGTTTAAAAAACATTTCGCTATTATGATATTACTAGTTTTCCCGCCCGCGACTTCGTCCGCGCGACTACAGTTTATCGCGAAAAAAAGCATCCTATGTTCTTCTAGGATATTAAAAACCAATGCAAAAGTAGGTATAGCACCAACTCTCTTGATGTTTATTGACAGACTTGTTATTTCGTTTCCATGGAAACCGTTCCTTACAGCGAGTACCTAATCAACATTTCCCAGTTTTCCCGTGGAAACTTACAATTTTCCGGGATAAAAAGTATCCTATGTTTTATTCCAGAGTATAAGCTATCTCACGTCCGAATTTCATCAAAATACTTCCAGCCGTTATCGCGTGGAAGCTCCCCAAACAAACAAACAGACAACGATTCACTTTTATTTATTGGTATGGATGATTAATTTATAGCAATGTTGTCAGTTTAGTGAAAACGGGTTACCTAACTGAGATACACACTTATATTATAATTTGTTTTATTTTAGTCTAGCTGTACCCGCGGCTTCGCACGCGTGTTCATTTCTCTAGGTTAAAAGTACTCTATGTACTATTCCAGCACCTAAAATACCAATATACCAACATTTGATCAAAATTCCTTCAGCCGCCAAAAAGTTTTTATCTTATGCTCGGCTTCTACTCATCGGATTGAGATACCAAGTACCCCAGTTTTTATGTCAAACCCTATACTAACCAACAGTGAACGGCATCGCAATCGGTTCAGTAGTTTTTAAGAAGCAAACAAACATACAGACAGACACGATTTTTATGTTATACTAACTGTGCCCGCGGATTTGCCCGCGTGGTCATTTCATTTAAAAGTAGGCCATAAGTGTTATTCTGGACCAAAATCTATCTATCTATACCAATATACCAACGTCCAACACTATACTGACAAACAATATATAATGTAGGTACCCTAGGTTACTATTAAGTTTGGGCCAGGGCCCCAATTTTACTAAAACCACACACATACCACATTTAAGATGTAAAAGAGAAAATTGTGCAAAAATTGTTGATAATTGTCATTACAATTATTTTAGTAGAATTGGAGCCTAGGTCCGCAGATTAAATTAGTTATCATAATTGCATAGGATAAGTGAGCAGAAACCTACAAAATTAAGTACAGTGCAACCATCTTATCTATGAACAAGCAAAAAAGGAACTACAGCCGCCACGAATGAGTTTCACATTTTCTGTATATTTCTGTTATTTTATTGATCTACTTATCGATTGACTGGCAGGAACACTCACGCCACCATTCAGTTCACAGATAAGTTGGTGGCACTATATGTACCTAAGGATCATGACGTGTCTACTGTCAACGTGGCAAGCACGAAATACTACTAGTACCACAGAATACCTAATAATCCTACTAGTACACGACTAGTACTACCAAAGAGTATATAAATACTTTACCATACAGATCGATCAAGTTATCTGTGAACTGAATGGTGGCGTGAGTGTTCCAGTCAATCGATAGGTAGACCAATCAAAAATACAGAAAATGTGAACCTCATTCGTGGAGGCTGTAGTTCCTTTTTTTCACCATTTCACAAATTAGTTGGTCGATCTCACAGAGTACGTTATATATCGGTCAATCTGTACATATCGTAGAGAGTATGAGAGAGTATGATACTCTCTCTACGAGACACATCTACTTCTTATTTTTTCATTTAGACGGCTGCTGTGCAGGCACTGGCCTATTAGCAATTTCGCCAATGTAATAGCCGTTTATAAGAAGTATTGTCACATCACAGACAATAATTGTCAAAGTCACAAATCAGTAAAATGGTGGATATTTTACTGAAACTTCCTAGAAAGTTTTGAAAACATCACAAAGAGTCATGTTTTTTGTTTTTTTTCCTTTGCGTACACTCGTGCACGTTAACGAACACCTAATGATTAATACTCCACCAATATTACTCATTAACAGACGAACAAAACACAAGTCTAAGGAAAAAATAAAAATTAACATGACAGCTTGAATACTTTCAAAAATCTTATCTATCTTACATCAAAGCCACGGAAGCCATAACCAAGAAGTCGCCTTTCACGTCACGTACCGTACCTAGGTACCTACCAAAACAATAATGCTAAGGTCACGCACGTTAGTTAGCTGTTATCGTTATCAGAGACAATGGACACTACTCAAACTACGAGAGCGGCGTTCTAGGAAGTTACGAGTCGGTACATACTTGCATAATGATTAGCGGGCAGATTTGTACCTCCTGAGTCTTGCATGCATTCAGAGAAGTAAATAATTAGTTACTTTCGTTTCCGTTCGGTTTCTTCAGGTTACAAAAATACAAAATGATTTATTTCACAATGAAAAGTAGGTACTACAGACAAATACATAAAGAAAAAAAAACACATTGTGGTGGTAAAAATAACTTAATACAAACTCCCGATAACATCCCACACTAGGCCACAGAATAAATAATAGTACAAGTACCTACTAGGCTCGAGGGCCTGTTTCGTGGGTGCCATATTATACGTACATTAATTTTACATGTGTCAAAATGGGTGACTAACACCTAGGAATAAAAGTAGCTTAACTAAGTAAGTACATATAAATCCAATGACTTAACACATTAATATATTAAAATATGATGTAGACAAATAGACAAGATCTATTTTTATTATTTATCCTGTTTATTTGTCTGTGCGCAAATAGTGGAATATACAATGAGCGGTTTTCCAAATGTTATTTTAGCATTATTTATCTCTTGCTAGATGGCTTAGGCGACAGTTTTGGTAACAGTACTGTAGTTTGGAATTACGCTTACTGGCGGGTATGACATTCTGCGTTCCATTGTTTATTGGCAAGTTGTGTGAGATTTTTTCTTAGTCATTACTGGTAGTATTTTTGATATTCTATATTATAAATTACAGCTAATGATACAAAGAAAATTGACCGTTTTATATAAATGTACATTTAATTTATCTGCATAATAAAGGGGTAAATAAAATATGAATATGTAAAAACTGCCAAGGTCAAAATAAAAAAAAAACAATTAACAAATTTCACTTCACAAACAACTTGTCTTTCTTTTGTTTTCTCGTGAATTGTGTATTTTTACGGTAAAACCTGCACTACACTGCTCGCGAAGTTGCTTCGACAAAGTACGGTTCGAAGTTGACCGAAGTTTGAAGTACGTGACTACACACTCGTGCAACTTCGCCAGGAGTTCAGTCGGCATCATGGATAATGTTCGAATGGCCGGTTTTTTTTGCAAATTTTTTTTCTCGCGTATTATATCTACGTGCGTAGTTATATACTACAAGAAAAAAAAATGGTGGATGATTGTAATGCACCGGAACAGAACTATGTTATTAGAATAAACAAGGCACAATCAATTTTAACATTACCTTTAATAATTTTTTATCACTATCATATAAAGTAAGCCGAGTAGTGTAGTGAGACGCTTCGTTATAGAACTTTGGGACGCTTCGAGTCCTTTGACTCGGGCGCAAAAACCGACAACAATCGGAAGTCGCCCGAGGCGAGACAAGGTTGCACAAAGCGAACCGAAGTGCCCGTCTACACTCTCGTGTTCGCTTAACTTCGATCAACTTTGCGAGTAGTGTAGTGGGCGTTTAAAACGCTGTTTTACCTGCTTTCGATTACTACGTTTAGTGGAGTAAATACCAAAAGTTACGCGAGCGCCATCTCTTGACGATGAAAGAACTAAACTGACAATGCCTAATGCTCATTTGAAGATGTTTTCCGTGTCTCTGTACGAAAGTGTCATAAGCCATATCTCAAGTTTAACTTTTACTTCCCTGATATTATTTTCTTTAATGTGACATAGTTTGTTGACTCTGTTATATATGAAGGGGTGTAGAAAATTACTCAGTCTATGGGCAAATGCCGTATTTACTTTAGGTACAGGAATTATAAAATTTCTTGCGCTCGGAAGATTCTGGTAGTCTTGAGAATTTATTACTTGTTTGTGGGTTATTAACACAATCCTCGATATGAATAGTTTACGAATGCTCAATACCTGGCTTTCCATATAAAGTTGTTCAGTAGGGTAACGATAATGTTTTGAGTGCATCACCTTTAAAAGAGATCTTCCCAAGCAATTATTATACTTGTAGCGGCACTGCCCCCGGTTAAGCGCATCATCACCATCATCCGCTTATACTTGTCCACTGCTGGAAGTAGGCCTCTCCTAATAAACGCCACTGAGCACGGTCTTCAACTTTCCGCATACAGTTTCTGCCAGCCGCTTTTCGCTCATCTTTTTCCTCCTGGCCTCAAGGTGTCCTACGCTAACGATTGCCTAAACGTGGTCTCCACTCGAGAACTCTTCTACCCCAACGGTAACCGGTTCCTTATCCTCAGAGCTATGTCGGTTTATTACGAATCTTGAGATTAAGCGCGTTAGTCAGACGATTAGTGACGTAATCACACATCATTGTTATGTCTCGGTACAAGAGTCATGTATTCAAAATACTAGGTACGTAGCTAAAATCACAGAAACTTATTGTTCGACCGAGTATCGTATTTTATTTCACAAAATAGTTAATCAATTCTTCAAAATCTATGTTTTAACCAGTTTGTCGCTGATATCCATAGAATGTTATATGCTCAAAAACATAGATTTTGAAGAATTGATTAACTATTTTGTCCATCCGTACTAACAAACAAACAAGCATACAAACAAACTTGTTTGTATGTTAGTTTTTTTGTACGTTTCTTAGGCGCATCCTACAGCTAAACAGCTTGACAGATTTTGATAAATGAGTTATCATTGGATTCGTCTTAGTCACGAGACTGCTAAAGGATATATGATATATCAAAAAAACTAATATGGCGGCTTACAGCTGCCATATTGTATTTCCACCGGAACGAAAAATTGCCAAAACCTATCGAGTGAGGTACCAAAATGAAGGTCTTTAAAAGGCAATTGTCAATTGTTAGCAGTAGCAATTGTCTTTCAAGTTTCTTACAAAGTTTAAAATTTTATTCATTAGTTTTGTCAGGTTTTTTGTTTTTTATAATATTTTTTACTTGTTATTTCTTTAGTCACATTAAATGAATAGACTCACCAATATATAAAAGTGAAACGTTGTCTGTTTGATTGTTTAAAGAGCTTTCATGCGAAAAGGGCTCATCCGATTTTGATGAAACTTTGTAAATAGGTACTGTACAATATAGAAACCAACACAGGTTACTTTTTAGCCTGGAAAATGGTAAGTTGTCACGGAGAAACTGGGAAAGGTCAATAACTCGCTGTAAAAAACGAAATGGTATGTTGACGTGGAAATAAAATAATAACAAGACTGTCAAAAAGCTTCAAGAGCGTTGGTGCTATACTTTTGCATTTTAATATCCTAGATGAACATAGGATGCTTTTTTCGGGATGAACTGTAGTCCACGCGGACGAAGTAGCGGGCAAAAGCAAGTAATATAATATAACCCACAAAATTAACTCTTAGCATTCACAGGTCAGTGCTTAAAAATCTATGTTGATTGAAGAGATACCTACCCTTCTAGATTTCAGCTGGACAAAATAGTTAATCACCTCTTCAAAATCAAATGTTTTTGAGCATATAACATTCTATGGACATCAGCGACAAACTAGTTAATCTCTCTTGAAGTTCTTCTTAATTCACTTTTATTCTTTTCAATTTGGAAAAGGAGCGTTCCCCACTGCAGTTAGTTACCATAATGCTTAAAAAGATTCTCAATGCGATTGCTATATTTAGAAATGTGTCTTCAATTTTGTTTTCTTTCAAAAGATTATATAATTCCAATATACTACTAGTTCTTTCATTTTCACTTTGAAACATTTTCAAGTATTCTGTTAAATACTACAGATCTACTCGTACTTTAATTACAGTGCATCTGGCAACGCTGAATACAGGGGAAATCCCGATCATCGGTCGACTTATTTAAGTCGGTCGGTCACCTATGGATCCTGCAAGCAGAGTTTTTTTATTTAAAAAAAATACAATACAAAATTAAGTATTGTTTCATTAAAGATTGCACTAATTCTGTTTTTAAAAATTGGTGTAGTAAAATAATACTTATTTCATAAATTTCCCATGGATAAGTGTGTGCACAATAAAATTGGTGGTCATTTATATATTTTGTTTTCTTAATTAAATTTTGCATTTGTTTTAAAGTTTTTTTTTGTATAACACATGCGAATAATTGATGAAATGCTAAATTTTAAACATAACTTTAAAAACATTTGAATCAATTTAATATGTACTTTCTCAATTGAAATGGCTACCACGCATCACGCTGAAACTATCAGACGGATTTTGATGCAACTTGGCAGAATCATAGCTGATGTACTGGATTAACATTTAGGATACTTTTTATCCCGGAAAAATCAACGGTTCCCGCAGGATAGGGATAGAAAGTTATTTAAAATAACACGTATCAAGCTAAAACTACTGGACGGATTTTGATGTAACTTGGCACAGTCAAAGTTTATATAATGTGTTAAAATGTTGAATACTTTTTATCCCGAAAAATTAAAAGGTTCCTGCAGCCTATGGGTCCAAAGTTGTGTTAAATTTAAAGTGATCATACATCCGTTTATAGACTGTTACCGAATTTCGTCATTCTGCTACGAGGCTTACTGGCCCAGTTGGATAGGTGCATGGGTATGTAATCCAGACGTACGTGGATCGAAATCACGCGCACCGTAGAAATGTTTTGCTCCATAATTAAAAGATTTTTACATTATTTATGCGATTCGTTGGTTGATTTGGTAGATTGTTTTAAATTATGTTTGTTTATTTTATTTGTAGTTATTAGATATTATTATTATCTACTTTGATGTAGTTTTTTATGTTTGAAAACTGATGTGATCGAAATATTTCATCATGGTTCTTAGCTATATGGGAGGGGGGGGGAGGAGTTGAAAAAAGAGGGAGTGGCCCCCCCATGAGGGGGGGGGGGAATCGTATCTTTCAAACGAATGGACCAATTTAACTGCGGGTTTTTATGTTTCAAAGCTGAGGTAAGCAAGATAGTTCTTAGCTATAATGGGGGGCCGAGGGCGGGTGCTCGCTACGCTTCGCTCCCGCCTTCGTCTTCTAACCTATCACAACCATGTCGGATCGCCACTGAAGGTACGTGGATCGAAATCACGCGCACCGTAGAAATGTTTTGCTCCATAATTAAAAGATTTTTACATTATTTATGCGATTCGTTGGTTGATTTGGTAGATTGTTTTAAATTATGTTTGTTTATTTTATTTGTAGTTATTAGATATTATTATTATCTACTTTGATGTAGTTTTTTATGTTTGAAAACTGATGTGATCGAAATATTTCATCATGGTTCTTAGCTATATGGGAGGGGGGGAGGAGTTGAAAAAAGAGGGAGTGGCCCCCCCATGAGGGGGGGGGGAATCGTATCTTTCAAACGAATGGACCAATTTAACTGCGGGTTTTTATGTTTCAAAGCTGAGGTAAGCAAGATAGTTCTTAGCTATAATGGGGGGCCGAGGGCGGGTGCTCGCTACGCTTCGCTCCCGCCTTCGTCTTCTAACCTATCACAACCATGTCGGATCGCCACTGTTGGTACGTGGATCGAAATCACGCGCACCGTAGAAATGTTTTGCTCCATAATTAAAAGATTTTTACATTATTTATGCGATTCGTTGGTTGATTTGGTAGATTGTTTTAAATTATGTTTGTTTATTTTATTTGTAGTTATTAGATATTATTATTATCTACTTTGATGTAGTTTTTTATGTTTGAAAACTGATGTGATCGAAATATTTCATCATGGTTCTTAGCTATATGGGAGGGGGGGAGGAGTTGAAAAAAGAGGGAGTGGCCCCCCCATGAGGGGGGGGGGGGAATCGTATCTTTCAAACGAATGGACCAATTTAACTGCGGGTTTTTATGTTTCAAAGCTGAGGTAAGCAAGATAGTTCTTAGCTATAATGGGGGGCCGAGGGCGGGTGCTCGCTACGCTTCGCTCCCGCCTTCGTCTTCTAACCTATCACAAACATGTCGGATCGCCACTGAAGGTTGTTAATAGAGGTAGGTAGGTACATATATTGGTACTTTTGGTATATATATTGAACATTTTTTAAATTCGTGTGTCTGTTTGTTTGTTTGTCTGTATGTTTTGTTCGCGCATCACATAAAAACGTATTAGACCGATTGCGATGCAGTTTTCAGTGTTGGGTAGCTTAGGATTTGACCTAAAAACTGGGGTACCTACTTGGTATCTTAATCCAATGGTTAGAAGCCGAGCAATCGATAAAAAACTTTGTAACGGTGGAAGGAATTTTGATCAAATGTTTATTTTAGATCTTGGAATAGCACATAGAGTACTTTAACCTAGAGAAATGACCACGCGAGCGAAGCCGCGGGCACAGCTAGTACTATAATAAAACTGTAACTGGGCTAAATCTGTACATTAAATATATTTTGATAATTATAATTGAGATAAACTTCAAAATCGATATAGAGTGCAAAAAGGATATTTTTTAAAAAAATTGTCTTACTGTCTGTCTGTCTGTCTGTCTCTTTGAACACGCATCACGCTGAAACTACAGAACGGATTTTGATGCAACTTGGCACAATCATAGCTTATGTTATGGATTAACATTTAGAATACTTTTTATCCCGAAAAAATCATGAGTTCCCGCAGGATAGGGGTTGAGAGTTATTTAAAAGAACACATATTACGCTGAAACTACTGGATGGAGTTTGATGTAACTTGGCACAGTCAAAGTACATATTATGTATTAAAATTATTGATTCTTATTATCCCCAAAAAATATAGGGTTCCTGCGAGATAGGTATTCAAAGTTATGGTAATTTAAATGTATATTAATAAAACATTAAAAGGGTATCATAATTTCGACCCTCTCGCCACTATACAGTCTGGTTTAGCGGGACCGTTTCTGCTTGCCAACCCAGACGTGCGTGGATCGAAATCACGCACTTCTTAAAATGTTTTGTTCCATATTTTTATGCATTTACATATTTTATGCGTTATTTTTACAATTTCTTTGATTTTTTTAAATTGTTTTTTTTCCTGAAGTAAACCGTCAAATCGTTACAACAAAATAACACAAATAATTCCAATTCAGATAATTTAGAATAAACTCAAAAACAGAAAAGAATTCTGTCAAGTTACTTTGTTTTTTTTTACTTTGTAAATTTGTTAGTTTTACCTGAAGTGCATGTTTAAAAAAGAAATAAATTATCATTTATAATTTACATTCCCTCATAAAAAAGCGCCCTCTTGCGGCTGTTTTAATTGGTAACCAAACTGCTTACTGTTTTACATATTTAACCCTCGAACAAAGAGACGGGTGTTATAAGTTTAGGGTGTGTATCACTGTATGTGTGTGAGTGTGTGTGTGTGTGTGTGTGTGTGTGTGTGTGTGTTATTTTTTTTGGTTGAAAGCTAATGTGATTGAGATGATCAACAACTCCAGCGCATAAACCAAACAAATCAAAGTTTTGCCTCCAATTTAACTAGATGGCGCTGATTGACCTTAAAACACGCAAGTATGAAATACTTGCGTGTTTCACTGCAACCAAGCGTACCGCTAAATTCGTTTCTGTCAACTTTTCGAATTCGGCTCACATTACTTTGTTTATTTTGTGTGCGAGGGTGTGATCGGGATGGTTCTTAGCTATATGGGGCGAGAAAAGGGGGGAGTTTTGAGAAAAAAGGGATGAGAATCGTACCTTTCAAACGAATCGACCAATTTAGCTGCGGTTTTTTATGTCTCAAAGCTGAGGTAAACAAAACCCCTCCCATATATGGGAGAGGTCTTGTTTACCTCAGCTTTGATTTGCTTGTTTTTTTTTTACAAAACCCCTCCCATATATGGGAGGGGTCTTGTTTTCAGGGGTCAGCTTTGAAACATTTTTTTTGGGCTTTCATTTGATTTGGTTCATCATGTTTCTTTGCTATAGCAAAGAAACATGATGAATCATCTCGATCACATCCGTTTTAAGACATAAAAATCTGCATCAAATTTGGTCCATTCAGGAGAAGTTGAAAAAAAGGGGGGGGGGGGGGGGTGAGAATCGTATCTTTCAAACCGAATGGACCAATTTAACTGCGGGTTTTTGTTTCAAAGCTGAGGTAAACAAGATGGTTCTTAGCTATAATGGGGCTTTATGCTCGCTACGCTTCGCTCGCGTCTTCGTCTTCTAACCTATCACGACCATGTCGGATCGCCACTGACGGTTGTTAACACAGGTAGGTAGGTCCTATATTGGTACTTTTGGTACTGGAATAACTCAAAGGATCATTATATCCCAGAAAAACTTCCACGCGAGCAACGCTGCG
Source organism: Alsophila aescularia (assembly GCA_946251855.1). Classification (NCBI taxonomy): domain Eukaryota; kingdom Metazoa; phylum Arthropoda; class Insecta; order Lepidoptera; family Geometridae; genus Alsophila; species Alsophila aescularia. Next base: position 15,266,356 of record OX276384.1, read on the forward strand.
GGCATAGCTATATAACGTACAAAAAACGTACAAATCTGTACAAAGAAGATAATTTTAAAAAATTGGACTGAGCTACTGAACAAGTATAAAACATTTTTAAAATTCGTGTCTGTCTGTTTGTTTGTCTGTTGTTTGTTCGCGCATCACGTAAAAACTATTAGACCGATTGCGATGCAGTTTTCAGTGTTGGATAGCTTAAGATTTGACCAAGACTACTACCAAGTACTTGGTATCGTAATCCAATGATAAGATGCCGAGCAATCGATAAAAAACTTTTTAACGGCTGAAGGAATTTTGATCAAATTTTTATTTTAGGTCTTGGAATAGCACATAGAGTACTTTTAACCTAGAGAAATGACCACGCGAGCGAAGCCGCGGGCACAGCTAGTACTATAATAAAACTGTAACTGGGTTAAATCGGTACATTAAATATTTTTTGAAAATTTTAATTGAGGTAAACTTCAAAATCGATATGGAGTGCAAAAAGGTTATTTTTTATTTTTTGTCTGTCTGTCTGTCTGTCTGTCTGTCTGTCTGTCTCTTTGAACACGCATCACGCTGAAATTACCAGACGGATTTTGATACAACTTGGCACAATCATAGCTGATGTTATGGATTAACATTTAGAATACTTTTTATCCCGAAAAAATAAAGGGTTTCCGCAGGATAAGGGTTGAAAGTTAATTAAAAGAACACGTATCACGCTGAAACTACTGGACGGATTTTGATGTAACTATAGGCAAAGTTTACATTATCTTTTAAAATTTAGAATACTTTTACTCCCGAAAAAATAAAGGATTTTTAAGGGATATGGGACCAAAGTTTATGTTAAATTAAAGTAATAAAACCTCCGTTTAAAGAGCGGTACCAAATTTCGTTATTCGCTCAACGTAACGAGTGGCCATGCGGTAACATGCATGGAAACATAATCCAGACGTCCGTGGATCAAAACCACGCGCATTTATAAATTTTTTGCTCCATAATTAAAAGCATTTACATATTTTATGCGTTATTTTTACATATTTTAACCCCCGAACAAAGAGACGGGTGTTATAAGTTAAGGGTGTGTATCACTGTATGTGTGTGAGTGTGTGTGTGTGAGTTTTTGTTTCTTTTTTGGTAGTGCAATAAGCTCGTATTGCTTATTGTTCTACCAAAAATAAAATACGTAAAAGACTGTACAAATATAATTTACCAGCATCAACAACTCCAGCTCATAAACCAAACACATCAAAGTTCTGCCTCCGATTTAACTAGATGGCGCTGATTGACATTAAAACACGCAAGCATTTCATTCACTGCAACCAAGCGTACCGCTAAATTCAAATCTATAAATTTTTCGAATTCGGCTCACACTAGCTTAAGCGCTTTGCCTCAGCACGACCTCCAGCTCTCAAGTCCTTGCGAGTTGCGACTGGAAGTTGTCTGTTGAATTGCCTACTGTCCGGTTGATATCAAATTACTCTGCGCATATATCTACTTGGGTCAGACGATCCAACTGGGTAGATCCAACTTCGACAAAGAGGTCAACTGACGAATCCAGCTCGGATGGGCAGCGTTCGGGAAATTACGCCATATCTTCTCGTCGCAGATACCGCAGAGCTGAGGCCAGTGATGACATACGGCACTAAGACGTGGTCGCTAACTATTGGTCTCATACAAAAGCTCAGAGTTGCGCAGCGTGCAATGGAGAGAGCTATGCTCGGTGTTTCACTACGTGATAGAATCAGAAATGAGGAAATCTGTAGAAGAACGAAGGTTACCGACATAGCTCTCAGAGTTTGCAAGTTGAAGTGGCAATGGGCAGGCCATATAAATTGAATGAATTGTCGTTTTTATGAAACTCATTTCGGTAGTTTGACTGACATTTGTCGATTGACACTTGTCAGTCTACTATAGTTTTATGAAATAGGGCCATTTAAAAACTGAGGTACTTGGTATCATTGCTTTGCACGCACTGCCTTGCGGTGGAACGCGGTGTGTTTATTCTAGCGTTTATTTCATATCATATTGTATCATATGCGTTTATTAATCGCAATACGTGCACTTCTATGACACTCCGTACTTCACAGAATATGAGTTATAAAAACGCAAGGCAGTGCGCGCTAGCCTTATTCCGATGATTAGATGCCGAGCAATCGATAAAAAACTATTTGCCTGAAAGAATTTTAAAGAAATGTACTATAATATTGTACTTTATAGGTACTTTTGGTCCTGGAATAACACGCGTGGGCTACTTTGAAATGAAATAACCACGCGGGCAAAGCCGTGGGCACAGCTAGTATTCAATAAAATAAAACGGTTGCAAACTTAACACCCTTTAAAATTGTTTAATAAATAGTGGCATACACCACTTGACTACATCATTGATTTGGGTCTTTGTACATGAAGGTAGGGTCTATACACACGATATTGTATCTGAATCTACTATCTATAGGTAGCCCAAAACGTGCGTTTAAAAAAATAAATAATTGGTTTGTTACAAGTACATCAATGCATAGGTTTGTGTACTTGTGCAATGTGTGTTTGTCGTACGAGGTAGTGCTGGCCTCTTGTGTCAGAGTTTGTCAGACAGCCCGAGGGCCTCTGACATGGCTTGACGACTGATAATAATCTATAACAGCCGGGACCGACAGCTTAACGTTACAGAATAAATAATAGTACAAGGTATCACGCGAGGGTTGGCGTGCCCTCCAAAGAACGCAAAACCGCACATAACTAAGAAAAGTAATTGGTGCGGAGCCTAGGACCGAACCCGGTAGGTACTTGTGCAATAAAAACTCATCAGAGCCGTTGGTAACAACGGCCCTTGTTGTACAAGAAGTCGAGCTTTAGAGAATAACTAAATTACTTTCTTAGACTACCACAGAAGTACACAACCTTGTACTATTATTTATTCTGTGACACAACAGCCGTTCAGTCTACACCTAGGGTGCGTTCACTTACTACGCTCGAATGACCCGTGCGAATATCGCTCGATCATCCGGAGTTAGTGAACGACTTTGGACCAATGGCGAAGGAAACTTTGGACGTCCACATAGAACTGACAACTGTGTTCACGGCGTCGTCCGGGCGTTCGCCTGGGTCATCCGAATAATAGTAGAGGAGGGGAGGAATAGTATGAAACTGACACTTGACAGTTGTCAGTTGTATGTGGACGTCCAAAGTCGTTCACGATCTCCGGATGATCGAGCGATAATCGCACGGATGATTCGAGCGTGTAAGTGAACACAGCCGATAAGGCATACCGTGTTATCGGTGTATCCCGCCCGTTCTAGAAACCGCTACCACAGAATATATACACTAACCGCTACCGTCATCGGTGTTATGTCATAACAAACCGCAGTCACAGAACTCACAGAATTTCCAATTGTAAATGGCGATAGTGGTCAAATGCGGACAAATTCAAAGCAAAACAGGAAACTGTGTACCTTTATGTAGGTTAGGTCACTGGCATAGATTGGTCACTGGGTAATATGCAGTTGTCTATGGGCTAGGTACAAAATACAATCCATTCTTAAATAGGTACCTAATATATGTACCTATTGTACTTTTTATACGCTTCACTTGTATGTTTGTATGTTTGTAACCGACTCCTTTGGACGCTATTTTGATCCACTTTAAACGATCAATTTCATTGAAATTTTGCACACCTGTCAAACCTATCACCTGACCGATGACAATGAATAATTCGAAAAAAAAATAAAAAAATTTAGAAAATAGTAAATAAATAATAGTTTAAAAAAACTAAAAAACACGTTTTATATAGAAAACCAAAGTAAAAAATAGAAAATAAATTTTAATAGTGTAAATAAGAAAAAAATGTTTTATTTCAAAAAAATCGTAGGGTGCAGATATGAGAAGCACCCCACGCGTTTTTTTAAATAAAACATTTATTTCTTATTTGCACTATTAAAATTTATTTTCTATTTTTTAGTTTGGTTTTCTATATAAAGCGTGTTTTTTAGTTTTTTTAACCTATTATTTATTTAACATTCCATTCTCAGAAACCGTTCAGAAATAATCTCAAAATATAACAAACTATTTATTAGCTTTTGCCTAGGACTTCCTAGGTCCCAAACCAATGTCTCAGAAGGGCAATTCTCACGAAGTTAAATAAATATCACAATAGATATATATCGAAAAATGTATGGATATTTCGATTGTGATATTTTTATCACCATCAGAGCTTTGAGAATATAGAACTCACAGAGTGACGAGCGCAGTGCTATGGCGCGCAAGATTTGGCAACGCGCTGTTCTGGATGGCACTGCAACTGTTATGGACATGACGCTTACCGTCAGGCGAGCGACCTGCCCGTCTCGTCACTCAATCAAATAAAATAAAAATAATATGTCCTTCCACAGGGTTGAAACTATCACCATACCTACCAAATTTCATCAAGATAGCTCGTGAAAATGTATCAGAAGAGTAACTTTCGCTTTTATAATATTCGTATATGGAGTATGGAAGTGCCTAAGTACTTATTTTATAACGCACCTACCTTCAAGTATTTGTATGTTTGATACATAGGTGCTTAGTGATTATTAAGTACAGGTTTTATAACAATTTTATCAAGTTTCAAGAAGGATTTTCTCGGGAGTTCAAATTAAAATGTGAGGCATTTCTCATTCGTAAGTACAATGTGTCTGTAGACCACAAAAAAAATATTCTTCTCTTTGGTGTTCACCAGAGGTCCCCAAACATTTTTTGCCTCGATTGAGAGACCACTTTGCTATGTGGGGTCTACCCAATTTTTTATTATAACCGCTCGGTTGTCCACGCGCTGAAGACCGCAGGACCAAACTGATAACCCAAAAAAAAATGGCCGACGCGACACATCTTCTAACCTCAAACTGGTAATTGATTGTATATGCGTTGAGACTACAGGTACTTGATGGTCAACCCACAAAAAAAATAAGGTCGACGCGACACATCTGGCTGCAAACTGGGGATTTATTGGGTACGTGCCGAGATCACAGGTATCTGATTGTCAACCCACAAAAAAAAAAAGTCTACGCGACACATCTGGCCACGCCGACTTTGCGTAAACAAACAGTTTTTATGACCACTTCATTGAGCGCTTAGATAAACAAACTGGTGATTTATGGAGCTAAATAGGTACGGCACATATTTCAAGTGTTTATGTTGTGGGTTTCGAAGCAAAATAATTATATAAACACGCTTAGATTTGAATGATTATTGAGGTCAATAATGTTCAAAATCGAGTGGCAAAATTTACGTCGCTATCGAGTGGTCCGATGATCGATGAAAACAAAAAATGTGACTGTAGCGTTAGTTGCGATGATCAATGAAAACAAAAAAAGTGACTGTAGCGCATAGAATCAATCGAGCGGTCATATATGTTTTCCAATTTCTTCAACTTCAAAATTTAATATTATTATATTTTTGATAGCTGCTGAACGTAAAAACTACGGATAATTCAAGGCTAGATTGTAATATAAATAGGGAAAATCATTTTGATTTACTCTAAAAAATGAAAAACAAAAACGTAATATAGCAACAAATCTCCGTGATCTTTTGCACAGATAAAGTTGGGCCTAGTAAGTAGCCTGTGTAACTTTTGCACAGATAAAGTTGGGCCTAGTAAGTAGCCTGTGTAACTTTTGCACAGATAAAGTTGGGCCTAGTAAGTAGCCTGTGTAACTTTTGCACAGATAAAGTTGGGCCTAGTAAGTAGCCTGTGTAACTTTTGCACAGATAAAGTTGGGCCTAGTAAGTAGCCTGTGTAACTTTTGCACAGATAAAGTTGGGCCTAGTAAGTAGCCTGTGTAACTTTTTAGCTAGCTAGAAAGCTAGCTAAAAAGTTACACAGGCTACAATTTACAGAGTTTTATACATCTCTATATCTAGGAAAGATTTGATTGTTTGTTTGTTTGTTTGTAATGGGTAAACTCAAAAAATACAGACCCGATTTTAAAAATCCTTTCACATAAAGAAAGCTAAATTATCAGCGAGTAACAACTAGCAGGACTTTAATTTTCAAAAATCCCCCCACACACACTTGAGTTCCCTTTGAAAAATACAAAAATGAAACCCATAAATTTTGCAAAAAACTCGATTATTTTGTACAAGCTGTGCCCGCGGCTTCGCTCGCGTGGTCATTTCTCTAGGTTAAAAGTACTCTATGTGCTATTCCAAGACCTACAATAAACATTTGATCAAAATTCCTTCAGCCGTTTAAAAGTTTTTTATCGATTGCTCGGCATCTAATCATTGGTTTACGATACCAAGTACGCTAGGTCTTGGTCAAACCCTAAGCAATCCAACACTGAAAAGTGCATCGCAATCGGTCTAATAGTTTTTACGTGATGCGTGAACAAACGTACAGACAAACAAACAGACAGACACGAATTTTAAAAATGTTTGATTCTTGTTCAGTAGCTCAGACCAATTTTTTAAAATTATCTTCTTTGTACAGACTTTTATAATATCCTTTTTGCACTCTATATCGATTTTGAAGTTTATCTCAATTATAATTTTCAAAAAATATTTAATGTACAGATTTAGCCCAGTTACAGTTTTATTATAGTATAGATCACAAACCAAAGAGTATATTAATACTTCGTAATATCACAAACTGAGAAGGAGATACGGGTCTTTGTATATCGTAGACATTGTATATGGAACGTTGCCATGGAAACGGATAGGATATTAAAAACCAATTAATGCAAAAGTAGGTATAGCACCAAAGCTTTTGATGTTATTTGACAGACTTGTTATTTCGTTTCCATGGCAACCATATACCTTTCTGTGATGGCTACCGTTCCTTACAGTGAGTAATCAACATTTTCCCGTTTTCCCGTGGAAACTTACAATTTTCCGGGATAAAAAGTATCCTATGTTTTATTCTAGGTTATAAGCTATCTCCATTCCAAATTTCATCAAAATCCATCCAGCCGTTATCGCGTGAAAGCTCCCCAAAAAAACAGACAACGTTCCACTTTTATATATTGGTATGGATGTAGATAAATATGATGTTCTTATAGTACCTATATGAAAGTATTATGTAAGTAAATAGATAGGTTTGTTTGTTTGTTTGTTGTATGAGGTAGTGCTAGCCTCTGATGTCAGAGGTTGTCAAGCCGCCCGAGGGCCTCTGACACGGCGCTATTAATCAATAACAGCCGGGACCGAAAGCTTAACGTGCCCTCCGAAGCACGGAGCGATGGAAAACCGCACATAACTCAAAAAAGTCAATGCTGCGGAGCCTAGGTTTTGAACCCGGTATCGTTGGATTCTAAATTACACTATATAACCGTTAGGCCACCATCGGTTTATACTAGGTAGGTACTAAGAATCTAAGTGGATTATAATTCCATTCATAGAAAACCAGAATTAAAGTCACGATCCACTATCGTTAAATATCCCAAAATAGTTACTTATACCATAGATAAATCATAGAATGAAATTTATCTATGCTTAGACTTAGAGAAATAATAGTTGTTCATGAAAATGGTTGCATAATGAGGGGTATTAAAACACAAGAGTAAGTTTAAAAAACGAGCCGTAGGCGATTTTTAAACTAAAGCAATTCTTCTAATAAAGCAATAAGAACGAAAAAAACACTGTACAAAGAAGATACTTTAAGTAAGCTACTGAACAAGAATATAGGTAACATTTTAAATATTCGTATCTGTCTGTTTGTTTGTCTGTCTGTTTATCTGTTTGTCTGATTGTTTGTTCGCGCATCACGTAAAAACTATTGGACTGATTGCGATGTGGTTTTCACTGTTGGATATCTTACAACTGGTGACTGACTGACTGACTGACTGTGTGGTGACTGGGTTTGACTTAAAAACTGGTGTACTTGGTATCTTAATCCGACGAGTAGAAGCTGAGCAATCGATAAAATCCTGAATCGTTTTGACGGCTGAAGGAATTTTGATGAAATGTTGGTATATTGGTCTTGGAATAGTACATAGAGTACTTTTAAACTCGAGAAATGACCACACGTGCGAAGCCGCGGGTACAGCTAGTATATAATAAACGACGACGGAAAAAAACCCGGTGCTTTTATGGGAAATACGGAAACAGTGTTATAAGTTTTTTTTTTCTTATTACTTGCGTAAAGTATGTCATTATGCCACAATTTTTGAGTTCATAATTCGGATTTTACGATGTGAGTGTAGATAAAGTAAATAAGTATATTGAAAAAGCGATTATGACACAGGCTTACTATGGTACAAGCGGATCAAGTCGAGGATAAAGCCTAGCCTATGCTGCTGTTATATTTTCCTTAGCAATTTTTTTTCAGTGTTTAGTAATTGAAACTTGTTAGTTACCTACCTACTTAAGTACATTCTCAATGCCTGTAGGTGTAGGTACGTCTCCATCCGATTATTACCAACTTCGATAAGAAATCCTAGAACAAGGTTACCTACTCGGTATTTTTGAACATTGAGGGCGCGAGTGCGGGTTCCGTCGTTAATAATTCAACTACCTATCACAAAAGCGGTATGTAAGGTCATTCATTCGATACATACGCCATTTTTTTACCAGACTGCGGATGTTGTTGGGCTGTATGTTTGTAATTTTGTATGTTCCTTTGGCACGTCGTACAGCCTAAACGGCTTGATGGGTTTTGATAAATGAGGTATCATTCGATTTGTCTTAATCACGAGAGTGACATAGTATATATGAAGTGTCAAGAAAACTAATATGGCGGATTACAGCTGCCATACTGTATTTCTGACGGAACAAAAAATTACCAAAACCTATCGAGTGAGGTATCAAAATGAAGATTATTAAAAAGCCAATCCAAAAATATATACTTATGTGAAACTAAAAAGTTGATGAGGTAATAAAAATATATAAATATAATAAAAAAAAACTGGTGCGAACTAAACTAAAAAGAGACAAATAAGCTTTAGATTATTGATTTTGAAATATAAGATGCTGTCCTAAGCATCATGCATTTCATTTCTCCTTTGACAGGATCTCAAAATCATTGATTTCAAAGTCAAAAATCTAAATCTTGCCGCCTCTTTTTACCAGACTGCGCAACGCAAAGGACACTGTATTGTGTTTATCAACCTATGTACGTCTGTTCCTTTGTCGCACCATGTAGACCAAACGCGTGGACTGATTTTGATGATTCTTACGTTAATCATCATCATCATCATCAACAACCTATATCCTAGTCTACTCCTGGACATTAGGCCTTTCCCACTACTACCTTACTTATCTACTACCACTTACATTACTTAGGCGCGCCACTGAGCCCGATCTTCGAATGAATGACTGCCAGCTACATTGCGCAGATCGTCGCTCTATCTAGCCGTAAGGCGGTTATCAGTTCTACGACAATTGTGACCAGCCCATTGCCACTTAAGCTTACTAATTCTCTGACCTATGTCGGTTACCTTAGTTCTCTTTCGAATCACCTCATTTCGGATTCGATCTCTCAGAGAAACTCCGAGCATAGCTCGGTCCATAGCTCGCTGAGCGACCTTAAGCTTGTGGACCAGTTTCACTGTCAGGGTCCACGTTTCGGCTCCGTATTTCATTACGGGTAGGACGCACTGGTTGAAGACTTTTGTCTTCAGGCATTGTGGAATGGGCGACGAGAAGACTTGACGAAAATTTCCAAATGCTGCGCAGCCCAGCTGAATCCTCCTAATAGCTTCCTTCTCAAAAAAAAAACTACCCAGTTAACAATTTGTCCGAGGTTCATATACTCCTGTACAATTTCGAGAGGCCGCCACTGACTACTATTGGTTCCGGTATAATATTGTCATTAACCATGATTTTTGTTTTGCCTATGCGGAGACCAATTTTTCTGAGGCATCAGCTAGGCTAGTCAGCATCAGACTCAGCTCTTGCAGTGAGGATCGTAGCTCCCAAACCCCACACGAATGAACCGATTTTGAAGCGGTTTTTATGTTTGAAATCTGATGTGAACGATATGGTTCTTAGCTATATGGGGGAGAGGGAAGTTGAGAAAAGGGGGGTGCGAATCGTAGCTTCCAAACGAATGGACCGATTTATTTAGCTACGGTTTTTTTATGTTTGAAGTTTGAACGCTGAGGTAAACGAGATGGTTCTTAGGATCCTCACCTCCATTCCAGTTCACTCCAGTGATATAAAGATCCTGTTATATTCCAGAACCAAAATTACCAAAATCATCAAACTTCGTTCAGACTACAAATGGTTTTTAATCGATTGCTCGAATTCTACTCATCAGATTGAGATACCAAGTATACCAGTTTTTAAGTCAAGCCCTAAGCTATCCAACATTGAAAACAGCATCGCAATCGGTCTAGTATTTTTTACGTGATGCGCGAAAAAACAAACATACAGACAGACACGATTTAAAAAAATGTATATTCTTGTTCAGTAGCTTATTTTGAGTAGGTACCCGACCATTTTTTTTATTATCTTCTTTGTGCAGACTTTTTCGTTCTTATAGCTTTATTTGAAGTATAGATAGTACTAGATATGCCCGCGACTTTTCCCGCGTGGTCTTTTATCTGGATTATAAGTACCAAAACCATAGATAAATCATAGAAAATGTATCTATCATGCCAAAACTAAGTGTAAATAAAAAATACTGTGTATTCCAGGGAAAATAAACAAGCTGCGTGAAAATAATATCTTCCTTTTTATTTCGCCATTTTGACAACCCACAAAGACAACCCAAAATCTTCTCTCAAAACTGAACCTGAACAAAGAGTTTTTAAAACCTACAGTACATTTCCTTCTTTCTTATTATTAAACTTATCAAAATCATAAATCAATTAAGTTTAAATATTAATTAATTAAGCAAGTACTTATTTTAAATTAAATAACATAACTTTTCCTCCCTCCTCAATAAAACAAAAATAAGCATTTTTCAAACAATAATTAAGAAAATAATATAGGGACAAGATATAATACATTAATAAACATTATTCCTTATAATTAATTACACAACGTGGTCTCAAATTATAGGGGTGAGGTCGGGGTTGAGATTGGGACGTGTCTAACGATGGAGCAGATGAAGAAACGGTTGGAGCAATCACTTCTGGTGCTGGCGGTGGAAAAATGTTCAAATTTGGAAAACTTGTTTGCCCAACAACTGAACTATCAGTAGTGGACACTGATGAATCTGCTTCTTTAGGGGCACCACCTGTGTAACGCAATATTTGATCTATGTGACGTTTACAAATAACATTATGCGTTTGTACGTGCACCAAATAGAGACTGTTACCTAGCTTTTCAGTGACAGTTCCTAAAACCCAACTAGGTTTCCTAGCTATGAACCATCGCACCCAAACTTTTTCGCCTACGTTAAACTTTCTACATGTATGTGCTGACATTTGAAGGGACGAGTTGGATTTGTGTGGCGGCTGTAACACATCTAATCTTGACCGCAACTTCCTACCTAACATCAATTGCGCTGGTGATGAACCTGTGGAGCAGTGAGGAGTGTTTCGATATTCAAATAGGAAACCATTCACTGATGTATTCTGCGATAAGATACATTTCAGCATCTTTTTACAGCATTTAACCGAGTTTTCGGCTTGTCCGTTGCTCTCCGGATGATAAATAGGTGAAGTAACATGTTGAATGCCAGCATGTCGACAGAACTCTGCGAATTCTAAAGTTTGAATTTTTTCATCGTTATCTGAAACTATGACCTTCGGAATACCAAATCTTGAGAAAAGCGGTTTTAACTGCGTGATAAGAGCACTGGATGATGTGCCCGCGCGCATTTCTAAGCATTCTAACCATTTACTAAACGCATCTATAACAACCAAATACGTTCTTTGAGCTATAGACATGTAATCTATATGAATTCGGTCCCAGGGCGCGTCTGGACGCGGCCATGGGGCGGGCGTGGCCTGCGACGGTGCTGTTCTCTGAGCACTGCACATTCGACAGGCCCCCACTGTACGTTCGATATCTTTATCAATACCTGGCCACCACATTTTTCCACGAGCAATACTCTTAGTTTTCACAATGCCAAAGTGACCCTTATGTAACTCGGACAGAAGACTACTTCTGAATGACTGAGGGATTACCACTCTGTAACCCCGTAGCAGGACTCCATCTTCTATCTCGAAGTCTGCTTTGCATCTAAAAAATGGTTGTATAGAGGCACAATTTATCTTCCGTGGCCAGCCATGTTGAACGTATCTAATTACAGTCTGTAAGCTTCGATCGGAGGTTGTTGCTATTTTAATGTCTTTAAAAGACACTGGAAGTGATTTTTCGTCCAGAAAATTTAATGTACTTGCACTATCATTTTCATCACCTACGTGATGCGTGATAATTTGAGGCATTCTCGAAAAAAAATCTGCCACTGAATTATTTTCGCTTGTTATGTACATAATAACATAATTATACATATTATAATCATATATATATATATTATATATATTATTATATTATATATATTATTAAAAATACAGCATACCTTTGCATTCTTGAAGCTGCTGTCACAGAAATTCTATTTTTTTTTCCAAATATAGCCAGAAGTGGTTTGTGATCTGTTTTAATCACAAATGGCTTATCTCGTCCATATAAATATTGATGAAAATGTTTCACACCTAATATTATAGCCGTGGCCTTCTTTTTGAATCTGACTATAGTTCCTTTCGCTAGCTGATAGCGTACGAGATGCAAAAGCTATTGGTCTCTCTTTGCCATCATCTCCCTGCATTAAAACTGCACCAAGGCCTCCTGGGCCCGCATCAACACTAAGAACTAGCCGCGCATTGGGATCAAAGTGTGCTAACACACGTTCTGATGAGAGTTCGCTTTTTACCTTCTCGAAAGCTCGTTGTTGCTTAACTCCCCATTTCCAATCAACATCTGACTGAAGCAACTCATTTAGAGATTCCATCACAGAGGATGCGTTTGGAATGAACCTTCGATAATAATTTATCATTCCCAAAAATCGCTTTAGTTCCCGTACATTTGTTGGTGGCGGAACGGTGGCAATTGCTTCAACCTTCTTGGGATTTGTACGGAGTCCATTCTTATCAATCAAATAACCTAAATAAGTTACACTTTTCTCGAAAAACTTACATTTCGCCCTTTGTAGCCTCAAACCTGCATCTTGCAAGCGCCGCAAAACTTCCTCGAGTCGCTGTAGATGGATTTCCTTCGTTGGACCTGTTACGCAAACGTCATTAAGGAAACAAACCACTCCATCAATGCCAACCATCAATGATTCCATCATTTTCTGAAAAATTGCAGGCGCATTAGCTGAATCAAATACTAATCTTGTGTGTTTGAAAAGTCCCTTTGTAGTATTGATCGTTGTAAGCTCTTGACAGTCTTTTGACAGCTCTAATTGGTTATAGGCCATTTTAAGGTCAATTTTAGAGTAGTGATCTCCGTTACGTAACTTATCGAATACGTCCTCAATGAGTGGCAGAAGATATTTGTCAATTTCAATTGACTGATTAATCGTCACTGAATAATCACCACAAATCCTCACGGATCCATCAGGTTTCATTCCCGGTACAATCGGGGTAGCAAATTTCCCGGTACTAATATACCTAATTCGACCAATCTGGATAGTTCCGATTCAACCTTTTCTTTAATTGCAAACGGTAGAGGCCTAGGTTTGCAAAATTTTGGTTTGGCATCAGCTTTCAACTGCAAAGTGACTTTGTACTTATTAAATAAACCCAGTTCGTCCTTCCAAATGTCAGCATATTTGTCTAACAAATTATTCACGTCACTATTACTCGAGATAGAATGCAATTTACATATACCCAAGTTAAATAATGCCATGAAATCTCGTCCTAGTAGAGGTGGTCCACCGTTTTCAACTACATTCAATTTAATTTGTTTCTTAGTTCCCTCATACTCTATATCTGCAAGAAAATAGCCTAATGGATAAGTTTTTAAGCCTGTATAATAGCATAGTTTGAGATTATTCTTAGTAAGAGGACATGTAGGAAAAAATTCTAACCAATCACGTTTTGATAAGAATGAATAGCCTGCCCCCGAGTCAATTTCCATTTTCAAATTACAATTATTAACATTGACATCTACTGAATATGGTGCTTGGGAAAGGTACCTCATGTTGCATACATGGCATTCTTCACAATCGTCCAGTCCATTTTTAGATTCTTCATTGACATTGTTAACAGGCACTGTGACCTTTTTCTTACACACCTTCTTAAGATGTCCTTTCTCGCCACATATTTGACATTTATAATTTTTAAACCAGCATCTACTTGAAGAGTGACCCTTTAAAGCACAAACTGAACAAGTTTGTTCCAAAAAATGTTGTTTAGGTGCCTGTGCTTGCTTCGACTGGGATCTTTGTTCATTGTCGTCTTTATTTATACGGAACATAGCTTCCTCGGTTGTAAGTTGTCCTAAATTGCCTACAGTTTTCGCTATCCTTGCGCAGTTAACTTGTTGGGCCACTTGTAAGGCCTTAGCAACCGTCAAACCAGCCTCATCCAACTCAAAAAGACGGTCGCGCTCTGGGCATGATCCAAGACCTAGTATAAAACGGTCGCGTATTAATATATCCAACGCTGGGCCAAAATTACATAGCGCTGCCAGTCCTCGCAACCGTGCCAGCCAACCTTCGAGGCTCTCACTCGATTGTTTTGATGCCGCATAAAATGTAGCTCGATCCACTAATGTCGAGCGTTTCGGAGTAAAATGACTATTCAACGCAGCGATCAGATCTTCATATTCTAACAATTCAATATCTCCCGGATGCACTAAATTTCTCAATAAACGGTGTGTATCTTCCGAGATGTGAGTAAGAAATATACCGCTTTTTTTTTCTTTCTTCACCTCGTTTACTTTAAAGTATTGTTTTAGACGACATTGGAAAATATTCCATTCATGTACTTTATAATCAAACTCACCTAAAACTCCTATGTATGTCATCATAATTATATTATTATATAGACGTTCTTTTGAATCCTCGTCGCCAAAAATACTGTGTATTCCAGGGAAAATAAACAAGCTGCGTGAAAATAATATCTTCCTTTTTATTTCGCCATTTTAACAACCCACAAAGACAACCCAAAATCTTCTCTCAAAACTGAACCTGAACAAAGAGTTTTTATACCTACAGTACACATTCCAGGGCCTGCAGTCTCGACAGTGATAGAGATTGCGCTTTACAACCGAAATCGTCCGCAAAGTCCGATTATAACGATTTTTGGTAGTTTCTACCAAATATCTATGACAATAACAGATACAGCACTGCTATTACGCAATATTGATCATATCGGTTTCAATCCATCAAATTCATTAATGCGTTACGATAGAGTCGAAATTGCTATGAAGAAAGTGACAATCTGATTGAAACCAAGATACCAAGACCGCGTGGTTACTTCATTTAAAAGTAGCCCATACGTACCTATAAAGTACGATAATACAAACTACAACTTACTACAATTCTTCAAAATTCTTTCAGCCGTCAAGTAGTTTTTAATCGATTGCTTGGCAATTAATCATCGGATTAAGATACCAAGTAGGTAGGTACCCAGTTTTTAAATCAAACCTTAGGATATAGCTCCCCTCAGATGTCATTTTTCAAGTGACTTTAAACACGAGTGCACTCATATACCTACAAGTCCTACAATACAACCGATAGGTAAAACAAGTAGGTACAAAGAGTACCTACCTTTGTACGAGTACAATCTATCAATAATTGACACTTTTCCTCAAGGTAAAACCCTGGTTCATTTCAAAGTAGTTAATTTTATTATACTTACCTAGGTAGTTATATGTACCACAAACCCACCGTTGTTTACCGAAGTCCAATTGCGACATATTTAATCATACAAGTAGGTACTTCCTTAGATTGTGAAAGTACCAATTAAGCACTTTTTGTACTTATGTTGTTTTTCTATGAGTAATGCGCAGTAGAGGTACTCTACATGTTGATTTGATTTAATTGCGCATAGCTGAATAAGCATTTATGTACTTAGATGTTTTTCTCGATAAATTATGAGAAATGTAACTACTTAGTTGTTATTGCAAATGAAGAATGAACTAGAAATCGCCTACGCATTTATAAAAATTATATAAGGAAGTTACTAAGTACAAATTGTCATTATTTTATCTTCGCTTGAATTGTACGGTCAAAAGTAAGACCAATAAAATTAACTTCAAATTTAATTTGTTGTTTATTTTATTAAAATCTCGACTCCGTCCAATTTGTCTGGCGCAGCCGGTTGTATTTTTTTTTAAAGTCGTGGAAATTTAATTTGTCCGGCGCTTACTTCAACAATTGTGAAATATAATTTGTCTGGCGCAACCTACATATCTGGTGCAGCTGTCCTGAATAACTTCGTGTGTTCCTGACAAATCCACGTAAAAAAATACCCGAACCAAACAAATACGACTGTATTGGAAAAAGGAGTTGAGAAACAATTCAGCGAGTGGAATAATCACCGAGGCATGGGATCGAGCGGTTTTAAGTGACTCGAAAATCATTCACTTTCCGTATTCTTGCCCTGCTATTCGACCCTTAGTGTTTTTGGACAAAAATTGCCAATACACTTGTTATTTTTGATTTATTGTATGCGAATTTATGATTTTTATGTGAACTTATTGATTTTATGTGTTTTTATTGATTTTTATGTGAATTTTTTTGACGTTTTATGCATTTTTATTGATTTTTATGTGAATTTTTTGACGTTTTATGCGTTTTTATTGATTTTTATGTGAATTTATGTGTCTTTATTGATTTTTATGTGAATGTATTGTCATTTTATGCGTTTTTATTTGAATTTTATGTGAATTTATTGATTCTTATGCGTCATAATTGATTTTTATGTGAATTTCTTGACTTTTATGCGTCATAATTGATTTTATGTGAATTTATTGATTTTAATGTGTCTTTATTGATTTTTGTGTTTTTATTGAACTTTTATGTCCTTTTGTTTAATTATATTTTGAATTTGTGTGTTATACGTGTTATATTGTACAAACGCATACTCAATTTTAATATTTTGAATTGATTTTAAATAATAATTTAAAATGGAACCTATGAGGATTATAACGAATGAAATTGTGAAATTAATTCCTAAATTTGATGGGAATGAAAAATTATTAAATTTATTTATTTCAAAATGTGAATATGTGCGTAGCTTAAGTGGAACCGAAATTACTGCAGCACAAGAGTTATATTTATTTCATGTTATTTCAAGTAGACTTATAGGCAGAGCAGCCTCATTATTAAGTGAACGTAGCGATATTACAACATGGATACAATTGAAAAATCTTTTTACTCAACATTTTGGCGACCCAAGGTCAGAACAATGTATTGCTATTGAACTTGAAAGTCTTAAAATTAAAAATGACGAATCCTACATCGATTTCTGCCACCGTATTCAAAATGTGAGAAGTTCTTTGATTGCAAAAGTGAATTTAATTGAAGACTCGGGAGTTAGAGCAGCCAAGGCTATAATTTATAATAGCACTGCATTAAATGTATTTATGTACAATTTATCTGAAGATTTACTTCGATTTGTGCGTTTGAAAAGTTGCGTTACTTTAGAACAAGCTCTAAGTGTTGTGATGGAAGAGGTGAATTTCCAAACACAATATCAAATGAAAAATAAAAAAATAATTACTCAAAAACCATTTGAAAATAAACCAGCTTTTATTCCTCAACAAAATCAATTTAAATTTGGCATCCCACAAAGGCCAACATTTAATAATAATCCTCCAAATAAATTTATACAACCTCAAGGTTATAAGCCTTTTCTAAATAGGCCAAATAATCATTTTATGCCACAAAATAATTTTAAATTTGGTAATGCGAATAAACCGCAAGTAAATAATTACAAAGCTTCAGGGTTTTTCAAACGACAACCCTATCATAAATTTAATTTTGGTATTCCTCAAAATAAAACAACTGATTTCAATGATAAAGATGTAAGAATGAGAACGGCACCACAAAAGCCAAACCATCTTCACGTAATAAACGAAGATAATCAAAATAAAAATAAAATGACTATTCCAAATAAGGAAAATTTTTATATGAGGGCCTCAAAAGAGCATCCTCCGATATAGAAACTATAAATTTAAATTGTAACTCTTATTTAAAATTACCAAGTATAAATTTTAAAAATCTGAACTCCAAATTTTTAATTGACACAGGGAGTAATCGTTCTTTTATTAATCCAGAATTAGCAGAAAAATATTTTAAAGATTTCAAATATCAAGAAACATTTCAAGTCGTAAGTACACATGGTACAAGTACTCATCATGAAGTAATTTTTATACCATTACCTGATGAATTTAAAAATGATAATTGGTACAAATTTTATATTTATAAAGTCGATGGAAGATACGACGGTTCCTATTAGGAACAGAATTATTATCTTTGTTAGGAGCTAGTATTGATATGAAAAATCAACTTCTTCTAACACCTGAAACTGCAATTCCTATTAATTATAATCCACCATATGAGATAAAACTTATTCCTAGATGTGAAATGAAAGTTAAAGTTCCAGTAAATCTTATATCAGACTCAGGAATTTTAAACTTTCATGAATTTTATCCTGGCGTTAGAATGCCATCAGCTATAGTAAATTGTAAAAATTCATTTGCTGAAACTATAATACAAAATACTACAAATACTCTACATACAATTATTTTTAATGAACCTCTTAATGTTGAAAAATTTAATTTTGATGAAATACAAGTAAATAATATAGTTGAAAAAATGGAAACAGATTGTGAATTAGACGAAATATTGTCAGAAAATCTAACAAAACTGAGATTAAATCATATGAATGAAGAAGAAAGAAATGCAATTTTTAATTTATGCAATCAATATAAAGATATATTCTATTGTGAAAAATTACCCCTTTCATTTACAAATGATGTTAAACATAAAATAAGAACTACTAATGAGGATCCAATATATATTCGACCTTATAGGCAACCTCAAACAATTAATGATGAAATAAACAACCAAGTTGAAAAGTTATTAAAAGATAACATAATTCAAGAATCATATTCACCATGGAATTTTCCAGTTCATATAGTTCCAAAAAAAGATGACGCATCTGGTAAAAAGAAATATAGAATGGTAATTGATTATAGACGATTAAATGATATAACTACGGATGATAAATATCCTCTACCAAATATAACAGATTTATTTGTTAAATTGGGAAAATCCACTTATTTTTCAACTTTAGATTTAGCAAGTGGATATCATCAAATCGAAATGGATAAAAATGATAGACAGAAAACAGCTTTTAGTACTCAGTCTGGACATTATGAATTTTTAAGAATGCCTTTTGGTTTAAAAACAGCCCCAGCTACATTCCAAAGAACAATGGATAATGTACTGCGTGGACTACAAGGTATTCATTGTCTTGTTTATTTAGACGACATAATTATATACTCATCCAGTTTACAAGAACATATAAATAAACTTAAAAAAATTTTTGAACAGTTGAGAAAAACAAATTTAAAAGTTCAACTTGATAAATCAGAATTTTTGCGAAAAGAAGTCTTATATCTTGGACATTCAATTACAAAAAATGGTTTGAAACCTAATAATGATAAAATAAAAGCAGTATTAAATTTTCCTTTGCCTAAAACGCAAACAGAAATTAAAAGCTTTTTAGGATTGGTTGGATATTACAGAAAATTTATAAAAGACTTTGCGAAGTTAACAAAGCCTCTTACTAAATGTTTAAAGAAAAATCAAAAAGTAATAATAAATGAAGAATATGTATCGTCATTTGAAAAATGTAAAGAATTATTAACCAATGCACCACTTTTACAATTTCCTGATTTTGAAAAACCTTTTATTTTAACTACGGATGCATCAAATTATGCAATCGGTGCAGTACTTTCTCAAGGAACTGTTGGTAGTGATAAACCTATTGCATATGCAAGTAGAACACTCAATAGTGCAGAAATAC
This sequence comes from Alsophila aescularia, assembly GCA_946251855.1. Classification (NCBI taxonomy): domain Eukaryota; kingdom Metazoa; phylum Arthropoda; class Insecta; order Lepidoptera; family Geometridae; genus Alsophila; species Alsophila aescularia. The sequence goes on from OX276384.1 coordinate 15,286,242, forward strand.
GCTATAGTACTATAGAAAAAGAACTCCTTGCCATTGTATGGGCAACAAAACATTTTAGACCTTATTTATATGGTAAAAAGTTTTATATTTATACAGACCATAGACCACTAGCATGGTTGAATTCAATAAATGAACCAAATAGTAAATTGACACGATGGAAATTACGATTAGCTGAATTTGATTTTGAAATAACATATAAAAGTGGGAAACAAAATAAAAATGCGGACGCTTTATCGAGATTAAAAGTAAATGCACTAGGAGATGATGATAATCTCTCAATGAAAGTTAATATTGATAAAAAAGAAAACAAATTAACAAATAAAATTTCCAAAAAAGGAAAACAAATAAGATCAACTTCTCCAATTACAATATCTTCTGATTCAGAAAAAACTTTAAGTATTTCTAGAAGGTCACCTTATTCAATACCTTCATTTGATAGTAGTACAATTACGGCATCTGATATTCCTGAAAATTCTAGTACTGAAACAGCACATTCTCATGAAAATATGGATATGGAAAGCATACCTATTTTACATGAAGCAATTGATACAAAACCAAATCAAATATTAATTTACTCGTGGAATTTAAATAAAATGTCTGTAAAAGATATTTCAAGAAATAAACAAAAAGTTTTAGAAGTACATATGCCAGTAAATAATACAAATTTAGTAAAAGAATTTTTAAAAGGTTACATAAGACCTAAAATTAAATATTTTATATATTTTGAAGAAGAAGCACACAGAAAAGATTTTGCATCAGTTGTCACTACTTTATTTAAAAAGGATTCAGTAAAATTATTTGAATGCACATTAAGAGTAGTATATGTTGAAGATGAAAACGAACAAAAAAATACAACCGGCTGCGCCAGACAAATTGGACGGAGCCGAGATTTTTATAAAATAAACAACAAATTAAATTTGAAGTTAATTTTATTGGTCTTACTTTTGACCGTACAATTCAAGCGAAGATAAAATAATGACAATTTGTACTTAGTAACTTCCTTATATAACTTTTATAAATGCGTAGGCGATTTCTAGTACATTCTTCATTTTAATAAACAACTAAGTAGTTACATTTCTCATACTTTAGCGAGAAAAACATCTAAGTACATAAATGCTTATTCAGCTATGCGCAATTAAATCAAAACAACATGTAGAGTACCTCTACTGCGCATTATTCATAGAAAAACAACATAAGTACAAAAAGTGCTTAATTGGTACTTTCACAATCTAAGGAAGTACCTACTTGTATGATTAAATATGTCGCAATTGGACTTCGGTAAACAAAGGTGGGTTAGTGGTACATATAACTAGGTACCTACTTGCTTACAAACAATGTAATATTTACAATCAGTCTATCTATCTTCTATTTATCTATAGTCTATACTTATAGTAAAGCAGTATGTACGAAAAATTCTATACAAAAAAGATAAGAATAATATAACATTTTAAAAAATCGTGTCTGTCGTGCCGAGCAATCGATAAAAATCTTTTTGACGTCTGAAGAACTTCACTTGTATGTATGTCTATGTATTATCGATAACGAACAGAATCGATTCAATACAATATTGTGAATTAAAAATGTATTGAATGGTTTCAAACCGAATCCACAGAATAAATAATACCTTATCGATCGACAACGGAGTTATCGAAAGGTTCTGAATCGGGGCCTGGAATCTTGCAATTCAAATTTCGAGCACTTCCTGATTAGCTATTCGACTGAAACTTTCAGGGTAGCTCCCAAACCGATGACAAAGCTATAAAAAAACCTATCATTAATTGATATTGCAATAAAAAAAAACTTAAAAATATAAAAAGTAAAAATACAATAAAAAAAAATAAACAAAAAAAATAAGAAAAAGAAACATAAAAAGTGAGATTCATTAAAAAAATATACTCGTAAAAGCTTTTTTTTAAATTAAATTTATTTTTATATTCATTTAAATTTGTCTTTGCCTTTTGGCTTTGCTTGCAATGCAAGTCATCTGCTGGAACTAACAGGGTTCGCCGCTGTCAATGAAGTCAATGAAGACATCAACATCATCGCGACTAATCCGATGACAGTTGAACATTAAAGGTAGGTTACTTTGAGTAGGTACTTATCATGTAGGTCAGTGATATCGTGTCTGTGTGATTTATTTGTAATCTTATCTGTACTTATTTGAAACGCTCAAGGAAAATACAAATACAAGTATTGTTATCACTAATCAGAATAACATCAATAGATATAAGTTTGCGGTTTTGATTGAGCTACTACGTACATATAGTAGCTCAATGTTTTCGATACGATAATTAATCCTAATCTATACTAATATTATAAAGTTGTAAAGTTTGTGAGGTTGTAGCGGGTAATCTCTGGATCTACTGAACCGATTTTGAAAATTCTTTTACCAATAGAAAGCCACGTTATTTGTGAGTGTCATAGGCTATAGTACTTTTAACCTAGAGAAATTACGACGTGTGCGAAGCCGCGGGCATCAGCTAGTTAATAAAAACCTGGAAATTGACTAGGTAGTTATAGGCCAGTAAGTAGATAAATCTGCCATGCAAAGGTTGGTGTTGTAATTATTTTCACATAATTATTTTGTTTAGGTCTTGAATCTGATGAAAAACACAAGTTTTCGACCTTGGAGGGTGTGAGCGTTAGCCGTCATCTTGAATTGAAGGGGCAAAAATTAGATTTTTTCTAAATAGTTCTTTAACAGTTAGCTTTGTTAGTCTATAAAAAGTATAAAGAAGACAATATTTGCAACATTTTTTGTATTCACAGTTGTTTTGTAAGTCTCATAGGTACAAAGTTACAAAAATCGAAAAAAATACATATAAATTGCTCAATGCCGGAACAACGTATATTCTTAACCGCTGAATGTAGAGACTTTATATTTGGAGAGTGTGTTTATATAGAGATAACAACGTACACGAAAAGATGAATTAAAAAAAAAACTAAATTCAAGGGGTTTAAAAAGGGGGTCAAAGTTTTTACAAAATACCTCTGTTTTGAAAACACTGTTGTCGATTTTTTAATGAAAACTCTCGCAATAAAAGAAACTTACAGGTGTATCAGGAATTTTCTAAATTTTCGAAAATAAAACTTCCTGATACTCGTGTAAGTTTCTTTTATTTCGAGAACTTTCATTAACGAATTAAAACTAAAAATAGGAAAATAGTGAATTCTGATGAAAAACTGAGACTTTTATTTTCAAAAATTATCAAAATTACTGAAACACGGGTAAGCTAATTTTATTTTGGGAGCTTACATTCCAAATTTCGACTGTCTAATGTCAACAGTGTCTTCAAAACAGAGGTATTTTGTAAAAACTTTGACCCCCCTTTTTAAACCCCTTGAATTGAGCTTTTTTTGGTTCAACTTTTCGTGTACCTCTACATAAACACATTCTCCAAATGTAAAGTCTCTACATTCAGCGGTTAAAAATGTACTCGTATGTTGTTCCGGCATTGGACCATTAGTAAAGATGTTTATTAGCTTCTTGTAACTTTTTACCTATGAGACTTACAGAACAATTGTGAATGCAAAATTTTTTGCAAATATTGTCTTCTTTATACTTTCATAGACGCTTTTGCCATAAAGCTAACTATTAAAGAACTATTTAGAAAATTACTAATTTAGGCCCCTTTAATTCAAGATGGCGAGGCGGTTAACGCTCTCACCCCTCGAGGTCGAAAATTTGTATTTTTCGTAAAAACCTCATAACTAAGCAATACAAATCAACAATCTTCTACTCCACCATTTGTAGGGCAAAGTATCATATTTTCCCCCAATGACTGGCCTATTACTTACCTACAGGGCCGGATTTAAAGGTCTGGATGTCTGGACAAAAGAGTGGAGGCTCCCCCAAAAAATATTTACCGAATAACAGAAACAATTTTTTTCACTCGAGTTTTTCCATAAATAATTTATTGTGAAACCGAGTAGATTCTTTTAGCATTTAACAAACACATATAAATATAATCGAAAACGAGAACTATCTGAAATAAAATTTTAGAGTTAATGAACAGAACCTTCCGAGCTTTTTTCGCCGAAAAATCGTTGATGATTTTGCTGAAATCCTGTTCCTGAAGTAAATCACTTTTAATGCTTAGGAGCGACAGCTTTGACAGATGGTTATGTCCCATCGTGGCTCGCAGCCTATTTTTTATAGTTTTTTTTTTTAAAATAAGCGCTCTCCAGTGCAATTCGACACCACCAAAACCAAATACATTCTTAATGCAATTTAGAGGTTTGGGAATGTAGCTCTGAAATTTTGGTCTTCGAGAATTTGGTAGTAAAATAGCTCCGGAGATTGGTCTTTCCCATATTCCTTTTTGTACACATTGATCAAAGATACAAATTGAACCAACTCATTACCAAGAGTAGGTTCTATTTCACCAATGCCTCCGTTGGAGCGAGCAAATTTTCAGCATCCATCTTCTCAATATGATTAAGAAATCCAAATCTCGAATGTACAGGCCCCACTGAGCCATTAAGCTATTGGGAAACTCCTGAGTTTCCCAATAGCTTAATGGCTCAGAGTGAAAACCGCATCGCAATCGGTCCAGTACATAATCCCAAAGGAACACTTTATTTTTCAGGATAAAAAGTATCCTCCATTTTTACCCATTATATAAACTATGACTGTGCCAAGTTTCAACAAAATCCGTCAAGTAGTTTCAGCGTGATACGTGTTCTTTTAAATAACTTTCAACGCCTATCCTGCAGGAACCCTTTACTTTTCCGGGATGAAAAGTATCCTATGTCCTACCTCAAAGTATGAACTCAAATCATACCAAATTTCATTTGAATTCATAGAGTATTTTCGGCGTGATGCACTTCCAAGGTGCAGACAGACAGACGGACAGACAGACAGAAAGACAAAAATTAAAAAAATACCGTTTTGGCTTTAGTATTGAATAAAGAACGGCCCCCAAAAAAAATTACAAGATATCTTTAATTTACAGAATTTGGGATATTATCCCGCAGGAACTCTTTATTTTTTTGGGATAAAAAGTATCCTCAATTTTAACTCGTCTTATAAACTATGACTGTGCCATCAAAATCCGTCTAGTAGTTTCAGAGTGGTAAGTGTTTTTTGAAATAACTTTCAACCCCAATCCTGCGGGAACCCTTTCATTTTTCAGGATGATAAGTAGCCTATGTCCTACCTCGTAGTATGAACTCAAATCAAACCAAGTTTAATTTGACGACCGGTTGGTCTAGTGGCTAGAGACCCTACTATGAAATCAAACGGTCGTGGGTTCGAATCCCGCAAGGTGCAATCATTTGTGACAAAAATGAAAAAAAAAAACAGTTTTGGCTTCAGTAACGAATATAGAGTAAGGTCCAAAAAAAATATTCAAAATATCTTCAATGTACAGAATTGGACCCGTTACAGTTTTATTATAAGTATAGATGCATATGAAACATGAAGGTGGGACTGTAGCTGTGTGGGTGTGTCTGCCTGTAGTTATCACGTCCAGTTTTTGTCTACGTGATATTGAAGCGTGCTGTATCTAACCCTTTTTAACTAGATCTATTATGCTTACACGATATTTTCACAGTTTCTTATTTGGAAACTAGGTAATGCAGGTATGAATAATTAAGACTGACACAGGATATTGAATTACATACGGAGCCCGCTTTTTATTTTTTTCATATGTCGTATTCGTATCCAATCTTTATGGCGGCTGTGAACCGCACTGCGAGTGCGACTTCGCTCTGGTACAGTAAGGTTCGCAATTATTAGAGTACATTTTTTTACTACCTACTTGTAGAACATAATAATATATACAAGAATTTATTTTAAAAATAGCCACAACGGGTGGTCTTATCGCTAAAAGTGATCTCTTCCAGACAACCTTTAGATGGACAGAAATCACGAATTAAAAAAGGGCGGTGGTGCAAAACAATACAATAAATCATGCAAAATAAAAATGACTATAAGTACATAGATATTTAATAAACTACATAAACCATACTTACTTACATGTCACATGCAAATAATGTAATGATTGAAAAAATATATTATTTGCATATATGTGGTAAGCACCTAAATACAAATAATATAATGATAAAAAAAAATTATACCTATAGTTATGTTTTTAGTAGCAAAATTAGCGTCGACGCTTAACGCTTAACATTATTTTTTATTAACCAATCATGAAATTATGTTAACATACGTCAACACAATAATATTGGTATCGGAATATATGCCGATATTGTGTTGGTGAATTGTATTGGTTGGTAACAAACAACTTTAATAAAATAACTAACTAGACTGTACTTGAACAGAATCGCATGCATGTGTGCAGCGTACGGATGTAGCGTGCACACAAGTATAACCGCGGATGACGCACGCGTTGAAGAATTTCGTCTTTAGGTATTGTGGTATGGTGTGGACGATGAAAAGACTTGACGTAGATTAAAAAATGCTGCCCATCCCAACTGAAGCCTCCTACTCGTATCGGTTTCCTTTTCATAGTTGTTCCTACTCAATTGCATAATCTGCTCGAGGTAAACATTTTTCTAAACAACTTCAAGGAGGACACCGTTAACGACGGTCAGTTGCGGGGTAATAAGGTCTGTCCTTGTTTTGTATAACCTAGGTTTTATCCATGTTCATCCCGAGACCGATATGTCGAGAGGCATCAGCAATGTCGGTCAGGATTCGTTCGAGATCCTGCAGCGATTCCGCCATAAGGACCAATCATCGGTAGGTGTGATTTGTACTCACCATTTATGTTTATGCTGTCCGTTCCTTTCCAGTCCAGCGTCTTAAATATATCTTCCAGGGTGTTAGTGAACAGTTTCGGTGATATAACATCCCCTGCGCAGCTGGATACGTTTTTATTGAACGAACATATTTGCGGCGTCATACAAGCATCTCATCACCTATCGCCATGTATCGCCAGTCCCCTTGGCATCGCTGCAGGGACTCGAGCACAGCTCAGGTTTCGACAGAGTCAAAGGCTTTCTAATAGTCGACAATAGCAAGACACTATACTATACTCTTCAGTCTTCTGTATAACCTGCCGCACTGTATGGATGTGGTATATAGTGCCGTAACCCGATCGAAACCCGGCCTGTTATGAAGGCTGAAACTCGTCAAGTCTTCTCGCTAGACGATTCGAGACTACCCTCAAAATCAGCTTATAAACGTGGCTCCGTAGCGAGATAGTCCTGTAGTTTTTAAGGAGAGTTTTATCTCCTTATTTGAAGAATAAAACTACCACGCCTTTGGAGTTCTCCCATCGTTCAGAATAGAGATGAACAACATTTGAAGCTCTCGAAGCACAGGTTTTACTGCTGTTCACCGTTATAAGTTCAAAAACTAAGCTCCGGTACTACGGTCGGGTAAAAAATAGCCTATGACACTCTTGCGTTTAAGACGAATCGATTGATACCTCGCATGTCATAATCGAAAGAAGTTTTTAGTTTGAACACATAACCCTTCCTTTGCATTGCCGTAGTCGGGTAAAAAATATAGCCTATGACACTCTATACCTGAAGACAAATCGATTGACACGCATGCTTGTCAAAATCGAACCTATAGGGGCGACGCTATGGTGCAACATCCACATACCCACATTACTTGTACTATAATTTATTCTGTGCATAGACATATACATAGATACATACTCGTACCTACATACCGCGGGGGAATAAAGGTTCTGGAATGGCGCACGAACAAGCAAGCGAAATGTAGGGAGACACGATGGACGGACGACATTGTAGCCATCGCAGGAGGCCTATGTTCAGCAGTGGACTGCTAAAGGCTGAAATGATGACGATGATACCTACATAGACTTTGTATGTAGGTATCATCGATTTTGTAATATTTAAGTTTTTTTTTTATTTATTTATAAATAAAATGTTTTTAGAAGCTTTTAATGATTTGTCTTGCATGTTTGTGTGTTTTATTTGTACATTATAGTTCATTCCAATCTTGCCAACCATTTTCTACCCAGTTCCTGTTACTCGATCGAGTTGGTGGGTAAATGGTGAGTACATCTCACACCTACGATTCGTCGATGATTTGTCCTTATGGCGGAATCGCTGCAGGATCTCGAACGAATGCTGACCGACGTTGTTGACGCCTCTCGACGTATCGGTTTCGGGATGAACATGGATAAAACCTAGGTTATACAAAACAAGGACAGACCTTATTACCCCGCAACTGACCGTCGTTAACGGTGTCCTCCTTGAAGTTGTTTAGAAAAATGTTTACCTCGAGCAGATTATGCAATTGGGTAGGAACAACTATGAAAAGGAAACCGATAGGAGGCTTCAGTTGGGATGGGCAGCATTTGGTAATCTACGTCAAGTCTTTTCACGTCCATACCACAATGCCTAAAGAAGAAAGTCTTCAACGCGTGCGTTCTACCAGTTATGACCTACGGAACCGAAACGTGGACACTCACGGTGGGGCTGGTCCACAAATTTAAAGTCACTATGCACTCGGCGAGCTATGGAGAAATGCTTGGAGTATCTCTGAAGGACAAAATCTGGAATGACGTAATCCGCCAGAGAACCAAGGTAACTGACACAGCACAGAGAATAAGCAAGCTGAAGTGGCAATGAGCTGGTCACATCTCTTGCAGAACGAACGTTGGGGAAAACTAGTTTTAGACTGGAGACCACGCTTAGTAAACGTAGTATGGGACGCCCGCCGGCCAGGTGGAGAGACGACAGCTGGCAGCGACTGGATGAGAAGAGTCGAAGATCGGATTCAGTGGCGTTCATTGGGAGATGCCTACGTCCAGCAGTGGACGCCTATAGGCTGATGGTGATGATGATGATGAAGCTATAAAGTTGAAAATCGACATACAGGATGTATGAAAAATCGTTAAGTAGGTACATACGACCTATGCAAAAAATAAAAAGCAGGTTCCGTGTTGAAATTCATATCCTACGTCAGTCTTAATGAATCATACCTGCATTACCTAGTTTCAAAAAAATAAATTGTGAAAAAATATCGTGTAAGCATCATAGATCTAGTTAAAAAGGGCACGCTCAATATCACGTAGACAAAAAAACGCTGACATCCTCGAAAGATTATATTTTCTGCGAATGGTCAAAATTACTATAGAGAAAAGGTACGTTTGCTTGAATGGTTAATACTGCGAAGGCTTATTGCTGCCATAGTAGCTCCTACAAGTTTGTCTACAGTCTACTATTATACCTACTAGCTGTGACCGCGATTTTGCCCGCGTGGTCATTTTATTTAAAAGTAGCCCGTACGTGGTATTCCAGGACCAAAAGTTCCTTTATAGTACAATCTATACTTAACGCAATAGGAACGAAATAGTCTGTAAAAGAAGATAATTAAAAAACAAATGGTTTAGGGTAGTTAAAATAAACAACTTAGTATAACCATTACATGGAAAAATTCCTTAATCCCGTGATACCGGGGGGCTTATCAATATTCTGATAACGTCATTAAATCACAGTAATTGCACTCCAAAATCCGATCGCTGGTGATAACTAATAACGTACAAGTGCTGGTATTTACTTGTACGTTCAGTTCTATAGGGAGGCCGATGTTCAGCCGTGGGCCTTTCCAGCTGAAGAAGGTGTGGTAGGTGTGGCTGTCGTGTAGTGAAAGGTTTTGTGCAAGTATTGCGTATCATATAAAATGACTTACAGTTTCTAAGAAATTCTTGCGTAGTTCTAATCATGTTTGTACTATACCGATGTTTGCACAAATTGTTTGGAGAACTCACGAATATTTGCATGTAGTTATCATCCAAGGCTTCGCTCGCTTTTAAGAACTTTCTGGGAAACGAAGAGTCTAAGACTTAATAAGTACCTATAGCTAATTTAAAAATATTTAGGTGCCTAAATTAAAAAAAGAAACCTTTTAGGTGCCACATAAAAACTTCTTATTTTTTTTAATGCATTGTTCTCGAGTTGTGAGGTACTTTGAAAGTTTCAGCCGGATAGCTAGCTGGGAACTGCTCGAAATTTGAGTTGCAAGATTCCAGGACAGACAGAAGTACATAGATAGATAAATAGATAGATACATACATACAAGTGAAGTTAAATAAAAGCTTTTAACTTTTAAAAACAATTGGGACTCGGTAGCACAGAATATATAATAGTAGGTATATGTAGTAGTAGTAGTAGTAGTAGTAGTAGTAGTAGTAGTAGTAGGTATATAGTAGTATCGGTAGGATAAACAGAACTATAAACATGCAGTGTCAGACATTTGATTCCTAACAATCTGTCTTTGTGTTTTTATTAGGTAGGTACCTACTGCTGCTACTGCCTATTTATTATTGTGAGGGTACTGCCTCATGCCTCATCTAATCTGAGGTACTACATGCGCGTGATGGTACCTACTGCCGTGTAAGGCTCTATTCACACCGAGTTGGCAGCGGCCGGCAGCAGAGCCGTAAGCATTTTCAGTTGCGCAGCATTTTCGACTTTATCTTCATAGCTAAAATGCATGGTAAGTATCGCTTGAGTAATTGAGCATGGTAAGTGTAAGCCACGTGAGGTGTGGGCCCGTGGGGGCCGCGACTCGCGAGCTGTCTCGTGACTAGTCAAAGCACGAAATACTGAACTAGCTAAAAAACACGCCTGCCCAGCCTAAAAACAACTTTTGCCAATAAATTATATACTGTTAGAATGTGCTTATCAAGGCCTTCAATTTGATATCCATATAGTAAAATTCGAAGAAAAAAATATTCATTTCGCATTTGAAAATGGAGCCATACTGCCGCCATTTTTTTTTTTCAATACAATATAGCCTATGTTACTCGGGGAGATGTAAGGATTCTAGCGATACCCCATACATCTAAATCTGTTGAGGCATTGAAAAGCTATGGTGGAATAAAGAAACTCACATACATACATGAGACCTAAAAACATTACACTCTTTTTTTGGGCAGTCGTGTAATAGGGGCGTCGCGTCGCGAGCCGCCTCGCTTCCCCTGCACAGCCTGCACTGCAGCACACTTCACCTGCTGTTTGTACTGTGCCATTTCTCAAGGGCCAGAGCAAAGCGCCCGAAGCGGGCGTCGCGCTTGTCCAGCTTTATCCTGCCGCATGCCCCGTCGTCCGCTGCCACCTCGGTGTGAATTGAGCCTAGGGTTGCCATCCGTCCGGGTTTCCCCGGATTTGTCCTAGTATGAAGGGGGGTTTCTCAAGAAGTGTCCGGGTGAAAACCGGACGCTCGTCATGTAGACAGTTTTATTCGTTTTCTATTCCAGTCATTAGTTATGTATACTATACCTATGACGTACTAGCTTTCGCCCGTGACTTCGTCCACGCGGCCTACAGTTTATCACGGAAAAAGCATCTTATGTTCTTCTAGGATATTAAAAACTAATGCAAAAGTATACCATCAACGCTCTTGATGTTTTTTGACAGACTTGTTATTATTTCGTTTCCATTTCAACCTTTCCTTAAAGCGAGTAATCAACATTTCCCGTAGAAGCTTATCACTTTCCGGGATAAAAAGTATCCTATGTTTTATTACAGGGTATAAGCTGTCTCCATTCCCTATTTTATCGAAATCCGTCCAGCTTTTATCGAGTGAAAGCTCCCCAACAAACAAACAAAGAAACAAACAGACATCGTTTCAATTTTATATATTTCTGTATATGACTTGAGTCAAACAAACTGCCTCTCATCTGACACAATTTTTATTATGCATAGCATTTTTCGGGGACAACAGCAACACAAACTTCGGTGGAATAAGAAGAGCAGGGACAAAAAATTACTTCCACGCAAGCTAAAAGGAAATTATGTCCATAATCACGTGACGCGCAATCGCTTTTAATTCTTATTTCAACCGACGCGTGATTCATTCAAAATATTGCAGTAACTGTGAACCTACCAAAATGATTTTATTTAATAACTAGCTGTACCCGCGGCTTAGCACGCGTGGTCTTTTCTTTAGGTTCAAAGTACCATAATGTGCTATTCAAGGAACAATATACAAACAAATGTTGGTATATTGGCCCTGAAATGATCAAAATTTCTTGAGATAATAATTACACCAGATTTAAATCAAAACCTAAGCTATCTAACATTGAAAACCGCATTGCAATCGGTCCAGAAGTTTTTACGTGATGCGTGAACAAACAAACATACAGAAAAACAGAAAGAAAGACACGAAAACAAAAAAAAGTTGTTAATACCCTTTTTAAGCACCCAAGAGCATTTTTTTTTCTTTGATTTCATTTAGCAGTTTGGGTGCGATGCGCGGTCAAGATACGGACAAACAGACATACAATATTAAAAAGTAAAACAGTTCGGCTTCAATATCAAATATAGAGAACCATCCAAAAAATATTTTTTTTACTTAAATATTAACATAACTTTGGACCCATATCCCGCAGAAACCCTTTACTTTTTCGGGAAAAAACGTGTCCTCAATTTTAACCCATCATATAACTTAAGACAGTGCCAAGTTGCATCAAAACCCGTCCATTAGTTTCAGCGTGGTACGTACTCTTTTAAATAAGTTTCAACCCCTATCCTCCGAGAACCCATAAATTTTTAGACATGTAAAGTATCCTATATCCTACCTCGTAGTATGAACTCAAATCATACCAAGTTTCATTTGAATTCATCCAGTAATTCCGGTGGCGTGATGCGCGACTAAGATACAGACTGACAGACATACAGACAAAATAAAAAAAAACAGTTTAGGCTTCATTATCGAATATAGAGTAACTTATTATCAAAAACACAATATCTTTAATGTACAGAATTTGGACCCATTCATCCATCTTGTATATGCCAAGTTGCATTAACATCCGTCCAATAGTTTCAGCGTGCTACGTGTTCTATTAAATAATTTTCCACTCCTATCCTGCAGGAACACTTAATTTTTTCGGGATGAAAGTATCCAATGTCCTACCTCGAAGTATGAACTCAAATCATACCAAATTTCATTCGAATTCATTGATTATTTTCGGCTTGGTGCGCTGCTAAGGTACAGACAGACAGACGGACAGACAGACAGACAGACAGACAGACAGACAAAATAACAAAAATACAGTGTTGGCTTTAGTATTGAATATGGTACGGCCTCCAAAAAAAATTAACATAATATCTTCAATTTACAGAATTTTGGACATTATCCCGCAGGAACACTTTATTTTTCGAGATAAAAAGGTATCCGCAATTTTTACACATTATATAAACTATGACTATGCCAAGTTTCAACAAAATCCGTCGAGTAGTTTCAGCGTTATACGTGTTCTTTTAAATAACTTTCAACGCCTATCCTGCAGGGACCCTTTAATTTTTCGGGATGAAAAATATCCAATGTCCTACCTCGAAGTATGAACTCAAATCATACCAAATTTCATTTGAATTCATTGAGTGTTTTTGATAAGAAGTTACTCTATATTCGATAATGAAGCCTTAAATGTTTTTTTTTATTTTGTCTGTATGTCTGTAGACGGACAACAAGTGCGAACAGACACCCACAACGGCATTAGAGTTTTAACCACAGGTTAAACGAAATTCGTTTAACCTGTGGTTAAAACTCTAATGTTCGGACATGTATTTTTAATATTTGAAATGAAATGCACATATATTCATACAATCATGTGTATTTAAATTAAATTACTATACTAACATAAAAGTAAGAACTAGTGAAATTTTTGCGGCTGCATTTGACTTGCAAGTTTTTTAACGTTTGCTTTCATTTTAGTCGTAGACACGCGCAGTATCGCGTCTAAAACAATTCTTATTTTTGCTGTAGTTGAGAATTGAAAAAGTCTGCTCACACAAATATGTACTACCAAACAGTGATTATCTGCTAAGCAAACTTTTTCAATTCTTTGAAGTTTTCAGAACTTAAACCTCCGTGGAACTGTCAATTCAGTGCTTTCCTTAAATGCCGTTTTAAGTGTGCTATTACTTTGCAAATCTACTATGTTATTTGCAAAATGCTTGGTACATCATTAATATCAATTGCAAAAGGGTTTTGGAATATTTCCATGTTAAGGGAGATCTTTTTAAAGTCGGTGAATCGATTTACAAACTCAGTTTGTAGTTGTGTTAACACGTTTCTCATTGTAATATTTTGCCACTTAAAATTATCTCCAGCTTCTTCCACGGCTTTCTCGCTATTAAGAAAATGGTCAAGCTTTTTTTCATCAATATGCTTGATAAACAGTGTCAGTTTCATCTCAAATGACTTTATATCTGAATACATATCGCAAATCAATTTATTTTTTCCCTGTAAGCGTTTGTTGAGCTGATTCAGGTCCATAGTCAAATCAGTCAAAAAACCAAGATCGATAATCCACTGTTTGTTAGTAAGCTGTTCCACTGGCTTTCCTTTCATCTCCATGAAGTTGCCAATTTCTTTCCTCAAATCAAAAAACCGTTCCAAAACGGCACCTCGACTGAGCCACCTCACTTCACAGTAGTAAGCCACGTCACCATGATCAGCTTCCAGATCTTCCAAAAACTTTTGGAACTGACGGTGTGTGAGCCCATTTCTTCTTATAAAATTAACAGTGGATGTTACAGTATCCATTATTTCTTTCCAGGATATAACCCTTGGAGCACAATGCCTCTTGATGGAAAATACAGTGAAAAATCAATGGCACAGTAGATCCAGAATCTTTCACTATGCTGATGATTCTCCCATCAACACCTTTGTTTTGACCGCTCATGTTCTTGCCTCCATCGGTAGTGACACTCGTTAACTTTTCCCAGCTTAATTGCAATGAATCCAGAGTTTGTTCCAAATGGTGAAATAAATCTTCTCCCGTAGTTGTACCTTTCAAACTGCACATTTACACAAGCTCTTCGTAAACAGTAAAGTTTTCGTCAATGCCGCGTACAAATATGAGTAGCTGTGCTATATCTGACACTTCCGTATCCATCGCTAAAGAGAAGCAGTCAAAAGACTGCGCCTTATCCCTGACTTGTTCACAAAAATTAGCACCCAAGTCTTCGGTACGTTGGGTGCAAGTTCTGGCAGAGAGACTAAGACTTACAAACATTTTTGGGCATATTTCTTCTGCGATAGCTAAGACACACTCTTTTACTAATTCACTATCGGTAAACGGACGTCCACTTTTTGCTAGAATCTCTGCTACTCTGTAACTGGCACGAACATTCGATTCGCTGTTGTCTGCCACAACCTTAAATATGTTTTGTTGATTTTTTAATGACGATTTCAAAGTGTTTGTTTTTCTCATTGTCGTAATGTCGCTTCAGGTTATATTCCTTTACTACAGAAATACTCTTTTGACAAATCAAGCATAACGGCTTTCCTTTAAACTCGATAAAAAAGTATAATTCTGTCCATAATTCGTTAAAAACTCTTTTTTCTTCTTCTATCTTCCTTTTTCTTGAAGCCATATTTCTATAATTATTCTGTAACAATAATGAAGAAATTTAAATTCGGTGTAAAATTAAAAATAAATATGTCCGATTTGCACCTACGAATTCAACTCCCCATTCAAAAAATAATGAAAACATGACATAACTATCTTCATGTCATGTCTAGTACTATCCCCGTCCTTATAATATTTACCCTTCAATCTGAAGGTTCATATAAACAAGCAGTAAACAAAATATAACAAATTGCTCGCGAGTGCATACAACGTACTTACCTCATACGTCGTGAGGAGCTATCAGCGAAGGGAAGAAAGGTGAAACGAAACGCGTAGCTGGCATCCAGATGAGATGTGATTTTCCGTCGAATTTCCACAACGGAATGAGGTGAGAGCTGCGTGCGGCTGTGATTTTAACTAAAGCCGGTCGCTTTGAATTTTTTCGCTGCCGCACACCTGCGTCTAATCAAAGAGTGCCGCCGCCTATTGTCTCCAAGGAGCCGCCGCCAACGGCCACGTGTGGCGGATAAGCGCATAAGAAATTGCCAAAAATTGAATACAGCAAATATATATTTTCGGTAGAAACAATACATAAAATCACAGTCTTGATTAGAGTTGCAAAACTCCGGAATAATTCGGAATACTTCGGAATAATTCCATGAATACTCCCAATACTCCAGAATTATTCAAAAGTTTTTAAAAACAAAGAGTTTCTGTAGGTAGGTGCGTAATCCCAAACCTACAAGGTACCTATCTAATCTACTTAAACTAGTGGCTGCCCGCGACTTTGCTCGCTTTTTAACAGGATCAAAAGTAGCCTATAGCTCGATCCAGTTCGTACGTCCTATATTTATGTAGGTGTGTAGATATACCAAATTTCATCCAAATCGGTTGGCGCAATGGCGGCGATGAGCTCACCACTTGTCAAGTCTATATTCCATGGCCCACGATGGTGCCTACTATAACTTATTGAATAAAAGGCAGCGTAATTAGTAATTAGTAGGTCAAGTGTTAATAGTATCTTGCAGTGTACCTAGCTTGTACCTAAATGTGTGTACTTGAGGTTAATACAGTTACCTAGGTACTTACCTAGATCAGAATCTGCATTAAAACATAGCTAGAACAAGAGACTTGTCATACAAGCCGCCAAGGACACAAACGCGCGCGGTGTCTTTTAGCGGCACTTTTTGGCAATGCCGAAAGGCGGGCATCCTTTGAAAAAAAGCCGCCAAGGAACCACGCGCGCGCAGTGTGTTTTAGCGGCTCGCTTTTGCAAATGTCGCTCGTTAATAACTATGTACTATTCTGTATTTTGAAATTGTATTTTGGATTTTACTTTTAACAGTCGTATCCATTTGAAACTTTCTATGTGTATGTAATACTGATTCAAATACAATAATTTGTATTTGAATCAGTATTACATACGTCACATACGTCGTTACATACGTCGTTGATCTGATACGTACCTACCTCCCTGCTGCATACGGCTATAGGTACTAGGTAGGTAATAGGTACTTAGGTAAGTATCAAGGGAACTCTTTTACATGGATAGAGCTAGGTAGGTAGGTAGGTAGGTACCTAACTACCTATCTACCTAGCTCTATCCAAGTAAAAGAGTCCTATCTACCTACCTATGTCCATGTCAGCCAGACATCGTAGTATTCGCAATATTGCTCGAAACTTTCCAATTATTACGAAGTATTCCCAAGGAATATTTCCAAAGTTTTCCCGCGAGCAACTGTAGTTTTGAAAAACAGTTTCTTTATAAATGAAATAGGTACATTTTTTATCACCCCGTGTGGGAGAGAGCTTTCAAGTGAGAGTTCATGGCCCAGCAGCATGGCCGTATACATTCTAGTGAATTTATATGGCCTTTTGCTTTGGTATTTTTTTCTTACGGACCTCAGGCTTGTGGGCCGCACCAAGATAGTTCACGGGCCGCATGCGGCCCGCGGGCCGCCGGTTGCCGACCCCTGATTTAGAGTATCATTCGAGGTCAACCTGTAGTCCCGATTGTTTGTTTGTGTGACGTATGAGGTAGTTCTGACATCTGATGACAAACTCTGACATCAGAGGCCAGCACTACTCTTAACGACTGCTATTAATCAATAACAGCCGGGACCGACAGCTTGACGTGCCCTCCGAAGCACGGAGCGATGGAAAACCGCACATAACTTAGAAAAGTCATTGGTGCGGAGCCTAGGTTTTGAACCCGGTATCGTTGGATTCTAAAGTCCTGATTAAAAACACGCCGTATAAAGTTTATAAATTATTGTTATATATAATTCTTTTTTATATTTATTTATAACGTTGTAATAATTATTTTTTTCAATAATTCGGTATCTATTCATTTAATAACACTTACCTACTCGTGTAATTATAAAGTTATTAAGGGAAATACTTTAATTACATATTAAGTAGAAAATAATTAAGTACATCTTTATTGAAATCCGTAAAAGTTATTACCGCTTTCAATTATTAACAAATCTGTCAAAATTAATGATTGTAAAGTTTCAGTTGATCCAATATTACTCTTTCAAAGAATAACAGTCAGCAAACAATTCAAAAGTAATCTTGAAGAATACCTTAAATATGAACTGAGCCCGTATCCAACAGCACTATTTGATAATGATGACATGAGAAAAACAACAAAATCGTCATTAAATGACATTATGATACCCTTCGACTTTGATGTTAATGAAAATAATGTAACTTTCATTATTGATGGTGGATTTCTTCTGCATCGCGTTGTATGTAGTAGAGAAGACACTTTTTCTATTATTTTAGATAAATACGTGAATTATTTACAAAGGCATTATGGTTCAGATTTTTTTGTTGTATTTGATGGATATTCCAGACTATAATAAAACATAAAAGCAATTGAGCAGTGGAGAAGAACAGCTGCCCTTTCAATAACTAGCTTAAAAGCTAAAAAAACACGCCTGCCCTGCCAAAAAAGATCTTTTGGCAAAAAAAAATATATTGTTGGAATGGGCTTATCAAGTCTTCAATTTGATACCCGTATTGTAAGTTTGAAAATGGTGCAATACTGCCTCCTTATTGAATGTTTTAAAAAAAAAATATAATATAATAAAATATAGCCTATGTTACTCGAGGGGATGTCTATATGTATGTTACTAGTGAAGGATTCTAACGATACCCCATACATCTAAATCTGTTTAGGCATTTCAAAGTTATGGAATAAAGAAACTCACATACAAACATACATGAATGCTAAAAACATAACACGCCTTTTTTTTGGGCAGTCGTGGAAAAGCATACATATATTTGATGGTTTAACGTAGGTTTTTGAGTTGGACCCAGGTTTAGACTCAAATCAAGAAGAAATGGTATTAGCGTTAGAGGTTTATGTTAGGTTTTTGGTTTTTCTATGGTAACATCTTTAAACCTACCAATGGCCTAGTTTATGGTTGGTTTATTTTGACGTTGCAATTTGTTTGAGATTAAGATTGTTTGATAGAAGTATTTTGCTGCAATTTAAACTGGCTAGAATTGAAAATATATAGGTGATATTAAATAATATCACATCAGAGGCATCACGGCGCAAGCGTTGCCGCCCGTGTGACAATAAAATACATAGGTACATCGAATTTGAGGATCTCTACACGGAAAATCGTTTCACAAACCCTCAAGAACTATTGTGCATCTGATAAAAGACGATCTACTGAGAACAAACAAGTTCTTTCGATCTAAAGAGGAACAGCGACTTCACCACAAATCCTGGTTGCACATAACCTATGTAATTGAGCTCGTCAAGAAGTAGGTAAGTTTTCATTATGTTAATTTATCCTTAGTGGATTTATAGCTGTTTATTTAGCTATAGAGGTTTAGTGTTATTTGTTTTGAATGAGTGTCCCAAGATAACTAGATAGATTACCTAATACAGAGATAGATATTCACTAATCAAGTAAAAAATAACCAAAATAAAATTGTTCATGTACCTAATCCATATTTAGATGATATCTGCAATGACCACAACCCACTGACATGTATTTTACTATGTACTAGTTTAATACATGTTAGTGCTACAACCTCATGCATTTTTTTATTAAATCATTGTGTCCGGTTTACTAACATTATGCTTTTTTATCTTTCAGGCTATTCTGTTTGATGTTTGATGCTGAAGCTTTCAACGGTGTGGTGTAGGTACTGTTGGGTAACAGCAGGTATCCCTGCATCCATTAAGTATTAGTTTACACCTATCCTCAACCTGCAAACTCCACAAGAGGAGTGATATAATTCTGCACACATTTTCACCTGGATTACCATAGAGAGATGTTTCTTGGGAGTGTAGAAACAGTAAAAAACTTTAGTTGTACCTAGTGATAATACTAAGTACATGATATTGTCATCAACATGAAAGATACATTCAACTAGAGCAGCGGCTCTAATAAACTTTTATGGTGATGGAATACTTTTAGAATATTAAATATTTGACGGAGCCTTAAAATAATCAAAAACTGGTTTTATGTGTATTAATTGATAATTATATTACTTAAACTTAGCATTTGCATTTGTTTTTTTATTTTTTCAAACTGTTTTGGAAGATTTTATTTTACTCTGTATCCATAAAGTACCCCTTTATTATTTAAATTTTTCATTGTGACCAGTATTTTCGAGGCAATTTGCGGAGCCCTAGGGCTTCGTAGAGCACACTTGTGGCTGAACTAGAGTATTATACTTATCCAGCCCCGCAATTCACAACCCTTTGATAACTCGGTTGTCAATCGATATGGTATTATTTATTCTGTGGATTCGGTTTAAATTGTTCAATTCAATACATTTTTCATTCACAATATCGAATCGAATCGATTCGGTTGGCTATCGAAAGGTTCTAAATCGGAGGGCAGAAGAGAGGTGTAGGTACTATCATACACCCTAAACTGTTTGAGGAAATTTCAGAAGGAGACCGTTCCTACAAAATATGTTTTAAATTATATAACCAGTTTTGCCTGTACTGTTTGATTTAGCCAACAACTTCTAAGCGAACCACAGTAATTCTCAACATTATGATGATACTTGAAATTAAATTAAAACTAAATTTATTTTCATGTTTTATTAATTACTAGCTGCGTTATATTTACTTTTTCGTACTAATGAGTAGATTGGAACGTTTTGAATGAACAGTTTTGTTTAATGAATGAAGGTTACATCTTATCTGTGGTTGGTCTGGAGTATGCTTGGGATCGTCTTGGGATCGTCTCGGGACCATCCAATCTTTCTGTAGCCCCGCGACCATAATACCAACGTTTTCAAGTCCGGTCTAAACCTGGTCTAAACCAAAACTTTCCTTAGTCCCGAACTTCGTGAACCTAGGTTTAAACCTTCAACCATAATAAGGCTGCGTAAGTTTGTTTCGGCGAAACCATAGTTGTACCTATTACCCAAGTAAAATTTATGTCAAATCGAAATAATAATAAAAAGCTAATTAAATTGAAAAAAATTACAAGCTGTTATCACAACAAAACAAGCCAGAGATTATGCGGATGTTCTTATTATTGAAACAGCTATTGATGAATCTAAACGTCAAAAAACTGCTGTTAGAATCTGCAGATATCTATCTCATCAAAAATAAATTTTCTTTAAAAAAGTTGGCAAAGGAAATGTAAAAACTGAAATATACTCTCCAAAAAGTTTTGATAAATATCCTTGTTCTCAAAAACACATATTGTTTCTTCACGCAATAAGTGGCTGTGACACGACTTCTGCGCTCTTTAGAAAAGAAAAAAAAAACTTTTGTAAAAACACTCGAAAACTTCCGATTTGGATCGAATTGCTGCAGCATTTGAAGAAGAAAACTGCCCGGTTGAATCATTATTTGAGAATGGAGTGCGAGGTTGGCAATCTATAATGCTCCAAAATCTGAGGACTGTATCGAACATCTTCGCTATGCACAGTTCATCAAGTTAACAAAACTGAATATATCTGTGCAGTTATCAAATCTTCCACCAGCTTACCAACATTTCAACCGTGTTTATTATCAAATTCAGACTTGGTTAGGGCATGATTTAGAACCCCAGAATTGGGGTTGGATAATCCGTGATGAATTCCTGGAACCTGTTATGACAATTAATCCACTAGCTCCGGAATTGCTTAACACAATATTATGCAACTGCCAGAATGGTTGTGGTTCACGATGTGGATGCAGGAAAGCAGGGTTGCAGTGCTCTTTAGTTTGCGGCCAGTGTAATGGGCAAGCTTGTCTCAATGCTTCACCATATCAGAGTGATATCAATGAAGACGGTATTTTTGACCCCGAAATCCTCCCGAGAACACAAAAGAAGAAGAAGAAAATTGAAATTAGAACTTGTAGTTCTCACAATAATTCAATTTTTTAAATTTCAATATTCATAAATGTATGAAATGGTATTTTTCAATAATAACATTAATTAAAAATTTAATTCTTTTCTTTTAATTTCGTTAGGAAGTAATTAGTATAAATAAGATTAGTTTTTTTTTATACTTAACAAATATAATTTTACATTTAAAATAAAAAAGGCATAAAACTAAACCAACATAAACAATTAAACCTACACCTAAACCAAACAACTAAACTAATAACAAATCTAAAAATAATTGGTGTTCATGTGGCATGGTGCCAAGAACGCTAGCTGCATTCCCGCGTTGAATAGCAATAGCTATTCTCTGTGCGAGAAATAAGCTACCTCTAATAAGAGGGCTACCTCTTGTCATCAGCGACGTCGATAAGGCGGGGAGAAATTTGCTTAAAAATTGTTTCGTACTGGGACCCCATGGACCAAAGGTTTCAAAAGATTAGTATTAATAAATAATTAAAATATTTCACTTAATAACTTTATAATTACACGAGTAGATAAGAGTTATTAAATTAATAGATACTGAATTATTGATAAAAAATATTAATTATAACGTAATAGTTATTAAAAAAATGCAAATTATTTAGAATTATATATTTATCAATAATTTATAAACTTTATACGGCGTGTTTTTAATTGGGACTACAGGTTAACCTCGTATGATACTCTAAAGCTAAACAGTTAAACACTGCACGTGCTCTGCCCTCTGCCTCGAAAATGGTTCAAGATATTAAAAAAATGTTTAAACAAAAGTTGTAGATAATTTAATAGTAGTATGAACTCAAATTTTCGTAGTATGAAAAAAATATCGTACAGTAGTTTCGTCGTGATGCGCGGCCAAGGTACAGATAGACAGACAAAAATGAAAAAAAAAAAACAATTTTGGCTTCAGTATCGAATACAGAGTATCCTCCAAAAATATATATCTAAATATCTGCAATGTACAGAATTGGACCTGTTACAGTTTTATTATAAGTAATAGATATTAAAGATTATTCCAATAAGACGAGCACAGTCTCTGACAACTTTCAAGCTGTTGGTTAAAAACTTGTACTTATCTGAAGACGTGCCTTGTTGATTAGTACTTATTGTGTGTGTAGCTGGTATTATAGTTATATGTTTATTATTATTGAACTTGTATATATGTATGTTTATTTATGTGTAAATAGTATATTTCTAGGTATAATTTCTTGTTTATTAATGTTTTGTATTTTATTTTATTTTATTACGCACCACCGACCGATTACTTTGATATCTAAGTAATCCTTTCCATCCAAAGGTTGCCTGGAAGAGATTGCTATATAGCAATAAGGCCGCCCATTGTACCTACTTTTAATTTCATGAGTTTATCCTATATATTACCTTCTTCTTGGTGTGCAATAAAGTGTTGTTGTATTGTATTGTATTGTATATTAAACAATGTTTACATTATTTCGAATACTTTTCGTTAATATAGCGTGGATGGATAATATAACGTATGCAGTTAGGTATAGGTACTGACTGTAGTGCCTACGTCACCTACGTAACTTAACTTACATAACACATGAATAATTTGAAATACTTATAGCAACTCAGTGCGTGGTGCGGTACTCAGTAGTACAGGCACATAATAGAACTAAGTACAACAAAAAAATATTGAACATTTTGTGGCTTTGGAGTTTTTATTCATAGGTAATGAAAACAAGACGGATAAACTACGTAGACACAATTACACCTATTGGGTTCAAAAATCACGCTCTGCTGGCCCACAATTTTTTAATTGCTTTTTAAAGTAAACAACTTTTTCCAAATGGGCCATGAATCAGCGCACCAATTTTTTTTTAAGGTTCTTGCATCTGCCTACATGAAGGCAATTTTGACAAAGTGTCGAGCTCTAATAACTACCTATGCTGAAAAATATGAGGTAGCTTGAGTAGTAACGGTAACACAACACCATAGGTCAATGACAGGTACCTAGTGCCTTTGCTCGTAGTCTGCATTAGCATAACAAAACAATAAAAAATTTACTCTATATGTACCTACCTACATACATCAGTACTAATGCACGCCACTGAACTCGGTCTTCAGCTCTCCCCATCAATTTTCTTCCTGCCTCTTTTCGCAGGTCGTCACTCCACCTGTGGCCACAGGGCTTCCTACACTACGTTTGCCTAAACGTGGTCTCCACTCGAGTACTCTTCTACCCCAACGGTTCTTCGGGAAATGTGACCAGCCCACTGCCACTTTAGCTTGCTTATCCTTAGAGCTATGTCGGTTACCTTGGTTCTCCGTCGGATATCTTCATTACGAATCTTGTCCTTCAGAAAAACTCTAAGCGTAGCTCTCTCCATAGCTCGCTGAGTGACCTTTTTGTGGACTAGTCTGACCGTGAGTGCCCACGTTTCGGCTCCGTAGGTCATGACGGGTAGGACGCCTTGATTGAAGACTTTTGTCTTCCTTCAGGCACTGTGGTATGGACGACGAGAAGACTTGACGAAGCTTGCCGAATGCTGCTCTAAGTAATACCTATTAGGCTTTAATAACCGATTAGGTATTTATATTATTAAAATTAACAATTTTAAGTATATAAATACCAAGAAATACCAATACACAAGATTTGTCTTGTGTGCTAGTCTATTAATTCGTAGTAAATTTTTAGATAAGGACCTAATTAATTTAATTTGCGATTTGTGTACAAATCAAATCGATAGCTCAATTTTCCTAACGTTTTTTTTTTTTTAGAACGTTTCCTTATCCTCAAAAACCACAAAAATTAACCTTGTTATTAATCGCTTAATATATTATTTATATGTTATTTATTCAAGTTACGTCATCGCCGAAGTGTGAACACTGAACAGGTGACGTCACCTTCAAAAACTTAATTCATTACTTCTCTGCTTGGACAGTGATAGAAATTAGATAATAGATTCCTATGTGTATTTTATACTTTACTATCTTAATAAAGTATAAAGAACAGATAGGTACTGAAAATAATTATGTAGGTACTACCAGATTTAAATCCGATAAAATACAAAAATCCAATAGAAAATACACTTTAAAGTTTCGCAAATTTTCCGATTTCCTGAGCAACTTTTCCAATTTTTCTTTCAATAAAAACCTTATTCGGGTAAACAGACGAAAATTTAAAAAAAGAAAGCCGGGTCGTGCCAGCCGTTCTCAAGTTATGCGGTTACCAACGAACAGCATTTAATTTAAATAAATAATAGTTTAAAAAAACTAATAAACACGCTTTATATAGAAAACCAAACTAAAAAATAGAAAATAAATCTTAATAGTGTAAATAAGAAAAAAATGATTTATTTCAAAAAAATCGTGGGGTGCATGGGTCAATAGTTATAAATATTTCATTGACAGATATGAGAAGCACCCCACGCTTTTTTTTAAATAAAACATTTTTTTCTTATTTACACTATTAAAATTTATTTTCTATTTTTTAGTTTGGTTTTCTAAATTTAGCGTGTTTTTTAGTTTTTTTTAAACTATTATTTATTTCCTACTTTTTTTTTAGAATTATTGCATTGTCATCGGTCTTTGACAGGTGTGCAAAATTTGAATGAAATCTGACCTTTTAAAGTGGGTCAAAATAGCGTCCAAAGGAGTCGGTTACAAATATACAAACATACAAGTGAAGCTTAATATAAAGCGTATAAAAAGTAAGCCAGGTCGTGCCAGCCGTTCTCAAGTTATGCGGTTACCAACGAACAGCATTTAATTTAGTTAAATTTAGTTTAAAATTATTATTAAATGTTTAATAATAATTATACGCCAGTAAGTAGAGAAATTTGTCTTGCAAAAGGTGGTGTAGTAAATAACGATTTTCACATTTATGTTATTTGTCTAGGACTGATGAAAAATCCAAGGTTTCGGCCTTGGGAATTTTTAGTAACGATGTTTTTTTCGCTTCTTTATATATATTTTTAAATATGAGACTTACAGAACAACTGTTAATGCAAAAAATGTTGCAAATATTGTCTTCTTTATCCTTTTCATAGAAACTTTTGCCACAAAGCTAGCTGTTAAAGAACTATTTAGAAAAAAGGTATTGTTGGCCCCTTAAATTCAAGATGGAACACTCCCACCCCTCGAGGTCGAAAACTTGGATTTTTCATCAGAGTCTAGACCTAAACAACATATAAGTGAAAATTTATTTTTTACTAGTGCGACATATAATCCAACGATACCGGGTTCGGTTCTAGACTCCGCACCGATAACTTTTCTAAGTTATGTGCGGTTACCATCGCTCCGTGCTTCGGAGGGCACGTTAAGCTGTCGGTCCCGGCTGCTATTGATTAATAGCAGTCGTTAAGCCATGTCAGAGGCCTTCGGGCGGCCTGAAAAACTCTGACACCAGAGGCCAGTACTACCTCAAACGACAAACAAACGGATAGTTTTTTATCGATTGCTCGGTTTCTAATAGTAACGGATTCACCAAGTTCACCAGTTTTTAACTCAAACCCTAGCTTATCATCAGTGAAAAACGCATCGCAATCGGTCTAGAATTTTTTACGTATGGCGCGAACAAACAGACAAACAGAAAGAAAGACACAATTACAAAAAAAAAAAACTTAGTCAGAAGCTTATTTTAAGTTCCATAAACCATTTTACTTAAAATTACATCATTGTGCACACTTTTTATTACTGTTTCTAAGGCCCGTATTAATAAATCGCTCTTAGTTGAGGTCTCAAGTGCGATATCAACTGATACGGTCTCAAGTTGTGATCAGCATATTAAGATCGTCACTGATTAATAAAGACATTTCAAGAGCATCTCAGATCATGTCGCTTTCAAGAGCCGCATCTCAAGAATTAACAAAATCAGGAATTAAATTAAATGCGATTATATTAAACGTAATGTTTTTTGTCTACATAATTATCATTACCTTACTTTAGTTTTTTTGTAGAAAGGATGTAAGCCATAATATTTATCTATATTTTCAATGTTACATTATCTAGTAGAGAACTTAACGCAATTCATCAATGAATGACTATAATTTATGGAAATAAAAGTTCGTTTATTGGCCATGCAGTATTTCCAGCGCGTATCCTTTGGTTACGATTTCGGATCTCTTTAGACTTCAGCGAGTCCTCGCCAGGTTCTGATATCTACCAAATCTTCGGATCTTTTCGCAATCATGCCAAATAAATTTGTTTATTCCCAGAGGAATATAAAAACATTCTTATAATGATGGTTAATATAATTATAATTATCAACTTCTGACATAATATTTTCGAAATCCTTGATTCTAGCAACTGGCAATCACGCTCTCAAGTCACGGATCGACTGCACTCAACATTCTGCATCTCAAAGCACATCGCAAGTGCGCCCTTGAGAGTTGAAATTCATTTATTATTAAATACTAACTCAGCTGATTACGGCATCTCAATCAACAGCATAAGATGTGTTTATTAATTAGATTCGCATCTTGAGATCGCTCTAAAGAGCGCTTTTGGAGTTGAGATCGGTTTATTAATACGGCCCTAAGTATTGTTACGAGCTGGAGTTCGGATAAAATTAATGTACGCCAATTACACCAAAAATTAACACTTTTATTCGATAAACCACAAAAAGAAATTAATTCAACAAATAATACTCAAACACTTTTTAACTTGACTGTACACACTAATCAATTTATCACTGTATACTCGCTTCTAACCACTTTGATCGTTTCGTTCCGAAAGCCAAGTCAATACTGTCCCAGGCAGCCGATGCGCGCCCTATTTATTCCGCAACGGAACGGAAGTTTTAAGAAGGTACTCGTACGTACTCGTATGTACTAGCAGTAGTCGGTAGGTATCTGAACTTTCAAGGTCGGCGGCGCCTTTGATGTCGCGTCGCGCTTGTAGGTACCTACCTACCGCGCGCTCTGGAAACTATAGGTACCTACGCGCAACTAGTGTGTTCCAGAATGTTCCTTTAAATGTAGGTATTGCGGTATTGTAGGTAGTACCATGTACAGGTACAGGATCCTTCCTATGTTTCTTTATATTAATATCTATGCATCAAAGTAAAGATTTTGTTTATTCCTTAGAATAATAATCATTCTCCTAGAATTTTGTTCCAGTAACCTGCTATGTGTTACCAACACTTACATTAAAGGCAAGCTTCTACGCAAAGTTTCTTGGAAACACCCACGGTCAAAACACTGGCACCAGCTAGATATAATACTCACAAAGCAGAAAGATTTGCGGGACATATTACACACAAGAACTTACCAAAGCGCTGATTGCAATACTGACCACTCCCTTGTGGTAACTACAGTGAGTCTTACTCCTAAAAAGATCCATTCATCTCGTCCTTTGGCAAATAATAAAGTAGATGTTTCTAAAACGGTGGACAAGAAGATGGTAGAATCGTTTAGAAAGGCCACTTTAGAAAAGGTAGCCACATGGGATCCAAGTGCCCCAGCTACTGTGGAGTGGGAAAACGTCAAAGAAATTCTCGTCAAGACAGCAAGTGATATATTTGGCATTAAAAAACCTTCCAAAAATGACGACTGGTTTCAGGACAATAAAGATCGCCAATAAACGCGCGAAAAGAAACGAACGCGCTAACAACCCCTTACCTTCCAGGGGTACATAGCACTCAAACCTCTGCACACTGTGTGGCCGAATCTGCTTTTCCCGTGTTGGTCTCTTTAGCCATCAGCGGAAGTGCAGCAAAAACCCTCCGAATACTGTCGCTGCTTAAATCATCTGTTATAGATGTAAAAGGCCAATGATGATGATGAAGGTTTATACCTAGTCCCGTAGTATGGAACTTCAAAAGTTCAAAAATCGCACTACGTCCTAAACCTATCTATACATAAATGCCTATTTTATTATCACCTAGGTATTAAACAAGTCGCCGTTATCTTATCACTTCTATTTTCACCTAATCATTGTTAATTGTTACGAACGCTTTGGATTTATTTACATCATAAAATGATAAAACAATTCCATAAAACTAATAGGTTCGATAAGTTAATCTTCCGCTAGCGTAATTACACAATAAATAATGGGGCGTAATGAGGTAAAATTGATTGTAAATAGGTTAGTAGCTGTACACAAAGTAGGTATGCACGTTTTTAGGAATATCTGGAACAAATGTCCGCATATTTTATTGGCAGTTTATTGTAGGTACCTACATTGTTATTACTCAAACAATACTAGTAATGTGGTCATTATTTCGAAAACCTCCTTTGGGCAAAGTCGACCTTGCCGCGCTGCTTGAATAGGCGCCAGCAAAGTTGTATGGAATTTCATTATTGTCGTGTTTTGCGGCCAGCAATTTCCTTTGAAAATCCATTATTGTTGTCTTTTGTCGTAGCACTATTATTTATTCCGTGGGTTCGTTAACCCCGAACGCGAAAAGAGAGGTGTTGTAGCTCCCAGACGAATGGAACGATTTTGATGGTTTTTTTTCTGCTTGAAAGCTGATGTGATCGTGATTGTTACAGGTTTTTGTTTCTGATTTTGTTTCTGTTTTTGTTTCTGTTTCTGTTTCTGTTTCTGTTCTGTTATTTTCGTTGTTGTTGCATTGTTTGAGTAAATTCTTATTATACTAAGCTGGTTTTATTTAAATTCCTCGCATTGTTTGAGTAAAGCACTATACAAGCCTTGGTCCGCAATGACTGCCCTGCTGGCCACGCTATGATGGTTTCGAGCTTTGCTTAGTTAAGTTCTCGGCCTTCAAGCTTGGCCATCATTGCAGCCCTTGCTGTCCGCGCTATAAAGGCCTCGACCTTCGGCCTCGGCCTTCATTCCAGCTTGTCCTTCAAGGGCTGCATTGCTGACCGCGCTGTGATGGCCTCGAACTTAACTTAGTCACGCTCTCGACCATCATCATCGCTGCCAGCAACGCAGTCATTACAGACCGCGGCAGTAATCTTCCTTGTGTCGCTTTCATAACTATTTTTGTTACTAGCTACTAATAAGTAGTTATAATAAAAAGAAGGTTTTATGTGCTATTTTGACCTATATATTTTTTTAAATGCATTGTATTTTTTTTTCTTGTCGTGGTCTACCCTGACTGTGCGTTCCCACTTGTCGGGTGTCGGGCCCGACAGAAAATCGGCTGCTCTAGTGGCAGAACATTTTATATGAAGCTGTTCACACTTATCCGATTTTTTGTCGGCGCCGACAAGAATTGTCGGGTTTTGCCAGACCTCTACGCCCGAAAAGAAATCGTGTCGGGTCTCGCTCGCCTATGAGGAAGTATGGCGCTGTTCACATTTATCGGATGTCGGGGCCTTAACCAAGTAGCGAAAATTCACTCCACGAAGGATTCGTTGAAAATAGGGAACTCTAAAATATATATATTTTAGGGTATATCGCTTGAATGAATAAAGGAAGTACTTACCCCTTATAATTTTATTTATCTGAGATTGTCGAAAATTCAGCAAATACTTAATGTACATAAATATCTTTAAATAAACTCAAATTATATATAGCTATATATTTTCATCGATTTAACATAAAAGCTTCCTTTTTACATCTTCAAGGAACCGTAGACTTAAGTATTTAGTAAAACCACGTTCATTTCATTCATTAATTCATTTATCGTTCAGGTTTACCGGTCTTTGTGAATGCCCATCACTAGAGATTATCATAGTGTAAGTCTAAACACTATGTAACTATGCTGTATTTTATAACTGTGTGCGTATTATAAGATGGAGATGCGAGATTGTTTTAGTGTGCGTTAACATGAATAAGATTTTGATTTGCGCGTGTGGAATGCGTGTTTACCTCGTCCCCCGTAAAAATTGGCAGAAAATAACGTTTGCGGATTAAAACGTTAGCATCTCCATTGGATATATGCTCGACCAGGCGAACGCACCGCTCGTCAGCTCTTTCCGCCTTAGTTCGGCCATATTCGATGTTTACACATCTGCCAGACGACCCGCGACGCTTTTTTTTTTGTTTTTTGTATGTACTATAGTTAATAACTCCATTAATAATATAACTTACCGGACAGTTGGGGGTAACGGTAACTGTCCCGTATATTTTTACTATCTATAATTGTAGTAGTGCGATGGTAGCCTAGCCGTTTACTAGTGCGACTTAGAATCCAACGATACTGCCATTGTGACTTGATAAAAAAAACATGACAACAAGCACAAATTAAAAAATTACACCAGAACCATCTCGATCACATCAGTTTTCAAACATAAAAAAACGGACGGACTAGGCAATCGTTTGACCACGATCTCATCTGATGGAAAGCGATGATGTGGTCGAAGGCGTAGCACGCTTGCCTAGTAGATACCTATTCACTCTTGACTTGAACACACCGGGGTTATAATTTACCGGAAACACTGACGAGGGCAGGGCATTCCACTCCTTTGCAGTTCTTATAATAAATGAAGAAGCGTAACGCTTCGTTCTTGTGCGAGGTATTTCAATCATGAAAGGGTGGCGCTTTGCTGATCGTCTAGTCGTACGGGTAAATCCGTCCATTCGTTTGGAAGCTACGATTCTCATCCCCGCTTTTCTCACCTCCCCGCCCTCCCCCACTTAGCTAAAAACCATCTCGATCATATCAGCTTACAAACAGAAACCAACCGCATCAAAATCGGCCCATTCGTTTGGGAGCTACGACGCCACAGACACACACAGTGATAACTTATAACACCCGTCTCTTTGTTCGGGGGTTAAAAATAGGTCGACTTACCTCGTCCAAAAAAGTAACGTAATGACTTGCACTCGGTCACGCACTGAGTGCAAGTAGAGTGCAGCGACGCGTGCATTCCCTTCGACATCCTGTTTGTCTATGTGTTCTGTGGTCACTAAAATTACGTCTTTAGCGCGAGTAGGGAAGCTACTTCTACTGTTGGCGGGATCAACCTACAACCGACCGAGTAAATAAGGGTTAAGCTTTGTAGTCAGAAGCTTTTGTTCCTAGAAAAAAAGCGGGTCTATTGTGAAGCAGCTATTTATGCTATAAATTCGTGAACATTATTCAGAATCGAAGTCAATTTTAAAGGTTGTTTACCCCTGCAAGAACCGGAAGCTACGTCATTACGGTGCGTGAAGGTGAGTATCGATCATTGGCCCCTGCTACCAATTGGTTGGTACGTCTAACGTCAATGGTATCGATGGAGGAGCATGCCCAGATTTGGTCGACAGCTGCGACAAGTCGCGCTATAGGAATCCAAACTTTGCCTGGTTTTTGCGGGACCGGATAAAGAATTTGCATTACTGTCATTTAGTAGCAAGACTAAGACAAAACGACTGATGTAAGAATCGTCAAAACCAGTCCACGCATATGGTATAATATATACAGTGCCAGAAAGAAACAGACAGACAGACAGACAGACAGACATACATACATACATACATACATACATACATACATACATACATACATACATACATACATACATACATACATACATACATACATACATACATACATACATACATACATACATACATACATACATACATACATACATACATACATACATACATACATACATACATACATACATACATACATACATACATACATACATACATACATACATACATACATACATACATACATACATACATACATACATACATGCATACATACATACATATTATATAGGCTGATAAACACATTAACGGGCCTTTGCGTTGCGCAGTCTGGTAATAAATAGTTATGCACATAGATTTTAACCAGTAACTGTGGCAGTATTTAAAAAAACTCCTTGATTTGCTGTCCACTCGTGACCTTTACGCGCCTGCGCATGACACACGGGTATGTGTCACAGGAAATTTGAGGTGGCAAGATATAATACAAATCGATTGACGTAAGAATCATCAAAATGCCACGTGTTTGGTCTTCAAAGCGCCCCTCAAAGGAACAGACATACATTATATATAAGCTGATAAATACAATACCCTCCGCTCAGTCGTGTAAACAAGGTATGGCCGACAGGCCTTATTTTACTTCCTACCCAATAAATGTTTCCAATAGTATGGAAAAACATATTCATACATACATGTATGCAAAGTGGATTTTTAAGACGCGACAGTAAGGGCAGATACCTTATCCGTTATAGTTAAAGGAAAACGTTCCTAAGAGACCAGCCATAACTTTTTGAGATATTCTGAACTGCATTCACAGATTTAGGAAAAAAATACAGTCGGCAATACAATAGTCATTTTAAACAAAAACTTTTTTGATGCCAATCGATCCAGCAGCAGGTCGACCGCGGATGAGCGATCGTTATGGTTATATTTACGTTTACGTTTAACATTGACGATTATTATCGAATAAAAATTGGTACCGCGATGAGTAATCGTATTGTAATGGTTTATTGAACGAATGAATAGTTTTCAATCGTCTGCAGGGCGACCGGCGATACGCAAAGTAAACGTAAACGTTATCAATTTGTAATTTTAAAACCATAAACCTCTATATTAGTACTGACTTTCGGCGGGAAACGAAATCGAAACGGGTGTTTTGCTTTGTTTTATTTCTCAAACTGCAGGGCGACAGGCGACAGCGGATACGCAAAGTAAACGTAAACGTTTTCAATTTGACATTTTAAAACCACAAATTATTAAACGATTATACCATTAGCAAGGTCATAACCAAGAAAGTTTATAACATTAAGTAGTACCTACTTTAGGCGGGAAACGAAATCGAAACGGGTGTTTCACTTTTTATTATTTTCTAAACTTGTGTATCTTCGAGTGTTAATGTGTAATATTGGTGGAATATTAACCTTAAGGTATTCGGTAACGTGCACTAGTGTAGGTAAATGATACAAGCGTGCCATTTCGTGTTCTTTCCGGAACTCCCTAGGAAGTTTTAGTAAAGCTCCACTACAATCGTTACATGACTAGACTTTTGACTATCTGACTGACTGAGACTAGAGATTTATAAATCTGTTGAAATAAACATACAATTTGCAGCCCCAAGCAAATAGGCTCTTGCCGCCTCTTACGTAGGTAGATGAAATAAAATTGATTTATAGATCAGTTTTCATTTAGGTAGTAGATACTAATACTACTAGGTACTTTATTTAATAACTGGGTCTATGTTTAGACTTAACATAATCTAAAACCAATAACATAATCTAAAATGAAAACATTGACTTCGAATATAAATCAGTATATTCAAAGTATTAACTTGATAGTATGTAGCATAAAAGGTTGCTCATTAGTTACCGTTTTCAACAATCACCATTACCAACCATTACCATAGTTTTCAAAGCCGCGAAAGCGTTCGTGGTACCCTTTTTTTGTAACAACTGTCATTTCGTAGGAAATCATTCGTTCAATAGTTTTCCACCAAAAGATTTTCTCGTAATCGTTTTTCAATGGTAAACGCAACAGTTTGGCGGTACTAAATTAATGGTTTATTGTTTTAAAATGTCAAATTGAAAACGTTTACGTTAACTTTGCGTATCCGCGGTCGCCCTGCTGTCCATCCAAAGGTTGCCTGTAAGAAATTGCAAATAGCGATAAGGCCGCCTATTGTACAACATTAGATTTGATATATAATTACTGTTCTGTTGTTTTTTTATTGTAATGTGTTCAATAAAGAGTTATTGTATTGTATTGTGTTGTAGTAGATACTAATACTACTAGGTACTTTATTTAATAACTGGGTATATGTTTAGACTTAACATACCTAATCTAAAACCAATAACATAATCTAAAATGAAAACATTGACTTCGAATATAAATCACGATCAATAATAATAATATATTCGGGACATTTCCACACCAATTATCTAGCCCCAAACTAGGATACCCTGTGCTATGGGCACTAGATAACGGATAAACATACATAGATAAGAATATTAACATCCATGACTCGGAAACAAACATTTCTGCTCATCACACAAATTATTGCACCTTGCAGGATTCGAACCCGCGACCGTTCGATTTCGTACCTAGGATCTCTAGCCACGAGACCAACCGGTAGTCAATGAACGTGTGTCGTCGGTCAATGTGTATGTTTCCTAAAAGGATCAAAAGTATCTACCGAACTAACTGAGGTTGGAGTTTTTACTAGAAATGTCAGGAATTGCGAAACACTTTTTCAATACATTAGTACCTAATAAGTATATTACCTTAACTGTTGTTTTAAATAATCATTACCTACTTGTAAACAGGCTATAATTTTAGAACTTAAGTTCTAAAATTATAGCCTATAATTTATTATTATTAGCCTATTATTTATAATTTATTAACAGGCTATAATTTTAGAACTTAAGTTCTAAAATGATAGCCTGTTAGATATATTTATATTTGATATATTTATAAATTTGATGTGTTCTTGAGGTTTTTTCCGTGTGACCGCTTGTATTTTCCGAATAGTTTCCGTCCGCTGGCGCCCGGCTACCGTGTTATTTGGGTTTCAAAAGTGTACTATTATTTATTCTGTGACTAAACCGTACTAATTAGATAGATAAATGCTATATTGTACACATCACATAGAGAAACAAAAAGGAACAACCGTAGAAGTTTAACAATGGGCGGCTATCTCTTTTTTGACTTTTGGATATTGTTGTTGTTTGTCGTATGAGGTAGTGCTGGCCTCTGGTGTTAGAGTTTGTCAGGCCGCCCGAGGGCCTCTGACATGGCATAACGACTACTATTAAACAATAGCAGCCGGAACTTACAGCTTAACGTGCTATCCGAAGTACGAAGTACATCTTTGTCATATTATCAATTTGTCATTTGCTGAAGGTTCATTTCCCGATAAGTTGAAGATTTCTGTCGTAAAACCTCTGCACAAAAAAGGTGAAAAAGACAACATGAACAATTACAGAACGGTAACTCTCATCCCAGTGTTGTCTAAAATTTTTGAAAAGGCCATGCTTTCAAGACTGAATGAATTCATGACAAAAAATAAGATACTCAGTCCTGATCAATTCGGTTTTACGAAAAACAGTTCCACCACTTTGGCGTGCTTTAATTTAATTAAGTCAATAACAGACGGTCTTAACAATAAACTAAAGGTAGCAGCCATATTCCTAGATATGACAAAAGCATTTGATTTAGTTAATCATAATACAGCGCTAAATAAACTTAATTTTTATGGAATTAGAGGAAACGCTCAAAATTGCCAAAAAAGTTATTTGGAAAACCGAACACAATGTACAGAAGTTTATAAAATTATGAATGGGCTCAAAAGAGTTTATAGGTCGGAGCTTCAAACAACTGGGACCTTTCATTTTCCTAACTTATATAAATGATATTCCCAACGTGACAAAACATCAGTGTATTTTATATGCCGATGATACTACAGTAGTCGTTAAATCGAGAAGTAATGAACAACTTAAAGTGGATATTAACAATACATTAAATGACATAACAATGTGGTTAAATCAAAATAATTTGAAAATCAATCTAAGTAAAAGTAATGTTATCCAGTTCCAAACTTATCAATCTAAACCAGATAAGCTAAACATCAACTACCAAAATACACAGTTAATGGAAGTGGACACATGTAAATTTTTAGGCATAGCAATTGACAAGAACTGCAATTGGAAGTGCCACGTAGAAAATGTCAGTGACAGACTCGATCGCTTTGTCTACTGCGACTCTCAGTTTCCAAAGATGCTGCCTTGTGTGCGTACCATGGCTACGTGTCTTCGATTTTGTCATACGGACTACTTTTGTGGGGCAACTCTGTTGACATTAATAGGGCGTTCGTTGTACAAAAAAAAATGCGTTCGGGCAATTTGTGGTGCCTGGTCTACCGACAGTTGTCGACCACTTTTTAAACAGTTTCAAATTCTCCCATCACCCTGTATGTATATTAGGGAAGTCTGCGTGTTTGTAAAAGAACACCCCAACATGTTCGACGAACACTCAAAAATGGTACAAAGAAGCACTAGAAATTGTAATAGACTTTATTTTCCAAATTGTCGATTAGACATATTTAAGAAAAACGCTTTTTTGATGGCTATCAAAATTTATAATAAATTACCAAAAGATTTAAAATCCATGTGCATACATAAATTCAAACAAAAACTAAATGTCTGGTTACTGGACAAATGTTTCTATAGTGTAAAGGATTATTTACATACTAAATTATGATTAATAATGAAAAATCCCTATGTATTTAAATTTGACATATTATTAAAGTTTATATAATTTTTTTGTTCATTAACACTTTGACATATTTTACGATTACTATTATGATGACTTAACTTCCATTATTATTGCAACTATTTGACATTGTGATGAGAATAATTGATTGAGATATAACTTTTATTTGTGTAAATTGTGTAACTAACATAAATGTAAGAATTACAATAACATAGTTATAATATATTATAACATGCATGCTAGACATGTAATTATTGCACACCTCTGTTGAGGTAGATTGTACGGGACTCATAGCACTGTAACAACTATCAATTTACCTACATCTATGGCAATAAATGAATTTGTATTTGTATTTGTACGGACTACAGAGCGATGGAAAACTGCACATAACCACAGAATAAATAATTGTACAAACATAACTTAGAAAAGTCATTGGTGCGGAGCCTAGAACCCGGAATCGTTGGATTCCTTTGGATGCAGATCATGCAGAGGATTAATTTATTAAAAACGTATAGGAAGGGGTGCACTATGATATAAATAATCCAGAGCGAAACATTACAGTTAGTACGTGTCGAAACTATTACGTCTATGGTATTTTAAGTCTTGGAATAGTACATAGAGTAGGTACTTTTTACCTAGAGAAATGACCATGCGTGCGAAGCCGCGGGCATCAGCTAGTTATTAATATAATATTAATAATTATTAATCGAATTATTTTAGTTTTGATACATGAATTTATAATAAGTAGGTACCTACCTATTTTAAAATATTGAATGCAAGAAGCTGTAAAATGTGTTCTTGTAACGTTAAATACAAGAACACATTTTACATTGTCTTGTGTCTTGTAAATAATTATCAGTTTGCCTACATTTCGAACAATCAAGACCGATCTAGTTTGACTACTTTTTCATTTCCTCATGCTGATAGGTACATATCGCCAACTTTCCCAGTTTGCCAACATTTCGAACAATCAGGACAGATCCTGTTTGACTACTTTTTCATTTCCTCATGCTGATAGGTACCTACATATCGCCAACTTTCCCAGTTTGCCTACATTTCGAACAATCAAGACAGATCCAGTTTGACTACTTTTTCATTTCCTCATGCTGATAGGTACATATCGCCAACTTTCCCAGTTTGCCAACATTTCGAACAATCAAGACAGATCCAGTTTGACTACAGTTTCATTTCCTCATGCTGATAGGTACCTACATATCGCCAACTTTCAAAGTTTGCCTACATTTCGAACAATCAAGACAGATCCAATTTGACTACTTTTTATCGCCAACTTTCCCAGTTTGCCAAAATTTTGAACAATCAAGACATATCCAGTTTGACTACTTTTTCATTTCCTCATGCTGATAGGTACCTACATATCGCCAACTTTCCCAGTTTGCCTACATTTCGAACAATCAAGACAGATCCAATTTGACTACTTTTTCATTTCCTCATGCTGATAGGTACATGTCGCCAACTTTCCCAGTTTGCCTACATTTCGAAAAATCAAGACAGATCCAGTTTGACTACTTTTTCATTTCCTCGTGCTGATAGGTACATGTCGCCAACTTTCACAGTTTGCCAATATTTAACCCATTCATGTAATTTACTTCATTTTGTCCACAAATATTACATTCGTTCATATAAAAAAACATATCGTCATCCTTTTGTACAATCTATAACAAACTTTAATTAGATAGTTTTCGTTATTATTTATGAAATACATAGGTACTAGACATGCGCCGAATATTCGTTAATTATTCGTATTCGGCATGGTTATATATGTTCGGTATTCGGCCGAATATTCGGTTAATGTGCTGAATATTAACCGAATATGAAACTTATGTCATTTAAGACCAACTTACAGCTTGTATTGGCCTAAATAACAAAAAAAACATACCCATAATCAATATTGATTAAAGTTTTAAATATTTAGTTGAATTAATTTATTTTATTTTATCTGGGGCATAGACAACTACACATTACTCCGTACTCATCAATGTCCCATTTCTGCGCAAATGCATTTCCAAGAGTCTGTTGTGAACGCGATGTTGATGGTTGATTGGTTTGACCTTCTAGAGATTCCTGCGGCCCGATTACAGAACTTGGTTACAATCGGATTATCACTTTTTTCATAGCAATTTCGACTCTATCGCAAGGCATTATCCGATAATCCGATAAAAATCATCCATAATCCGATTGAAGCTAAGTTATGTGGTCGGGCCCCTGTAGTAATTTATCTGTCTGTTTCTTTGGCTTTAACTCTATATGGTTTGTCAAAGCTAAAGCTGTTCATCTCACACATACACACATCCTGTCACGAATCCAAACATTAAAGTATTGCACAATGTACACCTAGCTTTCGTTTTATCGGATTAATTTTCGTCGAAATAAGTCAAACAATGCAATCTTTTACGCGAACTCATTATAAAATGCATGGGAAAAGATTTTCGCAATTTCTGACATTTCTAGTACTCAAACCTCAGTCGGTCCAGTAGAGACTTTTGATCCTTATAAGAAACAGGATCTATTGGCATCAAAAAAAGATTTTGTATAAAATTACAATTTTCTTGCGGTCTACATTTTTTGCAACATCTGTAAATGCAGTTCTGAATATCTCAAAAAGTTATGGAAGGTCTCCTAGGAACGTTTTCCTTTAACTATAACGGTTAAGGTACTTGCCCTTACTGCCACGTCTCATAAATCCACCGTCTAAATTTACTTCGTATACTTACCATTAGCGGCCGCTAGTTGGGAGGGGAGGGGCATAGTCTTTGGTGAAAAGAGGTTAATAAACCTCCGGTTCGCCGACGATATTGTTCTTTTCTCCTCTTCAGCTGCAGAACTCAGCTCAATGATCAACGAAATGAACAGGGCAAACCTCGAGGTGGGCTTAAAGATGAACAAGTCAAAGTACCTACCAAGCTTATGACAAATAGCACGAAACGTAGGTTAGAAGTTGGAGGAGTTGAGATTGAGTATGTCCATGAGTACTATATCTGGGCCAATTAGTCTCTTTCCAGGCGAGACAAGAAACAGAAGATGCTCGACGCACCGAAAACGCCTGGAGGAGCTATTGGTCCATGAAACGACTATTGGTCTAGAGCTCTAGACGATCAGCAAAGCGCCACCCTTTCATGGTTGAAATACCTCGCACAAGAACGAAGCGTTACGCTTCTTCATTTATTATAAGAACTGCAAAGGAGTGGAATGCCCTGCCCTCGTCAGTGTTTCCGGTAAATTATAAC
The DNA here is from genome assembly GCA_946251855.1 of Alsophila aescularia. NCBI lineage: Eukaryota > Metazoa > Arthropoda > Insecta > Lepidoptera > Geometridae > Alsophila > Alsophila aescularia. The sequence continues at coordinate 15,326,190 of OX276384.1, forward strand.
CCCGGTGTGTTCAAGTCAAGAGTGAATAGGTATCTACTAGGCAAGCGTGCTACACCTTCGACCACATCATCGCTTTCTATCAGGTGAGATCGTGGTCAAACGATTGCCTAGTCAGTAATAAAAAAAAAATAAAAAAAAAATGAAAGATCTGATAAAGGGTAAACTTCCATTAACCCTTAAAAATAAATTCATCAAATTTGGTCTTTGACAGAACATCAAAAGCACACTCTAGGAGTTTGCCAGCGAGCAATGGAGCGCAGTATTCTGGGAGTCAAACTATCTGACCGCATCGGAAACAGCATACTGCGCTCCAAGACCCAAATCGCCGACGTTGGTCAAAAAGCTGCTAGTTTAAAGTGGAACTGGGCTGGACACATCTGCCGCATGTCGGACGAGCTGTGAGCTAAACTCACCACTGAGTGGAGCCCATGCAATGTTGAACGACGTCGTGAAAGGCCCAGAAGGAGATGGCGGGATGAACTGGACTCCTATTGGAAGGACTGGCAAGACAAAGCCCTAGATCGTGATTCGCGCAAGGAGGGTAGGGAGGTCTTTGCCCTGCAGTGGGACAAACCAGGCTGAATAACAATAATTAGTATTACTACGCACAACAATATTGAACTGCGTAGTACCTACTAATTTACATTTGTAATTTTTTTGTAAGGCCCTAAGTTTGCCTAAGACATTAAAATTTGGCAATACGGGAGAAAAACAGGTGGACAAAGGTAGTCACCGAATGGTATCCGAGAGATGGGCTGAGATCTCGAGGCAGACCACCAGCCCGATGGTCAGACGATATTGTGAGGTACAATGGATGAGGCTAGCACAGTACCGGAAAGACTGGCGTGAACGCGACGAGGCCTATACTCAGCAGTGGGAGGATACGGTCTGATCAGATAGATAGATAGATAGAAGGCCATATGTAATTAATAGGTACGTTATTTTATATGCATAACAACAAGGAATTTATTATTAGTTTATGGAATACTGAATATCAAATTTTATAATGTATTTTTCTTTTGAATGTCCGAGGGTTGGCAAACCGAGAACTTTGATAGATTATTTGAACTATATTGGAAAATGAGGTCACGATGAAGAATAAAATCATTAAAAAAAACAAAGTTGGCGATATGTAACTATTAGTGTACGGAAATGAACAAGTAGTCAAAATGGGAATGGTACTAATTTTCGAAAGGTTGGCATACTGAGAAAGTTGGCAAAGAGTACGCAGATCTCTAAATGATGCAGAGCGATGGTAAAACTTAGCCTAACGGTTCAATAGTGCAACTTAGAATCCAAAGATACCGGGTTCGGTCCTAGGCTCCGCACTAATGACTTTTCTAAGTTATGTGCGGTTTTCCATCGCTCCGAGATTTGGAAGGCACGTTAAGCTGTCGGTCCCGGCTGTTATTGGTTAATTCAGAGGCCCTCGGGCGGCCGACAAACTCTGACACCAGAGGCCAGCCTACCTCATACTACAAACAAACAGATCTAAATTAAATTAACGATTTTATTTGATATGAAAATATTCAAGGTAACAAAATTGGTACCTACATAAATGCTATGGAAAAAAACAGAACATTTTCGGTACGAAATCCTTTATTTGATTTTTTGGTATTTTTTGAGACAATTTTCTTTTTGTACCCATTTGACTGAATATAAAAACGAATGCGACTTTTGCCAGTATTTTTACAATTTTACATACAAATTAACAACATTTTTGCACGAGCCACTTTTGAAGCAATTCTTACAATTTGAAGAAAGCTAGTAACAAAATTATCTAAGTATTGGCTAAAATTCCAAACTATGAACACACTTTGGAAACCTTCTTCGCGGCCATTTGTTTTTATTCACAAATTGAAAAGTCTAAAAATGTGAAGCAAAACTATTTCGCTTAACGGAATAAGTGAGACGGCGTCACCAGAAGATACGATTAAAATTAGGGTGGGACTATACCGTCCGATTCCGGTCACCGATTCCATACAACAGAATCGATCAGGAGTCTCGACGCGGACCGTAGCGAAGATCTCAGTTCTTCAGCAGTCAACGCTTCGGTGAGTTAGCTTGGCGTCTGCTAGCTGTGTGAATGTGCCATTTAAAAAAACCGGACGGACGAGAACCGAAGTATAGTCCCTGCACTACTCTGAGTAGACCTATAAATTCAACTGTTGCATAATATGCATTTCATATTATGGTTACTAAGACAGACATGAATAAAGACAAGTGTTCACGTGTGTTTACAATAAAAACAAGTGTTCACGTGTGTTTACAATAAAAACAAGTGTTCACGTGTGTTTACAATAGAAACAAGTGTTCACGTGTGTTTACAATAAAAACAAGTGTTCACGTGTGTTTACAATAGAAACAAGTGTTCACGTGTGTTTACAATAGAAACAAGTGTTCACGTGTGTTTACAATAAAAACAAGTGTTCACGTGTGTTTACAATAAAAACAAGTGTTCACGTGTGTTTACAATAGAAACAAGTGTTCACGTGTATTTACAATAAAACAATAATGAAGCTCGATATTTGTAACTATTTCAACATAATGCACTATTCAAATTCGATCTTTTCACGCAACGGCATTTACAAGCAAACGTTTTCAGCTTATTAACAAGTAAAGCCAAACGCAGAGAATCGGTTTGTTTACACGCCAAAATCATATTATTTTTTATATAATAATATGTATAATCTAGACACGATGCAATATAATTATTTTTTGACAAAAACGCGAACAACCGACTTCAAATGCTCGTACTTCGCGAACGCTCGAACCAAATTTTTCTTATTAATGGAACTGGTTAAAAAACTACTGAACCGATTTTGATAACATTTCTATGGGACCAATCTGAAAGTATATCCTTGCAGACAAAAAAAGAATTTTCGAAATCGGTTCACAAATCACGCTTCCTCCTTTTTTGAAGTCGGTTAAAAATAAAAGATGTCTAGATTTGAAATATATTACTATAGCGCAGTAGATAATGTTATGGATGGCGAATTTGTGAACTTTCCATAAAAATAAGTTAGTAGGCTTGGGCTATGTCAAGCCACTAGATTACGTTGAACGCCAACGTACGGGTGCACGCGCAGGTATACGTCAATGTGTTTTGGGTAATCGCGGAAGTTTAAAAATTGTACGCTTACAGAGTTAAACATTTATTGCTACATACAGTGCTTTCTTATTTTCAATTTAGAATCGGTGTCACATTTGTTACAAAATCGGATGTCTACTTTGGTTCTTTAGATTGGCTTTAACCACAGAGGAGGAAATAAGTGCACAGGGCGATTAACCGGATTTGTTCGTCGAGTCTCTCCGCTCTGGTTCCTGCCTCCACACGATCATATAATGCCCAAACGTGTATTTCTAGCTAAAACCCTAAAACGTGTATTTGTGGCCACATTTTCTATATATTTTACAATTTTCGAACAGACATTAAGAATAGAGTTGCCATAAAGTGTTGCAAGTCTCGAAATCTTATTTTTGATATTCAGGTACTTTTGAAATGGTTCTGGAAAATTCTTACGTTATTTTTAATCCTAAAATATTTACAGTGTATATTGACAGTATTTATTCAGAATCTGTATTTTCTACCCGTATTTACTATATTCGTTATGGCAACTCTACATTGCTATTAACTTTTTTTAACAGTGTGCCTAAGTTTTTAGTTTCCGCGGTGTCATGTACTCTGTTTGACCACAATATAAAATCAAGTACAAAAATAATTTCGACATTTTTGACACATCTTTTTTTATGAACTACCAGACCATTTTCCAAATATTTGGTTGAGATCAAACTATGTACAAAGTACAAACACTGAAAATTTAACTCTTAAAGAATAAAAAACTGAACAATTTCTAACCAAAGATCAGCCTATGTATTTTTAGTGTCGATTATAAGTTTTGCATGTTGGCAACACTAAAAGCTTACTCTGGCAGAAATTGTATGTACAGTCGGATGAATTTTTCAACATGATTTGAAAACGTATATTACCATTTAACAATATTTTATTATGCCTCTTTATAATTGTTACTACTTAAAATATTTTAAGAAGTTGTTGTTCGATTTCACCGTAATTACTTAAAATTATAAACCTGAGATGTTTTTTTTGCTCAAGTGTTAGTTAAATTTTATGTAAGCTCGGTGAAATTAAAAAAAGGTTACTTAAAGGTGAGACAGTCCGTTCATACTAAAGATGTTAAGACTAGACCACACACACACGCAAACACACAGTATTCAAATACTAAGCAAGAGTCAAATTATAGTAGTCACAATTTAGATACTTAAACAATCACTTTCAAAATTGTGATGAAATGTTTAATACATCAAAAAAACACTTATTCATTGATTTCCCTGTAATAAGTGAAACCTTTTAGGAGAAAAATAATATTAAAAGCTTTCAAGTAATAAACTCAATATTTAACATGAATGGACTCAGAGCATAGCATGGAGGCATTTCGTTTTTAATGTAACAAAGTTACATTATTGACGTTAATGATTTGTATTTATAATATTCACGTCTTGTATTTATATTTATAATGATTTATTGTACTTATTAACTGTTTTTTCACTTCTATGGAGTGTAATAAGTTTGTTATTTTTTTACTGTACAGGCATTTTAAAGCCGTATGCTTTCATGAATAATCTCACACTGTCTTACCTTTATGTAACCTTCCACGCAGGCCCAAGAGAGTCGGACCTCTAGTCACTATCATAAAGGTTGTTATGTATGACTAAATGTATATAACACTACTACACGTATAATATACAAGCTATAGTTATATTATATCATTTTATATGTCAGCCTTTTTGTATTAAATCGAAATTTTGGGGGCTTTTTAGTATTGAAGAACTGATGTTTATATAATACCAGAATAAAATGGTTACTTCTGTTTTTTACCATTATATTACAAAAAAATACAAAACAAAATACAAAATACAAACAAAATTGTATAAAATTAAACATGGTATTCTGGTATTTCAATGAATCGAACTAATACATTTTACCTTCTTTTAGAATAAACAAACTACTGTGCCCTGGTGATTTACCAAAACTAAATTCTATAAAAAACAAATAGAATTTAAATAAAGTTATTTATAAAAATGAAGTTATTTATATACTTAATAATTAGTAGCCTTGGCCTTCCTACATGATCAAAGAATCTTAAGTTATTGTGTTATATAATTAAGAGGCAGGGGCAATCACCCCTTTTGGGCCTAAATCCGTAGAGACACCATAACCTAATGAAATTGATGATCTGTTTTAGAAAAAAAAGGCTGACATATATACATACAATCGTTATGAGTTAAGTGATACACACCGTCACAATTACAGAGAATAGTGCGAAAAGTATACTAAACATTATAAAAAATATAAAGCTGTTCGGTGTGCAAATACTTAATGTAAGAGAAAAAAACAAAATAAATATCGAGGACTTTTTTTATCACGTATGTTAATCAGATTAACTTAATTAGAGAAAGAAATATTCCACATTTTTGGACAGCAGTACCTTTAATAATAAAAATTCGCCATAAAATTAAGAATAATACAAAAATGGGATTTTTAATAAAATTTTACGATTTAAAAGTATATACAAATTCCAAAAAATATATTTACACACCGACAACCCTAATGCAGCGATACGCTACCTTAAATTTAATACTTTTTTTATTAATTATTTGTCGAATTTTTAACTTTTTTTTTTCGTTATATGGCACCACAGCCATTTTATAAAACGACAACCACACTTGTTATCCACTGTGTTTTAACAGACTTACTGTACTTAACTTATGAACTGGTTTAGAGAACATCCACCTAATAAAGTGTTGATTATGCGGGCAACACACTGAACAAAAATTATATTTGACAGCTTTAGATTTATAGCTGTCCCTTTCGTTTTCATATGTTTTTAAAATGACAGCTATACGTTTAGACCTTTTAATTTTAGGTAATTTCGGTGCACGCAAAATTGACACCACAGTAGCTGTGCGTATCGTGCTCTTTCACTTGATTTGTGTTAGAGCGAGAGCAATATATTGCTGTTATAGTGCTGCTTTGCATGTAGTGCTGGTTTGGGGCAAGACAGGTGATGCCGTAAGTCGAAATATTTGGTGTAGTTTTCAGATTAGAAGAAAAAGACACATCACGGAATCCGAAAGAGAGGCCAAAAAAGCAAATACAATATTGAAAACTATTTCGAGTCATTGTGAAGTAAATTGACGTGTTTTCAGTACTTAGTATCATTTAACTTGTTTTACTACAAACTATTTCGAGTCATTGTGAAGTAAATTGACGTGTTTTCAGTACTTAGTGTCATTTAACTTGTTTTACTACAAACTATTTCGAGTCATTGTGAAGTAAATTGACGTGTTTTCAGTACTTAGTGTCATTTAACTTGTTTTACTACAAACATTAACTTGTTTTACTACAAACACGACGCACGCACTCAAAATTGTATTAGCCTTTCTATTTTGTGTTTGCTTTTTTGCCCTCAATTTCGTGTTCCGCGCGTGACATCTGCCTTTTTCTTCTAATCTGAGGCGTAGTCTAAATCAGTTCAAAAGTATATCGAGAAATTCTAGTACTTATCACCGAAGCTAAAGTGTGAAGTTGCCTTAACAGCAGTTTTAAGTTCACAACCACCGCTGACCTATCCAAGCCTAAATCTGAAGCTCATTTATATCGAATTATGAGTTAGGGCATGTATTAATGATTCGAGCACCGCTCACTCGATATCGCACATTATCGTTATGTGCGCTAGCATGCGCGGAGCCAGAAGGATTAAAAAGAGTCTAATGCAAAACATTGGAATCTGGTAAAAAGGTCTGATAGTTTATTCTAAATGAACAAACGTTTTAAATATGTACTACAGTGTGATCATTTTTTCAGGTGCGACACACAAATTAAATTCAACTTTTACAATTGGCATCAGTTAGTTGATTTACTTTTCGTCATTTTCAGGACTAAGGTGGACTAAGGCTACCTCCCCGGTAGCAAAAACTCCCATTGATCTCTTATGACGACCTTTTTAGTCATTTCTGACTAAGTTTCAAACTAAATTACACTTTAATCATCTCTCACTCACTCAATACTAAAGCACAATTAAATCATCTCTCATTAACTCTCAAACTAATTAACTCCTTTATCATCTCTCACTCACTCACATACTAAAACGCACTTTAATTATCTCTTACTCTCAAACTAGAACTCACTTTAATCATCTCTCACTCATCCTTAAACTAAAACACACTTTAATCATCTCTCACTCACTCTTAAACCAATACACTCCTTAATCATCTCTCTCTCTCTCTCTCTCTCTCTCTCTCTCTCTCTCTCTCACTCACATACATACTAAAACACACTTTAATTATCTGTCACTCACTCTCAACTAAAACTCACTTTAATCATATCTCACTCACTCGCAACTAAAACTCACTTAATCATATCTCACTCACTCAGATACTGAAACACACTTTAATCATATCTCACAACTAAAACACACTTTAATCATTCCACGACGACGTTTTAAAAGACTGAATTACCGACATGAAAAATTGCGAATTTCATATACATACATATTTCGAATATTTTGTTTTTACTGATCCTTATCTATATGTTATATTTTCAAAGAAAGCAATTGTACAAATGGCGCGATCGCTTGCAAAACTCAACTCTTTAAAAATAACTTTATACCTACCTATTAGTCTCAATCAGATTAACATGATCACACTATAGTATACTTTAAACATTATTGCAAGCCGTTATTAATTTCAATAACGTAGGTTATTTTGTGACAAAAAACAAAGTGTCATTTTTAAAAACATACAGCACTAACACACAATCGTTGAAATTCAGGCAAATCCACTCTTTCTCAGATAATTTTAGATTATTATTAAAAAATATATAGGTACGTTCCATTAATAAATAAATTAATAATATCTGAATGTACTATGAAATGATAAAAACCACGCATGTGATTTGATCAATAATTAAATAAACTTTAAATAGATTTTTCTCCTTGAACGCGTGATGGGTAACTAAAAATATTTAGGTAAATAAAATATTATGTAAAGAGCATTATACGTTATCTACGTGTATTAATATTTTGCCATTTAATATTAGACATAACTCAATAGAATATAAGTATTTAGTGTTGGAAAATTAAAATGAAACAAGTCTAAAATAATTGTATTAAATACAATATTTTTCATACTTCTAATTATTGACATCTGTTGTATCCCCCACATTGATGAAAATAAAATGAAACAAGTCTAAAATAATTGTATTAAATACAATATTTTTCATACTTCTAATTATTGACATCTGTTGTATCCCCCACATTGATGAAAATAAAATGAAACAAGTCTAAAATAATTGTATTAAATACAATATTTTTCATACTTCTAATTATTGACATCTGTTGTATCCCCCACATTGATGAAAATAAAATGAAACAAGTCTAAAATAATTGTATTAAATACAATATTTTTCATACTTCTAATTATTGACATCTGTTGTATCCCCCACATTGATGAAAATAAAATGAAACAAGTCTAAAATAATTGTATTAAATACAATATTTTTCATACTTCTAATTATTGACATCTGTTCTATCCCCCACATTGATGAAAATAAAATTTTATTTACTCGTATAATAAACATTATTTTAATGTGCGTCTTTTTATTACATTTTATGTACGACAATTATTTTATCAAACAATTTAAATTCTAATTAATTATTTGAGTAATTATGGGTATACACCCCCCCCCCCCCTTATTTTATTACGTCTCATTTTTCCTTGAAATTACAAAATCTATACTTATAAGCAGTAACTAACAAAAAGACTATTAAATAAAATGAAAGATAATAAGATAAAGAAGGCTAAGAAGCTACTGATCAAGAACATAATATATTTTTTAATTGTCTCTCTCTGTATGTCTGTTCTCGCATAAAAACTGACAGACAGAAAGAAATGCGGTCTGCCCTCATCTCATAGCATCGGTTTTTACTTAAAATCTGGTATACTTTGTATCTCAATCCGATGAGTAGAAGCCGAGGAATCGGTAAAACTATTTGACCACTAAACACATTTTTATGAAATCTAGTATATTGTACTTTTCGGTCAGAGAATAACGCATAGGTTATGAAATGACCGCGGGCAAGACACTAAATAAGTTAATAATTACAAAGATTGAAGATAAAAATATTGCTATTACTGATCGTTCACAATTATAATTAGTTTATAATTAAACGAATTAGAATCCGGCAAATTATAAACTAACGATTTTTACGATTATCTGATATCACAAAAATTACGTTACAGTGCTTGAAAAAGAAAAGTGACAACCAGAAAGATATCAGGTTGTCCTGAAAAACTTAACTTATTCACTTTCTTCAAAATTTTTGATATCATGTAACTATATTTTTAATGCATATTATAATGACATTATGCATTAGCTATGCTAGACTTTTTTTTTCATATTATTTGTGTATAATTTTTTACTTATAAATTTATGTTTAGTACTTTAGTTACTTATATATTTTAGTAATCCACCACGTGCAAGGAGTATCGTAAAAATAATAATAAAAATAAATACGCAATACAGCGTCAGATTTCATAATAACAATAAAAATTCGCATTAACAGTGCTGTCGATAAATAAAAAAAATATTTTGCACATATTAACGCACACGCCCTAGTTTTTATTTCTCTTTACCTACAGACAAACATGTTTTTTAGAAAAAATACATCTATTTGATTTCAATCAATTTTTCCCTCTCAAATATTTACAACAGTCTATTTTCTAATTTCCTGTTTTTTTTTATTTCAACTTCGGTCATGAATATAAGTTGACGTGCAAAATATGTTATAAAATATTATTCTGACTTGCAGTTAGAAGTGAAAAAACTATTGGCCAAAATCTCGTGTTCTAATATTAAACGTTTTTTTACCAAAAAATATTTTTGCTCTTTTATGACCATTTTCATGTACTTGCATCGTACACAATACACATCAAACATAATTTTGCACGTCAACAACAAATAGCAATAACTTAAGAGAACACAATTGACTAACATTATTATCATTATTAAAAACTGTCCACATCATTATACCGCCTTAAAATTAAGTATTTTCATAAAATAATAATTATTAAACTATTACGGTCCATTGGAACTAAATAATTAAATAAAACTTACACACCTTGAGATCTGTCACTCACTTTTTTTCAAGTTTTTTTTCACAGTTTTTTTTTATATCACATACTTTTTTTTTCAATACTGCTTCCTCTTAGGTGCGTCATGGTAAAGATATGTTGACTTCGCGTGAAGTGTATTTTTTGTTGTTGAACGTTTTCGTGTGTTGTGTGTCACACGCTAGAGTGGAGGATTTAGTGTTGATTCAACCAAAATCGTTTAGGACGTGTAAAGATCAGAGCTTGAAGCTTCCTGAAAAGAAATACTTACTATTAGTATGTTTGTGGCGAGACAAGCAGGTCACGGGCACAAAATTAAACGACACGCCTGTCCATCAATAGTTTGGAGGATAAGCGTAACAAAATGCTGTTGTTTTGTTACATTTGGTTACAATTTTAGTTAATTAATAAATAGGGTGTGTTATTTATAAAGAAACAGAACGAAAAGCATTGAATCGCGCCAAATCATAACTGCCATAGCTGCCAAAACTGGTGTACAATAGTCGCAGCGGATCTTTGTGGCTTGGAAGTTGTCTGCAAGCCACTGCGCGAACTGCTATTTTTCAGGTACACTCCCAATGTTGAAGGTGAAGACAGCATTGTATAACTGCCTCGCCCACTCGCTTACGTTTTTCGCATATTCTGTCACGCTCTTACTTTATGCTGTCTTATCCTCACTGTGATGAGTAACTTACTCACTCTTGAGTTACCTCGTTCGAGGTCCTCAAAATGTTAAATGAGGGAGTTCCTCGTATTAAGACGTTAAACTACCTCATTCATTTCCACACTTCTTATGCACAAATGTCTAGTGCCGGTCACCTCGCTGCCGCGTCGTTATCGCTCATCTAACAAATAATATTTCCCCTCTACACAAATGAGGCCGTCCGCCCGCCCCTCGCTGACACTTCGAGCGAGAGAGGTGATTGTTACGAGTGAGGAGACGAGCGGCAACGCCGCGACGTTCCGCAACACTCGCGCTTTACACCACGCCTCATTAGAGCTTGAGGAATGAGAACCCCAAGCGGCAACGCGCTCAGTGACATTTTGCTACACTCGCACTTTGCTCCTCGCCTCGTTGGAGGTATGAGGAAGGGGGACTTATATGGCTCACTTCATCCTCACCTCATCCTCGTTTAAATCGAATGAGGATCCTATCGTTATTCACAGTAGTACCTGCGCAGTCGTTCACAGAGCCTAACTTCACAACCACAACGATCCGCTGCGACTAATGTACTTGGTATAGTAAAAATTTGACGTCTGAACGAAGTTTGATGGTATTGGTACTTTTGTTTATGGAATAACTCATAGGATCCCTTATGTCCCAGAACAAGTGTTGTACAAAATACCATGGTACAAAAAAAACTTGGATGGATTAACTAATAAAATGAACGATTGATCAATTTTATATGGGACCACCTCGACCACCTTTCAAACTTAGATACATACAAGTGAAGTTAAATAAAAGACAGAAAAAAAAAAGTGAGGTACCTGGTTTTGTCACGCCATCGAGTTGACAGAGAAGCTGGGCCGCGTCCCTTCGGGCTGGTACAGAGTTATAGACGCAATGTAGTTGTTCGACATCACCTGCAAGGAGTTCATCCATGTATAACGCACAGTATCACATAGGAAAGGCGCATATATAGTCTAGTTTAGGTATGTCCCGCAGGGAGTCAAATGAATATGAACTAGTCCTAAATCAGGTATGACCTAATCTATATTTTGTACAATAAAAAAGCCAAAAATAATTTTCTTATTTCAAGCACAGACACGTATTTTACTAGTTTATCGTACATTAAAGATATTGTGATTTTTTTTTTGAGGTTTCTCTATATTTGATAATGAAGACAAAACTGTTTTTTTCTGTATGTATGTCTGTCTGTATCTTGGCCGCGCATCACGCCGACGCAACTACTGGATGAATTCAATTGAAACTTGGTATGATTTGAGTTCATACTACGAGGTAGGACATAGGATACTTTACATCCCGAACAATTAATGGGTTCTCGCAGGATAGGGGTTAAAACTTATTTAAAAGAACACGTACCACGCTGAAACTAATGGACGGGTTTTGATGCAACTTGGCAATGTCATAGTTCACGACCCAGTCTCAACTAGTCTCACCTCAAATATGATGTCTTGATACCCGTAGCAGAAGGTGCTCCCGAACGGGTTGGTGTTGTTGGTGGAGGAGCCGCGGTTCAGCACGACCGGCCTCTTGCACACGTGCAGCGCGCACGACACGCCCCAGTTTCAACTAGTCTCACCTCAAATATGATGTCCTGGTACCCGTAGCAGAAGGTGCTCCCGAACGGGTTGGTGGTGTTGGTGGAGGAGGCGCGGTTCAGCACGACCGGCCTCTCGCACACGCGCAGCGCGCGCGACACTCCCTCCCACTTGCTGTACGCCGTGATGGAGGCGACGCCGCGCGACTCCACTAGCGAGTTCGATTCGCATCTGTGGATAAATAAGGATTCCATAGATATTCAATACTAGCTGCTCTGCCCTACGGCACCGCGCGTAGTTATCACACGGAATCTTAAGAGGATTACGCATGACATAATCTTCGCAAAGTAGATATTTAGTAAATGTATTGCTATCTCCACCTCCACCCCCCGATCCCCTGTACGAGCGATAGAGAGAGTTGCTGCTCGTGAGCTTTAGTAGTACAGTTTTGGGGAAACTCTTTCCACCCCTTAAATTGTGGTGAAATATTTTGTTATTAGTGACAATCGCTTGAATAGAATATAATCTACGCTTCATTTTTTAAGTACGTTTCATTTTTTAAAGAAAGTTTTTTGTTTTTGAAAAAATTACATTTTTAATTTGTCATAGTTTCAGCACAAACAAGCACAAATTAAAAAAATATATAACCCCCGACTCCCTACCCCTCATTATAGCTAAGAAGCATCTCGATCACATTAGTTTTCAAACATAAAAAAACACATCAAAATCGGTCTATTCGTTTGGGACCTATGAACCTCACCCCCCCCCCCTCCCCCCATTATAGCTAAGAACCATCTCCTTTACCTCAGCTTTCAAACAAAAAACCACAGCTAAATCAGTCCATTCGTTCGAAAGCAACGATTCGCACCCCCCTTTTCTCACCTCTCCCCTCTCCCTCCCCATATATCTAAGAACCATCTCGATCACATCAGCTTTCAAACAGAAAAAAAACACATCAAAATCGGTCCATTCGTTTGGGAGCTACGATGCCACAGACAGAAACACACACACACAGAGTAATACACACCCTAAAATTATAACACCCGTCTCTTTGTTCGAGAGTTAAAAACCGCCAGCGGCTAATCAGTTTTTTTTTTGAAAAACGAAGGCTTATAAGCGTAGTTAATTAATGAAACAAATAAACGAAAAAATAAACTTTGATATCAGATAATATTTAGGGGTAGATAAGTGTTTTCTCTTTTTTGTATGGACAAGGGCGCTATAAACTCTCTTGTTAAACGAGAAAAAGTAGCCTATGTCTATCTGCAATAATGCAGTTTAATACTTGTAAAAGAATTTTCAGAACTGGATCAGTAGTTTCAGAAATTACCTCCTACAAACATACATACAAAAAAGATTACCTCTTTAAAATATAAGTGTAGATGTTAAGTGTCTAGTTGACGTATAAAGAATCGACTTCTAAATGTTAGGTGTCTAGTTGACGTATTAAGAATAGACTTGTAAATGGCGGCGATGTTATGATACATGGTCAGTAAGAAATAAAGTCAAACAGGCTCTCACGATGTCAGTCTTTGATTTTATTTAGTTATATTTTACACTAGCTTTCACCCGCGACTTCGTACGTGCGGACTACTGTTTACCGCGAAAATAAAGCATCCTATTTTCTTCTAGGATATTAAAAACCAATGCAAAAGTAGGTATAGCACCACTCCTAATGTTTTTTGACAGACTTGTGATTTCGTTTCCATGGCAACCATAGACCATTTTGTAATGACAACCGTTCCTTACAGTGAGTAATCAACATTTTCCTGTTTTCCCGTGGAAACATACAATTTTCCGGGATAATAAGTATCTTATGTTTTATTCCAGGGTATAAGCTATCTCCATTCTAAATTTCATTAAAATCCGTCTAGCCGTTATCGCGTGAAAGCTCCCCAAACAAACAGACAAACAAACAAACAATCAAACAGACAACGTTTCTCTTTTATATATTGGTATGGATATCATTTGAGACCCTTTTAATTTTTGTTTTAAACACTTTTGGCACAGCCAAAAATTTGGCACATTTTTAGATATTTGTACAAAAATGTATTAAAAAAACCTTTGGATTGCTCTCAAAGCCTCATCCTCTTAGGTAAAGTGAAGAAAAATATATTGTGTACCCAATCAGCGGGGTCCCACTGAATTAGTTTTAGACTTCTAGAAGTACTGTGTTATGTAACACATTATTTAAAAGCCACCTAACAGTTAATTTTTAATTTTGTAGTAATTTTCTCTTATTTTAAATTCTTTTTTGTTTTTTACTTACCTACGGAATGTACGCCTTAGTTTTTGCCTATTGTTTAATACTTACCGGTACTTTAGTTAACCAATTAATTATTTATCTTTTACTTCTTAATCTCAACAATGTATGTAAATTTAGTAAATTGTGGCTAACGAGGTTGGTCTCACATATAGTTGTTTTTTTTTCTTATACTTGTAAGAAATGTTTTGTGAAACATTTCAAAGGTCTGTAAAAAAACAAGAAAAAAATAGAAATATTTTATAGTAGTTTATGAAACGGTTGGATAACAAGGGCTATTAAAACACGAGTTCAGGCGAGTTTTTTACTAGTATCACACGAGTGTTATGGCCCCGACTAACGAGGGTTTTGGCCATTTTTTATCTATGGCGGCGCGTGCTAGAGCACTTGCGCGCGCATTCGCATACTGCTCGATTCATGCGCCATAATTTACATTATTAATTTATTATTTACTGTGGTTTTTGTTCGTCAAAAGTCCTATTTTGAGAAATATGTATGGCAGCAGTGATATTGAAGAAAATTTGACTCCACCTAACATCATGGAAACAGCAACGAAAATTACGAACGATCTTATGCCAGTAAAATCAAGAAAATATTACGACAAATGACAACCTTCCTATTGCATGAGTGAAGATAAAGTAGTGTATGAAACGGCACATAACTAGGTACTAACACACTCGAGTGAAACTCACATTCGTTTTTAAATAATCCCTGTTATGCATCAGTTTCATAAACTACTATTATATTCGTTTGAATATCACACGAACAGTTATGGCAACCAGACACATTTAATATAAATCTTTTTTTTTAATAGCGTCGCTTATACTTGTGGACTTGTGGGGGTTGTAGTAGAGCTGCTTACTTGTCAGGTTGCACCGAGAGCTCGAACTCGCAGCGATGGTACATGTTAAAGTTGTAATGGCCCGGGTAGTTGGTGTGCAGCACAAACTTCTTCACTTGGTGCGTACGCGCATCGAATAGGATGTCCTGAAAAGGTACACATTATAAGTTGTGTGAAGGCGAACGACAAGCACGGGTGCTGACGAAAACTACGCTCCAGCGAAGATATTTCATCCTCACATCATCATCATCACCTGGAAGACGTCCACTACTGAACACGGTCTCCCCGCGGCCCCCCGCGGCTCTCAAGGTCAGCTGTCCACCTCGTGGGGGGCCGTCATATGCTTCGCATCCGTGGTCGCCACTCGAGAACCTCTGTTCTCCAACGGTTGTATGCCATCGAATTTGTGCGAGCGCGACAGCAATACACATTGATGCGCGAGTGACAGAGATAAGTAGTGAGGGGTCATTGTACAAATTTCTCCCTCTATCGCGGCCGTGCTTTGCCACCCCCTTAGAATGGAATTTCGAAAACTTCCCCCTATGTTAATCAAGGAACGTTTCCTCCAAATTTCATATCTCTAATGGTTTGTCAGTCAGTATGACAATAAGGTACTGTTTTATAGGTTTAAAAATATGTTTAGTTTCACTTATTAAAATTAAGTAGGGGAGAGCGGGGCTGGTTCTAACGGGTGTAAGAATTAACTTACCTATTACCGGCAAACGATAAACGTTACAATCACTGTATTCGGTTTCCTATCACTATTTACGTTACCGAACGGGTGGGTTAACGTAATTAATTACGGAAAATAAATCATTGATTCCGAATGATTTATTTTCCGTAATTAATTACGTTAAAAAAGTGGTCTTGGGGCTAAAAGTAACAAATTTAAAGGGGTAAGTATTAACTGTGGGGCAGGTATTAACAGATAATAATTGAGGATAATGAGTTCATAAAACGTGTATTTTTTATAGAATACAAAAGAGACAGTATTTGGCCGTGTATTGAAGATGTATTTCAAGAATACGACTTGTTACTGATCGCCCGAATCCGAACATGTATGATGATTAACAAGCAACCATGAAGAACTTCAGCCCGATAATGCTTCCACTAATTCAGTCAACCTAGAACCCAAATCAATTCAACCATAGGCAGTTCAGACGAAAAACCACGAGGCAGACCAGCCCAGTAATTTTTCAGCTAATTCAGCTGAACTTAAACCCATTCAACTACAGGTATTTCCAACGGAAAGCCATAAAGTTTGTTCAGTTAAGTTCAGTCAATGATTCAGCTAATCTGGAAGACTTGTCATTAAATTTGGAATCATCAATAATCCCAGAAATCCAAATAGCATGCCTAAAATTGACATAAATTTATCGGAAATTATTGAACAAATGATCCAAGAACCATGTTTAAATGAAACAGGACTATCAAATACAAAACGTAACATAAAATTTAAGTTCAATACAATAAGGCCACATCCAAAACTTCGCCACATGTTGAATCCAAAAGAAAGCGTTTAAGAAAGTTCACTTTTCTCACTAATACACCTGAAAAACTGGCCTTAGAGGAGGAAGCCAAATTAAAATTATCCAAAAAGAAGAAAACTGGTCAGGAAAAAACAAAAATTAAGAATAAAGATAAAGGAAAAGGCAAGGGGAAGGGGAAAAAACCGAAAGTGTAGACATAGTAGAAAAGGTGAAGAAGAAAATTCTGCAAAATGATAGCAATAAATAAGAAGAAGACTGATTCTGTTTAGTTTGTAGTGAAGTGTATAATGAAGCTACAACTAGTTTAGATAGGATGCAATCACAGAGATGCAATACACGCAAAGTAAGAGATGGGCTCACATCACTTGTGTCAGAGGTGACACTAGAAGTTATTTGTGCCTGAATTGTTTCTTAGACGATGATTACGAGGAATAGGAATCATCAACAGCTTTTGCGATCTCGTTAAATAAACCATTATTAATATATATTTTTTTATTTTAAGTACAAATTAGCGTCACAGCATGACTAATTAATCTAAGTTCCTAAAGAATTAAGTAACTAATAAGACTGGTTAAATATAAGTATAATTTAAAATATAACGTTTGAGTGTTTCTAGACTTGATGAACTAAAAACTGTTTCTCTAATTGTTAATTAAGATGTATCTGTAAAATACTTTGGGTTCTGTTATTGTCAAAAACGATATTTTGAGTGAACCTAATTTGATTATAACATTTTTATAGAAAAAATATACGTTTTCTTGGAATTATTTAAATGAAAAAGTGCCTGGTTAATAATTGCCCCATGCGTTAATACTTACCTCATGTTAATATTTACCCCAGATACGGGGAATGTATTAACACATGTAATTTTTTCTAAAAGTGCTTCTGTTTCTTAAATTTTCGACGTTATTGATGTGTTTTGTAGCTATAATTATAGCTGAATAACTAAGGTATGATGTGAATAAAAAACATTGTAGAAAAGTTTATTGTGTTTGGAAATATAAACCGACATATAAAATTTGTTAGAACCCGCCCCGCTTTCCCCTATTGATCTTGTTTAATAGTAGAAAGGTCGCGCAGAAGTGTGCACGGTGGACTCACCAGGCCCAGCGTGAAGTAGTTGAAGAAGTAGTCGGAGGCGGGCGGCGGGCGGCGGCGCTGCGTGGGGCGGTGGATGCGCATCTTGTCGTCGCTCTTGTAGTAGAGGCGCGCGGGGGCTCCCAGCGCTCGGGCTACGCCCTGGCAGCTATCGCCGAAGCGCACCACGCGGCACAGCGAACTCTGCACCGGCTCCAGAGCCCGGGACGTACCTGCATATAACGTATTATTATGTCAATTCAAATTCTGAGAGCTATGTCGATAACATTGGTTCTTCTACGGATTTCCTCGTTACGGATCTTATCACGTAGTGAAACTCCGAGCATAGCTCTCTCCATTGCACGCTGCGCGACTTTTAGCTTATGTATGAGACCACTAGTTAGCGACCACGTCTCAGTGCCGTATGTCATCACTGGCAACACGCACTGATTATAAACTTTCGTCTTGAGGCTCTGCGGTATCTGCGACGAGAAGATATGGCGTAATTACCCGAACGCTGCCCATCCGAGTTGGATTCGTCGGTTGACTTCTTTGTCGAAGTTGGATCTACCCAGTTGGATCGTCTGACCCAAGTAGACACAGTGATCAACCGGCATGAGTGCGACATGGGCATTTGACATGATGTTCGTCTTGCCCATGTTCATCTTAAGACCCACCTGTTGGGAACAATATTGAGGTTACTGAGCATTGTGCTTAGGTCTTCCAGGGTTTCAGCCATGATGACTATATCATCAGAAAATCGAAGGTGAGTGATGTATTCGCCATTGATGTTAACACCAAATCCGTTCCAGTTCAGAAGCTTGAATATATATTCGAGAGCAGAGGTGAACTGTTACGGAGAAATAACGTCTCCCTGTCTCACCCCTTTTTGCAGTTCGATAGAATTCGTGCTCCGATCTTGGAGACGGACAGTCATGGTGGCCTTGCTGTACAAACACTTCAACACTTCGATGTACCGGTACTCCGGTACATCGAATCAATCAATCAATCTGGCACCGCTGTAATGACTGTAGCACTGCCCAGATCTCGACGGATCAAAGGCTTTCTAGTGATGAAGATTTGACGCCACCAAATATCCTCGACGTGGCAACAAAATGATCCATGATCTAATCTCAAATAAGTTAACATACGACAAAACGTACAAGAAATCTTTAGAGTGGAAAATGCAAAATAAAGACATTTTCAATAAACGTGATGCTTGCCTACATTCAGTACCTAAAGACAGGTTTAGGGCTTCTTCGTTTTGGGTGAAATACTCAAGTCCTCCCGCGCAGCAACACGCAGCACCGCAGGTGCAGCTGCTATCGGCAGTACGACAGCGGCAGCGACAGTGCTGTCGGTACGTACCCTCGGTGAAGCAGTGCAGGCGCAGGCCCTGCGTGGCGGTGCTCCCACGCAGCACCACGCAGCGCCGCAGGTGCAGCTGCTGTCGGTAGCACGACAGCGGCAGCGACGGAAGCGGCGCTGCTGACAGGCTGCCGGCCGCTGTGCTGCTCACCTGGAAACAGATGTTATTCTGTAAGCGAAGCGAAAAAAATATCAGCCATACCCAAACACTAGGAACATTAAATTGTTCTTTTTGTATAGATTTCCACAGAGTATCTTGAAAATTAGCGCTAGCTGAAGTGTCCGGGTACGGCAATAACAAGTATTAAACCTCCTTTCCATAAACAACAAATCATAGAGAGTAGTCATTTTTTTTTAGTATTTCTATTTTGCAGGTTATAGAAATAAAATAATTGTGGTACCTGGTGTTGAGATCCGTAGTAGATGGTAGTTCTCGAGACGACAGGCGAGCCGCCGTTGGGGAACTGTAGGGAGCCCAACCCGTGCGCGTAGCCAGGCTGGAAGGATACGGAACTCTACTTAGATACAAGCAGATTACTAGAGAAATTAAAAAAAAAACGACTGCGGATAAATCTAAAAAGAGGCAACTAGCTTTAAATTCTTGATTTTGAAACATAAGATGCAGTCGGTGGCATCATGTATTTATTTTACCTTTGGCGGGATCCGCTAAAACCTGGCCCTCATGCTTCCAATTTTGAAATTGAACGCAGTCGTTTTTTTTGTAATAATTAGTTCTTTTATTTTAGACTTTTCGTTTCCCTTACATTTATTTTTGGATTAGTCTTTTACAGACCTTCATTTTGATACCTCATTCGATAGGTTTTGATCACTTTTTGTTCCGTCAGAAATACAATATGGCAGCTGTGAGCCGCCATATTAGTTTTCTTGACACTTCATATATCATAACATAAGTCACACTCGTGATTAAGAGGAATCCAATGATACCGCATTTATCAAAATAACCAGTTTTTTTATTATGGGCATATAGGTGTTTTTTAAAAGATTTTATTTAACTTACTATGTTTGTTTGTATGTACTCGTATGTATGTATGTATGTATGCAAATCTTACAAGATGAGTTAGAACCACTTCCTCTTATCCTATGGAGTTGAATTTTTACATGTTGGTTCAGTTCGATGACAATGTGTTTTTATGGTAGCATGACCTGAATCGACATGCAGGATTAGCTGCAGATAAAGGAACTCTTCAATGTTCAACAGCACAGACACGAAATTTTGTGTACGCATTTTATTATGATAGCCGGCTTTAAGTTTTACCATGACCTAGGTGCTGCACTCAGGGTTGGGTCTTGACTAGGGAACTCTTCAACGGTTAAAAGCACAAACACGAAATGTTGTATGCCCATTCTAAGTTTCACCATGACATACAAGTTCTTTTTCAAATGTTTTTTAATTAACTTATTTCTAGACAGTATGGGAAAAGCCTAATCAAGAGCACATAGGGAAAAATGCTGAACGGAACCATGGGCTCTATTTCAATGCTGGAGCACGTTACCTACCTATACACTCGCGTTTTTGACTCCAAAATTACACTTGTCAGAAACAGAGACACACGCAAAGATTTCCACTGTATTCTCCATGGCCATAGGAATGATATTTAAGGAAGTACAGTAGGCACAACGAATCTTTGTGGCTCAGAAATAGTCTGGAAGTCGCTGCCAAAGGCGCTATTTTTCAGGCGCAATCCCTATGTTAAAGGTGAATACAGCATTGTATAACTGCCTCGCTCACTCGCTTACGTTTTTCGCATCCGCCATCTCGCTTACTTTATGCTGCTTTATCATCACAACTGATCATTGTATAACTGCCTCGCTCACTCGCTTACGTTTTTAGAATCAGCTATCTCACTCTTACTTTATGCTGTTTTATCCTCACAAATGTCCTGCGCATTCGTTCACAGAGCCTAACTTCACAACCACAAAGACTCGTTGTGACTACTGTAAAACGACAGCCCCCTGAAATTAGTGCAGAGCTTAAGAGGTGGTGCTGCGACTTGTACAGGCCCGGATGTGTCATTCTTTTCACAATAGATGGCGTTAAACACAATTTATTCTTAAAGCTAGTCTTACCTCAATTTTACTGTCTACACTGTAGTTCTACAGTGTTTGTTCAATAAATAGCGTTAAACTATTATAGTTTTTAAAAATCTAATCTTACCTCAAATTTACTATCAACAGGGAAGTAGAACGACAGCCCCCTGAAGTTTAACGCGAAAAGATGCCGTTGCGAGTCGTACAGGCCCGGGTGCGTCGCGCCAAAGCAGTGCTCTATTTGCTCGATAGATGGCGTTATCTCCGGAGAGTTAAAGCTCATACCACTGGAAAAAGAACAAGCGAAATTATGTAATTAATAAATAATATTTTGTGGTAGGCAAATGCTGCCTTTGTAGGTTAGCAAAATATCTACCTATTAATAAGTCCTAAAAACGTATCTACCCAAAACGAATACAAGGAAAGGAAAGATACGATGTACGAGGAAAGACGCCTTTATATCACTAGTACCATTGCGCAGTACCATACCATGACACAAGTTTGTATCGTATGTATGTTTGTATTTTATATCATAAAATGAAATACAATTATCAAATTCCAGGGTTTACTTTTAGACAGTACCATTATTGGTACTAGAGACTATTTTATATTGCTAGTATCATTAAATAAAATACAAGTATCAGATTTTAGGTTTTAAACGGCTGAACGGATTTGGATGAAATTTGGTTTGTAGAAGATACTATGTCCTGGAATAACACATACTTTTCATCATCATCATCACCACCCATCATCATTAGATGTCAAAGTGACGGGTGTCAAATTGACATGCGTCAAAGTGACGGGTGTCAAAGTGACATGTGAGTCATGTGACAGGTGTCAGCGGGTGAAACCGTGGAGCGCAGCTAGTTATTTTATAAATTTGAAAACAAATGTGGGTAATAACATTAAATTACAGACAAATATCATTAATGGTACTGCCCAATACTGTACTAGTGATATAAAGGCGGAAAGACTATGGATAGCTTATTTTGGCAGAGTAATGGAACGTCATCCCGGATATCACACAGTCAAAATCTATTTATAATCTGCTTCGTTATTTATGGTTGTCTTCGTGGACTCTCAATGTGACTGCTTTTTTGTGAGTTTCTTATCTCAGTAAGATTACCGATTTGAATAATTATTATTTTATTTGAAAAGGTCCCCTAAACATTTCAACATAGTATAACCATTTGAAGACGTTTTTTTGGTTCCAAGACGTTTTCCAAAAACTTGACCTTTCATCCTGTACTTTATAAAAAGGTTAATTAGAAGAACATAGAAATGTCATCAGGTAAACAGCACCCTTACTGACATGTCGGCCTTGTACTGAACAGCGATTAGCATTGAAATGTCATTAGGTCGACAGAATATAGACACGTACGTTACTGTTACTAAGTGATAAGGATTGTTGCTTCCTCTTTATGGCTCATAATTAAGTTATTTACGTGTATGTGTAGTTTACATACTACTTAATTGCAAAACTCCAATGAAAATTATAATTGGATCATTACCCATTTCAAAGACCAGTAGTTCGACTGGTTTAGTAGTTCGACTGGTTTGACAGAACATTTAGACCACTGCCCCGAGAAATAGCTACTAATAGAGAATGATAGATAGATAAACCATTTATTTGTCTCTCCAAAATACACACATAGTACTTACTACTAGCTTCCACGCCCGCGACTTCGTCCGCGCGGACTACAGTTTATCACGAAAAAAGGCATCCTATTTTTTTCTAGAATATTAAAAACCTATGCAAAAGTAGGTATTTTACCAATGCTCCTGATGTTTTTGACAGACTTGTTATTTCGTTTCCATGGCAACCACAGACCATTCTGTGATGGCAACAGTTCCTTTCAGTGAGTAATCAACATTTTTCTGTTTTCCCGTGGAAACTTACAATGTTCCGGGATAAAAAGTATCCTATTTTTATTCTAGGGTATATAAGCTTTCTTCATTCTAAAATTCATCAAAATCCGTCCAGCCGTTATCGCGTGAAAGCTCCTCAAACAAAGAAACAAACAGACAACGTTTTACTTTTATATATCGGTATGGATGTGTGTGAATGCTTGTCTGTTGCATTTAATGTACTTACATTAAATGCAACAGATAAGCAGATAAAAAAGTTTGGTAATAAATAAGACCATAATCATCAGCCTGTATCAGTCCACTGCTGGACATAGAACTCTCCTAATACGCGCCACTGAGCCCGATCTTCGGCTTTTCTCATGTAATTGCTGCCAGCTACGTTGCCTAAATCGTCACTCCATCATAATAGGGCCTAAACATGATGAATATTTCGTACACAAGTCTAGTCACTTATTCACAAAATACCTTAGATACTACCCACAAACTAAATTAAAAAAATGGGTCATAGAATGGATGGGGATTCGTGGACTAACCCGAATGGAACGCCGTCAATAAAGGTTTTTATTTTTCAGGATAGGCTGTAAATGAATGATCCAGTGCGGTTTCTACTCACCTATACCTAAGTTTAACTAGTTTAATATTGTAGTTCTCTTTAATTAATTATACAGTGCGGTTTCTACACTAGTTTCATATTGTAGAAAATGAATTGTACATGCAGTTTCTACTCACCTAGTTTCATATTGTATATCTCTATAAATGAATGATCCAGTGCGGTTTCTACTCACATATACTTAAGTTTAACGAGTTTAATACTGTAGATCTTTTTAATTAATTATACAGTGGGGTTTCCACACTAGTTTCGTAATGTAGAAAAAGAATTGTACATGCAGTTTCTACTCACCTAGTTTCATATCGTATATCTCTATAAATGAATGATACAAAGCGGTTTCTACTCACCTATACCTAAGTTTAACTAGTTTCATATTGTAGATCTCTATAATTTTGAGTCGTTGCGCGACCGGGTCGAATATTAACCGGACGCCGTCCTGTGGCATGTTTATTACTAGATCTACGTTTAGAGGATTCTGAAACAAAACAAACACGTGTATTAGTAAACATAGTCTACGAGTAACACCAAGTAAGGGCGAAGGACAAAACTTGTTGAAGCGAAACTGTCTTGTCGCGCTTCTCGCTAACTCCTCATTATTTTTATACGACTGATTTACGAAACGAGCAGGCCATTCGCTTAAAGATAAGCGCCTTGCCTGCCGATAGCATGCAGTTCCACCAAGAACTTTGAATAGCTAAAACTACGCTCTTCATCCCTGACTGAAACATGACAATGCCTCTGATTATTATCAATTCATCAGCCAATATTCAGTAGTAGTAGTCAGTATCCACTGCTGGATATAGACCTCTCCTTGTGAACGCCACTGAGCCCTATCTTCGTATCTCCTCATGGAGTAGCTGCCTTTGCAAGTCGTCACTCCACCAGACCGACAAACGAGGTCTCCACTGTAGAACTCGTTTACCCCAACGGTTGTTGATTCATTGAGATACCGAGAAAATTTGCGAACAATGAAATAACCCGACTGCGAGTAAAACTAATGAGTATTCTTCACGTTAATAATCTATCTCGTCATGTGTGTTATCACAGCTTTAATAATAGTATAGAAAATGTAAGTGAGAATGGTTGCTAACCAACTTTAAATCGTTATAGATCCTATTATAGGTCATTCGAAATTAAAAATGATAAGAGAAACCTAAAGATGATTTTCAAATACCTATTCAATGATATCCCACTTAACGTAGTACGTCGACTTTCCTTTTTCTTTTACTCAATATGGCGTCTGGTTGTCGCCATATTGAATTTTGATGTCTGTCATGTCTTAGTGATAATTAAAATCGGCCCACGCGTTCGGTCTCTAGAGCGTGATACAGTGCCATTCAAACCGCGCGGAACATAGTAAGGTATGCACATTGTTTCTTTGCCGTATGAAGTACTGCTGCCCTCAGGTGTCGAGTTTGTCAGGCCGCCCGAGGGCCTCTGACATGGTTTAACGTCTGCTATTAATCAATAACAGCCAGGACCGACTGCTTAGGCCCTCCGAAGCACGGAGCATATTAATACATAGCGATACAAATTGAAAAAAAGACGTGTGGGTAGTAAGCTCCAGACGCACTTCTGGCAGAAGAGGTGTACCAGTTGACTACAGTCATTGAGAATGAGAAGTATATCACCATAGTAGGGGGGCTTTTGCCATCATCGCCACGCTTGGCAGGCGTCTTGGTGATCGCGGCAGTCGTTGACACACAGGAAAATGCTGACGGCCATTTTTCCTGAACTTCCTTTGCTGGTTCTCGCAGCACCCGCGGGCTGAGTAGGGATGGACCTCTTACTAAGCTGGGCCCTGCCTTCTCGAAAGGCGACCTAGGCTGGGCCGTGGTCGCCTTTCGAGAACCCAATATCGAGCACAACCTAAGCATGTAACAACGAATTGAAACACTTCGTGGGGTAGTTACCTGGTCACTATATAGAACTTGTACTCCTCTAATTGTGCCCACTTGACTCTGTATTATCGCTACTGACTGAGAAAAATGCATCCCTGAAACAAACAAAACAGTAAAACATTAGTTTTAGTTAGTACAATATCAAAGAGAGCGAAAAAACACGATTGCCCTGCCAAAAAAAGAAATAAAAGTTTTTATGCCTATAAATTATGTATTGTTGGAATGTGCTCATCAAGACCTTCAATTTGATAAGACCCATATTGTAAAATCAGAATATTTTTTTTTGCACTTTATAATGGAGCCATACCAGGCCAGTCGCACTCCGCAACAAGTACAAATATTGCGGCCGCAATATTACGGTTAATTCAGTAGAGTGTCAAGCGTGCGCTCGAAGAGTCGCGCGCCGTGTGCTTACGATAAAGTACCTACTTACGTAAAGTTTTTGTCAAATTTTATTCTTTTCTTAACTATGAGTACCAAGAAGAAACCTAGAATGTACTGCATAGCATTCGGTCTGACAAGTCTCGTAAAATACCTACATACTGACATTTTATTACGTAGGTAGCCATTTCTTTTTCATTCATTATAAAGCATGGAATTCAGAAAGACACTTTTTATTCATCACAGTGCAATACCTATGAAGTTATAATCAAATAATGAGGTTCTAGGGCTATTCTGATAATAATGTCATTATATTATGTAGTTAATAAAACTATCAACTTTTATAATAATAAGTAAAAAAATAATACATTATTACATAGGTAATTGTTACAATATCTTTTTTCTTTTGTTTTTTATCAATATGTGTTCTGTTACAATATCGAAGTCATATCATATCACAGAATAATTACTAGTACAAGTACCTAGTTATATCTTGATACAACCCTGCCGAGCGAAAAAGTGACAGAGCGATTCTGAAACGGTCAGAGCAATGGAAGCTCTCGCGCGTTGTGATACGGTACAGTCTAGCCTGCACGCAATGGGTGAGCGCCTTCTAGGTAAATATAATTGAAAGCTCGCAGCGCTGTGCGAGTTAAATTGCACTTTATTGCGTTGTGGCGAGGGTCGCTATGTATTTAAATGACTTTACTCAGTTATCCTTCTGTACTTGTACTATTATTTATTCTGTGGCCATACCACAGAATAAATAATATCACAAGTACAATGTTACTCGGGATAACGTAAGGATTCTAACGATGCCCCGTACATCCAAATATGTTCAGGCATTTAAAAGTTATGGTGGAATAAAGAAACTCACACACATACCTACAAACATGAACCCTGAAAACATTACACTTCTTTTTTGGGCAGTCGTGCAACAATTCCTTTGTCGATGGGTCATCGCATAAAGCCGAATATTGGAGTAGTTGGAGACAACCCATGGACAGAATTGGTGGGAAGAAGTTAATTATTGAAATAGCTTCTGAACGTGGAAAGTGTTTTATTTTGCACTAGCTGTACCCGCGGCTGCGCACGCGTGGTCATTTCTAGAGGTTAAAAGTACTCTAAGTACCAAAGTACTATTCCAAGACATAGGTCTTATACCAATATACCAACATTTGATCAAAATTCCTTCAGCCGTCAAAAAGTTTTTAACGATTGCTCGGCTTCTACTCATCGGATTGAGATACCAAGTACCCCAGTTTTTAAGTCAAACCCTAAGCTAACCAACAGTGAAAACCACATCGCTATAGGTCTAGTAGTTTTTACATGATGCGCGAACAAACATACAAACAAACTAACAGACAAACGATACTATTCTCGCTTATGGTTTGAGTTTGAGACTTCTCGACTAGGTTACGTGGATTATCTTCTGTAAACAACACAGGTATTTGAATAAACCTATTTATAGTTTATGTCGTAAGAGCCCGCTAGCGACGTTACAAAGTATTTGTAAACGATCCCATAACATTGTAAAACAACAGAAAACGTAACAGCCGAATATATCGCATTCGCAATTCGCAAAGAATTGGATAATCACAATATTACGTACTGGCTGATAACGATCAAGGTCAATAACATGTTGTTGTACAGATACCACAGTCGACACGTGGAATGAAATCGTACGTGTCCGTGTGTCTACTGTTTATGCAAAACTTTATATGGAACACTAGCTGTGCCAGCGTATTCATTTCATTTAAAAGTAACCTATACGTGTTAGTCCAGGACCAAAAGTACCTTTAAAGTACGATATTTCTTCAAAATTCGTTCAGCCGTGAAATAGTTTTTTATCGATTGCTCGGCATCTAATCATCGGATAAAGATACCAAGTAGCCCAGTTTTTAAGTCAAACCCTAAGCTATCCAACAGTGAGAATCGCATCGCAATTGGTTGAGAAGTTTTTAAGTGATGCGCGAACAAACAAAGACACGATTTAAAAAATGTTATGTTCTTGTTTTATATATGTATAGTCTATAGTGTAGTGTAGTAGTATAGTGAAGCTTTGTAGTATAATAAGTAGCAGTAATTACCAAAGAATCTGTTTAGCCTATTTTAAGTACCATGGACAACTTTTTTTTTAATTATCCTTTTTGACCACTTTTTTTTAATCATAAGTATAGATATAGATAGATAGCTACAGACTATATAACATTGCATGCATCCCGACTAGGGCTGCCACTTTTCAAAAAAAGGAGGCCTGGAGATATTAGAAATGTTGCTTTTTTGATGAAAATAAATCATGTTTGTTTTAATGTATGAATGTTTTCTGTATTTCTACATAAAATTGAGGCCCAATAGTCAAATCAAAAGAAAAAGATAGGTAGGAAATTAATGTAGGATTGTGTTTTTTTAATGGAAAAAACGATTATCGCTTCGGACAATTTAACAGGCGAACAAAAAAAAGCTCCAGATAAGTAAAGCCGCAGGTAAATCTACTGCCACACACTGATGTTCGTAATAAAGGCCCATTGTCCTCTGATTGCGTGTGCGCACGCGCATTTTTACGCGAAATTTTCCTTAATCTTCGATAGAATAGGTTGGACACGCAATAGACGAAATCTACAAGGTGACGAATTTATTGACGACATAGATTTTGTTTTTTTACCTACCTACTCGATTTTGTAGTAAACAATCATTCTTAATTCCTGTAAATACGTCGTATATACGACCATGTACAAACTCAATTTTTTACCGACTTTAAAAAGGAGGACCAAAATAGATAATTCTTCTTTTTTATTGATCTATGTGGTTCCACTTTAATGAAAATTGGTTCAGTAATTTTTAAGGATTTAATATTGTTGGTTTATTTTGCATTATTATTATGCTTTTTTTTATGTAAAGCCCGG
The DNA here is from genome assembly GCA_946251855.1 of Alsophila aescularia. Taxonomy (NCBI): domain Eukaryota; kingdom Metazoa; phylum Arthropoda; class Insecta; order Lepidoptera; family Geometridae; genus Alsophila; species Alsophila aescularia. Next base: position 15,355,359 of record OX276384.1, read on the forward strand.
GTGTTTTTTATTGCGCTGTACTCTGAGGAGTCATCATTAATTTTCCCGTCATGTCGTGCCTTAACCCTAACTCTTAACGAAATGTGGGGAAAGTGCTAACTTGAATTAAATTATGGACAGTATTCCCGTAGTCGCAGGTTCGAGTCTTACTTTGTAGAGGATTTCCTATCCATCCTTATGATCGGTATCAGTTAAAAATTTGTCAGGTAGAAAAAAGAAGTTCTCCTTACTAAGCGAAACGGAACATTTTCAGAGAACTTCTCAAGTACAATAACGGAAGTGGAACCGATAGCGATATTTACCTACTAAATTATTAACACGTAATTAAGTAGGAACTTACTCTTCTATAGGATATAGCATAGATAGTAACAAGAAGGTTAAGACCAGGCTCTGCTTTTTAAGGGTTTTTTGCATAAATATGCTGGGTCAACCACAAACCTGATAAATGTGAAACTTAACATATGTCTTTGAGATCTTTATCTCTCTAAGACTAAGACAAAAACATGATTAACAAAATTTCATTCGATACATTTTCTTATCAAAATATACGTTATTTGCGGTAATGTTTACATTTTTCTACTCAACGGGTTAAGTTTTATCTCTAAAATAAATCTCACAGCAAGAAAATATAGTTTATTATCTAAGGCTAAGACAAAATTTACCTAACTAAATTATTAGCCTGCCAATAAAATAAATAACTTTTCTTTTTTTTTTCATTTAGTTCCGAGCTAAATTGTGTGTTCAAACAGCGCTCGCGATATTCAACATTGTTACGCAGGCACTTCAGTACTTATTGCAGGTAGCGGGTGGCAGAGTGTAGGGGAGGTGGCAGGGGAGTGGGGAGTGGGAAAATGTAACCTTGGAGCCTGGCCTTAAACGTTCTAGTGTTGTCGTGCAAATCACAGACATTACAGTGAGTCAACAATCAGTGCGTCCTACCAGTCATGACCTATTGAGCCGAGACATACACTCACGGTCAGACCAGTCCACAAAAGGTCGCTCAGCGAGCTACGGAGAGAGCTATGCTTGGGGTTTCTCTGAAGGACAAGATTCGTAATGAAGTTATCCGAGAGAGAACTAAGGTCGACATAGCTTTACAGGAAAGCAAGCTAAAGTGATAGAGGGCTGGTCACATTTCCTGAAAAACTGATAACCATTGGGTTCTCGTGTGGAGACAGCGTTTAGGCCAACGCAGCGTAGGATGCCCTGTCGCCAGGTGGAGTGACAACCTACGAAGAGCGGCTGACAGAAAATGGATGCGAAGAGCTGAAGACCGAGCTCAGCGGCGTGCATTTGGAGAGGCCTACGTCCTACGTCCAGCAGTGGACGTGATGATGATGGGTAGTAAAGACTGATCAGTGAAGCTCTCTGAGGGAAGCCCTATCATTAAGCTGTGGTGGATGTCGATTTTGCTAATCTCAGCTTCTACCGTACGTAAGGGTTGCGGGTTCCGTCTCTGCATGCGACGTGACGCTGGTCACCGACAGAAATTTCACAAAAATTTCAGGCTGGCTTTGGGGGCTTCAATGAAGCATAACGCCATTTTAGGATCGCGGTTTAAAAAGGTTTGAAAAGTACTGCCCTTATGCCGGCGCTAGACACAGTCAAATATTTTGAACAAAGACTTTGAAAGACTTTTCTCACACATTTGAACACATGTTTGCTTTACCTGCCAGACATGCTTTGCAGATACGTTCGCCTCATAGTACTCAAATAGATAACAAACAGGATGGAAGACGATTTTGTGGTCGCAGTATACCTGTATTATAATTTTTTATGATTTTTACCATCTTGCGACTGAACAAGTAATATATTCATGTATTGTCCGTTCCACTCGGTGATTTACGAGCAACTGAACTTAGAGCAAGTGTAGCAGGCTACCCACACATTTGAACTTAGTGCAAGTGTAGCAGGCTACCCACACATTTGAACTTTGTGCAAGTTCAGCAGGCTACCCACACATTTGAACTTTGAACGCTTTGATGTGTGCTTGAAAAACCGACACGTAATGGCAAAGTGACCTTAGACACAGGACACAAAACCCTGAAAATGGAATCCTAATCCAAGATAAGGATCAGGAACTAAAATGAATTAAAAAATGTCTCATCCAACTGAACTATCCAAACTAATATTATAAATGCAAAAGTGTGTATGTTGGTTTGCTTATTCCTTTTTCACGCAGCATTAAGCAACGAATTGATGTGGTTTTTACTTAGGTAGGTATATTATGAGCTCCTATCACATAATATACCTACCCAAGCAAAAAATCACTACATATATAAAAATATAACTATTCAAACATATAGTTATAGCTATTCTTCAATGACCGGAGAGTGATATAAGCTCAAATTATCATTATCTAGCGCAGCTAGTAAATACGATAATCTATCTATAGGTACTTGTAATAACACAATAAGTACGAAAAAAACTGTACAAATAGATTTAAAAAAAAATGTTCTAGGTTACTTAAAATAAGGTACTGAACAAGAATATAACATTTGTACATTTAAAAACTACTGGACCAATTGCTATGCGGTTTTCACTGTTAAATAGCCTATGGTTTAACTTAAAAACCTGATGTACTTCGTATCTCAATCCGATGAGTATAAGCCGAGCACAATAAAAACTTTTTGACAGCTGAAGGAATTTTGATCAAATGTTGGTATATTGGTATTTTAGGTGTTGGAATAGTACATAGAGTACTTTTAACCTAGAGACATGACCACGCGTGCGAAGCCGTGGGTTCAGCTAGTAGATTCATAGATACCTAGACTACATACTTATTTAGCAGTATAATAGGTACAACTGGCGGGCCTATACACAAGGACAACTGTTTCCAATGTATTGTTAAGCCATGCGCCACATACATTCAATAGACATATTCAATTATGGAAGCATTTCTGGTGTAAATGGTAAGTGAGTATTTATTTATTACTTCTCGGCCATTGCCTTGCTCGCCATCTTGAGAAAACAAAAGAATTTCAAATAAACGGAGGCCCTTTCTACATATAAATAAAAAAACATACAAGTGAGCATGTTGGTTTGTTTGAAGATATCTTACTCCAGAATTCAAGTTACAGCCAAATTTTATTGAAATTGGTCCAGCATTTTTTAAAATGAAGGAGCTTTTATAGATGGAAATAATAAATATATATAATTAATGATTATTAGGTACTTTATAAAATGATCATAAATATTAAAGACATGAATACAATTTATAAAGAAGAAATTACATATTTTCCTCTCAATAAAATATTAAAAGTATTATGATCCAACATTAACTGCCAGCTGATAAGGCACAAATCAACAATAACAAAGTTAACTTTGCAGCGGATATATTTAAAAGACAAACAAATGAACTACCGCTGTTCGCAGATTAAACTGCAAATGTAATGTGGCCAAGAAATATTTTTTTATAACTTTTGTTACTTTGTAAGAGGGATGCTGTTTAATAATGCAGTTAGGTTGAGTTTTATTAGAGTTGGATATGATTATGAGTATATTTTATGTGGGCAGATCTAGGTAACTCACTTTTCTGTCTAAGTTTGTTTGTTTCATAAACTGACACTGATTATTGTGATTGACTAAGAGGTTGACTACATACTGTACATCTCTAAGAAAAATGATATTTTCTGGCAGTGACCTCAGAGTACACTTAACAACATATTGTAAAAGAAAGCCACGAAACGCGTCTGTCTGTTTGTACATAAATATCTCAGATAACGCAACCGATTTTATTTCAGTTTTCACCTAGGCGTATGTTGATTAACTCGTTCCATACTGCGATTGACGATTGTCAGATCTTACATTGTTATTCTATTATAGAAATGCCCGGTACTGGAATGATTAAACAGGAAGGTTTTAATGTATAATTCATAGGTGTTTTATGTAAATTTAGTCCATCTGGAGTGAATTTTCTCTACAAGTCGCAAAATACAGCCGTCCTGGTAGTATTTTTGCATATGCTGCATATATGCAATTAGAGCTGTATGAAAACGTTCTACAAAAAAGTCTGTGACACCACATGTGTACGAGTACCTGTGACAGAAAGCACAAAATAAACTATTTTCAATATATTTTATATGAAAATCTTTTATTTTTTACGATGGCAGTAAAATATAAAATATATTTTATCAATTATCTAGAGCTCTTTATTTTTATCTGTATGAATCCTTATTAAATTAAATATCACAACAACCTTTCTCATTTCAAGTATGTACATTCGTTTTGCTTTTTAAACCATACTTTTTTGACGAGTCCTGTGTAACACAATATTTTTGATGAGTGATTTTTGCCTGACTCGTTCTTTATACCTACAATTATTTTATTCAGTGGCGTAATGTGCAAAGATACAGGTGCGGGCAGGCCGCTTGTGGTCAATGTAATGTTAAGCACAAAGCTACCCATGCGAAGCGCTAGTTTAAAATAAAATAACACTGGCAGGCAGTTATAAACAGTTGCTACAAATAAAAAGAAGATAAAACAGCTTATTACCTAGTACCAAATCAAGGCGTGTTTATTTTTAAGACTTAAAATGTGGATCAAAAAACAAAGGAAGTTAAAACATGACTCATAGAAGTGATGCAACATGCAACTCTCTTTTTTTTAGTGACCACTAAATGTTAAGAGGCAACCTTTAACCATAATCATAGCTGTTTACTACTGGTCTGGAAATGTAATTTATAAATCTGGTTGACTGAATTAATTTGACATGTTTTTATTTTTGAGTACATATACCTACATATTGTAGGTAATGAAACTAACGATAAAAAACATTAATTAAAACTTATTATTTATTGTTTTATTTATCAACAATAACTTACTGCAGATATAATCTGGATAAAAAACGACTGAGTTGTTTTCATTGTAAACATGAAAACAACTCAGTCTAGTAGTTTCATGTTCATGGTCAAGATTAGCAATAAAAAAAACAAACAACTACGATACGAAACAAAGGCACCATAGCCTGACATTTATATCGAAAAAAATCAATGCCAGGCCAAGGAAACAAGGGGGGAATAGTACTAAATTAACAAGGAATATATCAGCTAATTATTGAGAGATTGGAAGACCGTTGCATAAGACTTATCCCATAAAATTAAAGCGCAAAATATTGACGTAAGGAATAAACAATAGATTCGAATCAGCTCACCCAATACGAATTCCCAGGCATCGCAACCCAGGGAACGCTCGGGGACTATCTCCAAATCCAACATTATGCACAACACACTGAACACTAACTAAACAAACTAAAGTTCACTTTAAAAAACAATTTTTAACTGTTAAAATACGCAATTACGCTGCCCTTTCTTTGTTTGCCAACTTTAGTTTTCAACCATTTTGTATTTGTCAGACGAACTGTCATTACAAACAGCTGATTGTATTTTGCCAGAGGCGGATCGAGGCGAAGAGTTTATTAAGGGGCCATTCGTTTTGATGCTAAATGATCGAAAATAACGCTAAATATGTTTCGATCAGCGTTCCCTTTGGACATGACAGTTAAATTTGACATCAGAAAAGCGACTTTATGCACTAAGCTTTAGGGTCGTTTTATCATCCGGTTTGGATCAATAATGACAAAAATGGCAATCGAAACAGCCCAAAACGCCACTGCATCATCTCGAATGCAGGGTAACTGCCCTGGGGCCTTTTGTAATGTAGCAAATGGCGAATATTACTGTTAAATACGCTTATTATGAATACATTTGGCGTTCCCTTTAGACATTTGTTGGCGAAATTAGCGTTCTGAACGTTTTCGATCACTGTTCGTTTTGCATGTTTCAATGACATGTTGACATAGGAAAATCGACTTTATTTCGTCAAATATAGGGTCGTTTTTCATTCGATTTGGAAAGGATCGGTAGTGTCAAAAGTTGCAAAAATGACAAAAGTGTTGAAAATGTTCAAAGAGAACGGCTTGTTAACAATGTACATTTCGAAATTGTCCACAACGCCATCTCATCATCACGAAGGCAGGGCCTATACAGGATCCAGTACGCTACAAGCTAAATTCTGTATCTATCTGAAACATAAAAGCGTGCATGCTAAATTGCACTTATATACCACGCATTAAAATTGATATTGCTTTGTTCTAATGCAAACAGTTGCAATTATAATTTTGTTATACGGCGCATTGTTACATGAACTAATGCGCGGCATTTAAGTGCAATTTAGCATGCACGCTTATTTCAAATAGCTACAGAAATTAGCTAATAGCAGCGCAAGAGTGTTGTTTGTCATTGGTTGATGCGAGTCAACGGAAAAACTCTAGAACAAGAATGCCCGTATTATGTAACTATTAACCTTAACCTAATTTAATTGCAAAATAATTAGTTTATTTATTTATAATTAATTATACATATTATGCCGGGTCCACACCAAGAGAACGAGAGCCAGCGAAGACGAACGGATTCGCCGATTAGTACCGCACGCTCGCTCGGTTTCATAGTAGTGTCCACACAAAGTGAACGCGTGTGAACCTGGCGACAATCGGCGAACCTCGGCGAATTAGGGTATCCAGATCTGGGGTTTTTTTCCCCATTTTAGGGAGAATTAATATGTTTGGATAATATTTGGGGAAACAAAAAGACAAAATCACTTTGACATAGACCTGGTTAAAGGGCATACGGCACGTTTTATAACCAAATAAACAAAAACTGGACTAGATAGTACAACAGGCAAACACAGCTACATTGCCACTGTCATGCTTCGTGTGCATCAGATATAGACATAAGCAGACTGTAGCGTGAATGAGATAACAATACCTAACCCTACTGACACTTTCTACACAAACGCCACTCCGACTGTGACTTTTTCGCATCGCACCTAATTCATCATTTTAAAATGATGTAGTGTTGCGCGTTGTTGCTAGGGTGGTAAGGTGTTTTATTTCAATGTAAATGTTAATAAATAGATAGTTAAATGGGTCATTATCAAAAATGTTTTAATCAAAATAACAAAAAACTTTTTTTTGTGTTTTGTATGGGCACTGGACATCCTTAAAAAAGAGAAAACTTATTTTCAATACAGATGTGACATCTCGACTACGGATCTGACCATTACTTACACAAACCAATCCCAAAAGTATTAAACATGACACAACCGTAGTCACAGTGAAATTACGGATGTGACAACTATGGACGTGACATTTTGACGTTATTACCGCCATTTTATAACTAAAAATAAACACCATGCGATTAATATAATTTAGGAAGAAACTGTACTACATCACGCAACTCATGTTATCAGGTTTTTTTTTCAACTCAATTAACGTTATTTTTATGCCTAATACAATTAATATATAAGAGGCGCACCAAAAAAAAACAAACAAAATTTTCAACTATTTTTTTATTTATTTACAAATCACACTTTATTTACCTATATGATAGTTACCCAAATAAGGAATATGTATTTTCAAAATATTTGGGAAAAATTGCTGAAATAGTATCTTTTTGGGGAGTTTTTTGCTCCGTATGGGGAAATTACAAAAACTTCGTGAAGCTGCCTCTGAAAGTATTTATTATTGCTATTATATTTTGAATCCCACAGCCGAGGTTTTTGCCTATAAAGCTCTATGAGCCTCAATGAATGAGGATTTTTATTCGACCATTCCATACTTACGTCAAGAATGTACCTTCCTATAAATGTATGCGCGAGACGTCTGTTCCGTGCAACAGTCGCTGCAGAATGAGCATCACGGCATTCGCCCGTTCGTACACACCACGTACGCTCGCTCACTATAATCCTTTTGATGTACCGACACGCGGCGGAGCACGGCCAAATGCGAACGAAGGCCTACTCTGGCTCTCGCTCGCTTTCGTTAAGTCGTCCACATTGATTTGTTCGCTTTCGCACGATAGCCTTCGTTTGCACTCGTTCTCTTGGTTTGGACCCGGCATTAAGCAGTTATCAAATTACTACTTTAAAAAAAACAAACTGAATTATAAAGTGCAACTTGTTAAATTTTAAAACCAAAACAAAATACACAGCATTAACCAAAATAATAAATTAAAAATAACTACTTTTACATTTATTTGTATTGGGATTACGCAAAATGTCTTGCCCCACTTTCATGCCTTTTCAATCGATGGTTAACAATTTAAAATTGTCACTTACCGCTTAAGAAAATATATATAGTGAAAATCTCATTGCATAGCATCAGAACAAAAGTAGGCGCTGGAAATGTAGAGTGAGATAAACCGACTACCTTATTTTTTTATTTATTTCCAAAATAAATAAGTACCGTTATTCATTCATAGCTTTCATAGTTATGCGGTACCAAAATAGGGCATCAGTTTTGAATGAAATGACAAAAAAACCAGTTGAAATCGTTGAATATGACCCTTTGGCGATCGGCATGCAATTTTATGGGCAAAATTATTATTTATTTATTATTATTTTTAGCCATATTTGTCCCACTACAGGCCTTCCTTCCCTCCGAAATTAGCGTACTGAAATGTATACAAACACCGTTTGTTTTGCATAAAAAAATGACATTGACTGTAAAAACACATCAGAAATGCCACTTTATCTGGTATGGAATAAGGTAACTTGTCGTTTGACTTGGGAAAGATTGTAAATGTTTTTGTCAAAAATTGGAGTCCCTATATTACGAAGCAGCTTCTGTTTTTTGGTCGCCTTCGGTGACCAGCCTCCACCGCTCCAGCTCACCTTGGTACCTGCACTTAGTTACTGACGGGGGCTGCAGACACTCCGCGCCTCCGGCTTTTTAAAAACACTCTAGTGTAGGGCAGACAAGACCACGTGGAGTCAGGGTTGGCCGATTCTGTTCTGTGTCAGTTTTTTTCTTCTTGACACTCGCCTACATAAACTAGGCATCAAGGAGTGATTCTAGCTTTGTCTATGGTTGGCTTCGTATTATTGGCCATGTAATATTGGTCGTACAAATTCGGCACGGGCTGATATTACGTATCTAGTTGTACACGTAATATTGGTTGCGTAATACTGGCCGTGCATTAGCAACCCGGACTGATTTTGTACGGGCAATAATACACGGCCAGTATTAGCCGTCCAAATATTACGAATGTACACGTAATATCTGGGCCGTGTAATATTGGCTGTACAATACTGGTCGTACATTATTTTGGTCGTGTATTATCGTCTCCCAAAAATTACAAAAGTGTTGAAAATGTTTAAACTGTACCGGCTTTTTATAAAATGTAAATTTCAAAATTGCCCAAAACGCCCCCATGCCAATCCGAAAGTAGCCTAAGTAGTGCAAGGTAACAAGAATTATCCACAAGAAAAAATCAAATTAGATTTTTAACAAAAAAAAAAGATAAATATGTGTATGTATAAATACAAGATAGAGCCGTCGTTTTTTTATATGAATAGAAACGAAATTTGTATACCTAGTTCGGCCCTGTCATTCCTCAATGACGCATGCGCACCAATCCCTATAGAAAAATCGTGTCGGGTAGTCTGTTTTCTAGACATCTCCCTCACACAAGCAGGATAAACAATCACGCTATCTCACTCGCATCAACAGTTTTCCTTCTATCTTTCTTTCGCTTACTAATAAGATATCGTTCTATCCCTTTCAGTTGAACTTGTTATTGACAATTTTGATGCGATTGCGACATTTTCGCGCGTTTTATTCATTGTTCCTTTTGAAGTTCATTTAGTAGATACTCTGTAGCTAGAGCAGCAATGTATGTTTAAATTTTAGGTGGAATATTATTTTCTTTGCAGCTAGTTCCATGGCAGTTTCCAAACATTTTCCAGCGTACAGAGAAGTGAGAACCATCTACAAATTATCTCTAATCTGTGCATAGATAGCTAGGTATTGTACAAGCAGATGAGGCAGACAAGTTAAATTGCTAGACTCCCCGTCTCCCTGTCTAGCCCAGAAAAACGTTCTAGAATAGACTAATATAAAAGTTGGCGTTATTTGTTACCAAGGTGTTTGTTTCCATGACGGTGCTTTCGCCATTCCCGTTATGTAACCTTGGTTCGAGCTTCCCGCCCACTAGCATGCGTAAGTATTGTGTAATATGATGTTTATTTACATCGAAATAGAATTAACGTATTTTCGCGTCTAGGGAATTTGATTGAACTGACCAAAACAAAAACAAGGAAAAGGACGTATGGGGTTGGAGTGGCTGCGGCCGGTGGTTACTTGGAAACAATACTGGTCAACAAGTGTTCTTGCTGACCAGTGCCTGCCAACAGGCATCTAGCCATGTTGTTTGTTTGTCGTATGAAGTAGTGCTGGCCTCTGGTGTCAGGTCAGAGTTTGTCAGACCGCCCGAGGGCCAATGACAATATTTTACAACGGCTATTAAATAATAACAGGTTTAACGTGCCTTCCGAAACCCGGAGCGATGGAAAACCGCACATATTTTAGAAAAATCATTGGACCGAACCCGGTATCATTGGACTCTGGAGACCCACTACACTAGTATACTGCTAGGCTTCCATACTACCTTGAAGGAAGGAAACGCTTCTGAAAAGCCTTCCTTCATAGTTAATTTATCACGGCGTCCTACACTACGTTTGCCTAAGGCGGTCTCCACTCTAGAACTCGTCGACCCCAATGTTATCGCTGATAAGTTGCCAGGTGGAGCGCCGACCTGCGACAAGCGGCTGACAGAAACTGAGAGCTGAAGCGAACTCAGCTGCGTTATTCTGTGGCTGCGTGCATTTGAAGGTTATCGGTTATCGGAATAATTATGTGGATAATCTTAAAAATAGGCAATGTGCAGAAAGGCAGGATGCTGGCTCCGGAATCTTTATTATTCACCGCCCTTGAGCGAGGGCAATGTACTTTCGTTGAGGTGAATACCATTTATAAAAATAAAATGATATCTTATCTAATTGTAGCTACTATTAATTATTCAGTGTCTACGTGACTATAACTTATATTAAAATAAAATCTGTACAATGAAGATAAATAAAAAAATACTCAACGACTTCAAATGCTACTAAACAAGAATATTATAACATCTTAAAAATCGTGTCCGAAGCGTGTCTGTCTTTCTGGATGTTTATTATCGCATAAAATTGAAATGCGGTGTTCACTGTTGTGTAGCTTAATCTACAAAAATATACAAACTTTGTACAAAGAAATATAATCTCAAGATAATATCTTCAACATTCGAATTACCTTTGACTTAGGTACTCGCAGGTATAACATAGATATATAACCCTTTCTTGAACATTACAGAATAAATGAAAATCTTATAATAAGTATCACAATGGGCGGTTTTATCGCTCTTATCGTTCTCTTCCAGACAACCGTGCACGGAACGACGTAGAATAGGACAGGGTGATTCTATATGGCAATATTGATCATTGTTTATTTGCATAACAATTACATCATAATTACCCCAAATTCCCCAAAACTAGTTGGAAAATCTTGCATCAACCAGATTGTCGACCCTTAAATTAAATCCTGGGTACGTCCCTGGTTACTTCCGTGGTTACATGTGTGCCGAGAGGCATTCTAGGGGCACGTGAAACTACCGAGATGATGACTGATGTACCTAACCTACCTAGTTACGTACTTACTGGCACGTGGCAGGTAGGTACTACTATGGTACGACGATCGTAAAAATTACACACGATTTTTGACGTAATAAGAATTTAAAATATTTTGTAGAAATTATTAAGTATATTTTTGTTTTGAGTACTGTAAACATGTGCATTTGAGAGACAACGCAAGCTAAAAAGTGTGCGCACCTCTAACGCCCCAGGGCACCGTAACGGCCGGCGCATCGCTTCACCACGGGGAAAAGCTTGCGGCGCGTGGTCAAATCATCGCCACCGCGCTCACGTCTCGCGGGATGGTGTACCATATTATTGTATTGTCATGTCATCGGAATTACATACATTTACAAAGTTTCAAATGGACCACTAAGTGATTCCATTACATATTTATTGGTTACAGGTTACAGGTCGACTTTCGCCGTGCGACTTCATTTAGTTTTTTTTTTTTATTAAAAATAAGTCTTTTTACTTTGGTATAAAAAGCCATGAAGGAACCCCTCTATCTATGATTTTGTTGAAGTTGCAGGGAGGTCGGTACCTCTATGCACTGGCTGAATACAAAAACAGTAAGTAGTAGGGGAAATAGGGGAAGTAAATGAAGATGAGATTGAAATTCATGCCAGAGATGAAATTTCTGAACAGGAAATCATAGAACATGGTGGGATGATACTCAGAGATAGATCATTACTTCGCCCACCTGAGAAACTCAAGGACTATGTTCTGGACATGGCTAGCAGTGGATACCAAGAACCAAGTTGTTACAGAGAGGCTATTAAAAGCTATGAACGGGATCTATGGGAAAAAGCAATGAACTGTGAGATGGATTCTTTGAAGGAGAATAAGACTTGGGTCCTAGTGCCTCTTCCTAAGAACAGGAAGGCTATACCTTGCAAGTGGGTGTACAAAGTAAAGCTGAATTCTGATGGTTCAGTAGATAAATACAAAGCCAGACTTGTGATAAAGGGATTTAGTCAAAAGAAAGGGATCGATTATGATCAAACTTTCAGTCCCGTGGCTAAGATGGCAACAGTTAGAAGTGTATTGGCCGTCGCAGCCGTGAGAACATGTTAATGATGCAATTCGATGTTTCAACAGCTTTTCTGTATGGGTCACTTGAAGAAGAAATTTTCATGAAACAGGCTGATGGCTATGATGATGGTTCTGGTCGGGTATGTTTGTTGAAAAAAAGTATATATGGCTTGAAACAAGCTCCAAGATGTTGCAATAAGCGGATTTTGGATTTTTTCAAACAAATCGGATTCAAATTTAGTGACTCAGATCCTTGCTTATTCATAAACAAGACGCCGTCTGGTGGTAAACTGATAGTTGCCCTATACTTTGATGATGGGTTAGTCGCTGGAACGAGCCAAGGCCTTATTGACGAGTTCATAGGACAAATGAAAAATAGGTTTAAAATAACAACCAAGGCAGCTTCGTATTTTCTTGGAATAGAAATCGAGAAAACTGATGATGGAATCAAAATATCACAGGGATCGTATGCAAAGAAAGTTCTTAAGAAATTTGGTATGGAACATTGCAGACCAGTAATGACAATAATAGTGAAAGAGGATCAATGTCAAGGTCAAGACCAGTCATGTGATGTGAGCATCTTGTTGAAGAATTACAGACAAGTTGTTGGTGCATCAGCATATTTAATGGTCGGGACTAGGCCAGACATTGCCTACGCAGTCAGCGTAGTTTCTAGGAGCCTTGAAAAACCCAATCAATAGGATTGTGTAAGGGTCAAGAGAATACTACGGTATTTACAATATGCCCCAGAAAGATGGATATTATACAAAAGAGGTTACAAGACCGGCTTTATAGAATGCTACAGTGATGCAGATCATGGTGGGGACTTGAATACTGGACGTTCAACCACTGGTGTACTGTGCATGTACGCTGGAATCTAGCAGATTCCCTAGATGAGAAACAGAGTAAGTTCTTTGCATTTAAATATAGCTGGCTTCTGGTTAACAAGCAAGACAGGACCATTGACAACTTGACAAGCAATATTTGTGCGTTCGAACGGTCTTTGAATGCTAAAGACGGAAATCAAGGTTCTCCGGAAGTCTTAATAGTATCAATAGAAGTTATTAAGCAGAAAGGAAAGAAAGATGAGAAAATTAAATGCAACTATTGTTCTAAGATTGGACACGTAACTGCAAGAAGTGGGTCAAGGATGGAAAGCCACCTAAACCTACAAGTGCAGGAAGTTCATGTTCTAATGCTCAACTTCAAAATATAACGTTGATGGTAAACGCCTGTTCAAAGGAACAACCACATGATAGAAACAGCTGGTTTGTTGACAACGGAGCTACAAGGCATGTCACCTATAGACGAGATTTTTTCCATGAGTTTCATGAATTTGATTTAACTCACAGTCATGACGGCTGACGGCACCACTATTGCAGCAGTTGGAACAGGGACCGTGATCGTAGAATCAAATGTCAATGATCAAAAGCGGAAAATAGCACTCGAAGATTTGTGGCTAGTACCATCTTTAACGAAAAAACTTTTTTCAACATTATCCGCGCAAGACGAAATGCAGAATAGCATGTTTAAGCCAACTGTGAGAGAATGCAAATTAGACATTGAAGGGATTACAGTTATAATTGGAAGAAGAGAACCAAAAGGAGGACTGTACAAACTAGATTTGAAAACTGTCCTGCCAAATAAAACTCTTGAAGTGAATATTATTTCAAACAATTCGAATATGCTACATCTGTACCATGAACGTTTCGCGCACCAAGATAAACGACAAGTGCGAGATTTAGTCAAGAGAGAAATGGGCATAGAACTGTCACTTGACAACATGAAATGTAAAGGATGCATATACAGAAAAGCACACAGACTCAAGTTTGGGACGAGACCAAGAGCAACTAAACCAGGAGAGCTGATGCATGCAGATGTTTGTGGACCCTTTACCCCGAGCGGCTCTAAGTTCAGATACTTCTCTTCAAAGACGATTACTCCAGCTATCGTTTGTTTACTTTATCAGAGAAAAGTCTGAAGTTAAGAACAAACTTCTTCAAATGCTAAATGAAGCCAAAACTTCAGGACATACTGTTAAAACCTTATTGAGCGGTAACGTGACTGAATTCGATTATGAAAATGTACGGAATATCCTGAACCAATATGGAATTCAGCAGCGGCTAACAATGCCATACACACCAGAGCAAAATGGTTGTAGTGAGCGTGAGAACCGCACCCTCGTAGAAGCTGCAAGATCTATGCTACATGCCAGAGAAGAGCTTCCTCAGTTTCTTTGGGCAGAACTTATAAATACTGCCACATACGTGCTCAATCGTACTGGACCTACTAGAGAGAAAAGCAAAGTACCTTTCGAACTCTGGCACGACAGAAAACCAAAGATTAGTCATCTTAGAATTATTGGTAGTGAATGCTATGCTCACGTACCTAAACAAAAACGTAAGAAATTAAGCAAAAAAGCTATAAAAAGTAAACGTATCTGCAACGAGAAGATATGGCGTAATTTCCCGAACGCTGCCCATCCGAGTTGCATTCGTCGGTTGACCTCTTTGTCGAAGTTGTATCTACCCAGTTGGATCGTCTGACCTAAGTAGACATAGTGATCAACAGCTTCGATAATATCGTTCCCAACCAAGGGCGGCTTTTTGAGCTATTTCCGTTATATCATACGAATGAGGAAACATAATATACCATTTAACAAACGCTAGTGTAGCGTGCGCGAAAATGTTCGGTAATGATAGAGTTAGACATTAATGGAATTCCTCAGTTTGCGAAAAAAGGTAATACAAACAAAGGCGCGAGCAAAGCTAGCGCAAAAATGTTCAACTATTTGTGGTCGTGCGTATGACAAAAGATGAAAATTACTATGGATCCACTGAGCAGATAGATATATGAACGCAGCCAATAATAACAAGGCGTGAACGTAGTTAGCGCGATAAGTTTAAGTTATTTCTTGAAATGTTTGTTAAAACTGAAGGAAAACAAGATGCGCTATATCCTTCATTTAACAGAAAATAACAGAACAAGGGTGCGAGTATAGAGAGCGCGAAAGTTTGGAGTTATTTCTAGTAAATTTGTGTTTCATCAAAATATGATATAATTATAAAGGCGCGAGCGAAGCGAGCGCGGAAATTTTGAGATATTTCTATTAGTAGAACAAATAAACACGATTACAAAACATACGAAAATAACAAATGGAACTAAAAAAACCTGGTTGAAATATTCCCAGGGGGGGGTCATGACCCCCATGACCCCCCCCTGGATCCACGCTTGTTCCCAACATAGACTGGCATGGATGCGACATGGGCATTTGGCCTGCGTCCACTTGGCTCCTCTAACATGGATCCCCTGGGGGATTCATTTGAATTGTGCTTAGGTGTTTAAGGGTTTCTGCCATGATGACTATATCATCAGCAAATCGAGTGATGCATTCGCCATTGATGTTAATACCGCGACTGCTAATATTGCATAGTGTGATAATTAGTATAACCATTTAATTTTTTCTTGTTAGTTAGTTTTATACTTGATTTCCTCATTTCGCATTCCATCACGTAGTGAAACACCGAGCATAGCGCTCTCCATTGCACGCTGCACAACTCTGAGCTTGTGTATGAGACCAATAGTTAGCGACCACGTCTCAGTGCCGTATAATATCATCACTGGCAACACGCACTGATAAAATAATAATAAACGATAAAATAATAATAATAATAACTGATAAAATAATAATAATAATAACGACGACTGAATAAATCGATGAAAATCTAATAGTTTGTGGAATTATAGGCGTGGTGAAATAGAATGACTACGAAGCTTCAGAAATAAATCATTGGTAACATTTCAACAGAAGGTATTTTTATTTCTTCTTGCAAAGAAAAACTCCTATTGACTTTGTCAAAACATAGAACAGTATCCAAGAAAATTTTCTGCGGTATCTGCATCTGATTGTAAATTGTTTAAAAAAAAATATTTTTTTACTTTTTAAAACTACTTATCAAACAGCCCTCGTACTTGGGTCAGACGATCCAACTGGGTAGATCCAACTTCGACAAAGAGGTCAACCGACGAATCCAACTCGGATGGGCAGCGTTCGGGAAATTACGCCATATCTTCTCGTCGCAGATACCGCAGAGCCTCAAGACGAAAGTTTATAATCAGTGCGTGTTGCCAGTGATGACATACGGCACTGAGACGTGGTTGCTAACTATTGGTCTCATACACGAGCTCAAAGTCGCGCAGCGTGCAATATATGAGAGCTATGCTCGGTGTTTCACTACGTGATAAGATCCGTACCGAGGAAATCCGTAGAAGAACCAAGGTTATCGACATAGCTCTCAGAAGTTGAAGTGGCAATGGGCAGGCAATATAGTTCGCAGAGCCGACAACTGCTGGGGAATAAAGGTTCTTGAATGTCGACCACGTGTTCGTGCAAGCGAAGTGTATTTAGACCCCCTCCCCCCACACGTTGGGCGGATGACATTGTAGCCACCGCAGGGAGTCGGTGGATGGAGGCGGAACAAGACCGTTCGTCGTGGCGCTCTTTGGGGGAGGCCTATGTTCAGCAGTGGACTTCCAAAGGCTGAAATGATGATGATGATGATGATGATTAGCAGTCGTTAAGCCTTATCAGAGGTGGCCTGACAAACTCTGACACCAGAGGCCAGCACTGCCTCATACGACAAGCAAGCAAGCAAAATAATATTATTAAGGCGAAAGTTTGTTGGTGTCTGTGTGTGTGTGTGTGTGTGTGTGTGTGTGTTTGTGTGTGTGTGTGTGTATATATTTATTACTCCTTCACGCTCTAACGGCTGAACGGATTTTCATGAAATTTGGAATAGATATAGCTTATACCCTGGAATAGGATACTTTTCATCGTCATCACTCACGCGGGTGAAACCGCGGGGCGCAGCTAGTAGAACATAATGGTCAAAACACTGCTCTATCTCTCTCTTATCACTTGCAAGAAGCGAGCCGACATGAATGTTTTTCTCGCTCTCCCTTACGACTTTTCATTGGCGATAATGAGAGGCACAATCGATGCGCATGAGTGTGTTAGATTATTAGCTCTGAAACGAAGTACTGGAACTTTATGAAAAGTAAAGTACCACGTGTAAACTTACGGTGTATGTCATCCATCACTATGAAACCTGTATTATTATGTCATAATTATCAGAATGATGTTAAAATGTATTCCAATAATTAAAGACAACTATCACACATGACTAATGTAATTAATAAAGTAAATGGTAGATATTCGTTAAGGATTATTACCGAAATCAAATGCTATATAAAGGCTCTCTCGACTAACCTAACCGTGTAATTATTATTGTGTATTTGTTACTGTGTATCACTTCATTGTGGGGTGATAAAATAATCTATAAGATTATAGTCAACGGGATTATCATCTATTTGATTGTGTTTTCGAAGTTATTATGCCTAGTGTAACTAAGGCAAATATAAATGTTTATTTGTGACCAATTATCACATTTAAATTATTAATAACTATGTATCTAAATAGTTATTGGTTTAATAATATTACAAAACATATTTGCTACATAGTGTCTTGCCGGTTTTCTTCTATAGTGGTGTATTCCGAATCCGGTGTTCAAATGAGTAATCAATATAAAGAATTGCAAACCTATTTCCTTGTTTTAATTAAATACTCCTTAAGTTATTTATTCTGTAGCTGTAGCTACTAGGTACTAGGTACTTTTAATACTAGGTGCAGATAAGTTATCTCCTACTCGACAAACCTGACCAACTGAAGGCTAACATTACAAAACTTAGGTTTTGATAATCTTACAGTATGTATAATTATTATACATATGTTTATAAATCTGACAAGTGCATTCTAACGTAATTTAACCTAAACATGGTAGAATGAAACTATGTGTAGGGGTACTAATAGTAGTATATGAAACGTTACATAGGGGCATTAAAACAAGAGTTTAAAAAACGAGCCGACCCGTAAGCGAGTTTTTTAATAGTATCACTCGAGTGTTTTAATAACTAGTTATGTGCCGTTTCATACACTACTACATACATCTACACTCATGCAATAGGAACTTACATTTAATGAAGAAAAAATATGTCGTTACTTATTCATGATTTTTCTGGTAAAAGCTCGTTTGTCATGCTCGTTGATGTTTCCGTGATGTCAGGTGGAGTCAAATTCTCCTCACTAACACTGCTGTCGGACATTTGTAATTAAGATGAAACTATGGCGCCAAAATCCAGTCCATGGCGAATTGGCGCGCATACGGTCTAACACTCTCCGCCAAAGATAATAAATGGCGAAAACTCCCGTTGTGCGAAGCCAACGCGGTGCTTTAAGGGGAAAAATATATATTAACAGTGTTAACTGTTTAGTTCAAAAACAATGTTATATTTATTTTTTTTTCTTAAGACATGCCGTGCGTATGCCACTATTTTTGAGTTCATAATCCTGATTTTTACAATATGAGTAGATAAAATACATTGTTTCCAACAAAATAGCATTATTTATTAACAATAACTCAAATTCCAATATAAAAAATTATCTATCCTTCTTCTTATGTTTAGATTTCTTATGTTTAGACTTTTGCTTCTTATGCTTACTTTTCTTTTTCTTCTTTTTATCTTTAACTTCCTTAATTTCGACCCAAGAATCCGAAGAAGACGAATCAACTTCTACTGCATCCATATTTTTCTTTGACCCATCTTTCTGCTTTTTCTTTCTGCTATCATTTTCCGAAGGTTCATCTATTGATTGTAATCTTTTTTGTATTGTATCTGGAATCTTCGGTCCATAAACTTCAACTATTTCCATGTTTCCTGCATTATTTTTATCATTAGCATCTTTTGGAACTGAATTAGATTCTTTCATATCTGTACCTAATGTTTCTTTATTCGAGCCAGGTTTTTTATCGTCGACATTTCGTCTCCAAGAATTTAACTCGTCGAAGTCTATGTTAGCAAATATACCTCTCGGCGGCGATGTGTTTCTTTGAACATTTTTAGGCACTTCCACAAAATCATTCATTATGTTCAATTTATCGTTTTTATTAGAAAGATCGTCATCGTTAGGTTCATCTTCACTGTCGCTCAAAAATATAGATTTGTACAAATCCATTTTATCGAATTTATCTATAGTTTCCGTTACTTCTTCACCTTTTTCTTTTGTTTTCTGTGATTCTTTCAAAAATAGTTCAGCTACCGTCATTCTTTTGTAACTACCTTCATTTTGTACAATATTCGATTCATCAATATTTCTTGACTGAACATTATTTTTGTCAATATTATCAGTTTGATTCGAAGTGATTAAGTTTTGAACGGGGTTTGTATCAGGTTTTGGTATGTCTCTAAGAGATTTGGACCCGCTGAATTTGGTCTGCTCTTTAGTGAAACTGTCTTTGTCGTGGACGGAGGACTCCAGATATGAGAAGATTGAGTACGACACTTTGGGTTTGTCGTCTTTCTTGGGCTCCAGCCTGTGAACAACAACTCTTATTAAGTAGCTGCAAGGAGTAGCATATAACAAAGACAGGCAGATACTTGGGCGCAGTCTTGCCGGCATACTAAAGCATTCTAAATAAAAAGGAAAGCCGGGCACGTTGAACCGCTTGCACACGACACCCTCCGGCCGCCACGGGGCGGACGACCGCGTCATGACGCCGTACACTCCTCTCCGGTCGCTCCGGTTTGTGTCTCTAGACCGCAGTAACTCTGCACTTGCGCCTATATACAGCTTGAAACATTTACCTGCCGCCTCCCGGGTCGGGCACGTTGAACCGCTTGCACACGACACCCTCCGGCCGCCACGGGGCAGTCGACCGCGTCATGACGCCGTACACTCCTCTCTCGGCCGCTGCCATTTGTTCCGGCGTCGCTAGGCCGTAGTTTGTGTTGCTCTTGGCGACGGCAGTGAGAGGATTCGTGGCTTCGTCGGGTTCGGAGGCATGTGTGAACCTGTTGACAAGATGTGCTTTAAGGATGTGTCAGTGAATTTTTTATCCCTCTCATCCGTGATCAACTAGAGCGGAAAATCTTTCCCGTTCGGGAGTAAAATTTAAGGTTTTTATTTATTTGTAGGAAAACTAAAGCTTTGAATTAAAAAGTGTCTAGCCATTTTCTCAATCATAATAAAGCTCTTTCTCTTAGTATATGTTTGATATCAGTTAGTGACGGGGTCTCTATCCAATCAATGTTCTAAGCATAATGTAATGACCTTTGATTTTATTTTCTATCAAGTGAGTTCATACTAATCATGTTTCTGTGTTTACAAAGTGCAAGATAATATGTAAAATTCTGATGTGATACCAATTTCATAGTTCCAGGTTAATTATAAAACAAGATACAGATTCAAAAATGATCGAAAATTGCTAAAAGTGCTAGAACCGGGCCTAAGGCGACTACAACACCCAATCTGACTATAAACTTGACTTTAAAAGGTAACTGCAACACACAAATAAAATAAAAACAGATGCTCTTTTATTCCGTCTTACCACCAGGAGAGCGATCTGCTTGAATCTAAACATTGTATTTAGAATAAACTTCTAAAAGGTGCCTTCTAGTGCTGGTAGCTGGAGGGGCGACCCTGGGATTGCAATGGATTCCTTCACATGTTGGCATACGTGGTAACGAGGAGGCTGATAAACTTGCCAGAGAGGCAATATCAAATGGTACAGAAGTTCATCTGTAACTGGAATACTCAGAAGTACTTATCCAATACAAAAGTATAATTACATCTCATTGGAAGGAGTATTTTGATATTGTCTCTCTCGAAAAGGGAATTTGGTACAGAACAATGCAAAGTGAGCCTCCTCATATACCATGGTGTGCCGATGTGAAGTTTAATAGAAAGTTAATTGTGATTGCTCATAGATTGCGCTCTGGACATATTCCTTTAAACAAATTTAAATATTTGATGAAGAAAGTAAATAGCCCCAATTGTGATGTATGTGGTATTACGGAAGATGTTTACCATTTTCTTATGGAGTGTGTCAGGAGTGCATCTATGAGAGATGAAATATTCAAGGTGATAAATGTAAACCGGCTTGATGTGGGTCTGATCCAGAGCATCTTAGCTGCGCAAACATCTGGCGCAGCTAGAATGCTCTATCAATCCACATATAAACTGGTCAAAAGCTGTTAAAAACTGATGCGTACACTATGGGACTGACATAGTCGTTGGACGACTCAAAGCCCCTAAAAAAAAAGAAGGTGCCAGAATTAGAATGTGTTTTTCATTGTATTTTCTTTCAATCATATCCGCCTGTAGATAAGACGACTTTTGAAATAAAAGCAGAATCATCCAAATAGGTTCAAAAATCCCTGATGAAACACTCGACGTAAAAAGCGGTCGAATGAAAACACTCCTTTTAGAAGTTAAAAAAGTACATAACACTAGCTTACCTATCACCCATAATCCCAGTCAAAGGTTTATACAATTTGGCCGCCTGTTCAAACTCCATCAGCTCCCTCTCTCTTTCCCATTCGGGCAACCGATCAGTACCGCTATCTTTTTCTAACAAACTTTCTTCACCCTTCAAATAGTTTTCGTATCTTGCTTGCTTCGAAGAATTGCTAGCAAACGGCCTGAAAACTTTAATGAGGTCTTTGCCAGAGTCTTTGATTGATATATAATCTGGAGTGGTTGATTTTGGCGCAGTTAAATCGATTATTTTGTCGACTGTCCTTTTGTTTGGTGTAGTAAAGTCAATAATTTTCTCAGTTCTGTTGTTTGGTGAAGATAAGTCAGCGCTTGGCGCATCTAGTCGGTTGTTTGGTGAAGTCAAGTCATTTTTTGGAGCATCTACTCTGATGTTTGATGAATTCAAGTCACTCGAAACATCTTTGCGTGTACTCAAAATGTCTCGATTCTCCACAGTGTTTGTAGAAACGAAGTTGACGTTGCGGCCGACAATTTTGGCGATTATATCTTCATTTGTGGGTTTGTCTGTTTGTTTGTTTGTTTGTGGTGATGGCTCGCCGAGGAGGGCGCCTCTGGCCTCTGCCGTTAGCTCGTGGCGACCCAGACCTGTAAAGAGATTTTAACAAATTTATTAGTATGTTCGAACAATTCTGGGATAATGTGGGCAACCAATTCCTGCAACTTTCTGAAGCAGATAGCAGGTAACAGTATATATTGGCCTACTAATGATTCGCCCCGGCTTCGCACGGGTAGCACTCACAGCGCGGCATTTTTCTTACTTTTAGCATTTTAATACCCGTCGTATCTTCTAATGGCCGGTTCCTATATCTTAAAACGAACCGTTTTTGCTTACTGTCTGTCAGCTTTTGACATAAACGCCATACAAAACACGTCAAAAGTAACGAGGCGTGGGAAAAACGACTCGTTTCATTTTTATAGGAATGGTGGTAATGAAAGGTCCGATTCGAATAATTTAAAGAGGATTTTCAAGGAACCTTGATGAAACTATTAAGTTGATACTTAGTTATATTAAGTTGGATAAGGGTTAATATAATGATGCGAACGTCATCATCATTCGATTCTACCCGTTGTCTTAAATGAATAATTTAAAAAAAAATAAAAAAATGTTTTACATGTATTTTTTCTTTTTTTTATTGCTTTTTCTTCGGTTTGTGAGCTACCCTGAAAGTTTCAGCCGGATAGCTAATCGGGAAGTGCTCGAAATTTGAATTGCAAGGTCCAGGACAGACAGACATACATAGATACATACGTACAAGTGAAGTTAAATAAAAGCTTCTAATTAAATAAAACGGTTATTGTGATTTAACAGAATAGTTAGACATATAGCCTCACGGTCTTTTATGTGGGTAATGATTAGTATATAAACATGGTACATTATTGTATGTATCATCAATAGTTTTCGCAGCGCACACCAAAGAAGGAGTTTTATAGGCAAATTGTTGATACCTTGGGTAAAATTGCAATAATGTTATTGCAATTTTCGTAGGGATCTCTAATTTATTGAAAAATAAAATATGTTTGTATTCGCTGATAATGTAGCAATCCACAGGTGAAAGAATTTTTAAAACCAGTTAAGTATTTTTTTGAGTTCTTCAATACAAACATAATAACACTTTAATGTAGACACCGAAGTCAGCCCTACTCTACGGCTGAGTTCAGGAACAATCGTATGATAAAGTGCGGGGACGGGTGATGTCAGTTTTTAAGAATTTATCATTATTGTATGGTTTCAAATACAACTCCGTTTCCAGGCGACAGGTCGTTCGCTACAAGGTAAGCGCCACACCTCCCATAACAAATAATAGTGACACCCAGAACTATGGATTACAAAATGTTCAGAAGCAAAAAAAAAAGTGGCAAGTTGGTGATGAACCCAACTGCAAACTCAAAGTATAGCTCGTCCTGTGGCGGCTCTGTACCGGGACACTTCCCTGTAAAGTTGTTGTCGGAGGAGATGGCAGGGCTGGTGCACAACTTGCACAAGTCATCTCGAGAACGGGTGTTGCTTGTTCGGACTGGCCCAGACTGGTTTCTTATAATATACTAGGCAATGCCCGGCATGCGCCGCAAAGTCAAAGTATTTTATTAGTAAGCTTTGAGTTTGAAAAGGAAATTTCCCGTTCATGTGTCGACAGAGTTAAATCTCGCACAGAAAACGGAAATACCCTTCTGACTCTACCGGTGCTTCGGAAATACACATTTGAATGACAAATATATAAAATAAAAGAATTTAATGAGATGTCCCACAATCATCAAATCACCAAACACAAGACTAATAAGAAACGAGTCTGGACCAGTCCCCACAAGCAGCCCCGTTCCCGAGTATGACTTGTGTACCAGCCATCACTCCCCTCAACTATTCGCACTATTTCTTTCAACTATTTTCCTCCTTCTTGATTTTATTTTACCTTTTTTTTGGAACTTGCATGATCTTTCTGATACAAAAAAAGAAACAAGGGAAGAAAAAATGAAAAAAGCATTGCTCCGCATACCTGCCATTACTAAGTTTACAATAACATATAGCAGTCGCAGCGAATCTTTGTTTCTAAAGTTAGGCTCTATCTCTATGAAAGATTGCGCAGGTGAGCAAAAAACAGAACTATTACTGCTGTGAGGATAAAACAGCATAAAGTAAGAGCGAGATAGAATATGCATAAAATGTAACCGAGTGAGCAAGGCAGTTATTGAAGTCACATTCTGGGATTGCGCCTGAAAAATAACAGTTTGTGCAGCGACTAGCAGACAACTTCCGAGACACAAACTTCCGCTGCGACTACTGTACTTACCCTAACATAATATTAATCCGCTTAATTATGATATTTTTGATGTGTAAACATCTAATGGCGCGATACGGAGTTAACGCCGACTGCTGGCGTGGCGACCGAAGGCCATGCGTGGCGATCGGTCAGTAAAGTTCTAGACTTATGGTTTTCTGGAGAATGAAGAAGAAGAATATGAAGATAAGAAGAAGAGTTGGTAATTCACAGAAGAGAATGAGAGCGCGCGGTGCAAAACGATGTTCGTTGTTTTTTTTTCATATTTACACATCTCCCAGGCATTTTTTTATCCTTACTCTCTGGGCTGGACTGGGTTTCAGTCCTAGCAGTGGGAACGTGGGCTGACGATACCTTGGTCACGTTGCGGTGCGTCTGATGCGTTAAACCGCGTGCGGCGCGCGCCGGCCGCGGCAGGCGCGTAGTCGCGCGGCAGCGCCGGCGCCGGGTGGGGCGGAACAGCCGGCAGGGGCTTGGAGGCGGCCGTGAAGCCCTGGAGCACCTGTCGACCAAATTAATTTAGTTCAGGAGTCGGCGGAGGATGAATTTGTACCGTGACTTAATGCCAGATATCGCACAGCCTAACTACTACCTTGCTCGCGCGTGAAAAAGCTACCACGCGCATACTGCGCGTGCGCACGCGTAGCAAGCGACTGGAGAAAAAGAAAATGTCATAGAGATTTATTGGAGCAAACATAGGAGGAAATATTCCTTGAGTACTCTAGAGGAGCATAAAAGTTTTTTTTTTAGAATTCCCGTCATTTCCGGCCCTAATGGGGTGAACGGGAAGAGCCGCTAGGCGTGGCTAGTTGTCCGTACAAACGTAACTTAACAGAGTTTGTGGAATTATAGGCGTGGTGAAATAGAATGACTACGAAGCTTCAGAAATAAATCATTGGTAACATTTCAACAGAAGGTATTTTTATTTCTTCTCCTATTGACATAGTCAAAACATAAAACCGTATCCAAGATACATCTGACGTCTCACTATTTTTGTATTCAGCCAGTGCATAGAGGTACCGACCTCCCTGCAACTTCAACACTCCCTCTAATACAATACTAGTGCAGATCTCAGCATTTGAAATCTTGGCTTAGGTAGGGCCTTTGTCATTATGTCGGCCTCATCAATTTGCAAACTCTCTTAGAGTCATCTTCGAAACCTTCAGGCTGCTTCATATAGATCTCTTCATTCAGTTCACCGTATAAGAACACTGTGGTTACATCGAACTGAGTAAGTAATAATTTTTCAGTAGCAGCCACACTTAATAAAGATGTAATAGTTGCCATTCTTGCTACTGGACTATATGTCTCTTCATAGTCGATACCTTGTCTTTTGTTTGAAACCCTTGGCGACTAAGCGAGCTTTATATTTATCTATAGAACCGTCAGGATTTTTCTAAATGCGATAAACCCATTTGCACGGTAGAGCTACTCGGTTTTTTTTTTTTATTTTTTTTTTTATTTAATGGATTATTTTTTTGCCTTGTTACTCGGTAATTCGCATAAAGTCCAAACTTTATTCTCTTTTAGAGATTCTATCTCAGTTGCCATAGCTTTGAGCCATTCTTTTCCGTCTGTTCTCTCTATAGCTGCTTTATAGCTTTCTGGTGCGTCTTCTACGCTAATATGGCAAATGTAGTCATCTAGTCGTATTGGGCGCGACAGAGTATTTCTATCTCTGAGATTGTATCTTCCTATTGTGAGATCTGGTTCATCAATTTCAATCTCTTCTTGAGATTCTTCGGCATCTACAAACTCTTCATCACGAGGTTGATCTATACCAGTGAACTCACTATCTCCCTCTAGATCATGCTCGGGTTGCTGATCTCTGTCTTCTTGATCAGGTATATCACTCGGCTGTGCGGTATCGCTTTGACCTTCATCTAATTGTGGTTAGAGAAGAGAGTACTTCCGAAGCAGAGGGAGGCTTCGGAAGTACTCTCTTTGACTGTAGTTGAGATCTTGTACTCAATGTCAGTTTCAAAGGTGATGTCTCTGGATCTAATCGTTCTACTGGGTGTCCAGATACGATATCCGTCGTCATTCTCGTAGCCGATAAGTTTACCTTTTATAGCTTTTTTGCTTAATTTCTTACGTTTTTGTTTAGGTACGTGAGCATAGCATTCACTACCAATAATTCTAAGATGTTTTTTGTTGTGCCAAAGTTCGAAAGGTACTTTCCTTTTTTCTCTAGTAGGTCCAGTACGATTGAGCACGTATGTGGCAGGATTTATAAGTTCTGCCCAAAGAAACTGAGGAAGCTCTTCTCTGGCATGTAGCATAGATCTTGCAGCTTCTACGAGGGTGCGGTTCTCACGCTCACTACAACCATTTTGCTCTGGTGTGTATGGCATTGTTAGCCGCTGCTGAATTCCATATTGGTTCAGGATATTCCGTACATTTTCATTATCGAATTCAGTCCCGTTATCGCTCAATAAGGTTTTAACAGTATGTCCTGAAGTTTTGGCTTCATTTAGCATTTGAAGAAGTTTATTCTTAACTTCAGACTTTTCTCTGATAAAGTAAACAAAACGATAGCTGGAGTAATCGTCTTTGAAGAGAAGAAAGTATCTGAACTTAGAGCCGCTCGGGGTAAAAGGTCCACAAACATCTGCATGTATCAGCTCTCCTGGTTTAGTTGCTCTTGGTCTCGTCCCAAACGTGAGTCTGTGTGCTTTTCTGTATATGCATCCTTCACATTTCATGTTGTCAAGTGACAGTTCTATGCCCATTTCTCTCTTGACTAAATCTCGCACTTGTCATTTATCTTGGTGCGCGAAACGTTCATGGTACAGCTGTAGCATATTCGAATTGTTTGAAATAATATTCACTTCAAGAGTTTTATTTGGCAGGACAGTTTTCAAATCTAGTTTGTACAGTCCTCCTTTTGGTTCTCTTCTTCCAATTATAACTGTAATCCCTTCAATGTGTAATTTGCATTCTCTCACAGTTGACTTAAACATGCTATTCTGCATTTCGTCTTGCGCGGATAATGTTGAAAAAAGATTTTTCGTTAAAGATGGTACTAGCCACACATCTTCGAGTGTTATTTTCCGATTTTGATCATTGACATTTGATTCTACGATCACGGTCCCTGTTCCAACTGCTGCAATAGTGGTGCCGTCAGCCGTCATGACTGTGTGAGTTAAATCAAATTCATGAAACTCATGGAAAAAAATCCCGTCTATTGGTGACATGCCTTGTAGCTCCGTTGTCAACAAACCAGCTGTTTCTATCATGTGGTTGTTTCTTTGAACAGGCGTTTACCATCAACATCAACGCACTTGTAGGTTTAGGTGGCTTTCCATCCTTAATCCACTTCTTGCAGTTACGAACTCTGTGTCCAATCTTAGAACTATAGTTGCATTTAATTTTCTCATCTTTCTTTCCTTTCTGCTTAGTAACTTCTTTTGATACTATTAAGACTTCCGGATAACCTTGATTTCCTTCTTTAGCATTCAAAGACCGCTCGATCGCACAAATATTGCTTGTCAAGTTGTCAATGGTCCTGTCTTGCTTGTTAACCAGAAGCCAGCTATATTTAAATGCAAAGAACTTACTCTGAACAAACTTACACACACTTACACTTTCTTACACTTCACTTTTTTTTTTCTTACACTTTTTTAACATATCAGGAAGCTTCACACTTGCATCTTCTTTAGTAATTTCGGCATTTAAGGCACTCCATATATTTTTCAGTTTTGACATTAGTGTATCCACGGTGTCTTGCTGATTGTGCTTAAAATCGAAAAACTGAAGACGTAGCTGATAAGCTCTATTTTCTGATTGCCCGTCGTATAAGCGATGTAGCTCTTCCCAGACTTCTCTTGCAGTCTTAAATCTCATGACTTTTGTCAGTGTTTCTTCTGTCATGTTGTTGGTGAGTATAAGCAGAGCGCATCTATCTGCCTGCTTGAATTTAGCTAGAGCCAAATTGTATGCCGCGATTTCTGCGTCACCTCTTCCTGGACACGAAAAGGGTTCTAATACAGTGCCTTCACATACCTCCAGTGCATTCTCGCAAGTGCTCAGGAGTATTGAGACTATTTTTACTTTGGCCATGTTGGCCACTTACTCCCATCCAGCGATCTAATTTTGAACTTCATCGTAAATCCTTCCATTTTCAATTTCTGGCGTCACATAACCTAACAGAGTTTGTGGAATTATAGGCGTGGTAAAATAGAATGACTACGAATCTTCAGAAATAAATCATTGGTAACATTTCAACAGAAGGTATTTTTATTTCTTCTTGCAAAGAAAAACTCTATTGACATAGTCAAAACATAAAACCGTATCTAAGATACATCTGACATCTCACTATTCATTTTGACATTTTGTATTCAGCCAGTGCATAGAGGTACCGACCTCCCTGCAACTTCAACATAACTCCAGAATAATTTCTAATTGAAGCCTACGAATAAGTAAAAAGTCAGGAAACGTAACAGCGTTAATAAAATGACCCAACAAAAGTCGTGCCCAAGTAGGTGGGGCTTAAAAGTCGTGTCCAGCGCGTCATCAGTCGTACATTTTTCATGCAAGCGAGCACACGTCATATCTTCGTACGTACGTTTTAATTTTATCATTGTGAACTACAGCTGTGAATCATGATGCCAGCATGTGTTGTGAAGTGGTGCAGGAGCCATACAAGATTAAAATGTCCAGGGATCACTTTTCACTAGTAGTAGTTGCAAAATTATAATTATATTCAAAGACGTTCAAATACATTATCAAACCGCGATGGTCAATACTATGCAAAATGAAGTCAGTCAATTTTTGCACTAAAGTTTAATTTATACTCGATAAAATTTGGAAATTAAGCTGTTATTTTTTTCACGCAGATGATTCATACCTAAGAAACGTCAACATATTTAGGAGAATACTAAACAAAATGAGCAAATAAACAATAATGAACGATTACAGTTGGTATGTAATATAGGTTCGGCTTTTTCGACTCATGGGAATAACAATAGCATTAAAAAAACAGTTCATAGTTTGATCGAATTAAAGCACGTTTAATTTTTCAGGGTACTGAAAATTCACCTTCTGGAAATTTTGAAGTGTTTGATTTACCTGAGTTGCTAAAAAAAACAAATAATGCAAACCCTCAAGGAATAAGGCACAAAAACTTGCAAGATTTCACTATTATTTTTTTGCACTTAATATTTAGGTTTGATAGGAATTTTTATTTTAGCTGTATATGTGTATCTATTTCAATTAGAGACAGTCTTTCATAGATTTGAAACTGATCTTCAATAAGGTTATTTTCAGGAGAATAATGTTACGCCGATAAATATACCATCGTCAGATATTGAATCTGCTCTGAATACTCCTAAAACACACATTTTAAAGCAAAAACTAAGAAAAAAAACTATTTTGGTAGTATAACGACTATCACAGATCAGAAATCTACAACGCCCAAATAAAATATTAACTATGAAGAATATTTCACTTAAAATATTTTATGCCAATTGAAGAAAAATGGATTTGGCGATACTACAGAAAATACTGCATTGAATGATTTTTCGGACGATATAGTTTTAGCCCTTAATTAAAAGGAAAAAGTCAAAAGTTACTTTGATCTTTAATGGCTGTGCATCTAACATCGCTACGGCTAAGATGTTGGGTTGCAATTTTGAAGACACAAACAATTCAAAATCGTTTTTTGACCACCCATCTACCGGAGACCCAGTAGTTGTAATATTAGATCCATTTCATATGGTGAAACTTGTGCGTAACACATTAGAAGAAAAAGACACTCGTAGATAAAAACAAGAAAAAAAATTGAGTGGGCACATTTGCAGAAACTGAAAAATGTTCAAGATATCGTTGGATTGCATTTTGGGAATAAATTGTCAAATCGGCATCTATACTTCCGAAATAATATCATGAACGTGAAACTAGCGATTCAAACCTTAAGTCAAAGTGTAGCTGATGCGATTAAGTTTGGTTCGCAACAGTTAAACATGCCTGATTTTCAAGAAACAGATGCAACTGTTAGCTTTTTAGAAACGTTTAACAACCTTTTCGACACACTAAATTCAAGACCGACCGATACGGGTTTAAACACCCTTTTTCAGTGGTAGAAAAAGAAAAACTACATGACGTTTTGGATCAAAGCGAAAAATATATTAAAGGTCTCTAAATCAATGTGCAGTCAAAAAAAAACTCGAACAGTAAATGGACAAAGAGTAACAGTATATACTAACTCTTTGAAACTAGTGACCAAAACTCAGTCCAAAACTGGACTTCTAGGACTCCTCATATGTATTTCAAGTTTTAAATTACTTTTTGCACGGCTAGTAGAGTTACAAATATATAAATTTATTTAACCATATTAAGCCAAGATCATATTGAGTTGTTTTTGGAGTGATCCGCAACCACGGCCGTTGCAACAATAACCCAAACGCCTGACAGTTTATGGAAATATATAAAAATAATTTACTGAACTTGAACCTCAGCTCTAAATTCACAGGCTGACAGGAGGACATTCCGTTTTAAATTTCTCAGAATCCGTCTTCACTACATTGCGAAGAAAGATTCTCTTTTAATGTCTTCTGGACAAAAACTTAATAAATTAATTATATTTCGTGGGACAAAGAATTTAATGAATTGTAAAAAGTGAGCCAAAAAAAAACATTGTACAGTAATATTGTTTTATTACTGACTTGGTCCGGTCCACTTATTGCATAACATCGTCCACGCCGCTATGACTCAGCTGTCATAGCAGTCATTGCATTACGCGCGTGAACCAATCCCTGCTTTCGTTCTGAACTTAAACCAATCACCAAGCATGTCTATTTGTAACCTCGGAAGTGATTCGTACTTTGAATCTTACGTCGTTTTGGTTTGAAGTAGGGGCACTTTTATTGTGACATTTGTTCTGAATTAGAGTTCCTGACTTATTATTTATTCGTAGATTGAAGCGTATTTCCACCATATTTGTAATATTACTAGCTATGCCCGCAGCTTTGCCCGCGTGCTCATATCATTTAAAAGTAGCCCACAAGTTTTATTCCAGGACTATAAGTACCCATAAAATACCATCCACTTTGTCTAATTAGACATTGGTTTCATATGCATACTGGTATACATAACGCTGTTATGTGAAAGTTTAATAGCGATTAATGAATACAACATATCTATATGTCGATAACATTACCTACGTCAAGACACACTTGGCACTTTATCGACATGAAAGTTATGTAGTGTCGAATCCCATCAATTTCATAAAAGATGGGATTCGACACGAAACGTCACAAGTGACATGGTAACTTGCACAGACTATAGAGTTTTGAAGACGTCACAAAGTGAATTGAATTTTTATCCATTCCCTACACTTGTGCATGTTAATGAACACCTAATGGTTAATATTCCACCAATATTATACAACATGCTCCCTCAAATACATAATATATATATACACACACACACTCACAAACGCACACAAATATAATTAAATAAATAAAAACTTATCTATTAATTAAGATTATTTTTATTATATTCTTGAAACGTTCGGAAGAGAAATAGACCCCCCGAGACAGGGAATCCTAGTGGGGAGCCTATTGCTCAAATGTATTTTTTTAAATATTTTAATACTGTCAATAAGTATTATTATTATTACATTAACACTCGAACAAACTCAAGTATGAGGAAAAATAAAAATTAACAACTAGTCAAAAATACAACACTTATCAACTCGAGGTTTTTTGAAGGGCTTCACCCTTCAAAAAACCTCGAGTTATAAGTGTTGTATTTTTCACGCAGGCTTGGCAAACAGTGACAGATGACTAAGAATTTTATAAATCAAAAACTTACATTGTTACTCTTCTCCTTAGCGGAGTTTTTCTTCAAGTTGTCCTGAGCGGGCCCCCCGATGGCGAAGTCGTAGTGAGACATGTCCTCCCTCGCGTAGATATCTTCATCGTCCGCTTCGAACGCACCCACGCCGAACGCTTGCCCGCGGATTGACACCTGCAAGTATCAATGGTACAATTCATAGCAAAATATTGAGAACAAGGGCTTTATAGTAGTCGCAGCGAATCTGTATGTTTGTGAAGTTAGGCTCTGTGAATGATTGCGCAGGTACTGCTGTGAGAATAAAACAGCATAAAGTAAGAGCGACATAGAATATGTGAAAAACGTAAGCGAGTGAGCGAGACAGTTATACAGCATTGCTCCTGAAAAATATCAGTTTGCGCAGCGACTAGCAGACAACTTCCAAGACACAAACTTCCGCTGCGGCTACCAAAATACCATGGTACAAGGTCAAACTCTAGTATCAAAGGTAACAAACTCCACTGTTTTTTTTTTTGTTAATTATGCTATCATTTTTCTATGGCATTTTGTTACGTATAATAAGTTCACTCCAAATTAAAAATATCAAAACCCAATACAAAAATCACTTTTATGAATGCACTAGCATCAAAGGCAGCTATATCCGTAAACGCACCTATCAATGTAAGCAGCACCATCCTATTTAAGTGAATTGTTCGTTAAGTTATGCTTATTTTATTTAATTTTCATTATTTCAATTGTAATATAAGCAGTTCTACATGACCCAAATCTATAAACCAGTCAAATTCACAACAGCAGCTAAAAAATAAAGATATTCACTTTCCAAAAGTACATACTTTGGAGTTTGTTACCTTTGATACTACCCCTGAACTATTCACTTCAATTTTCACAATCGGTTCGCAATAGATGGAAATGGTGAAAGAAAATATCATATTTTTTTCTCTCCTCCTTTTGAAAAGTCGTTTAAAAAAAGGAATAAAAAAGCCTCCTTAACTTTGTGAACTTAACCGCAATACACACATCCGGTAGCTATAAGCTACAATATCACAGAAACGCAACACTTTCGGATACTAGTAACACTAACACTTTTTGTTATTTAATAAGTTTGATTATGGCTTGTTCAGTGGCCGCGATGTAGGTATGTCTCCTTTGTCACGTCTGATCAAATCTAGAATTATGAAAATCAGGCCTGTGGCCGCCTAACTCAAAGCTATAGCGAAAGCGATACCAATGCACTGTCCGTCCTTGACATTGTGTTACGATATGACAAGTGCACTGACGTCATAAACGATTACAATTCCATTACGAACGCTCAACCGCTGTCGCCCTGCAGGCCCTTTCATATTAAAATCATAATAGTTTTCAAATATATGACCCCGTACATTTTATTTTGGTACTGCAATGTATCGGCAGGTTAAAGTATGATAAACAAACTCAGTAAGACTATAAACATCGATTTTATTACTATACCGTAATAATCGATAAAAAATATTATAACAAGTTGTAAAGCGCAACTAATTATTTAAGATTATATAACTGAAAAGAGAATTTTAATAAACCTTCATTTCACCTAACAAATACTAAAACCATGCACGACTATCATGTTATTTTAATTTGGGACATTTATTTCGTAAATTACAACTATAATATAGTAGCTTTTGCCAGCGACTTCGTCCGCGCCGACTACAGTTTATCACTTTGCCATCTGTCACTTTTACAACGGTCACTGAAGTCGACGTGGCAATTCCCATACAAAATTTACAATTTCGTTTTTTTTTTCCTTAATTCTTTTCTTCAGTGGTGCTCCTGTCAACGGCTGTGCAAAATTTTATAATGATCGTTTGAGTAGTTAAAAGCGAAACAAACTCACTTTCGCATTTATTAGTAGGATTATGACAATTAAATAATTTTAACTAAAACCTAACCCAGATTTAATTTAAAGTGCGGAGATAAGGTAACCAGATCCTCAGGCACAAACACGCACACAGTGATACACACCCTAAACTTATAGCACCGGTCTCTTTAAAATAAACGCCAACACTATTAAAATGTACGACAAAAATTAAATTTTGAGATACCTATTTGAGTATTTATATTGCCAAACAACTACGCTGGCCTTCAAAACTTACAGGGTGTCCACTGAAAATTCTAAAAAACCCTGACTTTCCCTGACCATTTTGCCAAATTTCCCTGACCAACCATGTTCATTTTAAAGCAAGTTTTTCATAATTTTCATAAAATAACGAAAAATAATGTTATCTAATTAATAAATCATTTCTTATCCTTCATATATTGTTATTTATTTTATTATCGGACTTATTTTAAAATAAAATCTTAAATAAAATTCCAATTCACAAAATGATAGACACCATCATAAGCGGGAAGCGAAAACATTCTGATATTTTTATTTGTGTAAAAATGAAACCTGATTATTCCAAATTACATAACAAATGATCATCATCATCAGCCTATTCTTGTACACAGGACTGGCCTTAGCAATCAGCTTATAAATCAGCACCCCTTTTATATTTGAATATTTTGAGCTACTTATATATACTTTTGTTGTGTAGCTATGTGAACATAAGAATGTTTATGATCGATTTTCTATGTGCGCATAACATGTATTATTACCAAGAAGGCGCGAGCGAAGCGAGCGCTAACATTTTCAAGCTACTTATACTTTTATTAGAGTAATTACGTAAAAACAAGCTCAAATTAAAAAATTATATAACACTTGACCCTCCACTCATTATAACTAAGAAGCATTTCAATCACATCAGTTTTCAAACATAATAAAAACCCATATTTGGAATCTTTTGTAAGCTGCGTGTATAACCATAGTTTTTATCCTAAGTGCTATCCGTGGCTGTAGTTTTCCTAAGAAAATAAAATAAAATCTGTCCATTCGTTTGGGAGCTACGAGTCTCACCCCTCTTCCTCCCATTATAGTTAAGACCCATATCCATCACCTCAGCTTTCAAACAAAAAAAAACGCATCAAAATCGGTCCATTCGTTTGGGAGCTACGATGCCAGAGACAGACACACGGATATATACACACACAGTAATACACACCCTAAACTTATAACACCCATCTCTTTGTTCGGGGGGTTAAAAATGAACGTTTACGATCGATCTTCTTTGTTTGCAAAACTTGTAACATTACCAAGAAAGCGTGAGCGAAGGGAGCACGAAAATTTTGAGCTATTTCCTATACATTATACGAATGAGGAAAAAACAAAAAAAAAGACACGAGCGCAGTTAGCGCGAAAAAGTTTGGTAAAAATTAGACATGAATGGAATTCCTTAGCGTGCGAAAATAGGGAATATTGCAAAGGCGCGAGCAAAGCGAGCGCAAAAATTTCGAACTATTTGTGGACGTGAGGAATTAATAGCAAGGCACGAGAGCGCAGTTAGTTATTTCTTGCAATGTTTGTTAAAAACTAAAGGAAAACAAGGTGGTCTGCCTTATACTTCATTCAACAGGCAATAACAGAACAAGGGTTAAAAGTGTAGCGAGCGCAATAATTTAGATATTTCTAATTTCAGTGTAATTGTGTGAATAAATTAGTATTAATAATTGACCTACTGTGTGTTTTTAAATACATAATGTTATTATGAAGGCGCGAGCGAAGCGAGCGCGGAAATTTCCAGATATTTCTTTCAGTGAAACAATTAAAAATGATTACGAAACATAGTCAAACTAGAGCATGATATATATCTCTCATTTTACAATCATTGGGAAGGTGTGGAGCAAACCGTGTATTATTTTTTCCTGACTTTCCCTGACCACCTTGAGCTTCCCTGACTTTCCCTGACTTTCCAGAAACTGTACACCCTGACTTAGTACCACACTTTTAATGTATGTCTGTTCGCGCATCACGTTAAAACTACTGGCCCGATTGCGACGCGATTTTCGCTATTGGACAGCTTAGGTTTTGAATTAAAAACAGGTGTACTTGGGAGCTCTATTCGAAGAGTTCCTACTCTTCTGATTGAGATACCAACTATAACTGAGATATCCCCTGAACTTACTTTAATTTCTTCATATGTAATTTAAACCTTGTTGGCTTCGTAACAAGGTATTTTTTCCCCTGGCATCTAATTCTCACTCACTAAACTATCACTAAAGCCTGTCAGCGTAAAATCAACTTTGTTTCCACGCGGCGAGAGACCCGATTTGTCCAAACGCTGTCTCAGAACGTGTCCAAATTCATCCAAACGCTGTTAGACAGCGTGCTAAAAACCTGTTTTATTTACGTTATTTTAAGCGTTGCAGCTTAAATTGACGTAAGTTTAGAATAGATGCCAGGGGAAAAAATACCTTGTTACAAGGTCGACAAGGTTTAAATTACATTTGGAGAAATTTTGTCTAGTTTAGTTTAAAGTATAAAATGACCAAATTGCTGCCATTTTGTAGTTCATAAAATCAGTCTTATGACTCTAGAAATAAGAAGTATGGGGAACCCTGATTATGCGAGAGTAAATAGCCCGTTCTTACTTATTCCATACCTTCTTCCCTTTATCCTTCATCTTCAGATGACTCTTCGAGTTGCTTCCTCCATACTCGCCCACCATATTTCCCAGAACTGAGTGTCTACTCAGGCCCTGGTAGCCAAGTCCAAACCGGTCTTTCTTACGGTTTAGGATATAGGGTTCATAATCGTCTGGCGCAAACAGAGTGTCGTATTCAAACTCAGAGTCTGACGATTGGTCAGACTGTTGGTCTTCAGATTGTGTGGCCTGTAAAATAAAGAGAAATAGCATAGATAAGACTAACATAATTAAATAGTAGATTGTACAAAGAGTGCATAAAGAAGACATTTTATTTAATCCGCCCGAGCCGCAGGCGAGTGTAAATATTGAAGTCGAGGATAAAATGCTACACACTACACTCTGCCTGCACACACTTACACTCACTTACTCTCTACACTTTACACTCTGCTTTTCACTTTTATTGTCAGGAAATTAATCAGTGGTTATATCTTATCATGTCTTGTCTAACATCACACACACACACACACACACACACACGCACACGCACACATCAGCCCGAAGAAGTCCATTGCTGAACATGGGCGTCCCCCAATGGGGAGGGGGTAATCCCCAATTAGCATCGAGGATTAAAAATATAATGCTAGTTCCCGACAAACCACTTGTTTCTAATTTTAGTGTAGAATATTACACACCTGTCTCAACTCTTCCGGTACATAGCAGCCATAAACTTTCTGTTGATCCTTTGCCTTCCTTCTCTCTTGCCTGGTGACCCTGTTCCCCGTGCCCTGGCCGGGCCTCCACCCCATGTCCCGGAGCATGCGCACCGCTGCCGTCTCGTGGACTGCCCTGATCAGCTGGTCTAGTACTGGTTCTCCTTTAAACATGTTGGATCTGTTACAGTTCAGTTCCCAGTATTTAAGGTCATTTTAATCCATACCAAGATATAAAAGTGAAACATTGTCTGTTTATTTGTTTGTTTGTTGGGGAGCTTTCACGCGATAACTGGACGCATTTTGATGAAATTTAGAATGATGATGCCTTTTTTCGCGATAAACTGTAGTCCGCGCGGGAACACTAGTATTAAAATAGAAACGAAACTAGTACATTATATATAATAAAAAACTCGACTGCAAACAAATTTAATGAATACGAGCTGACCGCGCGCCCGCAAAAATAATCACACTAATATTATAAAGACGAAAATTTGTATGTACTCGTATGTAAGGGTGAGTGTGTGTGTTTGTGTTTGTTACTTCTTCACGATTAAGCGGCTGAACGGATTTGAATTAAATTTGGTACTTATACTCTGGATTAACACATAGGCTACTTTTTAACCCGGAGAAATGCATAGTTTCTGAGGGACGCAGGTGAAACAACGGGGCGCAGCTAGTATTTTTATAATTTTTTTGATAAGTACTCCACTCAATGGGTTGGGTAATTTTTTGTTCCGTCGGAAATACAATATGGCAGCTGTAAGCCGTCATATTAGTTTTATGTCACTTCATATAACCTATAGCATTCTCGTGATCAAGACGAATCCAATGATATCTCATTTATCAAAATCCATCAAGCCGTTTAGGCTGTAGGACGCGCCTAAGAAACATACAAACAAACATACATACAACCCAAACACATAACCCTTTTCCACTCTTTTCAGGATGTAGATTAATGTTATACAAGGAAAAGACTCCTACCAGGAATTGGTCCATCATGAAACATCTGCCGGGGTCTCTTGTGCCCAGAGAATTCACTGTGGGTCTGCATGTGTTTCGGTGCAATGCCAAATTCGCTCCGGTCCTCTTCATCCATATAGTCTTCTGGTCTTTGGCTCTGTTGGTGGAATAATATGATTAATATGATAACGAGATCCATTTTAAACATTTATACAAAAGAAGAACATTGTTACCTATCTATACTTTTAATAAAACTAGAAGTACCCGCGGCTTCGCACGCGTGGTCATTTCTCTAGGTTAAAAGTACTCTATGTACTATTCCAAGACCCAAAATACCAATATACCAACATTTGTTCAAAATTCCTTCGGTCGTCAAAAAGTTTTTATAAATTGCTCGGCTTCTTCTCATCGGATTGAGATAGCAAGTGCGCCAGTTTTTTAAGTCAAACCCTTAGCTATCCAACAGTGAAAACCGCATCGCAATCGGTCCAGTAGTTTTTACGTGATGCGCGAACAAACATACACACAAACAAACAGAAAGACATGATTTAAAAAAAAAACTATTCTTGTTCAGTAGCTTATTTTAAATACCCTCGACCATATTTTTTTTAATTATCTTCTATGTAAAGACTTTTTCGTTCTTATTGCTTTATCTACACTAATATTATAAAGAGGAAAGATTTGATTGTTTGTTTGTTTGTAAAGGATAAACTCAAAAAATACTGAACCGATATTACAAATTCTTCCACCTATAGAAAGCTACATTATCAGCGAGTAACATGGGCAATATTTTATTTTTCAAAAAATTGATTTCCCTTCAAAAATTGCAATAATGTAAGCCGAGGTATCAAAAATTTGCGAAAATTACGATTACTTTGTGGAACGTTGCCATGGAAACGAAATAATAACAAGTCTCAAGTACGTTATACAAATGTGCAATATTTTTTTGTTAGAAATTGTTGATAGGTTCTATTTGTACAAATAAAGTACCCACTAATTTTATCTTTCTATATATCTACCCGTGTGAAGCCAGGGCAGGTTGCTAGTTATAAGTATAGATGTAATTCTTTCATTACACATAATAATTACTTTCCTTTAGTGGTAGTAATGCGAGACCCCTGAAGGTATTCTTAGCATTAAAATCGATTACTATAGTTTAAATAAACTTCTATAATGTTCTGCACCACAATAAGCAATCTTTATTACGTGAAAGGGTCTTCCTTCGAATCCAACGTGGTTGTAACAATGGATCAATATTGTTGCATTATGGCCATCAAGAATATGAAACATGACCTTCTGTAGCACTGGATCCTTCTTAGTTTCCGCAGCAATTTTGCTTGTATCCAAATCTAACCTATTCAGGCGCTCCTCTTGCAACTTTACCACATTTGTGGGCTCCACTACTGACGATGATTCTGAGGGTGTAGGATCAGTCCAATTTGATTCATTAACTGGAGATGGAAAACCATCATCTGTCATTTTTATGCAACTCTGTTAACTTGTTGCTTCAGAAGAACTGGTACTAGACTTGCTTTAAAATTTTTAGGCACAGCATCAGCCTATTGCTGGTTGGTTATCTTTGATTCTGCACCTACCCATCATTCCTTCCCTGTGTCCGTGACCATTCAAACTGCATCCTGCACTTTCTTCTACTTACTTCTAGAATGATGCACAAGCATCCTTGTTTTTTTGGTTACATGAAGCTGCAATGCTCTCCATCTTTTGGCAGTAAAAGAACCTTACTCTAGCAAACCTACAACATTCTCCCAACTTATGTTGCCGGGCACAGTGACTACATGCGCGGATCTAATTTTAGAAATCTCCATTGGTTACTTGATGTGAGTTTGTTTAGGCTCGGCTAAGTCAGGGTACATATCAGGAAATGTAACTTGGTAGTTTAAACAAATCTGGAAAGGTGTTCCATATGTTAAACACACACTCATTGCGCAAGCCCATCACCAGCCGATCCTTCATCTGTCATTTTAAATCTAATAAATTACATTTGGCGCCGAGCAAACTTAATGTGGCCACGAAGTCCGAAGTGCTTTCTCCTTGTACCTATAAATGTTCCTGCTTGCAAAACTTTGTTGATTTCAGGTTCGCACAATTTATCCAAAACAGAGATGTGCCATTACTTGAATCCAACAAGCATGGTTGGCAAAAAGTACTAAG
Organism: Alsophila aescularia; assembly: GCA_946251855.1. Taxonomy (NCBI): domain Eukaryota; kingdom Metazoa; phylum Arthropoda; class Insecta; order Lepidoptera; family Geometridae; genus Alsophila; species Alsophila aescularia. The sequence goes on from OX276384.1 coordinate 15,396,199, forward strand.
TTACGCAAAAACGCTGTAAATATCTTATGCATTTGCTTGCAAATATTAAAATGCATATAATCCAATGTTTTTTTTAAATCATGTCATTCTTTCCGTCTGTTTGTACATCACATAAAAGCTGGACCAATTGAAATGCAGTTATCACTGTTTGATAGCTTAGATTTTGACTTAAAAACAGGTGGACTTCATATTTCACTCTGACGAGTAGAAGCCGAGCAAAAGTCAAACAGTTCTTTAACAAATGCTTAAGTTTATTTCAATATATTTTTATATTTAAGGTACAGGAATAACAATCAGTGTACTTTTAATCCATAGACATGACCACTCAGGCAAAGCCGCGGGCACGGCTTGTTTAATGATAAAGCAGTAACAAAAAGTTTGTACCTACAATTAAGACCGAAGGGCACCCACGCATCTTCTACAGGTTTGCCTTACATTTCCGTTTTGGGAGAAAATGTTTCTACCATATTAAACCATAATCAAATCCAATAATTGTGGTCTCTTTTTATTAATCACAGAATAAACTACGTTTGTAGATTTTATTTTTTCTTAATTTATTATAATTTTTCATTTAAACACAAACTTGAGAGAAAATATCGGCATTAAATCACTAATTAATTCAAATTGTTTACAAATTATTATAAAAATAAATAGCTACAAACATAGTTTATTCTGTGATTAATAAAAAGAGACCACAATTATTGAATTTGGTTATGTTTAGTATGGTAGAAACATTTTCTCCCAAAATGCAAATGTATGGCAAAACCTGTAGAAGCTGCGTGTGTGCCCTATCCTCTTAATTATATTTACAATGTTGGTCTAGTGCACTAAAAAATAAGCTACTATTACCATAGACCAATATAAACAAGCTATTATTAAACTAGAATATATAAATTTTTTAAATTGTATCTGTCTGTGTGTTCTTGCAACATGTAAAAACTACAGGACAGTTTAAAATGCCACTTTCACTGTTGGTTAGCTTGGTTGGTTTGTGACATCATCAAATGTGTACCTAAGTGCCTGTATAGTTTGAACAGACTATACAGATATCCTCACATATACTAATATGAACAAAAAAAACTTACAGAACTTTGAGCTTTCTCACTGCGAGAACTCTTAAAAGTAGCTGGGCTCCAGCCCTCCTGAGTGCCGACAGTGTTGCCAAAACCAGCTGAAAAGCCGCCTGTAAAAGCTCCATGGAACCTTCGTCTACCGTGGCTATCGACTGCATACTGGTCTGTGGGCTGCTGGTACTTCCTCTTTGATGGGATTTCATCTATTTTGAGAATATTATCATGAAAGATTATTTAAGAAACACGATTATGCCTAAAACTGAATGCAATTCTGCTTAGAATTATTACACTAAGTAGATAACAATTAACAGAACTGTTTACCTACTGTTCTGACTTCTACAGTTTAGATCTCTGACTGAGTTAGGATAAAGGCACCATGGTCCCACCCAATACTGTCAATATCAATACAACAGAGACTTGACAGGAAAGTTCAACGAAGAATATTATTAAATTTAGTTTTACAACCAATAGAAAGCGGTAAGTAGAATAGAATGTAGCACTACATATACACTGGTATTTTCTCATTATAGCAGCATGGATCTAATGAGAATAATTTAATAAATTTTCGAATCAGGGCGGAAGAGCAATGCACGAGCACAACTCACCTTCTTCGTATGGCTCGAGCGGTGTCCCGTAACGAATAGAATTATCGTCATCAGAGTCGGAACTGCTCATGATTGATTGTTGAAATTAACTATGTAACGGAATGCAATTGATAGAAATAATTGAACATTTTTTACTTCCGAAATCACCGATAGTTTTCTTCTTTTTTTTGTGGCAATTGTCTTTTTGACATTTCTGCCAGAGTCATGTAGCTTCGCGTCAAAAAAAGTTTATAAATAATTTAATAGTACAGGAAATTTAGAAACGTTAACAAGACCAGATTAATATGATGAATTTTACAAACATAGGAGAACTACCTACATAAATGAATTAAATATATATAAATACATATGAACTATAATTTATAAAACTACAATATACACAAATACTTATTAAAGTTTCAGATTATTTAATGAAAGGAATTGAACTAAAGACATAAATATTACGACTATTGGATGATAAAAGTTCTGTTATATGAGTTGGCAATGAAACTTCTAGTGAAATATGAGACTGAAAGAATGAGAAATGATTCAGTAGCGGACATGAAAAGAAAATATGATTGAGATCCCCTTCATCAAGACCACATTCACATATTGAAGAATCTTTAACATGAGTCTTTTGCAAATGAGTAGGGATACAACAGTGACCCAGCCTCATACGAATGATTGAAGATGTAAAAAGCTTGTTGAAGTGCCACCGTGCAAACCATGGTTTACTAGGGATGTCAGGCTGAATTCTAGCAAAACCAGAACCTTTGTATTTGCTAGAAGATCTCCAGTTAATACACCAAGAATTTAATAAATATATTTTTGGTAGGCAAATAAGGTCCTGGCTATAATTTATAAAAGTAATCTTATCGCCACAAGAAACTGCTTCCTTGGCCACTCTATCGACACGCTCATTACCAGAGAGACCAACATGCCCAGGCACCCAGGCAAGAACTACGTCTAAGCCTTTAAGGAGACATTCAGAAATAGACTTTTTGATATGAAGTAAGATTGGATGAAATGTAGAAGAAAATGGATTAGAAAGCAAAGATTGGAGGGAACTACGTGAATCTGAGATGATAATAGTACGACGAAGTTCGAAGAGAAGGACATATTTAACCGCTTCAAGGATAGCCAAACATTCACCGGTGAACACTGACGACTCAGGAGGACACTTAACTTTTTGGACAATGTCGAATTGAGCATGGAAAACACCACAACCAACACATCCAACTGGCGATAATTTTGAGGCATCTGTGAATATTGTATGCCAACCAAGCCAATCCCTGTGCAAGATCTCTCGAAAATGCTCATCAGCATAAAGGTCACCTTTGCAGATATCAAACTCTAAAATTATATGCGGATGAAAGGTAACAATATCGTAATCAAAATTAAAAATTGGGAGTTTTGGAGACCGGTATGTAGGGTCTTTAAGGGATTTATAAACTATGAAACTTTTGATAAACAGAGGATGGTGTTTACATCTCCAATAACGGGAGGTATAAACGTATTGATAGAGAAGTTGAAGCTTGGGTATAAGAGGATGATTAGAAAATTGAATAAAACGAAAGAATAATCTGTTGGAAAGAAATTGTCGGCGAAGATGGAGAGGAGGATCAACACACTCCACCTGGAGTGCATTGATTGGAGAGGACTTCATCGCACCTGCAATAATCCGAAGTGACTTTGACTGAGTTTTCTTAAGCCAACCCTGCAAGCAGGATCAAGCAGAAAAGTACTATAATCTAAAACGCTACGAATTATAGCGTTCTAAAAAAGTTTAAGATTAAAAGGATGAGCACCCCACCATACTCCCGACAGACACCTTAAAATGTTCAGATTCCGCTCACACTTATTTGCAATATATTCACAATGCAAACGTCCAGACAACTTTTTGTCCAACAAGAGACCGAGGAATTTTACGGACTCTGCTCTCATTAACAGTAATGTTTATATCAGGAAGATTTCTTTTACGAGAAAGATAACGATATTACTCTTAGAAGGCGAGAAATCCAAGCAATTTTAATGAAGCCAAACTTTTAAATATTTAAGGGAAAGGGAAATACAGTTACTAGCATCATTAATTTTATGATGAGTACTATATAAAAGAATGTCATCCGCATATTGAAGAATGCGGCAGAGACCAATTGAGGATTCTAGATCATATGTATAGACGTTATAAAGGAGAGGACTGAGGACAGAGCCTTGAGGGGTCTCTACAGTGGAGGAATATGTATCTCTGAAAGAAGGTACATTACAAAATTACTTATCTTTACTGGAATTTTCAACCGACTAAGCTTATTCTTGAGAAGGGGAAGCTGAACATTATCATAGGCTGCAGAAATATCTAGGAAAGCACCAACAACAGATTCATTCCGAGTAAAGGCAAGTCTTATATCGGTAGTAAATATACCCAGGCTATCCATAGTGCTCTTGCCCTTTCTAAAGCCACACTGAGACTTAGCAAGATGCTCATGACTTTCCAGGAACCGCTCAAGGCGGTTCTTTATTAAGTGTTCAGCAAGTTTAGCCAAAACTGAAGAGAGAGCAATAGGGCGGTAAGAATTAGGATCTACCGGATCTTTATCAGGTTTAAGAATAGGGATTATGAATTGAGATTTCCAAGTAACTGGAACATATCCAGAATCAAAAATAATATTAAAAAGAGATAAATAATAGATATGAAGGCGGACGTTAGCTTTAGAAAGAAAAGAACACGGAATGCCATCCATACCGGGGGCTGTCTCTGACTGATTTCAAAATTATTTCTAATTCTTTTAAAGAAAACTGTTGGTCTAATGTTTCAATAGATGAAGGATTAGAAAGAGATGGTAGTTCTGAAGGAAGAGGGCAATATTGAGGGGCTAATTTATCCATAAAGGAGTCAGCCCAGGCCTGGGATGGGCAACAACTTCGATAAGGAGGACACCACGAACGACGATACCTTGGATCTTCTTCCATATCAAAGAAGCAGGAGTGTCGGGGCCAATGCTAGTGCAAAAAACTTTCCAGCTATCACGTTTCTTATTATGAAAGAGGCGTTTAGATTTTGCTATTACTTTATTTAATTCAGAGAAATTTTCACTAGTTATAGCCATACAAAAGGTGGCTTCAGCAACCTTACGAGATTTAATTGCTTCAGTACAGTCTTTATCCCACCACGGAGGAGATGGAATTTTATTCGAATGAGGTTTTTTAATAGGGAAAGACCCATTAGCACACTCTAACAAACTGTGCACAAGCGCATCAGAACAAGATCTTATATTGTAAGAATTTATGACAGGTAATTTAGGAGAATTTATATCAGTGAGTTCATTAAATTTGGCCCACCCTGAACTATTATTGTCTATGGCATATTTAAGAAGAGAAGGATTTCTAGAAGCAGTACGCGGACATTTTTGTGAAATATTTATAAGAATAGGAAAATGGTCACTACCATAAGTAGAAGGAAGGACACACCAAGACATAAGTGAAGCAAGTTCTGGAGAACATAAGGACAGGTCCACTGCAGGGTGTTCATCTGGCCGAGATCTTCTAGTCGGGGAACCGTCATTTAAAATACAGAGATTAAGATGATCTAACGAGTCCAATAAAAAGATCCCAGGTGAATCCGACAAACCACAACCCCATACAGAGTGATGACAATTCAGATCACCCAAAACTAGAAGAGGCTTAGGAAGAGAATTTAAAACATTAATAAGTTTACGAATTATAGATTTGGAAGGCAAAGGAATGTATAGAGAGATAACTGTTGAATTCTTAAGCTGAACAGCAACCACCTCGAAACCTTCACCATAATAAGGCAAAGAAATAATTGAGTAGGTAATATTATTTTTAATAAAGAGGGCAACACCACCGAAACTATCTTGACGGTCTCTTCTAACATCAACAAAACCCGATAACCTAAATTTGGAATCGGGTCTAAGCCAAGTTTCTGAGACCGACAAGATGTCCGGACTGTGATGGTTAACTAGATAAATAAGATCGGACTTTTTGTTAATAATACTTCTAGGGTTCCATTGGAGAATCCTGTAAACTTGATCCATTTTGTAAGAAAGATAAGAGGCAACTTAAGGTGGGGGCAACGTTGGACGGTAAGTTAGAGAGAGACGGAGCACTGTTTAATAAAGGAAGAAGAGAGTTTATAAGTTTCATAAGAAGATCAACAACGAGTGACTGAAGAGGGGGATTATCTATATTTACTCTGTCCTGAGCTTGAAGAGCGCAGCCATTAGGAGCTGCTTCTGATAAATCGTCTCTAATAATATTATTATGAGCGACTCTGTCGTAACCGTTACCGTTAGCGACGGCCGAAGTAGGGGCATGATGCTTCTGAATTACCTTCTTTTTGTATACGACTCTTTGAGGTTCCACAGTATTATTTTTGATCATATGAAAGGAGGGAAAAGGGGGAGAAGGAGACGTAGAAGAAGCGACGTTGGCGTAGGACACTTTTGACACAGAAAACAATTTAGAAGCTTCCGAGTAAGAAATTGCTTTTTGCGCCATAGCTACTTTTATATTTTTTTGACGTTGCATCTCCGGGCAAGAGTTATTCGTGGCAAAATGGTTGCCCTTACATGAAATACATATTGCATTGTCCTCCTCTACTCGGCAAGACTCGCCAAGGTGAGTGGACGCACATTTATAGCATGTTGGATTAGAACGGCATTGAGTTTTCGTGTGACCATACCGGCAGCACTGAAAACATTGAATAGTTGGGAAGTTATACAATGCCACTGGGAACGAATTATAACAAAGAAACACTCTGTTCGGAAGTATTTGGCCATCGAATGTTAGAACCACCGTTTGGGACGGATTCCAAGCCACGGATCCATCGATTATAACTTTATAATTTAGTCGACGGACTTTTATAATCGAGCCACAATTGGGAGGGACCTTCATCTCTTCTTTTATCATCTCTGGGGACATGTCAGCTGGGATACCTCGTATTAATCCCATTCGTGTTACTTTGTATGAAGGAATTAGGGCATTATAATTATTTGCAGACAGAGTCGGAGATTCTATGAATTTGTTGGCGTCGATTCTGGAATGAAAATCTAAGGATATTCTGTTTCGCCCGATATTTTTTATTGAACCATCAATAATCCCTTGAAACTCTCTGTATCGGCTAAACAAGAAACGGCCAAAGGTGACTGGGTGTAATGTTGTGCCGTCTGATGCAGAACTTTGAGATCTTTGGACATGAACCGTAAAAGGGTGATCTGTATGAATATACAAGTGGCGACCTACAGGTGTAAAAGCTTGACCTAGATCTTGCGATTTTATTGCAGGTGTAGAGGACAAGAAAGCCGGGACTTGGTAAAGCAGGGGAGGAGAAGTAGCTGTTATATTCGTTGAGGCATCAGAGAAGGAGGTTGGAGGAGTACGCTGCCCTGCTTGGAGATCAACTTCATCACCTGTCAGCGTAGATTGTGATACCGAACGAGAACGATTAATACAATCTCTATTTAACGCTCTGCGCTTTCGAGCACATGAGGACTCAACCTGCTCAGTAGTCATCACCATTGTATAGGCAGCCGGAGACGGTGGCCTAGCTACATCCATACCGCCCCCAGGGTCAGGATGCTCATTCATATTTTCCTTGGAAAAGAAAGCTACTTAATAGATAAAATACACTAACCAATAATTCCTTGGGTGAAAAACTACAGAAAATATTAAACAGGTCTAGATATTTACGCGATTAATATCAAAAACCAAAATTGTTACAATATTTCACCTATTGTCAACAATGACGCTCCGCCCAATCCCAACCCAATCCGAGAGAATCTTCTTTTATTTTTTAATTTCTCTTCTCTCTCTCTCTCTCTTGATTGCGTTCCGGGTTCCGGCCACAGACTAGCCCTGCACTGCATTCGAGATGATGCAGTGGCTTTTTGGACTGTTTCGATTGCCACTTATAACACTAATGATCCTTTCCAAACCGAATGAAAAACGAACCAAAAGCCTAGCACATAAAGTCGCTCTTCCGATATCAAATTTAACTGTCAAGTCCAAAGCGAACGCTGATTGAAACATATTTAGCGTATTTAACTTTTATTTTCGATCATTTAGCATCAAAACGAACGGCCCCTTTGTAGTGATACTACAGTGGCCCAATTACATAACTTGGCTTCAATCGAATTCTCAATATCGCAGCCACTAATGCCTTGCGATAGAGTCGAATGTGCTATAAAAAAGTGATAATCCGATTGTAGCCAAGTTATGGAATCGGGCTGCAGTTATTTGTAAACTCTTTGGATACTACGTTCCGGCTTAGGGCATAGAGTAAAATAAAATAGTGATGTGCGGAATCTGTTGGAAGTGTTGGAACTTATTATTAGAACTCGTTTACCCCAATGGTTGTCGGTTCTTCGCAATGGCGAAGGAAATGTTACTCTATGGTTCTTCGAGATTTTTGACCAGCCCATTGCCACTTCAGGGCGTTTATTCGCTATGCCACACGAAATTCCTTGCTGGAAACGTGTGACGTCATTGCGGCAATCGCCGAACAATTCCACGAAGATATCTTAACGCGTCGCGTTACATGCTTGAATGGTCATAGCGATTAAGGGCCCAGCTTGCTAATTCTTTGAGCTATGTCGGTAACTTTGGTTCTCTGTCGGCTTACTTCGACGGAGCATAGCTCATTCCATAGCTCGCTAAGCGACCTTAAACTTATGAACCAATCTCACCGTGAGTGTCCACGTTTCGGCTCCGTAGGTCATGACCGGTAGGACGCACGCATCGAAGACTTTCGTCTTTAGGCACTGTGATATAATACGAATCAAAGATAATAGCGGCTGTGAAGTGCGCTGATAGCGCGGTATCGAGCATCCCCTCACCCTTCCAACGCCCGCGCATACCTAATATTTGCTACTGCGCAGAGCTCCGCGCCAACTTCACAGGCGCCATTAAGTCTGGTTTGGACTGTATCTGGCGTCTCGCGGAATCGCTGTTTTGATTTCCATCTTTTATTTATTGCGAGTGCAATACAATGGCTACTGGGTGGTCAAATGAAGAGTAACATTATCAGAACCACCCAGATTTAAGGAATCCCAAAATTATCTATACTAATACACAGAGAAAAGTTTTTCTATGCATGTTTGTTTGTTTGTAATGGATTAACTCAAAAAATACTTAAAAGATTTTAAAAATTCTTACACATGTAGAAAGTTACATTAACAGAGAGTAACATAGGTTTTTTTTTATTATATAACTAGCTGTACCCGCAGCTTTGCACGCGTGGTCATGTCATCTAAAAGTAAGTCATACGTGTTATTCCAGGACCAAAAGTACATACAAAGTACAATATACTACATTTGTTCAAAATTTGTTCAGCCATCACATAGTTTTATATCGATTGCTTGGCATCTAATCATCATATTTAGATACCAAGTATTCCAGATTTTAATTAAAAGCCTAAGCTATCCAATAGTGAAAATTGCATCGCAATCGATTTAGTAGTTTTTACTTGATGCGCGAACAAACTTACACCTTCAGTCGTGACCCGACATGGCCGTGATAGACACACACAGATAGATTTCTGTAAACAGTCTTCAGTGGCGACCCGACATGGCCGTGATTGGTTAGAAGACGAAGACTGTTGACAGAAATCTATCTGTGTTGCAGTAGCGATATGTGGACAATGATGTTATATATAAACTGAGGTAGATACGTTGTACCCCGCTCTGCGTGGCAAAGCAAACACAAGCTAATCACTTTGTGTCGACTTAATCCTACACCCCCCCCCCCTCCCAAAATCGACGATATAGCAACTACATTCCTGCCATAAAGCTTTACGCGCGTGTCACAAGTGTCCGGCGAACTTACGGGTATTCTCCGGGATATATAGAACTGTTCTTATGAAAGTATTTGTTTTTCAAAAAATTCATTTTGTTTTCATCTTGAATAAACCCTTCTACCCATTTTGCCCCAGTTTACTCTAGCTGCTAACCGACGCAAATGACATCACAGGCCGTCATCGGCGGTGATTGGTGATCGGCCGCTCACTGCAACTCACTGTAACTGAGAATTATCTCCGGTTATCTCATTCTGACGACGCGTTTCTGTATATCTCTGTGATCTTTTAGCCTCTTCAGTGATGCAAATATAATTACTTAACTTCTATGTAAGTAGCTATAGTACAATTTCGCCGTGTTATTAGTGTTTTTAATGAGTATGACGTCTCTATTGGTAAAATCTCATTGTATGTGGAGGTATGTTTTCAAAATACGCCGCGCAAATCTTAAATTCGAAACTACCTATACTCAATATCAGCTCGGCCAGTGACGTCATAAATTTTCGAATGTATACCTTTACGGTATACTTTGTACCTACCAGTTTTTGTGTCGAAATGCAGCAGTTCGAATATGTGTGTACTGTACTTACAATGTATCTCATGCCTGCAATGATTTTCTATGTAGGGTAGGAACCAATCTTTATGGCGGCTGTGAAACGTGCTTCGAATGCTACTTCGCGCTGGTACAGTAAGGTTCGCAATTATTAGAGTAAATTTTTTACTACCTAGATAAGTTTGCGGGAGCACAAAAACATTTTTAATTAGAGCGACCGCAAAGAATTCGATTCACGAATCGACACGTCGTCTTAATACTAACTAGAACAAAGGAACTTAAAATGCTAAGTTGCAATTAGAGCGGATGGACCATGGTACGGCCACCCACGCCATATTCTCGGTAATCTACCGCTAGGTGCTGACTGTTGTTATGAGGCGACTGGGTAGCTGCATCATAACTTCTCCCTCCCCATGTGCGAAATTATCGGGTTCCGCAGAAGTTGATGTCGGGTTCCGATAACTTCGCAAACGTTTATAAAGATTTTAATCTTTATAAACTATAAAACTAATTATAATTAACACAATAAAGGCATAGAATACAATTGTGCATACCCTAAAAGTAACACTTTCGACACTGATTAATTTTGGCACTTCACTTTCACTGCTGGCGTGAGCCCGCAGAATTTTGATGAGCTGACGTGTTTCCTCCAAGTTGATTCCTTTTATGTTGATGGGTTTCAGATTTGTGATATTTTTTATTTTAAATTCCGGGATTGCAGTTATAGCTGTTATTTTGAACTGGATATTGTCGGCTAAGGTTTTTCTGTAGCTAAGTCTGTACTTAGAAATGTATATATTGCATTCTTGTTTGACAGTGGCAATGTACGTTCCCTGTAGTGACTGTCGAGTATCCTCGTTTCCGCATTTTTCCGTCAGTACTGTTGGGTTTCGGCAAAAATAGTCCAGCTAAGGCTTAAAGTACAACGCGTACCTTAATGTCCTCAATTTCAATTGAGTAAGGGGTACATTGGTCTATTTTTGTCTGGAATGTCATCAGCTGTTCTTCACAAGAAGGCCTGGAAAGTGAAACTACGTTTTCCTCGGTACACAGGAAATTTTCATCAGCGCCTACTCGTTGACATGGTTTAGTGACCGGTAGGAATTTCCAATCTTTCACCATAAGGTAAGGGGTTTCAGGGAATACAACAAGAGTCTTATTCATGGAATCAATGAAAATTGGAATAGGGTATAATTTAAAGTAATTGTAATCTTCCTTTTCTGTTAGTGGGATTTCTAATATAAATGTTATTTGGCTTTTCTTTATGTATGCTTTCACATTAATTATTCTTTCTAACTTCAACAAGTTTTCATCGGAAGCTTCATACATCGGTGGCCCAATTACAGAACTTGGTTACAATCGGATTATCACTTTTTTCATAGCAATTTCGATTCTATCGCAAGGCATTAGTGGTTGCGATATTGTGAATTCGATTGAAGCCAAGTTATGTGGTCGGGCCGCGGATTATCGACCATTTCTATGGATTTAAGTAAAGAGAACAATTCTGTAGAATTAATAATTGATTGGCGTACTACCTTACTAAAGGCCAAGGCGGTTTCTATTTCGTTTAATGTATTAGAAATGGTTCTAAAAACATTTATAAACATGTCAAACATGCTCAAAACATATGATGTATATAAGCAGTAATTTTCCTTATTGCTAATGGCTGTGGCAAAATCTTCGATTCTCTTAAGTTTTTTACTAAAAATAAGCATATTGTCCTGTAAGGTGCCCGTACTATTCATGAAACTATCGAATACTTTTGTAATCAAAGTAATTTTACCATCGGTCGATAACTGCTTAGCTTGGATTTGTGAAATGAGGGAATCATAGCGAACAGCATCCTCGTGGTCTAGATTTTCGGATATTAATTTTATTAATGAACCAAGTGGGTTTACTAAGCCTCTTTTTATTTTGTGTGAGGCAAACAATTGCCTGAATTTATAAATCGTGTTGCCAAGTAAGTTTTCAAACTGTGTTCTTATACCAATAATTCCCATGTGCCCATCGTTTATAAAATCCTTTTTCGTATCTATTATTTTGGTAAATACATCATATTGTTTAATATTAAAATCTAAGTCATTGGCTATGCCGCTTAAGTCTAATACCTTAATAACTATCCATTGATCCTCTTGATTATAGGCATTTCCTTGTCTAACAGGTAAGATGCCAGGGTTATCCTTAATCTTTTGCAGATGAAGGGCCTGGTTTGGGATGATTAGGGTAATCACGACCAAGCACCACCTGTGGAGGACGTTTAATATTTTTAACGGCAATTTTAGTGTCTCTGTTACCTATCTGTACTTGTGCTACGTTTCTTTCGACTGAGCCCTTAACTACTGCTTTATGGTATCGGGGCTTGTCTTTACTTTTTCTTTTATTCACATCTTTTGCGAATATAATTTTTCCCTCTTCTAACTCGATTTCATCGTTTCCCCGTTGTTTTTCTCGAAGTTTCTGCTTTTTCTCTAACATTTTACTAGCTATAAATTGATACAAGACTTTTGTACGTTTGGCGTGATCATTTAAAAGTTGTTGAGTGTATGCCTTTTCAAATTCCCCGTCAAATGCTTTATTAGCGTCTGTGTGTCCAAATACGATTTCAAAAGGAGTTAATCCCGTAGCTGAGTGGATTGTGTTGTTATAGGCCATTATAGAGTACGTCATCACTGATGCGGCGTCAGTACATTTTTGGTCATATTTAGCTAGTCTGTAAATCTCAATTAAAGTGGAATGGAATCTTTTCTCAATACCTGTCGAGTTTGGGTTATTTGAGGTGCAAATGTGTAATTGGATTTTCTACTTGTTTTTGTTGTAATTGGACCTAATTCTCTAATTTTAAGACGCCAATTCCTCGCTGCCTGCGTGTAAATTAGAATCACGAACAAATTCCACGTAGGCATGGGTCATACTCGCAATATCCAGCACCAGGGCTTTCAAGTACAAGTACGTCCATCTTCAAAAACCAGGGTTCAAAATACTTTCAAGTGCTTTCTGTAGAAACAGATTAAAGCCTTGAAAGTAGAAAATACTTGCATAGGAAATTTATTTTTGCCGTCATATAAATAAGGAGAACAATCGTGTTTGCAAAATAAAAGTAGTTGATTTTTGTCTCTATATATAAAAGGAGCACTATCGCCTGTGTGAAAAAGTACTCTGAAGCCTTGAAATTGTTTGTTTGTTTGTCGTATGAGGTAGTGCTGGCCTCTGATGTCAGAGTTTGTCAGGCCACCCGAGGGCCTCTGACATGGCTTAACGACTGCTATTAACCAATAACAGCCGGGACCGACAGCTTAACGTGCCCTCCGAAGCACGGAGCGATGGAAAACCGCACATAACTTCGAAAAGTCATTGGTGCGGGAGCCTAGGTTTTGAACCCGGTATCGTTGGATTCTAAATTGCACTATAGAACCATTAGGCCACCATCGCTCTTTTGAAATGAAAGTAAAAAATACTTGCATAGGAAATTGCTCCGTGGGTATGCATAAATAAAGACCACAATTGCTTTTGCGTAAAAAATACTTCGAAGCGTTGCAAGTTTTCTGAGTATGTATATACATTATATGTACTACGTTTTTTTATTGTTTCTTCCATTGAGATATTATAATGTACTACCTATGTACCTACATAATTATATAATTATATTGGAGGTTTCTTCATAATGTCTTACTGGCAAAATGGTTAGTTGTCGGTATTGAAATGTGTACATACAGAGGTAGGTACATGTATTGCTCTTCACAGAGAAAGTATAGAAAACTTTTAATTTTTCAAATCAATCCTTATATCGTGTTTAAAAAGCTCAAAAAGTAGGTAGGTAGGGTAGGTAATTATTAAGAGCCAGTTAAAGTGCTAGTAAGTACGTCTTTCTGTGAAACATCATAAAAAATAATTTGTACTAAGAACACAATGTTTCGTTGCATTAAAATTTGTTCGTATGGACCTCATAATAATGACCTACCCTTGATGCCCCATCCAATTTACCTCACCACCTTAATTACACTCTAATCTGTGCCACCTTACCTTCGGAGATAATTTTCTATACTCAATAACAATACGTTCATGATAACAAGTTACTTCATTTAAACTAGATGGCGTTGTCTACCCTTAAAAAACGCAACATGTTTGTTACGAAGTGGTTTGAACGTTAAATGAACTCGAGCAACACGTTTTCTTCTTTTTTTTACTTTATGGTCCTTAGAGGCTCTTAAAACGTATTTAGATGTTTTTTGTATTTTTGATAGAATAAGTCGACTTCAGTTGTAAAACGCGCAGCGAAATTAAGCGAATTATTTATAGCAAAATAGTAACTTATTAATACAAAAAAATAAATTTTAACTCATTCACGTCACTTCCATTATAAAAACCAGGGTTCAAAATACTTTCAAGTGCTTTGTAAACCAAAGCCTTGAAAGTAGCAAATACTTGCATAAGAAATTGATCTTCGTGTCCATATAAATAAGGAGCACAATCGTGTTTGCGAAAAAAGTACTTGGAAGCGTGGAATTGAAAGTAAAAAATACTTGCATAGGAAATGGACCCGTGCGCTTATGTAAATAAAGAGCACAATTGCGTTTGCTTAAAAAAACTTCGAAGCCTTGCAAGTCTTTTGAGCGATGTATCGGCCACCTAGCTTCTTGTGACCCGGCTGGCCGAGTGCGGCCGAACTCAGCCGAAGCCATGCCGAACCCGCCACCGAGTATGTAGGAGCGGACGGGTTGAAAGAGCGAGTTGGTGAGTAAAATACTTTGAAAGTCTTGCAAGTATTGCGGGCCCGCACCAGGGCGGCGTACTTACAAGCCAAAACCTGGTTTAAAAACCTGGTCGCGTAAATACCCACCTTCCCTAATTCCACGCAGGTGGCGTGGAATTGGCGTGAGTGGTCATACAGAATCCAGGCCCTGCTCTCAAGCCCTTGCGCTGATTTAAAAACTGGGGTACTAGGTATCTTAGGCCTTGCACGCACTGCCTTGCAGTGGAACGCGGTGCGTTTATTCTAGCGTTTATTTCACATTGTATTATATGCGTTTATTTCATATTTTATTATATGCGTTTATTTCATTGCAATACGTGCACGTGTATAACGCATATTCTGTGAAGTATGGAGTGCCGTACTTCACAGAATATGCGTTATAAAAAGGCAAGGCAGTGCCTTATTCCGATGATTAGATGCCGAGCAATCGATAAAAACTATTTGACGGCTGAACGAATTTTGAAGAAATGTAGTATAATATTGTACTGGTGGTGGTTTGACTTTTGGTCCTGGAATAAAACGTGTGGGCTACTTTTAAATGAAATAACCACGCGGGCAAAGCCGCGGGCACAGCTAGTGTTAATATAATTTTTAATTAGAGCGACCGCAAAGAATTCGATTCACGAATCGATTGTCTTAATACTAACTAGAACAAAGGAAATTAAAATGCTAAGTTGCAATTAGAGCGGATGGACCATGGTACGGCCACCCACGCCATATTCTCGGTAATCTACCGCTAGGTGCTGACTGTTGTTATGAAGCGACTGGGTAGCTGCATCATAACTACCTACTTGTAGAACATAATAATAATAAACACCTTATTACACCAGAATTATGGTACATATATATAAGAATTTAAATTAAAAATAGGCACAACGGGTGGTCTTATCGTTAAAAGCGATCCATTCAAGACAACCTTTGGATGATCAGAAATTACGAATTAAAAAAGGACAATACAATAACTCATGCAAAATAAAAATGACCATAAATACATAGATATTTAATAAACTACATAAACCATACTTACATGTCAATGTAATGATTGAAAAATATATGTGGTAAGTACCTACATACAAATAATGGAATGATAAAAAAATGTTATACCTAGGTATAGTTATGTTTTTAGTAGCTAAATTAGCGTCGACGCTTAACGCTTAACATTAATTTTTAACCAATCATGAAATTACGTTAACATCCGTCAACACACAATAATATTGATATCGGAATATGCTGATATTGTGTTGGTGAATTGTATTGGTTGGTAACAAACAACTTTAATAAAATAGCTAACTAGACTGTACTTGAACAGAATCGCACGCATGTGTGCAGCGTACGGATGTAGCGTGCACACAAGCACAAAAGCGGCAGCCGCGCGCGGGGTGCGGCGGGCTAGCGGGAGGGTGTGCCCTGGCCTCTCACCTCTCCAAAGCCCGCTTACACCTAAAATTAGCTTTTGCACGGCGCCTTGCGCCTAACTTCACAACCGCCGTAAAGATTGGTTCCTACCTCTTTAAATTCTGAGTTATTATTGAAAGAAAGGTACACCCGCCAACCTTATGTCAGGACCGCGGGTGTACCATTGATTTGGAACGTATAGCTAACTGTATGTTTATCAAATACCTAACACAAGTTAGTACCTAGAATGTACCTAATAATTATAGATTACAAACATAAATAGATGCAAGGAATAGCTTTTAAAAAGCATTTTTTTCGGGTTGCCCCTTGGAAACGTACCATTTTCCGGGATAAACAGTATCCTATGTTAGTATAGTACCTAATTCCAAAGTTTCATCAAAATCTGATCAGCCTTTTTAATGTTAAAACTACACAAACAAACAGACAAGTGACAAGTGTGCATGTCCCAACGAAAGTTGCAATAAAGCGTCAATAAAGTATCCCGTATTAAAAGTTTCCCTGTAATAGCAAAGAATAAATATTTGTAAAACATACGTACAAGTCATTATTTGGCGTGCGCTGCAAAAACAATTAATGATACATAAAACGCAAATAAAAAAAATATGTAACCCACGAGTGACTCCTCACCCCCCATTATAGCTAAGAAATAAAAAACCGCATCAAAATCGGACCATTGTTTTGGGAGCTATGATCCGTACCCCCCCAATTATAGCTAAGAAGCATCTCGTTTACCTCAGTTTTCAAACATAAAAAAGCGCAGCTAAATCGGTTTATACATTTGGAAGCTGAGATTTTCACCCCCCTTTCCCCACCTCCCCCTCCCCATATATCTAAGAACCATCTCGATCACACCAGTTTTCAAACAGAAAAACCCGCATCCAAATCGGTTCATTCGTTTGGGAGCTACGATGCCACAGACAGACACACACACAGTGATACACACCCTAAACTTATAACACCCGTCTCTTTGTTCGGGGGTTAATAATGTACTTACTACATATTTATAGTACTCATCAATAGATACACACAAAAAAGTTCACGAGGCTTATGTCTAACTAATAAAGTTAATTCACACTATCTGGTTCTTGTTCAAAGTTCACGAGGCTTATGTCTAACTAATAAAGTTAATTCACACTATCTGGTTCTTGTTCAAATTAGTCAAAACACGGGTAGAATCGTGTGCAATTAGTGTATTTTTTTATAATTATCAAAATGATTGTAAGTACACTGAAGTTAAATGAATGGCAGCAGCAGCTATAAACACGTCCAACTTGAAGGGTTGCTGATCAACAAAAATGTTCATGGACGATCATGTGGATACTTGCGCGATGATCGTACGATTAGCTTATATTATAAGTTATATTAATTATATAGGTAGGGTACTCGTAGTAGGTACTAAATTTATTTTACACAAAGTATTAAGTAGAGATAAGCAATACATGTTGTCTGTATATTCCAAATGATGTTCTATTTTGTCTAACAAAAATAAAACACCATCCTTGGATTATCTAAATCTTCTGAAGAAGTCTTGGTCGTCGTATTTCGTGAAAAAAACCGCTCTTGGGCGATAAATGCGTGGCCGCGTGAATAAACCTGTATTCGTAATTAATTCCACTGTTTCGATAGCTTCCAGACTCTCAAAGAAATCACCTAGAAGACCTTCCATTTCGCAACAAAAATCAAATATATGCATCAACAATAACTGTCACTTAGCACTAAGGGGCCGAAATTCGGTCCCTTAATAATAAGGGATCCCTTAAGACATTAGGTGTCCCTTAAATGTTGGTGAAAACGAAACTATTGATAGGTGTTACTTAAATTGTCCTAGGGGATACCTAAAATTTAGGGAATGATGGTGAAATCGGGCATCAGTCTCGAGTTGCGCCATGTGATCGTCAAGCCTAATCGTTCGTCCATTGTACATAGCCAGGGTCAGTTGTTTTTGTTTGGGGTGGCCTACGGTAGCCAAGGGATTCTTCGCACCCGCTGAGATTTGAACTAGGTGCATTCGAATTGTAAAGCGCAGTTACATAAATTAATAACCAGCTTGCACAAAATAAGACAAGAGTATTGGACTATTAACATTTTAATCATAATTAATTATTAATATTTTAATCTCTAGTTAAAGGCGGGAAGATACGGCACGGTTAAATATCGCGTAAACAAAAACTGGACTAGATATAACTACAGGCAAACACACTCATACCGCAACATTCCGCCGTTCGTGCATCAACAACAAAGATAGAAAGATATACGCAGACTGTAGCGGGAATGAGTCACTGACACGTGCTACGCAAACGTCCCTCCGACAGTGAGTTAGGCCACAGAAGGCCAATTGTGTGTGTTGCACCTATTTTAGGTGCGGAACTGGTACCTAATCTTCCCACTTTTAATTAGACCTATGCAAAACACAACCAATTCACATACCACTTATATCACAGAATGAAAAGATATTAGTAAAAAAAGGTTTCCGTTTTTCTGTAAAATAAATAAGATAGAAAAACTGAAAACATCCTTTAACTCTTAACAAAATCTTAAAGCAAATCGAATGAGCCCAGGCTCGATGGGTTTAATAGTATTCAAGGTTCAGGTTCAGGCTGAAAGGTGGCCACCTTTCAGCTCCATCATCAGACCAGTTCGATGGTACCACAATTTAGTACAATATGTCTTCATAATTACATATATTTGCTGTTTCAAATGGCTACACCCACTAGAAGCGGGCCAAATTTAGATTCTTATAGATTTATTTCTAAACCAAATTTAGACGGACCTAATTAAAGCATATTAAAATCAAACAATTAAAAAATATACATAAAAATATGCAACTTAAACAAACTATACAATATTTAATAAATCAATCGAAAACTTCACATATTACAATATACTAAAACAAGATTTAGTGAGTATTATTCATTTTACTAGTAAGACATTGGAACAAATTATCATAATAGTTAAGTAGTAATGTCTTTGGAACTTAAAAATAAATGCCTCATATAAATAAAGCATAAGGTTAATTCATAAGGGACTCATTCTCTTTACTATGGGTTCATAAACCGTTTCTGCACTAAATTTTAATTTAAAAAACAAGCACTATTCTTTGTAATTGTATGTGCGTTTTATGGCCATGGTTATAATTCCTAGATACAGGAAATCATAGTTATGAGAGACAGGAGTGATATCATGCTATCTTTGTGAGTTATTTGTTAATTTAGTATTTAAGCAGAACATCACATTTCATGTCATCTAATAACAGCTCCATATCCAACAACATTTACATCCGCAAGCATATCATTGATAGCATGTTGCAATGTTGTCACAGTACGGAATCTGTCATCACCATTCAAACACTCAATCAATAATTTATCTAGATGAGGTTTTGAGTTATTTATATCCTTTGGTATTGGGTAGAGCAAAGGATTCTCATCACCAGCTAGTACGTAACATGCTGCCCAGATATTATGATCACTTAAGTGATGCTTACACATATTATTTATTGAAAATGTGAAGCCAGGTTGGTTTTCCCTGCCGTAACGTTTGTACCAGTCAAGGAGGTCTGAACGAGGGGATATGTGCTTGTCCAGTACGATAATGTCTTCTAGGTCCACAAATGTAACATCGTCCTTTTCGTTGGCCACTAGGTTATCAATTGACCAGTCCATTAGGTAGAAACGGAATCTGGAAAAAAAAACGGGTTGGCTAGAATCGAGGGGGCAAGAATTGAGTGGAGGGGTCGGGGGGGTGGTGGCCGCTCCTCGAGACAACGCTTAGTTTTTTTAAATCGTTTTTTAGTGTATGTGAAACTAAATGCAATTTGTAGGAACATTTGACAATGTGGGGATGGAGGAGGCGGGTTGCCCTTGGGGGGTTGGGGAGGAGTCTATTGCCCCTCGGTATCCCTTTCTTCTTGCGGAGATGCATATCTTAATCTAAATCATCCCGAGAACTTTGGTAACGTTATTGTGGAGTATTTTTGGCGCCGTGATGTTATTGCGCTACATGAAAGACCCGTTTACAGAAATGTTAAAAGTTGCAAATACTAGGGTAGGTTAGGTTTGTACAAGACTACACACCGAAGTGAACTTACTTTTTAATAAACTGTTATGATGGTTTCAAACAAACAGCCTAAATCTGCTGATCAGTCAAAAAATATCTCATAAACTAAGCGTCTCCGCAGGGGGAGGGGCACCAGGGGGTAGCCTTCTCAACCCTCTCCCCCCCCTCAATTCCTGCCCCTCGATTTTATATATTTCCCCCAATTTTTAATGAACTTAAAACTGAAATATCCTATAAACTAAATAGGGAACAAACCAGCAAGACCTGGTCTCTCAAGCAAGAAGTAATAAGCAAGCAGCATGAAAGCAGAATGTGTCTACATCACGCGTGGATCCAGGCTTATTTCAATCAAAGGTTTTTTGGTTCCATTTGTTATTTTCATATGTTTTGTAATCATGTTTATTTGTTTCACTTACTCTCACGCTTTCATAATAATATTATATGTTTTGTACACATGATGATAAACATTCAGTTTTTTTGACATTACTACACTAATAAATGTATGAGTAGTAGAGTTAAAATCTTCGCGCTTGCTTCCTTGGTTTTATAGCATGTCTCGCAATCATTGAAGATCAATCATAAACATTCCTTTTATTCTAATAACTACATAACACAATAAAAGTATACCTAAGTAGCTCAAAATTTTAGGTAAAAATTGTGTTTGTATATGAGATTATTCCAACTACCCTGATTTTGATAATTTATTCAAAGTTAAAGTATTCCCGAGTGGCACAGGCTACACGATTGACGCGGGGAACAGCTAGTATTGTATAATTTTGGAACCTATTCAGTATGATCCCCCCTGACTCGAAGGCTGGAACCACCCTTGGTCTACATCACAGTGTTAATCAATTCACATTAATGTTCACTTTTGTGAATGAACTTTTGCAATCATTTATCAGTTTACATCCAGTGTAGTTTTATAAGTGGTCACTGAGGTGGCAGAAACAACGTCTTCTAGCAGTGTGTTCCAATTGTGGACCGTTCTGTCATTGAGGAAGTGATGTGCAGTAGTTTTATTACTATGAATTTGAATTATTATTTTAAATTGAATTTAAAATAAAAATGTACACCCACCGATCATGTCTAAAAGTGAAGTCCATAGCAGCGCGAAGTATACTTTTAGCAAACTTAAGTTTCCGGTGCCATTCTACATGCATCAATGAGGACAGTGGTTCTCCCTCGTACGCTACAAGCTCTAATCTACCACAGACACCTCCGTATGCCGGTACTGGCCATCCTTTCGACTTTGGTATAACCTGGAAATTCAAAGAAATGTAGAAATGTTTGTCCTAACTCAAGGTTTTCCAACAAGCAAGTACAGGATGCTAGGAGTTTAGAGAACTAACAGAGTTCCAAACACTACACCGCTCTCAAAAACAAGTACTGCTGATGTTGGTGAATTTGGGATTGGATAGGTCACTTGAGCCAAATGCACCCAGCCCAGACATGAGGGCCTTACTTCTCACCCAGTGGGCACACAAAAATGGTTAAAACATAAACAACAAACTAAGGACAAACAACCTTTTGATTGGACAAAGAAGTAGACCAAGAAATCAGTTTGGTTTGTCACATTCATGGATTGGGATGTTTGGATGAAGATGGAACAGGCCTTTGCCCAGCTATGGGACATTATATGGTAGATAAAATTATTGAAAAGAAAACTTGAACAACAATAAACACCAACCTGTAAAATAATAGGCTCAGGATTGACCATAAGCATTGTCCACACATACATCATATCAAACTTGTAATTGGTGTGTCCATTCAGTATGGGCTGCACCAAGTCATAGAAACTGTATGAATATGGACACATTACCAGCCCTTTCCTAGGCTCTGTTTCTGGGGCTGTAAAGTTATACTGCACTATTTTTATTATTTTTTCATCAATATTTGATACATTGACTGCTTGAACTGGTTTACAGTTACTTTTTAACCCAAAAATTTTACACAGCTTCGCGTCGAGGTCTCTGAGCTCCCAGTCATGAGCTAGTTTTTTTAAAACCGCTCTTCTATTATATTTTGTGTAGCCGAAATAAATATTTTTTGCATTAAATATGTTGAACCAACCGTGTCTTGGTTCTAGTATTATTTGGTTAGAATACAGCTCTGGACACATGGATACTCCGTAGCAGGCAGGGCAGCGATCCAAATCGGTCAAATTCAGCACTCTTGGCGTTTTTAGATCGCCGAAAAGAAGAACAGATATATAAAATGAAAGACCGAAAGCTAAAGCAGCAAGAACAAGGCGTTTACAAAATCTACGTCGAAGCAGCATCATTTTATACTTCTTGTCAGTCATCTTGAACAATGTTTAATATAATATCACGAAATTTAGCATTGTTTCTAATCTAAAATCAATAAGAAATTAAGAAACCGACGAGAAACTCAACAAATAATTTTAGTTGTAGGCATTTATTTATTTCGCAGTTTCGCTAAATTTTGAGGCCGCCGTTATTCATACAACCAGTGTGCAGTGTGACCAGATTCAAATGTCAAATTCTGCTAGCCTGAATGACAAAAACTGCTAAAATATGCTAGATATTTTTCATATAATGCTAAAATACTGCTTTCACAGATTTTGCTTAAAGATTAGAAAATATGAAAAAAATGCCAATTTGTACTATTAGAATGTCATTTTTATTAGGGTTCCGTACCCAAAGAGTGTCAACGGTCAACTATAATATTTTTAAGCCTACGCTGTCTATCTGTTTGTCCGTCCTACCTTTTGACGACTGTATCTTTTGAACCGATACTGTATCTTTGGAGAAAATAATATCCGAATGGTATCATGTTGCGCTTTACAATCTGACGGATTATGGCCCATTCTCTCTCTCGCAAGGCCCGTGTCCCAGCAGCGGGAACTGATAACGATGATCTTTTGTAATAGATATTAAAATGTTTATAGAATATGACTGTAATTTTATGGCGGATTAATTAAGAAATAATAATAATAAAAAAGGGGGATCCCTATACAACAAAAGTACTTATTACGTATTTTGTCTTTGCTCTAAGCGGTGATAAGTACAAGCGTAAAAGTCAAACTTGGTATGATTACACACTCTAAAGTAAAACTATAATAAGAAAAATAAAAGTGGTGTGGTAAGGCACCCTCAGTGCGCGGCCCAACTCGCACTTGGCCAGTTCATTTCTATTTACAACACAATTCACTCATCACTATCATTGTTCTTAGCAAATTCTTTGTATAATGATGATGAGTTAAGAGATAATGTTAACATATTTTTGTCGGCTCGAAATTCACACTCCCATTTTCTCATATATTTCCTTTTTGCCTTTTTGGCATGCAAAATTACAGAATCGTCATGTTTATTTTTGAACCGATTTCTAAGCTGGATTTTTATATTGTTAATAAGTGAAAAGATTCGTTCACAATAAGTGTGTGGCATTAGTAAAATCATAATAGCCCCCCGCAAGATTCACAATGTTAGGTTTACCAACACCATTACCATTTAAATTAAATTAAATTCATCGTTTCAATTTGTCTTCAGAAATTTTCGGTATCTGTTGGTTTGGCATCAGAGCTGCTTCCAGAAGCCAATAAACTCAAATATAAATGCTTGAGCGTACTGTGTTCACTTTTGGGGCATTTTGAAACGCGTTCAATAAATCCTGCCAGATTATTGCTATTATTGGATGCTATTATTGGATGCATCATTGGATTCTGCTAAATAATGCTAGATTTCAATAAAATGCTAAAAAACCTGCTAGGAGCTAAAATGAGAGTCAAATCCTGCTGAAATCGCAGGAACCTGCTAAATATGGTCACACTGCCAGTGTGACCAGTGGGCCAATTCCATAACTTGGCTACAATCGGATTATCACTTTTTTCATAGCAAATTCGACTCTATCGCAAGGCATTAGTGGTTTCGATACTGAGAATTCGATTGAAGCCAAGTTATGGAATCGGGCTGCAGATTCAAAAGTCAAATTCTGCTAGCCTGAATGACAAAAACTGCTAAAATATGCTAGACATTTTTCAAATAATGCTAAATTACTGCCAATTTGTACGATTACAATGTCATTTTTATTAGGGTTCCGTACCCAAAGAGTGTCAACGGTCAACTATAATATTTTTAAGCCTACGCTGTCTGTCTGTTTGTCCGTCCTACCGTTTAACGACTGTATCTTTTGAATCGATACTGTATCTTTGGAGAGCAATGGTATCCGAATGGTATCATGTTGCGCTATACAATCTGACGGATTATGGCCCATTCACTCTCTCTCTGAGAGAAGGCCCGTGTCCCAGCAGCGGGAACTGATAACGATGATCTTTTGAACTGTAATAGATATTAAAATGTTTATAGAATATGACTGTAATGTTATGGCGGATTAATAAAGAAATAATAATTATAAAAAAGGGGGATCCCTATACAACAAAAGTACTTATTACGTATTTTGTCTTTGCTCTAAGCGGTGATAAGTACAAGCGTAAGAGGCAAACTTGGCATGATTACACACTCTAAAGTAAAACTATAATAAGAAAAATAAAAGTGGTGTGGTAAGGAACCCTCAGTGCGCGGCCCAACTCGCACTTGGCCAGTTCATTCCTATTTACAACACAATTCACTCGTCACTATCACTGTCCTTAGCAAATCCTTTGTATAATGATGATGAGTTAAGAGATAATTTTAACATATTTTTGTCGGCTCGAAATTCACACACCCATTTTCTCATATATTTCCTTTTTGCGTTTTTGGAATGCAAAATTCCAGAATCGTCATGTTTATTTTTGAACCGATTTCTCAGCCGGATTTTTATATTGTTAATCAGTGAAATGATTCGTTCACAATAAGTGTGTGGCATTAGTAAAATCATAATAGCCCACGCAAGATTCACAATGTTGGGTTTACCAACACCATTACCATTACCATTATTATTTATATTTAACACCATTACCATTACCATTTAAATTAAATTAAATTCATCGTTTCAATTTGTCTACAGAAATTTTCGGTATCTGTTAGTTTGGCATCAGAGCTGCTTCCAGAAGCCAATAAACTCAAATATAAAGGCTTGAGCGTACTGTGTGCACTTATGGGGCATTTTGAAACGCGTTCAATAAATCCTGCCAGATTATTGCTATTATTGGATGCTATTATTGGATGCATTATTGGATTTTGATAAATAATGCTAGATTTCAATAAAATGCTAAAAATCCTGCTAGGAGCTAAAATGAGAGTCTAATCCTGCTAAAATCGCAGGAACCTGCTAAATATGGTCACACTGCATACAACGTATTTTTTTATACCCTTTTAATTATTATTATTATTATTATTTTTTCTTTATATAAATTCTGTGTGTTAGTTCGTGAATAGACAGCTGAGTTACAAGCATTCAAATAAAAACTACTTTTATATGAATAATCTGTGGATCACTTATCAAACCATATCTATAATCTGTATCTGTGTCACAAAGTACCAAACCCCAAACCAAACACTTCGAAATTTTATTTACCATGGCTGTGTTCACTTACACGCTCGAATCATCCGTGCGATTTTCGCTTGGTCATCTGGAGATCGTGAAAGACTTTGGACGTCCACATACAACTGACAACTGTCAAGTGTCAGTTTCATACTATTCCTCCCCTCCACTACTATTTTTCGGATGACCCAGGCGAACGCCCGGACGACGCCGTGAACGATTTCGAGTGTACTCGCGGGTGATCCGTGCGTCCTCGAACGTATATGTGAACGGGCCCCATTGTCTCATGGTTTAATTAATGTAACTACGCCTCGCCTGTTTTCTTGAATCATGCAATGTCTATACGTAGGTAGCGATAGACATTGCACCTACCTACCAGCGATCAGCCAAGCCAACGCAAATAAAATTATCTTTCGTTGTTTGTTGGGATATTATCGCTTCTTTTCTCAACTTTTCACTAATATTCTGTGTGATTGATTGATTTTGAGATTTTCTGAGATGTTCATTGATGCCTCCAAGATCATAGATTTCCTAGAAAGTGAACTGCATCACACACTGCACAACACCCTTCGAAATTTCTCCACAGAACGCACTTGCATTCTTTCTCTAGGTCTGGAATCATATGTTGCTGAAGGAGAAGAATAAGTACCTACTATCCGAAGAAAGAAGACATGAATTAGCTGCATTTGAGTCAGAGATCACTGAACGAACTCCAACTGATTGCGGAAATGCCATGGCCACACACAGCCTAATGCCAACCATGTATGGAAAAATGCACTCGTTCAGGGACTTCAGCTGCTGTATGTGATCTGTGCAAATCTCGTCTGACTGGAATGAATAATTTTGTAGCAGTGAGAGCTAAGGCAGTGTAAGAAGACTTATATAAACACAGAAGATTTATATAATCATAGCAAGCAAAAGGTGAAGAAATGAAGTGAACGATAAGATAGAAGTCATTCAAGAAGCTTTTCGAAGAGAAACCTGCATGCTATTAGACATAGTCAAATAGGGCAGTGGTAACACCAATACCGGGAATGTTGCAAGACAGTATTTTGCAGATCCAGAAACAACTACCCATATTACTGAATTAGATGAGAACTTAATATAAAGAATTGCTGTAATATTGCAATGCATTTCATCAGGCAAACAGATAAACATATCTAAATTCAAAGTATACTATAAGTATAAGTAAGTGTGACAGCTAATAAATAAATTATTACTTTATGGACCCCAGATAGTTGAGCACCTATCAGTAGTACCTATAGGCTTCTTATTCGAAGAACCATGTGAGGCAAGGAACAAAGACTTCCGCAAATACCGAGAAAGTCATATGTGAACAGCAATATCGCCACCAATGAAGATATTCTGCACAATCTTCTTCTATCATTGGATCCTTTCCTTACTAGCATACAACCGAAAATGAAATATTCTTCACATACATACATACATACATACATACATACATACATACAATCTGAAATGATATACAAGCATCAGCTTCAAGCTGCTAGTGTATTATTTAATAATAATAATTCTTCATTCAAAGAACTACGAGTTATTAATTTTTATTAACAATTCATCCATTAACTACTTCATTGATGTGTCTTCATTAATTGAAGTAGACTGATAGTAGTGATATATTGTAAAAATAACCACCACACCATTAATTATAATATGACCTGCACCACTGCCTGTACCATTTATCTAGACAGAGTTGTTTACTAAAATGTCATGTGTTGATTCCAGGAACATTGATAAAGTAGGAAGGTCGCGCCTGTGTTTGTCTATTGTGACTATTATGCTAATTGTTTATAATTTTGTATAATATTTTTGATTTGTAACATCTTTCCTCTCGCTTTACTTAAATCTATGGAAGCTAGAGAGTAGTAATTCCTTTATGGGAGTGATTTTGTGAAAAGTGTTACAATGTGCTGCATGCGCTCATTGGTCAACTGTTTACTGAAACAATTGACCAATTAACTTGCGCAGTGCTATCCTAAATGATAAAACAGCATCGAGCGATGATAAAGCAGAGCTTGAACAGCGATGATAAAATATTACTTTTTTGTTAGTTTCCAACTCTAGTGCAGGAGGGGTAAATGCGAATTACCCGTGCACCAACTAGTGGGTGAAGCCGGTGGGTGGACGGGTCATTGCCTATAAAAAACAGCTTGAACTGATGTTACACATCATATGCAACTACTGCGTTTTTTTTGTCCTATTTAATTCAATCTCTTACTACTTACACCATTAGCAAAAGAGTTCTGTTTGGACCCTTCTGGTACGGAACCCAAAAATAAAGGAGAAATGTCACCTGTGCTAGGTTGTTGGGATTGTTATTTATTTGTATATAATTTGTATTATTACATTTTCGATTTTGTTCTACTAAACTGAACCTTTTATTACCATTACCCTACAAAAACAGCAACAGCTACAGGATTCCGTTTGGTTTGGACCATGTGAGTAGGACGAAAATCATAATAGTACTTATAATAAAAACAAGTCATAAGTTCAAAAACTAAAACCTGACTACAATCGGGTAAAAAATAACCTATGACACTCTTGCGATGAAAACGATCGATTGATTCTTCGCTTGTCAAAATCTGACCAACTTTTTAGTTTGAATACATAGCCCTTCCTTTACTTCGCCATGGTCGGGTAAAAAAATATGCTTAGGGTTTCCTAAGCATATTTACTAAGATCTACTTACATCTAAAGACGAATCGATTGACACCTCGCTTGTTAAAATCGGACTAAAACGGGCGACGCTATGGTGTAACCACATACCCTCATAAATATACAGGATGTCCCAGGAAGTAGTGATAGGTGGAGGTCCCGAGGTAGAGCACTCCCAGGGGCATACGAATAAGCCCCCATGTAATTTCCGCGATTTTTTATTGTTCGGAGTTACTCCATTTATTATTTTTTTGACCAAACCAACATAACAATTCAGTTGATTTTTTGTATATTGGTAGTCCAGTAGTAACCCTTGTTTTACTTGCCTTGCTTCGCCGTAATACTTGCCTTGCTTCGGTGTGGGCGGGAATATGTGTGTTTTTCAATCCGATGAGCAGAAGCAGAGTAATCGATAAAAACTTATTGACGGCTGAATGAATTTTGATCAAATGTTGGTATATTGGTATTTTAGGTTTTGGAATAGTACATGTAATGTTTAGTGCAATCCATGGGGTAGGTATTTATAAAAAATACAATAGGGCGTTTTATATCTTTATAATAAAATCGATTTTTGAACAATTTCTATGGGTTTCCCGCTCAAACTTCGTCTCAAAGATCTCTACACAGCCACAGAATAAATAATAGTATAACTTCGTAAACGAAATAAATCATACGCAAATACGTTAACTTTTGCTACTTTAAAGTACAATATTAAACTCTATCTCCATGGCAAAAGGTTCTATAGCTACATACAAAAATGGTGTACGTTTGTGCTGTAAAGTTATCTACACAGCCTCTTATAATGTACCTACACAGCACACAAAGAAAAAATCTCACGCAAAAACTTTATCTTTTGCTGCTGTAGAGTACAATGTTAAACTCTATCTACATGGTAGAAGGATCACTAACTCTACATACAAAAAAATGTGTAAGCTTGTGCTGTAAGAATAATGTCAACAAACCATTATAAACGTCAAAAATGTTACACACATAGAAAAAAATATACAACACATGCAAATTTATAACTCACTCATAAGCATTAATCGCTTGCAACCACAGATCCAACAAGTGAGTTATCACTAACGTAGATAACAAATTTACCTCAAATTTAAAGATAGATACTATTACTTAATTAATTTCTATGTTTTCGCCCTAATAATACAAAAGAATGTTAATATTTCAAAGCCTGTTCTTCTAAAGTATGATTATTTTGCCGTAAAATAAATATGTTCGGGAATGACGCTAGGGGGAAAGCTAAATACACACGATCCTACATGATAACAAAATATCTCTATTCTTTTGGCAGTGATACGTGCAAAGCATAGACAAAAACTTACAAATTACAGTATTGTAACTGTCAAACCGATGAAGTCTTTAAAAAAAATCACGTAATAATAGTGTCTTCGAAATTTTGACTACAAATATTTTGACGACCACACAGCAGTGTTGCAGATGTTTTTGATGAGCGATCGTACGCTGGTAAGTCACACACAACACAATATCTTGCTTTGTAGGTACTCATCTTTACCATGTTTCAGCCATTTTTGTGGACATCAAGTTCTTCACACTCGGAACGATACTTTTGGTCTCTATGTTTGTCTTTTTGCTCTTTTGATAACTCGTTTCGCTTACCTAATGTAATTCGTCTCCGTCCATTTATTAATAAATTTAAATTATTTCACGCACAGGTACTTTTTTTAGAGAAAAAATAACAAACAAGTAAACTTTTTAAATTAAAAATACCGTAATAATATACCTGACTACAAACAACCAGGATTCCAAAAGTGGTTGGATTGATTGAATGAACTTTCTCGATGATAAAAGGGTAATTCCTGACTATTGAGAAGGTTCTTGGTGAGTAGCGATGGGCAAAAGTATTCATTTAGCGGTTTTTTGGTTTGGTAACGTACAGACACTTGAAAACTTAAAAAAACCGTACAAATCACGTACGATTTCGGTAATTCGATCTTACACTAGTAAAACATTTAAATCGTTCGTCTGGCAACACTGCCACGGACCACAGCACAGACAAACGACACATTTAGGGGCCGTTCGTTTTGTGTAACAAATGGTGAAAATAACTGTTAAGGTCTCAACAAACCATCCGGACGCGTCCCGCAGCCGCGTCCGGCAGTCCGCGGACACCGCTCCTGACTGTGTATATAGCCGAAGAGATCGCTCTTAGCGATAAGACCGCCCATAGTATTTATTTTAAAGTTTTTTTATGTCTAATAATGTATTTTTAGGTGCAATAAAGTATTATCTGTCCTCGAAACATGCCGGACGCGGCAGCCCGATGGCGGACGTGGGAGCTGGATGCCCTACGTCACAGGGCACAAGGTCACGTCCGCGACTTACGTCCGGCTAGTATGCTCAGTTTAGTATAAAATGTACTGCCAGATCAGCCGGACGCATCCGGTAGCCTTTAAAAACGCTAAACTTTCGCTTCGACCATTTGTGGGTGAAATTAGCGTTCTGAACGTTTTCGATCACCGTGCATGCGTTTTTGCATGTTTCAATGACATGTCGACATAGGAAAATCGACTTTATTCTGTCAAGAATAGGGTCGTTTTTCATTCAGTTTGGAAAGGATCGGTAGTGTCAAAAGTTGCAAAAATGACAAAAGTGTTAAAAATGTTCAGATAAAACGGCTTGTTAAAAATGTACATTTCAAAACTGCCCACAACGCCATCTCATCGTCTCGAACGCAGGGATGGAGGTAGTGCCGTGGTAGTGTAGTGCAAAGCCAAATATAAAAAAAAATATAACGGTGTCAATTTCAACTCTATGAATGTCATTCATGGCTGTGTTCACCTACACGCTCGAATCATCCGTGCGATTATCGCTCGATCATACATTCGAAACAACACGAACGAACGAACAACATGAACGTTCGTACATTTTGCTAAAAGTTCAAATATCAACATCATGCACATTAAGTGCATTGCTATTAATAAAATCACGGCGTGGTTCAACTATATCACCCATTAATATTGAAAATATGGAATCAGCTTCCAGGCTAACGCCCGGACGACGCCGTGAACGATTTCGAGTGTACGCGCGGGTGATCCGTGCGTCCTCGAACGTTTAGGTGAACAGGCCCCATAACTGACGTTCAACAACTTGACTGTCATTTGTCAACTACTGTCAAGTCAATCAAAAAAGATGATGAAAAGATGTTGATGAACGATTTCCGCGATTCTGCTATTGTTGCAAAAACTAAAATAAACAAAGCAATAATTGATCCGCAACTGTGTAAATTGAGTGAGTGTTTAGCCACATTTACTCAAATACATTTTTGGCTGTAGTTCTACAGAATTTTAAGGGAAGCTTTTTTTATGTATAATTTCCTGCTAAAAATTTTGTCAATAAAATGAGTTATGTTTCGAATTTTATGGACAATTACTCTGCGAGCTTCTACGATATGTTTGGTAAGTGATACATTACTTACTTAGCAGCCTTCAACAAAACTGCAAAGTTATGAAACTGGTGGTGGTATACCCAATCATTTAGTGAATTGTTTGATTTATGAAATAACGTTAATAATAGAAGATTATAAGTTGCCGGGTCCAGAGATCGTGGGGATTGGTAGCTGGGTCTCTGCCGGGGATTCTTAGCACCCCCTGCTCCGCCGTTACCATGACTGCTACCAATGCCAGGAATAACGGAGCCGCCGGGGACTGGGGGCCGTCTTTTTGGTGTGTCTATCATATTGGGGGGGTTTGCCATAGTCACCACGCTTGGCAAGCGGATTGGTGACCGCAGTGTAGCAAATATATGCTCGGAGGACGCTGCTGCCCATCTTCCGGTGTGTAATCCCTTAGTCGGCTCTTGCAACATCCACGGGAGGATTGGGAGGGGTCTTATTCTTAGCCGGGACCGCCACGGTGACGAAGACGGTTTCACTCACATAAAAACAGCAGCTAAAAAATATTTGCAATGATTGCCATACTTTTTACGTGTTGTGATGAGGTAACAAATAAACTCAAATACAGATAGACAGACAAGTATCTTTGTAATATAATTCAATGATTCATTTTAAGTCCCCTACATCAGTTTCAATCAAATATTTCTTAAATGAATCAATTACTCTATTAAATATGTTTGCAAACTTATTGATATTGCAATCTTTTATATTATACATAATAAAAAAGCAGTAAGTAACAAAAAGTCTGTACAATGAAGATATTTAATAATCTGATGAGAAGAAGCCGATCAATTGATGAAAAACTATCTGGATGTCTGAACAAAGTTATATAAAATTTGGTGTATTGCTACTTTTGTTTTTGGAACAACACATAAGATCTATATATTCCAGAACAATTACAATGCAGGCAAAGCCACAGGCACAACTAGAAGAAAAATATATTTTGCAATGAGGCCACACAATACCACAGTTCTTGTCTTGCAAGTTGCAACACTTCATATAAATTTTTATTTATATATATTCCACAATGTTAATCTTAATTGATAATGATAATACAACAAAAGATAGCAGTGAATGCATGCGTTCACTGCTATCTTTTGTTGTTTTTTAAAGCTTTTATTTAACTTCACTTGTATGTATCTATGTATATCTAAGTATTTTGTCTGTCCTAGAATTTTGCAATTCTAATTTCAAGCACTTCCCGATTAGCTATCCGGCTGAAACTTTAACTTTAAACTTAGTATGGGCTATCACAATTAATTGTGTATACAACATTTCGTGTCTGTCCTGTTAACTGTTGAGGAGTTCCCTAGTCAGGAGCCAACCTGGAGTGCAGCAACCATTTAATAGTAAAACTTACAACTGACTATCATAGCAAAATGCTTACACTAAATTTTGTGTCTGTGCTGTTGTCATTTGAAAAGTTCCTTAACCCGGAGCTGTTACATGCTTACCTAAAAAATGCACGCTTATTTGAACTGAACCAACATGTAGAAAAACAACTCCATAGGATAAGAGGAAGTGGTTCTAATTCAGCTTACAAGATTTTACCTAAAAAAAACATTATACATACAAACATTGCAAATTATACATGTAAAAGCTTTTAAAAAAAATAGCCAACAAAAACAAGTATAGAAATAAGTTTTCATTTCTTTACCTTGAGAATTCCTTAATTATTGTGGTCTCTATTGATATTACAATCTAGCCTAGAATTAGGCTAATAAGTAATTTAATTTTGTTAAAATCCTAAAATTAACTAAGAAGGTGTCCAATGAATGACACTTTCCTTATTGTCTCTATTAGGCGAAGACACTTTGTTTGTCTGTTCTATATCGGCAGCACTTGCACCAGCACTATTTTACACTATTATGACTGACACTAAACATTGCACTAACTTGAACGGTTTTATTTAACACTTTTTACCCTACTGAGGAGGGTTATGTGTTTGGGTTGTATGTGTGTTTGTTTGTTTGTATGTTTCTTAGACGCATTCTACAGCCTAAATGGCTTGATGGATTTTGATAAATGAGTTAACATTTGATTCATCTTGATCACAAGAGTGCTATAAGATATATGAAATGTCAAGAAAACTAATATGGTGGCTTACAGCTGCCATATCGTACCAATACCTATCGAGTGAGGTATCATCAATACCATTTCATCATCATCATCATCTTCAGCCTATATCTGTCCACTGCTGAACGTAGGCCTCTCCTAATGCACACCACTGAGCTCGGTCTTCAGCTCTCCTCATCAATTTTCTGCCAGCCGCTTTTCGCTGATCGTCACTCCACCTGGCCACAGGGCGTCCTACACTACGTTTGCCTAAACGTGGTCTCCACTCGAGACTTCGTCTGCCCCAATCAGCCCACTGCCTCTTTAGCTTGCTTATCCTTTGAGCTGTCGGTTACCTTGGTTCTCCGCCGGATATCTTCTTTACGAATCTTGTCCTTCAGAGAAACTCCAAGCATAGCTCTCTCCATAGCTCAGTGAACTTAAATTTGTGGACTAGTTTGACCGTGAGTGTCCACGTTTCGGCACCGTAGGTCATGACTGGTAGGAGGCACTGATTGAAGACTTTTGTCTTCAAGCACTGCGGTATGGACGACGAGAAGACCTGACGAAGCTTGCCGAATTCTGCCCAACCCAGCTGAATTCTTCTGTTGGCTTCCTTCTCAAAGTTGTTCTTACCCAATTGCAATATTTGCCCAAGGTAAACATATTGTTGGTTGGTTTTGAGGCACACCATTAACTGCAATCAGTTCCTGGTCAATAAGATCGTTGAACATGATCTTGGTCTTATCTATGTTCATTCCGAAACCGATCCGTCTAGAAGCATCTAGGTTGGTCAGCATACTTTGCAAGTCTTGCAGCGACTCCGCCATTAGGACGATATCATCGGCAAATCATAAGTGTGAGATGTTCTCGCCATCGATATTAATGCCCATTCCGTTCCAATCCAGCGTCTTAAACATGTTCCCCCCGAACTGTTCACTAATATCTTCCAGGGTATTAGTAAACAGTTTCGGGGATATAGCATCCCCCTGTCTCACTCCCATGCGCAGTTGGATATGTTTAGACTGCTGGTTTTGTACTTGGACACTCATAATCGCGGCGTCATACAGAAACCTCAGCACTTCGATTTATCGCCAGTCCACTTGACAACGCTGCAAAGACTCCAGAACCGCCCAGGTTTCAACAAAGTCAAAGGCCTTCTCATAGTCCACAAAAGCAAGACACAGGGGCTGGTTATACTCTTCAGACTTCTGTATAACCTGTCTCACTGTGTGTCACTGTGGTCTATAGTGCTAAATCCTCCGCGAAACCCGACCTGTTCAGGAGGCTGGAATTCGCCAAGTCTTCTTGCGAGACGATTTGAGATGACCCTCGAAAACAACTTGTAGACGTTGCTCAAGAGTGAATTCAGTCAGTAGTTCTTTAAAAGGGTTTAATCCCCGTTTTTAAAGAAGAGTTCTACCAAACTCCTGCTCCATGCCTCTGGAGTTCTCCCACTGTTAAGAACGGTGCTAAATATCCCCTGAAGCTCCCGAAGTACGGGTTCCCCCCCTGCTTTCAAGAGCTCCGAAGTTATACCATCCTCACCGGGGGCCTTTCCATTCCTAAGTTGTTTGAGCGCCATCTCAATCTCGTCTAGGCTGACGTCGGGCAGTTCGTCAGTTTAGTGGCGGGTCAGTATTGCGCGGGAATCCTCTGTGCTGGGTTCGGGTCTAGAAGCATGCGAGTCGTACAATCGGCCATAGAAGTCTTCAATCTCAGACAGGATCTCCGGCTGAGAGACTGCGGTAGTGCCCTTTATTGGTCTTGAGCTTCGTCAGATGGGATCTACTCAATTGCTGGGCGAAGACTTTTGACCCCCCCATTTTGCTCAATTGCCTTTTCTATTCGGCGTGTATTTGAGCATCGGAGGTCACGTCGCACCAGCTTACTGATTTTTCGATTGAGCTCCCTTTTTTCTGACGGTGTGGCTTGCTGTTGCTCCCGTCGCACGTCTATAAGTCGAAGAGCCTCATACGAGATTTTAGACTTCGTGCCCGTAAGCTGCAGCTGACAAAATCTAGTGCCTTCCTTACTAAGGATTCCCACAACTTTTTGGAGTTCCTCATTCACGTCATTGGTGGTTTCCAAGGCAGCGAATCGATTTTCCGACTTGAGTTGAAACGTTCTGATCCAACAGCGGCCTGGAGCAGGTTGCGTCGAAGCGTAGACTTCACCAGACGGCATCTTTCAAGCTTGTGGTTGATATTCAAGGAGCCTCGGACAAGTCGGTGATCACTACCGGTATAAAACCTTGCGATCACTGAGACATCCGTGAATATGTGCTTATTTTCATTCATGATAAGGTCAATCTCATTTTTAGTCACACCATCGGGACTTTGCCATGTCCACTTCCTCTCGGGTTGCTTTTTGAAGAAAGAGTTATCAAAAAGAACCCCTCTTTTTCCAAAACAGTGAACTAGCATTTGTCCCCTGTCATTTCTGTCTCCATTGTCGTGTGGACCTATTTTCGATTCACTGCAAGTCTGTACTCCCACTTTGACGTTAAAGTCTCCCATGATAACGTTGTAGTGGGCCCTTGTGGTGTTATGTAGGGCCGAAGATATATCTTCTACCACATCATCCGAGTGTGCCAAACCTGTACGATCTGTTTCGGTCAGCTTAAGAACCAGGTACGCTACCCTGGTCGTCACACTGGATATTTCTACAACATTATCAATGAGGATTTTGTTGACGAGGCACCCCACCCCACCCTGAGACTGCTGACCGCCCTTTCGGAAGTAGAATAGGTGGTCCGATTCTAGGGTTACTGTACCCCCTCTCTTCGGACTTCACTTAACCCTAGCATGTGCCACCTTATCTTGGTAAGCTCCGTCCGAGTTGCGCTTTGTTTTGGGTGGCCTACGGTAGGCCGGGATTCTACGCACCCCCTGCCCTGCCATTTGCTTGACCGCCACCTTGGTCAGGACTAGCTGGGCGACCGGGAACTGGGGGCCATTTCTTGTTTGTGCCGTGCATTTAGAGGCTTTGCCCATAAACGCCACGCTGGGCATGCGGGTTGGCGATTGCAGGGCGTAGCTTCTCGCACCGGTGACGCTGCTGCCCGTCAACGGCCTGTGTCATTTGGCTACGCTTGTTTTTATTATGGTTATACCGCCATCTGTCGATCGCCAGAGCCTCGTTCGTTATCCAGCAGGATGACCGCGTGCAGATGAGGTTGGCTTGAAGCATTGAGATTATTTTCGCTCCTACACACCCCAAAGACGTTCAAAAATATATAATTCTTATAAATAAACATTAGCAATTATCTAGCTTCTTTCAAAATTTTAAATTTTAGATTATTGCCGTTAATGTAAATACTATAGTCTAATGTTGCAATTGCAACTATTAAAGTAAAATATGTAAGTAAAAAAGACGCGGGTGAAAATGCGCCCCACATTTTCACCCGCGTCCTTCAAGATCATACATTTTTCTGGGATAAAAAAGTAGCCTATGTGTTAATCCAGAGTATAAGCTACCCCCGTACCAAATTTCATCCAAACCGTTCAGTCGTTTAAGCGTGAAGAAGTAACAAACATACACACACACACACACACACACACCCACTCACAAACTTTCGTTTTTATAATATAAGTGTGATTATTTTTGCGGGCGGTCAGCTCGTATTCATTAATTTTGTTCTTTTGTTTTGGGTTTTTTGTACTTATTTATAAAATAATTTTACTTGTCGCTTCTTATATTTTCCCCTTTCAATTGACCTTAGTTTAATTTATGGTCAAGAAGTCGAGCTTTTATCAAAATGGCGAAAGTTAAGGTATTCCAGGCACCTTACAAAAATGTTAGATGTTTTTTATCAAGATCAAGTTTAGTTGTAAAAAAGTAACCAACAGGCAGTTAGAGAGACAACTACTTTCGCTTTTATAATATCAGTATGACACAGAATAATAACGAAGCCATGGGGTGCACTTGCAGCAGTACCTTATCATAGTAAGTCATCATCACTTCACATGCACTCATCGTGCACTGTATTATTATTGGGCTAGGTCAAGTCTTGCGAGGCGTTTTTAACTTCCGCAATGTTGGCCCACTTCCACAGCCACAGATTAATAATAGCTACTTCGTGCCCCAGCGCCTACGTTAACAAGTTATACACTATCTAAGCCCGCCTGGTCATTTATCTGGGTTAAAAGTTATCCTATGTGTTATTCCAGTCGCAAAATTAGCAGTCCCAACCAACGTCAGAGCGTTTGCCGCGGATCGGAAGAGGTGGTAAAATAAGCACGATTTTAACTAATATTGATTGTTTTTCTGTCCACTGTACAAACGTTAAAGTTAAATTAGCTTAACAATAGGCCTCATAAAGTAGAAGTAGAGAGACTCGAAAATGGGGGAATAAAGTAAAGATGAAACGGATAGCTGTTTTAATATATTTTTTGTTTGTAACTGTATGTATACCCTCGAGGTGGTTTATAAATTGTGTCAAAATTGGCACATTTTTATTTTTATATATTTTTTTAACCTATTTGAAGCCAAAAAAAAAATAGCATGGTAAATTAGTAGAGGACTTGTTTTAAATCATCTTGCCTATACCATGCTCTTACTTAGTAGTAACTTTATAGCTTGCGTCACAGAATAAATAATAGTATTACTTACTTGCGTCATATCGTAAAGTACCTAAGTAATAATACTAACGTAGTTATAGATACGTCATTGCACCTTCACTGTTTGACTACATCGAAATCGATCATTCTTTGCTGTAGAAGGGAAGAAAAATCACCTATTGTTTCATTAACTAGGTGTTAGGAGCACTATAATTTCAGGAGGTAGTGTTAAATAAAGGTACTCTTACATACTAAGACTAGCTGTGCCCGCGCCTTTGCCCGCGTGGTCATTTCATTCAAAAGTAGCCCATACATACGTGTTATTCCAGGACCATAAGTACCTATAAATTACAATATACTACATTTCTTCAGAATTCGTTCAGCCGTCATTTTTGTTTTATCGATTGCTCGGCTTCTAATCATCGGATTAAGATACCAAGTACCCCAGTTTTTAAGTCAAACCCTAAGATATCCAACAGTGAAAACAGCATTGCAATCGGTCCAGTAGTTTTTACGTGATGCGTGAACAAACATATAGACAAAAAAACAACAAGAATTTAAAAAAAAAACTTGTTCAGTAGCTTATTTTAAGTACACAAGACCATTTTTTTAAATTATTTTCTTTTTACAGGCTTTTTCGTTCTTATTGATTTATTATAAGTATAGATAGATTATTAGCTGACTTTGACAGAAATCCTTTTGATACCGACCAAGTGCATTTCGGACAAGCGTACATTTAGGGTTGGATGTGTTATTCAACTAGGAACACCGCATTGCAATAGGTCAAGTAAGGTTAAGTTACGTGATATGCCAACAAAGTCGTAACTTTATATTTTAAATTTTTAGCTTAGTTTAGTTAGGATTCAATGTTTAGTTTAGTTAGTTTACGTGATATGCGAACATACAGTACGGCCGATAAGTCGTGGCCACTTTGAACTTCGTGCAAATGGCTGCGCAGTGAACATTTTTAGCAACCGAATGGCGGAATGAGGTGCATCTCTAGCCTGGACCACATCCCCGTGCACGTCGCCTCTCTCTGTTATTCGGTTCCTAAAAATGTTCACTTCGCAGCCATTTGAACGAAGGACATAGTGGCCACGACTTATCGGCCGTACTGTACTATGCGTTAAGTTGGTCAGGTATGTCTCGCAAACTAGAAAATTCTAGATAGCCGTTAGTCAACTCATATTACGTGCTAGTACTTTAGTTTTTTTATATATTTTTTAACTGCACTTTATAAGTTAGAGGGGCATGCACCTCAAGCAAAAAGGTCACTTTAGAGCAACGGAACAAAATAAAACAGTCGACAAACATTAATAACATTTAATTACGTATTCAATGAGTGATGAAATACAAAAAACTAATATGATCTTCACTTTTCAAAATACAATATCTTTTATAAAATTACCTACTATTAAAAAAAAAAGACTAGTGGCTAGTGATCCTAGGAACGAAATCAAAGCGGGTTCGAATCCTTTACCTTGTGCCCATATTACAGGGTATCCTAGTTTGGGGCTAGATAATTGGTGTGGAATTGTCCCATATTTTTTTGTTGAATAAATCCTT
This sequence comes from Alsophila aescularia, assembly GCA_946251855.1. Taxonomy (NCBI): domain Eukaryota; kingdom Metazoa; phylum Arthropoda; class Insecta; order Lepidoptera; family Geometridae; genus Alsophila; species Alsophila aescularia. The sequence goes on from OX276384.1 coordinate 15,436,163, forward strand.
TCGTAAACTCTCGCCACCCAAAACACGCCAAGTCGAAAACAAAACGGATACAAACAGTCCTGAATCTATCGGCAAAAATCTTACAACTCAGACGATCGTGTCTTTGTTAGAAAAATTATTCCACGTTACGATTAAAATGAAGTGTAAATATTGAAGATTTTTTTCGCTCGTGGTTTCAATTAGCTTGGAATTACCCTAGAGCATAGAGCAAACACAAAAAACATTGAAATAAAAAGTTGTTTACATGGTTTAAAATTTGTGAACTTTTGTTTTATTTGTTAGGATTTTTGTTTATCGTATAAGGTAGTGCTGGCCTCTGTATCAGAGTTTGTCAGGCTGCCCGAGGGCCTCTGCCATGGCTTAACGACTGCTATTAATCAATAACAGCCGGGACCGACAGCTTAACGTGCCTTCCGAAGCACGAAGCGATGGAAAACCGCATATCACTTAGAAAAGTTATTGGTGCGCAGTCTAGGACCGAATCCGGTATCATTGGTTTCTAAGTTGCACTATTGAACCGTTAGGCTACCATCGCTCGCATACCTCGGCATATAATATTATAACACGTGTCATATTCTGTGAACATTTCAACCGGCTGCCTATTACGGGTCAACAGATCCATTCATTTGTAGGATCAATACAGTTGGGCTCCATTTGGACCCTCTGGCTACGGAACCATAAAAATTACCCCTATCTTTGTTTTGCCATAAACATATTTTCTTTTTAAGATTTGTACCGTATCGCCAACCCAATCGGCTGGTCCAATGATACTGTAACATAACTTTCAATCCCTTTCCCGCAGGAACCCTTTATTTTTTCGGTGTATAATAAAGGGTTCCTTTTATAATCTTAATTGTATCTTTGTTTTGCTACATGACATTTATTTTCAAGATTTCATCCGTTTCGCCAACACTATCGATTGGTGAAATAATATTTTTACATGACTTATATCCCGCAGGAACCCTTTAGTTATTCGGTTTAAATCCTAATTAACCATATAACCACTGCATGTGCATTTTAACCCATAGTATAAATTATGACTGTGCCAAGTTGCATAGAAATCCGACTAGTAGTTTGAACCTTATCCTGCGGACACCCTTTAGTTTTTCGGGACTAAAAGTATCCTAAATAACCATATAACCACTGCACGTGCATTTTAACCCATAGTATAAACTATGACTGTGCCAAGTTGCATCGACATCCGACCAGTAGTTTCAACCCTTATCCTGCGGGCACCCTTTAGTTTTTCGGGATTAAAAGTATCCTAAATATTAAGCCATAACATCAGATCATATAATTTTGCCAAGTAGCTTTAAAATCGGTCACTTGCGGTTGTTTCAGCGTGATGCGTGTTTAAAGAGAAAAAAAGACACAAAAAGACGTTTTTGACTTCCATATCGATAATGAAGTTTATGTCAATTATAATTTTCCAAAAATATTTGATGTACAAAAGTAGCCCATACGTGTTATTCCAGGACCAAAAGTACCATGTACATTTATACTACATTTCTTTAAAATTCAAATAGTTTTATATAGATTGCTGGGTATATCTAATCATAAGATTAAGATACCAAGTACCCCAGTTTTTAAGTCAAACCCTAAGGTATCCAACCGCATCGCAATCGGTCTAGTAGTTTTTACGTGATGCGCGATCAAATATACAGACAAACTAACAAACAAACAGACAGACACGATTTAAAAAAAAAGCTATTCTATTTCTGTAGCTTATTTTAAGTACCATAAACCATTTATTTTAATTATCTTCATTGTACAGTTTTTTTCGTTCTTATTGCTTTATTATGAGTATAGATAGATAGGTAGATAGAAATTTGTACAGACTTGTTGTTACTTACTGCTTTGTTATAAGTATAGATGGCTAGAGTTCATAAAGTTCAGATTAGTATAAAATCTGTCAGGAACGCTTATACTCGTAGCGTAGATTAAAGTGTAGGTTGCCGTTAGGTTAGGTACGGTATTTGTATTCTCTTTGCTCCCACAACTACGATCAAGATCCATTAATGGAATTCAAGAAAATACACACTCCTCCTGTAAAGTAATTCTGAACGGTTTCCCCCTCGCGTGTTTTGTTCACACCTAAGTTATTGTTTTCTATTCATAAAATGATCGATTACACGCAAAGGTAAAAAACCTACGTTACATCTATCTATACTTATAATAAAACTGTAACAGGTCCAATTCTGTACATTGAAGATATTTAGTAAAAAATTTTTGGTGGCTGTTCTGTGTTTGATACTGAAGCCAAAACGGTTTTTTTTTTTCATTTTTGTCTGTCTGTATCTTAGCTAGGCATCACGCCGAAACTACTGAATGAATTTAAATGAAACTTTGTATGATTTGAGTTCATACTACGGGGTAGGACATAGGATACACATTTCATCTCGAAAAATTAAGCGGTTCCCGCAGGATAGAGGTAGAAAGTTATTTAAAAAAACACATACCACTCTGAAACTACTGGACGGATTTTGATGCACCTTGGCAAAGTCATAGTTTATATGATGGGTTAAAATTGAGGATACTTTTAATCCCGAAAAAATAAAGGGTTCCTGCGGGATAGGGGTCCAATTTCTGTACATTGAAGATGTTTTGTATTTTTTTTTGGAGTTTGTATTATATTCCTACTAAAGCCAAAACTGTTTTTTTGTCTGTTGTCTGTCTGTCTGTATCTTGGGCAGACAGGCACATACAGTCATAGTTTATACTAGCTGTACCCGCGGCTTCGCATGCGTGTTCTTTTCTTTAGGTTCAAATTACCATAATGTGATATTCCAGGACCAATTTACCAACATTTGAACAAAATTTCTTCAGTCGTCAAAAATACTTTATCAATTGCTCGGCTTCTTACTTACCGGATTGAGATGCGAATTACACCAGATTTAAATCAAACCCTAAGCTATCTAACAATGAAAACCGCATTGCAATCGGTCCAGTAGTTTTTACGTGAAGCGTGAACAAACAAACATACAGACAAACAGAAAGACAAAATTAACAAAAAAAATATTGTTTAATACCCTTTTTTAAGTACCCAGTAGTTTGGGTGCGATGCGTGGTCAAGATACGGACAAACAGACAGACAAAATTAAAAAGTAAAACAGTTTGGCTTCAGTATCGAATATAGAGAACCATCTAAAAATATTTTTTATTACTTAAATATTAACATAACTTTGGACACATATCCCGCAGTAACCCTTTACTTTTTCGGGATAAAACGTGTCCTCTATTTTAACCCATCATATAACTTAAGACAGTGCCAAGTTGCATCAAAACCCGACCATTACTTTCAGCGTGGTACGTGGTCTTTTAAATAAGTTTCAACCCCTAAATAATAACCCATAAATTTTTCGATATGTAAAGTATCGTATGTCCTACCTCGTAGTACGAACTCAAATCATAGCAAGTTTCTTTTGAATTCATCCAGTAGTTCCGGCGACGTGATGCGCGGCTAAAATAAAGACTGACAGACATACAGACAAAAATGAAAAACATACAGTTAAGGCTTCATAATCGAATATAGAGTAACTTAAAAAAAAACACTAGATCTTTAATGTACAGAATTTGGACCCATATCCCACAGGAACCCTTTATTTTTTAGGGACAAAATGTATGCATAATTTTCACCTAACTTATAAACTATGAATGTGCCAAGTTGCATCAACGTCCGTCCAATAGTTTCAGCGTGCTAAGTGTTCTTTTAAATAATTTTCCACCCCTATCATGCAGGAACACTTAATTTTTTCGGGATGAAAAGTATCTAATGTCCTACCTCGTGTGTACCTAAGTGTGAACTCAAATCATACCAAATTTCATTTGAATTCACTAAGTATTTTCGGCGTGGTGCGCTGCCAAGGTACAGACAGACAGACAGACGGACAGACAGACAGAAAGACAAAAATAAAAAAAATACAGTTTTGGCTTTAGTATTGAATATAGAACGGCCACCAAAAAAAATTACAAAAAATCTTTAATTTACAGAATTTGGACATTATCCCGCAGGAACTCTTTATTTTTCGGGATAAAAAGTATCCTCAATTTTAACCCATCATATAAACTATGACTGTGCCAAGTTGCATCAAAATCCGTCCAGTAGTTTCAGAATGGTACGTGTTTTTTGAAATAACTTTCCTGCTTTCAACCCCAATCCTGCGGGAACCCTTTCATTTTTCGTGATGAAAAATAGCCTTTGTCCTACCTCGTAATATGAACTCAAATCATACCAAGTTTCATTTAAATTCATTCAGTAGTTTCGGCGTGATGCCTAGCCAAGATACAGACAGACAGACAAAAATGAAAAAAAAATATCTAAATATCTTCAATGTACAGAATTGGACCCGTTACAGTTTTATTATAAGTAAAGATGATAAGTGAAAATTGAGTGTACTTTTTATACTGAAAAAATAAAGGGTTCCTGCGGGATATGCGTCCACATTCTGTACATTGAAGATATTTAGTAAAAATTTTTTTGGAGTCTTTTCTTTTATTCGTACCACGTTAATACCAGTTTTGAGTTAACTGTTTTTTTTTAATTTTTGTCTGTTGTCTGTATCTTGGTCGCGCATCACGCCGATACTACTGAATGAATTCAAATGAAACTTGGCATGATTTGAGTTCATACTACGAGGGAGGACATTGGATACTTTTCATACCGGTAAATTAAAGGGTCCCCGCAGGATAGGGGTATTTTATTTAGAGTTGGTATTCATGTTTTACGGTTTATAGTTACTTCTGTAGTTCACCTCTAGGATACTCAAGGAATATTCCTCCAAATTTCAGATATCTCGGTCCACCGGTTTAAGCTGGACGTAGTCTATCAGTCAGTCAGTCAGTAGGAATGTCACGGTACTGTTTTATAGGCATGATTAAAATAATTTAATAAAACATATAGTTATATTATTCTGCTCAAAAGAGAAGGGCATCTCTATACTTATAATAAAGCAATAAGTAAAAAAAACTGTAAAAGGAAGATATTAAAAAAAAAAAAGATCTAGGGTACTAAAAATATAAGTTTACAAGCTATTCCGGCTCTTAAAACTCTATAAAATGTAGTACAAACTATTTATTAGTACGGGAATTTTGTTTTTTTTGGTAGATGTTGAGCAAGTTCAATCAAAGCTATAGGATCTAACTTTACTTTTTTATGATTATAGTTTCGTCATGTCCGTCTGTATGTCACAGCTATTTTATTTGGACACTAACACAGTACATATTGACGTTTAGCACATGTATAGACATCTATAACCAAATTAATTTATTGTACTTCATGAGTCGGGTCTCATTGTATACGTATTTAAATGTTATTAATGTTTGTTTGACTGTTTTTTTTTTTTTCGTTACTCAAAAGTGACCTTGCTTGAGGTGCATGCCCCTCTAACTTATAAAGTACAGTTAAATAATATATGAAAAAACTAAAGTACTAGCACGTAATATGAATTGATCTAGAATTTTCTAGTTTACGAGACATACCTGACCAACTTAATGCTTAGTATGTTGGCATATCACGTAAACTAACTAAACATTGAATCCTAACTAAACTATGCTAAAAATTTAAAATATAAAGTTACGACTTTGTTGGCATATCACGTAACGTAACCTTACTTGACCGATTGCAATCCTTACTTGACCGATTTCAATGCGGTTTTCCTAGTTGAATAACACATCCAACCCTAAGTGTATGCTTGTCCGAAACGCACTTGGTCGGTATCAAAAGGATTCCTGTCAAAGTAGCGAATAATCTATCTATACTTATAATAAAGCAATAGGAACGAAAAAGTCTGTACAAAGAAGATAATTAAAAAAGAAATGGTCTAGGGTACTTAAAATAAGCTACTGAAAAAAATATATAACGTTTTTAAGAATCGTGTCTATCTGTTTGTTTGTTTGTTTGTTAGTTTGTCTGTATGTTTGTTCACGCATCACGTAAAAACTACTAGACCAATGGCGATGTGGTTTTCACTTTCAATAGCTTAGGGTCTGACTTAAAAACTGATTTACTTATTATCTCAATCCAATGAGCAGGATCCGAGCAATCGATAAAAACTTTTTGACGGCTGAAGGAATTTTGTTTAAATGTTGGTATATTGGTATTTTAGGTCTTGGAATAGTAATAGAGTTCTTTTAACCTAGAGAAATAACCACGCGTGCGAAGCCGCGGGTACAGGTAGTTATAATTAAAAATAGAGTATGGACTATGAATAGTAATGAATACGGGCGCGATCCCTTGTTCATACAAAAAGAAAAAAACACTTATCCACCCCTATTATTTTTCCTGTTTACGTTTAACCTGCACGTGGTCCAAGGGCGGATCCAGCCCTCGAGTCAGGGGGGTCACACTGAACGAGTTCCAAAATTATACAACACTAGCTATTCCACGCAGTATCAATCGTGTAGCCTATGCCACTCGGGAATAGTTTAGCTTTGAATACATTTTCAAAATCAGGTATGTTGTAATCAATTTTTTCCTTGTGTTTTTAAACAAACACAATTTTTACCTAAAATTTTGAGCGACTTAGGTATATTTTTATTGTGTTATGTAGTTATGTGAAAATACGAACGTTTATGATCGATCTTCTAGGATTGCGAAACATGCTTGAGAAAGTGCGAGCGAAGCAAGCGTGAAAATTTTGACCTACTCATACATTTATTAGTGTAGTTATATAAAAAAAAGTGAACGTTTATGATCACATACATTGTGTACAAAACATAAAATATGACTAAGAAAGCGCGAGCGTAGCGAGCGCGAAAATTTTGAGCTATTTCCGTTATATCATACGAATGAGGAAACATAATATACCATTTAACAAACGCTAGTGTAGCGTGCGCGAAAATGTTCGGTAATGATAGAGTTAGACATTAATGGCATTCCTCAGTTTGCGAAAAAAGGTAATACAACAAAGGCGCGAGCAAAGATAGCGCAAAAATGTTCAACTATTTGTGGTCGTGCGTATGACAAAAGATGAAAATTACTATGGATCCACTGAGCAGATAGATATATGAACGCAGCCAATAATAACAAGGAGTGAACGTAGTTAGTGCGATAAGTTTAAGTTATTTCTAGTAAATTTGTGTTTCATCAAAATATGATATAATTATAAGGGCGCGAGCGAAGCGAGCGCGGAAATTTTGAGATATTTCTATTAGTAGAACAAATAAACATGATTACAAAACATACGAAAATAACAAATGGAACTAAAAAAACCTGGTTGAAATATGCCCAGGGGGGGGGGGGGGGGGGTCATGACCCCCATGACCCCCACTGGATCCGCGCTTGACGTGGTATATATCGATAACCAATGGGGAAGGCGAGTTCTTGAGTATAGACTCAAGAACTCGCCTTCCCCATTGGTTATCGGTTCTCCGACATATGTGACCGGCCCATTGCCACTTCAGCCTGCTAATTCTTTCTTTCTCGAAGTTGATTCTAACCAATTGCAAATTTTGCCAGAGGTAGATATATTTCTGAACCACTGTAAGAGGTACACCGTGAGTGACGACAGGTCTCGGGGTAATAAGGTTATTGAAAATAACCTTAAACTTTTGTCCATGTTCACCCCGAGACCGACACGTCGAGAGGAGTCAGCTAGGTCGGTCAGCATTCTTTCGAGATCCTGCAACGAATCCGCCTTAGGAACGATATCATCGGAAAATCGTAGATGTGACATGTACTCGCCTTTTATATTTATTCTTGCACACTCCACAGCTGGATATGCTTAGTCTGATGGTTCTGTACAAACGGACATAGTCGCGGCGTCATTCATTCATTCATGGATTTCATCACCTCGATGTATCGCCAGTCCATCGCTGCAGGGACTGAAGCACAGCCCAGGTTTCGATAGAGTCATAGGCTTTTTCATAGTCCACAAAAGCAAAACAGCTCCTGTATATCCCCCCAACCCCCCGAAATACGGCCTGCTCTGGAGGCTGAAATTCATAAACTTCTCGCTAGATGATTCGAGATGGGTCTGTAGTTTTTAATCGACTTCAGAAAAGGAGACGGTTATATTATGTTCGGCAGTTTTTTTTTTTTAAATATATTTATGGATCGTTTCATATGTTAGGATTAAATGATCAGGTATGTATGCATATAATCTTCTTTATGTTATTGACTGATATTGACGTATCATGATCATGACAGTAGGTATAGGATGTATCAGTATCCCTCCAGTAAACGCATACTTCAATAAATTTTATATGCAGAGTTTTTTATTTTATTTTTGCAGTTAAAGCCTGATTTCTGCTAAAAAAATCTAATGGTAAAATTTTGGATCAAGGACGGGATACGAAACGAACCTACATCCCGCTATGTAGGTTCGTTTCCTATCCCGTCCTTGATCCAAAATTTTACCATTAGTTTTTTTTTAGATACAGCATTTTTTCTGCTACAGTCTCCATACTGGATTAGATTCCGACAAATTCAGTTGGCATAAAAAAGCAAATTTCAATAAATCAATTATGTAAGATATTAAATCATAAAAAAGGTACATAATAACACCTCCAAAATTTACTTAGGTTTGTCGTGCATGTCGTGTTCTTCTTTTATTGTATAATATACGGCAAGGCATGGTAGCGCCCTGTTCTTTCTTTAACTTTGCGTGAAAGCTCGCACCTCTCATTGAAACAAAGAGTTCACAAACATTTGAACAATGGTTAAAGTGCTAAATGTATGGTAATTTCTAGTTAACCGTTAATTAACCAAGGATGCAATGATGATCTTAGGAACAAAACAAAAGCACAGTTTTAACCGACATAACAAGGAGGAGTTTCTCAATTCGACTTATCCTTTTGTATTCTTCGCTTTCTAAACCAATTTGTATGATTGTTTAGTTGAAACACCAGAGATGTCCCAAACACAAAAAATATATATTGGAAAGTCCATTTAAGGTCTGGACAATTGAATGTATTTGATGCAGTAGTCTTTTTAGTTAAGCCGATATAATGTTTAAATAATTATTATATATTGGAAAGTCCATTTAAGGTCTGGACAATTGAACGTATTTGATGCAGTAGTCTTTTCAGTTAAGCCGATATAATGTTTAAATAATTATTATATATTGGAAAGTCCATTTAAGGTCTGGATAATTGAACGTATTTGATGCAGTAGTCTCTTTAGTTAAGCCGATATAATGTTTAAATAATTATTATATATTGGAAAGTCCATTTAAGGTCTGGACAATTGAACGTATTTGATGCAGTAGTCTTTTTAGTTATGCCGATATAATGTTTAAATAATTATTATATATTGGAAAGTCCATTTAAGGTCTGGACAATTGAATTTATTTGATGCAGTAGTCTTTTTAGTTAAGCCGATATAATGTTTAAATAATTATTATATATTGGAAAGTCCATTTAAGGTCTGGACAATTGAATGTATTTGATGCAGTAGTCTTTTTAGTTAAGCCGATATAATGTTTAAATAATTATTATATATTGGAAAGTCCATTTAAGGTCCGGACAATTGAATGTATTTGATGCAGTAGTCTTTTTAGTTAAGCCGATATAATGTTTAAATAATTCTTATATATTGGAAAGTCCATTTAAGGTCTGGACAATTGAATGTATTTGATGCAGTAGTCTTTTTAGTTAAGCCGATATAATGTTTAAATAATTATTATTTCCGAAAATGTAATTATACTAGGGGATCTAATCTTTTTTAGGTACTGATGCTCAAGCTTTCAAACAGTGAAAAGTCTGCCAGAATTTCAAAATAATTCTGTTAAATAAATCGCTTGTTATTGCAGCAGTTAGTACAAGAAGTTTTGTGAAAATAATGTATATGTCGCAGGCATATAGCTTAATCCACCGTTTAATTAACTGTCTAGCCTTTTAATAGAATGGCGCCATTCAATTAACGGCCTGAATGATATGCAGTCGTATTATATTTAATGAACTGGCTGACTGATTGCTTAGGCCATTCAAACAATAGGGTGACCATGTGACAAAAAAGACAATTCAATCAAACATAGTGGTTTGCAAACAGAAAAATGCCAACGGTTGCCTGGAAGAGATTGCTATTTAGCAATAAGGCCGCCCATTGTACCATAAATTTCATAAGTTTATGCTATATCCTTATGGTGTGCTATAAAGAGTTGTTGTATGGTATTGTAAATGTTTATAAACAGTTTTCATGTTCAACCTAACTTATTTAGTTTTTTAGGCGCAATTCTATCAAACATAGTATTTAGCAAACAGACGAATATTTATAAATTTGATTGAATGGCTGAATATCATTCAGGCTGCTAGTTGATCAGCGCCTGCGGCTAGCCTTAGTAGTTAAACGTTATCGATCTAAGTCATTTGCCTAGCTGTTTGATCGAGTACCTGAATATCATTCGGGCAGTTAATTGAACGGCACGTTAAGCTATCTGCCTGCGACATATACATATAGCAAAGTGACGAAATATCATTCATTGTCAAAAAGAAAGAGTTATACGCGTATTTAGTTCATTTGCATTCAGGCATTGTATAAATTCTGGTCGTCTTGCAGAAAAAATTTGAGCTTGCATTTTAATAAAAACAGCCAACATACCGAATTATTATTCTCATCATTGTTTATTCAACCGCTGAAAGTCATCTAGATAAGTCACATTCACAGTAATTATGTAAACAAAAACGGAGTACCTATCTATCGCACTAGTTGAAATTAAATAAATAATTATTAATTTATATTACATAGTTACTGGTAGGGTGCGCGCGTGTTTTCCTGACAGTATCATTCACGAACAAGAGTTCGCGCCAACCGAACGCGTTAGTTTTTTATCATTATTTTCTGGACATGCAACCTCTGTATGCAGGCTTGTATCGGGCGGTCGTCGGGTTATCGGTGCATTCGAAAATATATGTTTTTTTAATTTACCGATAAGCAATGGTTGAGAGTCAGTGCGCCGCTAGACCGGTGAAGGCTTACATCATGAGTGATCTGCTGAAGAAATTTGACCAGGACACGACCAATGAGTTCGTCAAGATCGCGATTGCCGTCGTTGGGTTCTACATGGGCATATTTTACCGTATGTATTTTTTTTAATAATTAAAAAAGATACTGATGAATCAATCATAAATCGTTTCACAAGTGTCTCTTTTCAGTTCAAATTTATTTTGAATTGTTTGATTGTTTTATATTTTTATGTTTAATAAATTATAACAATAAATAATTAACCGTTCCAACGTTGACCGATTAATAAAAAAAAACCAAATGTTATGTGAACTTTAACTTTTTAGTTACAAAATATTTATCCATCTGTTGTTGTTTGACTGATCAAAAATAGTGAAATAATTAAAAATATTTGCGGTTGACGCCCTTTCTGTTCAACATTAAGCGGAATTTAGTATTAAAAATTCCCGGACGCTGCCAAAGAGTCGGCAAACTTACTTGGTGTCTTTAATTTCATGTCTAAGCTCTTTTATCCTCTATTTACATGTAGGTATGGGGAGGAACCCCTAAAAAATATTTTGATATATTTCTCCTTTTGAAATTGAGATCCATGTATAAAATTCTAAAAATAATAAAATATAAGTTAAATTATAAACATATAATAAAATATTGTATGCAGTAGCCATGTAACTTAGAACGGGCTATCACAATTAAATGCTTATACAACATTTCGTATCTGTGCTGTTAGCCTGTTAACCGTTGAACAGTTCCTTTATCTGGAGCTAATCCTGGTTGTCGATTCAGGTCATGCTAACCATAAAAATGTATTGTCATCGGAACTGAACCAGCATGTAAAAATTCAACTCCGTAGGATAAGAAGAAGTGGTTCTAATTCAACTTGCAAGTGTAATACAATCAAACTAACATACATACATACACAAATACATACTTACATACAGACATTGCAAGTTAAATAAAAGTTTTAAAATCATGCATTTATTTATAATTTATTTAATTGCTTTGCACAATAAAAATCCGAGTCGCAATTTAACTTAATCTCATCTATTCCACATCTCAAAATATCCCATTCGCAAACTGGACAAAAGGACTAAGGTTCTTTTTTAGACTACGAAACCGAAAATCTTTTTTTGAAAGTTGGCATAGTAAGCAATTCCCTTTATTTGCGCTTGCTCATGTTTTGTGTTAAGTTTCGTTATTCACTATTATTTATTTCTAAGATTATTAACTTAAGTATAATTTAATTATTGAACATATTTTGGTAGATAGCATTAACTCTACTCAAGTTGTCATAAATGCATTGTGAGTAATTGTAACTGAATATGTTTGAACTTGGATTATACCGCAGGAGACTATGATTATACAAAACTTCACCTGTAGTAACTGATAATTAACTAACTAATAATAAATTACAAATAATTTTAAAAATATTACAACATTCGGTTTGGTTGCGGTTAGCAAGTGTGCAATAGGTAGCTATCCAACCACGAAATGTCTTATTCTGTTATCCAAGTACCCACAAGGATCGAAGACGGGTCGGTAACGTAGCTTTTGAAAACAATTTGCTTTGAAATAGGTAGGTAACAACACTACTATCAAAGAAGTTACAGCTATCTGCCCGTAAATGAGGTTGAAATGTCAAATTGATTATAATTTCATCAAAATAATTCAGCCTGTGTGGTAATTGGTTATATGCGGTTCAACATATCATGATGCTTTTAAAAATAAGGCAAAGTATCGTCTTGTTTAACCTGAGCGCGTATGAATGAACTATTCGCGACTACGAAAATAAAACAAAGTATCGTCTTGTTTAACCTGAGCGCGTATGAATGAACTATTCGCGACTACGAAAATAAAACAAAGTATCGTCTTGTTTAACCTGAGCGCGTATGAATGAACTATTCGCGACTACGAAAATAAAACAAAGTATCGTCTTGTTTAACCTGAGCGCGTATGAATGAACTATTCGCGACTACGAAAATAAAACAAAGTATCGTCTTGTTTAACTTGAGCGCGTATGAATGAACTATTCGCGACTACGAAAATAAAACAAAGTATCGTCTTGTTTAACCTGAGCGCGTATGAATGAACTATTCGCGTCTACGAAAATAAAACAAAGTATCGTCTTGTTTAACCTGAGCGCGTATGAATGAACTATTCGCGTCTACATAAATAAAACAAAGTATCGTCTTGTTTAACCTGAGCGCGTATGACTGAACTATTCGCGTCTACGAAAATAAAACAAAGTATCGTCTTGTTTAACCTGAGCGTGTATGAATGAACTATTTGCGTCTACGAAAATATCGATAACGATATTGATATCGTTTGCCTGCAACCCCTCCACCCCCCTGAATACACTGACACAAACGATGACTAGTTTTGAGAGATATGATTTAAATATTTAACCTCCACCGTTACAAACACAAAAATAGTTACATACATACTGGCTTACTATTCTTCATTATAATCTTATTTACTGTACTAGCTGATGCCGGCTGCTTCGCACGCGTGGTCGTTTCTCTAGGTTAAAAGTACTCTATGGCCCGTATTAATAAATCGCTCTTGGTTGAGCTCTCAAGTGCTATATCAACTGATACGCTCTCAAGTTGTGATCAGCATCTTAAGATCGTCGCTGATTAATAAAGACATTTCAAGAGCATCTCAGATCATGTCGCTTTCAAGAGCCGCATCTTAAGATGCTACGTCACGAACCAGAACTTGAGAGCAAGATTGAATGAACTACGAATTAACGATTTATTTTCTTTAGTGAAAGTTCGGTTTTTGCTCAAATATAACGTAAGGTTAAAATTTATTACTTCGATGTAGTTGAATTAAATTAAATGCGATTATATTAAACGTAATGTTTTTTTTCTACCTAATTATCATAACCTTACTTTAGTTTTTTTGTAGAAAGGATATAAGCCATAATTTTTGTCTATATTTTCAAAGTTACACTATCTATTAAAGAACTTAACGCAATTCATCAACAAATAACTATAATTTATGAAAATAAAAAATCGTTGATTAGCCATGCAGTATTTCCAGCGCGTATCCTTTGGTTACGATTTCGGATCTTTTTAGACTTCAGCGAGTCCTCGCCAGGTTCTGATATCTACCAAATCTTCGGATCTTTTCGCAATCATGCCAAATAAATTTGTTTATTTCCAGAGGAATATAAAAATATTCTTATAATGATGGTTAATATAATTATAATTATCAAATTCTGACAATATTTTCGAAATCCTTGATTCTAGCGATTGGCAATCACGCTCTCAAGTCACGGATTGGCCGCACTCAACATTCTGCATCTCAGAGCACATCGCAAGTGCGCTCTTGAGAGTCGAGATTGATTTATTATTAAACACTAACTCAGCTGATTACGGCATCTCAATCAACAGCTTAAGATGTGTTTATTAATTAGATTAGCATCTTTAGATCGCTTTCAATAGCGCTCTCAGAGTTGAGGTCGGTTTATTAATACGGCCCTTAGTGCTAAACCAGGATCTAAAATACCAATATACAAGGATCTAAAATACCAATATAAAATTTCTTCAGCCGTCAATAATATTTTTATCGATTGCTCGGCTTCTACTCCTCGGATTGAGATACCAAGTACCCCAGTTTTTAAGTCAAACCTCAAGCTATCCAACCGTGAAACCGCATTGCAATCGGTCCAGTAGTTATTACGTGATGCGCGAACAAACATACAGACAAACTAAAAAACAAACAGACAGACACCATTTAAAAAAATGATATATTCTTGTTCAGGAGCTTATTGTAAGTACCCTAGACCATATTTTTGTAATTATCTTCTTTGTACAGACTTTTTCTTCTTATTGCTTTATTATAAGTATAGATTACCTTGCTTGCTGTGCCCGCGGCTTTGCCCGAGTGGCCAATATGTTATTCCAGGACCAAAAGTATCTAAACGGTACAATATACCAAAGTTCGTTCAGCCATCAAATAGTATTTTCGATTGTTCGGCTTCTAATCATCGGATTTATATTCCAAGCACACCAGTTTGTAAGTCAAACTCTAAGCTATCAATCAGTGAAAACCGCATCGCAATCGGTTCTGTAGTTATTAAGTGATGCGCGATCAAACAGACAGACACAATTTTTTAAAATGTAATATTTTTGTTCAGTACATTTTTTAAGTACCCTAGACCATTTTTTTTTAAATTATCTTCGTTGTACAGACTTTTTATTACTTACTGATTTATTATAACTATACATTACTCACCTTATTATTATTTTTTTATAACATATTATTTCTTCGGTAGATGATATATAAAGATAGAGTTCAACATGTTTCAAGAGCAGGTGACAATACAAATATGTCATAGCGTATAGAACACTGGCTTATAGCATCTGATAATAATTATGCTAAGCGAAATTGTCCGCAGGATGAACCTGGTTCGACCAGGTTAATTTATCAATATGAAGGCCACAGGACGCTAGACCAGTCTCGAGTCCACACTTTGATGGGACAGGTGGAAGTATCACATATGTAATTATTGCGCCCGGCACTTTATACTCACTAGTGCAACATTCTAGAATTCTAGATTGTTATACAGGCTGCATGGAAAGTAGTCGTCGCGTCAATAACATAAATATTAGGCATTAGCAGTGCCGCGGCTTTGCCCGCTTGGATGTTTCTCCGGGTTAAAAGTAACCAATTTGTTATTCCAGAACCAAAAGTACTTTTAAAGTACATTATACTACATTTCTTCCAAGTTCGTTCAGACGTCAAATAGTTTTTTATAGATTGCTCGGCTTGTACTCATCGGATTGAGATACCAAGTACACCAGTTTTTAAGTCAAACCATAAGCTATCTAAATGTGAAATTCGCAACGCAATCGGTAAGTTTTACGTTATGCGCGGAAAACAGACAAACTAACAGACAGACACCATTTAAATAACTTTTTTTTTTTGATTTTTTTTTGAGCTTAAAAGCTAAAAAACACACCTTATGCCAATAAATTATATACTGTTGGAATGTGCTTATCAAGGCCTTCAATTTGATACACATATTGAACAACACATATTAAAATACGAAGTTTTTTTGCGAACTGCCGCCATATTGAATTTAAAAAAAAACCTATGTTACTCGTGGAGATGTAAGGATTCTAATACCCCATACGTCTAAATCTGCATTTAAAAGTTCTGGTGGAATAAAGAAATACATGAATCCTAAAAACATTACACTCCTTTTTTTTACAGTCGTGTAAAAATGATACATTCTTGTTCAGTAGCTTATTTTAAGTCCCCTAGAGTGCCTAGACCATTTTTTTACTATCCTTATTGTATATTTACTACAATTATACATCTATCGATATCGAACCTAAACAATGTATGATAAACATAAAACATATTGAATCCACACCCAAGTACAATCAACCTGTATAAAGTGCCGCTATAGACACAGGACGTAAAAGGCGTTCTCATCATAGGTTCATTGACCTTTAACGCATCCCTCATACCACCAATAAAAACTAAAAATATTACTCCAAAGAGTTCTTGCTGGAAAAACACCTATAGTCTGCCGTAGGCCCTAAAAAGTGTTCATTGAAGTAACGAGTCCTCCAAATGATCGGTCATTAATCAAGGTTTTTGCGCAATTTTAATAATAGTTACATGACTTATTGATTTGGTTCGGTATCTGTTCTGTTATATTTATATCGGATAGCCTATTTTGTGTCGAAGAGGCCAACGTCCAGCACTGGACATTGGACAAGTGTGGGCCGATGATAATTAAACCTATTTCTAGATTGTCGGTCGGGTTACTTTCAGGAAATATATATTTTATCGTGTTTGTTTGTTGTTCTGGTTCGTCAGCTCGTGTCTCCTAGCATGGGAACTTAATGATGATGATGTCCAGAATATGTTTTTGTTTTAAATATTATAATTGATATAGATTGCTGTGATACAAGGAAATATGTCACTGGAAAACCTCTATTAAAATACCTTACATTTTAATGCTTTATTTAATTTATATTTACTTTATACATTTTATGACGGAGTTAAAATCTTAAATAAAAAAAATATGAATTGTTAGTTTATATAAATTTGATTACTTACTTCCGTCACGTAATAAATAATAGTACAAGTACAGAAGGATAACTGAGTAAAGTCATTTAAATACATAGCAACTCTCGCTACAACGCAATAAAGTGCAATTTAACTCGCACAGCAATTATATTTAACTAGACGGCGCTCACCCATTGAGTACAGGCACAGAATAAATAATAGCTTTCGTGAAACGACCAATGCAGATAGCGAAGATATGATACCACTCTCCGTAGCCCCCCTAATTTTATCTATATAAACTTATAATAAAGCAGTAAGTACGAAAAAGTCAGTACAAAGAGGATAATAAAAATAAAACAATAATTGAGACTTTTTTCCTCACCAAGGGTTTACCCCTTGGTTCATATCAGAGTAGGTAATTTTATTATACTTACCTAGGTACTTACTAACAATCTAATATTTACAATCAATCTATGTATCTTTACTTATAATAAAGCAGTAAGTACGAAAAAGTCTGTACAGAGAAGATAATAAAAAAAAACTAGGATTTTTCTAGGAAATTGTTCAGTAGTGAACAACATTTTTTTAAAATCGTTTCTGTCTGTTTGTCTGTAATTTGTTTGCGCATCACGTGAAAACTACTGGACCGATTGCGATGCGTCTATTGGATAGCTTAGGGTTTGACTTAAAAACTGGGGTACACGGTATCTTAATCCGAGGTTAGATGCCGAGCAATCGATAAAAAAACTATTTGACGGTGAAGGAATTTTGATCAAATGTTGGTATATTGATATTGTAAGTCCTGGAATAGCACATAAAATACTTTTAACCTAGAGAAATGACCACGCGTGCGAAGCCGCGGGCACTGCTAATCTGATATAATATCTTAGCTTACAACAGTTTCGCCTGATTTTGAACTTATGGAATGTGTTTTGAGTTGTACGTACTGAGTTTTCATCTAATATATTTGGTGTCCTCGAAAAAACTAATAATCCATGTAGATTGTCCCCTATCGGCTGCGGGTGGGTGTTAGATAACAAAACGTATAACTTTCTGCCTCTATCATGTATTTTCGTTAGATAACAGATCCACAACAAAGCTATTCTTGAACTTAGGCGTTGTGAAAACATACTGGTCATCTTCAATGTCAAATTTCGCAAAGATTATAATTGTGTGAAAATAATATATAATGCCACTTCGTCCGCGCGGACTACAGTTTATCGCGAAAAAAAGCATCCTATGTTCTTCTAGGATATTAAAAACCAATGCAAAAGTATTATAGCACCAACGCTCTTGATGTTTTTTGACAGACTTGTTATGATTTCGTTTCCATTACAACCGGTCCTGACAGAGAGTAATCAACATTATCCAGTTTTCCCGTGGAAACTAAGTATCGTATGTTTCATTCCAGGATATAAGCTATCTCCATTCCAAATTTCATCAAAATCCATCCAGCCGTTATCGCGTGAAAGCTCCCCAAACAAACAAACAGACAGTTACCTTAACTAGGTATTGCAGTTACAGGTTGTTATGAGACTGTCCTTAACTTTTGAAGATATAATGACCTGAATTCACAGATTTTACAAAAAAATACGGGCATCAAGAAAAAGGGCAACATACACCAAAAAATAATAATGATGCCTTTCGATCCTGTCTATCCTGTTTCAAAAGGTTCAAAAGTCTCTACCGGGGACCTATTGAGGTTAGATTACTAGAAAAAAATATGTGTTTCTGTACGACTGACTTTTCTTATATTCTAACCTCAGTTGGTCCAGTAGAGACTTTTGATCCTTCAAATAGGATCGATTGACATGTTTTTTTATTGCCAAATATCTCGACGATTGTACATATTTTCCAATCAAGATATTTCCAAAAGTTAAGGACAGTCTTCTAAGAACGTTTACCTGTAGCTTCTACGGTTAAGGTACAATCTCTTACTCCCCCATCTCAAAAATCCATCCTGTATAGAGGTCGTTCAAGTACGAGGCTATTTATCTACTTGTCCTTTTTCTATAAACTTCTAAACCGTAACATATGCTGAATTGCTGATGTTAGCATTCTATAATATATCGCACTTCGTCACAATGAGGTCAATGAGGGATTTTCAAGGTTATATTTAATTATTGCATTCAGCGTTGAAAATAGATGGTGTTACACTGTTATTGAGTGTCAATTACTTATAATGTCAATCGCCAAAACAACAGATAATGAGGCCGTTCGTTTTGAAGCAAATGGCGAAAAGAACAGTTCATCATCATCATCATGTCAGCCTTTAGAAGTCCACTGCTGAACATAGGCCTCCCCCAAAGAGCGCCATGACGAGCGATCTTGTGCCACCTCTATCCACCGACTTCCTGCGATGGCTACAATGTCGTCGGTCCATCGTGTGGGGAGGGTCTTCCCACACTTCGCTTGCTTGTTCGTGGTCGCCATTCGAGAACCTTTATTCCCCAGCGGTTGTCGGTTCTGCGAACTATATGGCCTGTCCATTGCCACTTCAACTTGCAAACTCTGAGAGCTATGTCGGTAACCTTCGTTCTTCTACGGATTTCCTCATTTCTGATTCTATCACGTAGTGAAACACCGAGCATAGCTCTCTCCATTGCACGCTGCGCAACTCTGAGCTTTTGTATGAGACCAATATTTGGCGACCACGTCTCAGTACAGTATGTAATCACTGGCAACACGCACTAATTATAAACTTTCGTCTTGAGGCTCTGCGGTATCTGCGACGAGCAGATATGGCGTAATTTCCCGAACGCTGCCCATCCGAGTTGGATTCGTCGGTTGGACCTCTTTGTCGAAGTTGGATCTACCCAGTTGGATCGTCTGACCCAAGTACGAGGGCTGTTTGATAAATCGTTTTAAAAAGTAAAAAAATATATATTTTTTTAAACAATTTACATTTATTTCTCAACATAGTCTCCTTTGAGGGCCAAACACTTGTTCCAGCGAGTTTCCAATTTTTTATCCCCTTCAAAAAATACCTTTTGTCGAGGTCTTCAAAATACACCTGCGATGCAGTCCTCATTTGTCAAAAAAAAATTGCCCTCCAAGCCATCTTTTCAGATTTGGGAATAGGTAATAATCGCACGGACCTAGGTCCGGCGAATACGGAGCATGCGGAACCAGCTCGAAGCCCAACTCGTGGATTTTGGCCATTGCAATAGCTGACGTGTGCACTGGAGCATTGTCTTGATTCAACAAAATAGCTTTGTCATACCCAAATCTTCATGCAGGATTTTATGTACTCGCTCAGTGGAGATGCCTGTGTTCTCAGCTATTTCGCGCACCTTCACTCGGCGGTCGTCGAGTACAATAATAAATAAATAAATAAATATATTCGGGACATTTCCACACCAATTATCTAGCCCCAAATTAGGATACCCTGTGCTATGGGCACTAGATAACGGATAAACATACATAGATAAAAATATTATTGACATCCATGACTCGGAAACAAACATTTCTGCTCATCACACAAATGATTGCACCTTGCAGGATTCGAACCCGCGACCGTTCGATTTCGTACCTAGGATCTCTAGCCACGAGACCAACCAGTCGTCAAATTAAAAATTTAAATATTACAATATTTTGGACTTCTTCAACAATATCCTCAGTAGTGACTTCGATTGGGCGACCAGAGCGTGGATCATCAGATGTGCTTGACCGACCACGTTTATAGTTGTTGAAAATTTACGAGTGATCACAGTTAAACAATGGTTAAACTGACAAAAACTTGTGTTTTATTTTGCTGAATTTTAGACAATCTTCATTTGAAAGATTGTGCCTGCCTGTGTTAATGCCATTTACCAGAAAAAGGGTTTTATAAATAGTTTTTAAAAGGACTTATCAAACAGCCCTCGTAAACATAGTGATCAACAGCTTCGATAATATCGTTCCCAACATAAACCGGCATGGGTACGACATGGGCATTTGACATGATGTTCGTCTTGCCCATGTTCATTTTAAGAATTGTTGGGAAACAATATTGAGGTCACTGAGCATTGTGCTTAGGTCTTCCAGGGTTTCAGCCATGATGACTATATCATCAGCAAAACGAAGGTGAGTGATGTATTCGCCATTGATGTTAACACCAAATCCGTTCCAGTTCAGAAGCTTGAATAAGTGCAGAGGTGAACAGTTTCGGAGAATAATATCTCCCTGTCACACCCCTTTTTGCAGCTGGATAGAATTTGTGCTCTGATCCGAACTGTCAGTTCTGAAGACGAACTGTCATGGTGGCCTTGCTGCACAAACACTTCAACACTTCGATGTACCGGTAATCAATCTGACACCGCTGTAATGACTGTAGCACTGCCCAGGTCTCGATTTAATCAAAGGCTTTCTCGTAATCCACAAACGCTAGACATAGTGGCCGATTATACTCTTCGGTCTTCTGTAGATTATACAGAAGACCGAATAGTATAAATATCAGCAGCGTCCTCCGAGCATATATTTGCTACACTGCGGTCACCAATCCGCCTGCCAAGAGTGGTGACTATGGCAAATCCCCCCCCCCCCCCCCCCCAATATGATAGACACACCAAAAAGACGACCCCCAGTCCCCGGCGGCTCCGTTATTCCTGGCACCGGTAGCAGGCATGGTAACGGCGGAACGGAATCCCCGGCAGAGACCCAGCTACCAACCCCCACAATCTCTGGACCTGGCAACTTATAACGCACGCATGAGAAGTTGATAGAGCTGGAAGAAGTAGTAAGTAATTTGCGCTGGGGTATTATAGGGTTATCAGAAGTCCGAAGAAAGGGAGAGGATACGATGACCCTCAATTCCGGCAACTTACTCTATTACCGGGAGGGCGACCAGCAGTCCCAACATGGTGTCGGGTTTCTCGTCCACAAGTCCCTCGTCAACAACATTGTGAAGATCGAACCCTGCTTATTACGCCATCTCATCATGTCAAACGCAGGGCATATTGACACAGAGGTTGAATTACGCTTACTGGCGTAAAATATTGAATTTGTATTGGGTTTCTTTAACAATTAATATTGAGTCAGCTTTAGTTATCGAGCCAATCAAAACTTTTTTAATATGTCTATATTAATATGATATAACATGACAAGGTATTCATATTTATTTATTTATTTGACCAAAAAAACTTACAAACATCAATATGACATGTATGTTTTAAAAATACACTTTTAAAGTTACACCCAACTCAAAATTTAACCTTCTGGCTTCTTAGTTTCAAAATACACGTACACAGCTTACGAGTATTCTATGAAAATTCAAAAGTAGTCACAATGTAGTAATTAATAATAAGTATTGGTTATCTGTAATTAAATAGCCTATTGTGATTTGTGAAATATGAATATTCATATTTGTATGTTGATTTGAAAACTATTTTATGATAATCTTACTATTACTTTGGTAATAAAGACAATAATTTTTTGAATAAATAAAGAATCATTCAATTTGGTTCAGAAATCCAGTATAATAAAACTGTAATGGGTCGAATTCTGTACATTGAAGATATTTTGATACATTTTTTGGAGGGTACTCTATATTTGACACTAAAGTCAAAAATGTTTTATTTTTTCATTTTTGTCTGTCTGTCTGTCTGTGTCTTGGCTAGGCATCACACCAAAACTACTGAATGAATTTAAATGAAACTTGGTATGATTTGAGTTCATATTACGAGGTAGGACATAGGATACCTTTAATTCCGAAAAATTAAAGGGTTCCCGCAGGATAGGTGTTTAAAGTTATTTAAAAGAACACGTATCACGCTGAAACTACAAGACGGATTTCGTTGCAACTTGGCACAGTCATAGTTTATATAATGGGTAAAAATTAAGGTTTTTTTTTATCCCGAAAAAATAAAGATTTTCCGCGGGATAATGTCCCAAATTCTGTAAATTGAAGTTTTTTGTTATTTGGAGGCAGTTCTGTATTCAATACCAAAGCCAAAACTGTATTTTTAATTTTTTTGTCTATCTGTCTGTCTATCCGTCTGTCTGTCTGTACCTTGGCAGCGTATCACGCCGAAAATACTCTCTGAATTCAAATACAATTTGGTATGATTTGAGTTCATACTGCGAGGCAGGACATTGGATACTTTCATCCCAAAAAAAACCGGTTTCCAAATTCGGTTTCCGCAATATCCCCTATATTGCGGAAACCGAATTTGGAAACCGGTTTTTTAAAAATGACACGTATCACGCTGAAACTACTAGACAGATTTTTTGATGCAAATTGACACAATCATATATCTATACTTATAATAAAGCAAAAGTTACGAAAAAGGCTGTAAAAAGAAGATAAATAAAAAAATGCTCTTGGTTGCCTAAAAAGGGTATTGAACATGAATATAATATATTTTTTACACATGTTTGTTGTACATGTGTTTTCACACATACACACGGGGGTACAGCTAGTTTGGAATAAAAATGTTGCATACTGTACTTTATAGGTACTTTTGGTCCTGGAATAACACGTATGAGCTAATTTTAAATGAACGCGCAAAGCTGCAGGCATCAGCTTGTTCACTATATATCTATAAAAAGTATTTCTCAGCCGTCTGCAGTGTATAATCCATCCACTATATCTATAAAACAGTACCGTGACATACTCACTGACTGACAGACAACGCACAGCCTAAATAAACCGTTGGATGTGCATATTTGCAAGGAGGAAATATTCCTTGAGTATCCTAGAGATGCACTTAATAAGGATTTTTGACATTTCATCCCTAAGGAGGGTGGAAAAGTTTGAAGAAGAAAAGAAAAGGCGCAGCTTGTTATAAATATTTTAATTCAATTACATATAATATATGTCATTGAACGGTGACTAGCAACAGCATAAAAAGCATCCCGTATATGACATAAATTATCATATTAATGTAAACACAAGTTGAAGGTCACAAGTAGACGTCCACTTACTCATTTCGCATATCTGTTCGGTGAAATGTGTGTACTTATATCTTATAGATAGGTATGTAGTATATTTATGTTATATAATACTGTTGACATACATAGATTTGTTGAATAAGCTAATGTGAGGTGATCGCGCAAATTTTATTTGCACGGGCGGAACTTTATAGACAAATGTTTACTTTACTCGTATATTCGATCAGTGGTCACCTTATTAAAATAAACTAGTTTAGTGGCTCTGTGAGCTGTAGACCTCGCTCATACAATTTTTTTGCAAACAATCTAGCGGTGCACAGTAGCGCCATCTAGTTACCTTATTGTAAAACTAACATTAATAACCAAGGTGCTCCATCAATCCATAGTAGGTAAAGGGCTGATTCCACTGGTAGAAACCTATAAGTGAGAAATTTACTGAATTTTGAGAAGCTATTCTGCTCATCACGCCGAAGATCTTCACCAAATTTTTATGAGACTTATTTAAAGCTACTACCTTTCAAATAAAAATCTAGATCGGTTGAGAAATGCGACCTGTAGAGGAGAACAGTCGGACAGACATCCGGACATACGAAATAATCTTTTTTCGCTTTTGACACTTCGCGCTCGTTCGGTCCAATAAATAAAATATATTCGGGACAATTCCACACCAGTTACCTAGCCCGAACTTTGAATGAACGCGTACTACTTTACGTACTTTTCTAAGTAAAGCTGAATATCCGCGTCTCTACACAACTAGGTACTAATAATACAAGCACAGATATAATTATAGAAGTGGGATCAACGGTCAACGGAAACCTACCATTTGAGGAAAACTCAGTTGGCTAGTTATTGCTATAATTCTCTATTCAGAAACCGGCCCGCGGCGCTAGATTCCTAGAAGTGAAACGTCCGTTTGTTTGAATGGCTTTCATGCAAACCTCCGGACCAATTTTGTTAGCTTTTTGCACTGAAGAGACCAACACCGTGTTGCATTTTATAACTGACTTCTAATAGAGCAGGCACGATCCTCAGTTCAATGCGAATTGCGTATATTTTTACCAGACTGCGCAACGCAAAGTATTGTGTTTATCAGCCTTGTATGTCTGTTCCTTTGTGGCACTATAAAGCCAAATGCGTGGAACGATTTTGATGATTCTTACGTCAATCGATTTGTCTTAATCTTGCGAGTGCTACTAAAGACATGTCATTAATCAAAATTCAATATCGCGACAACTATACTTCATATTATGAAAAAGAGTAAAAAAAAAAACAAAATAAAAAACCTTCTTCTAATCGTATAAAACATAAAAGAAAGAATTGATTATATATTTTTAGGTTTTTTGTAGGTTTGTGCTTCGCCCAAACCGACTAAAGTAAGTCAGTAGGCACTACCTAGCACAGACCTCAATTTTTTTAAATTATTTCTTTATTTTAAGTTAATACTGAACCAATTTTCATGAAACTTTAACTGTTCCCTAAATTTTAAGATACTGAAAATATTTCAAAAATAATTATTGCAGTCAGACTCGTAGTTTCCGAGAAATAAGTGGACGAAAATAGATTCGCTAAATTTGGTATATTTGTTCAGATACTAACATATATATAAATATTAAGCATGTTTGACAATCTATACTTATAATAAAACTGTAACGGGTCAAATTCTGTACATTGAAGATATTTTGATATATTTTTGGAGGGTACTCTATATTTGACACAAGTCAAAAAAAAATATTTTTTCATTTTTGTCTGTCTGTATATCTGTCTGTCTGTATCTTGGCTAGGCATCACGCCGAAACTACTGAATGAATTCAAATGAAACTTGGTATGATTTGAGTTCATACTACGAGGTAGGACATAGGATACTTTTCATTCCGAAAAATCGAATTGAAAAGTGTTCCCGCAGGATAGGGGTTGAAAGTTATTAAAAAAAACACTTAAAAACTGAAACTACTAGACGGATTTTGATGCAACTTGGCACAGTCATAAAATTGAGGATACTTTTCATCCCAAAAAATAAAAGTTTCCCGCAGGATATTGGTTTAAAATTTATTTAAAAGAACACGGATCACGCTGAAACAACTGGACGGATTTTGACGCAACTTGGCACAGTCCTAGTATATAAGATGGATTAAAATTGAGGATATTATAAAACCCGAAAAATATATGTTGGATTCCTGCGGGATAGGGGTCTAAAGTTATGTTAATTTTGAAGTAATAAATATATTTTTTGGGGGGTCCTCTATATTGTATACTGATACTGAAGCCAAAACTTCTTATTTTCTTTTTTCTGTTTGACTGTCTGTCTGTCTGTCTATGTGTATCTTGACCGTGTATCACGCCGAAACTACTGAATGAATTCAACTGAAACTTGGTATGATTTGAGTTCATACTACGAAGTAGGACATTGGATACTTTTCATCCCGAAAAATTGAAGCGTTTCCTTAGGATATTGGTTTAAAATTTATTTAAAAGAACGCGTATCAAGCTGAAACTACGGGTCGGATTATAATGCAACTTGACACAGTCATAGTTTATATGAAGGTTTAAATTGAGGATAATTTTTATCCCGAAGAAATAAAGGATTCCTGCGGGAAAGGGGTCCAAAGTTATGTTAATTCTGAAGTAATAAATAATATTTTTTAGAAGGTACTACTCTATATCCAAGTTGCATCAAAATCCGTCTAGTAGTTTCAGTGTTTAAGTGTTTTTTTTTTAATAACTTTATTGTACGCTGCGCAACTCTGAGCTTGTGTATGAGACCAATAGTTAGCGACCACGTCTCAGTGCCGTATGTCATCACTGGCAACACGCACTGATTCTAAACTTTCGTTTTAAGGCTCTGCGGTATCTGCAACGAGAAGATACGGCGTAATTTCCCGAACGCTACTCATCCTAGTTGGATTCGTCGGTTGACTTCTTTTTCGAAGTTGGACCTACCCAGTTGGATCGTCTGACCTAAGTAGACACAGTGATCAACAGCTTCGATAATATCGAAGCTGTTGATCACTGTGACATCACCAACATAAACCGGCATGGGTACGACATGGGCATTTGACATCATGGTCGTCTTACCCATGTTCATTTTAAGACCCACCTGTTTGGAAACAATATCGAGGTCACTGAGCATTGTGCTTAGGTCTTTCAGAGTTTCTGTCATGATGAGCAAATCATGAGCAAATCGAATATGAGTGATATATTCGCCATTGATGTTAACACCAAATCCGTTACAGTTCAGAAGCTTGAATATATCTTCCAATGCAGAGGTGAACAGTTTCGGAGAAATAACGTCTCCCTGTCTCACCCCTTTTTGTAACTGGATAGAATTCTTGCTCTGATCCTGAAGACGTACTGTCATGGTAGCCGTGACGGTCTCGGCTTAGAATAAGACCCCTCCCAATCCTCCCTTGGATGTCGTAAGAGGCGACTAAGGGATTACACACCAGAAGATGCCCATCTTCCGGTGTGTAGCAGCATCCTCCGAGCACATATTTGTTACACTGCGGTCACCAATCCGCCTGCCAAGCGTGGTGACTATGCCAAACCCCCCCAATATGATAGACACCACAAAGACGGCCGCCAGTCCCCGGCGGCTCCGTTATTCCTGGCACCGGTAGCAGCCACGGTAACGGTGGAGCAGGGGGTGCTAAGAATCCCCAGCAGAGACCCAGCTACCAACCCCCACGATCTCTGGACCTGGCAACATATAACGCACGCACCTTGAGGACCGATGAAAAGTTGATAGAGCTGGAAGAAGTAGTAAGTAAGTTGCGCTGGGGTATTAGGGTTATCAAAAGTTCGAAGAGAGGAAGAGGATACGATGACCCTTAATTCCGGCAACTTCTTCTATTACCGGGAGGGCGACCAGCAGTCCCAACACGGTATCGGGTTTCTCGCCCACAAGTCCCTCGTCAACAACATTGTGAAGATTGAAAGCGTTTCGAGCAGGGTGGCATACCTAATACTCAGAATTACCGAACGCTATTCGTTGAAGGTCATACAGGTGTACGCCCCACACTCGAAGCGCCCGGAAGATGATGTGGAGGCTATGTACGACGACATTTCTAATGCCATACATGCCCCGAAAACACACTTCACAGTGGTGATGGGGGACTTCAACGCACGGCTGGGCATGAGGAATGGCGATGAACTGAGAGTGGGGCAGTTTGAATTTGGACAGCGGAACCAAAGGGGTCAGTGATTGGCCGTCTTCCTGGAGAAGGAGGGGCTCTTTATGATGAACTCCTTTTTCAAGAAGCGCCCATCCAGGAAATGGACGTGGCTGCATTCCGGCGGTCATAAGCACGAGATAGATTTAATTTTGACGAACAATAAGCATATATTCAGTGATGTCTCTGTGATCAACAGGGTTAAGACCGGCAGTGATCACCGCATGGTAAGAGGCTCATTGAATATCAACGTAAAGCTGGAGAGGTCTCGTTTCATGAGATCTACTCTTCGCCCAAGTCCTGCCCAAATCCAAAACCCCGAGAGCTTTCAGTTAGAGCTCCAAAATCGCTTCCAAATCCTTACCGAATGCAATACAGTGGACGAACTAAACAACGGGCTGGTGGAAATTGTTCACGCGGTTGGGTCGGAGTTCTTTAAGACCCACCGCAAAAATATAACACAGAAACTCTCTGAACATACACTCAAACTTATGGCAGAACGAGGCGAGATGAGGCTGCACTGCAGTCCTCAGTGGATATGTCGAGTTACAGCTTGCTTAATAAACAGATCTCCAAGTCGATGCGACACGATTTACGTTCCTATAATACTACATGTATTAAGAACGCAATAGAGCGGAACAAGGGCTCCAAAGTGTTCGCGAGAGATCTGTCTATTGGGCAAAGCCTGTTGACGAAGCTGAAAACCGTCAGTGGCAGTATCGTTTCGTCGAAGCCAGAGATTTTGAGTGAGCTCGAGAAGTTCTATGGACAATTATACACCTCATCGCGAAGTCCTCATAGCACGACTAGCGATGCAAGAGCCCGTTTGACCCGACATTATACCGAAGATATCCCGGATGTC
The DNA here is from genome assembly GCA_946251855.1 of Alsophila aescularia. NCBI lineage: Eukaryota > Metazoa > Arthropoda > Insecta > Lepidoptera > Geometridae > Alsophila > Alsophila aescularia. The sequence goes on from OX276384.1 coordinate 15,464,988, forward strand.
AGCCTATACGAGATCAGAATGGCTCTCAAACAGCTTAAGAGCAACAAGGCACCAGGGGAGGACGGAATAACGACAGAGCTAATGAAAGCGGGTGGAACACCGGGACTTAAAGTCCTTCAGAAGCTGTTTAACTCCGTAATCCTCGAGGGTACTACGCCAGAGGCGTGACACAGGAGCGTAGTGGTTTTGTTCTTTAAGAAAGGTGATAAAACCCTCTTGAAGAATTATAGGCCCATTTCGCTGCTGAGCCACGTCTATAAGCTGTTTTCGAGAGTAGTTACAAACCGTCTGGCTCGTAGGTTCGACGACTTTCTTTTCCTTGAACACACCGGGGTTATAATTTACCGGAAACACTGACGAGGGCAGGGCATTCCACTCCTTTGCAGTTCTTATAATAAATGAAGAAGCGTAACGCTTCGTTCTTGTGCGAGGTATTTCAACCATGAAAGGGTGGTGCTTTGCTGATTCCGGAGAGGCTTTAGCACCGTAGACCACATCCATACGCTCCGGCAGATTATACAGAAGACCGAAGAGTATAATCGACCACTATTTCTAGCGTTTGTGGATTACGAGAAAGCCTTTGATTCAGTCGAGACCTGGGCAGTGCTACAGTCATTACAGCGGTGCTGCCAGATTGATTTATCGGTACATCGAAGTGTTGAAGTGTTGGCACTAGGGGGGCACCCGACAATTTCAAAGTCCCGGGACACGAGACAGCCTGACAAAATCAAAGTCCCGGGAAATCTCGGGATGTCGAGACTTTTAAGACACAAATAGTTTATTTGTTTTTTTAAGAGGCTTTGCCTTTTCTGAAGAATTTTAATGTGTGATTATTTCTTTTTTCTGTGTGTTTTTATGTGTGAATCACAGATTTGTTTCATAATTAAATAATCTAAATATAAATAATAAAACAGACTTATAAAGTATTCATTTAAATAATCAACTAACACATTAATTAGACTTCTTTGCCGATTTTATAAAATAGGTTTTTAAAAAAATCAGAGCGTGAACAGCTTTGTCCGACAATCTGTTTCTGTTTTTTGTAATAAAGCCACCGGACAAGGAGAACACTCTCGTTTTCAACAGATGTCGGTTTAATTGTGTTTAAGCCTTTATACAGTAGTTCCAAACTTACTGTACGTTTTCCGGTTGCTTCAAATAACTCCATTTTTAAAGTAGCTCTTGTTTTTTTTCCAGAATCTCGGGTACATTTTCTTGGATATTTTTTATACCTTGTTCCATTTGATTTACAAAAGACTCGTAAGCTTCGTTGTGTACTTGAGAGCTACTGGTAATAGGTTCAGCGCCCATTATTTCTACATCTGTTGTCCGGATACTTGAGATATTTTCGAAAAGCCTACAATACAGGTCTTCCACAAAGCCAATTAGTACAGTATTAATAATATTCGAGGTAAAAAAAGTCCGTGTTTTGAGACTGTGAGGTGTGGTGCCAGTGTGCAAATATAATTTCGACAATCTTGTCTCGTCCCGAGTCTCGACCCAAAAGTCTCGGGACTCGAGACAACTAAAATTACGAAAGGTCCCGGGACTTCGAGACACGAGACGTCCCGGGATCCAAACCCTAGTTGGCACCCACTTAGAGTAACATATAGTAACTCATTTTCAATCACTCATTCTACACCTTCCTTTTTTTTGTAGTTAGTTAAGTATCATTGAATAGGTATATGAAAAAAAAAAAAAAAAAAAAAACATCTTTAGGTTCCTCTTATCATTTTTATTTCTGAGGATCTATAATGATTTAAAGTTGGTTAGTAACCATTCTGACTTAAATTTTTGACTCATTTTAGTTTAGTTCGCAGTCTATTTTTTGGTACTTTCTATATTGTTAATATTTTATTATTAATGTACCTATGTAAATTTACACCGATTTCCAAAATGTATGAGCCGACTAGTAATTTCAAAAAAAAATGGTTCAGTAGTTTTTTTTTAGTAAATCTACTTATACGTCGGTTTTTTATGTTTAAATAATTATTTTTCTTTAAAGGAACTAATGACACCTGTCATTCAGGGTGTTAGCAGCATTTTCCGCATTGCATCAGTTGAGGACCAAAGGTCAACCGTTCGCCGTTTATAAATATTCAAAGTGACAAATGGTATTTTCCTCAAAAGGCTGATATGAGTAAGTTCTTGTGTGCCGTTATGAAATCGACGGGATCCAAAGTTCATTGTGACGTATAATTGGCCTTGTTTTCGGAAAAGGATTAGAAACATGCGATGACGTCCCCATCGGCCGGTTTCTCTTGTCGTATGAGGTAGTGCTGGCATCTGGAGTATGTCAAGCCGTCCGAGGGCTTAATGACTGTTATAATATATATCTATATATACTTACTAGCTGTACCCGCGGCTTCGCACGCGTGGCCATTTCTCTAGGTTAAAAGAACTCTATTACTATTCCAAGACCTAACATACCAATATACCAACATATAAACAAAATTCCTTGAGCCGTCATAAAGTTTTTACCGATTGCTTGGAATACTATTTTTTATCAAAAAAAGGTCCTGTTGGGGTTAGTCGGTAACCGTCTAAAAGTCGTTCGTTCGCGCATCTACCTAGATTTAGAGACTTGACAAAAAGGAAGATATTAGGACTAGACAATGTAGGACTAGACATTTTAAGACTGGACATTTTGGTAAGTGGACCTTTTGAGACACTTGACATTTTGGTAACTGGACCTTTTGATACTGGACGTTTTAGGTCACTGGACATTGTGGGACTGGACGTAATAGGACACTGGACTTTTTAGCATACTAGACATTTTAGGACACTAGACAATGTGAGCCTGAACGTCGGCTTCTACTCATCGGATTGAGATAATAAGTGCACTAGTTTTTAAGTCAAACCCTAAGCTATCCAACTGTGAAAACTGTATCGCAATCGGTCGAGTAGTTTTTACGTGATGCGTGAATAGACTAACAGACAAACAGACAGACACATTTATTTTTCAGTAGCTTATTTTTAGTACCCTAGATCATATTTTTTTTCAATATCTTCCCTGTTTCCCCTTCACTTTTGGGCAGAATAATATAAATATATATTTTATTATATTATTTTAATCATGCCTATAAAACAGTACCGTGACATTCCTACTGACTGACTGACTGACAGACAACGCCCAGCTTAAACCGGTGGACCTAGGTATTTGAAATTTTGAATATCCTAGATATCCTTTGATTTTGAGTATCCTAGAGGTGAACTACAGAAGTAACTATAAACCGTAAAATATAAATACCAACTCCAAATAAATTACCCCTAACCTGCGGGGACCCTTTAATTTACCGGTATGAAAAGTATCCAATGTCCTACCTCGTAGTATGAACTCAAACCATCCTTAGTTTCATTTGAATTCATTCAGTAGTTTCGGCGTGATGCGCGTCCAAGATACAGACAGACAGACAGCAGACCAAAATGAAAAAAAAACTGTTTTGCCTTCAGTACGAATAATAAAACAGAATCCAAAAAAAAATACAAATATCTTCAATGTACAGAATTTGGACCCATAGCCCCCTTTATTTTTTCGGTATATAAAGTATCCTCAATTTTCAATTATCGTATAAACTATGACTGTGCCAAGTTGCATCAAAATCCGTGCAGTAGTTTCAGCGTGATACGTGTTCTTTTAAATAACTTTCAACCCCTATCCTGCGGGAACCTTTAAATTGTTCGGGATGAAAAGTATGTCCTACCTTGTAGTATGAACTCATGTTTTATTTGAATTCATTCCGTAGTTTCGACGTGATGCCTAGCCGTCTGGCTAGGCATCACGTCGAAACTACTCAGACAGACAGACAAAAATGAAAAAAAAAAAACAATTTTGGCTTCAGTATGGAATAAAGAAAAGCCTCCCAAAAAATATTTACAAAGTATCTTCAATGTACAGAATGTGACCTGTTACAGTTTTATTATAATTATCTATACTTATAAAAAAACTGTAACGGGTCCAATTCTTTACATTAAAGATATTTTGAATTTTTTTTTTGGACCTTTCTCTAGATTCGATACTGAAGCCAAAACTGTATTTTTTTCATTTTTGTCTGTCTGTCTGTCTGTATGTCTGTCTGTCTGTCTGTCTGTATCTTGGCTAGGCATCACGACGAAACTACTGAATGAATTTAAATGAAACTTGGTATGATTTGAGTTCATACTACGAGGTAGGACATAGGCTACTTTTCATCCCGAAAAATGAAAGGGTTCCCGCAGGATTGGGGTTGAAAGTTATTTCAAAAAACACTTACCATTCTGAAACTACTGGACGGATTTTAATGGAACTTGGCACAGTTATAGTTTATATAATGGGTTAAAATTGAGGATACTTTTTATCCCGAAAAAATAAAGAGGTCCTGTGGGATAATGTCCCAAATTCTGTGAATTAAAGATATTTTGTAATTTTTTTGGAGACCGTTCTATGTTCAATACTAAAGCCAACCCTGTATTTTTTAAATTTTTGTCTGTCTGTCTGTCTGTGTGTCCGTCTGTCTGTTTGTACCTTGGCAGCGCACCACGCCGAAAATACTTAATGAATTCAAATGAAATTTGGTTTTATTTGAGTTCACACTTCGAGGTAGGACATTGGATACTTTTCATCCCGAAAAAATTAAGTGTTCCTGCAGGATAGGGTTAGAAAATTATTTAAAAGAACACTTATTACGCTGAAACTATTGGACGGATGTTGATGCAACTTGGCACTAACATAGTTTATAAGATAGTTGAAAATTATGGATACATTTTGTCCCGAAAAAATAAAGGGTTCCTGTGGGATATGGGTCCAAATTCTGTACATTAAAGATATAGTGCTTTTTTTTAAAGTTCTATATTCGATTATAAAGCCTAAACTATGTTTTTCATTTTTGTCTGTATGTCTGTCAGTCTGTATCTTAGCCGCGCATCACGCCGCCGGAACTACTGCATGAATTCAAAAGAAACTTGGTATGATTTGAGTTCGTACTACGAGGTAGGACATAGGATACTTTACGTATCGAAAAATTTATGGGTTATTATTTAGGGGTTATTATGAAACTTATTAGAGAACACGTACCACGCTGAAAGTAATGGACGGGTTTTGATGCAACTTTGATGGGTTTAAATTGAGGACACGTTTTATCCCGAATAAGTAAAGGGTTACTGCGGGATATGGGTCCAAAGTTATATTAATATTTAAGTAATAAAACATATTTTTTGGCCAAATTCTGTACATTAAAGATATAGTGTTTTTTTTTTAAAGTTCTATATTCGATACTGAAGCCAAACTGTTTTACTTTTTAATTTTTTCTCTCTGTTTGTCCGCATTTTGACCACGCATCGCACCCAAACCACTAAATTAATTGAAATGAAAAAAATGCTCTTGGGTGCTTAAAAAAGGTATTGACCAATAATTTTTTTGTTAATCGTGTATTTCTTTCTGTTTGTCTGTATGTTTGTTTGTTCACGAATCACGTAAAAACTAATGGACCGATTGCAATGCGGTTTTTATCGTTAGATAGCTTAGGGTTTGATTTAAATCTGGTGTAATTGGTATCTCAATCCGGTGAGTTAGAAACCGAGCAATTGATAAAGTATTTTTGACGGTTGAAGAAATTTTGTTCAAATGTTGGTATATTGGTCCTGGAATAGCACATTATGGTACTTTGAACAGAAAGAAAAGAACACGCGTGCGAAGCCGCGGGTACAGCTAGTAGATAATAAAACTATAACAGGTCCAATTCTGTAGATACATTGTTTTTTTTTTAGTGTACTCTATATTCGATACTGAAGCCAAAAACTGTAATTTTTTATTTTTGTCTGTTTGTATATTGGCCGCGCAATACGCCGAAACTACTGAATGAAGTCAAATGAAACTTGGTATGATTTGAGTTCATACTACGAGGTAGGACATTAGATGATACTTTTCATCCCGAAAAATAAGAGTTCCCGCAGTTCCTGAAATTTATTTAAAAGAATACGTATCACGTTGAAACTACTTGACGGATTTTGATGCAACTTGGCACAGACATATTTTAAATTATTGGTTTTAAATTAAAAATTAAATTATTAAAATTAAAATTGAGCTTACTTTTGTGCCGAAAAAATAAAGGGTTCCTGCCGGAAGGGGGCCAAAGTTATGTTAATTTTTAAGTAATCAATATAATATAATAAAATAAAACATCTGTACCAAAAAAAAAACTGTATGTTTTATTTACCGTAATTATTATTATTTGAGGCCGCCCGACGCGCGTGCGACGGACTGCGTGCCGCCACAGAATATATAATAGTTTGTCACGCGGCCGGCCGATAGGCAGGCAAGGCACAGAGCACAGGCCAGGGAGAGGGTCATTTATCAAAAGTATTTTATGTTTTTAATTAGATTCGTTGGTTGGTTTGGTTTAGATTTGTATTTTTGTTTTATTTGAAATTCGTAGGTAGGTATTATTAGAGTTCCTTCTGATTCTTTCCTGGTCGAGTTAATAATAGGTAGGTTACCTACTCAGCGAAAGTAATTTTAGGATCTTAGTTTAGAATTTTGTAGGTATATGGATTAGTTACGTTTGTTTGCGAGGTATTAATTTGGAGTTGGTATTCAAGTTTTCCGGTTTATAGTTACTTCCGTGTGCACCTGTAGGATACTCTAGGAATATTTCCTCCAAATTTCAAATCTATAGGTCCACCGGTTTAGGCTGTGCGTTGTTTGTGAGTCAGTCAGTCAGTAGGTATGTCACGGTATTTTTTTATAGGGATGATTAAAAGAATTTAATAAAACGCATTTTTTATTATTCTGCCCAATAGGTATCAAAAGTAATCTATGAGTTATTCCAAAACCAAAAATACCTACAAAGTACAATTATACTACATTTCTTCAAAATTATTTCTGACGTGGAATAGCTTTTTATCGATAGCTCGACTTCTATCCAATGGATTGAGATACATAGTATACCAAATTTTAAGCCAAAACCTAAGATATCCAGCAATGAAAATCGCATTTCCAATAAATAGATCCAGTATCTTACGTGTTGGCGATCATAGATAGACAGACAAACACCATTATTTAAAATGTTATGTTCTGGTTCTTGTATTGGAGTGTATTAGGAGAATCCTACGTCCAGCAGTGGGCAAGTATTGACTGATTCTTGTTCAGAAGCTTATTTTAAATATCCTAGACCATTTTTTAAAATTGTTTTCTATATTAAGACGTTTGGTTACTAACTGCTTTATTATATTATAGTTATAGATGTAATTATTAACAATCATAAAAACCGTATACACAATACATACAAATTTAAAAAAATACTTAAGCTTAGAACACTTAGACTTATAATGTACTTAGAACTCTTAGATATAGGGACAACCCTGCGTGTCCGGGCTGGAGTAGGCATTTAAATCCCGCGCGGGCCTCGACGTAACATACCTACTTTTGAAAAAACTTCCTTCAACTACTATTTATTCCATCAACAACTATTACTTGCAAATTTGTCGTTTTTCTGTAATCCAACCCAAATCCAACTCTTATTTTTTTCAACGTCCGCCATTGATTCATTGACTGCATGACAGCTCAAAAGCGCAGCAAAACCCAAATCTTCGTCACAGAGTGTAGAGATCGTATAGGTTCCATCATTACAAAGATTAAGTTGCTAACACCTTAGTACTATGGTTTATTCTGTGCTAACACTTTTCTGTTTCTACTATGCAGGACTCCAGGAGTGAGTTATTCAACGTACTAAAATACGACAAAAAATATAAATATGAAGCAGATTGACAAAGTTTGCCTTGTACTGTATACCCGATTGGTATTGTTTGATATAACTCCTATTCGTGCACTGATTAATTATACCAGAGTTTCTCTATGGTCGTTCCAAAAAAGCCTAATATATTATATTCTCAACTTATGGAGCGATCATGCATCGACAGTGTCAAAGTGTATCTCATGAAAGAGCAATCTATGATTTGTGTGACATATTGTTCATATCTTAATGACTTTATTATCCGCTTAATGATACCTATACCTATAATGCGTCTGTCGATTATTTCAGCCAATAAATCAAATCAAGTGCATATTAATTATGCAAATATTTATTTACTAATCCCACTAGAAGAACCAAGGTTACCGACCTAGCTCTCAGAGTTTGCAAGTTGAAGTGGCAACCATATAGTTCGCAGAACCGACAACCGCTGGAGAATAAAGGTTCTCTAATGGCGACCATGAACAAGCAAGCGAAGTGTAGGGAGACCCCCCACACGATGGACCGACGACATTGTCACGGTAATGTTATCTAACATTGTGGCCATCGCAGGAAGTCGGTGGATGGAGGTGGCACAAGATCGCTCGTTATGGCGCTCTTTTGAGGAGGCCTATGTTCAGCAGTGGACTTCTAAAGGCTGACATGATGATGAATATTATAATTGCGATGTAATATACATACGAGTTCTACACTCCGTGGTAGAAATAATGACGACGGACTCGTGGTCACATATAATATCTATGCTTGAAAATTTGTTTTATCTTGTATATTTATTTCATTTAAAACTCTATGAGCACACACAATACGCCACTGAGGTCACCGACCACACCTTGTCCTGTGGACAACACGGACCAACCAGGGACGGGTTCACAATTTAACGGTGGTTATAAAATCGCAGAAAATCGGTGAAATTGTATAACTGTGCACTGATTGGTTGATAATATTCGATAATGCATGTATAATTTTACGTTTGGAGACGGATAGATTGTAAATATCGAAATTGTAATCGTTTTATTCTAAATGGAATGCTTCGTTCACAATTTTTCATCTGATTACAATCTCAACGGATTTATTATATACTGACGGTTCTCGCAATTTTACGGTTACTGATACACTCCTCGGTATTACAAACGTTTAAAATAAATTTTATTGGGCCCAACTGCAATGCTTATCTTTTATGCAGGTCACTACTAGGCCAATTAATAATAATCCATACCAATATATAAAAGTGAAACGTTGTATGTTTGTTTGTTTGTTTGGGGAGGTTTCACGCGATAACGGCTAGACGGATGTTGATGAAATTTGGAATGGAGACAGCTTATACCCTGGAATAAAACTTTTTATCCCGGAAAATTATAATTTTCCACGGGAAAACTGGAAAATGTTGATTACTCGCTGTAAGTGAAGGTTGCCATGGAAACGAAATAACAAGTCTGTCAAAAAACATCAAGAGCTTTAGTATAAGACCTACTATTGCATTGGTTTTTAATATCCTAGAAGAACATAGGATGCTTTTCGCGATAAACAGTAGTCCGCGCGGACGAAGTCACGGGCGGGGAAGCTAGTAATAAAATAAAACTACACTAGTGGCTCAGTGAGCTGTAGACCTCGCGAACATAAACTTTTTTGTAAACAATCTAGCGATGCACAGTAGCGCCATCTAGTTACCTTATTCTACAATTAACATTAATAACCAAGGTACTCGACCAATCCTTACCTAGTATAGGTAAAGGGCTGATTCCACTGGTTTGAGGAGCTATTCTGTTCATCACGCCGAAGATCCTTATCAGATCTTTACCAATTTATTTTTATTTTTAAGTTACTATTTAAATGAAAAAAAGAAGCGGAGATATTCAGTAGCCCCTTTCAGTAGTTTATCCTTTTTTTTTTACCCCCCCAATCAAAAATCCCCGACGACTAAAAAATTCTAAAAATTCGCTTAACCTGTATACCAAGTTTCGTCTAGATCGGTTGAGAAATGCGAACCTGTAGAGCAGAACAGCCGGAAATTCGGACAGACATCCTACGAAAAAAATATTGCCGAAGCTGAAACAGAGTCTTAGCTCGCGCTTCGCGCTCGTTATGCCAATTATTCTAAGTGCTATGTTTGACACAGAATAAAGAATAGTACAAGCTTATGTTGTATTCCTGGTTCCATAAAAGTTAAAACAAAGAATTTATGTAAAACAAAAAACAACGCTTACTAGAAGTTCAGCGCAGTCATTAACTATTTTTAGTTGGTTACTTATGTCCAGAGAGTTATTGGTGTGGTATGGGCTGTGGTATGGGGTCAGCGCGTTCTACATTATGTCTTCTTAACCTTTGACCGAAAATATACCATCAAACCCCTAATTAGCGCTTCTGCGTACACGATAGCGGTAAAATATAACCTTCGCTCTGAAATTAATTCCTATAATGATAACTAATCACTACAAGCGGGGAAGCCTCGCAGCCACCGCGTGCTGAGTGCCTGAGGTCGCCGTGATGCACCGGTCGCGGCTCTAACTCTATCAGTATTTCGCACAACCCATTCTATACCTCCTACTCTACATAATAAAGATTATTATATCATGAAATTGTGTTACATCTCAAAAGGTACTGTCGTTTCGTCTATTACATTTTAGGTCTTATTGACTTGCAATATAGTATGTTTCACATCGTGGTTATGACCTGTCTTGGTAATCACCTACCGTAATTTTGAATATTACATATTAAACCTTACCAGCCGTACAATAAAGTGTACTTTGGATGAAATACACAAGAGCAGACAGGGATTAGACAAGACTGATAACACCCGGATGCTGCCCGAATAAGATTGCGATGTTGGCCAATGCGAGTCGTTTGGAAAATCCTTAGAATTCGACCTATATATTATTTACTAGCTGTGGCCGTGGCTTTGCCCGCATGGTAATTTGTCTACGTTAAAAAGTAACCTTTGTGTTATATAGAAAATGCCTTTGTTCAGCCATCAGATCATCGCATTAAGATACCAAGTACACCATTTTTAAGTCAAAACCGCATCTCAATCGTTCTAGTAGTTTTTACGTGAAGTGCGAACAGACAAACAGAAAGAAACGATTTAAAAAAAAACTTGTTCAGTAGCTTATCTTAAGTAATGGGTACTTAAGATAAGCTACTGAACAAGTTCTTTTATTATCTTCATTGTACAGACATTTATTAATTACTGCTTTATTATAAGTACTAGTTTCCCCGCCCGCGACTTCGTCCGCGCGGTTTACAGTTCATCGCGATAAAAAGCATCCTGTTTTCTTCTAGGATATTAAAAACCAATGCAAAAGAAGATATAGCACCAATGCGGTTGATGTTTTTTGACAAAGAGAATATAAAGTTTTTTGACAGGATTGTTATTTCGTTTCTATGGCCACCACAGACCAGTCTGTGATGACAACCGTTCTTTACAGTGAGTAATCAATATTTTCTAGTTTTCCCGTGTAAGCTTACAATTTTCTGAAATAAAAAAGTATCCTGTGCTTTATTCCAGGGTATAAACTGTTATCAGGGTCTGTTGTTATCTACATTCTAAATTTCATCAAAATCCGTCCAGCCGTTATCGCGTGAAAGCTCTCCGAAAAAACAAACAAACAGACAGACAACGTTTCACTTTTATATATTGGTATGGATAGATAGACTTACAAGTAGAAATTGCCGTGTTGTTACTAAAACAAAGCAGACATTCACTGGCCGATCTCTAAAAAGGGTGAAGGTTATATTTCATATTGTAAATGATACAGTTCGTATCCTGTTGATAAAAAATATAATATTAACAAGAGTTTATGATCGATTGGAAACTTTTACATTATACTATCTCCCGGTTGTCGGTCTGTTTATATCAGTGTTTCCTCCCTTGGTCTGATTAGATAGTATTTTAAAAATATATAAGGCATACAATATGACAGACTGATTTCACATGATAAATAAGTTTTTTTCGGCGTCTCGTCTATCATGATTAGGGAACTTTTCCAGAAATAACTAAATTTTGTATGAAAACCAGTTTAGCTGCACATTCGAACGATAGGTATGTACTAGTTGGTGCACAAATTGCACAATAAAAGTATATAAACAGCGGTTAAGTATATAGCTGCGGTTTTTCATGTTTCAAAGCTGAGATAAACAAAATTGTTCTTAGTTATAAAGGGGGGGGGGGGGGGGAATGGGAGTGAGGATCGTAGCTTTCAAACGAATGGACCCATTTTGCTGCGGTTTTTTTTATGTTTGAAAACTAATGTGATCGAGATGACGAGTATCGACGATCAAACGGATAGAACGATTTTAATGTTTGAAAACTGATGTGATCGAGATGCTTCTTAGCTATAATGAGGGTGGGAAATCGGGGGTTATATTTTTTTTTTAATTTGTGCTTGTTAAAAGCTATCAACGCCATTAGTCTCATAAAAATTTAACTCACTTATTAATTAGGGCAATATGGATGGTTTCATAAAGTTTCATTACGCGTTTCTTCGAGGGTTCCTTGCGCTTCGATATCAATTATGTACATTGAGACGTACAGTCGCGGAGCGTCTGTCTAGCTAACAGCCTCTCTAAGTCTCTACTGTGACTTAAACCACAGAATAAATAATACTTAAACATAGCTATACATTTTTCGTTTAAAACTAGCGAGTGAACCCAACTACCTCATCATCATCATCATCATCAGCACTGATTCCACTGCTGACCGTAGGCCTCCTAAAGGGCGTCACAGACGACGAAGATGCTATAATATTTTATGTTGAGATAAAATATCGCTCGCCATACAATTTATATGAACCATCACAAACGTCAAAGATAATATATATATTTTCATCTTACAGTATCTTAAGATATCGAGCGACATGTTTTTTTTAAAAGATGCCATGTTATGATACGAAATATATTGTAACATCTTAAACTAAGATACAAAATATATATTAATATACTAACTTAAGATACAAATTATATCGTAATATACTCGCTCTGTTTTGTATCCGTGACGGCTTTCTGAGCCTTACTAACACTGAACCCAACTACCCAAACATAATTATTTATCATCTTCTATGTTTATTATACGTAACGTTAGATTGAAGGTATATACAATTGTAAAGTTTTATTTTTTTCTAATAAAAGTTCTGTAATTATAGTATCCATTTAAAATGATTCGGCTCAAATTAACATTGATGTATTCATTTGATATCTAAATATAATAGCTTTCAATGCTAATTAGTGTAACAAAAAATCGTATGTTATATCAGAAAAAAACTTATACATATGTTTTTGTTCACCGCCGTATTTTGCCATCAATTAAATTGTGAATATTTGACCAAGGAGATGAGGTAGCTCATTGTGATCCAAAGCCTAGAAATTTTAGTATCCTTAAGAAGATAGGGAACCAATGCGGCTTCTACAGGTTTGCCTTAAATTTTAGTATCCTTAAGAAGATAGGGAACCAATGCGGCTTCTACAGGTTTGCCTTAAATTTTAGTATCCTTAAGAAGATAGGGAACCAATGCGGCTTCTACAGGTTTGCCTTAAATTTTAGTATCCTTAAGAAGATAGGGAACCAATGCGGCTTCTACAGGTTTGCCTTAAATTTTCCGTGAAATTTGCGTTTTGGGAGAAAACGTTTGTAACCTACTAAACCATAAATAAATCCAATAATTCTGTTTTTTATTATTCATCACAGAATGAACTACGTTTATTTATAGCTTTTATTTTTTTCATAAAACAGTGCACGAACGATATTTTATTACGAGAAAATATCGTTATTTAAATATTAATTTATTCAAATTATTTAATTTTTTCATAAAACAGTGCACGAACGATATTTTATTACGAGAAAATATCGTTATTTAAATATTAATTTATTCAAATTATTTTATTTTTTCATAAAACAGTGCACGAACGATATTTTATTACGAGAAAATATCGTTATTTAAATATTAATTTATTCAAATTATTTTATTTTTTCAGGAGCACTTCCTGATTAGCTAGCCGGCTGAAACTTGCAGGGTAGCTCACAAAATAAAGAAAACTAGAAAAAAATATATAACGTAAAAATGTAAAAAGTGAAAAGGAAACGAAAAAAGAAAAGAAAAAAATATACACCCATGAAAAGAAAATACATAAAAGTTTTTTTTTTAATTATTCTTATTATAAGTTCTGTTTGGGTTTTGGTTTGATGAATAAATAATCAAAGGGCCCACGCCAAATTTGTATTTGTAGAGAAATCATTGAAATAAGATTTCTTTATAGAAATTAACAGTTAGTCATATTTTTTTCATGTTTTTCATTCCGTACTAATATTATAAAAGCTACTACTATTAGAACTCTGTCTATCTGACTCTTTGTACATTTCTCTACAAATGGGCTGAACCGATCTTGATGTCATTTTGTATGGAGATAGTTTAAACTCTGGGTAAAGACATATGATACTTTTAATCCCGAGAAACTAGTATGCGCGGGCAAAAATTAAAGGAAACTAAAATCTATTTTATTTAATAAGAAACACGGTTTGACCGTCCGGGTTACTGTAAGTTAAGTTAGTTACGCTTATTTAATAAGAAACACGGTTTGACCGTACGGGCTTCTGTAAGTTAAGTTAGTAACGCTTATTTAATAAGAAACACGGTTTGACCGTACGGGCTACTGTAAGTTAAGTTAGTAACGCTTATTTATTGTTTTGACAGAAATATACGTGAGACCACAGATTACTATATAGTTACTAGGGCCCCTACATGTTCATTGTGGCGTCAGTTCCGTCACCTTGTTCACGACTTTCGTCCTGACAATAGATTTCTCTCGCAAACAAAGTGCATTGCGTGCAAAATATTTATCAGCCATCAAGGTGAAGGAACCGTTATACTGTCAGCATCTTAGTGGCGTCAATATTTACACCGTTAATTGTGGAAACAAATTAGTTGTTTTATGTTACAGAGTATTCTTATCCTTTGGTTCCGTACCCATAGGATCCTATTTCTGTGGCGGTATATGTCTGTCTGTCCGCCAATCAGTCCGTTGTGTCTAAAAGAATTAAGATGGGATATTTTTACACATATTATGTAGTCCCACGGGCTAAAAAATTGCATTAAATCTACGTGGAACCCATTAGAATGTAGGACGAAAAAATATTATATTTTTATTTATATCCCCAATGTTTTTTGACAGTACTAAGCAAAGTCGTAAGTGATTAATTATCCGTGAGTGCCGATAAATTATATATTGTTCGAACGTGCCTTCAATTTATTCTACAATCTCTGCAGAAAATTCATAGTCATCCATACCAATATATAAAAGTGAAACTTTGTCTGTTTGTTTGTTTGGGTAGCATTCACGCGATAATGGCTGGACGGATTTTGATTAAACTTGGAATTGAGATAGCTTATAGCCTGGAATGAAACATAGGATTCTTTTTATCACGGAAAATTGTAAGTTTCCACGGGAAAACTGGAAATAACAAGTATGTCAAACAACATCAAGAGTGGTGCTATGCCTACTTTTGCATTGGTTTTTAATATCCTAAAAGAACATGTTTTTTTTGGCGATAAAAGGTAGTCCGCGCGGACAAAGTCGCGGGCGGGTAAACTATTACATAATAATCTACAGCACACCACTCTTTCCGGGCCTTCGCCAATCTCTTCCACGTTCTACTTCAGAACTCTTACTACTTTATCTCTTCCATTGGCCAGTAATAGATAGAGACTATAGTCTACTATTATTTAATCTTTGCTAGAGTTAAGTAGAGAGACTATCGCTACAACCATTGCTACAACTGAACCATTTAAACTTTACATGATCTTCTGAAGCTGTATACTAAATGATGTCCTCTGTTTCTTTCCAGTGGAATACGTGGACACGGAGTACAGCCTGTGGCTGACGTGGTTCCTGACGCCAGTGATAGTGACGTTCCTACTGCCGGCCGTGCTCATTATACTCATTTACATCAGCAGTATCATATTCTACCTCGTCAGGTTATACAGGTGAGACGGAAGAATACATGGCCAGTTGGCACAGACGGCCTGTGTGTACAAATAATACAGCCTGTGGCTGACGTGGTTTCTGACGCCAGTGATAGTGACGTTCCTACTGTCGGCCGTGCTCATTATACTCATCTAGATCAGCAGAATCATATTCTACCTCGTCAGGTTATACAGGTGAGACAGAAGAATACATGGCCAGTTAGCACAGACGGCCTGTGTGTACACATAGTACAGCCTGTGGCTGACGTGATTTCTGACGCCAGTGATAGTGACGTTCCTACTGTCGGCCGTGCTCATTATACTTATCTATATCAACAGTATCATATTCTACCTCGTCAGGTTATACAGGTGAGACAGAAGAATACATGGCCAGTTAGCACAGACGGCCTGTGTGTACACATAGTACAGCCTGTGGCTGACGTGATTTCTGACGCCAGTGATAGTGACGTTCCTACTGTCGGCCGTGCTCATTATACTTATCTATATCAACAGTATCATATTCTACCTCGTCAGGTTACACAGATGAGACGGAAGAAAACATGGCCAGTTGGCACAGACATCCTGTGTGTACACGTCACACACATCCTGTGTCTGACGTGGTTCCTGACGCCAGTGATAACGACGTTCCTACTGCCGGCCGTGTTCATCATACTCATCTAAATAAGTAGTATCATATTCTATCTCGTCACCGATCACCGATTATACTGTGTGTACCCAGAGTGTAGCCTTTATACTTTATCCATCCTTAGTGCAGCCTCTGTGAACACAGATTATTACTCTGTGTGGACCCAGAGTGTAGTCTTTATGTACCTACCCATCCATAGTGCAGCCTATGTGAACACCGATTATACTGTGTGGACCCAGAGTGTAGTCTTTATACCTTATCCATCCTTAGTGCAGCCTCTGTGAACACAGATTATTACTCTGTGTGGACCCAGAGTGTAGTCTTTATGTACCTACCCATCCATAGTGCAGCCTATGTGAACACCGATTATACTGTGTGGACCCAGAGTGTAGTCTTTATACCTTATCCATCCTTAGTGCAGCCTCTGTGAACACCGATTATACTGTGTGGACCCAGAGTGTAGCCTTTATACTTTATCCATCCTTAGTGCAGCCTCTGTGAACACAGATTATTACTCTGTGTGGACCCAGAGTGTAGTCTTTATGTACCTACCCATCCATAGTGCAGCCTATGTGAACACCGATTATACTGTGTGGACCCAGAGTGTAGTCTTTATACCTTATCCATCCTTAGTGCAGCCTCTGTGAACACAGATTATTACTCTGTGTGGACCCAGAGTGTAGTCTTTATGTACCTACCCATCCATAGTGCAGCCTATGTGAACACCGATTATACTGTGTGGACCCAGAGTGTAGTCTTTATACCTTATCCATCCTTAGTGCAGCCTCTGTGAACACCGATTATACTGTGTGGACCCAGAGTGTAGTCTTTATACCTTATCCATCCTTAGTGCAGCCTCTGTGAACACAGATTATTACTCTGTGTGGACCCAGAGTGTAGTCTTTATGTACCTACCCATCCATAGTGCAGCCTATGTGAACACCGATTATACTGTGTGGACCCAGAGTGTAGTCTTTATACCTTATCCATCCTTAGTGCAGCCTCTGTGAACACAGATTATTACTCTGTGTGGACCCAGAGTGTAGTCTTTATGTACCTACCCATCCATAGTGCAGCCTATGTGAACACAGATTATACTCTGTGTTGACCCAGAGTGTAGTCTTAATGTAACTCCACCCATAGTGCAGCCTCTGTGATATGTACGCCTCTCTTAGTACGCCTAAATCTAGTGAAAACGTGATCGCTGGCCTGCAACCGTAAGGCTCTCAGCACACGTAGCAACTTTGAGCTCCCAGTTGCGCAACCGGCAACTCGCAACTAGCTGTTTTTACGATTTTCATATAATGTTGAGAAACTGTGCATACGAAGCAACTCTCGTTGCGAGTTTCGCTGATCGCAACAGTTTTCGGTTGCTGTAATCAGTGACAAAACCAATTTTAAATTGCCGCAACTAGCAACTGAAAATTTGTACCAGTTTTACCAAGTTGCTGGTTTCCGCAACCGGCAACCGCAACACGTAGTAGATCGACTTAACCTCCTTACCATCTCCCGCAGGGTAGCGTCATTCTTGTACATATCATTATATCCACACGCTCTCATGCGAAAGTTTATTTAAAATCGCGGAAACCGTAAACTGGGCGTTTGGTACTGCAATTGGCAACCGTTAATGAAAACTTGTAAAAAGTTGATAGTTGTCTCAAGTTGCTACGTGTGCTGAGGGCCTTAGTCAAAGTACGAGGTTTCGTATCGGTGACCATTGTCCGACGCAGCACGAATGGAACATTCACTGGCGGTCACCATTGTCCGACATGGCGACGAACGTGTTAAACCCAAGTTAAGTATAACTCCAGCTGAATAATTCCAGGCTACACGGCCGAAGCCCGCAGGTTTGCTTGTGAGACAAACAAAAATACATTTTGATAAACAAGTCGGTAAGCAACATGAGAATCACGGCGAAAACACATGGATACAAAGAATATCAGTGCACGGATGCAGGTCATTGAACACAATTTTCTGATGACTTCTGTTTAAGATAATACATATTTTTTTCTTGCTACAAGTACAATCAGCTAACTGTCTCATATTTGTATCTGCACGTACAGTCTGCGTGACTGTGTTTTTCCGAAGCACCGGTAGAGTCGAAGGGTATTTCCTTCTCCTGTGTGAGATTTAACTCTGTTGGCACATGAAAGGAAAATTTCCTTTTCAAACTCAAAGCATACTTAGTTTACCTAAATTTTATTGTTTTGATCTATTCATAATATTTTATGTATTTCTCCTTGTTCATGGGATGCTTATTTAGACTTGTAAAAGTGCTATATTATTTTGCTCATTTACTATAAAATACTTTTACTTTAATAACGCAGTATTTTTTTATTCTGAAATCGCCGACTCTACGCGATTTCTACAGTTTTTTCGTTTTTTCAAAAAGTAACTTAGTAAATCATCAAGGGAAGAGAAAAAAAAACACGACCGCCGTAAAAAAAACTTTTCAAATAAAAATTGCTTAATATGTTACTCGGAATGATGTGAGGATTCTAACGATACTTACCGATCCCATACGAGTATGTTCAGGCATTTACAACTTATGGTGGAATATTGAAACTGACATACATACATATATACATACATAACCCTGAAAACATTACACTCCTTTTTTGGGCAGTCGTGCTGAAATGAGCATAACCGTGGTGACGAATTTAGCTGTATAATTATACTGTATTTTCTTTTAAACGTCTAGGTTTTTGACCCTCAATCCATTTATATCATAATTATTAATTATTGTTATCTCTTACAGACAACCCACAGACGGACGACAGGCTCATTATTTTCTCACATTATTTAGGCCAATTAACTATTACTTTTGCATCTCATCATAAACAGATAAAAGTCTACGTGCTGACTTTTGATACAGTAACACAACACGGCAGTGATGTTGCATCATACAATTTATTCATTAACATATTATCATCATCAACACTTTATTAAAATTGCCATCGAAATTATTTAAGACTAGGTTTTGCCCGCGTGTTCGTCGACACGGGCTTCAGTTTATCGCGATAAAAAGTATCCAATCTCCCCTAGAATTTAAATTATTTCCATACCAAATTTCATCAAGATCGGTTCTGCCGTTCTTTCGTGAAAGGGTAACAAACAGACAGACAGAGAGACATAGTTACTTTCGCTTTTATAGTATACTAGCTGCGCCCCGCGGTTTCACTCGCGTGGATTATGATGATGGATGATGATGATGATGATGAAAAGTAGTCTATGTAGGATATAAGCTGTCCTGGTACCAAATTTCATCCAAATCCGTTCTGCCGTTTGAGCGTGAAGGAGTAACAAACACACACGCACACACACACACGCACGCACACACACACACATACACACACATACACACATACACACACACACACACACACACACACACTTCTAAAGACAGATGGCGCTAATCTGTTGTTATGCATTTTATGTAGTTGGACATTTTATGGACTGTCAGTTCTAATGTATGGAGTTCTGCATACGAAGTTTCCGCTCGATAAGAGAGTATTCATTTTTAAAACTAAGCTCTGATTGGCCTGTTTACACAGTGGCTAAACTTCTCTGATTTATAATACTAGGTGAATTATAGATGTTAGGTCGGGGGATTTTAAACATTGACCCAAGGTAACTTGTTCCTTACAGGCTAAAGGTGGTAGACGGCGTTCAGAATGACTGGCGACAGGCGGCGAGGATCGCCGTCTGCGCGCTGTGGGACGCGCACGGGTGGCTGTGGCATGGTATGAACGATCACCTACACTTTGTACCTTTGAGCGTTACTATTGTTTGATTTGGTTTGTAGTTAGTCACTATATATTTTAGGCCGAAACTATGGATAGCAAGTGTTTTTTTGTTATTACATTAAGTGATGGTAAGCGTCACGCCTGCCTATAACAGTTGCAGTTCCACCCAGAACTCTGGTTGCAAAATGTTGCGCGTCACTGCACTGCGCTCGTCACCCTGAGACATTGGTTTTTAATTCTTGTTGCCCAGTAATTTCGATTGCCAGTGATTTCGGGGGATGTATGGGAGCGAAAAAATATCTCACTGCTCCAAGCCAACCTCATTTGCACGTGGTCATCCTGCTGGATAACGAATGAGGCTCTGGCGTCCGACGACTGATGGCGGTATAACAATACTAAAAAACAAGCGTAGCCAAATGACACAGGCCGGTGACGGGCAGCAGCGTCTCTGGTCCAAAAAGCTACGCCCTGCGATCGCCAACCCGCATGCCCAGCGTGGCGATTATGGGTAAAACCTCTAAATGCATGGCACAAATAAAAAATTGCCCCCAGTTTTCGGTCGTCCTGCTATTCCTGATCAAGGTGGCGTTCACGGAAATGGCAGTGAAGGGGGTGCGAAGAATCCCCGGGCTACCGTAGGCCACCCGAAATAATAACAACTGACTTTGGCTACGTGCAACGGACGAATACATCCATAACACATAACACAATTAACGTAGTCATAACACATGGCGCGACTCGAGACGGAGCTCACACAGATCAGGTGGCATATTCTAGGGTTAAGAGAAGTCCGAAGAGAGGGACAATGACACAATGGCACAATGATTCTGGAATCGGGCCACTTGTTAAGTAGAACAGGTGGCCCGATTACTCGTCAATAAGGTCCTCATTGATAATGTAGAAATATCGAGTGTGCTGACCAGTGTAGCGTACCTGGTTCTTAAGCTGACCGAAAGGTATAGCCTTAAAGTCGTTCAGGCTTACGCTCCGACCTCGGTACACTCGGATGATGAGGTAGAATATATGTTTGATGACATATCTTCGGCCCCACAAGGGCGCACTACAACGTTATCATAGGAGATTTTAATGCCAAAGTGAGAGTACAGGCTTGCAGTGAATCAAAAATAGGAGAAAAAAAGAGGAGACAAGAATCACAGGGGGCAAAAGCTAGTTAACTTTTTGGAAAAAGAGGGATTCTTTTGATGAATTCATTGAAGAAAGAAGAAGAATAGTTATTTGTTATGCAAGGCTGCAAAGTGATTTTTTGGCGAGAGTACTTGTATTGAAACCTGAGCAAGCGAAGGATTCTAGGATTGAACCACGAGCGAAGCGAGTGGTTCAAATATAGAATCCTGAGCGTAGCGAGGGTTTTAAAAGTACGAGACGCCAAATAACTTTGCTGCCGTGCGCAACACAAAACTTTTCACCTCACTACAGCGAGGAAAATGCTAGGTGCAAGAAAAACAGCTAAAATAATATATTAAATTTGTGTTTATAATAATAATAAAAAATGGGCCTAAAAATAGAGTAGAATAGAGTATAATAGAGTAGAATAGAGTAGAACAGAGTAGTATACAGTAGAACAGAGTAGAACACAGTAGAACAGAGTAGAACAGAGTAGAACACAGTAGAACAGAGTAGAATAGAGTAGAATAGTGTCGAATAGAGTAGAATACAGTAGAACAAAGTAGAACAGAGTAGAACACATTAGAACATAGTAGAACACAGTAGAACAGAGTAGAACAGAGTAGAGTAGAACAGAGTAGAATAAAGTAGAATACAGTAGAACATAGTAGAACAGAGTAGAATAGAGTAGAACAGAGTAAAACAGAGTAGAATAGAATTGAAAATGAAAATAGGGACGAATAGAGTCGAGTAGGTAGAGTCGAGTAGAGTCGATTATAGTCGAGTATTCGAGTAGAGCCGAGTAGAGTCGAGTAGAGTTGATTAGTGTCGAGTAGAGTCGAGTAGAGTCGAGTAGAGTTAAAAAAAGCCGAATAAAGACGAATAGAGTCAAGGAGTAGAATCGAATCGGATAATAATATAATATAAATTAGTAATAAAGTATTTTCAGTGAATTGTCGGTATAGAAAATTATTGAATAGAAAGGTTCGAAATTTAAAAACTCTTTCCGCGCTAGCGGGTAAAATGCAATTTTGCACTCAGATTTCGAATGACAAACAGAATCTTTCCGAGCTTGTGAGGTGAAAAATACATTTATTCAACACACACAAAAATAAACGACACAAATAATTGGACAAAAAAGCAGGCCCAGAGTAAGTGGACTAGGCAAAGCACCGACACTGTGACTAAAAATGAGATTGGCTTCATCATGCCGGACAATAAGCACATATTCAGGGATGTCGCAGTGGTCACCAGGTTCAATACCGGTAGTGATCACCGACTTTTCTCGAGGACCACAAGCTTGAAAGATGCCGTCTGGTGAAGTCTACGCTCCGATCCAACCTGCTCCAAGCCGCTGTTGGATCAGAACATTTCCAGCTCAAGTTGGAAAATCGATTAGCTGCCTTGGAAACCACAAATGATGTGTATGACGAACTCTAAAAAGTTGTGGGAATCCTTAGGGAAGAAGGTACAAATCTAAAATATTAGACTTATGGCTAGACACTGAGACGAAGTTCACTACGCTTCGCTTTCGCCTTCGCCTTCTATTTTACGATATGATCACTAATGTTAGACCATTCATGAAGTAGCCATGCGTTTAGCTGATAATATCGTCAAACGCTAATCATTCATTCATCTGGCCAAACCAGTTCATGATGTCAACGATAATTTCATGAAATATAACTATTTAATGAAATATAACTATTTAATGAAATATAACTATTTAATGAAATATAACTATTTAATGAAATATAACTATTTCATGAAATAATCATTTCTATGATATCTCCACGACATACATAAAATAAAGCAATAGGTACGAATAAGTTTGTCCAAAAACATAATAAAAAAAATGGCCTAGGGTACTTACTCGTAAAATAAGCTAATGAACAAGAATATATTATATATTTTTAAATCGGTTCTTTCTGTTTTTCTGTATGTTTTTTCGCGCATCACGTAAATACTACTGGAACGATTGCGATGCGGTTTTCACTGTTTGACAGCTTAGGGTTTGACTTAAAAACTGATGTACTTGTTTCTCAATCTGATGAGTAGAATTCGAGCAATCGATTAAAAACCATTTGACGTCTGAACGAAGTTAGATGATTTTGGTACTTTAGGTTCTGAAATATCACAGGATACTTATATCCCAGAAAAATTTGCACGCGGGCAAAGCCGCGGGTCCTGCTAGTACTTATTATAAAGCAGTAATTAACAAAAAGTCTGTACAATAAAGATAATTAAAATAAATGGTCTTTTTTTGGAGATTTAAAGTAAGCTACTGATCAAAAATGTAACATATGTATATAAAATGGGGTCTGTCTGTTTGTTTGTTCGCGCATCACATAAAAACTGCTGGATCGATTGCGATGCGGTTTTTACTGTTGGTTAGCTTAGAGATTGTCATAAAAACTGGTGTACTTGGTATTTCAATCTGACGAGAAGAAGCAGAGCAATCGATAAAAAACTATATGACGGATGAACGAAATGTTGTACTTCAAAGGTACTTTTGCTCTTGGAATAACACATAGTTTACTTTTAACCCACAGAAATAACCACGCGGGCAAAGCCGGGAGCACAGCTAGACTATAATTTAAATTAAATTAATAAATTCATACATTATTACTGCTGTTATTAACTTCTCGTAACACTTTCTAGGGTACGAGATCCGCGGAGTAGAGAAAATTCCCGAAGGGCCGTTCCTGGTGATCTACTACCACGGCGCGCTGCCCGTCGACATGTACTACTTCATAGCGCGCATCATGCTGTTCAAGCGGAGACTCATCCACACAGTAGCCGACAGGCTGCTGTTCAAAATACCTGGTGAGTTGTCACGTAACGTTCCTGGTGATCTACTACCACGGCGCGCTGCCCGTCGACATGTACTACTTCATAGCGCGCATCATGCTGTTCAAGCGGAGACTCATCCACACAGTAGCCGACAGGCTGCTGTTCTAAATACCTGGTGAGTTGTCACGTAACGTTCCTGGTGATCTACTACCACGGCGCGCTGCCCGTCGACATGTACTACTTCATAGCGCGCATCATGCTGTTCAAGCGGAGGCTCATCCACACAGTGGCCGACAGGCTGCTGTTCAAAGTACCGGTTGATTAGTCACGTTTTTAAAAATAATTATATATAGTTATTTATGGGTTGTATTCCTAAAACGATGTTGAATTACGGTTACTGGTGTTATCACACAAAACTTGCGCCGGTTTCTCTATGTCCGGTTGAGTCTGTGGTCTGTAAATTGCACATTCTCTCATTCTATCCCATCGATTATCGCAAGATTGACAAGACTACAACACCGCAGGCATAGCTAGTACAGAATATAAATACTACGGAACTTAAACGTACTCACTGATATATAATAAACTGATAATAAACTAAAGTTAAGATTGTCACAACTCTTATAATTAAAAATGTTGTATGTACCTTCTCCAGGCTGGAAATCCCTGCTGGAGGGTTTGTGCGTGATCCCGGGCACGGTGCAGACGTGCGCGGGGGTGCTGCGCGCTGGGAACCCTCTCGCCATCTCTCCGGGGGGCGTGTTCGAGGCTCAGTTCGGGGACCACTACTACAAGCTCAAGTGGAAGTCGCGGATTGGGTTCGCGAAGGTCGCGCAGGAGGCTAAAGTGGTGAGTGGACCATGACCTTGTGGTCGCATACCTGACTGTGTCTAGCTCAAGTGGAAGTCGTGGATTGGATTCGCGAAGGTCGCGCAGGAGGCTAAAGTGGTGAGTGGACCATGACCTTGTGGTCGCATACCTAACTGTGTCTAGCTTAAGTGGAAGTCGTGGATTGGATTCGCGAAGGTCGCGCAGGAGACTAAAGTGGTAAGTGGACTATGACCTTGTGGTCGCATATCTGACTGTGTCTAGCTCAAGTGTAAGTCGTGGATTGGATTCGAAGGTCGCGCAGGTGGTTAAAGTGGTGAGTGGACCAGGACCTTGTGGTCGTATACCTGACTGTGACTATAGACCACTACAACAAGCTCAAGTGGAAGTCGTGGATTGGGTACGCGAATGTCGCTCAGGAGGCTAAAGTGGTGAGTAGACCAGAACCACAAGTTCCTGGTCCACTCACCACTTTATTGTTTATACATGCAGGGTGCAGTACTTATACAATAATATAAGAGCATTTTCATAATATGAAGCTCATTTAAAATTATCTTCATTGGCCTTAATACAATCCCATGTTGTATCAAAATTAACGATTATCGACGCAATTTTTCCATGGGAAAATTCGCTATTGCTTATCTTATGGAATATTTTAGGGACTCCAAATTATCTCAGCGTTTAGAGCATGACATACTCTTTAAAAAGGACCATAAATCATAATCAAGCAGTTTAAGATCGGGACTAGATGACGGCCAGTCTTCAGCTCTGATGAAGTCAGAACCGTTCCTTTCCAGCCACGCTTGTGTGGCTTTATGACCCGTTGCTGAGTCTTGCTGTAAGGATCATTATCATCATATTTTGTCCTGGAATTTTGCAATTCAAATTTTGAGCACTTCCCGATTAGCTATCCGGCTGGAACTTTCAGGGTAGCTCACAAACCGATGACAAAGCAATAAAAAAATACGGGCGGGAAAACGTGAAATTGCAAAAAGTGAAAATTAAACAAAAAATAAAGTAAAAGTGAAAAATAAATTAAAAAAAAACATTAATTAAAAAAAAGGTCAATTTTTTTTATTTTTTTTTATTATACTTTTTATTAATTACTTAACGTTTCTCACTCCACAGCCAATTATCCCGATGTTCACCCAGAACGTGCGCGAGGCGTTCCGCACAGTGGGCTGGCTGCGGGGGGTGTGGCTCCGGATATACGCCGCCGTGCGGGTGCCCCTGGCGCCCGTGTACGGGGGATTCCCCGTCAAGCTGATCACGCACCTGGGGGCACCCATATATCCCCAGGAGGATGACACGCCTGAGTCTATTCAGAAGAAGGTCAGTCTTGTTATATTCGATATAGTGACTCGCCCCGGCTTCGCACGGGTAGCTCTCTCACCGCGGCATTTTTCTTACTTTTCACACCCGTAGTAACTTCTAAAAGAATTACGCCAGTAAGAGTAGTTCAAAATCTTTGGCAGCAACGATCGTGGTGCTTTTGCCCATAGACAACAGAGACAACTGCATTATTACTCACGTGCTTGACAAACTTGTTATTATTTCGTTTCCAGGGCAAAATACACTCGAGAGCAATGAATCCGGGTCACTTAGAGAAACCTATAAATCTCGGAAACTAAGAATGCTAGCTTAATGAAATGAATTGTGTTTAATAGACAATATAATACCCCTTAAATGAAAGTAATAAAATTTATGAGTCACTAAATTTTATTTACTATAAATTACATAAAGAAAAAAAACTGCTGATCTCGCTTTAAAACAAAAATAGGAAACGACATTTTTGAACAACATTACGATTTTCTTGAATTTAAATACTTTGTATTGCCTCCTCGTGCTTCCATTACTGCGCGTTTACGCGGTTTGGCATGCTGTTCACCAAGTTCCTTATACGATTTTGGGTAATATTCTCCCATTCCTATGTGAGAGCAATTTTGAGCTCACGAAGCGTGATTGGGGGAGGCTTTCGTTGTTTTACGCATCTTCCTAGCTCGTCCCAAGCATGCTCGATCGGGTTGATATCCGGGCTGCGTGCTGGCCACTCCATACGAGTAATGTTCATCTCTTGAAGGTAGTCATTCACAATCCAACCTGTATGAGGTCGGGCATTGTCATGCATAAAAATAGCATCCTCACCCAAATTGACCATAAATGGCCCAACGTGTTCATTAAGGATTTCTTCCACATATCTTACGCTAGTTAAAGAGCCGTTTTCTATAAACACCAGTTCTGTGCGACACTCAGATGAAATTCCAGCCCACACAAGTACAGACCCACCACCGTAGGCTACTTTTTATTCGCTGCATGCTTGCTTGAATCTTTCTCCTGGTCTTCCATCGTGCTTGTAGAGCATAAACTTTGATTCGTCGAACATAACTTTTGACCAATCTTTAATAGTCCAATATAAGTGGTGCTGGGCATATCTTAGTCTTGAAAAACGATGCCCACACACCAGTTTCGGGCCATTTGCAGGTCTAAGTGGTTTCAAGTTAGCTTTAGCAAGTCGTCGTCTTACTGTCCATGCGCTTGGGTTACTTACTCCGAGGCGTCGAAGCTCTGTTCCTAAAGCGATTACGAAGCATGGTGTTCACCAAGTATCGATCTTCTCGTGCTTTGGTACACCTGGTTCTGCCTGTTCCTGGTCTGCGTAAGTTAGAGCCAGTTTCCTCGTAACGTCGGAGAACTCTTTGTACTGTTGACAGCGACACACCGACAGTCCTGGGCGTATCGCACTGATTCCTGCCGGTTTCGAGCATTGTGAGAATTCTGGTGCATTCTTCAGGTGTAAGCGACATGATTACAGCTTGAATAATAAATATCCAACACTATCAATATGGTTTATACACTTAAATGACAGATTAGAAACAAAAGCAAAATCGAATGCAGTAATTTCGTAGTTCCATCTTCGAAAGTCTCCCTTTTTAAATTTGTTTTTTTTATGACATAACTTTACAATAAATAAGAAATTTTAATACCTTAATTTAAGGAGTATTTAATTGTCTATTGAACACAATTTATTTCATTAAGCTATTCTTATTTTCCGAGATTTATAGGTTTCTTTAAGTGACCCGGATTCATTGCTCTCGAGTGTATCATTATTTTCCTTGCAGCGAGTAATCAACATTTTTGCGAATTTTTGGTACCTAGGGTTACATTATTACAATTTTCATAGAGAACTCTATTTTTTGAAATTATTGTTCTGCCCATGTTACTCGCTGATAATGTAGCTCTCTATAGGGGAAAGAATTTTTAAAATCGGTTCAGTATTTTTTGAGTTTATCCATTACTAACAAACAAATCTTTCCTCTTCCGAAACGGTAAAACTGGAGAACCGATTCGCTGCTTTGGAAAGCACAATCGACGTTGATTTTGACCAGGAACTCCGTGAAGAGGGTACAAATATCTGCCAGTACGTACTGGCAGAAAATCTAAACTTTCGGGAGTCTCTGCAGCTAATGGAGAAACGACGCGAGAATCCAGAAGTCACTTCCGACAGAACAGCGGGCTTTGAAAAAAAATATAACTAAGCTGGTGAGACGAGACTTTCGAAGCTCCAATAATATAGAAGAAGCGATTGAACAAAATCGGGGGTCGAAAGTCTTCGTTCAAAAGTTGGGCGGGAGCCATCTGACATAGCTGACTACATCTAATGGGGAAGTAAGTCGTCGTTTCGAAGCCAGAGTTTCTGGCAAAAGTTGAAGATATATTTTTTATACACGTCGCAGGTATCCAGACTAAAACCCAACACCGAGGATTGCAGGGCCACCCTGACTCGCCACTTAACCGAAGAGCTGCCCAGAAGTCAGCCTTTAAGAAGTCGTGATGGCTCTTAAAAAGCTCAATCATGGAAAAGCACGGAAGCCCTGGGGAGCACGGAATTACCACGGAACTCCTAAAAGCAGGAGGTACACCCACACTCAAACAACTGCAGTGTTTATTTAATTCCGTTCTTTTCACTGAGAGAACTCCACAGGCATGGACATGGCATGGAACAAGAGATGTAGTCATCCTGTTTTTCAAAAAGGATAATAATACCCTTCTGAAAAACGATCGGTCCATCTCGCTCGTAGACTCGATGAATTTCAACCACCGGAACAAGCAGGGTTTCGAGGAGGATACGGCACCATAGACCACATTCACACAGTGCGGCAAATTATACTGAAAACCGAAGAGGACTATGAGAAGGCAATTGACTCGATCGAGACCGGGTCTGTTCTGGAGTCCCTGCAGCGATGCCAAGTTGACTGGCGATGTGTTCAAGTTTTGAGATGCCTGTATGACGCCGCAATCATGACCGTTCAAGTACAGAATCAGCAGACTAAGCAACCTCCTGCATCGAGGAGTGATACAAGGGGACGTCATTTTCCCGAAATTGTTCACAAATGCATTGGAGGATATGTTTAAGACTCTAGACTGGAACGGACGTGGCATAAACATCAACGGCGAGCACATCTCACACTTAAGATTTGCTGATGACATCATCATTATGGCAGAAACATCAGATGCTGAACGCCCTAGCTGATTCATCTCAACGCATCGGTCTCCGGATAAATGTGGATAAAACATAGTTTATGTTCAATGAACATGTTTTTTCCGGAACCGATTGGTGTTCACGGATCTTCTATTGAAGTTGTTCAAGAGTATGTTTACCTTGGGCAAACGCTGAAGTTGGGTAAAAACAACTTTGAAAGAGAGGCCTGCACAAGAATACAGCTGGGCTGGGCAGCATTTGATAAACTTCGTCGAGTCTTTTCGTTTCCAATTCCCAATGCCTGAAACCTAAAAGTCTTCAACCAGTGCGTCCTACCTGTTATGACTTACGGAGCTGAGACGTGGACTCTAACGGTACGACTAGTTCACCGATTCAAAGTCGCTCAGCGGGCTATGGAAAGGGCTATGCTTGGAGTTTCTTTGAGAGATCGAATCCGGAATGAGGTGATCCGACAGAGAACCAAAGCTATCGACATAGCCCAAAGAATTAGCAGGCTGAAGTGGCAGTGGGCTGGTCATATTTGCCGAAGGACCTATAACCGTTGGGGTAGAGAGTCTTGAGTGGAGACCGCGACTCGGCAAACGTATAAGAATGCTAAAAGTAAGAAAAATGCCGCGGTGTGAGCGCTACCCGTGCGAAGCCACTAGTTATGCATAATTGCATACTAGGAAAACTCATTTAGCAACTGCGGACAAACGCGGATGCAAAGTTGTGCTGATTTTTATAAGATCGTGCTTTTGAACGCGCATAGTCGAGGTTTTTAGAAAACCAGCTGCATGCATTTATAGTGGTTTATGAAACGGTTGCATAACGATGGTTATTAAAAAATACGAGAGTGATTTAAGTTTTTTTTTAATGCTGTCGCTCGAGTCTTTTAATGCCTAGTTATCCCTGCGTTCGTGATTATGAGATGGCGTTGTGGGCAGTTTCGAAATGTACATTTTTAACAAGCCTTCTTTGAAAATTTTCAGCTTTTTTGCCATTTTTGAAACTTTTGATACTAACGATCCTTTCCAAACGAAAGAAAAACGACCTTATCGTTGACGGAATAAAGTCGATTTTCTTAAGTCAAGTCATCGAAACTTGCAAAACGAACGGTAATTGAAAACGTTCAGAACGCTAGTTTCGCCCACAAATGTCCAAAGCGAACGCCAAATGTATTTATTTAATATTTAGCGTTTTTAACAGTTATTTTCGCCATTTGCTACAAAACGAACGGCCCCTATGTGTCCTTTCATACACTACTTTATGCAACAGGAACTTAATTTCAATTTAAAAAAAACGTAATATTTTCTTGATTTTGCTGGTAAAAAAAGCTCGGTGGTCGTCATGTTCGTTGCTGTTTCCGTGATGTCAGGTGGAGTCAAATTCTCCTCACTAACACTGCTGTCGGACATTTTTAATCAGGATAAAACTTCTGATGATCAGAGTTTTAAAGTTAAATTGGTTAGGTAGGTACTAATTAAATGTAAAGTAAATTATGGCGGAAAAATCCAGTCCATAGCGAATTCGCGCGCATACAGTCTAACACGCGCTGCCATAGATAATAAATTGCGAAAACCATTGTACGGATCCAAACCAGTACTTTTATGGGAAAAAATATATATTATAATGCTTGTTAGTTCAAAAAACAGTGTAATAATGGGTTTTTTCTTGCTACAGTCGTGCCGTGCGTAAAGTATGTCATAATGCCACCATTTTTGGATACCATAATCTGGATTTTACGATACATATGAGTGTAGAATACCTATTTAGATGACTGGGGCATATTAAAATATATATTTGTTTGTTATAATTTATCTAATGCCCTTTGACAGGTTGCGACGGCCATAGAAGAGTTAATAGAAGAGCACCAGAGGGTCCCCGGAAACATCTTCACAGCACTCATTGAGAGGGTTCACGAAATGCCCAAAAACAAACAAAAAGTCGAACTACCCGAAAAACACACCAACGGCAAGTGTCACAACGGAGTTGTCAAACTGACAGATGACGCGTTGAGCGAATGTCAAAGTGACAAGCTGAAAGTGTCATAAAAGTGGACGGAGTTGTGGTGGGATATTTTTGTAGGTTGCAAAGACTTATAGACTTTTATACCAAATTCAACGTTATATAGTGTCGCTTGGAATATGTTAGGTGAAGAACAGTAAAATTACATAGAAAAAGTGGTAAGGTTCTAATCATGAAATAAAATTGGTATAGGCTGAGCAGGAATATTTTTCCTCGGTTGCGAAAAATTGTTTTTAAAGACCACTTCTAAGTATAACAAATTATTCGATTTTCACTGTTATCTTCTACTGTGACTTGTATGTTAATAATGCATGTCACTAAATATGGAATGTGACAAAGCAACATTAGGTTTTTGCCGGAAATTGAAATGGTTATCATATTTTTTCAGAAATTGTTTTTCTCTATTTTAGAATAGGGAACTATCAACATTATTTTACAGTTTGAACGTGCATGAGTGTAAGTAAAGGATGAAAAATTCGTGGAATGCTATCTTTTAAGTTCTCTCAAAAAATCAGAGAGTTTCTTAGCAAGATAATAGTATAGTGTGTTTGACTTCATCAGCAGCCTGGATAAGTCCACTGCTGGACATAGGACTCTCCTAATGCGCGCCACTGAACCCGTTCTTCGGCTCTACCGTCGTGGTTATACGGATTTCGGTGTTTGACTTGTTGACCGTATTAGGTAGACAAGAATCATTAAAACTTGAATTATAATACTTATTTAAGTGGCCGGCGGAGGACGTAATTCCAAAATAATTTGTAATTAAACCAAATTATGATATTGTTCGGATTCTTCAGTATCAGGCAATTTGAAAATAAATAAATATAGTATATATAATTTCATCCCCCGCCGGACACTTAGCACTGGACTGAACGCATAAACTGTGCGAAGCCATAAAACATAACCTAAGAGGACGATAAGTTTTTAAAACGATTAAAATAAAATAATGTGCCAATGTGACTAGAAATGTTTAAAATAGTACCATCCGAAATGTAGGCTAATGTTATTTTATATAGTACCGCTGAAAGCGAACCCGTACAAGCAAACGAATTGAAACCGGCGACCGCTTCCTTGTGTTCGTAATGCTGACGCTCTCGAATCCATACAAGATGAGTGAGATGACATGCACTCCGGCGTTTTTGGGGAAAAAGA
The DNA here is from genome assembly GCA_946251855.1 of Alsophila aescularia. NCBI lineage: Eukaryota > Metazoa > Arthropoda > Insecta > Lepidoptera > Geometridae > Alsophila > Alsophila aescularia. The sequence goes on from OX276384.1 coordinate 15,497,459, forward strand.
CCCCAATGAATATGTTCTAAACTCTACGTTAATGCTGCTCACGTACGGAGCAATATGCAGTTGTCTATGCTCCTAACACATTGCGGTGCAAAGCCAATGCTTTGTAAGTATAGTAGTCGACACGGATTTTGAGCGCTCAGCTAAAGGTTATTCGCGCATTATACATTACTTGCATAATAAATGAGACACAGATTTTCTTCTATTTTTTTTAACTGCGGGATTCCCTCTCTCTAATTAATGGGCGTTTATCCATACTAATGTTATAAAAGCAAAAGTGTTAGTTTTTTGTTGCCTTTTCACGACTAAACGGCCGAACCGATTTTGATGAAGTCGCGGGCAAAAACTAGTCTGATAAAATGAGTTTTGATCTATAGACAATATCTATTTTAATAAATCTAGTTATTTCCCATAATGTGGTTTCCCATATAATTCCACGGAAGTGTTTTCATTATCGTTGACTCGTGACGTTCATGCAGAGAATCAATCCCGACTGAGGGCGGACGCGCTCCAATCGCGTCATCGGAATGACATGACCCGTCCCCGCGCCTCGCCCCGTAACTTACCGCTAAATAAATCCAACATTTTACACCTGCGCACTTAAAAGTTAGCGCTCAAGATACACGTGCCGATATCTTGTACACGTCTACTAACTAACGTCACGCACGTATGTTTTTTATTTTAACCCCTACGCAAAAAGGGGTTATAAGGGTCTGATGTTGAGTAGTTTATGAAGATCTTGAGACACTAGAGCCGGAGTTTTAATATTACAAAACCGTTGTAAAATATGTTTGGTGAGGGATGTAAACAACGCCGTCGTTGACGGGCTTAATTCTATTCTACATAGTTTGATGGCTGGCCGATCCATATAATGAATGTTTAATACTCGCGTATTTTTAAGTTATTGCATAAATCGTAAAATATATTGTCATAAAATATAGGATCGCTCTTAAGTAATTTGAATATAATAATAATATCTTGCACTAATTGAACGAATGTTTTTAGAAAATACAATTTCACTTATATTTCTTTGTATGTTTGTTAAAATGAACTGAAATAGGTGTAATACTATAAACATGATTATATGTAATTATTTAGGTTATCTATGTTCCTTTGCATGCAAGCCTAGACATTATTTCTTCTTGTATTTAGTTAATATTTTATTTATTTCCATATATATTTTACCGCACTGGAATAGCGTGCTAATAATGTCTCTCTCTCTCTCTCTCTCTCTAACTAAGAGAAGACTAGACAGAGTAATAGAAAGTTATTAAACTACAACGAAATGTTTTAAGTATGGATATAAAAAAACTTCTATAGGCATTCCCTATTGTCTCTAAATTGAATGTAATTTTACTAAAATGTATTTTAAATCGATTTTACTTTATATGTAAGACATATCAGCTTAGTAAATATGTGATAGTGGTTTATGTATGCAACTTATACTTACTTGTAAAGTAATTATAGTTTGCGAATTATGTTTAAAATAAAAAATAAAATGGTAAAATGAAATACAATTAGGAATTGAAAATGATGTGAAAATATGATGATGATATTTCACAAAATATGGAATATCGAAGAAATGTAACGCCTTTTCTTTCACAATTAATTTAGCCGATAGAATTATTTTAGATGTCACAAAACGAAATGATATTTCTGTGATTATTAAAACATGATTTAAGCATAAAATTTGCTGTCAACCTTATACATATATCTGTTCATTAAAATTGTATAATGAATCGTATATTGTGTGTCGTTTTACAAAACTGGTTAACCGCTTGATCGATTTTTAGATGCTTACTAATTAAGAATCGATTCAGAGTTTAACCGCCTGCGCGTGCGCCGGCCAGCACGGTAAGCAAGAAAACTGTTCTTTGTAACAACACAAATTTAGAGGTGTGTGGGTAGAAGTTTATATGTATCGCGGCGCACGGACACGATTTGAACTATGAACAATCGCCACGGATCTGTCAGTTTTTTAAATATAAAATCGTATACTGTGACCATGCGCCGCTGTTGGATTTGACGCTTCAATTCAATGATATACTTTTATATATGTTAATTCCAGTGTCTTACAAACACTAATATTGTAGGCATGTACGTATGTATTTAATTATACAATTTCCTTAGGACCAAAAGTAAAACAGAACGAGATGGCGTTCTTGTCTGGAGCCGCACATACCTTAACATCCGCCATTTTGAAAAAAGACCGGAAATTACACGGAGATTTTTTAAAGAACTCTTTATATTTCTTATAATTTAAATTGCGTTTTTTTGTTTCAAAATGGCGGATGTAGTAGGTGTGCCAATAGGTTATAATGCCCTTTAATTTAGTATGTTAAGACTTATTTACGAATATAAATATTTAATTGTTAATTAGCAGCGGTGTTGCCAAAGAATTTGACCGTTGATTTACAGAACTACGCTGATAGCATCTTCGAGCTTACAACTAACTAACGGAGCTCCGTTAGTTGTAAGCTTGATCGGAGGTTAACATAGATAGTATAACTTATAACTATATATATTTGGTTAAAATAAGGTATTTTAGAGTTTTTTTCAACAATATGCAAGGGTATTAAAAGATACTAAGCTGATACGCTTAGCTAAGCAAGATGAGTCTTAAAAGATCAGGTCATGGTGATTCATAAATTAATTTAATCCAATTTATAAATAATTTTGACTATAACATAATATTATCTTTAGTTTTTTTTAGATAATCATGTTAAATTCTTTGGTGATCTCAAAGCTTTTTATATGTGTGTGATCCAGAAATTGTAAAACCAAATGTATGTGCATTTTAGAAAGCTAGTATGTGTGTGTACCTAATTATTATTGTATAGCTACTTAATTTGCAAACAAATACTTAACGAATGTAAGTAAATATTTACAATTACAACATTTTGTTTTTGATTTATTATCTGACTATGAAAATAAAATGTTCCTAGTAGTACAATAAAATGTTCCTAGTAGTACAATAAAATGTTCCTAGTAGTACAATAAAATGTTCCTAGTAGTACAATAAAATGTTCCTAGTAGTACAATAAAATGTTCCTAGTAGTACAATAAAATGTTCCTAGTAGTACAATAAAATGTTCCTAGTAGTACAATAAAATGTTCCTAGTAGTACAATAAAATGTTCCTAGTAGTACAATAAAGCCAGTCATGTCACGGAAGCGCTGCTTTCGTCTTTGGCTTAGCGACATTGAGAATAAAAAAATTGTTCCAAGATTGAGAGAGATTACATTTTTAGGGTGCCGAACCTACCCGAAGGGTACAATGAACTAAATTCACAACAAAAAAACTCGCAGAGAATTACTAGCAATTCTCCGCAAAGAACTGAGAAGCGAGCGAGAGAAAAGGGTAGTCAATGAGGCGGGTGCGGGTAGCGGCACGGTAATGATATGCGCCAGTTAGTCTTATACGCCTATATGTATGTCACCACAGTTTGTTTTTTTCATGTACGAGTATATGTCACAAGCAAATAGCTTAATCCGCCGTTCAATCAAACAGCTAGACTTGGTTCTATCGATAACGTTTAACTGCTAGCCTAGTCATTTAAATTTAGTTATTTGGCGCTGAAGCCCACACACTGTCCATATGGCGACGGCAAGCAACAATATTGTTGGTGTATCTTTGCGTTTACGAAAAAAAATTGTACAATCGAAGAGTGTACTGACAAAAATAATGTGAATTTAGCTGTGACTCGAGCAGTTTAAATATTAAAGAAAATTTCGTTCGAAAATTTGTTGAATGCCAAACATCAAGGTAGGTTTGTTTTTTTTTTCGTAATTATTGTTTGTTATGTGAGTTGTGTAATAACGTAACAACTAAGGGTAAGTATATATTTAATGTGAACTACTATGTTAGATAGAATTGCGTCTTTTTTGCCACATGATCATCCTATTAAATGAATGGCCTAACTAAGTACTCATGTTGCTATGGCAAACCCCAGAGACCCAGCTACCAATCCCCACGATCTCTGGAGCTGGCAACATACAACGCACGCACCTTGAGGACCGATGACAAGTTGATAGAGCTGGAAGAAGTAGTAAGTTGCGCTGGGATATTATAGGGTCATCAGAAGTCCGAAGAGAGGGAGAGGATACGATGACCCTGAATTCCGGCAACTTACTATAAAATACTGCATCTACTGTTATTTCTACTGATACACCTAGGGCATAGACGGTTAGAAAGTCGGTCAAACAGTCAACAAGATTGAGATTGTCCTCAAAACTATTTTTTATATTTTGGTTGTTCGAATTAAGTACCTATATTCAATGATGTTATATATAAACTGAGGCCTATATTTGATGAAGCTGCCAAAAGTTCAATGCTATGAAAGCGTTCACACGAGTACCTATACCTAGTGGTTGGTGAATGTATAATTATTAACTGCATGCATGTGCAAGAGTTCATCTGTGCGTATAATAAAGAAGTAGGTAACAAAGGGTCTGCAAAAAGAAGAAAATTAAAAAAAAATGGTACTTTAATTAAGTTACCTACCTACTGAATATAATACAACAGGATTTTATTTTATAATGTCGCGCTTCACATAAATACTACTAGACCGATTGAGATGCGGTTTTCACTGTTGGATAGCTTAGGATTTTAGTTAAAATCTGGTGTTCTTTGGATCTCAATCCGATGAAAAGCCGAGGAATCGGTAAAAATAAATTTGACGGCTGAGCGAATGTCTATGAATTAATGGTAAGTACCTACTTACTTTGATTATTTTATATATATATATATAATTATCTTTTTATTTTTTTTTGCCGTACCCGCGGGTTTTCCCGCTGAGTATGATATAAACTATGAGTACAAACCCCTCAGAATATGTGATCGGCAGCATGCTCGATTTGGGACGTGACCCGTCCACCCGCTAGTGGGTGCAAGGGTAATTCGCATTTACCCACCCACTGCACTAGAGTTGGAAAGTAATAAAAAAAACGTCATTTTTGAAGAAAACAACTTGTATTACAATGATGTCGTAAGACTTATTAAAGTGACAGGTGTCAAAGTGAAGTTGAGGGGAGGGTGGGGTAAGTTGTGGGAGGATTGGGGATGTGTGGGAAGGGTGATTTATCGAAAACAACAGCAATGCGTATACTCCAAGGAAGTTCTATGTACTTACGTCAGTGAAAGCATGGATCTTATCGATCGATAAATTTACCGACTTTTTTTAATTAAGTTTCACGTTAATATTCGATAATACGAGTTCAGTAGCACGGAAAGTACTTATCGTCAACGACATAATTCGATAAATCATATTTAATATATAGATTTATATCAACAAAAGGAAGCATGAACCTTATTTTTGAACATTGTTGACGATATAATGTCGGTAATTTTACCGAATTTATCGAATTTTATCGGCTTTCCAAAGTTACACGACAAACTTTTTTTTTTGTAAATTCCTTTTCGGATTATAATCCATAACGTGGAGGTGTCAGAACATCGTGAGGCAAGTTTCAGGGATGCCAATGATCCTTTCGATCTGAAAGAACAGCATTTTAAGATTATTTTTAGAATTAAACCGAAATACAGCGCCAATAAAAATAATCAATGAAACAATGAATTGTTCTTTGAAATAATCATCATGCCTGCTCCATCGACATGTGTGATCAGCCCATTGCCACTTCAGTACGCCTAGTACGGGTTTGCACATTAAGAAACTAATGGACTGCCTGCGCATGTTGTAGTATCTATTTTACATAATAATACCAAAATAGTTACGTTTTTTCTATTTCCAGAAATTATTTTTAATTATTGTGTCTAATGCTCTAATTATTATGGTACCTAGTAGGTACTCAGTCTAAAAAACTACCTGTACTGTATAATCATTGTTGTAGGTTCTATCAGCTGTTTTCTTTTTCACCGAGGGCAGTTGCACCAACGATGCATCGGCCAGGAATATAATATAGCACTAGGACAGCGCACTGTCAGACTTGTCAGGGAGGTGTCTCAAGCAATTGTGCAACGAGTCATGGCTAGTTATACTTTAGGTTAGGTTCAAGGAATAAACTACTTTTTGATAGTTAAGTAGAATTCCAAATGACAGAAGTTTCTCCGTAACAACTCAAAATAATAAATATCTGCCAAATTGTGTCAAAAAAATTTTTTAGACTATTAGTCGTCTATCTGATATATGGTATAGTCCACGAGTTACCATTTTTTAAATCGATAAACTCACGACGTTTTATCGAATCAATAAAATTTACCGAGAGGCTAGATCCATGCTACCGCATTTTGATAAAATTGATAAAAAAAGAACTGTTTACCGGTCGATAAATTTATCGAATCTTATCTCTCTGGAACGATATCTCTCATATAAAAAAGTGGTCTCAACGAAAACTTAAATTAAAAAGAAAATGCGAGAAAAGGAAGGTAAGAAAAGGAGTGCGAGGATCGGAAGTCTCTTTCTCTCTCGTACAAAGTTTCAGATTTTTCGCACAAACTAAAATAATCATCACAAAGACAACTGTGCCGAAGAGGTCACCTATTTAATATATTACAATAATATATTAATACAATAATATTATATATTACCAAAGAGGATGTAAATATTAATATATTTACATCCTCTTTGGTGTCAGATTAGATTTTATATACTATGCTGGAAATTAAAGAAGTTCTTGTCCTGTTTGTTTTTCGAAGTTGCTGTCATCTGAGATTGGCACTATAAATAAAAAAGAGACAACAAGGGCTTCCGCTCACGTCCTTGTCTTTTTTTTTTAAATTGTTTTCAAGGTCAAATAATCGATACCCCGCTTTTTCTTCGAAGATATCGTTCCAGTTGAACGTGAGTACATATAACTTCCTTGGTATACTCTTCCAATAGTCATTCATCATCAACAACACCCTGCATTAGTCCACTGCTGCACATATAACTCTCCCAATGTGCGCCACCGAGCCCGATACGTTTAAATATACGCTGTCTCCACTAAAGCACTCGCCTGCTCCATCGACATGTGTGATCAGCCCATTGCCACTTCAGTACGCCTAGTACGGGTTTGCACATTAAGAAAACGGAAAAAAGTTTCGTGAGCTCGCTAAACTAACAAACAGTTTTGGGTGTAATCCGTAGGACGAGTTCATGTTTTCAAATAAAGTTCACACGATAAAAAATATCGAAGAGCTCGATTGAACGAACTTCCCACTACATATTTCTATCTCTCTTCGCCACAAGCAAAAAAAAGAGACAAAATATAGTCCACCGTATTGGTGTTTAACGTTTTATTTTTCGTATGTCGTTTTTATCTGTGGTTTTATTGGGGAAAAATGATTACCTATTTACGTTGAATTGATGACGTTACGTTTAGGTGATAAATGGAAAGAACGTATTTTTCTGATTCTTCCGGTACCTTTGGTCTTTAATTTCGTTCAGTACTAACGAAGTTACAGATTTTATATTGATTATTATTTTTATGCCTCAAGTACGACATCTAGCTTCAATGTAATACTTGATTTTTGATAATTACTAGTTGGGAATCCTGAATTAGGTGCTTGTTTAATCAATTGAGTCATATTTGGCGAAATAGAAATCACGACATCACGACGTGACGTCATCACGACTTTGAATGGTAAAGTAGGTAGATTGGTAGTGTTTCGCACTACAATTCCTGTAATTTTTATGGAAGAATTATTGTAGGTACATAACTACAAAATACAAGTTCAAAATAAGATAAAGTATCTATAGATATGAGTAGGTACTTAGGTACCTAACTATTAACTTACCTTGGTCTCTAGAGAGATTCTTTGAGAGTTCCTGAGATATGTATTTTCCTGCAGAGTATTAAGAGATAGACAAAACCTTCTTTAGTGAGCCCGTGAGCGTGAGCCGATACTGTTGCGCAAAGTTAGTGTAACAGATGTGACTGGGTGTAATTATCTCCTCCTACGTCAAGCTCCTGTCGCTCCCCTTCACGATGGTCAGCTCCTACAGCCTCCGAGGCTAATATCCACGGAAGATATCGTCTCGTTATCATAATAAAAAATCGCAAGATCTCATGAAGCTCTCACGAAAATTTACTAAATAAACGAGTAACAATACTTTGAAAATGATCGAATTCGTCAAAGTTTACTACCACAAACTTGTCAAAGTAGCAGCTCGTACTGCTAAAATGCAAACAATCTGTGACAATACTCTCAAACTTTATTTCGAATTCGAATATGTACTACCATTTGATAAAACCCGTCCTACCAATTTTAGTTCCTACAAGTTTCCACAAGAGGCGCTGACAGTAAATGTATGGAACTAGGCGAAATTACATTTCGTTTTCAAAAACTATAAAAACTTGTACTTGGGGGACAGTTTGCTAATTCTCGGAGCTATGTCGGTGACTTTCGTTCTCTGCCGGATCACCTCCTTACGGAAGCAATCCCTTAGTAGAGAAACCCCGAGCATAGCCCGTTCCATAGTGAAGCGAAAAAGAAATAACGGTTTCCGATATAGCCTTGACACCTGTGGTTCTCCATTGATTAAAATTGTTATTATTTTTCGTTTCTATCTTTTGATTTTTCCGGTAGTAGATTATTAATAATCCGTAAAGCATCTGATTTAAACTCCGGAAATCAGTTACGCATGACGACATTTTTTGTCAACTTGAAAATGTTAATATACGGAAACTGCTAAAATAAAACCAAACACTGTCTTTTGTTTCACATCTATTCGCTTTTTTTTTCCTTTCTTTTATGGTCTGCCTGTGTTGGCCAGTTCAATTTTCGAATTAACTCGTATAACATTATCTCCCTTGGGATATAATGACTTGCTTTACGTTGAGCCTGCGTGATATGTAATTGGACATTGTCGAGCAGGTGGTATGAAAACCATTTTCCCCACCTCGGCTAAACTTTATATAGAACTAGAACATTTCCTGTTTTAGTTCAATGTAGGAAACGGCAGGTTTAATTCGACACTTAAGAGGATAGGGCACACACGCGGCTTCTACAGGTTTTGCCATACATTCGCATTTTGGGAGAAAATGTTTCTACCATACTAAACATAACCAAATCCAATAATTGTGGTCTCTTTTTATTAATCACAGAATAAACTATGTTTGTAGTTTTTTATTTTTATAATAATTTGTAAACAATTTGAATTAATTAGTGATTTAATGCCGATATTTTCTCTCAAGTTTGTGTTTAAATGAAAAATTATAATAAATTAAGAAAAAACTAAATCTACAAACGTAGTTTATTCTGTGATTAATAAAAAGAGACCAGAATTATTGGATTTGGTTATGGTTTAGTCTGGTAGAAACGTTTTCTCCTATAACGCAAATTTCACGGAAATGTAAGGCAAAACCTGTAGAAGCTGCGTGGGTGCCCTTCTGTCTTAAGTTGCAACGTTTCGCACAGTGCACCAAATTCAAATTTTCTTGCGTTTTTTGTGAATTACAGCTCTATTACTCATAGTGGGTTCATGAAAACTTATTTTGCGGCAATAAATAGGTTGTATCAAGAAATTAAACTAAGCAAAAAATCAAGGTGGAAGCTAGTATTAGTACATTTGTCAATAAACAAAAAATCAAGATGAATATCAGCCTATTGACAATTGTAGTTAAACCAATATTATTTATGTGATAATTTTAACCGTAATTACTTGATACGATCTATTTATTGTCGTAAAATAAGTTTTCATGAACCCACGATGAGTAATAGAGCTATAATTGTCAAAAAACGCAAGAAAATTTGAATTTGGCGCTCTGAGCGAAACGTTGCACCTTAATCAAGGCAACTAGAATACAATAATAACAAAATCACATATAAGTTCATTTATTCGATTTATCTTACATCAGTACAAATATAACATAAATTTTCTTAAAACAATAAAAATTCTTCATCACAATTAGAAACAGTCATCATTCTGTTAAAATATGTCGGCAAAAGCCGAATATTTTAAAGGTGGTTGATAATTTGGTAGAAATAGTCTGAATTAGAACCGGCAGGTCTTCTGCAGAGAAACACATTTCGCGGACAAAGAGCTTAGAAAAAAAACTTTGGAGGCTGGCAGAGTGCTCCGACCGCCATCTTGTTTTTATTTCAAGTTTGCGGCTCACAATGTAACCTCATGTAGAAACATCTTTTTTATTAATTTCACAATATTGTGGTGTAAGTTGTGTTTTTTGTTGTTTTTGTTTTGTGTTCTTTTCCTCTAATTATCTCTATAATGGGACACTTTAGAACATTAAAGTCTACAAAACCTAAATATTTTTCTGTGTGTCTTCTATCCATATACACAGGTAACATTGTGCGCCGATAGAACTGAAAAAAAAAACAAGATGGAGGTCTGATGCCAAAATCTTACAAGCTCTTTGAGGTGTTTTTGGCAGCTATTGCAAGGTGTTGGGCTGAGCCGAGTACACACATTTTAAGCATTCTGGGTTCGTGGCCCAACTGTTATTTTAATTCGTTATATTTAGGAAACGAACAGTACAATAAAAAAACTACAAGTTGGATTTTAATGAATTTACGCAAAACTCAAAATGATATCAAATACATAAGCAAATCTTCATATGATTCCTTTAGAAAATGTTAGCAAAATAAGGAATAAGAAAGTAGATAAATTTCAGAACGAAACCTTTGTTTACAAAATATGAAGCTTATTATTAGCTATAGATTGAGATCAGCATCAAAGTCATTAAAAGTCCACGTGTTTCTTAATTCGATAATTATTTAAATCGACTTTGACTGACAGTACAATAAGTGATAACATCAATTGAATCTAACAGTAATATCAACGACGGAGCAAATTTAAATCTACGTTTTATTTTTAAAAATAGACACCGACAGCATTTTGGACTTTCCATAGACTACAGAAGGCAATCTGAAGAAGCTGCAAAATGTAACTCAATATTAGTCATAATTTTTTAGTATGGTGTAGTTTGAGCCTTCAACTAAAGCCGTATTGTCCACTGAGACCGAACCAGCTTGGCAGCAAGAATAGCATAGTTTCGTTCCTAGTGGATAAAGTTTTAAGTATATAACACATTCGGTGACACCACAATTCCATACCTATGCCACGCAAATTGTCAAAAATCCAAAATTTTGTAATATTATACGGAAACAAAGAAGTTCTCAGTTTTATAACAGCTGATGGCGTTATACTCTAAACTGCAAGGAACTTACACTTAGAATCTACTGTGATCTTAATGTAATTTAATTTTGTATTATAGTAGTATATATACACAAAAACCATAGGCAAATACAAAGAAAACTAAAATTATAGGGCAATATACACTTGACAGATACATTTTATTTATAGCATTACAACGACATCTGTTTTTGATGAAAGAAACTATATTTATTTACCTACGAGAAAACGGCGCATTGGATGAGTGGATCAAGGTGGGTGGTCCACGACTTGAGTTTCACTAGATGGCGCTAAATGACAATATGTGCATAATGATTATTATTTGGCTTATAGTTGCAATCAGATCCAATTTAATTTTTTATTGGCGGTTAAATTACCGTGTAATTATTATATTCAATATGTTTCAATTGTAAATCTAATATTTTAACCGTATTCGTTCCCTATAAATTTGGGTTCAGATCTTGAGTCAACTCTTGAACAATAGTAGTAGTAGTATATAATATATCGTATAGTGTTTTAACCGCGAATAAAGTTTTAAATCTAACCTGACTGCAATTAAGGCCCAAAGAAATAAATCAAGCTAATCGTGTCATTAGCGCCATCTAGTGAAACTCATGTCATGGCCATCCAGCGTAAGTGGGCACGGTGTAAAGAATCGTGTGGTACTCATGATGTGGAGAGCAATACATTTTACGGAAAGGCGAGACTTAAAAATAATTTGACAAAGTGCTATTAAATTCCACGAACCAGAGGTTTCTTAACAATCATAATAAAGTCAAACAACATCCATTTCAAAACATATCAGTATTAATCTATTTCATGACGCTTATTATAATAGATGTAACGTTTGTTGAGAACTTTGGGCTAGTGAAGTCAAAACGGACAAGTCAAGTTAGCCAGTTTTGATTATCATGCCAAACTTGTATCCGCTACTTATTTACAGATTGTCTCTTCTGTCATATATATCTTGATAGTTGAGATAACGAATGATTGTGGGTGGAAAGGTCGAAAGCAGAAAGTTTGACTTCGGAACTTTGTTTGGACTAGTTAGGAAACAAACACATTAAAAGTCCTCACCCCTCTGCGGTAAGCCCTAGAGGGGTGAGAGGGGGGGGGGGGGGGGGGTACAAAGACGGTCCCGTTTTTTTGTTTTTCGTCTCGAAAACGATTCGTCATGGAAATTTTGTTAGACACATTATTAGAGTTGATAAAATTCTCTACAACTTTGATTCTATACACTTTTTACGTATTCCCAATCGTTGTCTAGTTATGAGCTCCGACAACGTGCAAATGGAAACTTATGCTATTTGAGGTGGTATGGAGCGAAACAGAATAAGACCTCTCTTAATAACTATCGCTACCTGCTTTTCCTCCAACATCAAACGAGACATTTCCTCCCTTCCACCAACAGCGACGGAGCACTCTTTCCGTACTTACCACCAGGTCCAGGCTTGGCTTGGACATGAAGAACTATGAAGGTGGACTCGGAATGAAATCAACCTCTTGGTTCCTGTCCAAACCAAAGATCCAGCTGCAGTTGTGGGGCACTCTTTCCTCAGATGATCTGGTTTAAAGTTATAGAGCAATGTAAGACAAAAAACAACTGGTAAAAAAACTTTTTTTTTTAATATCGACCGTTTTTCGTAATCTAGACAACGATTGGGATTAGGTAAAAAGTGACTTAAAGTTGGAGAGAATTTTATCAGCTTTGATTATATAGAAAAACAAAATATCCTAAGAGGCATCGTTTTCAAGATGTAAGCAAACACCCAAAAAACGGGACCTTCTTTTTTTCTTTTTTGTCTCCTAACTATTCCAAACAAAGTTCCGAATTAAACTTTCTGCTTTCGACCTTTCCACCCACACCCCCCTTGTGAGCACTCATTTACTAAGCTATGCTTAGTCCTCACATACGAACGGACACAAAATCCGAACTAATTGATGTAGGTACGAGTTTGACGTGTTTATTTGTACACAATTTATTAATAGTAGTTTATGAAACGGTTGCATAATGAGGGGAATTAAAACGCGAATATGCGAGTTTTTAAATAGTATCACTCGAGTGTTTTAATAACTAGTTATGTGCCGTTACATACACTACTTTATCTACACTCATGCAATAGGAAATAACTATTAATGAAATAAAAAATGTCGTAATATTTTCTTGATTTTGCTGGTAAAAGTTCGGTAGTCATGTTCGTTGCTGTTCCGTGAGGTCAGGTGGAGTCAAATTCTCCTCACGAACACTATTTTCACATGTTTAACAAAACTTTGTCACATTTTTAATCAGGATAGAACATTTGATCAACAAAAAATAACATTAAATTGATTAGGTACTTTATTTAATGTAAAGTAAGTTATGGCGCCAACATAAAGTCAACAGCGAATTCACGCGCATAAGGTCTAGCACGCGCCGCCATAGATAATAAATGACGAAAATCCTCGTTGGTGTGGAGCCAAACCAGTGCTTCAATGGAAAAAATATATATTTTAACATTGTTTAGTTCAAAAAACTGTGTTATAATTTATTATTTTTTCTTATTATAGTCGTGCCGTGCATAATATATGTCATTACGCCGTCATTTTTGAGTTCATAATCCGGATTTTACTTTATGAATGTAGATTAAAATCAATAATATTATTTTTTCCCGTCATTCTCAACAACCCTGTTTCCGCCATTGATTCTCAAAACGTCCAAGTCTTCATTGGTCAGAGCTTGGGCGGGAAGCTCGCTGTTCTCGACTAAGGAATCGACTAAATGCGTTATATCGTTCCTATTTAAATCTGTTATCTGAAGGCCTGCGTCAGGCAGCTCGTCTATAGCTTCGAATTCGTTGAAATCGTCATTCAATTCTTCTTTTTGTGTGAATCCGTCTACTACATTACCGTAATTCGACATAGCGTTTAGTGAATCGTACTGAATGAATTCAGGATCGTCGATCCTTAAATCGTTTTGATTTTTACCATTGGCAACATTGGGTGGCATTTTACATATGCCGGAAGACCCGGATTGGTTTCGTTTACATTCTGGCGGAAAATGTACATTTGGCGGCGACAAGTGTATAGTTGGTAACGGATATTGTATAATTGGTAGCGGAAACAGAATATTTGGCGGCGAATATCGACTTTTGGGCAAAACTCGTTGCATACTTTCTTCAAAATCAATTTGCGGTAGAAACTCTACGTTTCGTTGCAGATTTTCCAAACCCGGCAACTGAAAATTCGGCATGTCACCGACCCGCGTCAAATTCTCCAAAATATGCGTCAAATCAACGTTCTGTAAATTAAAATCGCCTCGATTCGCGGATTCGTCACTTATAATCGAGTCTATGTCTTGGAGACTGCTCAGTGGACTGTCAACAAAGAAATCACTGTCACTGTGTAGAAATGATTCCTGGTCGAATGGTGGGGTGATGTGGGGGGGTTAGAACAAGTCGTAGTTGTTGACATCGTCGAAGGGCTGCGCCTGCGCCGCCGGCCGCGCGCCCGCGCCTCCCGGCCGGTACCCCTGCGGCTGCTACACGAGATTAGGAGAGGCATTACATTACTAGTAAATTTAATACGATATTTTAGCCGTTCTGTGTTGTCATAAACTATATCAAATATCAACTTAGTCCTGTTAAACGAGTTGTTATTACTTTCGAATATTATGAAAACGAAAGGGATAGCAATAACTTTCGAGCTGTCTTTAGTTTGTGTCAACAGAACGAGGAGAGACATGTTACAACCACAGATTTAATGGAATTATGTGAAACATATTTAGTTTCTACGACTCGCGAGAACATATTTTTAGTAACGACATTACTATATCCATATCAATATATAAAAGTGAAACGTTGTCTTTGTATGTTTGTTTATTTGGGGAGCTTTCACGCAATAACGGCTGGAAAGATATTGATGAAATTTGGAATGGAGATAGCTTATAGCCTAGAATGAAACATAGGATAATTTTTATCCCAGAAAAAAAAGTTAAGTTTAAGTTTTTCCGGGAAAACTGAAAAATAATGATTACTCGCTGTAAGGAACGGTTGCCATGGAAACGAAACAACAAGTCTGTCAAAAAACTTCAAGAGCATTGGTGATATACCTACTTTTGCATTGGTTTTTATATCTTAGAAGAACATAGGATGCTTTTTTCGCAATAAACAGAAGTCCGCGCGGACGAAGTCACGGGCGGGAAAGCTAGTACATTATATTTTAGTAGTATTATTAACCTTTGACGAACTTTAAAGTTAATTATGACGAATTTAAGCATTCTTATGTTTTTAACTGCAACTGTTTTAAATTCGACTGTTTCTTTTTTTGGTCACTCTGCACCAAGTTTTGACACCGAGATTTCATAATTATTATTTTTTTAGTCGAATAACTCCACGCCACCCTGACTGGTCCAATATTGGTTCTGTTACTTTTTAGTAAATTCATTTAATGACGGGTTCTTGGCTTAGGGGAAACTCGCCTAAAACCGCGGCACTTTTAACAAACACTTGGCCTTGTTGAGTAGTTGTGGTAAACTGGACCTCAATGTATGGGCCAATTACCTACTGAGAAATGGTAATTTAACGTAGTAAACTCGACCTAAGCTAGTAATAGTTTAATTATTTACACACAATCGGTGCAAACCGAACCGGAAGCGCGACAGGAGTATTGTTCCAATTATGAGCATGCATTAACAATCAACGCGGTATCTTTCTGTTTAAATCTGTGGCTGTGGATCAAATAGATTTTTTGACGGAACATCGAATAATTTTGTAAACAACAAAAAAAAAAATACAGACGGGATTTGAACTCGCTTACATCCATGCCTCTGCGCAGCTCATGCCTCCAATTCAGCTACCGTGACCACTGCATCATAATCCAAAATTTTCTCTTAGTTTCTGAATCCATCTTACGGGGGACGGTAACGCCATCTATTGGTATTATTTGAACTGACCAAGCGAACACGTCTAATATTGTTCAAATTTGTGTCGGAAAGATAACAATTTGGATGATAATGCAGAGGCATGGATGTACAGTAGTCGCAGCCAATCTATATGTTTGTGAAGTTAGGCTCTGTGAACGATTGCGCAGGTACTGCTGTGGGGATAAAACTGCATAAAGTAAGAGCAAGATAGAATTTGGGAAAAACGTAAGCAAGTGAGCGAGGCAGTTATACAATGCTGTCTTTACCTTCGACATTGGGATTGCGCCTGGAAAATAGCAGTTTGCGCAGCGACTAGCAGACAACTTCCGAGACATACTTACGCTGCGACTACTGTACGCGGGTTCGGACACCGTCCGTGATCCGAAATTTTACTTTAGAAAATTATTAGATATGTTCTCGCTAAGCAGGCGTTACTGCTAAAATCATAAAGGAAAATTAAGTGTTCATTACATTTTCAGTACATATCTTTGTGTTAATTTTGTTTTATAATGGCAAAGTATTAGTTTGATGAGTGAGATGATAGACAACTTGTATTAGGAAGTCATGATCATGTTCAAGCAAAGATGAAGATGGTATGCAAATAATTATAAAAGTATGGGAACACGCACTGACTTAATAAAGGTACAATTACTAATTAATATATTAAGTCCGTCATTTTAAAACATCATGAAATCGCAGTCGCTTATCAAACCTACAGAAATAGATAAAAGATCTGAAGTGCGACATATTATCAACTAGCTGCGCTCCTCGGCTTTGCACGCGTACAAACTTTTCCCCTAACCCCTTAACCCCTCTCCCCCTCACCCATGCCCTCTAACACCCCTACCCCAACCCCCGTAAAAAAAGCAGTTCCATATAAAATGTAGGAGATAATAACTCTATTTATAAGTTTTTTTTTCAGATATTTTAATTATTTTATCTGTTGCTATGTTGCAGTTATCAACCATTTATAAATTCAAAACTTGTCTTGTTTTAGTTTGTTTACATATGAGTTTTACGAATATTTCGGAAAAATAACATTCTTTGATATAATCATAGTAACATATAGTAAATAGATTATGGTGAAGTGCGATATAAGAGGCTGCAACTCCAAATATGGTAAGAACGCCCTAAATTATAATTTCATCGTTATTCTGCTATTCGGGGCGGAGACAAATCCAACAAATCAAAGACTATAAAAATCGGTCCAGCCGTTCTTGTTATAAATGGTGTAACTTTTAAACTTTCGCGATTCGAACACATAGTTAAATATTTAAACGGGACTTAATCGAGCCTTACTTTAGATAATGTAACACAAAACGTACTGGCGAAGGGTATGAATTTTGCGCTTACCCCACAACGAATTCCGTATGAAAACATAATTAGTAGTGTAGAAGAAGCTATAATACGAAACACGGTGCCGTCTAATGCTGCGGAAACGCTTAGACAGGATGTTTCTATTATTTTGAGGAAAGCTAAGTTACCTAAGAGTAATGTTACCACGGAAGAGCGTCTAGCACTCAAAAATATTCGCGATAATGAGGGCCGATAGGGGAAACGCCACTGTGGTGATTAATTCGTCTGATTATGAGTGTAAATTACGGATTTTGTTGGAGGACAGAAGTATTTACAAACCTGTGTCTTACAACCCTACTGCCAGAGTGACACGCCGTATCCGAGCCATTATTAGAGACTACAAGGAACTTTTCTCAGAAGACGTTTATGGAAATCTATATAGACCTCAAATAGTGCAGCCACCAAAAAATTATATGGTTTACCGAAAATACATAAGAACAACGTGCCGTTGCGTCCTATCGTAAGTCAGATAGATTCCCCCACTCTAGCGAGGCATGTTGCGTCTGTGTTGCAGCCTCTTGTCGGTAAGTCTGCGTCTTTTGTGAAGGACTCTCGCCATTTAGTCGAGATTATCAAGGATCTTAAACTGGAACCAGACGACATCATGGTGAGTTTCGACGTGGAATCTCTTCGTGGAATCACCAACGTTCCAGTAAAAGAGTGCCTTGAAATCGTAAGGGAAAAGTTAAGGGAGAACCATCTCTCAGAAAATTTGATTGTTTTGCTGAGGAATTGCCTAGAAGGAAATTACTTTCTGTACCGTGGACAGCATTACCTCCAGATAGATGGCGTCGCTATGGGTAGTCCAGTGGCACTTGTTCTGGCCAATATTTGGATGGAGCATTTTGAGAAGGCCATAGATCTACAATCGTTTGCGGTGAAGATATGGAAGCGTTATGTGGATGATGTTTTCTGTATCATGAAAGTCAATGAACAGACAGCGGAACAATTCTTGGGTCATCTAAACTCGATCCATGGCAACATCAAGTTTACCTATGAACTGGAAGGTGGAGAAAACGTTAGCTTTCCTGGATGTCAGAGTGTCGGTGAGACCTAATGGCTCGTTATCTCATTCTGTTTATAGGAAACCAACACACACTGACAGATACCTCAACGCCTTTTCACATTACCACCCGCGGCATTTACAATCAGTAGCCAGTTCACTTTTAGACAGAGCTCATGCCCTCTGTGACCCTGAACATTTGGATGCCGAAGTGTCTCATGTTCAGGAGGTACTCAAGCGAAACGGATATGTGGTGACCAGGAGTTGGCGTCCTAGACGCAGATATAGAAAGAGTAGGTCTGATGTCGATAGACAGCTGGCTTTCATGCCTTATGTAAAAGGAGTGACGGATAAAGTCGGTGCTTTATTAAAGGACTTGTCTATCAAGACTGTTTATACTCCTTTATCCAAGTTAGCAAGGCATGTTAGAACACCGAAAGATGTCATTCCTTTTCAAACTCCTGGCGTATATAAGATAGATTGCAGCTGCGGTAGTTCCTACATTGGACAAACCAAGCGTACTATAGCGGAAAGGGTCAAAGAACACATTGCAGCTGTAAAGAACCGCCAGATAAATAAATCTGCAATCGCTGAGCATTTGCTCGAATCGGGCTCTAATCACTGGATTGAACTCCATGACCCGAAGATCCTCTCCACGGAACGTCACTACTACTCCAGGATTGTACGTGAAGCGGTTGAAATTAAAAAGTATCCCAATTTCAACCGAGAGGATGGTTTCAAGTTGGCTGCGTCCTGGAATCCCGTGATAAGCATGTGTTCGCGTCGCGGTTTATGTCAGAAGATATCTGCAGATGTCGTTAGTGTAGTGTGTCGTGACAATTCTGAATTTTTACAAAACCAAATGCGGGTAGTTGGAGACAACGCTCGCCCTTCTCGACGCTGACACCCGCTACTTCAGTCTTCTCGTGACCACGATCAATGCAACTTGATCGAAACGTCGAGGTAAATAAATATTAAGTTTTCAGCGCGATTAAGTCCCGTTTAAATATTTAACTATATAAATAGTGTAACTAACCCGACTTTGTTTTATATAATTTAGAATATAAAACAAAGACAGAGCTAGAAGAAGCTAGAAAGATCTAGCGGTTGATGTACGTCATATGCCATCTTTGAGCTGCAATGTATCAGGAACGCAACACTATATATATTTTTACGACATACTAGTATCCGAAAATTTTGTTTATATTGAAATAAAAATACATTTTTTTATTGACTAACAACCAACTAAAAAAATAAAACCTGGCGATTTATCAAGGTTTCATCAGCGGCTGCAATTTACCATATATATCAAAATGGCGGACTTGTAGGTATGTCACTTCATAGTAAAATGTTAGAATCAAATAAATGTTATGAAATGTTGACTTTCTATGCCTACATTAGAAAAGAAAAAAAAGAAAAGGAAACCCGGCTTATGTCACCTGAAATGTAACTGCTTATTAAGTTAATGCGTGTACAATTAGTAAAGAAACAGTGAGTGAAAGCATTACTTAGCGTGCGTGTGTGCGTCGGTCACATGTGCGGGCGGCCGCCGCGCGGAGCTTGTTGCTGCTAGAAACATAGTGGGCACTCAGCCTTGCGTCGAGGCTAGGCTGATACAGGCAAAGTGGGCGCTCAGCCTTACGTCTAGGCGATAAGCTGTAGAGGCTTCCAAGATTTGTTTTATTTTTATAGAGAAAATTATGAGATTCACTCAAGTGTCTGTCTGTCTGTCTGTTTGTCACAGCTATTTCACACTACAACTGTAACTGTTCAAATAATGCTTGCTTGTCAGTTTGTCAGGCCGCCAGAGGGCCTCTCATGGCTTAACGACTGCTATTAATCAATGACAGCCGAGGCGGTTAGCTTTACGTGTCAAATTCCACGGCGCAATGGACATCACTTAGAAAAGTGAATGGTGTGGGGCCGACAACCGAACCCGGTACTGTTGGATTGTAACGCGCACTAGCATACCGCTCGGCTACTATCGCTAAAATAATATGCAATTTTAACAAGGCGAATGTTTCACTTAATGACGTGACGAGGTCGCTTGCCAGACGGTTAACGTGAAGGCATCACAGTGCCACACAGAATTTTGTAATGCACGGCACTGCACGAGGTCAATGACCTGAAACATACACTTTTAACTCTTTTATGCTTAACCATCCGTGTACGAGGTGAATATAGCTCCCTTCCTATACTAGGTGGGGTGTGACACACCCATATGTAAGACGACATAAAACTATTATGTTTCTATTGAATTGTGAATTTTATATTGGAATGTAATATAACAATTCATAAGAAATGATTTTTCGGTATATAAATAATAGTTTCATATATTACACAGTTTTTTATCCAATAAAGATAACAACTTCTGGAGCTTGAAAATCATAAAATATTTTTCTTTGTTTCTAATATTTAATGGCACATGTAAGTCTTACAATAGTTTTGTTTTATGAAACTATAATATATTTTATGTTTATGTATATAGTTTATGTTTGGTGTTTGACGCCCATTAGAACTTTGCCCCCGCAACGCGCGACGCGTTTCGTGTAGCGTTGCCAACTTTAGTACGCATTGAAATTTCAATAAAACAAGAGTCAATGATTTAAATATGTAATATTTTATTATAGCTTCAAATCCCAATAACAATTTTATAACAAGTATTATTTGAATTTTAGTCACTACTATATTGCTTTGAAAATCTGATTGCAACTAGTCGCATTGGCTTATGTGATACCAATGCAGATCGTATTGATAATACGGCTGCAGGAACGTACACAGCGTATTTCTTAAGTGCGACTGGGACAGAGGCCTTAAAAAAATATTGAATGCGTTCATAAAATATACAAAGAAGAAAGCTAGTTCAAATCTGTTGTTTTTAATTTTTTATATCAACAAAATGAACCTAATGTAATATTATTTTTCTATTTTGTTATGTAGATTGAAAGATTTGGAAAGTGCGTATATTTGCGTACGATTTTGAAACAATGATCGTACATCGTATCAAACTGCAAACAGGTCGTATGAATACGATTTTCGATCAGCCCTGATCGGAGCGGAAACGTCGAAATTTCAGCTACTGAGAAAACAAACTCATGCGCTTTTTGTGTTTGATAGTAACTGCGCTTGTTTAGGGTCTGGGGTTTGTCATACCCCACCTCGTGCACGGAGGGTTAATTATGTAATTTATCAGGTTTTAAACTAAAGCTACTACTTATACATAAACTTGGAAACCCCTAATACTTGAGAAAGGAAAACATAAGTTAATAAAGAGAAGTATAAAGTTATAAAAGTAAGCCAGAATGAAAATAAATGATACTTTTGAACGTTCTGGTGATAGTTACAATGAGATAATACAGGGCGGCGCTCCATTTTGGGGTAAACGAAGATCGTTTCATAGAAAATGTGGGGTAAAAATATGGTTTTGGAAGAAACATTCCTGTCAGGATATAGAATCTATTGAGCACAATTTCATATTTTTACAGAAATTACGACTAGACAGTACAAAAAAATGAGGTTTTTAATATCTTCAAAAGTGATCCTTAAAATGGCCCAAAATCGAGCGTCCTGTAAATAAATCTAAATTTAAAAAATGATTGATTTACTACTATAAAGTAGAAACAGTTAACTTACGTAGAGTTAATTTATAACATTGTCAAAATAGTTTTATAATAAGTAGAAACCCGAGCAAATTATACAGGGTTTTTGGCTGATGATGGTGTGTCGAAAGGTAAAACATTTAATGGTAGGCAGATGCGGACACTCGCTACTATTCAGTCCAAATATTCTCTATTTGGAACTAATACGAAAAAAATGGATGTTATCTGCAACAAATATCTATTTAGATTCGAACGTAACGCCATCTCCCTTCACACTAATATTATAACTGCTCCGAAAGTTTGTTGGTTTGTTTGTTTCTCTTTCACGCAACATCCCAGCGACAGCGACGGATGTGATAACCTATATATAACCTATCCACTGCTGCACATAGGCCTCTCCCAAGGCGCGCCACTGAGCCCAATCTCTGGCTCTTCTCTTCCAATGACTGACGCAGATCGTCGCTCCACTTAGCCGGAGGGCGTCTTAAACTACGTTTGTCGATTCGCGGTCTCCACTCTAGAACTCGTTTACCCCAACGGTTATCGGTTCTACGACAAATGTGACCAGCCCATTGCCACTTCAGCTTGCTTATTCTCTAAGCTATGTTGGTTATCTTAGTTCTCTGCCGAATCACCTCATTTAGCTCGTTCCATAGCTCGCTGTGCGATCTTAAGCTTGTAGACCAGTTTCACTGTCAGCGTCCACGTTTCGGCTCTATATTTCATGCGGGTAGGACGCACTGGTGGAAGACTGGTTTTGTCTTCAAGCATTGTGGAATGGGCGACGAAATTGTCGAAATTTTCCAAAAGCTGCCAGCCCAGCTGAATCCTCCTATTGGCTGCCTTCTCAAAATTGTTCCTAACCAGTTTAAAAAATTGTCCCAGGTAAATATACTCCTGTACAAATTTACAACTGTACACCATCATCAATAAGCGAGCAGACGAGATGAATAAGTAGCAAATGGCCCGCCTGCCCAATATTTTCCTTTAGCAAACCATCTACCTATCACGCTGTATATCTTTAACCCATTATGTGGTTGTGGTGGGTGTTCCACACTTCTCGACATTACTTGAAACTTATTGAAATTCACAGGAATAAATCTACTCTACAGAAATTGATAATAAAAGGCTAGTCAATCGTAAAGCCCGGTCACGATGTACAGAGAATTTCGTACAATGACCCCACATTACTTATCTCTCTCGCTCACGCACATAAGTATCGCAGTCGCGGTCACACATTAATGCGCGAGCGATAGAGACAAGTAATGAGGGTCATTGAACGAAATTCTTTATACACCGTGACCAGCCTTTAGTGAAAATTTATCCATTGTTTTTTTTTTAAATATAATTTAATGTTTAAACTCACTTTTGAGTGACATTCGGGTGATTTATCATTCGAGCATTCGACTTTAATGAACTCGTTAAAAGGTCCGCCCCACATACCTGCTGCAACAAATGCCTCAGGCCCGGGTTGCCTGATGACGGATGGTGGGGGCGCATGATGCGCGCCGGGGGCAGCCCGGGGACCCCACCGGCCGCCGTGCGCAGCTGCTGCTGTAGCTGCTGCTGCAACTGATGCTTGCGTTGCTCCTAGAAACAAGATTAATCATCATCACAATGTTCGCCCACTGCTCGTCGTAGGCCTCTCTTAGTGAACGCCACTGAGCCCGATCTTCGGCTCTTCGTGAATGGTTGAAGCAAATTCAATATAATATATATAATATAATATATATGGAACATAGAAATCAATTGCCGTGCAGTCGTCTCGCAAAAACTTGAAAATGACTCGAACGAATTCAATAATTTAAATTGAAATAAATTTTTATTTTAAAAATCTTAAAAGTTTTAATTGTTGTCATCCGAAAGCGAAACCGCGTGGTGCAGCTAGTGATTAATAAATAAAATAACACGTAGCATACTTCCGCCGGACGAATAAATATCATAATATATCTATTATTGGTCTAACTGTTTGGCGAAAGCAAGTATTTCTCTTTTACCTTTTCATCCTACTTCTTTTAAAATTTAATTGTTTTAATTTGATTTAGGGCCGGTTTCTATATTTTAAAACGAACCGTTTTCGCTCACTGTCCGTCAGCTTTTTACATAAACACTATACAAAAAGCGTCAAAATGTAACGAGACGTTGGAAATACGACCCTTTTAATTTTTATAGGAATGGAGGGGCATACTATACTATACATAACTATATCTATTAAATAAAAGAGTGAAGAAAGCGTTAAATTTAAAATTTTAAACATTTTAAAAGCGGTTTAGAATAAATTGTTTATACTTTGATTCCACTTATATTGCTTGGCTCCCAATTTATTGATATCTTTCGTTTCCATTGGCTAGGAAAGTGCGTGCAGACGCGCTGTCTCACTATTTTTGCACACACATCCCTTTCCTTCCTCAACACACACATACACACATCCTCACACACACACACACTCACCTCCAGCTGCTTGTAGTGCTGCTCCTGCTGCTGCGCGGCCTGCAGGTGCGACATGATGTCCATCTGCGACTTGAACTGCGCCTCCTGCTGGTGCGCGGCTTCCAGCGTCTGCTGCAAGTTCTGGATCCTCTCCAGGTTCTGCTGACGAGCTGCCTCGAGCCCGTCCAGCTGGTTGGGGCGAGGGCCTTTGCCCCCGACCTGGCCTGGCATGCCGCCTGAGATCATCATGCTCTGGAATGTTTACACAAATTGTCACGTAAAATTCATAAAGGGATTTCAAATTAAAATTACAATTATTAATTCACGTATTACATGACCTCTTTTTATACGCTTTATATTAGCTTCACTTGTATGTTTGTAACCGACTCCTTTGGACGCTATTTTGACCCACTTTAAACGGTCACATTTCATTCAAATTTTGCACACCTGTCAAAGACCGATGACAATGCAATAAATCGAAAAAAAAAAAACTAAAAAGTAGAAAATAAATAATAGTTTAAAAAAACTAAATAATAATAATAATAAAATGTATTTATTGCAAACAAACAATCAAAAACAATCAACACAATAAAAAAAAATAGATATTCCACGATAACATGACTCGCGACAATTATTAACCTTAAATTTACCGTGCCGCGCGTCATGTTAGCATGCACATCTGATGTTTTTTTACAATAATGAGCTTATAACACGCTTAACACGCCTTATATAGAAAACCAAACTAAAAATAGAAAATACATTTTAATAGTGTAAATAAGAAAAAAAAAATATTTTAAAAATTTATTTTTTTAGTGTGTTTTTTAGTTTTTTTAAACAATTTATTTTTTACTTTATTACTTTTACTGCCGCTCTCAGAGACAAATTAAGGCACACATGAAATACTTATAACAAAATATGGATAGCAATATATATTTGTAATTGTAAAGAACTCTACCTGATTGTGCAGCTGCATCTGCAGCTGCACCATACCCTGCGAGGGCACGCCCAGTTGTGGGATGCCCACGTGTCCCACTTGCCCCACGTATAAGTACAAACAGCTGGTTTTCACCTGATTGTACTGCTGCAGCATGCCCTGGCAGGACGCGCCCAGCTGTGGGACGCCAACGAGTCCCACATGTCCCATGTATAAGTACGAACAGCTGGTTTTCACCTGATTGTGCTGGTGCACCTGCGGCTGCACCATGCCCTGGGAGGGCGCACCCAGCTGTGGGATGCCCACATGTCCCACTTGCCCCACATGTATAAGTACAAACAGCTGGTTTTCACCTGATTGTGCTGCTGCATCTGCGGCTGCACCATGCCCTGGGAGGGCGCACCCAGCTGTGGGACGCCCACCTGCCCCATTCCGGAAGACATCGCTCCGCCGCCCATCCCCCCTCCCGGGGGCATGCCTTGTTGTGACATGCCGGACGAACCTAGGAAATAAGTAAAGGATACTTTTAAATTTTACTATCAAATTATGTATGATGGTAGTGATAGTTAGAATCCAACGATACCGGATTCGGTCCTTGGCTTCGCACCATATACTTTTCCAATTCATGGGCGGATTTCTATAGCTCCGTGCTTATGCTTAGGAGGGCACGTTAAGTTGTCGGTCTTGGCTGTTATTGATTTGTGATTTTTGATGAAAAACTGAGCCTGGCCTTCATTTTAGAAAATTTCGAAAAAATTTGAATCACATGTAAGTTTATTTTATTTAGGGAGTTCATATTCAAAATTTCGACTGTCTAATGTAAACGGTGTCTTCAAAATAGATGTATTTTGTTAAAACTTTGAACCCTTTTTAAGCCCCTAAAAATGCATTTTTTTCTAAATTCATCTTTTGTTTTACGTCGTTACCTCTTTTAAAAAATACTTTTAAAATATAAAGTATCTACATTCAGCGGTTAAGAATATGCGTTGTTCCGGCATTGGACTATTTTTAGTAAAGATGTATTTACGTTTCTAGTAATTTTTTACATATGAAAAATACAGAACATCTGTGATTCAAAAAATGTTGCAAATATTGTCTTCTTTATACTTTTTATAGACACAATTGCCATAAAGCCAACTGTTAAAGAACTATTAAGAAAAAAAAAAACAATGCCCCTTCAATTCAAGATGCCATCTAACGCTCCAATACCCCTCGAGGTCAAAATTTGCTTTTTTCGTATGACCTCATAACTAAACAATACAAATCAAAACATCTTCTACTCCACCATTTGTCAGGCAAAACTACTTGCTTACTGGGCTCATCAACCAACTATATACTAGTCCACTGCTGGACATAGGCCTCTCGCAAGGCGCGCCACTGAGCCCGATCTTCGACTCAGCCCGGGGATTTTTAGCAGCCCCCGCCCTGCCTTTACCATGACCGCCACCGTAGTCAGGAATAGTAGAGCCGCCGGGAACTAGAGGCCGTTTTTTTTGGTGTGCTCGTCGTGGGAGGTAATGCCCATAATCGCCACGCTGGGCAAGCAGGTTGGCGATCGCAGTAGGCAACTCTTCACACCAGTGGCGCTGCTGCCCGTCACCGGTCTGTACCATTTAGCTGCGCAGTTGTTGAGAATGGATATACCGCCGTGAGCCGTCGCCAGAGCCTCGTGCGTTGTTCGGCAGGGTGCACCACGTGCAGGTGGGGTTGGCTTGGGGAACAGAGATGATAACTGTGCCCCCTTACTGGGCTATTAGCTAATAATTAAATGTGGTAGTAGATATCACACGTGTGCAAGCATCAAAATTTATACCAAATATACTTTTCTCAAAAATGATCGGAAATGTTTGTGTTCCCGTTTCAATTTTCGATAGAATACGTTAACAATGTTAGTCACCTGCCATCGCGGCTTGCGGCATGTTGGGCGGCATACCGCCGCCGCTCGCCGTCGTCGGCAGCTGCTTGTTGATCATCTGCGATATCTTCTGTTGTTGGATCACCTGACCAACACAAACATATTCATGTTTTTTTTAAAACATGCGAGCCTTACAGTAGTCGCATACGATGTATAACATCCAGCTCCGTTTTATCATCGCTCGGTTCAAACTCTGTTTTATCATTTCATCATCAGCCCGTGTTCGTCCACTGCTGGACATAGACCTCTTCCAATGAACGCCACAGAGCCCGATCTTATCATGTTGAATTATCATTTAAACACTAATAGGAAACCCGAAGCTCCGTTTTATCATCGCAGGTCTGTTTTATCTAGCACCGCGCGCGCTCATTGGTCAACTGTTACACTTTTCACGAAATCAATCCCATAGATTTTAGGAAAGCGAAAGAAAAGGTGTTACACATCGAAAAATAATGCATCACCACTTTTATGTCTCACACAGACAACATATTCACTTTATTAGTTCACACACACAAAATCTTCACTGAATCAGGTACATACACTCACCTTTCTCAACCTATCGACGAATGTCGCCTGGTTGTTAGGAATGAACCCTAGGTAGGCCTTCTTGTCAGGCGTGTACAGCAAGATGAGTACTTTTATGTCACATTGGGGGGGCGACGACATCGGAGAAAAGTGCACGCAGCCGGCCTGGGAAATAATTTTAAAAAAAAGTTACGCCGTTCGATACCTACAACGCCAACTAACGTCCAGTGGCATAACTTCTACATGGGAACTTGTAGCTATATTAGATGGCACCACTGTAGTATGAAGGTTACGCCGGTCGGTCTGGAAAGTTCAGGTACTGGCTACTGAATGACGCAATGTGCTAATACCTACAAGTTCTTTCTAGAAAGCACGGCAAGTGCGCGTCGGGTTAAAAAAATGGCGCGCATCAGGTACATACACGACTATCGGCTGCGAAAGTTAGTTTGTTCGGCTACTATGCTACAAGTGAGATCATGGTGATTCGAAGCGGATATACAGTGCTATAGTTGAGCTCAGTGATAAGTTATTAGTTACACACTAAGTGATTTAATGTTACTTGTTGGATTAGTATGTTTTATCTGAATAAAAGTTTTAATTTTTGATTTAATTGGCGTAAATTATATTTATCCCAATCCCAGCTCATAACAATAACAACCACTAAAAGGGTAAGGAAAGAATCTATGTAGGGCTACTATTTATAATCCATACCATAAAACAGTACTGGAACATACTTATTGACTGACTCACAAAACACAGCCTACCAAATTTGAAAGGATGTAGATATTATTTTTTTGAGGCTGGTATAGTGCTCCGTCCGCCATCTTATTTATTTCAAGGTTGCGGCGCACAATGACACCTGTATATATGGATAGAGGCCACGTATACGAACAAAAAATACTGTGGAGTACACTGTAGTAAAGTGTCACGTTGCAGAGATAATTAGAGGTAAAGATAGCTAATACATAAGAACAGATTACACAACAATGGCAGCAAATCAGTCACTTTACTCCTTAAACTAAACTAGACTAAATGTCTTCAAATGTAATTTAAACCTTGTCGACTTTGTACCTTGACCTTGTACGCATTTTGCCCCTGGCATCTATTCTAAATTTACGTCAATTTAAGCTGCACCGCTTAAAATAACGTAATTAAAACAGGTTTATAACACGCTGTCTAACAGCGTTTGGATAACTTCAAACACGTTCTGAGACAGCGTTTGCACAAATCGGGACTCGCCGCGTGGAAACAAAGTAGATTTTACACTGAAAGGCTTTAGTGATAGTTTAGTGAGTGAGGCCTAGATGCCAGGAGAAAAAATACCTTGTTACGAAGCCAACAAGGTTTAAATTACATTTGAAGAAATTAAGTTTAGTTTAGGGGATGTTCAAATCGCTACCAATATATCATCATCATGTCAGCCTTTAGAAGTCCACTGCTGAACATAGGCCTCCCCCAAAGAGCGCCATGACGAGCGATCTTGTGCCACCTCCATCCACCGACTTCCTGCGATGGCTACAATGTCTTCGGTTCATCGTGTGGGGGGTCTCCCCACACTTCGTTTGCTTGTTCGTGGTCGTCATTCGAGAACCTTTATTCCCCAGCGGTTGTCGGTTCTGCGAACTATATGGCCTGCCCTTTGCCACTTCAACTTGCAAACTCTGAGAGCTATGTCAGTAACCTTCGTTCTTCTACGGATTTCTGATTCTATCACGTAGTGAAACACCTAGCATAGCTCTCTCCATTGCACGCTGCGTAACTCTGAGCTTTTGTATGAGACCAATAGTTAGCGACCACGTCTCAGTGCCGTATGTCATCACTGGCAACACGCACTGATTATAAACTTTCGTCTTGAGGCTCTGCGGTATCTGCGACGAGAAGATATGGCGTAATTTCCCGAACGCTGCCCATTCGAGCTGGATTCGTCGGTTGACCTCTTTGTCGAAGTTGGATCTACCCAATTGGATCGTCTGACCCAAGTAGACATAGTGATCAATAGCTTCGATAATATCGTCCCCAATATAAACCGGCATGGGTACGACATGGGCATTTGACATGATGTTCGTCTTGCCCATGTTCATTTTAAGACCCACCTGTTGGGAAACAATATTGAGGTCACTGAGCTTAGGTCTTCCAGGGTTTCAGCCATGATGACTATATCATCATCAAATCGAAGGTGAGTGATGTATTCGCCATTGATGTTAACGCCAAGTTCGTTCCAGTTCAGAAGCTTGAATATATCTTCCAGTGCAGAGGTGAACAGTTTCGGAGAAATAACGTCTCCCTGTCTCACCCCCTTTTGTAGCTGGATAGAATTCGTGCTCTGATCCAGAAGACGAACTGTCATGGTGGCCTTGCTGTACAAACACTTCAATAATTCGATGTACCGATAATCAATCTGGCACCGCTGTAATGACTGTAGAACTGCCCAGGTCTCGACTGAATCAAAGGCTTTCTCGTAGTCCACAAACGCTAGACATAGTGGCCGATTATAATCTTCGGTCTTCTGTATAATCTGCCGGAGCGTATGGATGTGGTCTACGGTGCTAAAGCCTTTCCGGAATCCAGCTTGTTCGGGAGGCTGAAAGTCGTCAAACCTACGAGCGAGACGGTTTGTAACTACTCTCGAAAACAACTTATAGACGTGGCTCAGCAGCGAAATGGGCAATGCCTTGTTGCTCTTAAGCTGTTTGAGAGCCATTCTGATCTCGTATAAGCTGACGTCCGGGATATCTTCGGTATAATGTCGGGTCAAACGGGCTCTTGCATCGCTAGTCCTGCTAGGAGGACCACAAGATGAGGTGTATAATTGTCCATAGAACTTCTCGAGTTCACTCAAAATCTCTGGCTTCGACGAAACGATGCTGCCACTGTCGGTTGTCGGCTTTGCCCAATAGACAGATCTCTTGCGAACACTTTGGAGCCCTTGTTCCGCTCTATTGCGTTCTTGAAACAAGTAGTATTATAGGAACGCAAATCGTGTCGCATTGACTTAGAGATTTGTTTATTAAGCAAGCTGTAACTCTACATATCCATTGAAGACTGCAGCCTCATCTCGCCTCGTTCTGACATAAGTTTGAGTATATGCTCAGAGAGTTTCTGTGTTCTTTTTTTGCGGGGGGTCTTAAAGAACTCCGACCCGACCGCGAGGACAATTCCACCAGCCCGTTATTAAGTTCGTCCAGTGTATCGCATTCGGTAAGGATTTGGAAGCGATTTTGGAGCTCCAACTGAAAGCTCTCGGGGTTTTGGATTTGGGCAGGACTTGGGCGAAGAGTAGATCTCATTAAACGAGACCTCTCCAGCTTTACGTTGATACTCAATGAGCCTCTTACTATGCGGTGATCACTGCCGGTCTTAACCCTGTTGATCACAGAGATATCATTGAATATATGCTTATTGGTCGTCAAAATGAAATCTATCTCGTGCTTATGACCGCCGGGGTGCAGCCACGTACATTTCCTGGACGGGCACTTCTTGAAAAAGGAATTCATCGTAAAGGAATTCATCATATGGAGAACCATGAAGTCGGCCAATCGCTGACCCCTTTGGTTCCGCTGTCCAAATCCAAACTGTCCAAACCCACTCTCAATTCATCACCATTCCTCATGCCCAGCCGTGCGTTGCAGTCCCCCATCACCACTGTGAAGTGTGTTTTCGGGGCATGTATGGCATTAGAAATGTCGTCATAGCCTCCACTTCATCGTCCGGGCGTTTCGAGTGTGGGGCGTACACCTGTATGACCTTCAACGAATACCGTTCGGTAATTCTGAGTATAAGGTATACCACCCTGCTCGAAACGCTTTCGATCTTCACAATGTTGTTGACGCGGGACTAAACCCGACACCATGTTGGGACTGCTGCCCAGCTTCCGGTGTGTAATCCCTTAGTCGCCTCTTACGATATCCACGGGAGGATTGGGAGGGGTCTTATTCTAAGCCGAGACCGCCACGGCGAGTACCAATATATTAAAAAAACGAATTAAATATTGATAACAGATCCCATTTCAATTTAATTATTGTCTACAAGACGGTAATTATATATCATTATTATTATTTTACATGGTTCATGTTATTTTACCAAAACTATAATTTACCACCATTTAGGCACAATAGAATAAATAATAAAACTTTGTTCAGTTTTATTTCAGCAAGGTTCATATTATTTGTAGTAAATAATTGTATCGAAGTGGAATATGTTATTTGAGCAATATTAAATGCGCAGAAACATAAACATAGTTAATTTGAAATGATTGTCGTTGACTCATCTTTACCTCTATTCGGAATATGTTATTTGAGCAAAATTAAATGCGCAGAAACATAAACATAGTTAATTTGAAATGATTGTCGTTGACTCATCTTTACCTCTATTCGGAATATGTTATTTGAGCAAAATTAAATGCGCAGAAACATAAACATAGTTAATTTGAAATGATTGTCGTTGACTCATCTTTACCTCTATTCGGAATATGTTATTTGAGCAAAATTAAATGCGCAGAAACATAAACATAGTTAATTTGAAATGATTGTCGTTGACTCATCTTTACCTCTATTCGGAATATGTTATTTGAGCAATATTAAATGCGCAGCTCTATTATATTATTATTCTTCTGTCTAGGATTGAATTCAAGACTCCTCTGCATGTGTTATGCCGTCGAAACTATCTAAAGATATACCGCGCACTCCACCAATTACTGCCAAATGCAGATCTGTTTATGATGAGGCATAATGGATTTAAGTTGATTATTAATATCTAAAGATATGCCGCGCACTCCACCAATTACTGCCAAATGCAGATCTGTTTATGATGAGGCATAATGGATTTAAATTGATTATTAATATCTAAAGATATGCCGCGCACTCCACCAATTACTGCCAAATGCAGATCTGTTTATGATGAGGCATAATGGATTTAAGTCGATTATTAATAACTAAAGATATGCCGCGCACTCCACCAATTACTGCCAAATGCAGATCTGTTTATGATGAGGCATAATGGATTTAAGTTGATTATTAATATCTAAAGATATGCCGCGCACTCCACCAATTACTGCCAAATGCATATCTGTTTATGATGAGGCATAATGGATTTAAGTTAATTGACGGCCGGTTGGTCTAGTGGCTAGTGACCCTAGGAACGAAATCAAACAGTCGCGGGTTCGAATCCTGCAAGGTGCAATCATTTGTGTGAAGAGCAGAAATGTTTGTTTCCGAGTCATGAATATGATATTCGTATTTATGTATGTTTATCCGTTATCTAGTGCCCATATTACAGGGTATCCTAGTTTGGGGCTAGGTAATTGGGTGTGGAATTGTCCCGAATATATTATTATTTATTAATAACGCTTTCTTTAGTGAACCATAATTAATACTGTTGTATTTAACTTGTGGCAATATTCCTTGTTTGTATTTACTGTAACTTAGATATAATTTTTGCTTCGAGGCGTACTTTGTATAATTTACATTTAGATCTAATTTTAACTTTGTTGAATAAGGCTGTTTGTTTTCCATAGGTGTAAAATAAAATTACTCTACAGAATATTTTTGTTCGTATGTGTCCTCTCTATGCAGGTTTCAATATGCGCCGCAAACTTGAAATAAAATAAAATAAGTATTATATAAGTTAAGTTGTTTTGTATGTATGTACTAAATGCTAATAAATAAAATAGTTGAGCCCTTTCATTTGATACCCAATGAGGGGGTTGAAAAAAAAAGAAGTAATTCGCCATTCTGTGATGGCGGCAATCTTGGATTTGGAATTTTCACGGTGTACTGTATTCTACTACTTAATTTGATACCCCTATTGAGAGGATTGGAAAAAAAAGAAGTAATCCGAACTTTTGTGGTGGCGGCCATCTTGGTTTTGGAATTTTCATAGTGTACTGCATTCCACTAGTTCAAGTGATACCCATATTGAGGGATTTGAAAAAAATGTGTAATCCACCATTTTGTGGCGGCGGTCATCTTGGATTTACAATAACACTGAATATACATAATTGTATTGTTATCAGAACTAAAGACCTGTACCTAATTTCAGATCAATCGGTCAACAGGAAGGGGGTAAAATTTCAATTACTAGATTTGACCAAAACAAACCAATAATCAAAAAAACATATATCAACAAACAGGTCAAGCTAAATAAAACCGTTTAACAAAACAAGATGGCGGACCGACGACTATGCCAAAAAGTTCAAAGCCCTTTGGAGGAAATGTTCCATGAGTAACCTAGGAGGTGCACTAGGAGGGGTTTTTGGAAATTTCATTCCTGGGAGTAATCGGGGGTTCCCATTGCCCCTTCAGCTTACTAATTCCTTGAGCGTGTCGGTTACCTTGGGTCTCTTTGTTGTTATAGTAACAACATTGCATGTTGTTATTCTTCATAGTGCCAAACATCCTATTTACTAGGGTAACTAAAAGCTGGCGCAGTCGGTAGGATTACAGTCGGTACTCACAAACCCGTTGACCATGACCTTGGTGAGAGAGTCCAGCGCCTCGCTTGGCTGCAGGTGGAACAGCACCGACTTGCTGTCCTTGAGGTACTGCCCGCCGATGCTGCTGATAAGCTGCTTCGGCATCAGCTGCATGAGCAGCTTGTTGGGCCACGTGTCCACTTTTAGCTCGGGTTCTATGTCTTTAGTGCTGGCTGACACCTGCAGATATACATTTAGAAATTTTGTAGTGGTAGGCCTCTTACGCAAGAGTTCACCTGGGGAAGTACCACATCTTTTACAGATATTCAACCACCAAGCAGTAGTGTGTTAACATTTATGTTTCGGTATAAAAGGCAATGTTTCCAGCGAAACTAATGGCCAATGAGTCTTAAAAAGGTACTGTCTGGGGGTGACGAGCGCAGTGCAGTGACGCGTAAGCTTTTGCGACAAGAGTCCCGTGCTTCATCCAAATTGTTCCTTTAGATAAATTATAAAATAAAGTTAGCAGGCGTTACTGCCTAAATCGTATAATAATTTCCTACTTGACTGTGAGCTTACCTGACAAGGCAAATGTTTAGTGGTCTTTTGCTGGTCACCAGGCGACTTTCCTTTCTCCATCCACTCGATGACACCGCTCCAGATGTAGCTGCGCTGCAGGCCCACCTGCGGAGCCCCGGGCGCCGCGCTGGGGCCCGCGGAAGACGTCGCGGCCGCGGGCGACACCATGCCCGGCATGCGTTGGTGACCGGCCTGTAAGGACAGACAATACTCACAGTTTTTATTTCTTCAACGTCGTTCTTTTACTGCAACCACGTGTATGTATAATATATAGAAGTATAACATGATACACGGCTCCAAATATAAATCATCATCATCATCATCATCATCAGCCTGTGTTCATCCACTGCTGGACATAGGCCTCTCCTAGGCCCGTATTAATAAATCGCTCTTGGTTGAGCTCTCAAGTGCGATATCAAATGATACGCTCTCAAGTTGTGATCAGCATCTTAAGATCGTCGCTAATTAATAAGGACATTTCAAGAGCATCTCAGATCATGTCGCTTTCAAGAGCCGCATCTCAAGATGCTACGTCACGAACCAGAACTTGAGAGCAAGATTGAATGAACTACGAATGAACGATTTATTTTCTTTATTGAAAGTTCGGGTTTTGCTCAAATAAGATATAGCGTAAGGTTAAAATTTATTATTTCCATGTAGTTGAATTAAATTAAATGCGATTATATTAAACGTAATGTTTATTTTCTACATAATTATCATAACCTTACTTTAGTGTTTTTGTAGAAAGGATGTAAGCCATAATATTTGTCTATATTTTCAAAGTTACACTACGAGTATCTATTAAAGAACTTAACGCAATTCATCAATGAATGACTATAATATATGAAAATAAAAGTTCGTTTATTGGCCATGCAGTATTTCCAGCGCGTATCCTTTGGTTACGATTTCGGATCTTTTTAGACTTCAGCGAGTCCTCGCCAAGTTCTGATATCTACCAAATCTTCGGATCTTTTCGCAATCATGCCAACTAAATTTGTTTA
The DNA here is from genome assembly GCA_946251855.1 of Alsophila aescularia. Classification (NCBI taxonomy): domain Eukaryota; kingdom Metazoa; phylum Arthropoda; class Insecta; order Lepidoptera; family Geometridae; genus Alsophila; species Alsophila aescularia. The sequence continues at coordinate 15,533,199 of OX276384.1, forward strand.
TTCCCAGAGGAATATAAAAATATTCTTATAATGATGGTTAATATCATTATAATTATCAAATTCTGACCTAATATTTTCGAAATCCTTGATTCTAGCAACTGGCAATCACGCTCTCAAGTCACGGATCGACTGCACTCAACATTCTGCATCTCAAAGCGAATCTCAAGTGCGCCCTTGAGAGTCGAGATTGATTTATTATTAAACACTGAGTTAGTGTTTAATAAATAATTAATAATAAATTAATTTAATAAGCTGATTACGGCATCTCAATCAACAGCTTAAGATGTGTTTATTAATTAGATTCGCATCTTGAGATCGCTCTAAAGAGCGCTCTTGGAGTTGAGATTGGTTTATTAATACGGCCCCTAATGAACGCCACAGAGCCCGGTCTTCGGCTTTTCTCATACAGTTTCTACCGACCGCCTTCCGCAGTTCGTCACTCCACCTGGCCAGTGGGCGTCCTACACTACGTTTGCCAAGATGCGGTCTCCACTCGAGGACAAGACTAACCCAGCGGTTGACCTTCGATAAATGTTGCCAGCCCATTGCCACTTCAGCAGAAATTAATAAATTGATCTGCTAATTTATTTTCGACAGTGCAGAGTAATGATATAGTACGAACCAAACATAATGGCGGCTGTGAAGATGGCGCAGAGCGCTGCGCAATAGCAAATATTAGGTATGGGCGTTGGAGGAGTGAGGGGATACGCGATACCGCGCTAACAGCGCACTTCACAGCCGCCATTAAGTTTGGTTCGTACTATAATTTAGGTATTTATGCAATTTAACACAAGGTATTGCAGTGTGAGCGAATTTGAAACGCCATTTTGTATGACACGACCCGTCCATATGATGCAGGGCGGAGTTGGTGGCGTACAGCGCCTGCCGCGGCGGCGCCAGACAGCTGCCGCGAGCCGCGCCGCGCGGGAACGCGCCGGGCACCGCACGCGGTACGTGTGCGGGGGCAGTACCTGTGCGGGATGCGAGGGCGGCGGGTACGAGGGCTGCGCTAGCTGTGTGAGCAGGGCGGAGTTGGTGGCGTACAGCGCCTGCCGCGGCGGCGCCAGCCAACTGCCGCGAGCCGCGCCGCGCGGGAACGCGCCGGGCACCGCGCGCGGCCCGCCCGCTCCGCGACCTTGACTACGGATACGAAAAACCAATGGATTTTATTTTTAATACATTACGATCAGCATATTCGATAAGCATATTCAGACTGCTATGGTAGAGCTTACAAAATAATGTTATGGTTGATTCTAAAACTTGATAGTTTTGTGTTCTTTTATTTATGGTTAGCTACATGTGCCCGCATGGTAATTTATCTCGGTTAAAAGTAGTATGTGTGTTATTCCAGGACCAAAAGTACCTATAAAGTAGCATATACTACAATTCATTAAAATTTGTTTAGCCGTCAAATAGCTTTTATCGATTTCACGGCTTCTACTCGTCGGATTGACATACAAAGTACGTAGTTTAAATCAAAAGCTAAGCTATCTAATAGTGTAAGCGGCATTTAAAAAGTTCCAGCTGTTTTTAGGTGATACGCGAACATACAAACTGACAAGCACTCTTTTAAAAGGTATTGTTGATCAGTATCTAACCGTTTTTTTAATTATCTTCTTTGTACATACTTTTAGTTACTGACTGCTTTGTTAAGAATAGACACCTTTAAAACTCAATTAAAACTACTTTTGATGGATCCAATGATAAAGTAGAATTTTATTTTTATGAACATGGACTACATTTAAAAACTATTAACACCTCGCTTGATGTATATCGACATACAGATAAAGCAAAAACTGCACACACATACCCATAGACGTCGGGCGTGACGAGGTCGGGCTGCAGCGGCGGCGGCGGCGCGGGGCTGGGCGGGCGCTCTTTGAGGCTGTACCCCCGCAGCAGCACCAGGTGGCGCGGGTCCTTCGCGTACGCACGGCCCTCGGCCGGCGCGCCACCTGCCTGTTCGAAGAGCGCGTGGAACGAGGCGGCGCGCCGCGCGCTTGCCACGGAAACCAGCACACCACGCTCACCCAGCAGACGCGCGGCCTGCTCCACCGTCGCCGGAGCGCCTGCAGTGCCACAACTGCCTATAATAGTCTAATGAACGGAATTCCCCGTTCTAACATTTTTCGAATCGCGACTTAAGAAGAGAGTGTATATAGCGCCCTACAACTAGAAAAAACACTTATCTACCCCTAAATATTACCCGATTTCATTTTTTTTTGTATAATGTTGTTTCATTCATTAACTACGCTTATACGAGTACGTCTTCGTTTTTATAATTTTTTCAATAACTTCTAATTTATAAGCACATTAACTGGCGGTACTTTGCGCTGAAACTATGACAAATTGTAAATGCTCTTTTTCAAAAACTAAAAGCTTTCTTAAAAAAAACGTATTAGCGTAGATTATATTCTATTCAATATTCAAGCGATTGACAATATTAACAAAAGATTTTACGACAATTCAGGGGGTGGAAAGTGCTTTCTCCCAAAACATCAATTCTATCAAAAACTGTACTACTGAAACTGACAACCAGGAACTCTCTCAGGTAATTTCAGTTTATCTTAGGGCAATTAGGTTAATCATTTTAAATGGAATTACACCAAATATCAGTTTATCTTAGGGCTTTCAGGTTAATATCAATTTATCTTAGGGCAATCAGGTTAATAATTTTAAATGGGATTACACCAAATATCAGTTTATCTTAGGGCTTTCGGGTTAATATCAGTTTGTCATAGGGCACTCAGGTTAATATCAGTTTATCTTAGGGCAATTAGGTTAATAATTTTAAATGGGATTACACCAAATATCAGTTTATCTTAGGGCTTTCAGGTTAATATCAGTTTAGAGCAATCTGGTTAATATATAAATATCAGTTTATCCCAGGGCAATCAGGTTAATTTTAGATAGATAGATAGATAGATAAATTCTTTATTGGACACACCACAAACAAAATCAACAAAAAATAAAGGAACAATAGCAGAAGAAGTGTACAATGGGCGGCCTTATCGCTAAAAGCGATCTCTTCCAGGCAACCTTTGGATGGAGAGGATTTGTTATAGTTGTGAGGGACGGGGTGCATTATGATATAAAAATACTACTTAGTGAGAAATAGTATATAATAATATATAAATTTCCAATATATATACATACATATATAAATAAATATATATTATATGAATACATAAATACCCAAATATAATTATGAGATGATAAAAAACAAAAAAAAACTGTAATACAAGCAACATGACAAACGTGATAATAAACATAATATTTGCTAGACTTCCAAGTAAAACCTCTTCACTTGACACTTAAAAACTTCCAAAGATGGCGCACGCCGTATAGAAACAGGCAATTTATTCCACAGACGAACAGCTTCTACCGTGAAAGAACGTCCGTAAAAAGTGCTGCAATGCAAAGGTAGCTTGAGGGTGAGATTTTCGGATGATCTAAGATGGAAGGTGTTGGATGTGTAGAGGAAATCAAAGCGTTCTTTAAGATAGCTCGGGGTAGAAGGATTAAACAAGATATTATAAAGAAGGTTAAGGATATGAGCATTCCGGCGAAGGCGAATGGGTAGCCACTTGAGCTTTGCACGAAAGTGAGAAACATGGTCAAATTTGCGCAAGCCAAATATGAACCTTATAGCAACATTTTGTAAACGCTCAAGCTTATTCAGCTGTTCTTCGGTAAGATCGAGATAGCAGACGTCAGCGTAATCGAGAATGGGAAGCAAAAGAGATTGCGAAACAACCTTAGTGGCAGTAGGTAAGAAATTTCGAAGGCGCCTTAAAGAGGCTGCCGCAGCAAACATTTTACAGCTAGTAGCTGCTACCTGAGGGCTCCAACTGAGAGATCTGTCCAATATAAGTCCAAGGTTCTTGACTGAATCGCTGTATGGTATAGTAATTCCATCAAAAATTATATTTGGAAGGGTTAGCTAGTTCACCTTAGAGATCATACGGGAGCTCCCTAAAATAATGACCTGCGTTTTACTAGGATTTACTGTTAATCCGTAGGATTTACTCCAATCATTTATACGTCGCAGATCACAATTTGTGCTTGTAACAGCTTTAGATGGGGTTAAACCAAATAAGAATATCAAATCAAATTTGACCTGTCTAGAAGCTGTTGAATCCAATTCACTCCAATTTCACCCATTTAAAAAGCTATTATGGCTCCAAGGTCTAGGGATGAACCTAGGGATGTTCATAGGACCTATTTCATTCTTGGTGAAAATAGCTTTATTATCAAGCATGTTTCTCTTTGTATGTACCATAAAAATAAATAATATCTTGCCTGGTGGAACCAATCCCCCCGCGTATGCGGAGTATGGCGGTGAACAGCATATTAGCAGCACATGTGTAGGCGTGTCAGTCCTGCCGAGCTCATCGAAGCACGCCAGGGCAGTTGTGAGGGCTTCCGTAATGCAAGCTTTGCTCTCTGCATGGCCTCCGACAAATCTGTGAAGCATGTGTTAGCCTGGTTTAGGAACAGTATCAATGATGTGTGTGTGTGGCACTGTGTGAAACGGGTGTGAGGTTCAAACTCCGCTTTCAAATTATTTAAAAAAAGTGATAAATATGGCAAAAATCGATACTAAGGAGTTAGAAAAACTTATACAAAGAGCAATAGCTCCTCTAGAGAAGAAAATATCATCATTAATAGACACCATGACAATACTTCGAAGTGAAATACGTGAATCAAAAACCAGTACACAAAATGAAGGAGAGAGACAGCAAATCGGGTTAAACAGCGCTGCAGCTATAACGACCAATGACCCGCGATCAGCTGACCCGAACCTGAATGACGACGACGCGAGTGTGAAACGGTCCGAACGGGAAGAACGCCGAGTAAGACGAGGACAGGTGATCGTCGCGGCCCCTAACTCACGCACACAAAAGACCTCTAGGTTAGCAACGTCTACATTGACAAATGTAAGTGAACGTAGCCGCAATACGTCAATGATATCAACACATAATAGCGAAGTTGTACGTAAATCGCTTCTGACGTGTGACCAGATTGTAGCACAGAAACAATGTAAACAATCAAATGCACTAAATATATCCCAAATGAATGTCAACAATGATCACGATTCTTTACAAAAAAACACTGACAGACACAATGTTTTATCTACAAAACAAAATAACGAGGACTGGCAAATAGTCAACAACAAGGGCCGCCGAGCAATGAATCGGAATAAAATCATTGTCGGTACAGCCACTAATACGGAAATTGTGGGAATAGAAATGAACAAATACATTCATGCATGCTATTTCAAGACTACTACTACAGAAGCTGATGTTCAAAAATATTTGAAACAGATACGCCCTGACACAACCTACGTTGTAGAAAAGATAACATCTAAAAGAGACACGTACAACTCTTATAAAATAGGAATACCCATGTCTGTATATGAAACCTTCTTAGACAATAACATCTGGCCTATGAATATTAGTGTGTCGCCGTGGCAGCCCTTTCTCGCCACAAGAAACACAAGACATGTCACCTAAATCAACACACGGCAATAAAACTTGTCAAAAAAACTCTGGATCATCAGTTATACTTAACTTTGTGAATCAAAACATTAATAGACTAGAAAAGAAAACAAAAAAGTTAGAATGTGAACTACAAATTTATAAAAATGTAGATATTTTGTGCGTAAGTGAACATTGGCTATCGGCAAATGAGATAAAAAGTGTAAACATAATGAATTATAAACTATGCGCGGCATTTAGTAGATCATCACGGAAAGGTGGGGGTGTTTGTATCTATTCAAAAGCCCAGTTATTAACAATAGAAAGACAGGAGTTTGCAAATATTTCAGTAGAATCACACTTTGGAGTGTGTTCAGCAGAACTTATAGGACTAGATGTGGTCATAGTACGTCTGTATAGGCCACCATCTTCAAAAATTGAATTATTTTTCACAAAATTAACTGAATTGTTACATTTACTTTCTAGCTTACAACATAAAATAATTATTATTGGTGACATGAATATTAATTTATTGGAAAATTCAAAGCATACAAAGGAACTAAAAACCATTTTAAAACAGTCAGGCTTAAAATCTATTGTGAATTTTGCGACACGAATAACAGCAACAACACGGACATGCTTAGACCACGCATATACAAACTTACCTATGAGTAGCTGCTTGCAGGTAGAACCGCTAGATATGAATGTATCCGATCATTCAGGCGTTTTACTATCCATTTTTCTGGATAACTATAACACCGGTAAAACTGTACAAATACGACAATTGTTTTCGAACATGAATATTGACAGTTTTTTAACTAGTTTGACACTACATGACTGGGTTTTTACCATTAATAGGTCACAATGTCCAAATGAGACCTTAAATTACATTTTTAGCACTATAAAGCACTTTTATGACACACACTTTCCGTTAAAAAAGTATCCTGCGCGAAATAATGTAAAGGAATGGATTAGTGAACGTGCGATACAGTTGCGTAACTCAATCCTTAGAACCAAACTTCACATCGCACCTCCGATAAAATAGGGTTACAACTCGAAAAAGTCGAATTTTGCGTTAAATATACAGAAATACTTAAAATTTTATTAACTATCTTCTCCAAAATGGTTACATCTGTAACTCTAAAACTCGCCGCTAGATGGAGTTGTAACACTACATGACTAAAGCATTTTGACTCCAGAATGTTCTCAATTAGTGTTACATTTAGTTTTATGAAAGGTGGACGTGCGTTTGTTGAGACAAGTAGTGTTACAAATTAAAATATAACAGTGTTTCAGAAAGGCAAAATCTTGTTGCTTACATCAATTTGTCTAATAAACCGTTACAAGTCGAATTATTACAGTTTATTGTTAAAGGATTGAATTAAATTAGTTCAATATTTCTATAATAAAGTGATATATTTTGTATTGTATCAGTATTTTAGATAGGATTTATTGTAATGTAGTGTTACACTTCACGTTGTAACGGTATTTGACGAAAAATGTGCATGTTTTGTCTGAATATTTCGACTTGTAATCTTGTTTTATAACAACGTTCAGGTATTTTCGGATTATTTGCTTGGAATTGGATTTATGATTCTAGGGTCAAAATGAAACGTAATGACGCAATTCTGCGTTTAGCCCTAAGTGATAAAGAAAAAACACCCGCCGATGATCGTCAAAAGATTGGGGGATCAAACTTGCAAGGTAAGATGCCTACTATACTTACCTTACCTACTTGTTTTTACCAGGTAACTTTTTCATTCTAAAAGTTAATAGCTAAGTTATTCTGAATGATGATCTTATTTTAGTAACTTTATGTAACCAACTTAATTTTATCATGTTTGTAATTTTTCAGAATCAGGAGAAAAATCGGATTTTGAAATTATTGAAAATCTGCGAACCGGGAAACTTTGCGCCGATAAACCCCAATGTATCCTCGCCAGAGACAATCAAGATTACATAGCTGATACCGAAGCTGAAACCTACAAAGGTTTTATTTATTTTCATTTTATTTAATTGAAAGTTGGCTCTAAGTTGAGTCGTCATTATTATTGTTGATTTAATTTTGCATTTACAGATATAACAATAAGTAATTCTGCCGCTAATAACACTGAAGCAATACCATCTACAAGTTCAATCGAAGTTAGAGAACAGAGCTCCCAGCAAATTCGCAACCCTATTATTGATGCCTCAGCTGATTCTTCTTCAGATACAGAAAGTACATCTTCCTCAGACTCTTCCAGTTCAACTTCAATTGAGGACAGTGATGATTCGGTGAAAGACCCCGATTTTGAAATTGAGCAACGTCGTTCCATTGAAATGTCTGACGATTCCGAAACTGAAGGACCAGCTGTTGACGTACTTCCATCGTTGAACTCAAATCCAGATGACACACCAATACCGGACACGAAAAAACCAAGCAGAAAACGTGTAGCTAAACCGACAGAATGGTTACAAAATAAATGTAAAATCCTTAGAAATGCCGGATCTGCTTACGTAACACTAAAAACAAAGGTGCAAAAGGATGCTAGAAAAATTAAGCCACCGTGTAGCGAACGCTGTCGGTTGAAGTGCAGGGAAAAATTTTCAGAAGTAGATAGAGAAGCTGTTTTTAAAGAATTCTGGGAGCTTAAAGATATTAACCGCCAAAGAGATTTTGTCAGCAGGCATATGGCGCCAATAAAAAGAAAATATAGATACACGACTACTCAAAAAGGAAGACAATTAAATAATGCATTTTACTTAACAAAAATGGGAAGTAAAATCCAAATCTGCAAGACATTCTTCATGAATACAATAGACATCAATAACAGAGTAATACAGACTGTAGTCAAGAAGAGGACATTTTCTGGTTCCGTTGAAGAGGACAAGAGGGGCAAACATCACAGTCATCACAAACTACCTGATTGTGTAAAGGAATCCATTCGAAAACACATAAATTCAATCCCCCGCATCGAAAGCCATTATTTGCGACAGCAAACTGAAAGAGAGTTCATCGAGGGTGGAAAAACGATAGCTGATCTTCATCGTGAGTACGTAGAAGAATGTGAGCGCAATAGTGTACCTCACAGCAATTATGTCATGTATGCCAAAATTTTTAACACAGAGTTCAATTTAGGTTTTTTTGTGCCAAAAAAGGATCGCTGTGAGCTGTGTGTTGCTTATGAAAATGCAGAGGACAAATTACTTCTTCAACAGAAGTATAATCAACACCTTAAGGAAAAGCAATTGTCAAGACAGGAAAAACAGTGCGACAAAGACCACGCTTCTGAAACAAATATAATAGCGGTTTATGATCTGCAAGCTGTTCTGCCAGTTCCAAAAGGTGACGTATCTGTTTTTTACTACAAAAGTAAATTAAACTGCTTTAACTTTACGGTGTCCGACCTTGCAACAAAAAAAACTGAATCGTACTTCTGGCACGAGGGCACAGGAAATCGTGGTTCAGATGAAATTGGAAGTTGTATCCTACAGTTCATAGAGAAAAGATTGTCTCAAATCAGTGATGGTTCTGCCATTGATATAACTTTTTATTCGGACAACTGTGGAGGACAAAATAAAAACAAGTTTATAATGGCTCTATACGCCTATTGCGTACTCAAATACGATAAACTGAAATCTATTACACACAAATTTTTGGTGACGGGACATACTCAAAATGAAGGCGACTCGGTTCATTCGGTAATTGAGAAATGCATTAAAAGAAGTTTAAAATCTGGCCCAATTTACGTGCCTTCTCAGTATGCACAAATTATAAGAACAGCCAAAAAAACTGGACCCCCATACTCGGTGAATGAGGTTTCCTATAGTGACTTTTTATCCCTGAAGAAATTACATGCAGAACTACGCTTCAGTACGGGTAACATGAAATTGAAAGACGTCAGAGTTGTTAAATTCATGAAAGAAACTCCTTGTGTTCTGTATTACAAGAATTCTTATGAAGACGAAGGATTTTCGGAATCAAAAATTTGGCGAACACACCCTGAGGTTCTGCCTGGACTAAAGCCTGCTTACGTCAGACAGCTCTCAATAAGCGAGAGGAAGAAAGCTGATTTGATGAGTTTGATTAATAGTAATCATATACCACGGTTCTATGCGCCTTTTTACAACCAATTGTAATTGAATATTGAATTACCTAATACTAATACCTACATTTTTTTTAAATTATATGCCCTAATTAAGAAATGACTGTAACTAAGACATTATCTGTGATTTTGATTTTTATAGTGATGATTATAGTTCCTACAAAGTATTTAACATTATTTTTTTAAGGAGAACATTAAAAAAATATTATTTAAGCGTAGCTTAATTATAGACTACCTCAACTTGTGTTGTAAAGTGATTCATTGAAATTGTGATGGCTAGAATTGTTTATATTTTTTATTAATTAGAAGTTTTGAATGTTTTTGTTAAAGTTTTTTGTTCTACAGCTGTATGAATACTTATTAAGTTCAAAAAAGTTTAAAGAACTGCTTGATTTTTATTATAATAAGAATTGTTACATTTGTCATATTATATTTTTGTTAGTAGAAGTTCGAATAGTTATCTAAAATACTGTTACAATTGGGAATTTTCAGGTTTGTTTTCAGGAAAATTTAAAAACAGCGTATACCATTAAAACGTATTTTTTGTAAGCTTTACAAATATGTATAATTTGTATCACATAATAATAATAATTTAAGAATAAAGACTGATTAACAAAAACGCGAGTTTATTTTCGCTTTTCTGAAAATCCAGGTTTTTCGACTTGTAACCCTATTTTATCGGAGGTGCGACATGACAACACATAGCAACAGTGATAAGTTAAATGAGGAACTCCGTTAACTTGAGTGTAAACTTTTCACGGAAATAAAAGAATCTCGTAAAGCCTTAGTGAACCATATTATAGACAAAAATGAAAACGTTTGTCGAGGTGTTTGGCAGGCCATAGCTATGGAAACTTGTCGCAACAGAAAATGTGCTGCGCTGGACCTTCTTATCAGCAGGTCACAGGGAGAATGCGCGTGCGCGCGTACTGCGCGTGCAGCTTCAGACTTGAACCGGTTTTATATAGCGGCCAACAATAATATTAACGTAATACAATGCACCGATAGAACCATGTATTATCTAAATTTATATACTCCTAAACGCGATTTGGATTTTGTGTGTAATCCGTTTACCATCCAAGAATTCATGAGTACAGTCAAACAGATCAAACGTAAGGAATCTAAGGATATCCATGATATGTCGACCCATATTCTGGATTACTTCCCGGATTCCTTCTAGATATACTCTGTGATTATTTTAATAGGTGCCTTCAAATCGGTATATTTCCGGAAGCTCTAAAAATGGTCAAGGTCCAACCTATTTACAAAGGTAAGGGCGAAATGCATCTTTTAAAGAACTTTAGACCAATATCGCTAATACCCGTTATGTCTAAAGTTCTAGAAAAATTGATGAGTAAAAGACTAATGAGCTATTTCAACAGTAACCATCTCCTAAATACTCATCAATTTGCCTACCAGCCGGGGCGGTCTACGGCGGACGCAACGCGCCGAGTTCTGTCAAGTGTGATGTCACACCTCGAGGGCAGGCGACAGGTCGCAGCAATTTTCTGCGACCTGTCGCGTGCATTTGAGCTAGTGAATCACTCGCTACTTATTAAAAAATTGAACCATTACGGAGTCAATGGAAACTTTCTTCAAATGATGACGTCGTTCTTAAAAGATCGTAGACAATTAACATCAGTTCTCAATGTAAAATCTGATATACAAAAAATGGGTGAGTGCTGTCCCACAAGGTTCTGTCATGGGAAATAACCTATTTTTGATACTTATGAACGACTTGACAGCTGCTTCGTCAGACGCGGAATTTTTTATCTTCGCCGACGATACTTGTTTGATTGTAACTGCTGAGGACTTCACTCAACTTAACATTAAGTTAAATAATGTTATGGGTGAGGTCTCAGGATGGTTTACTGCAAATGGCATGTCGTTAAACGTAGATAAAACTAACATGTTGCACTTCCAAATCGGCAGGAAAACGAACCCAAAATTAAATGTCAACTGTAATGGCTTAAAAGTACCTCAAGTCGATCACCTTAAATACTTAGGCTTCATAATCGATGAGGGATTAACGTGGAACCACCAAATCGACAACGCGTGCGGACGGCTGTCATCAGCAAGTTTTGCTCTGTCTCGTCTCGTTGGCAGTCTTCACATAGACAACGTAAGAAAAGCTTACTTTGGATACTTTCACTCCATCTTATCGTACGGGGTCGACTTGTGGGGATTGGCAGCAGAGAGGGATAGGCCGTTCAGGCAGCAGAAACGCGCCGTGCGTATCATGTGCAATGTTGAGTGGGATCATCCTGAGCGGGAACTGTTTATAAAACAGAAGATCCTCACTTTACCCTGCCAAATCATCCTATATGTTGCTAAATACGTGAGAGAGAACATTGTGCAGTTCCCAATGTTGGCTGATTCGCACGGATATTGCACAAGAAAGCGTCACCGCCTTAAACTCCCGAAAAAACGGCTCAAGAAGTCAGGCAGGCTTATAAACTTTTTAGGTGTGAAGGTATACAATGCACTGCCTGAAGGCATAGTAAACGCCAAGAACTATACCTTGTTTATAAAAAAACTTAAAGTGCTACTGCTTGATAAGGCTTACTATTCTGTTGATGAGTTCCTCACTGACAAGTCACTCGCTAATCCTAATCCTGAGAATAATAATTACAATATACTTACATAGGTATACATGTATAATATATACCTTGTGATAAATTAAATTGTTTTTTAAGGACATATGCTTAGCATATTTTTATATTTAAATGACTTGTATGATACAATATCGTATTAATGTTCTATAAATAAATAAATAAAATAGATGGTAGAACCAGAAACATTAACCGGCAGAAACACACGAGTGACTCAAACTAACACAAGTCTGCTCAAATACTGCTCACTATATGATACTGTAATTGAAATAAATGAGACTCAAGGATATACATGACAATTATTGTGTCTAAAACATGAATGCACTTAATTGACTGATGATAAAAATGACAAACACACATTTACGTAAAATACATCCTGCATTAAGAGGATAGACCCATGTGGCTTTTACAGGTTTTGCCTTACATTTTCCGTGAATGAGAAAACTTTTCTACCATACTAACTAGGGCATGCAAACCGGATACCCGATTAACCGAAAAACCCGAATAACCGACTGATTTGAAACTCGGATTTTTAAGATTGAAAACCCGTGTTTTTCGAGTTTATTCATTCTTGATGGTTTATGTTACATACTACCACCAGAACATTAATAAAGAATAAAACTTCTCAAAAACTTACTGTTTCCCTAATTCTACTCTATTGAGCGAATAAATTGGACAGGCTCACCACAATCTTCAATCAATCCTAATAATCAATAATTATTAGGAGGAGTTATTAGAGGAGAGGATTAGGAGTAATATATGTTTAAATGGAATTACACCAAATATCAGTTTATACAAAGCCTAAGCTTTGGTCTGATGTTGAATGTGAGGCGCTGCGAGCCAGCGCTACGAGACTACGGGAGTCATCTGGTAACGGCGGATTTTATTGAACATTTTGTAACCCTACTTAGTTTTTACTGTCAAAGTAAAAACTTGACTAGGATCACAAAATGTTCATTAAAATAGTAGACAGGGTGCAGATTTATTATAACGATCCCTTTACAACTTGACAGAGGAGCTTAATAATAAATTTGTACCTTGCAACTTTGAGTTGATTAAGAATCATCTTATTCTAATTATTAAGATTGTCCTTGATAAAGAATTATTTTTTATTTAAAGTTACTATATAAACAATAAATAAGACTTATTTTATGTGATTTACGATACCATACGAAACACTTTATTGTAATTACCTATTTTTTATCATCATCATCATCATGTCGGCCTTTAGAAGTCCACTGCTGAACATAGGCCTCCCCCAAAGAGCTTCGACAATATTGCTCCCAACATAAACCGGCATGGGTGCGACATGGACATTTGACATGATGTTCGTCTTACCCATGTTAATTTTAAGACCCACCTGTAGGGAAACAATATTGAGGTCACTGAGCATTGTGCTTAGGTCTTCCAGGGTTTTGGCCATGATGACTATATAATCAGCAAATCGAAGGTGATTGCATATAGACTGGGCTCAGCAGCGAAATGGGTCTATAATTCTTCAAGAGGGTCTTATCACCTTTCTTAAAGAACAACACTACTACGCTTCTGTGCCACACCTCTGGCGTGGTACCCTCGAGGATGAGGGAGTTAAACAGCTTCTGAAGAATTTTAAGTACCGGTGTTCCACCCGCTTTCAGTAGCTCTGTCGTTATTCCATCCTCTCCTGGTGCCTTGTTGCTCTTAAGCTGTGTAGTCCTGCTAGGAGGACTACGCGATGAGGTGTATAATTGTCCATAGAACTTCTCGAGCTCACTCAAAATCTCTGGCTTCGAAGAAACGATGCTGCCACTGTCGGTTTTCAGCTTCGTCAACAGGCTTTGCCCAATAGACAGATCTCTTACGAACACTTTGGAGCCCCTTTTCCGCTCTATTGCGTTCTTAATACAAGGAGTATTATAGGAACGCAAATCGTGTCGCATTGACTTGGAGATCTGTTTATTAAGCAAGCTGTAACTCAACATATCCACTGAAGACTGCAGCCTCATCTCGCCTCGTTCTGCCATAAGTTTAAGTGTATGCTCAGAGAGTTTCTGTGTTCTTTTTTTGTGGGGGGTCTTAAAGAACTCCGACCCGACCGCGTGGACAATTTCCACCAGCCCGTTATTGCGATACTGTGGACGAACTATCGTCCACTGTATCGCATTCGGTAAGGATTTGGCAGCGACTTTGGAGCTCCAACTGAAAGCTCTCGGGGTTTTGGATTTGGGCAGGACTTGGGCGAAGAGTAGATCTCATCAAACGAGACCTCTCCAGCTTTACGTTGATATTCAATGAGCCTCTTATCATGCGGTGATCACTGCCGGTCTTAACACTGTTGATCACAGAGACATCATTGAATATATGCTTATTGGTCGTCAAAATGAAATCTATCTCGTGCTTATGACCACACATATTATAATAATATTATGGGTGCAGCAACGTCCATTTCCTGGACGGGCGCTTCTTGAAAAAGGAGTTCATCATAAAGAGTCCCACCTTCTCCATGAAGTCGGCCAATCGCTGACCCCTTTGGTTCCGCTGTCCAAATCCAAACTGCCCCACTCTCAGTTCATCGCCATTCCTCATGCCCAGCCGTGTGTTGAAGTCCCCCATCACCACTGTGAAGTGTGTTTTCGGGGCATGTATGGCATTAGAAATGTCGTCATACATAGCTTCCACTTCATCGTCCGGGCGTTTCGAGTGTGGGGCGTACTCCTGTATGACCTTCAACGAATACCGTTCGGTAATTCTGAGTATAAGGTATACCACCCTGCTCGAAACGCTTTCTATCTTCACAATGTTGTTGACGAGGGACTTGTGGACGAGAAACCCGACACCATGTTGGGTCTGCTGGTCGCCCTCCCGGTAATAGAGTAAGTTGCTGGAATTGAGGGTCATCGTATCCTCTCCCTCTCTTCGGACTTCTGATAACCGTATAATACCCCAGCGCAACTTACTTACTTTAGTGGTATTTCTCTATTCTGTTGTACGTCAGTTTACGTATAAAGAAAATCATAGACAAAAAGCGTGGTCTGTGTCAGGGCGCACGGCCACTTGTTTGTCGTATAACGTTTACTCCACGTACAAATCGCGAGTTATCCCAAATTAAAGATCACAATAACGTAAATTTTGCTTATTATGAATGGGACGCCCGCGGCTTTGCCCGCGTGGTCATTTCTCTGGGTTAGAAGTAACCTATGTGGTATTTTAGGACCAAAAGTACCTATAAGGTATAAAATAACAAATTTCACTCATCCGTCAAATATGTTTGATCGATTGCTTTGCTTCTATTCACCGGATTGAAATACCAAGTACACCAAAACCTTTTTAATTCTAAACCTAGTTTTTACGTGATGCGCGAACAGACAAAAAGACAGACATGATTTTGAAAAATGTTAAGTATATTTGTTTATTTTAAGTTGATTCGCTTATTTGAAATCCACTAGACCATTTATTATTATTATCTTCTTTGTACTCACTGCTTTATTATAAAATCTTTATTACCTCCGAACTTGAAAAGAGAGGGGGTTATAAGTTTAGGGGGGGTGTGTGTGTGTGTGTTGTTTATGTGTATGTATGTATGTATCCGTGTGGTTCTGTGGCATCGTAGCTCGCAAACGAATGGACCTAAGTATTTTGATGCGGTTTTTCTGTTTGAAAGCTGATGCGATCGAGATGCGCATGCGTGACCGTTAAAGTAAACATGTATTCATGTATGTCACACTCCGAAAATTTTAATTGTTTTTTTCAACAGCCCTTATGCGCATGCGTGACTGTCGAAACATAACCATATTTCCGTTTCATAAATGTACTATTTTCTTTGAAAAACCGGATGGTGTGTTGGGGTGCATGGCCGTTTGCTTGTCATGAAACGTTAACGCCACGTACAATTTGATCCGGTCCTGAAAACCTCTCGTTTGCTCTGTGCTGGAGTTCAAAATGTGTATAATCTTTATTTTAGTACGGACTTTCCGGGTGCTGCAGCCACTTTTGTATTAGACCACATTATTTTTAAATTTGTTAGCTTTTTTACAAACTTTTTCATATTGGATCGATTTTTTTCTTAACGAGATCTTTACCAAAACACCAGAATCAATATGCTTACTAAATTTCGAGTTATACCGAATTAAAAATCACAGAATTATGACACCTACATTCGATCTCTGGGGCTTATTTAGTTATACAGTTATAAAGGCAAGACGATATAGCCCTTTTCGTGATGGTCCACTTTTAAAACCCCTATGTTTCGGAGAGATTTTATTGACGTATCATTTCAAAACTCTCACACTGTTCGAAACATTCGATCGCGCATGTGCATAGCGGCAAAAATTCTATACAAACGTCTCACTAACACAGATAATAAACAACAATTTATGATTACATTCGTTCATTATTTACATGTGGATAACACTTAAATTTAGTCGTTGCCAAAATCAAATTAGTCCTGTCACAATGTTGTGCTAGTTTAGTTGAAATCAACAACTGATAAAATTTTAGGAATCACTAAAATAAAATAAATTTAGCTTTAGCTTAGTTTAGTTTAGTGAGTTGCTCAACAGAATTGGCGTCATTACCTCTATAATGTATGAAAACTTGAACATAGGCATAGCATGGTTGTTGTTAAAAGCAAGGGGCACACTTGATGAGCCCAAATCAATAAGGTTGTAGAGCGTTTTAATAGATTGGTACTATCTCGAATTGCACTATGTTAGATGACTTATTTTGGGGGAAGAGATGACGCAAAGGATATTATAGGCACTTATTGTTGTTTTAATTATGACAGCAAGGCATTCACAGAAATATCTGTGGTGCGAAAAAATGTCAAAAAACCTACTGTATCTTGTCAACAGCTTCCAGCAAACTCTGTGGAGTGTTGAACGGGCCACAGGTAGCAACTGGCACACCAGGGTGGCAATCGGCCGACTTGTATGTCACAATACAGTACACAGAGCCACTGCCACCACCTTCCTCCAGAGCACCACCATGGAAGTATCTGGAAACATGTGCAGGTCTGATCATGGTGCACAATCATATACAAAGTGGTTTTGATCAATTAACAACTATCTCGAGTTTCAAATGATTCCTCAAACAAGCCTTAGATCAGTGGATCGGATGGTCAGATGGGACCACTGTACAAGCTTTACCATCGATTTAGGGGGGAGGGGGAGATTAGTACAAAGCTCACTGAAAGGGGAGCTAGATTCTCCCCCCGTTGTTTTTTCTTGTTAATGATGTACAACAGTATATTGGCATCAATTTGGTAAGTTTACTCCTTAAACTAAACTAGACAAAAAACAAACAAATGTAATTTAAACCTTGTCGACCTTGTAACCAGGTCTTTTTGCCCCTGGCGTCTATTTTAAACTTACATCAATTTAAGCTGTACCGCTTAAAATAACGTAACTAAAACAGGTTTTTAACACGCTGTCCAACAGCGTTCGGATAAATTCGGACACGTTCTGAGACAGCGTTTGGACAAATCGGGCCTCTCGCCGTGTGGAAACAAAGTTGATTTTACGCTGACAGGCTTTAGTGATAGTTTAGTGAGTGAGTATTAGATGCCAGGGTAAAAAATACCTTGTTACAAAGCCAATAAGGTTTTAATTACATTAGAAGAAATTAAAGTAAGTTCAGGGGATGTCCGAATCGCTACCATTGTGTGCCTCATTAAAATTAAAGTCTAGCCTTAAGACTAATAAGTAATTTCACTATAACTGAAGTTCTGAACATGCAACTTCTTGCCTTACTCTGAACATTCTAAGCATTAGACAAGACTTGAGAATATCTGCAAACTGTTTAGACAGCATAATTCTTAATTTGAACAGCAGACCTTCATGGAAAACCGCTTTATCGAAAGCTTGTTCTATTTCTGGAAACAGTTGAAGAAACTTTTTCTCCTCTAAAGATTTTCAATAACATTAGTGATTCTGTGCACTAACCCCCTTACTTATAAAAAGTTATGCAATGGTTAAGGTAAGGGGGTTAGTCTATAATTATTGTAGAATGCATTCTCTAAATCCAAATAGATAATTTGGGATGAATTTATTATCTTCTATGGTGGGCTTCAATTGTCTCAGCAATAGTTTTTGAAAGAGCTTGGACATTATGAACAGCAATGAAAATTGGTCTATGGTCATGATGTTATCATGAAGTGGTTTTGGTATCATAATGACTTCCAGGTTTAGGTATTACAATGACTTTGGATAATTCCATTCATTTGGTACATCATCATCATCATCATGTCAGCCTTTCAAAGTCCACTGCTGAACATAGGCTTCCCCCAAAGAGCGTTATGATGAGAGATCTTGTGCCACTTCTACTTCCACACTTTTCTTTGGTACATGCTGGTTTAAATTATGGGGGGAGGAGATTCGTAGGACTTCACCAGTAGTTAGTTACATCATAACTAGGCCATGTTAGGACCAAATTTTAAGTTTTCGCCCAGCCCCAACTCAACAGTAAAGCTTGAACAGTTGTGCCGGTCAGACTGGAAGCATTGCATTGCCACAGCTATAGGGTTCCGATTGGACTCTCTTCCATTTAGTTCAGGTTCAGAACAATACAAATGAATCTACTCTAAACACATGTTCTCAGAACTGACTGATGTAGTTCTAATACAGAGAAAAATTCTTAGTAATGCTAAGCACGTTCCAGTAACAACAAAACTACAGAAACAAGGCAACTCACTCCAGGGTTGGTATAATGTAATTGGTCTTCAGTTCATTGATGTATGCTCCATTGGCAGCCGTAGCTTCTATTACAAATATCACTTCAGCTTGCACAGGCGAGTCCGGAGCGTTAACCACCATTTTTCGACCGCAATTAGCGAATTATATCATTATTAGTGGGATCAAACACAAAGAGGCTAAAAACACTACCAATGTGAATATTGGGATACCCTCTGAAACCATCACAGATATTAGAAACACTACGACTGGAAATATTAAATTGAGGATATGATATATTGGGATATCTCCGAACAATTCATTTATAATTAAAACCATTTTTTAACAATTCCCATATTTCTTATCACAAACTAAATAGGAGATAAGAAATAAACCTTCTTGGTTTATTTCGTATCTCCGGTCTTCAGAGGAGTCTGTCCGGAAATTCTTTAAAACATGAAATGATATGCATAGATCAGCTCCAAGGAAGTTCTATGTACTAGAATATTACATACAACTTCCTTGCTCAGCTCAGACAGAAAAATAACAGAAGCTACAAAACATTAGCTCCTGTTTAGTTTGTGAACTTACGTAGAATTTATAAACTCTTTGTTGTGAACAACATAGCGTACAGTAGTGTTTTCATCACAGGTTGAATTAGGCTTACTTTGCAAGCACTTGTTTAATATGACGGAATTATCGTAGCTGGCTTATTTTAACATTTGTATGTAACCAAATTACTGCTATGATCACTTTGTGGCATCCATGCCATGGTCCATGCATTCATACGCATTGCGCGTTAACGAAAATAAAATAACAAAGGGACCAACCGCGGATAACTGCACAGAGTAGAGATAATAATAGTTAACTGCACTAAAGCAAAAGATAGTTTTTTTTTCTCTTCAAACCTTGCATTCGAGATGATGCAATAGCGTTTTGGGCTGTTTCGATTGCCATTTTTGACATGATCCTATCCAAACCATATCCAAACCGAACGAAAAATGACCCTAAATATAAAACAAATAAAGTGACTACCGGTTGGTCTCGTGGCTAGTGATCCTAGGTACGTAATCAAACGGTCGCGGGTTCGAATCCTGCAAGGTGCAATCATTTGTGTGATGAGCAGAAATGTTTGTTTTTTCCGAGTCATGGGTGTTATAATATTCGTATATATGTATGTTTATCCGTTATCTAGTACCCATAGTACAGAGTATCCTAGTTTGGAGCTAGTTAATTGGTGTGAAATATAAAGTCGCTTTTCCGATGTCAAATTTAACTGTCATGACCAAAGCGAACGCTGATAGAAACATAATTTAGCGTTTCTAATTAACTGTTATTTTCGATCATTTGGCATCAAAACGAGCGGCCCCAAAATGTTGATAGATATAGTTTTCCGACATTACTGCCTGTGACTGATTATTAGTACTCTCGGTAGAGAGTAGTATATTCCTTGCTTTGCGTACGTCACAGAACACTACTACCAAGTATTTATATAATCTTTGACTACTACGTAGCGTAGCGTAGACCTACATTAGAGATTTCACCCAGAATTATAGAATGAAGAAAAGGTCATTCACCCCCCAAAATTCTAGAATCTATCAAAGAGTATATAAATACTACAAGAGAATCTATGTTCCCCCTATTATGTTTTCTATTCCTCTCACACTATCTGAAATTGCCATGAGAAAAACAAAAAATCCCAACCAGAATGTGTGATGAGCCAAGATTTCGCAAGGTCAGGATTCTGTTCTGATTTTTTGGATAAATTTCATACACGTCAACTTGCGATTTTTGGACGTAAATTGACACGTGTGTAGGAAACAAAAAAATATAATCAGCTCTTCCCTTTTTGGATGTGCGTTTTTAAGTCAATTAATTTTCTACACCAATATATAAAACTGAAAGGTTGTCTGTTTGTTTTTTTTGGAATGTTTCACGCCAAAACGGCTGATCCGATTTTGACGAAACTTTGTAAATAGGTATTGTATAATATAAAGACCAACATAGGGTCCTTTTTATCCAGGAAATGGTAAGTTTCCATGGGAACACTGGGAGATGTAGATTATTCGCTTGCTTTTTTCGTGATAAACTGTAGTCTGCGCGGACGAAGTCGCGGGCGAAAGCTAGTCGAATATAAATGTCCGCGAGGTGAAAAATTTAACCAACTATATATGTATATAGTTATATATATATATATATATATAGTTGGTTTAATTTGAACCATTTTTGGGTGTCCGCTGGTAGTCTTCAACTGACGAGGATAAATATAAGTGACTTTTTGAGGTCACTACAGTTTCGTCTGCTGTCAGATTGACAGCTGTTGATAATTAATTCAATGTGTTGATGGTTATTTTGATACAATGTGTTGATAGTTCTTTTGTCCGTAAACAAGAAGAATACTATTGTGTTGTAATTTGTAACACAGTAGGAGTTAAATAGGTTATTTTTACTTTGTGCGAGTATTTAACTTTAAAAACACGTTGAGAGTTGAGTTGAGCAGCTCAATGATAAGATGACAATTGAATTTGACAGCTAAAATTGATCTAAAATCTAAATTTATGAAACCGTTCAGTGAAACCTCACTCGTATTACTTTTATCTGACGAAAATTTTACTATTTACTTGTTTACTTAAACGCACCCCTGATTGTTGGTAGCTGCCATTTTAATATTTATAGCAACACTGAATTAAGCTGAACTGTCAAAGATTTCCTATCGCTTGATTGATTCGAATGTTTTTATTTATATGCATATATAAAACCGTATTCTTGTTAAATTCTCGATTTAAACAATGTATTGTTTGTGCAAAAGAGCAGAT
Organism: Alsophila aescularia; assembly: GCA_946251855.1. NCBI lineage: Eukaryota > Metazoa > Arthropoda > Insecta > Lepidoptera > Geometridae > Alsophila > Alsophila aescularia. Next base: position 15,554,836 of record OX276384.1, read on the forward strand.
AAGTTTAAAAACGAAATATTAAAATTAAGTGTCACAGGTGATTGTATTTTTCGCTATTAAGCGTAAGTATATAACAATATTCATACTTTTTTACGTTAGAATCTTATTATAACTTATAACATTATGAATTAATAATTTTAGTCTGATTTCTCAATAGATTAATGATATACTTATTTTATTTTGTACCATACCAATTTTTCGGAACATATTCATCATATATAAATAAACAGTTTAATTTATGTAGGGTGACCATTAAAACTGCACGTGAGATTTTTTATGGAAGGGTATTGTACTATACTATGCCTTTAAGTATTCAAAAGTCATTAATATAATTTTGTAGCACTTACAAGATCATCCTTACCCGCCATAATATATTGTGATTGTGCTTAATCTGTAATTATTGTAACCCGGACCCAGGGTTTCATTCTAATCCAGTCAAGTTCTATGAGCTGAAATACTAAAATTACTAAATATATTTTATATTTCAGTTTCCCGAAAGATGGCGAAAGAAGAAATACTTGGTTATCAATCATACCAAAAAAGAGTAAAATTTATTTATCGGGCAAAATATGCAGCTAACATATTAAACCAGACGACTATTACCCAGAAAGGCCAATAAATCTTCTAAATAGTGCCCATCATACTTAAAACACACTAAAAAACTTCTAGGGGATATTAGAAAACAACGCAAAGATTATACAAAACAAGAAATACTTCGTTATCAATCATACCAAATTAGGGTAAAATATATTTATCGGGCAAAATATGCAGCTAACATATTAAACCAGACGACTATTACCCAGAAAGGCCAGGAAATCTTATAAATAGTGCTCATCGTACTTAAAACACTAAAAAACTTCTAGGGGATACTGGAAAAAAACGAAAAGATTATACAGAACTATCTTATTTTCACGTTAATGAATCTGCCTGTTAGTTTCGAATCTTGTTTTTGTTTATTAAGTATGCTGTTCTGTTTTTCTAATGACTTAGACAAATGTATTCCTCGAATTAAATACTCGTATAATAAACATTATGTAATGTATTGAAAAACTGATTTACTATATTGCCGTTTTTCATTTTTATTGATATCTTTTAGTACCGTATCCCATAAAAGGATACATTTTAAATAATATATTCGTATCGTATGTGGTGGCGGATTGTCGTTCGGTGTGGTTGCTGTCGTAATGTCGTTCTAAGGGGGGAGGCCAGCAGTTCAGCAGTGGCTGCCTGCTGGCTGATGTGCATGTGCTGATGCATCCTATGTTTTAATGTATCTGTACTGTGGGCTGTCCAAGGGTACTAACTGTAATGGTAATCGCACTCAATTATACTCAATTTGACATTTCTAGTATGGGAAAAATGACTAATTGTGTGAGTTTAAGTGCAATTACCATTACGATTTGTATATGTGGTCAGCCTGCTAATCTCTGAAACTACCTACTGGACCGATTATGAAAATTATTTTACTAATAGGTTTCTACATTATCCCTGAGCACCAAAGTCTATCTATGGCGTAGGAGAAACCGCGGTACGCAACTAGTTTTTCATAAAATTTCGTAAACCATACATATGTATCCTAAATGTAAGACCCAACGGTCACCCTAAAAAAAGAGAAAAGCATACGTGCCGTCATTCAAGGTCATATTTCTTTGCTTCAAGGCATTTTTGCTCTACAATCTCCGGTGTTGTAGTATATAATTATAAGCTTCTTGCTTACGTACAACTGGAACGATATCTTCAAATAAAAAGCTTGGTATCTTCGAGCATAATTATATCCAGGTATTGCTAAGCTTGGTATCGATTATTTGACCTTGAAAACGATTTAAAAATAAAAATGACAAGGACGTTGAGCTAGCCCTTGTTGTAATTAAAGAAGTTCTTGTCCTGTGGTTATTTATAGTGCCAATCTCAGATGACAGCAAGTATTTCGTAAGACAAACAGGACAAGAACTTCTTTAATTTCTAGAATAGTATATAAAATGTCATCAGACACCAAAGAGGATGTACTATGTAAATATATTAAAAAGGTGACCTCTTTGGTACAGTTGTCTTTGTGATGATTATTTCGCAAGTTTATTTTAGTCTGTGTGAAAACTCTGAAACTTTGTACGAGAGAGAAAGAGACTTCCGATCCTCCGTATACTTCCTTTTCTCGCATTTTCTTTTTAAATTACGTTTTCGTTAAGACCACTTCTGTATATGAGAGATATCGTTCCAGTTGTACGTAAGTACATAAAACTTCCTTGATCCAACGTATACTTCCTTTTCTCGCATTTTCTTTTTAAGCCACCCTACAGCCTAACCTTGGCATTGGCACCACACCAAATATTGGCATCGTCACATTTCAACTTCAAATATTAAACATTTGGAGCCATGTATAGTAGTAATGCGCCCCGCGGTTTCACCAGCGTGAACAAATATGAAAATTGATGATGATGATAATGAAAAGTAGGCTTTGTGTTAATCCAGGGTATATGGTATCTCCATTCCAAATTTCACTTAAATTGGTTAAGCCGTTTGAGCTTTAGCACGAAAGAGTAACAAACGTACTACTAAGGGGCCGTTCGTTTTGTAGCAAATGGCGAAAATAGCTGTTAAAAACTAAACCACATGAAACCTTAAATCAAACATGTTGACATAGGAAAATCGTCTTTTTTCCGTCAAAGATAGGGTTCATTCGGTTTGGAAAGGACCGGTAGTGTCAAAAGTTACAAAAATGTCAAAAGTGTTGATAATCTTTAAAGAGAACGGCTTGCTAACAATGTACATTTCGAAACTGCCCACAACGCCATCTCATCTTCTCGAACGCAGGGTTATTTACTCATCCCTCCCAATGGTTCAGCGCTACTCAGTGGCAATTTTTTAAACCACCCCAATGAATCGGTGCCAGGCGGAACGTAAAGATATATATTTTTTAAGGTTTCATGTGGTTTTGTATTCAATTTCCTATAAAATATATCGTTGCTCTTAAAGATAAAAAACTTCAGTTATTAGCGTGGCAATAGTTCAATCTAAAGGTACACATAAGTACTTATTTTTTTGTTGTTGATAGATTTGCTAAAATCATTAAATAAGTTTTAAAAGAATAATTAAATAAAACGGAAATATTTTATTTGAGTATTTTTATATAAAGTTTTTTTTTACCTGTTGTTGATACATCTGTTAAATACATAAATGTAAAAAAACTCATATTTTAAAAAAAAAAATTGTGGATTTATTTATACGGACGGTTACACACGATTTTGACGCGGGCTGAGCCACGAGCACAGCTAGCTTATAATAAAATACCAGGGGCTACTAATAGACAGCCCGTGGTATTTTATTGATCTGATTAATGTCAATAAGGGTCAAAATCATGTGACACCTTTAAAATGATTTCGGAGCTATGTACCTACATTACAAAAAAATAACGTCACATGATTTTGATCCCTATTGACATTAATTGACCTAGCGAGTGCGAAGCACGAGCGAAGCGTCTCCGTTTGAGCTTGGGCAAAAATGCTTTTGTATGTCCTTCCGAATTCCTTCCGAATGTCCAGATCTCTGTTCTCCTCTACAGGTCGCATATCTCAACCTATCTAGACGAAACTTAGTATACAGGTTAAGCGAATTTTTAGAATTGTCCCTCTCAGAATCAGCAATTTTGTGATCATGAATTCGGTATAACTCGCAATTTGTACGTGGCGTAGACGTTTCATGATAAACAAGCGGCCGTGCGCTCCGGCACAGTCTCACCTGCTTTTTTACAATACAATAACTCTTTATTGAACACAATACAATAAAAAAACAAGATACGGTAATGATACATAAATAACATACACATATAATAAAAAAAAAAGAAGTTATTTTAGATCATTTTGCTTCAAAACGAACGGCCTACAAGTCAGCTGACCGCGCGGGCTTTAGATTAGAATAGAAATGTCATCCATCCCACAGAGTAGGTACTTTGTATATGATCCAGCCATCTGAGCCATCCAATGATGCCAGGTGCACTGTAATTACAGTAGATTCATTTTACTGCGTTTACTGTATTACAAATATACACTATATGAAAAAACTGTAATTAATTTTAATGTTAGAAAACAAAATATCTATGTGTATAAAACGAAACGCACTAGCTCTTGCTCTAGTAAGCATTAGCAATAACCGGGAAATCCCCCACAGAACAGTTTATTTCCATAGAAAGGTGTCGGCGTGACTTTACTGGGTAATAGACTCATAATATAATTATTATACGACAAATCGTAAAAGTATGTGTTTCGTATATGCTTTGTGTAGGTACTTACTGTGAATTCATATTGTGTTGTGGATTACGATGGGATTTTATTTTGTATTAGTCGACAAGTAGCTAATAAAATTCAGTTGTATTAAATGTTTTAATAATATTAGTATTGATTTATTATAAAATGTCTGCTCGTGAAAGCGATGATGAAGGATAACATCAAAACGAAACAAAAAAACTGTTGATTAGAAATACAATCAACGGCAATATTTTAGTACGCCAGTATAAATTTCGCAATTCAACTCACTAGTTATGTAAATTTTGAACCATACGTTGAAATGCTTAAAGGTTTCACTGATCAAATTTATAAAAATGATCCTTTCCCATGTGAAACAGACAGTGATTAATTTAATTTATCTGTAATACATGTGATTTTCAATTCTTTTGAGTATTTTTATTTACTGTAAAAGCACTGTATTTAACTTAATGATTTACTGTATATTTATATCAAACTACTGTATTTTTATATTCAGAACACTTTTTTCCAGATCTGATCTGGCAACACTGCATCCAATCTATATATCGTAATTTATTTATCGTATATCTTGACACGAGAAAAATATATTTTGCTCAATTGCTCAATTTGATCCTAGTTCGTTTTTTTGTTAGCCGGTTCTTTATTCTTAGTTCACAGCATAGGTAGTTCTTTTAACTATGGAAGTTGGGTTTCGTTCTGTACGGATTTTGAACCGGCTTTTTAGTAGACCTGCTAGTATTTTTGCTTATAGAAATGCTACCGGTACAGCTGTAAAGGAAGAAATTAATACTGAGCTTTTGAACTCATTCAATCAAGACACCAAATTAGGTAAGTTTATCTCAACTTCGGATGAGATTCTCAAGACGTGCTGTCTGTATTTAGGGATAAGTTTATCCTAGGTAAATTTGAGACTTGGTGCTCCTGTGGTTTGGCTATAGATATGTGGTATCCAGGGTCTGATGATGGAGCCGGAAAGTGGTCACAGGAACTCAACAACATAATTATGGAACCCCTTCAAGTTTGGGCTTATTTGGTTTGTTTTGATGAGTTCTCTAATGTTATGTGGTATCCAGGGTCTTATGATGGAGCCGGAAGGTGGTCACAGGAACTCAACAACATAATTATGGAACCCCTTCGAGTTTGGGCTTATTTGGTTTGTTTTGATGAGTTCTCTAGTGTTATGTGGTATCCAGGGTCTGATGATGGAGCCAGAAGGTAGTCACAGGAACTCAACAACAAAATGATGGAACCCCTTCGAGTTTGGGCTCATTTGGTTTGTCTGGATGAGTTCTCTGGTGCTATGTGGTATCCAGGTTCTGTTGATGGAGCCGAACTTCTATACAATTTGTTACATGTACTCGACGACTACACCACATGTTTTTTGGTTAGTGGTGTCTTAAAAACAATTATATTACGTAGTTTAAAGTAATGAACTTAGTAAATGACTTATAAAATCAGTATCCGACTTTTAAAGTTGTATAAATTGGGCCGTTTTCTTCGGAAATGTGACATCTATAACTCTTTTATTTAACATTTTGATGTTAGATCCAAAACATTGTATTGATCATTATAGGACTTTTTTATGCTACTTGGGTAGTTTTTTGCTGCACTCGCACTTTGTTCACAGTCTCTGTGCTTGCGAAACGATAAAATTGTTTTAAATTTATTATCCTTTATAATATATCAATATCTAAACAGTCTATTTTCAAAGAACATACAATGTTTTCTGAGTAAATTCACTTCTAAATACTAATTTGAAAATAGACTAGATACAGTTGATAAACACAAACACAACGCACTCACAAAATGACAAATTGAAATGGCCCGTACGGCTTTACTAATAGTTCAGTTCAATGAGTGAATGTTTTTTCTTTCTTTTGAATGTTGTATTAATGGTTCATTCATTGGGATCCATCCAGTCAAAAACAATTTTGAACCCTATATACCGCTGTATTCACAAACGTTTCTGTGAGATCTCACAGTACGCACACACACACACAGGGTCCCGCAATCCTAATCTTAAACAGTACTTGAGTACCGATCAAGCACATTCATAAAGTAGATTTCTAGATACTTTAACTTACACATAGTATCAAAAAAGTTATGTTTAGGCTTGGACATGCTAACGGGTATCGGTTCAGTAGTTTCAGCGTGATGTGTGCTATTTTATATAAATTTCAACACCTATCCTGTGAGAAACTGTTTTTTTTTTGGGGTATTAGGTATCCTAAATACTACATGAAGTTAATTGCAATATAAGCCATGTTTAGTTGGTCAGTTCAGAACACTACCAATAGGTAGCGTTGTAGTATCTGTAAGATGGATTTAGAAACCGAAGGAAAAATTTGGATGATGATGTAGTGGTCACAGTAACCTAATTGGTTAAAGGCATGCACTGCTCAGTGGCATGGATGATATGGGTTCGAATTCCGTCCGTGATCCAAATTTTTCCTTTGGGAGCGTTCAAGTATTGCATAATGCAATTTATTGAGATTTTTGATCTCCCCTCTCCCCCATGTAACGCACCGTAACGTTTTTAAATCCCCTAGACCATTCATTTTTAATTTATCTTCGTTGTACAGACTTTTTGTTACTTACTGCTTTATTACCCGACAACGGCGAAGCAAGGGAAGATTTATGTGTTCGAACTACAAACTTGGTCCGATTTTGACAAGTGAGGTATCAATCGATTCGTCTTCATCGCAAGAGTGTCTTGGGTAATTGGTTACCTGACGGTAGTCGGGTTTTAGTTTTTAAATTTATGTTTTGTTATAAGTATAGATAGATAATGTAACATATCTGTTGATCAGGAGGGGCCGTGCCGGTGTTCCGTCGAGCTCAGCTGTTCCCGAGCCGTGTGGCGTTGCAAGATGAAATCGGGATATACACATATGCAGGCCTGTACCAGGCCGCATCGGTACTTAGCTCCGAGATCGCAGCACAGTTGGGTAATGTGACAATGCGTATCAAAAAATATGTACACAACATACTGCCAAGTAAAATAATAATAAAAATAATTTCTGAACTGGTGTAACAGAACATCGGTGAAAACGCTTATGTGCCAGCAGTGAGATTATAGCAGGCCGGTCTCACTCTTAATGTTTAGGTATGTAGTCGAAGCTTCCGGTCACCGGAAAACAATCAGTCGCTTGTCGCGCAACCTACATCATAGGAGTGATGCGTTGTATAGCATTTGGTTGCCTAATTCTACTAAAAAGATACTTTATAGTAGTTTATCAAACGGTTGTATAGTGAGGGCTTACTAAAACACAAGAGTGAGTTTAAAAAACGAGCAGTAGACGAGTTTTTTAATCGTATCACTCGAGTGTTTTAATACAGTCCGAATCAAACTTAATGGCTGCTGTGAAGTTGGCGCGGGGCGCTGCGCAATAGCAAATATTAGTTATGCGCGTGCGTTGGAGGTGTGAGGGGATGCGCGATGCCGCGCTAGCAGTGCACTTCACAGCCGCCATTAAATTTGATTCGTACTGTACCTAGTTATGTGCCGTTTCATACACTACTGTAGATAACTACACTCATGCAACAGGAACTTTTAATAAAAAAAAAAAAAACGTAATAGTTTCTTGATTTGCTGGTAAACGCTTGTTCGTCATGTTCGTTGCTGTTCCGTGATGTCAGGTGGAGTCAAATTCTCTTCACTCACACTGTTTTCACATGTTTTATACATTCTTAGTTTAATTTTTAATTTGATTTAATTTTGTTTATTTTTTTCACAATCTGTAAATGTAATGGTTTTTTCTGTGTAATATTTTCTATAAAGAAATGATTATCTTAACTTTTTTTTCTTATTTAATTCAAAATTATTAAAATTTAAAATTTTTTAGTTTGGTTTTCTATATAAAGCGTGTTTTTTAGTTTTTTTAAACTATTATTTATTCTCATATGAAAAGTAGAGTGTATCACTTGGAAGCAATATTATATTTCCTCGGGCGACATATATTGAATCCCTCGCTACGTTCAGGATTCTACTCAAGAATCCTTCACTCCGCTCTGGATTCAAAATAGCGCCCTCGCTGTAAAAATATTATTTTGCTCCCTCGTCATATAATCCTACTATTATTCTGTACTATTGGGCTTACCGCTGGGATAGTTATAATATCATTATTGTAACATCAGCATCAGTCAGTCTATGGTCTTCATACATTCGATTGACACACTCAGTCATAGTACAATCAATTGACACTAATCAAGCATTTCATTACCAAAATCTATACCAATAAAAATATTATTAGCGTTGAAGTCTCTGAGTGCGGAAGTTAAGTCTTTAATATTACCTACCAGAGAAAAGACAAAACTAAGAAATAAGAAAAACAAATTCATAAAAAAAAACCGGCAAAGTGCGTGTAGGATTCAATGGACAAATTCAATGGAATTCAATGGTTCCGTAGCCAGGATCCTAAGCCGCCCAACTGTGAGAAACCGCATTGCAATAGGTTCAGTTTTTACGTGATATGCCAACAGTCTAGCTAGGCTTGGTCCCAAGAAAGTTGAAAAAATACCATCACCAAACAAACGAGTGAAACATAGCAAATGGCGGCTGCGTATGTGCAGGTGAAAACCTAGTGCTATTTAAAACTGATAAACAAAACCTTATCAAAAAAACATTGAAGTTAATACTGAGTCATACATCATAAAACTCTTAAACTATCTTGTCCATAGAAACTCCTGCGTTAGTTACATGTTACGTCATGTCTTATCTATTATCATGTTTTTGGTGTGATATAATAAGACACGGCCAGTACTGCAGTGTACCTGATTATTTGATTGTCAGAAAGCGAATTATGTTAACAAAGTTAAAGTATTGTAAATAGGCAAACTAATAGCACTTACTTTTACAAGTCAAAATTAGCATATCATGTACAAAGAGAAATACATAAAATATTATAAATAGATCAAATCTATAAAATTTAGGTAATGCTTTGAGTTTGAAAACGAAATTGCCACCAGAGTTGAATCTCGCATAGGAAAAGGAAATATCCTTCTGACTCTACCATCATTAAGGAGAAATACATAAAATATTATAAATAGATCAAACCAATAAAATTTAGGTAATGCTTTGAGTTTGAAAAATAAATTGCCATCCGAGTTGAATATCGCACAGGGAACGGAAATACCCTTCTGACTCTACCATGAACAAGGAGAAATACATAAAGTATTATAAATAGATCAAATCAATAAAATTTAGGTAATGCTTTGAGTTTAAGCGAATTATGTTAACAAAGTTAAAGTATTGTAAATAGGCAAACTAATAGCACTTACTTTTACAAGTCAAAATTAGCATATCATGTACAAAGAGAAATACATAAAATATTATAAATAGATCAAATCTATAAAATTTAGGTAATGCTTTGAGTTTGAAAACGAAATTGCCACCAGAGTTGAATCTCGCATAGGAAAAGGAAATATCCTTCTGACTCTACCATCATTAAGGAGAAATACATAAAATATTATAAATAGATCAAACCAATAAAATTTAGGTAATGCTTTGAGTTTGAAAAATAAATTGCCATCCGAGTTGAATATCGCACAGGGAACGGAAATACCCTTCTGACTCTACCATGAACAAGGAGAAATACATAAAGTATTATAAATAGATCAAATCAATAAAATTTAGGTAATGCTTTGAGTTTGAAAAGGAAATTGCCACCAGAGTTGAATCTCGCACAGGAAAACGAAATATTCTTCTGACTCTACCACGAACAAGGAAAAATACATAAAATATTATAAATAGATCAAATCAATAAAATGTTGGTAATGCTTTGAGTTTGAAAAGGAAATTGCCAACAGAGTTGAATTTCGCACAGGAAAAGGAAATATCCTTCTGACTCTACCATGAACAAGGAAAAATACATAAAATATTATAAATAAATCAAATTAATGAAATTTAGGTAATGCTTTGAGTTTGAAAAGGAAATTGCCATCAGAGTTGAATCTCGCACAGAAAAAGGAAATACCCTTCTGACTCTACCATGAAAAAGGAGAAATTCATAAAATATTATAAATAGATCAAATCAATAAAATTTTGGTAATGCTTTGAGTTTGAAAATGAAATTGCCAACAGAGTTGAATCTCGCACAGGAAAAGGAAATACCCTTATGACTCTACCATGAACAAGGAGAAAGACATAAAATATTATAAATAGATCAAATGTGTTTTACTTTTATATTTTGATAAACAATTAATTAATTTGAATTATTATTGCATCAAATCTATTGTTCATATAATATGTTAATAATTTAGTATCTTGTAATTTTAAAACATTTGCACGACACACTAGTCGAATACAGGACAGAGATCCCTGAACTATATTAACAACTAAAATGTACCTACCTGCATACATGCAAATAAATAAATAAATTTATTTATTTATAACTTGGACTTAGGAATATTTATATTTACAATCTTTCGTTTTTACAATAATGCTGATAGTCTAATTAGCAACATAATTAAATTAAAAATATAAAAAATAAATGTGACAATGAGATGTCCCACCATCATCAAACAACCAAACTGGGAAAATAAAGTAAAAATTCTAACTAAGTATGTTATATTAAACAACGTGACATCGTGTCATGATCTCAGGGCATGTTGTAGTCATGAGACATCTCAAAAAGTACTTTGAACATTTTATTCACTTAACGTCAACATAGAAGTGATCATTTATTATTATCATGGAGCTTGGAGACATCATTTCTATCATTAGTATAATATTAATATGCTTTCTTTATGAGATTTCCTATAACACAAGTTTTAAACCTATGCTTTGATAATTGATCAATGCCGTCAGGTAAAATATTAAAAATCGTATACAGAAACACTAACTTTCTTTAACCGAAATCCAAACAATTCATGAATATCTGAATGAAAACAGATGAGACGGTGTCTTTAGGCATTTGAAGCCTTATCAATAAATAATAGTACTACGTACAGAAGACTCCCTTAATATACGTGTAAACACCTACAGAAATATACCTACCATCGTAAAATCATACTCAGCGTAAGCCAATTTGTACCCTAGGCGTATGGGAGAACGATAACATTACACTGAACCGACAATGGCTGCGAGCCGCTATTGCTAGGGTTGCCCGTCTCTACATGCGGAGGCCCGCGCGTGGCCGCGTCTGTCTCTGGAGTCGGTCGGTCCACAAAACACCAAACGCACAGAAGGTCCGCTGAGGCCGTCTTTGATTTTATTACCTACGCTCGGCCGCAGCGGCAGGGTGGACAGTTTTTTATTTTTTTATTACGGTCTGGGAAATCGCTTGACCACGATCTCACCTGATGGAAAGCTATGAGCACTCATCATCATCAACCCGTGTCAGTCCACTGCTGGACATTGGCCCAAAGCACGCCACTGAGACCGATCTTCGGCTCCTCTCTTCTAACCACCAGTTTACGTATATCGTCGCTCCACCTAGCCGGACCTACACTACGCTTACCGAGTCGCGGTTTCCACTCAAGAACACTTCTACCCCAACGGTTATCAGTCCTTCGACAGATATGACCAGCCCACTGCCACTTCAGCGTACTAATCCTATGGGCTATGTCGACAACTTTGATTCTCTGCCGGATCATCTCTTTCCGGATTCAATGACCGTCCAAGTACAGAACCAGCAACTAAGCATATTCCCCTGAGTCGAGGTGTGAGACAAGGGGACGTTATTTCTCCGAAATTGTTCTCAAATGCATTTGAGGATATGTATAAGACTCTGGACTGGAAAGGATGTGGCATTAACATTATCGGTGAGCACATCTCACACTTGAGATTCGCGGATGACATCGTCATTGTGGCAGAAACTTTGCAGGATTTGCAACAGATGTTGGACAGCCTAGCTGATTCGTCTCAACGCATTGGTCTCCGGATGAACTTGGACAAAACCAAGGTTATGTTCAACGAACATTTTATTCCGGACCCAATTGCTGTTATCGGAATTGCTCTCGAATTCAGGAGTATGTTTATCTGAGGCAAACTTTGCGACTAGGTAAAAACAACTTCAAGAGAGACCCGCAGAAGAATACAGCAAGCAGCATTTGCGAAACATCATCGAGTCTTCTCGTTGCCAATACCGCAAAGTTTGAAGACAAAAGTCTTCAACCAGTGTGTCCTACCTGTTATGACTACGGAGCCGAGTCGTGGACACTCACGGTACGACTGGTCCACCAATTTAAGTTTGCTCAGTGGGCTATGGCAAGGGCTATGCTCGCAGTTTCTCTGAAAGATCATATCCGGAATGGTGATCCATACTTTTGTCGAATTAAGATAGGTATTCCTGCATGATTGTGTTTTGTCTAATAAAATATAATTATACTTTATTAAAAGGTAACAGGTTTAGTAATTATAACTGTAGAAGATGCAATCATTTCTCTCGCGGCGGTAATCAATGTCATTCAATGTTCATTCTCCTTTAAAAGGATCAGCTAGAACCCGGCGAGCTACTCCACATGCCTCCGACTGCATCTTATATTTAAAAATCAAGAATCTAAAGGTTATATAATAATAAGCTTATATAAATTATTATAATATGTTTACGTTAAGCAGGAAAATCTTAAAAATCTAAAGCTTGTTTGCCTCGTTTTAGTTTTGTTCGCAGTCGGGTGTTTTGTTTTTTTATTTTAATGTTAGAATTTGTTATTCCAGTTGGCGACACGGAGCGTACAATCGCATACATGTGCAGTAACGACGCGTCACACATCATTGTACAGTGGGCTATTTGGATGTCTGGAAACATTGGTATGTAATATATTTAAGTTATTGCTTAAAACTGTAGATGAAATATTAGTACAGATCTGTAAGTTGTAACCTCTTGCAGCCGTCCCCCTCACGTCGATGCACCCGCCAGAAATGCTCAAGTACTTCCTCACTGACAGCATGGCGGATCTCGCCATCTGCACACAGGATTATGAGAAGGTACAATCATAAAATATAAGTACAGATCTGCAAGTTGTAACCTCTTGCAGCCGTCCCCCTCACGCCGATGCACCCGCCGGAAATGCTCAAGTACTTCCTCACTGACAGCATGGCGGATCTCGCCATCTGCACACAGGATTATGAGAAGGTACAATCATAAAATATAAGTACAGATCTGCAAGTTGTAACCTCTTGCAGCCGTCCCCCTCACGCCGATGCACCCGCCGGAAATGCTCAAGTACTTCCTCACTGACAGCATGGCGGATCTCGCCATCTGCACACAGGATTATGAGAAGGTACAATCATAAAATATTGGTACAGATCTGCAAGTTGTAACCTCTTGCAGCCGTCCCCCTCACGCCGATGCACCCGCCGGAAATGCTCAAGTACTTCCTCACTGACAGCATGGCGGATCTCGCCATCTGCACACAGGATTATGAGAAGGTACAATCATAAAATATAAGTACAGATCTGCAAGTTGTAACCTCTTGCAGCCGTCCCCCTCACGCCGATGCACCCGCCAGAAATGCTCAAGTACTTCCTCACTGACAGCATGGCGGATCTCGCCATCTGCACACAGGATTATGAGAAGGTACAATCATAAAATATAAGTACAGATCTGCAAGTTGTAACCTCTTGCAGCCGTCCCCCTCACGCCGATGCACCCGCCAGAAATGCTCAAGTACTTCCTCACTGACAGCATGGCGGATCTCGCCATCTGCACACAGGATTATGAGAAGGTACAATCATAAAATATAAGTACAGATCTGCAAGTTGTAACCTCTTGCAGCCGTCCCCCTCACGCCGATGCACCCGCCAGAAATGCTCAAGTACTTCCTCACTGACAGCATGGCGGATCTCGCCATCTGCACACAGGATTATGAGAAGGTACAATCATAAAATATAAGTACAGATCTGCAAGTTGTAACCTCTTGCAGCCGTCCCCCTCACGCCGATGCACCCGCCAGAAATGCTCAAGTACTTCCTCACTGACAGCATGGCGGATCTCGCCATCTGCACACAGGATTATGAGAAGGTACAATCATAAAATATAAGTACAGATCTGCAAGTTGTAACCTCTTGCAGCCGTCCCCCTCACGCCGATGCACCCGCCGGAAATGCTCAAGTACTTCCTCACTGACAGCATGGCGGATCTCGCCATCTGCACACAGGATTATGAGAAGGTACAATCATAAAATATTAGTACAGATCTGCAAGTTGTAACCTCTTGCAGCCGTCCCCCTCACGCCGATGCACCCGCCGGAAATGCTCAAGTACTTCCTCACTGACAGCATGGCGGATCTCGCCATCTGCACACAGGATTATGAGAAGGTACAATCATAAAATATAAGTACAGATCTGCAAGTTGTAACCTCTTGCAGCCGTCCCCCTCACGCCGATGCACCCGCCGGAAATGCTCAAGTACTTCCTCACTGACAGCATGGCGGATCTCGCCATCTGCACACAGGATTATGAGAAGGTACAATCATAAAATATAAGTACAGATCTGCAAGTTGTAACCTCTTGCAGCCGTCCCCCTCACGCCGATGCACCCGCCGGAAATGCTCAAGTACTTCCTCACTGACAGCATGGCGGATCTCGCCATCTGCACACAGGATTATGAGAAGGTACAATCATAAAATATTGGTACAGATCTGCAAGTTGTAACCTCTTGCAGCCGTCCCCCTCACGCCGATGCACCCGCCGGAAATGCTCAAGTACTTCCTCACTGACAGCATGGCGGATCTCGCCATCTGCACACAGGATTATGAGAAGGTACAATCATAAAATATAAGTACAGATCTGCAAGTTGTAACCTCTTGCAGCCGTCCCCCTCACGCCGATGCACCCGCCAGAAATGCTCAAGTACTTCCTCACTGACAGCATGGCGGATCTCGCCATCTGCACACAGGATTATGAGAAGGTACAATCATAAAATATAAGTACAGATCTGCAAGTTGTAACCTCTTGCAGCCGTCCCCCTCACGCCGATGCACCCGCCAGAAATGCTCAAGTACTTCCTCACTGACAGCATGGCGGATCTCGCCATCTGCACACAGGATTATGAGAAGGTACAATCATAAAATATAAGTACAGATCTGCAAGTTGTAACCTCTTGCAGCCGTCCCCCTCACGCCGATGCACCCGCCAGAAATGCTCAAGTACTTCCTCACTGACAGCATGGCGGATCTCGCCATCTGCACACAGGATTATGAGAAGGTACAATCATAAAATATAAGTACAGATCTGCAAGTTGTAACCTCTTGCAGCCGTCCCCCTCACGCCGATGCACCCGCCGGAAATGCTCAAGTACTTCCTCACTGACAGCATGGCGGATCTCGCCATCTGCACACAGGATTATGAGAAGGTACAATCATAAAATATAAGTACAGATCTGCAAGTTGTAACCTCTTGCAGCCGTCCCCCTCACGCCGATGCACCCGCCGGAAATGCTCAAGTACTTCCTCACTGACAGCATGGCGGATCTCGCCATCTGCACACAGGATTATGAGAAGGTACAATCATAAAATATAAGTACAGATCTGCAAGTTGTAACCTCTTGCAGCCGTCCCCCTCACGCCGATGCACCCGCCGGAAATGCTCAAGTACTTCCTCACTGACAGCATGGCGGATCTCGCCATCTGCACACAGGATTATGAGAAGGTACAATCATAAAATAACTTAAGATTTTTGGCCGGTTATGACATACGGAGCTGAGACGTGGACACTAAGCACATAGAGAGAGAGCTATGCTCGGGGTTTCTCTGAAGGATATAATCCGAAACGAGGTTATCTGCCAGAGAACCAAAGTCACCGACATTGGCAGTGGGCTGGCCACATTTCTCGAAGGACTGACAACCTCTGAGGTAGACGTGTCCTCGAGTCGAGACTGCACTGAAAAAACTAATTAACTGAACTAGTTAGATAATTTGAAAAAAAGCTGCCAGTTAACAAACTGTTTAAATCACCACGTCTGGTTCAATTAAGACGTACAAAACGGATTGTGTTGATTAGAGTTTAGTTAATGATTGACATATTATGATGTACCTGTCAACATAACCTGACTTTAGTTACAGATGCAATACTGAATATATTAAAACGTAACAAACTATTTGGTTATAAGTCTAATGTACTGTTGGTTTATTACTAGCAAACATAGATTACCGAAAATACTGGTTGTAAATAGTCTTTCTAGTTATTTAGTAATTATCAATCAAATGTTTTCACAGATTTTGTTAATACTTTTCAATTTTTGCAATGCTATTTGTAAACTCGATTTAGCTAGTTATTTACAAAACTATTTCATTTAATTCAATCAAAAGTTTGCTGCTTGTAACAATTATTTTTGTCCGACCGACCGGTGACGCCAGCCGGTGCGGCGGCGGCGGCACACGTTTGTGCGTTCTTTTCTTCCCTAGCTTCACTCAAGCACGCACGTGGATGGAACAAATAAATAAACTTATCTTGAACCTGTGTTGTGGTTATACAGTGAATTAGTGTGTGGACTCGCAGTGAGTGTGGTGTATATATTTTAATAGTAAAAGTGTACAAAAGCTATCATAAAACAACGGATGAACCGGCGCGCGCGGCGGCAGCAACGCCCGCGAAGGAAACCATTGCCGACTACAATAAATAATATCAAATATTAATACTACAAAAATGCTACTTACTACTCTAACATGCATCCTAAATCTTTGAATATTTAGGAAACATACTATGGAAGATTATAAACTCATGTTGTAACTATTGTCAAAGAATTGTTTGAAAATTATGATGATGTAACTTTTTTCATCTTCAATACTTAACGTTTTTCAATAAGACGTTTTTTATTGATTTTATGTTTATTTTATTAGGATTTTGCATTAACATCAAAATTCCTCAAATAATATTAAGACGTAACGAAGATTATTACCTCAAGTATTGCGTGCTTTTGGTGCCTAGAAAGGTATCTAAAGTTATGCCGAAAGCACGTTACATTTTCGGCTTATTTCCAATGATTTTCGAAATCGCCCCCAATGGACCGCCCCCCAGCTAAGAGAATTGCTATATTTCGAATCGCCCATTTTTTACAATACATATCTATATATTTTTTAGTGAAGTTACAAGGCGGGCATATCGTCTGCCGGATGGTAAACTCCACGCATGATCATTACCGTGCAGTGTCGAAGAGGAATCTATATTTTTTCTAACTATTCAGGTAAAATTAATGAATTACTGGTATGTCTAAGTAAGCGCAGTATAGTGCCGCTAAGAACTTTGAAGCTTTTCTGAGTCATACTGCAACTGTCATGGATAGGCAAACAATATGCAAGTCTGGTCACATGATAACATAAAAACATGAATTGCAAAAAAGTGGAACTTGTGGGGAACTTAATTATTTAATAATTAAAACTTCCCAATGGCCTACAATAGAGGTTTATTGGCTGTTTGTAAGGGAATAAGCCACATTTTCTTTCATTGTTACAATTAAATATGCTTATAACAGGATAGTATTATTACTCCTACTGTCTTGCGCTTACTTGTTTATATTGTTTTCATAAAATGTTACTTTAAAAACATGTCAACTTGTGCCATTATGTATACATCGAAATTAAAATTAACTAGGTTCATAATTATTCTACTAACTAGCCTGTCACTATACTTATTAGATCTATATCCGCGTCGCCTAGACTTAAGTTGATAACCTGTATTGTGCTGTGCTGAATATATGATTCTACAATTTAAAGTATTGTTTTTGTTTTTTAATGAAGAGTTTAGGTGCTAGTAACAATAATTTAGTTAATAATAACCGGGTAGTGACAACATACATTAGAAGGAGGTAGCTAAATAGTTGATGTACTAACAACAGCAGCATATACGTGGAAATAACTAAATAGTTTAGCTACTAACAACAACAGTATACACGTGGAACTGTGGAAGGCGGCTACCAGAAACTGGATTAGAAGAGCCAAAGATCGGGTTCTGTGGGGTTCATTGGGAGAGGCCTCTGCCCAGCAGTGGACGAACATAGGCAGATGATGATGATGACGATGATCATTAGGCCTAAGAACATGAAGTACTTATTCCGTTCGCTAAGAAAAAACATACTTGAAACAGTTAACAGTCTATATCGTTTTTATCCCATTCATTCGAAAATGCTGATTGGTTCAAAGTAGGTCTTTTCAGTTCAAGACTTTCAGAGAGGGCGAGGGGAGTAATAAGTTTTGGTTATATGATTAATTAGTTTTGATTATTTATCAAAAATCCCAATGAGTTATTTTGATTCAGCCGTGGCGGGAAAACTTACCAGCACTACGTTGACAATTAAGTCCAAGGAGTCCGTTCCTGTCGACGTCGCTGCATGAAATGCTATGACGTTCGACAATGGCAGCAGCCAGACTGAGACCGGCGGCGATGCGCAAACTGCCATTGTCAAGAAGCGTTCCACTGTCACGATTTATGTTCCGAGACAGCAAGAAGCCTTGCGCGGTCACTATCACTGGATACATTTTGATCCTTCTTTGAAAATCCCAGAGTTTTTGACCGTTTGGTTCCTTTGGGATACTTTCATTCGGGCAAACAGACTCCCAAACTTTCTTTGCATCTGCTGCACAGAATATCTCGAATGAAGGCGTTTTTAAAATTTGGGTACACAGGCTTGATACATTTTACACAGATGAAAGGAGAGCTGAGGAGCTCCACTAGATATTTTTATTTTTCCTTTGCCACCAGATTTTACTAATTAAAAATTGTTACTTTCATCTGGCTGAAGTGACATAGAATACTATTGATCCATATAAATTAACACACAGCTAGTAATTATATATTGATGTTGTATGCACATGTTTATTATAGCATACAACAAATACATTGTATTGTGGTTGTAGGTCCTCCGTCCTATCAGCTTAGAGATATCCAAGCCCCTCCTGGTAACGGGACGAGATAAGGAGGTCGCCGCCCAGCTGTACCAGCCCAGCAATGAGTTCCTCAAGTCGAGAGTCGGACAAGGCCTGCCCGATGTCGGCAAGTCCAACCTCTGGTACGGAGAGGCCGATGCACTCATCATTTACACTAGCGGTGAGTTTAGCGACATCGCCGCTCAGTAATGAGTTTCTTAACTCCAGAGTCGCACAGGGTCTCGATGTTGTCAGGTCAAACTATCAGTTAATATTAATTTCAATCTTTATTGAACTGGGAGTTAATAATAGCTAATACAAGTTTTATTTTATTTCAGGTACTACTAGTAAGCCCAAAGGCGTAATTTGGACGCACAACATGCTGCAGACTCAGATATCCGCGCTGCACGTAGCGTGGCAGTACTGCGCTAACGACGTGGTACTGCACACGTTACCTCTACACCACATACATGGACAGCTCAACTCTATGCTGGCTTCTTTAGCGGCCGGAGCCAGGTAATGTAACACAACATGCTGCAGACTCAGATATCCGCGATGCACGCAGCGTGGCAGTACTGCGCTAACGACGTGGTACTGCACACGTTACCTCTACACCACATACATGGACAGCTCAACTCTATGCTGGCTTCTTTAGCGGCCGGAGCCAGGTAATGTAACACAACATGCTGCAGACTCAGATATCCGCGCTGCACGTAGCGTGGCAGTACTGCGCTAACGACGTGGTACTGCACACGTTACCTCTACACCACATACATGGACAGCTCAACTCTATGCTGGCTTCTTTAGCGGCCGGAGCCAGGTAATGTAACACAACATGCTGCAGACTCAGATATCCGCGATGCACGCAACGTGGCAGTACTGCGCTAACGACGTGGTACTGCACACGTTACCTCTACACCACATACATGGACAGCTCAACTCTATGCTGGCTTCTTTAGCGGCCGGAGCCAGGTAATGTAACACAACACGCTGCAGACATGTTATGTTTTTTGTTACAAATAATAACACAAATGTAAACCTTATTTTTTCAATTAGTAAATGATGTTATTTCAGAATCCGAATGCTCCCTTCTTTCGTACCTCACACTGTGTGGTCGCGCCTGCTCGGCATGGGCGAGCGAGAGGACGCGCGCATTTCCGTGTTCCACGGCGTACCGGCAATGTACGCGCGCCTCGCCGCCGACCATGAGCGCATGTTCGCGGACGCGCGCACCGCGGAGTACGTGCGCACTGCGCTATCCTCGCGCATGCGCCTCATGTGCGCCGGCTCGGCGCCGCTGCCGGAGACGCTGGCTAACAAGTGGGAGGAGGTGCGTACAGTTCGCGCAAATCTTTTTGAACTCTCTGAACGTAGGCCCACGTAGGCCCGTGCGCATGGCATATTTGAGTTCACTATTATTATTGTAAAAAGTTTTTTTTTATAGTACCTGCATAGTACACACTACCCACCGAGGCATAGTAGAAAGATTAGTCACTCAAGACGAGAATTTCCATGTGCCAAATATGTTGAATTAATCGGAAATAAGCAGGTATCTAACCTAACTATTTCCGATTAATTCACCTACTTAACATATTACTCCTGAAGTATTTACTTTATGGTAGGTATATGTCATCATACCGAAACGCAAAACGTAAGCTCACTCGCTTACGTTTTTCGCATATTCTATCTCGCTTTTACTTTATGCTATTTTATCCCCACAGCAGTATCTGCGCAATCGTCACAGAGCCTAACGTTGGCTGCGACTACTGTACGTGTTTAGCGACGCGTGACGTAGACGTAGCGCAGTAAAGCACATGCGATGCTTGTTTCACGAAAATAGCAACAGTAACCGAAAGAAACAATAATAACAGAACCAAACAACAATAACGAAAACAAGTATCACAAATTAACAAAAATAATAGAAATAATTGAAGACTTCATTCACGACTGTAGGTACTTTCGAAAGGCAACGTGCGTGTGTTATGTGTACATACATAGCACTCACACTAACAAGCGTTGCTGAAAGACGCGAGCGCCTGTTGCGGCGCGGTTCGAGCGGGCGGTACCATCCTTGGCGAACTTCCTCGTCCCTCTGACACTCAAAATATGCGTACTGCGCAGCCACTCGCGCTAACTTCCGATAGGTCAGAAAGATTTGCGCGAATTATATGTGAACATTAAGCCTCTCAGAAATGGGATAGACAATAGCCAACAATTAAAATAATTATATAAAAAAAAACAAAGAACCCGACTGCTTACAAAATTATTGACTACGAGCTGACCGCCCGATAAAATAATCTCACTAGTATTATAAATTATTGACTACGAGCTGACCGCCCGACAAAATAATCTCACTAGTATTATAAATTATTGACTACGAGCTGACCGCCCGATAAAATAATCTCACTAGTATTATAAAGGCGAAAGTTTGTATGTATGTTTGATACTTCTTTATATGCTTAAACGGCTTGGATTGGACGTACGGGTTTGGATGAAATTTGACATGGAGGTAGCTTATACCCTGGATTAACACATGGGCTACTACTTGTTCCGGAAAAAATGAACGGTTCCTGAGGGACGCGGGTAAAACCGCAGGCACAGCTATTAATTATATAAATTTAATGTTTCTTTTTTACTTACATATTTTATTTTAGTTTAATAGTTGGCAATTGCAACATTAGAATAAAGTATTTACATTAACTTAAATAATCTAGAATTGAAATTTTTTAAGAAGCTTATTGAAAATTGCTACTGTTTAGTTATAAGAATTATATATTTTTGAAATCGTCTTAACCTGTATTTTGATACCTCACTCGATAGGTTTTGGTAATTTTTTTGTTTCATCGGAAATACAATATGGCAGCTATCAGCCGCCATATTAGTTTTCTTGACACTTCATATTATATATCCTATAGCACCCTCGTGATCAAGACGAATCCAATGATACCGCATTTATTAAAATCCATCAAGCCGTTTAGGATGTAGGACGCGCCTAAGAAACGTACAAACATACATGCAACCCAAACATATGACCCTCCTCAGTCGGGTAAAAAGCTACTGCAACATAGAAGAACAATGTTTGGGTACACTATGTATAACCTATTGCACTGGCATTTGCTACGAGTTTTTCGGCAATTATAATAATTGCCGAAAAACTGACTCGTTTCTCTACTCGAGAAGAGACTCGTAGACGGACGGGTACGTCCGTATCGTGTGTCCATCATGCATCAGACGGCTTGAAATTCTTTCTGCTGAATTAGTAATAAAAAGTGAGAGGCCATGTACTTTAAAATAATTGGCCGCCGTTGGCCGAATGGCTGGTGATCCTGAATGCAAAGTCAATGGTCACGGGTTCGAATCCCGGAAGGTGAAAATATTTGTGTGATGAGCACAAATGTTTGTCTAGTACCTATAGTAAAGGATATTCTAATTTGGGGCTAGGTAATTGTGTGTATTATCCTGAATATCATTATCATCATCATCATTTGCAGCTTATTCCGCCCACTGCTGAGGATAAGCATGAAGAGGATGATAATGATGAATGGCGTAAGAGGGAAGAGCCCTCTTACGCCATTCATCTCTGGTTTGAGATAGTCTGGTCCAGGTCTTACCAGCGTGCCTTTCTATGTCGTCGACCCATCGTTGGATCGGTCTTCCTTCTGAATATATTAACATTTGTTTATGTAACGTGTAAAATAGCCTTATAAAGTACACATCAGGTTTGTTTCGATCAAGCATGTAAATTCATTTACGTGTGCAATGGTTGAATACATCGTATTTAAAATACCCATACAAAAGTAAAATTATTTTAATCTTAGAATTTAGTGACAACCCTAAATTTTGTTTACTATCTATCACGTCGCACTCAAAAGTATATAAGTACATACATACTGCTACATACAGGGTTCAGGTTGCTAGGCCTCTCCTCGCTTGCGAGCTGGTGGAAATACCCCATTGAGTGGAGACTGTTCGAGTAGATGTGGGGCGAGCCAGCCTATTGTTGCACGCATATAATTCGAGTAAGAAGTGTTAGTTCTAACTGAAGAAAACACCGAAGGTTTAGAAAACGACAATTTTATGTTACACTTGAAACTAATAATCATAGTATTCACTTTTTACAAATTAATAAAGGAAATTAGTTTTCACTTTGATTACTGCGCAAAAGGCTTATATGCGCGAGGTCTTTCAACCAGTTACAGACTTGTACAAAGACCAAGGTCAAGTCTATTGATTCTTTCCTAGCTGACTACTACGTAGTACTATTATTTATTCTGTGCTACTAGGATTTGAAGTACAGTGTTCCTAGAAAAATCTTTAAAAGTAAATACATTAATGAAAAACTTTGAAATCTCAAAAGACGTAAAACTAAAGTTGTTCGCCATGACGTGTGGAATACCCCACCCCGGTACTTAATAGGTAATTTTGTTACATTCTGTATAATAATCGTGGAGATAGACAGCAAATCATTTATAAAAATGACCGCGGACTTCATAATCATAAATAATATATCACTGAAGCACTGTTGCTGCCGAAATATCATAAGACATAATATGTAGACGTTTTCATTTGTCTCCAGATATCCGGCATCCGACTTCTCGAACGCTACGGCATGACAGAAGTAGGTATGGCCCTGAGCAACCCCTACCGGCCGGTGGAGGGGCGCGCCGTGGGCTGCGTGGGCCTCCCCCTACCCGGCGTTGCGGCTAGAATCGCTCTCCCCACCGACGGTGGTCTGCAACCCTCGGTCACTGTGGAGGCCGACCCGCCAAGTACTCAGGTAAGGACAAGTATCCTACCGACTTACCTCCCCATTCCTATAAAAATTAAACCAGTCGTTTTTCCAACGTCTCGTTACTTTTTGAAAAAGCGTTTATGTCAAAAGCTGACGGACAGTAAGCGAAAACGGACGGACAGTAAGCCTATACTTTTCAGCATCGTTTATACCCGCTTTTAGTGGAAACTCCTTTAGATGCTTCGCCATCATAAGTAGTCTTATGAATATAGACTCCTGATGATGAAGATATTGATGCTGAAATCATCTATGACTTGAGTTTCGTAGGTCTTTATCTGTTCCTACAGGGATAACAAATTTAATAATAGAGATGGTAGCGTTGGAAGCTGAGGGTTTTATTAGTGTGCGTTAGGATCAAACGATACCGGGGTTGGTCCTCGGCTCCACACGAAGACTAATTTATGTACGAATTTCCATCGTTCCTTGCGTCCCGAATGGCGTACATGGACCGAAAGTAGGCCCCCGAGAGGTCGGACGCAAACAGCGAGCATCCATTCGTTGGTTCCATAAGGCGTCTCAGCTCATGATGTCCTTTTCACGAAATGTCTTTTCCTCTTAATGACAATTTCTCAAAAAAACCTTTCTCAAAATTACCATTTATCAAAAGGTCGTTTTCCCAAAATGTCCAATTCGCGGGTAAACTTTAGAATGCAGGTGCAGGCCTTTGAGAGAGAGTAGGGATAGTCTCTGGTCACTCAAACAACTAAAACGCGCCAATCATATGGCATTAAAGGCACTCCGTTTGACGCCCAGTTTCTTAAACTAAATATAGAATAGAACTAAGTCTCCCCGGGATGTTTTTTTTTATTTTTATTACTGACTAGGCAATCGTTTGACCACGATCTCACCTGATGGAAAGCGATGATGTGGTCGAAGGTGTAGCACGCTTGCCTAGTAGATACCTATTCACTCTTGACTTGAACACACCGGGGTTATACACACATGTGATATTGTCACAAAGGCTTCATCAACACCTTCATACTACAACTGCATTATACTGTTAATTTTATGTGAAATATTATAATCACATATTTAGTCTTGTGTTAATTTATTTCAAAACTAGCTGTACCCGCGGCTTCGCACGCGTGTTGGTTTCTTTAGGTTCAAAGTACCATAATGTGCTATTCCAGGACCAATATACCAACATTTGAACAAAATTTCTTCAGCCGTCAAAAATACTTTATCAATTGCTCGGCTTTTAACTCACCGGATTGAGATTACAGACTGACAGACATACAGACAAAAATGAAAAAACATACAGTTTAGGCATAATAATAGAACAAAGAGTAATTTTAAATAAAAACACTATATTTTTAATATACAGAATTTGGACCCATATCCCACAGGAACCCTTTATTTTTTCGGGACAAAATGTATCCATAATTTTCACCTATCTTATAAACTATGTCTGTGCCAAGTTGCATCAACATCCGTCCAATAGTTTCAGCGTGCTAAGTGTTCTTTTAAATAATTTTCCACTTCTATCCTGCAGGAACACTTAATTTTTTCGGGATGAAAAGTATCCAATGTCCAAATTTCATTTGAATTCATTGAGTATTTTTGGCGCGATGCACATCCAAGGTACAGACAGACAGACAGACAGACAGACAGACAGAAACACAAAAATTAAAAATATACAGTTTTGGCTTAAGTATGGAATACAGAACGGCCCCCAAAAAAAATAAAAAATATCTTTAATTTACAGAATTTGTGACATTATCCCGCATGAACTCTTTATTTTTTCGGGATAAAAATATCCTAATTTTTAACCCATCATATAAACTATGACAGTGCCAAGTTGCAACAAAATCCGTTCGGTAGTTTCAACGTGATACGTGTTCTTTTAAATAACTTTCAACGCCTATCCTGCGGGAACCCTTTAATTTTTCGGGATAACCAAGATACAGGTAGACAGACAAAAATGATAAAAAAAAACAGTTTTGGCTTCAGTATCGAATATAGAGTACCCTACAAAAGAAAATTTCAAAATATCTTCAATGTACAGAATTGGACCCGTTACAGTTTTATTATAAGTATAGATTGACTAATGTTTATCCATATGCTATCCATATGGAAAATGCATTATTTTTACTTTGTAAAACAACTTTACTTGTACTTTGTATAACCAAAGAATCAGCCTCACTATGAGTATTAAAATTCTCTAGGTACGTTTGTTTAAAAAATAATATCATCGATTGGATGTTTTTTTTTTTACTTAATTTGTTACTATAGATATTATATTTAAAGTTACAATTAATAGTTTATTTATTGAGTCTGTTGTTGATTTTATATATAAAAATACCTTTTATTGTTTAATTTAAGTTTTTAATAGTGAATTGGTAATTTTGAGAAAAGAAAAGAACTTTATGAGAAAAGAACATCTTGAGAAAGGACGTTTTGGAAATGCACATTTTGAGAAAAGGACATCTCGAGAAAGGATATTTTGAGAAAAGGAAATTATAAGGTGAGACGCACTGGTAGAGGCATATTACTTATTCTGTGATAGAGACTAAAGTTTAGCAGAGGACGTTTTCCGGCTGTTGAATATAGCTTAGACTTGTTATTATCCAGATATCCCTAGAGCAGCTCGGACTAACGCCGAAGGGCGAAGCACCCCCTGAGAGCCACGAGTGGAGCGAGCCCACGGTGACGGAGCACCTTACTCCTGTCGACGGCGTCCACCAAGGCGAGCTGTTGCTTAAAGGCCCCGCTGTTTTCACCAGGTTGGTATTAGCGAGCTGAGCCACCGCGGTGTTGCCCGACATTTTGTCCGGTTCAAAGTATTTTGTGCTAGTACAGTGTTGTAAGTACATCTACATAATAATACAACATTTCATAAAATTCAAGTGCGATGTAGCCTAATAGTGCAACTTAGAATCCGACGATTATGCGGTTTCCATCGCTTCTTGCTTCGGATGGCACGTTAAGCTGTCGGTATTGATTAGAAGCAGTCGTTAAGCCTTGTCAGAGGCCCTCGGACGGCCTGACAAACTCTTACACCAGAGGCCAGCAGGTTTTTCCCCCCAGTTTATACTCACTCTTTTTCTACTTTATGAGGCCTATTGTTATGCAAATTTATCTTTACGTTAGTACAGTGAACAGAAAAACACTCAATATTCGTTTTCTAGTTGTGGCTTAACTCCAAATCATAAATCGGAAGGAGGCATAATGAAAGATTCAGCTTCTTAGGGACTATTATTTATTCTGTGGATTCATTCATTTTGCGATAAAATCAATATATAACTTGAATTTTCAGTAAAATGTACCAGGATATATAATGAATTAAGAGGAGTTAGCGCAAATATAAAATAGTCTGGGGTTTAAAGCTTACTAAAGTACCAGGCTCCCATAAATCGGAAGGAGGTGCAAAAAATAAGATGGACGGACGGATGCAGCACGGGGGTGCCTTCATTCAAAGTACCAGGCCATCATAAACTACATGAAGTGATATTACTAAAACTCACTTTTCTTTCCAACAGTATTTTTATCGGCCGCGAGCTAGGGCAATAAAATAGAAAAAGAGTGAGTATAAACTGGGGGACGAAACCGGCCAGCACTACCTCATACGACAAACAAACATCAAATTCGGCACAGCCAACAACAAGTCAATTCTCTTAGTAATTTTATGTACCTTAATGTTTCTCGTCTGCCCTCGTCAGTCAGTGAGCACATCATCGCTTTCCATCAGGTGAGATCGTGGTCAAACGAATGACTGGTCTACACTAATATTGTAAAGAGGAAAGATTTGATTGTTTGTATGTCTGTTTGTTTGTAATGGATAAACTCAAAAAATTGAGGTCCCTACGAAAATTACAATAATGTAACCCAAGGTATCAAAAATACAGAACGGAATGACACGTTGCCATGGAAACGAAATAATAACTAGTCTGTCAAGCACGTGAGTAATAATGCAGTTGTCTATGGTCAAAAAGCACAACGATCGTTGCTGCCAAATATTTAGAATTACGCTTACTGGCGTACTTCTTTTAGAAGTTACGACGGATATAAAAATGCTAAAAGTAAGAAAATTGCCCCGTGCGAAGCCAACAAGCGAACTAGTAACTCATAAATTGGACACGCAACACGCCAGCCTACACTCGAAAACTTACTAAATCCCTTTAAAGTATTTTTTACCGACTTTAAAAAAGGCGGTTCTAAAATTGATGTGTATTTATGTAATACCAGTTTTCCCGCCCGCGACTTCGTCCGCGCGGACTACTGTTTACCGCGAAAAAAAGCATCCTATGTTCTTCTAGGATATTAAAAACCAATGCAAAAGTAGGTGTAGAAACAATGCTCTTGATGTTGTTTGACAGACTTGTTATTTTGTTTCCATGACAACCACAGACTATTCTGTGATGGCTACCGTTCCTTACAGTAGTAATAGTTAGTAGTAGTAGTTAGTAGTATTTTCCAGTTTTTCCGTGGTAGCTTTCAATTGTCCGCGATAAAAAAATATCTATGTGTTATTCCACGGTTTAAACTGAGATAGCTTAAACCTAAATTCTAAGTTTCATCAAAATCCGTCCAGCCGTTATCGCGTGAAAGCTCACCAAACAAACAAACAAACAACGTTTCACTTTTATATATTAGTATGGATTATTGAAAATGCGTAGTATTCACATAAGTTAGTCTATGATGGCATCTAAAGAAATATAACAAATTTCGCGTATGTATGTATGTATGTATGTATGTTTGTCCATGTATTTCTCGGAAACTACAAGTCCGATTGCAATAATTCTTTTTGTAATAGTTTCTGTAACTTTCAACTTAAGGAATAGTTTTAACAAAATCGGTTCAGTAGGAAAAAATATATGGACATTAACTGTTTACAGTACCTATGGCATTCTTCTTAGCGAACGGAATTAAGTACTTCATAACAAAAAAAAAGATTTAAAAAAATGAGGTCTGTGCTACTTAGGCAGGCTTCGCGTCGCGCAGACCTCTAGAAAAAGTGAATACTTTATTTCTTTTAAGTTTTTTACTATTGTTTTTTTTTACTAATGTTTTTTTTTTTGATTGGTGTGTTTTTTAATTATTATTTTTTGTTAAAAGAATTATTAGTTATAAATGTTATTCGACAGGTACTGGAACCGAGCGCCCAAGTTGGACAACTCCGACTTCACAGAAGACGGTTGGTTCCGCACGGGCGACACCGCTGCCTACTCCGGCGGCAAGTTCAATATCCTCGGACGGACTTCGATCGACATCATCAAATCAGGTACAGCAACTTGCCGGTTCTTGTGACGGGAAGACGTCGCAGAACAGATAAATAAGAGACAGTACGAAGGATAATCAAGATTAATAAATGTAAGTAGGTTGGTAGGTGTAAGAGCACGGAGCGGTTCATACACTAAATAAACCTAGGCATCAATGACTTTTCTGAATTATGTGCGGTTTTCTATCGCTCCGTGCTTCGGAGGGCACGTTAAGCTATCGGTCCCGGCTGGTATTGATTAATAGCAGTCGTTAATGTTACTCTTAACTCTCGTTAACTCGTTAATGTCAGAGGCCCTTGGGCGACTTGAAAAACTCTGACACCAGAGGCCAGCACTGCCTCATACGACAAACAAACAACAACATACACTAAATGAAATTCCAGCACTTTGTCAAAAATCCTGGCAAGCGCCATGCAGTACACAGGGGATGAGCAGCGTTCGGAGTCTAGCAGACTCCGGTCCTAGTAGACTCCATTCTCCTCCACCTCGACGTAGGTAGTAGAAGTAGGTAGGTACTAGGAACCTCAGGGGTGCGTTTAAGTAAGTCGGCGAAATTTTCACCGGATAAAAATTAACTAGCGAGGGTTCGCTGAACGAAAATTTAATTTGACAGATAAACCTGTGACCCAGGTTTATCTGTCAAATTAAATTTTCGAGTTGTCAAATTTATGTCCCCTATTTTTTCCCTATCATTTTTATCTTATATTCGTTGTACAGAATTTATGTTACTGCATTATTATAAATATATATAGTATTTACGAATAAAACAATGAACAAATTGAATATAACCACGATAAGAATGACAAACAGCTGTCATTCTGACAGCAGACTAAAATTTAGCGACCTCAAAAGCTCGCTAAAATGTATCCTAGCCAGGCGAAAACTTATACCAGCGGACGCCAACGGGGCGTCCGCTGGTATAAGTGAACGGGACAGATTAATTTTTAGTCGGGTTAATTTTTCGCCTTGCGGTGTCCTTGAACGGGGTGTTTGACGTTTAGTCAGTTTAAATTTTATACTGGATAATCGACTTAAACGCACCCCAGTCTGGGGAGCATAATAACTAATAATAAGCATAATAGCACAACAACTTTAGTTTTCATCCGTTATCACGCGTAAATCGTTAAAGCTGCGAGATTTAATGAATAAATGTAAAATAATATAAGGTTTCGTCAACGAGTCTGACAAGCGCCACAGATCCATTTGGCCAGTCTCGATCGCCGCCGCCGCACCCACTCCGCGCGACACAGATTAGATTTTAGTAGTCTTTTATGAGAGGTTCCTCATGTAGGGATATTTATAAGTTCATTCATTTTTATTTATAAAGCCTGTATTTTTGATTTAAAGTTAATGTTACCAAGTTAGTTGATAAAATTATATTATTGTTTATTTTGTAGGACCAGTAGTAAAAATAGAAGTAAGTAATGTGTCCGTTCTAGACACCCGTCACATCCTTACCATATCTTGTTGGTTCTTACCACATCTTATTGGTTCTTACCACATCTTCTCGGTTCTTACCACATTTTGCCGGAATATCTCGTTAAGTTTGACCACTATTTCGCCTGAAATTTAGCGTTAATAAGGTCGATAATGATTCTTGCCTTAAAGTAACCTATTTATTCGTGATTTAAAGACTCCCAGATTATAACTTGGTAAGCAGACTCTTTAACCGAACATCCAAACTAGACAACTCAGATTTTACAGAAGACTGGGTGACTCTGCATGACCGACTTCTTCTTATTCCAACGTCTATCTATATTATCAAATCAGTTGACGACCGATTGGTCTCGTGGCTAGTGATCCTAGGTACGTAATCAAACGGTTGCGGGTTCGAATCCTGCAAGGTGCAATCATTTGTGTGATGAGCAGAAATGGTTGTTTCCGAATGTTAGTATCTAAGTATGTTTATCCGTTATCTAGTACCCATAGTGTAGTATGGGTACTAGTGGGTATCCTAGTTTGTGGCCAGGTAATTGGTGTGGAATTGTCCCGAATATATATATGTACGGTGCGAATCGTATCTTTTGAACGAATGGACCGATTTAGCTGCGGTTTTTTATGTTTGAAAGCCGAGGTAAACCAGATGGTTCTTAGCATACTGCAAGTCGTTGTTCTGTACAAATGCTCTCGCGCATGTTCGTATTTTGTTTCACTATATCATCCTTAATCAAATTATGAATTTCGAGAAAAGTTTCCTTCGACTTCTTAAAAGTTTTTTTTGTAGAAGATCTGCGTAAATATTTAATTTACCGCGACTTTTTCTAAATTTAATGTGATTTTCTATCCAAATTGATTGCCTTTTACATGCTCTAATGCAATTTGCATATCAAATTCGAAATCAGAATCGTCGTCTGATGAGCTATCTAATAAATCCGTATTACTCATATTTTATCATCCCTGTATATAGAAAGCGGTGAAGAAATACGTGTGGCACCTAGGACGGCCTGCGAGCGAATGAATAATTTCAATATATTATCGTATCTTAGCCGTGTGTGATACCCTAAGATGCCATAATATTCTATATGATATCTTAACATCAAATATTATAGTTTCTTAATCGTCTGTGACGCCCTTTACTTTATACTGCTTTATCCTCACAACTGAGCATTATATATCTGTCTCGCTCACTCGCTTACGTTTTTCGCATCATCTATCTCGCTCTTACTTTATGCTGTTTTATCTGTGTTGTACCTGAGCTATCGTTAACTTCACAACCACGGTGATTCTTTGTGACTATATTACGCTAAATTTAAGTTTTTAAAAGTAAAAGTACACTAAAAAAGAATTTATTGCCACAAAATCTATGAAAAAATAGTCCTGCCAAAGAGATTATTTTGCTACAAACTAGACTAAACAACACAAAAGCTAGCTTTCCGACTAAATTTAAATTCTAATTGTAAACATCAGTGCGAAGGAACTAAGGGGGCTAAAAACTAGACTAAACAACACAAAAGCTAGCTTTCGACTAAATTTAAATTCTAATTGTAAACATCAGCGCGACGGAACTAAGGGGGCTACAAACTAGACTAAACAACACAAAAGCTAGCTTTGCGACTAAATTTAAATTCTAATTGTAAACATCAGTGCGACGGAACTAAGGGGGCTACAAACTAGACTAAACAACACAAAAGCTAGCTTTCCGACTAAATTTAAATTCTAATTGTAAACATCAGTGCCACGGAACTAAGCGATTAGGCTACAAACTAGACTAAACAACACAAAAGATAGCTTTCCGACTAAATTTAAATTCTAATTGTAAACATCAGTGCGACGGAACTAAGGGGGCTACAAACTAGACTAAACAACACATAAGCTAGCTTTCCGACTAAATTTAAATTATAATTGTAAACATCAGTGCGACGGAACTAAGGGATTAGGCTACAAACTAGACTAAACAACACAAAAGCTAGCTTTCCGACTAAATTTAAATTCTAATTGTAAACATCAGTGCGACGGAACTAAGGGATTAGGCTACAAACTAGACTAAACAACACAAAAGCTAGCTTTCCGACTAAATTTAAATTCTAATTGTACACATCAGTGCGACGGAACTAAGGGATTAGGATACAAACTAGACTAAACAACACAAAAGCTAGCTTTCCGACTAAATTTAAATTCTAATTGTAAACATCAGTGCGACGGAACTAAGGGATTAGGCTACAAACTAGACTAAACAACACAAAAGCTAGCTTTCCGACTAAATTTAAATTCTAATTGTAAACATCAGTGCGACGGAACTAAGGGATTAGGCTACAAACTAGACTAAACAACACAAAAGCTAGCTTTCCGACTAAATTTAAATTCTAATTGTACACATCAGTGCGACAGCACTAAGGGATTAGGCTACAAACTAGACTAAACAACACAAAAGCTAGCTTTCCGACTAAATTTAAATTCTAATTGTAAACATCAGTGAGACGGAATTAAGGGATTAGGCTACAAACTAGACTAAACAACACAAATGTTAGCTTTCCGACTAAATTTAAATTCTAATTGTAAACATCAGTGCGACGGAACTAAGGGATTTTGAAGGGGTGTTGTGTTGTGCACGACCGGTGGCGAGGAAGGGGATGCTGTTGGCGTTGGGTTGCGGAGTAGGGGAAGGAGGCGAGAGGAAGAAGGAGGTGCAGGGTGATGTGTGTTTGACTTAAAAACTGGTGTACTTGGTATCTCATTCCGATTAGTGCAAGTCGAGTAATTGATAAAAACCATCTGACGTCTGAACGAAGTTTGATGATATTGTTACTTTTATTTCTGGAATAACTCATGGGCTCCTTATGTCCTACAAAAATGACTAACTCTGTTAGTTTGTAATACAAATGTTCTAATTTCAGGTGGGTACAAAATCAGCGCTCTACAAGTAGAGTCGGCACTCCTGGAGCATCCGTCAGTCGCCGACGCAGCAGTTCTGGGCATCGAGCACGCAGAAATGGGAGAAATCGTGTCGGCAGTAGTAGTTCTGAAGGGAAAATGCGCAATCACCTTGAGAGAACTCAAACAGGAAGCCGGGAAAAGGCTAGCCCCCTATCAGCTGCCCAGAACTCTGCTGGTGGTGGACGTCATGCCGAGAAATGCGATGGGCAAGCTGGACAAGAAAGAGATTAGGAAGTTGTATGGGGAGCAGTTGGTATTGGAGAAGAAATAGGTATAAATTCCGAAAAATAAATTTCCATCTACGAATAATAAATAAATAAAGAAACGTAAATCATACTCAAAAATGACTGACCAGGTTCCAGACCAGCTGACCCTGCAACTGACTTTGACTCGACCAATTACGTCGGCGGGCGGAGCGATTATTTTGATTGCCAAAACGCCTAAACGATGCAATTGAAGTAGAAAGAGTGTGAGTGTTTCGTTGTATTGCTGTTATTTGGTATACGTAAGAGGATCCAACAGAAGCGGTAGCTGCATGAGAGTTATGTTTCCTTATTTTTTATTATTCGTAGATTTCCATCGATGATTCGGTAAGGAGATTGATACCTATTGAGAAGACATACAGTGAGAAAGTTTGTGATTGATGAATGGAGGTCGCGTTACCAAATATTAATGTAGTACAGTTTAAATTAGAAGAAAAAGACAGATGTAGCATACGGGCGACACTGTCTTGTGAGTGTGAGACCGCGCGCCCGACGACCTTGTTTGGCGCGCCCCGCGCACCTTCTGCTCGCCGTCCGTCTCACCCACACATAGCCTCGATCGAAGTCGTTGAGTACATATTTTTTTTTACTTAAAATCACGTAATTTTTGCTAAGAAAATGTATCGAATGAAATTCTGTCTTGATCAGAGAGAGATAAAGATTTCAAAAACATATATGTTAAGTTTCACATTTCTCAGGTTTGTGGCTAACCCAGCATATTTATGGAAAAAACCCTTTAAACCTGGTGCCTGGTCTTAACTAAAATTAAAAAATAACTGCTGGTCCATTTTATATAGGACCACCTCGAGAGTAGGTCACAGAATAACAAAAAAAACGGTCTTCTTCGATTGACGGAGAAATCGGTGAAAAAAAACACCTCCTTTTGTGAAGTTGACTAATGGCAGTTTCCTAAGTCTTAAAACAAACCGTTTTCGCTTACTGTCCGTCATCTTTTGACATAAACGCCACACAAGAAACGTCAAAAGACGTTGGAATAACGATTCGTGTTTTTTTATAGGAATGGGGGAAAAAGAAAGCAATAAAATCACGGGCACATACAAAAACACGAGGCTTTGTTTCGTACTGACTTTAATTTGTTTATTTATTTTAGCTTTTTATAATTCATTTTTATCTGCTTTTCGGCCTCACTTCCGTGTTCCGCGCGTGACGTCTGTCTTTTCCTTCTATTGAGATTATAGTGTAGGACTAATCAAACCAAACAAAATTAAACTAAAGAAGAGTATTTATTAAAGTCACGTGACTTGTGCGATAGAGAAGCGTTTGTTGAACCGCAACTTAACCTTGTCTATTTATATACAGGCTGGGACAAAATAATGCAGCATCACCTTTGTATCTCAGAAAACATCGGTAGGTAAGAAAAACTGCAAATTTGGATTACCAAAAAAATTGGTCATAATCAACTCTAGCTTTTGTTCGTAGAAAACATCGTTTCAATCGGTGAAGAAAAAAGAACCGATAAATGAATTTCCAAAAAAAAAACAGTCAGACTAAAAAAAAAACAAAATAAAGTTGGTCTAAATTAACTCCATTTGCCCACCAAAAAACTTTTCCCAAAGTAACTTACTAAATCAAAACTTATAATTTTGAAAAAGCTCAATACTTTTCCCGTACACGTTCTATGAATTGCTATCATCGACACACCATTATGAATTGCTATCATCGACACACCATTATGAATTGCTATCATCGACACACCATTATGAATTGCTATCATCGACACACCATTATGAATTGCTATCATCGACACACCATTATGAATTGCTATCATCGACACACCATTATGAATTGCTATCATCGACACACCATTATGAGGTCCCATTGTTTTGCGCCGCCTGTATTGTGTTAATTTAATTGTTGTAATCAAGATAATGGTAATGTTATTATTGTTGTAATTAAATTATTATTTGCGATACAGTTTCTCAAACAGGAAGGCTCTTTGCGAAGGTACATTGTAACACTTTTGAAAACACTGGTCCGTAAAGAAAGCGGGTCGGTTATAAAAATGCCATAACTTCTAAAATATTTGAGCAATCCTTTTCAAATAATAACTAAATTAAAATTTATTTAATTACTCATATATGAAGAAGTATTTTTTCTATTAAATATCATTAATAAAAAGCTAAAAAATACACGCCCGCCCCGCCAAAAAATAACTTTTGCCAATAAATTATATACTGTTAAAATGTGCTTATCAAGGCCTTCAATTTAATACCCATATTGTAAAATACGAAGAAAAAATAATTATTCCCCATGCATTTGAAAATGGAGCCATACTGTCGCCAAATCAAGTTTTTCAAAAATAATAATATTGCCTGTAATAGTCGCGGGGATGTAAGGATTCTAACGATACCTGATACGTCTAAATCTGTTGAGGCATTTAAAAGTTATGGTGAAATAAAGAAACTCACATACAAACATACATGAATCCTAAAAACATTACACTCCTTTTTTTTGGGCAGTCGTGTTAAAATAAAGCCAATATTAGCAATGTTTTTGAAATCTGGTGGAAAGCATGTCAAACCGTATAAATGCTCTGAGTAACAGCTCGCGGTGGCAATACAACATTCTTAAATGTGTGAAAATTGCACCACATTGAAGCACATTTTTCGAAATCTAGTGTTTTGTTTTTCATTTTTACTTTGCCTACTTTTATTCAAAATGAACTTCATAATCTTGAACTTTTATGCCTCTTAAATAAGCATTACAAAATTAATACAGTCTTGATTCATAAAGCTAGTTCCAATATTTTGGAAGTTATTAAGGTTCTTGTTCTTGTTATTCGCTTTCTTTACGGCTCAGTGTATTAGACAATCTATCTTAAAGAACAATAAAAAAACGATATCGTTTTACACAACTTTCCTAGTCATTTTGTTAGTGAATATCTTATCGGTAATAATAAATGTGACCTCCTGTGGGCCTTCCGGTTCGGAACGGGCTGTAGGATCTAAAACCCAATACTTAATTATTTTAGAAATTAAATTTTTGTTTGTAATGAGGTCTTACCTTATTATCCTGTCCAAACGGTCCGTAAAACTTTAGAAAAATCAGAGGGTTGGATAAGCCTGATGTTTAATGCAAACTCTGTTGAAATACATTTAACCCTCTCTAAAGCTTAGTATTTAACTTTAAAATAAGTTGAAAACCTTTATTCATGCGTATTCATTAGGTACATAGTGAGTCTGGCATTCCTAAAGAGACCAATATGCAAATAATAATATTTATTTTATAGCTCTTCGCTACTCCATAGTATCCTTCTAATGTTTACGATGAAAGGGACAAAACTATATATTCCGCAAAGTTGCATCCCTTTCTACTTCACAAATTATGGATGAATAACAAACACTAAGTGAAGAGCAAGATTGAAAATTAAACGAATGTAATTTTGAAATTGGTTAATTTGTTTGTTAATATATATATATATATATATATATATATATATATATACATTGTTTGTTGTTATGCTACTGCTACACCTGCGTGAACGTTAATGTTTATTGCACAAACACCTGTGGCTATATTAAGGGAACTGCGCCGTAAAAGCTATTTCTTGCTGAGATAACGCGTTAACTATACATAGCGCATGGAAACAGCTGCAATGGTGGCATCAATAACCGCGCTAAACTATTATATGCATTTATGCAATTTAAAAATAAAAATACTGTGTTTATTATTGTATTTGTTCCATAATCCAGTCAACTATCGGGTGGCCATATATCTAACAATGCGCACTACCGTGCGCATACTGCATGTGCGCGTCGCGGCAATCAACTGGCATAAATTTGTCTGAGAAAACTATCCAATAATACTAATTACCTCAATATCAAACCAATTTTATTAGTCGTATAAATCTCAATTTCCCCTGCGCCTTATTTTAATGACTTGCTATTTATTTAAATGTAAAAGATTTTATCTTATCTAGGATTCTGTGTTATTTTTAATAGTTCACATGAAATGCATGTATGTCACTGGAAATGATAAAGTCTGCATGTTAAAGTGCTGAGCGGTTCTTATGAGGTTGTAGTTTTGGATCCCACAGGCAGCAGGCACCGTTGTGTTTGAAATAACTCCAACACTTTCTAACAACAACGCGTTATAACGCAGGTGTGGCAGTGCCTCTAAAAATGGTACATTTAAATTAGAACTCTCGTGCCTTTGTAATAGAGCTTACTGCACCATGTTTGTAAGTAATTGGTAACATAAATTATAAGCTACAGCTAATATTTACATTAGGAGTTGCCGAGTTATCTTATTGTTTCTTTTTAAATTAAAAATCGCTTGATACCTTTTCTTTAAGTGTAAGGATCGACCCACTTATGTCCTTACTTTATTTAAATTAGACACTCATGTGTAATTCAAATATCGGCAAGAATTATTCTTTTCATATTACAGTAAAAATATTGTTTATTTACTATCGCGATCGTCTCAAAAGTCATTAGTTGGTATAAGTTCTCCAAAAATATTGTTTATTTACTATCGCGATCGTCTCAAAAGTCATTAGTTGGTATAAGTTCTCCAAAAATATTGTTTATTTACTATCGCGATCGTCTCAAAAGTCATTAGTTGGTATAAGTTCTCCAAAACTCATGTCCAATATCCAATTTTAAAAACAATCCGTATCTCCATATCATCTTTAATTTATAGTATATCAGTGTTTTGATAGAAATGCACTCAGACATATCATTGGCATTTAGGGAGAAAAACGATTTTTCAAAAATCTTTTCAAATTCCCGCTCTATTACTGTACAGAAGCACGCATGCGCTGTATAATAATATGGTTTTAAATTAACATAGTCACAAATACTAGAAATGTATACATTAAAACCGGGATGTTTACCATGGAACATGTTTGAATTGATTTTCCGTTATATCGGCAC
Source organism: Alsophila aescularia (assembly GCA_946251855.1). Taxonomy (NCBI): domain Eukaryota; kingdom Metazoa; phylum Arthropoda; class Insecta; order Lepidoptera; family Geometridae; genus Alsophila; species Alsophila aescularia. Next base: position 15,593,443 of record OX276384.1, read on the forward strand.
AGTTGCGCAAGCGCCATGATCACGGATAACTGAAGTAGCTGCGGGTAGTCTACGAGAACTTTAGAACAATGGTCTACCTTCTTTCTTACTCGTTTATTACGCGCGACACCAGTTACTAATGTTCTTACTGTCATTTAGAACACGATCTCGACACACAACACAATGCCCGGTTCCTACAAAAATACATCAGTGAACTGTCTCAATGTTACCTTTCGAAATGGGGGATTTACACTAGGTCGATTTTCGCCGTGCGGCTGGTCTTTACCGAATCGCTTCGCAACCCCATTTACACAGGTCGATAAAAATCGCAGGTGACTAGTTAATTTTGGATCGAAATGTTGATCAGAACAGTCGCACTGCGTACTGTCATGCGGCGGGCGATCGCCTGCGACAGCAGTACCAGTGGGGAAAAGTCTCAATAATTCCGTTAATGAACTTCTCTCACGGAACTACTGGAAACAAACGAGTTTCACGGACGATTTTATTCACCCGCCCCGCGTGTGGCATGTCGCCTCACGGCAAACGTCGAAACATACTCTGCTTTGGAACTTGCGATTTTAGTCACTTCCGGCCTAGCCAAATTGCCATTTCGAGAGCCGATTTTCGCCGTGCGGCTGATGCTATAGTCACCTGTGTAAAGCCGCATAATGCCTCGTTATTAGTAGCTTGATTACGAGTGATTGCTGTGACGAATGACGGATCGTTGATTTATAGGAACCGGGTATAACTGTATTACTTCCTCACCGAGCGTATCTTTTTTGTAATGTCAGAAATCCAATTCAAATATTTTCCATGGTATATATCCCAGTTCCAATGCTTAAATTTATAATTACGTAGTCACAAAACAACACTTTAAAGCTTTGTAAACGATTTATTATAATAATGTTCCTTGTAGTTCTTAACGACTGTTGTTATTGTTGCATAAAAGACAATTTTAAATTAAATACTTTTATTTTACTTATACTAACACCATATACCACACCACACCTAATTATGCAGATGCGAGAGTATAGGTATAAATCTATATTTATTCGTAGGTATAAATGCTATATTTATGTCGCATCGAACATGATAAAAACACTGGCAAGGAGAGGGTCAAACTTTATTGCATTATCTTTTAATGTTTTTGATATTTTTGGCGTCATACCACGTGTGTACGCCTTCTAAATCTGTGGCCTATTTTACGTCTAGTCTAGTAGGTACCCGGTTTGTTGGTTGGAACGAACCGGCTTTTTATGTCTCCGAGGACACTGAACCGAGGAACCGACTCATTTATGTAAAATAACAACACAAATGCATAGTTTTTTAATTATAATATAGGTATTTTGCTTAGGAGGGCCTAAGCAACATTTTGTATCAATCGCGAACTTCTCGGTAATACATAACAGTAAGTACCTAAGTAGGTAGTATAACTTAGTCTCAGTTATTTTTGACCTAGTCCATTGCGTAGATAATTAAAGTGCTCGTCTATCGATAGTGAATAACTTAAAGCAAATTGATAGGTCTTCTACAGATTAGTTCGATATTTTTGTAACAAAATAGTATATTTTACGCAGTTATCACATCACTTTTAAATGGCAACTGTAAAAAACTCCTCGCGGCATCCGTGGCGTTCAGTAAACATGGCGGCGAGAAAGACGCATACGCTATGGAATTGGCCCAACTCGAATACGTGGCCACCACAGTAGCCGCCACACCCATAGACATTACTATCAAAGCTAGCACTACATCGTACCACTTTATCGTATACTCGTCCTCAATCTCCTGATATTTCTTATATTTACTAGCAAAAGTCCTGTACTTGGCTCTGAAGCGATCTGACAGAATGAGCGGGAGTTTAGACGCGTCGACGCCATTTTGGACGCCATGTTTGATGCCATTACTGTTGCCATATATAGCGCGACTGTGGCGCAGCCAATCAGAAGGTAGTATTTTCTTTTCGCTGTTAGAATATTTTAAAGGATTGTTCACTGTCATTTTGGATTTGATGTAGCAGAGTTTGAGGAAGAAGATCGGGGGGAAGATGAACATCAGAGGACCGGTGAGGGTTGAACCGACGAGGCCCATGACAAGATCGAACCTCGGAACGGATTCTGCCAGGAACACTGCGAAGGCGACTATGGCGGATCGAACCAGACAGCGCTTTAGGCAGAAATCTGAAAAATAAAAAGGTTGTTATGGTCTCTAATTCTGTTTTTCTTTTGTACAGCTAACTAATCGCAAAGTAATTCAGAGTATGAATTTGTCAAACAACGAAAACCCCGATGCGACGGCTAATACAGTGGTGACTGGATAGCGTGGTCAGATGTTTTAGTTTTTTTACCCGTACGCTGCGAACCTCACGGAAAAGGGCCTATTGCAACATAAAAAATGATGTGGTGCACTCTGCAATATATCTCTACTCTACACTCTACCTATTGGCGAGTGCTATTACTGATCGCTATTAACCTGGCAACTTATAACGCACGCACTTTGAGGACCGATGAGAAGTTGATAGAGCTGGAAGAAGTAGTAAGTTGCGCTGGGGTATTATAGGGTCATCAGAAGTCCGAAGAGAGGGAGAGGATACGATGACCCTCAATTTCGGCAACTTACTCTATTACCGGGAGGGCGACCAGCAGTCCCAACATGGTGTCGGGTTTCTCGACCACAAGTCCCTCGTCAACAACATTGTGAAGATCGAAAGCGTTTCGAGCAGAGTGGCATACCTTATACTCATTATTACAGAACGGTATTCGTTGAAGGTCATACAGGTGTACGCCCCACACTCGAATCGCCCGGATGATGAAGTGGAGTCTATGTATGACGACATTTCCCGCCATACATGCCCCGAAAACACTTCACAGTGGTGATGGGGGACTTCAACGCACGGCTGGGCATGAGGAATGGCGATGAACTGAGAGTGGGGCAGTTTGGATTTGGACAGCGGAACCAAAGGGGTCAGTGATTGGCCGATTTCATGGAGAAGGACTCTCTATGATGAACTCCTTTTTCAAGAAGCGCCCGTCCAGGAAATGCGACGTGGCTGCACCCCGGCGGTCATAAACACGAGATAGATTTCATTTTGACGACCAATAATAATATGATGTATCTGTGATCAACAGGGTTAAGACCGGCAGTGATCACCGCATGGTAAGAGGCTCATTGAATATCAACGTAAAGCTCGAGGTCTCGTTTGATGAGATCTACTCTTCGCCCAAGTCCTGCCTAAATCCAAAACCCCGAGAGCTTTCAGTTGGAGCTCCAAAATCGCTTCCAAATCCTTACCGAATGCGAAACAGTGGACGAACTAATCAACGGGCTGGTGGAAATTGTTCACGCGGTCGGGTTCTTTAAGACCCCCCGCAAAAATAGAACACAGAAACTCTCTGAGCATACACTCAAACTTATGGCAGAACGAGGCGAGATAAGGCTGCAGTCTTCAGTAGATATGTATGTATGTCCTAGCACGACTAGCGATGCAAGAGCCCGTTTGACCCGACATTATACCGAAGATATCCCGGACGTCAGCCTATACGAGATCAGAATGGCTCTTAAACAGCTTAAGAGCAACAATGCACCAGGGGAGGACGGAATAACGACAGAGCTACTGAAAGCGGGTGGAACACCGGTACTTAAAGTCCTTCATTTCGCTGCTGAGCCACGTCTATAAGCTGTTTTCGAGAGTAGTTACAAACCGTCTCGCTCGTAGGTTTGGCGACTTTCAGCCTCCCGAACAAGCTGGATTCCGGAAAGGCTTTAGCACCGTAGATCACATCCATACGCTCCGGCAGATTATACAGAAGACCGAAGAGTATAATCGGCCACTATGTCTAGCGTTTGTGGATTACGAGAAAGCCTTTGATTCAGTCGAGACCCGGGCAGTGCTACAGTCATTACAGCGGTGCCAGTTTGATTACCGGTACATCGAAGTGTTGAAGTGTTTGTATAGCAAGGCCACCATGACAGTCCGTCTTCAGAATCAGAGTACGAATTCTATCCATTTGCAAAAAGGGGTGAGACAGGGGGACGTTATTTTTCCGAAACTGTTCACCTCTGCACTGGAAGATATATTCAAGCTTCTGAACTGGAACGGATATGGTGTTAACATCAATAGCGAATACATCATTAACCTTCGATTTGCTGATGATATAGTCATCATGGCAGAAACCCTGGAAGACCTAAGCACAATGCTCAGTGACCTCAATATTGTTTCCCAACAGGTGGCTCTTAAAATGAACATAGGTAAGACGAACATCATGTCAAACGCCCATGTCGTACCCATGCCGGTTTATGTTGGGAACGATAATATCGAAGCTATTGATCACTATGTCGACTTAGGTCCGATGATCCAACTGGGTAGATTCAACTTTGACAAAGAGGTCTACCGACGAATCCAACTCGGATGGGCAGCGTTCGGGAAATTACGCCATATCTTCTCGTCGCAGATACTGCAGAGCCTCAAGACGAAAGTTTATAATCAGTTTGTGTTGCCAGTGATGACATACGGCACTGAGACGTGGTCGCTAACTATTGGTCTCATACACAAGCTCAAAGTTACGCAGCGTGTAATGGAGAGAGCTATGCTCGGTGTTTCACTACGTGATAGAATCCGAAATGAGGAAATCCGTAGAAGAACGAAGGTTACCGACATAGCTCTCAGAGTTTGCAAGTTGAAGTGGCAATGGGCAGGCCATATAGAACCGCAGAACCGTAGAATTCGCAGAACCGACAACCGCTGGGGAATAAAGGTTCTCGAATGGCGACCACGAACAAGCAAGCGAAGTGTGGGGAGACCCCCCACACGATGGACCGACGACATTGTAGCCATCGCAGGAAGTCGGTGGATGGAGGTGTCACAAGATCATTCGTCATGGCGCTTTTTGGGGGAGGCCTATGTTCATAAAGTGGACTTCTAAAGGCTGACATGATGATGATGATGATTATTGGTCGAGCGAGCGCGAAACGCGAGCGAAGCGTCTCCGTTTCAGCTTTGTCCAAAAATTCTTTCGTATGTGTTTCCGGATATCCGGCTGTTCTCCTCTACAGGTCGCATTTCTCAACCGATCTAGACGAAACTTGGTATTTAGGTTTAACGAATTTTTAGTTTTTTTTTGATGCCGCGGGATTTTTATTTGGGGGGTACTTCCCCCAAAAATAACAAAAAGGGGGATACTGAATATGTCCGCCTTATAAGATCCGATTTCGATGGTTCTTGTTTTATTTAAAAGGTAACTTTCAGTTGGTCTCATAAAAATATGGTGAAGATCTGATGAGGATCTTCGGCGTGATGAGCAGAATATCTCCTCAAAATGCAGTAAATTGCTCACTTTTAGGTTTCTACCAGTGGAATCAGCCCTTTACCTACTAGGTAGAGATTGATGGAGCACCTTGGTTACTGATGTTAGTTCTACATTAAGGTAACTAGAGGGCGCTACTGTGCACCGCTACATTGTTTGTAAAAATGTTTGTGTTCGCGAGGTCTACAGCTCACAGAGCCACTAGGAAGTATTGTATTCTCTTTGGCCCTACGCTTTGCCCACTAGTTTATTCTGTGCTATTGCACTGGCTGTACAATTGCGAGAATAACTGCTGAAAAACTATCCCGTTTCTGAAGATCTTGGATGATGTCTTCTATAGCACTCACTTCTAGGGATGTGCAAGAAATCTTCGACCTGTTGGAACAGCACCGAGTTGCCAACCGCACTCGACAAGCACAGCTGCAGGGTCACCAGTAGCGCTACCAGGTACAGTGGAATTGAGGATGGAATCCCTGGAAACAACATTAATAAAGGTTACATCATTCCCATAATATGCATGTCAAAGTATTTTATTGTATAGGTGCAATAATAGCACTTTACAAGTCAAAGTTTAACTTCTCTGGAACAAGGAGAAAAACATAAAATATTATAAAACCAAACCAATCAAAAAATTAGGTAAATTAAGTTTTACCTATGCTATGAGTTCGAGAAGGAAATTTCGCCGACCCAGAGTTGAATCTCGCACAGGAAAAAAAAACTTTCTGTTTTCTGACTACCGGTGCTTCGGAAATACACCCGGTAGAGAAAAGAGTATCAAGAAACTTCAGGGATGTAATTTTTACCACTTTAGTAAAATCATTATTAAAACAATTACAGTAGTTAATTATAAATAGTACACATGTAAATGTCTTAAATACAAGATTAAAGTGCCAATGAGATGTCCCACAATCATCAAACCACCAAATATGGAAAAATTATATAAAAATTCTAAATGACCAATAAGGAATCAGTCTGGACCAATCCCCAGAGCAATGGGCAGCATTATATCGGTCTAGGTGGGTAGATGTAGAGTACTAAGTACTAACTAACATATGCTGAGTGCATGAAATCGCGCTCTTGATTGATATGAAATCATATCACTCTAAAAAACGTTACATTTGGCAAAGAATAACTACATAACTATCTTAAAAGTTTAACTTAATCTTAATGGTATTAGTTATTGTTTCTTTAATTGTTTGCACCGCCTCCTCTCTCAGTCAATCATTTCTATCAATCCAAAGGTTGGCTAGAAGATATCGCTATTAGCGATAAGTCTGCCCATTATACTTTAGTTATAAGATTGTTCCCATAAACTGTATATTTTTTTCAACTGGTGTACAATCAAGTATTATTATCTAACTATCTATTTATTAAAGTAAATACATATTTCGACAAGAGGACAGTAAAGCTCTAAAACTTAAAACAAACATTATTTCAATATTTACATACAGGTACGATCAACAAATGATACCTATTTGCCTTCACCATGGGGATGTATGGGAGCACACTATCACCTTCAAGCCCCAAGTCAACATGCCCCTAGTGCATCCTGCCGAACAAAAAACGAGGCTCTGACGCGACGACTGACCGATGGCGGTATAACCATCAAAACAACGGGGCGTAGCCACAGAATAAATAATAGTACAAGGGTAGCCAAATTCTACAAGCCAGTGACGGACAGCTGCGTCACTAGTGCGAGAAGCTACGCCCTGCGGTCGGCAATCCGCATGCCCAGCGTGGCGACTATGGGCAAAAAACACTACACTAGCAGGGCGACCGGGAACTGGGGGCCATTTTTAGTTGTGTCTTGACTAGGAGGTTTTTGCCCATAGTCGCCACGCTGGGCAATGGTGCACCTCTTGATGTTGTCCAAAAATATGTTTACGTTGGGCAAATATTGCAATTAGGTAAGAACAACTTTGAGAAGGAAGCCATCAGAAGAATTCAGCTGGGTTGGGCAGCATTCGTCAAGCTTCCTCAAGTATTCTCGTCGTCCATAGCACAGTGCCTGAAGACAAAAGTCTTCAATCAGTGCGTCCTACCAGTCATGACCTACGGATACGAAACGTGGACACTCACAGTCAAACTAGTCCACAAATTTAAGGTCGCTCAGCGAGCTATGGAGAGAGCTATGGTTGGTGTTTTTCTGAAGGACAAGATTCGTAATGCAGATGTTACGTGTTACTCGAGACTATCTATCTATGTATATCTGTCTGTCCTGGAATCTAGTAACTCAAATTTCGAGCACTTCCCGATTAGCTATCCGGCTGAAACTTTCAGGGTAGCTCACAAATCGAAGACAAAGCATTTAAAAAAAAAAGGATTTAACCGAAAGGAACAAAAAACCTTTTGTTTCATTTTTTTTATTATACATATAACATCTTTAGGTAGGTACGTAAATTTATTGCTTTTACAACATTGTACTTACCCTGTAATATATTTTTCTCCACGTCCATGCCGTATCTACCAGCTGCCAGCAGCGCCGTGATCGTGAACATGGTGCCGGTGACGATAAACCCGCCGATCACGGCTTTGTTGATGTTCCTGCTCTCGTGCATGTCCACCTGGATCGTCAGCAGCATTGGGTGGATGTCGAACTGTGTATAAACATAAAGTGCGGTTTTAGGTTGTGCTCCCTCAGAGCCTAAAGACAAAGGTATGCAATCAGTGTGTCCTACCGGTAATGACTTACGGAGCTGAGACGTGGACACTAGCGGTACGGCAGGTCCACATACTTAAAGTCGCTCAGCGGGCTATGGAGAGATCTATGCTTGGAGTTTCTCTAAAGGACCGAATCCGAAACAAGGTGATCCGGCAGAGAACCAAGATTAACGACATAACTCTGAGAATTAGGAAGCTAAGTGGCAGTAGGCTGACCATATTAGCCGCAGAACTGATAACCGTTGGGGTAAACGTGTTCTCGAGTGGAGACCGCGAATTCGCAAACGTAGTGTAGGACGCCTCCCGGCTAGATAAAGCGACAATTTGCGCAAGGTTGCTGGCAGCAAATGGATGCGAATAGCCGAAGATCGGGCCAAATGGCTTGCTTTGGGAGAGGCCTATGTCCACTCATCACTCATCGTCATCATCGTATCATCATTAGATGATGTGGTTTTAGGTCTCTTTTCAAATCGACGCGTTAAAGCTAGAACCTCAAATCTATGGCTAGAACCAGCTATCAAATTTGAATTTCTGAGTTATGACAGTTGAAGGTTAGCTTATTATTTAATCACTAGCTGTGCCTCGCGGCATTGCGCGCTTATTCAATGATAAAAGGTGTCCATTGTTGTTCTAGATTGAGAAGAATAATCGTCAGGTAAAATCTTTGTAAATTTTGAATTAACTATTTTTGGTAATCACAAAAATTTACAAAAAGAAAAATAAATTATATGGGAATAGTATATTTTACTGATTTCATATATTTTTCTGAAAAATATAGTTCTATGAAAATGGTCCCCGACAATACAAATCAAATACAGATATTATTTTTTAATACGAGTTTTTTTTTAAATATGTGTAGACTAACTAAATAATACTCTTTTACAACTCTAAAGTCTTAGTCAAAATCTTGAGATGCTTTTAAATTTAAATATCTTCTAACCTAGCAGTCGCATTTCTTAATCGGTTTCACGAGTATAAAACATAATATTTTAAGCAAAACAGCATTTTTAACTCATTTTTGCATATATGATTATTTAGTTGGTTCTAGCTTTAACGCAGCGAAATTATACCTACCGACGTCGAGCACAGTAGGTAACATAACAACGACACCGAGAATGCTGGACCGAGATGAATCAAAAAAGTGTAGGTACTGCTTTTTAGGGTTACGTACGTCCGGATGAAAAAATGGAACCTTTATAGGATCACTCGTGTGTCTGTTTATCCATCTGTCACAGCCAGTTTGCTCCGAATCTATACTGGACCGATTAAGTTGAAATTTGGTTCACATATGATAATATTCCATCCATAAAATTATACGGGGTTCAGCTTAAAAAGGTCGATAACCTCTGACCTGAAAGACGATGCAGACATAGAAAGGGAAGTTGTGTAGGGCGTTGTCTGTTGGATCTAATATGATTGCCCGCAGGTTCGCTCGTTGTTCAAGTGGCGTCAAAATCACTCTTTTCAGAGCGTTTTACACGTCCTTCTACACGAGCGCCCTGTGGGTGAAATACACACAAAAACAGTACAGCGCCTTAATATGCGTCCAATATAACAACGCTTTTAGGGTGCTGATAGGGCTGGGCTGCCCCGGTTCTGTAGCCCATCTGGGATGTTCGCTGAATGCGTGTGGTTGCTTTTACGCAACTATGCGGAAACGGTGCACATCCCTGGTGCGCCGGGTGCGGGGTGGCCCCGGCAGGAGCACAGAATAAATAATAGTACAGTGGCAGGAGGTTCGATTGTCAGTACATGAACTACTGTTGCAGTGTTCATGTACTATAGAACAAGGTAAATTCCGTTAGTTTCAATTTAGTTTTAGTGTAAATTTTGAATTTGTGTATTTTAATAATGTTTAATAAACTGCGTTTCTTAAATAACTTGTGAATGACCCTAGATGGTCGAAATAAATAATATATTATTATTATTATTATATGAATTTATGTGAGCCAAACACGGACGTGTAACGTAAATAAATGAATTTTGGATTTGAAGGTCACATTGAGGCAAATTAGAAATTAAAAAGAAAGTTTTGCAAACTGTACCGTGTATTATAAAAGGGAAAGGGGATGCCAATTTTTTTATAAAATAAAAAACCAAAATAGTACCATTTCCCCTTAATCTCCAAAACTAATGACCCCAATAATTTAATTTTTAAAAAGAAGCTAATAGTAGGTAGTTTACAGATTACAGGAAAAACTTTGAGAAGTCTTATTATATAACATGGTAAATCTCTCAATATTGTGAGGTAATAATATACCAGATAAACGGAGTTCAGTTAATAAAAAACGAGTAGAAAACGACACGACGTGGTCCACTGGACCGAATCTCGAGCTCTAGGAGAAAACTCGAGCTCAGTGTTTTATGGAGCGACAAAAAACCGTCTCACAGTATACAGTTATAGCAATACTAAGTAAAACATCTAACCGTAACAAACATTTCGAATATGTTCTGTTATTCTTAAAACAAGCACAAATTAATAATTTATATTTCCCCGACCCCCCACCCCCATTATACCTAAGAAGCATTTTGATCACATCAAACATAAAACCCGCATCAAAATCGGTCCATTCGTTTAGGATCTACGATCCTCACCCCCTTTTGAGCTATATGGCTAAGAACCATCTCGAGCACAATGGCTTTCAAACAAAAAAACCGCATCAAAATCGGTCCATTCGTTTGGGAGCTACGATGCCACAACAGACACACACACACACACACACACACACACACCCTCACACAGTAATACAGTGACACACACCCTAAACTTATAACACCCGTCTCTTTGTTCGGGGGTTAATAAACTAAAATCGAAATGTGAGAGACTCAAAAAGATGACAAAGTGTTTGTGTTATCGATAACAATTTGCTCTGTTGAGGTGTCAGAAAAGACACTCACCAATATTTGAACAAATTGACATACCTACCTAGGTAGATTTTATAATTTAGGTAACTGTTTTCAACTTACTCCGCGACTCTCAGGCCTGTGTTGCGCGTGTTACTGCCAATCCTACTACCAGTAGTAATATAGGCAATTTAATTACCTTTGTGCCTCCTGTAGTAGTACTGCAGCAGTAAGTTGTAAGAAGGGAAATATTAAATTGCCCGTGTTACTTCCTACTTCCAATTGGGCTAAGCATCAGCCAGCCGCGTCATGACTAGGCTACTTTCTTTTCTTGTCTTTTTGTAGTGGTCTCTTACGCAAGAGGCTGCCTGCCTGGGGAAGTACCACACCCACCAGTCAGTGCCAGCTGAATTGTCAGATATTCAGACGCCGAGTAGTGTGTTGTTTGTGTTTCGGTTTGAAGGGTAATGTTTCCAGCGAAATTACTGGGCAATGAGACTTAACAACCAGTCTCAGGGTGACGAGCGCAGTGCAGTGACTCGCAAGTCTTTGCAACCAAAGTTCTGGGTGACGCTGTAACTGTTATGGGCAGGCGTGAAGCTTACCATCAGGCGAGCGACCTTCCCGTCCCGTCAAAGTCAAAGTAAAAATCAAAGTAATCCATACCAATATATAAAAGGGAAACGTTGTCTGTTTGTTTGGGGAGCTTTCACGCGATAGCGGCTAGACGGATTTTGATGAAACTTGGAATGGAGATATAGCTTATACCCTGGAATAAAACATAGGATACTTTTATCCCGGAAAACTGGGAAAATGTTGATTACTCGCTATAAGAAACGGTTGCCATAGAAACAAAATAACAAGTATGTCCTATGTTCTTCTAGGATATTAAAAACCTTTGCATTGGTTTTTAATATCCTAGAAGAACATAGGATGCTTTATTTCGCGATAAACAGTAGTCCGCACGGATGAAGTCGCATGCGGGAAAACTAGTAAAAAAAAACACGTGCTATAGGTACATTAAAGTTTGCCCCCATGTCACGCTCTATATGTATCTATATTTAAATTTCGTAAGACATTGATGTCTTTCACTGCAGCCTGGCGAAATTCACCGAAATTTCACGGAAACCTCTCAAGTTTGGTTAGTTAGTTATAACATCGCATTGGTGCTTATTCTACTGTTACGGTGTTATAATGTGTCTAAGGCCCACTTGCACATTTGTGTCTAAGGCCCACTTGCACAGCTGACTTAGCCCCGGGCTAGTGACTAGTCTGGAATAAAAATGTAAGACAAGTAGGATAGAGAGACATAATAATATGCAGACAGTAGCGCGAACGATATAACAATAATTTTAGGACTGACTAGATAGGTACTTTGTTTTGTTTTCGTGAAAGTGGGCCTTATTAAAATACATAATTAATAAACTTCGCGGTTAAGAATTGGTTGTTTTGTTTGATCGAAGGTTTTCAACCATGATTCGAATCAAAGTTACATAGGTGAGCTTTAAGATTTGATAATAACAATTTCTAGCAGTTTTAGTGTTCAAAAATGAAGATAAATTTGATGGTCTCATAAGCACAGAACAAATATATTGCGTATTTTTTTCAGGGGGGTGCGCCCCCTTTTTTTTCACCATCCTGTCGCCCAAGTGAGGATGTGACCTACAGTGCGACGCCCCGGTAGTAACATCAAACATGTGTTTAATTAGGTCAAAATGAGGCCTACTATTGTAGGCCTAATATTATTCAAGATTACATCAGAATTTTACATTAATTTACCTAATATTAAACATGTCACAAAGCCGGTTTATCCTTGTAGACCAGTTACTATTAGGATTATTCTTAAAATTTAAATTTAAAATCCAGTGTTGTCAAGGGCGTGAAAAGGGGATCCTCATCAATGAGTAGTACAGTAGTCGCAGCGGAAGTATGTGTCTCGGAAGTTATCTGCTAGTCGCTGCGCAAACTGCTATTTTTCAGGCGCCATCCCAATGTTGAAGGTGAAGGCAGCATTGTATAACTGCCTCGCTCACTTGCTTACGTTTTTCGCACATTCTATCTCGCTCTTACTTTATGCTGTGTTATCCCTAATCGCAATCGTTCACAGAGCCTTACTTCACAAACATATACATTGGCTGCGACTACTGTAAGTAGGTATTGCCTACTTTTCCACAGTTGGGTATTCAAGAAAGACAAATTAATGTTTCTAGTTTCTACCAACCACCGCGTTTGAAATATCACTGAGAACAAGACAAAACTACATGACTACGGTCGGGTAAAAAATAGCTTATGACCTGTGTCTATGACACTCTAGCGATGAAGACGAATCGATTGATACCTCCGCTTGTTAAAATCGGGCCAATAGGGGCGACGCTATTAGTATTAATAGGTATGCTGTGCTATAGTGGAACTTCCACATACATACATAGATACATAGACTGTTAAACTCACCTTCCCTTGCTTTGCTGTAGTGGGGTAAAACAGAAATGGGGTGGCATTATTATCGTCCATTTGTTGTTTTTGTACGATATGTAGGTACTTGGTAGAAACCTATATGTGGTAAAAATGGTAAGCGGTCACGGGGACCGTAGCTATAACACATGTCATCTTGACATTTATTCTGTCCCTAACACAGAATAAATAATAGTTCTCCGGGTCCTTATGAAATTCGAACCAAAACAATGTTTGGCTTCCAAGTTTCCAAATTCTTCCAAATAGCTAAACGTATTGTTACGCCCGGTCGATCCTTAGAAAACAGTTGGTACTAAAATGTTCGAGGAGCCGCGGTCGGATGACGCAACGCAATACCTACATCTACAGGAACCTTCTGGAACACACCAGTGGAGGGTAGGTACTTAAAGAAGTTTTCAGAGCGCGTGGTAGGTATACACCTACGGGCGCGGCAACATCAACGGCGCCGCCGGTCTTAGGGACCTACAGGTGCGGCGCGGCACGGCAACTTCAAAGGCACCGCTCACCTTGAAAGTTCAAATACCTACCAACTACTGCTAGTACATACGAGTACCTTCTGGAAACTTCTGTCGCGGTATAAATAGGGCCCGCATCGGCTGCCTGAGATAGTTTTGACTTGCCATTCGGAACGAAACGAGCATAGTGATTCGAAGCGAGTATTCAGTGATAATTGATCAGTGTGTACAGTCAAGTTAAAGAGTGTGAGTGTTACTGGTCGGTTTAATTTATTTTTGTGGTTTTTCGAATAAAGGTGTTAATTTTTGGTTTAATTGGCATATATTAATTTTATCCGAACCCCAGCTCGTAACAGTATATTTCGCTGTTTTTTACCCGATTGATGAGGGTTTATGTGTTTGGATTGTATGTGTGATTGTTTGTACGTTTCTTAGACGCGTCCTATAGCCTAAACGGCTTGTTACCGTTTCAGAATCGTCTGTCACTTTTTCGCTCGGCAGGGTTGTATCAAGATATAACTAAGTACTTGCATTAGTAATTATTCTGTGATATAATATGACTCAGATATTGTAACAGAATAAACAATTATGTAATAATGTATTATTTTTTTACTTATTATTATAAATGTTGATATTTCTATTAGAATAGACCTGCAGCCTTATTGTCTAACTCTGGTGGTAATGGCAATCAAATCCATTACCATTACCATTGGCGGTTCCAGTTCGCCGTCCAGGGGAATTGTCTAATATTTTCGGTGGTAATCGTCTTGAAAAAGTGAAGGCCATTTCTTTCTTTCCACAGACTACATAACACAAAAAACATATGCTCTTGCGTTCCATTTCATGAAGAACAGCTTTGAGCACTTTTTAGTGCTTTTTTTGAACTAATGGTTGTAAAATGTTAATTTAGCCATATAAACACGTGTAGTGTTTTATTTGTTTATTATAATCTAATTTTATTAGTTATGCTGTTTAATAAATGGATATTCTTCAAAAAATAATATTCAAGTATATTATAGCCTGACGTTGCGTAGAAGGAAACGTTGGTTTGCAAGCTATTATTTATTCTGGACCATACTAAAGTATGTGTTTGTTTGTTGTTTACTTTAGCATTCACTATTGAAATGAAAATCAAATGGAAAAAATAAATATTAAATAGGTAGGTTATAGTCACAAGATTTGTGTGAGTTTGTGCGAAACGTGGATAGACTAAAAGTGGAATTGCTTTGTGAGATGTAATGTATGTCGAGGTTATGTTCGTTTTCGGATATAAAATTGTCAAATATGCCTTGATTTAGCAACAAATACGTACCTATGTACCATATTGTATTTCAGAATGTCATCTGATAAAGTGGTCTTTGCATAGACCTACAATTGGTCATCGTGTTAGATCGAAACTTTGAACAAATATATCGCAAGTTCTAACAGTCTTTGGCTTGGCTACAGGAATTTTGGTGGACTAATGAATATTATCTAAGCACCTATTCGAGTCTAGTTTAATTTACCTACTAGGTACATAGACATATATACTAGGTATATGCATTTTCACAAATGCTCATCAACAACATACATATTTTAATGGATTTTTACCTCATTTCAATGCATACATAATCGGTTTGTCATTTTACTTCACAGCACAAACTAAGAAGGAGATATACAAATAAGATACTGCTGCATAACCAATGTTGACTTCTGTAAAACATTCCCCAATAGAAGAAAACATTCATCAACAGAACTCAAGCTCTCTGTAGTCCCGCAGGTAGGTACCTATATTTTGTATAATATTTATTAACTAGGTAGGTACATACCTAATAATTATTATTGACTGGCTTGGGTAAAGGCTGGCAGGGAGAAATGCATAATACACACCCCCCAAGCGGGACATTGTATATTTTTGGTGTACAATAAAGAGTTATCTATCTGTCTATATTTAGTCACATAGGTAATTAATTGACTATATAATACTCTAGCTACACAGTTAGACACCACCTTAAGAAACTGTTAATGTAAGGTGCCTTGTGGGCCCGGAGTAATAATAGGTCCATCCCTTCTCACCCCACGTGTGCTTTGAGCACCAGCTGGGGTTCAGGAGATGGGCTGCAGCTTGCACCTGTGTCAAGTATGAACATTTCCAACTATCACAAATAGCTGTAGGTACAACAAATTAACCTCTCTTTTGAATTGTTTACAAATTTGATCTAACTCTACAAAAGTAATACTGCATATTACAATATTGACAATGTAGTACTTGTTATGTAGATAATGACAAATGATCATAGCTATATCTTTATTTTCAGATTCAGTTCAGTACCTGTCTATCACAGTAAACAGAATCATTTCAAGTCGGATTGCAGCGGGAAGAGGTTCATAGCATGTCCATAAAATGCAAAAGAATGCTGCTTGTCAAATCTACTTGTTATATTTGTATTATAATATGTAGGTATATACCTAGTTACTGCACTTTTTTTATACCATTTGAATAAAATGGTGTAGGAAATATTTACTTTGTTGTTGTGAATTACTATATAATTACATTGTAATTAGTGGGCTACCAGTGGGCCAGTAATGGCTTGTAAGTTTTTAGAATGTTTTATGTATAGTCCTTATTTAATAAAGACACTTGCCCGTTATATTTTTTTAGAAAGGTTTTTACAATAAAATAAACATGCTATTTAATAAAATTTGTTTAATTTTCTGTTTCTCTATCCATACCCAGTCTGTATTTATGCTAAAACTAGCTGCATGCCGAGGCTTTGCTCATGTGCAAACATTGCCAGCCTCGTTCGAAATTTAAAGAAATATTTCCTCCAAATTGCAAATCTCTAGGTCCACCGGTTTAGGCTGTGTATTGTCTGTGAATCAGTTGGTAGATATGTCGCTTGTGACATACTATTTCATAGGTATCAATATATGTTTCTACTTACATAATAATTTGTAGTTAAAAAATAACAACAAAACATAGATAGATAGATAACTCTTTATTGTATATATTTAGAAGTAAATCGTACATTGTACATAATATAATATAGAAGTAGCGGTAACACAATCGGCAGTCTTATAGCTTACAGCAATCTCCAAACCAGAGTAAATGCCAGTAGTATTCATGTCACTCAATCTGAACAAATAAGAAAAATTTATAAAACTTTGTATGTATTGTATGCTGACATAAACACACTGAATGTACTAAATATGGGTACTAGACAATAGATATACACATACAAAGATATGAATATTACATTCATATCTCGGAAACAAATACTTCTGCTCATCACACAAATGATTGCACCTTGCGGGATTCGAACCCGCATCCATTGGTTGACTTTCAGTTAGGGACACTAGCCACTCGGCCAAATGTAGTGGCACTGAATGTAAATGACAAAATGAATTTTTCACCTCCTTTTTGAACGACAAATATGACAATGTGCAAAATTCAAGTTATCAGATTGCACTATGGAGAGTGGGCATAAGAACTGCACAATCTGATTCGCTTATTACCGCACAAACTAGAATATTGGCAAAGCGGCACCTTTTTATGATAGAAATACCACACACAAGCACGAAGCGTTACACTTCTTCATTCATTGTAAGATCTGCAAAAGAGTGGAATGCCCTGCCCTCGTCAGTTTCTGGTAAAATATAATGAATCCAGGTGTGTTCAAGTCAAGAGTGAATAGGTATCTACTAGGCAAGGGTGCCACACTTTCGACCACATCATCGCTTTCCATCAGGTGAGATCATCATCAAACAATTGCATAAAACGTAATAAAAAAAAGGTGCATTAGATATGGGTTGAAAGGAGGCAGTTCCCGATGAAATTTTAACTGATTACCTATAAAGGTATCATTTTAGGTTTTGTACTTATTTTGTTTTAATTGTTAATATGATATCTTTTGTCGATACTTTTAATACATTTTGACTGTTATTTTTGCAAATTCTTTCATAATGAATGGTCTAGGGTGTAAATAGGCCTGTGATTGTTCCTCAAAACCTTCTGGAGATGTTTTTCTTCTGCAGCTGGCTACAAATTCTCTCATCAAAAATATTCTATAAATAAACATACATAGATGTAAACCAATATTACATCAATGACTCAGAAACAATCATTTGTGCTCATCACACAAATGATTGCACCTTGCGAGATTCGAACTTGCAACCATTTGTTGACTCTCAGTCAGGGCACTAGCCAATTCATCTCTTACGACCACCTGGGTGAACCGTGGAAAGTATTTTTTTTACAATAGCTTACCTTTGTCCACCTGGGTGTTACTTGGGAAATATTTAGTTTCCACTGTCCACCTTGTTATCAAAACTTTTCTGATTTGAAGTGCATAGAGATAATAATTTATTGGTCTATTTTGTTGATATTTGTTGTTAAACATTGAACATCCATAGATATTATAATAGCCACATGGTCAGCACCAATATTAGGGGCTTGAGAGCCTGTCCATTAGTTTGGAGATGTTGTTTTTCTGCAGTTTCAAATTCGCCCATCAAAATATTCTTCATTTTATGTTTTTGTAGGTTAGGTACTTATAGTGCCTGTAATCGGATAAATTAGATATGTTAAACTGAATTAGGTGCTAGTAGAAGTAAATATCGAAATATTCTCTTTGTATCGAACTATATATATCACAAAAAAACCAGTGAATTTTCTGTTTGACTTTCGCAAGTTTGGTAGTCGAATTTTCGGAGAATTAATGCCTGAAATTAATAAACCGCAATTAATTATGATACCTAGATTACCCCTTCCCTTTGAACTTATGCAAACATACAACTTTTAATTCAATAAAACTATAATTTCGTCACAAACTCAAAGCCAGTTGATACGAAAGGTTAGGCTAAAGCAACCTTTTTCATTTGACATGTCTCGGTGGCGAGGAAAATTTAGGCAATACCAATATATGTCAAAATATGATGTTTCGTTCATTCATTTCGCTTAAAAACAGCTGATAGTGGGGACTCGGTGAAGATCACCGAGGAGATCACCGGTGGATAGTTAGACAATTCGAATTCGGAGATTCATGTTCATAATGGTGTAAATGAACGTCAGTTTCATTATCACCAGAGTTAGACAATAAGGCTACTGGTACCTCATTATTTGATTATTACTTAATATGTATTGCACTTTGATGAATAAAAGGTGCCTGTCTGAATTCCATGCTTAATAATGAATGAAAAAGAAATGGCTACCTACTTAATAAAATGTCAGTATGTAGGTATTTTAAGAGACTTGTCAGACCGAATGCTATGCAGTACATTCTAGGTTTCTTCTTGGTACTCATAATTAAAAAAAGAATAAAATTTGACAAAAACTTTACGTAAGTAGGTACTTTATCGTAAGCACACGGCGTGCGACTCATCGTGCGCACGCTTGACACTACTGAATTAACCGCAACATAGCGGCCGCAAAGTGTAGGTATAATATTTGTACTTGTTGCGGAGTGCGACTGGCCTGGTTTCGTTTAGTTCCTGCAAGTTTCCGCTAGAGGCGCTGCCAGTAAAGTATGAAACTAAATGAAACAACATTCCATTTTCGAAAACTTTGATACCTACTAGGGGTACCGGGGTTAACATTTTCGAAGTAAGACACGTCAGTGAATATCATCTTATTATGAACGGGCTTTGTTTGGTTTGTACAAGGTTTGTATAATACATTTCACTTTTTTTTTACTACTGTTTATTTTTAGGCTTCATATTGTTTGTGAGTTATCTTGGTGTGCCTATTTACCATAAAACAGTAACGTGCGTTGCTGTGACATACTGTCTGACTGACAACGCTCACGTGACGTGAGTGTCCACGACTCGGCTCCGTATCTCATAACAGGTAGGACACACTGGTTGAAGACTTTTGTCTTCAAACGTTGCGATATTGGTGACGAGAAGACTCGACGAAGTTTAGCAAATGCTGCCCAGCCCAGCTGTATTGTACTGCGGGTCTCTCTCTCGAGTTGTTTCTACCTAGTTGCAAAGTTTGCCCCAGATAAACATACTCCTGAACAACTTCGAGAGCAGTTCCGTTAACAGCAATTGGTTCCGGAATAACATGTTTGTTGAACATGACCTTGGTTTTGTCCAAATTCATCCGGAGACCAATGCGTTGAGACGAATCAGCGAGGCTGTCCAACATCTGTTGCATTACAAGTCCTGCAACGTTTCTATGTAGGTACACTGTGTATTACAAAGATGAAAGAAAACTGTGCTCATGTTGTGTTACTGACCTGAAAAGCCAGCACCCCGTAGGCACTGAGAAAGTCTTCCACCTGGGGCATGTAGTCTAGCACTGTCCCAGCGCTGGGCGGCGACACGTCGTCCAGAGCTATGCAGGTCCACGTGGAGACGGCCACTGTGGTGACTATGCACACAGACGTCACTGCTATAGACCTGGAAGTACCATATATAATTAAATTATGTTATTGTAATCTGTGCCTTAAGAGGAGACTCCGTTGATACATCTTCGCAAAATAGGTAGGTATTGAGTAAACGTATTGCTATCTTACCTCCTCCCCCCGATCCCCAATACGAACGGTAGAGAGACTGAGTTTTAGTACTTACAGTTTGTGATAGAATTATATAATAATAAAATAATAAATAATTGGTGTTTTAGAAGAAAGCACTTTCCACCCCCTAAATTGTGATAACATATTTTGTATTAGTTGAATAGAATATAATCTACGCGCAATTTTTTTTTTTTTAAAGACAGCTTGATGTTTGTGAAAAAGATCATGTTCAATTTGTCATAGATTCAGCGCGATGCTTGTAGCTAAGAAGTTTTTTTTTTTTGGAAAATGAAGTCGTTTAAGCGTAGTTTTAATTAATAAAAAAACTTAATGCAAATTGTATACTATTTAGGGGTGGATAAGTGTTTTTTCCTTTTGTATAGACAAGGGCGCTAAGTATTTTCTCTGCTTTATTGAGTTAGTGTAATTATCGGAACCCTATAGCATAAAATTTAATACTTAGCTTAAAAGTATGATATTGTATTCCGTGTTTGGGTTTTGTTTGTGCACATGCTCTTCTCCTATTATTCCTACAGGATTTTGTTAGATAGAGGTCAAGTCAAAATCTGTGTACTGGCTGCGCCCCGGGATATGCCCGCGTGCAAACTTTACCACTCCCATTTCTCTCCTAAGGTTGGAATTTCAAAAACCCTCCTTAGTGCACACCTTGGGTATACAAGGAATATTTTTTCAAGTCTGTAGGTCCACCTGTTTAACCTGTGCTTTTTCTGTCTGTCAGTCAGTAGGTATGTCACGGTACTGTTTTATAGGATGTCTGCAGCAGGCTTTGGCCGGCTAGAGAAAATAGGAAATAAATTTTGTAAGTTTAGGTACGGTACTGATCTATAGGTACCAATATAAGTGACCTGTCTCTGTTCACGCTTGCTAGCGCGAGCCGAGCTAAGCCAGGCATGTTAACCATTTCAGTACCGCATTTTTTTCAAACAAGAAAACAATAACTCCGCATGCCTATAGGCGCGCCCGGTGTTAGATTACACCGCGAGCCCAGCCCGGCTTGGCTCGCGTTATCACGCGTCGTTTTAAATCTGCACCATAAACAAATGACGACAGGACAGCTGGTTTGTGCGTAAGTAGGTAGCAACATTTGAATTTAAAGAGAAAAATCATTTTCGAATAAATTACCATACAAAATAGACGTAAACACATAGGCCTACTAAATTACAATATTAAGCCTATCCTATACATTATTTTATAATGAAATCGATAGATATTTGAACTAAATATTAATAGTTGTAAAACAAGTAATCCGCAATTTCCGCATTTATCTTAAAACCGATTTGAAGCCAAAATTAGGTACCTACTTGGATTGCAATAACCCCCGATGACGCTGACGTGAGGAAGGACGACTACCTTACCTATGCACTTGTGTCCATCTGAAATTATTCTACTCATGCATATCTACTTATGAGGATAGTCTCTTGACGTAATCTTCGCAAAGTAGGTAAATGTATTGCTATCTCCACCTCCTCCCTCTGGTCCCTTATGCGAGTGATAGAGAGAGTGCTGGTCGTGGGTTTTACTAGTACAGTTTTTGATAGAATTGGTTTTGGGGATAGCACTTTCCATCCCCTAAATTATGGTGAAATCTTTTGTTATTAGTGTCATTCTCTTGAATAGAATATAACCTGGGCTTATAAGTTTTTATAATAAGTTTGATTTTGAAGAAGAGCATTTTCAGTTTGTCATTAGTTTAGTACAAAAAAAAGCGCCAGTTAAGGTGCTTATGACTTTGAAGTTATTAAGAATTTTAGAAAAACTAATAATAATCATACAAACATAGGAAAAAAAGTGTAATATTAAAAAATAAATAAAAGATTTGTATTTAATCATTGGATTACTTACTCTCTACAAATGCAGAGCGTGTGTGTGTAAACCCCTTTGATCATCAACAAAAAACCCAAAAGCTGTGAAAAATAAAGAATCTAGAGAATTAAAAAACTGGGAATTTGTAGGTATAGGTAATTAATTAAATGATTTTTAATCACTGTAACAGGGGTTCAATTTGTACAATAAAGTATTTTTTTGGATGTTACTCTTTATTCGATACTGAAGCCAAAATAGTTTTTTTCCATTTTTGTCTGTCTGTCTATCTGAATCTTGGCCGCGCATCACGCCGAAACTACTGAATGAATTCAAATGAAATTTGGTATGAATTGAGGTAATACTAGGATACTTTTAGGACATAGGATACTTTCATCCCGAAAAATTAAAAAGGGTTCCCGCAGGATAGATTTACTCAGTGTTCGATACTGAAGCCAAAAATGTTTTTTGCTTCAGTATCGAACACTGACTGAAATCTGTCTGCCTGTAACTTGACCGCGCATCATGCCGAAACTACCGAATGAAACTTGATATGATTTGAGTTCATACTACGAGGTAGGACAATGAATACTTTTCATCCCGAAAAATTAAAGGGTTCCCGCAGGTTAGGGGTTGAAAGTTATTTAAAAGAACACGTATCATGCTGAAACGGATTTTGATGCAACTTGGCATAGTTTATATTATGGCATAAATTGAGGGTCAAAGTTTTGTTAATTTTGAAGTAATAAATATCTATACTTACAATAAAGCAATAAGTACGAAACAGTCTGTACAAAGATAATTAACAAGAAGTGGTCTAGGGTACTTAAAATAAGCTACTGAACAAGTTATTTTTAAAATCATGTCTTTCTATTTGTCTGTCTGTCTGTATGTTTGTTTGTTCACAAATCACGTAAAAACTACCGATTATGATGCGGTCTTCACTATTAGATAGCTTATGGTTTGACTTAAAAACTGGTGTTCTTGGTATCTCAATCCGATGAGTAGCAGCCGAGCAGTCGATAACATCTTTTTGACGGCTGAAGGAATTTTGATCAAATGTTGTTATATTGGTATTTCAGGTCTTGGAATAGTACACAGAGTACTTTTAACCTAGAGAAATGACAACGCGTGCGAAGACGCGGGCACAGCTAGCATAAAAATAAATTATTATAAGAATAAAAAACCTGATTGCGAACAAAACTAAAAAGTTGCAAACAAGCTTTAGATTTTTGATTTTGAAATATAAGATGCAGTCCGACGCATGGAGGTATTGTTTTCTTGTTTGAAAAATTTGCGGTTCTGGAAGGGTTAACATGCCTGGCTCGGCTCGGCTCGCGCCGTTTAACATGCTTGGATTAGCTCGACTCGCGCTAGCAAGCGTGAACAGACCCTTCAAAGGAGAAATGAAATGCATGATGCCTACGACTGCATCTTATATTTCAAAATCAGGTTTCTTTAGTGTAATAATTAAGTGTTAAAAATACGCATTTTATATTACCTACAGGATACCCAGGCGTGTGTGTGTTTTTTTTATTGCACAAATGAATATTGAATATAATTATTTATTTTTTGAATTTTTTGTTTAGTAATACCTTTTACTCCTCGGTTCTTTTAAATAAGTTCCACTTTCTCTTACTTCATATACTTGGGCGAGCCGAGCCACATGAGAGTACACAACAGCAGTGCCAGCAGCAGCATCCACACGCAGTAGGTCACGCCGATGCCACCGCCTGTGATCTTTAACTAAATTCCACAATCTCTAACTTCATATCCTTGGACGCGCCGAGCCACATGAGAGGACACAGTAGCAGTGCCAGCAGCAGCATCCACACGCAGTAGGTCACGCCGTCGCCACCGCCTGTGATCTTTAACTAAGTTCCACAATCTCTTACTTCATATCCTTGGTCGAGCTGAGCCACATGAGAGGACACAGAAGCAGTGCCAACAGCAGCATCCACACGCAGTAGGTCACGCCGACGCTACCGCCTGTGATCTTTAACTAAGTTCCACAGTCTCTTACTTCATATCCTTGGGCGAGCCGAGCCACATGAGAGGACACAGTAGTAGTGCCAACAGCAGCATCCACACGCAATAAGTCACGCCGACGCCACCGCCTGTTATCTTCCACCAGAAGATCTGAAGGCTTTGAGCGGCTGGAGAAAATACAAAAATAAATTATGAAAGTATATATTAATTGTATATTTAACTAGCTATCCCGCCCGCGACTTCGTCCGCGTGGACAACTGTTTATCGCGAAAAAAAGCATCCTTTGTTCTTCTAGGATATTAAAAACCATTGCAAAAATAGGTATGTACTATACCTATTTTTGCAATCAATGCTCTCTTGACATACTTGTTATTTCGTTTCCATGGCAACCGTTTCTTACAGCGAGTGTTTTTTTTTCCAGTTTTCTCATGGAAACTATCAATTTACCGAGATAAAAGTATCCTATGTTTTATTCCAGGGTATAAGCTATCTCCATTCCAAATTTCATCAAAATCTGTCCAGCCCTTATTGCGTGAAAGCTCCCCAAACAAAAAACAAACAAGCAGACAACGTTTCACTTTTAGATATCCATCATGTCAGCCTTTAGAATTCCATTGCTGAACATAGGTCTACCCTAAAGAGCGCCATGACGAGCGATCTTGTGCCACCTCCATCCACCGACTTCCTGCAATGGCTACAATGTCGTCAGTCCATCGTGTGGGGGGTCTCCCCACACTTCGCTTGCTTGTTCGTGGTCGCCATTCAAGAACCTTTATAATTCCACAGCGGTGGTCGGTTCTGTGAATTATATGGCCTGCCCATTGCCACTTCAACTTGCAAACTCTGAGAGCTATGTCGATAACCTTCGTTCTTCTACGGATTTCCTCATTTCGGATTCTATCACGTAGTGCAACACCGAGCATAGATCTCCCCATTGCACGCTGCGCAACTCTGAGCTTGTGTATGAGACCAATAGTTAGCGACCACGTCTCAGTGCCGTATTTCATTACTGGCAACACGCACTGATTATAAACTTTCGTCTTGAGGCTCTGCAGTATCTGTGACGAGAAGATATGGCGTAATTTCCCGAACGCTGCCCATCCGAGTTGGATTCGTTGGTTGACCTCTTTTCGAAGTTGGATCTACCCAGTTGGATCATCTGACCTAAGTAGACATAGTGATCAACAGCTTCGATAATATCGGTCCCAACGTAAACTGGCATGGGCACGACATGGGCATTTGACATGATGTTCGTCTTGCCCATGTTCATTTTAAGACCCACCTGTTGGGAAACAATATTGAGCACTATACTTAGGTCTTTCAGGGTATCTGCCATGATGACTATATCATCAGAAAATTGAAGGTGAGTGATGTATTCGCCATTGATGTTAACACCATATCCGTTCCAGTTCAGAAGCTTGAATATATCTTCCAGTGCAGAGGTGAACAGTTTCGGAGAAATAACGTCTCCCTGTCTCACCCCTTTTTGCAACTGGATAGAATTCGTGCTCTGATCCTGAAGACGGACTGTCATGGTGGCCTTGCTGTACAAAAACTTCAACACTTCGATGTACCGGTAGTCAATCTGGCACCGCTGTAATGACTGTAGGTCTCGACAGAATCAAAGGCTTTCTACGTCAGCCACTATGTCTAGCGTTTCTACAAACGCTAGACATAGTGGCCGATTATACTCTTCGGTCTTCTGTATAATCTGCCGGAGCATATGGATGTGGTCTACGGTGCTAAAGCCTTTCCGGAATCCAGCTTGTTCAGGAGGCTGAAAGTCGTCAAACCTACGAGCGAGACGGTTTGTAACTACTCTCGAAAACAGCTTATAGACGTGGCTCAGCAGTGAAATGGGCCTATAATTCTTCGAAAGGGTTTTATCACCTTTCTTGAAGAACAAAAACACTACGCTCCTGTGCCACGCCTCTGGCGTAGTACCCTCGAGGATAAAGAAGTTGAACAACTTCTTCTTTTAGATATTAGTATGGATTATTAAACTTCATTAACATATCCCAAACAGTGATCGACTGGTTTCACAGCTATTTGTACGGGCGCCAGCAAAGGGTATATACGCCTCGAAGAGAATTTATCTTCTTGGTGCGACACTTCAGCCGGTGTTCCACAAGGTGGCGTGCTATCTCCTCTCCTTTTTTTCTGTTTTCTTAAACTCATCTCTGAAAAAGTGCCAAATAAATGCAGGTAATCTCTAAATCACAATCTTCTGTTGTCAATTAATCTACCTAATGCGAACATCATCAATAAAGATTTACGACGTATAACTGAGTGGAGCGCAGCTTTCAGTCTGAGAATAAACCCAGTCAAAACTCAAGTTATCATAACAGGTGGCTCGCATATAACTAACTGACTGGCAGATTGACTGGCTAAATCTCCCGCTAGTAGTTTATGATGGCGTTAATGTTCCTTAAAGTTAACGTGGACACTCATGGTCAAACTAGTCCACAAATTTAAGGTCGCTCAGCGAGCTATGGAGAGAACCTATGCTTCGAGTTTCTCTGAAGGACAAGATTCGAAATGAAGTGATCCGACGGAGAACCAAGGTAACCGACATTGCTCAAAGGATAAGCAAGCTAAAGTGGCAGTGGGCGGGTCACTTTTCCCTAATAACCGATAACCGTTGGGGTAGACGAGTTCTCGAGTGGAGACCACGTTTAGGCAAACATAGTGTAAGGACGCCCTGTGGCCAGGTGGAGTGCCAACCTGCGAAAAGCGCCTGGAAAAGTAGGGATGAGGAGAGCTGGAGACCGAGCTCAACGCGTACCGACGGCCACTAAAGTTGCGCTTACACAATCTATTTTTCTTCCTATACTAGATTACACTGACGCCAGCTATCAAAATTTCACTGAGGAGCTACTTGAGTAACTTCAAAACTTTTGTATCAGGTTCATATTTGGCTTACGCAAGTATGACCATGTGTCTCAATTTCATGTTACGCTCAAGTGGCTCCCTATTCGCCTTCGTCGGAATACTCATCTCCTTTCTATTCTCTACAATTTACTGTTTAATCCCTCCTCTCCAAGATATCTTCAGGAACGATTTGTATTCCTGCATTGTTCAAATCCCCGCTTCAGTCATCAGAAAACAAGATAAGATTGAGATTTTTTACTACTCGTCTATGTAATTTTCAATTTTGGCCGAAACTGTCTAAATCGCATGTATATTAGTACCTACCATAATTTTTTATTAGTTTACTATAATGTTTATATTATATTTAGTAGTATTTGTCATTTAAATATTTATTAGTATAATCTTGCTATTTATATTTTGTTCAAATTCATTTTTCTTTTCTTTGTTATCTTTTTCTAGTATTTTACTTAAAACGTTGCCTACCAACAACTACCTCTATTATAATTATGGTCGTGTGTCTCAATATAGTCTACGGTTCGCTTTTTTGAGATCGCTCATTAGCGATAAGGCCGCCGACTGTATACTGTTTTTAAGGTAATTTTTATTTGTTTTTCTTTAGGTTCAATAAAGTGTTATCTATCTAAGTATCTAATAATAATGTTTACACAGGCATTAAATTTTTACACCGAAGTAAAAATATCAACGTTTCACAAAAATATTAAAATTTACAAAACACGTGACCTAAATTATAAGATTATAAACTAAATCCAAGTTGCATATTATACTTAAAGTTAACATGCTCGAAGCTACATTAATGTTATGTTATTCCAGATAATGACTAAAAAATATGTTACCCTACGCGCTCAGTAAAGGAAGATTTACTTTGTATGCTTTGTACGTTGCGCCTGCGCAATATTAGCACACAATTTAATTGATAGGAGGACGCGGCGCGGGTTTGATTGTCCGCGGTTTTATATTATACGTTGTGTAGCTGCAAGCATAGCATAGCTCTCTGACTCACAGGGCTGCCAAACGACTGTCAAATTCAATAATGCTTTGCGACTCTATCGCAAAGCATTATTGAATTTGACGGCTTGAAACCGTAATGAACATTACGTAATCGCACTGCGGGGCGCTTATTCGCTATGCCCACAGATGACCCCCCAAATAGATTCCGCATCATTGAATTATTGTACGGATTCGAGTTCACAAATTATGGAGGAAAGCACGGGTCGCGGGGAACGCAACGACTGCGTCGTGATTAGCCCATTCAAAGTCGCACTCACAAACTACAAAGAAGATACGGGTCGCACTAGAAATGTACTGACCTTAGTGATGGGACTGCAGGGCCGATCAAAATAGTTTTGATTTTGTTTAATCTCAACAAGCAATATTATGCTTTTTGAGATAATCTCGAGAAAACAATCAAA
The DNA here is from genome assembly GCA_946251855.1 of Alsophila aescularia. NCBI lineage: Eukaryota > Metazoa > Arthropoda > Insecta > Lepidoptera > Geometridae > Alsophila > Alsophila aescularia. The sequence continues at coordinate 15,621,762 of OX276384.1, forward strand.
CTTAATAAAAGTTGAATTTCTTTAAAAAGATTAACGATACTTAGAAGCCTAGAGCATTGTACATACAAAATATAGTCCTATCAGTTTTTGGTTTACATAGCAGATAAAAAATATTCTTCCCCACTTTTACTAGCTTTGAGTTTTGATTGATCGCCTAAAATGGGTAGGTACTATCTTTCTATCTATATCACCCTACATCAAGCCACTGTTGGGCCTCATCATGTGCACGCCTCTATTTCCACTCCTGCGCCAAGCGGATGTGGAAGTGGCGGAATGGTGACCAAGAGAAGGACTTAGTTTAAGAGTCAGACCACCTGCATGATGGTCAGACGACGTCATCAAAGTGGCAGAATGGCAGTGAGTAGGTACTAAGAAAACAAAATGGATAAATAAGGATATTATTTAATGTATTTATTTATGAGAAAAAAGGCACCTCGCCAAAATCTACATAACCATATGTCTTCTCTACTTTTCTCAATTTTAATTTCGTCGAAAACAATACAGCAATAAATAACTTTGTTTGCCTATGCTGTCTTGAATTTCAAAGCTTCAAAAGCTTCTTTCGTAAAACCTGTAAAGTAAAATTGTATTTTAATTCTATCTTCGTTTACATCTAAAAGCAATCAAGTAACTATTAACCACACTTCAAGCTTTAACCGTATTCCGTGATAGGTAGTTTGTTATTCGTACAAAATAACTTTTGTGATACGGTTTTCTAAATAATTAGGTTGAAATATCGATATGTACCAACATGAGAATATTTTATGATATCCCAACACTAGCTTACACGTGCTCTTGTTAGACAGGGATAACTATTGTACTTAGCGTAATTAACTTTTTGATAATTTGAGGTTATGGCTGACTTTCCACACCATTTTACTGCACAGCAAGCCATTAAAAATGTTGTTTTTTCGATTAAATTCGCAATAAACCAGCACTCTCGCACGGTTCGAGAGTTTGGTCGAGAATGAAGTCGTGTCTCAAAGCGAGCCTGTTTATACTAGATAAAGCAAGTATGTGTTGTGTGCGTCTGATGCCTTGTAAGCGGTATCTATAGGGGGTAATCTGTGGGTATGCCACACATTCGTGCCACAATTTCGTCAAGGATATTCATCCTTGCGGAAAAAGTGTGACGTCATTACGTCAAATGCGACGCGTTACGTGCGCGAATTGTCTAGCAAATAAGGGCCCAGCTCCCGCAACTATCATTCTTGCGAGAGACAAATCGCACTGTGGGGTATTTTTATTCATTCTGTGACTGTGTTTACAGTTTGTGCATGCCGAGAACAGAATAAATAATAGTACCAATGCCGGCGGCCAACACAGAATAAGTACAAGTTCACCGCGCCGGCGCGCGCTGGGCGCGGACGGCAAGCTTTAATTTTGGCATAGAGATAATAGAACTCATCGCAATGGATTTTGGTGACACGCTCGCCACGCGAAAGATGTGTCATCTGTCCATTAGCACCGTCCATGCTTTACAACATGTATGCTTTTGGGTTAAAACTAAACATGTTTATGTAACACTGTTTATTGGGTCAGCCTGAACAAACTAGTATCTCTAATTGCGTAAACAATAAATAACGTTGTATTGACTTTGGTCCTGAATTAACACAGGATAGGTACTATATACTATATACTATCATCATCCATCATCATTGTCCATACGGGTAAACCCGCGGGGCAATCTAGTAAAATATATAATGCAGATTTTCATTCGTCATGCACTCTTTAATTTAGAAATATTAGCAATTCATAAACACTGTTAAAAAAAATATTCCGTGCCTGTTTTTATAGACTTCTCAGACACCAAGGTTGTCTGTATGAATATAAATTAACTAGGTATCAATAAAAATTAACTAGGTATCTACAATCAGGTTTTGAAGATAATAAAGATTAATTACTAGCTTTTTGACCCGTGGCATTTCTCCTTTTCTCTGCTCTCTGTATATTTTTTGAAATTATTTTAACACTCGAAATAAAAAACAATTGAAAACTAAAACAATAAGTAAGTAATACAAACTACATTTTATCGTCAAAAAAACGTGTATACAGGACTCAAGAATAATAAAATCTTTTGTGATATTTTATAATGTACCTGCACTAATAAGGCATTATATAAGAAAATGCATTAATTTATTTAATGTGAACATTCAACAAACACATTCCGTATTTATTATGTAGCTAGCTGTGCCCGCGGCTTTGCCCGCGTGGTCATTTCATTGAAAAGTAGCCCGTACGTGTCTTTCCAAAACCAAAAGTACTTATAAAGTAATATTACTACATACTTATCTTCAAAATTCGTTCAGCCGTCATATAGTTTTTATCGATTGCTCGGCATCTTATCATCGGATTAACATACCATGTACCCCAGTTTCTAATTCAAACCCTAAGCTATCGAACTATCAAAACCGCATCGCAATCGGTCTAGTCGTTTTTAAGTGATGTGCAAACAGACAGACACGATTTCTAAACATGTTATATTCTTGTTCGGTAGCTATTTTAAGTAGCCTAGACCTATATTTTTTTCATTGTACAGATTTTTAGGTACTTACTGCTTTATTATAAGTACTAGCTGTACCCGCGGCTTCGCACGCGTGGTCTTTTCTTTAGGTTCAAAGTACCCATAATGTGCTATTCCAGGACCAATATACCAACATTTGAACAACATTTCTTTAGCCGTGAAAAATACATTTATCCACTGCTCGGCTTCTAACTCACCAGATTGAGATACCAATTACACCAGTTTTGAAATTAAACCCTAAGCTATGTAACAATGAAAACCGCATTGCAATCGGTCCAATATTTTTACGTGATGCGTGAACAAACAAACAGATAGAGCACCCAAGAGCATTTTTTTATTTATCTTCTTCTTTTACAGCCTTTTTTGTACCTATTGCTTTATTATCTATCTATACTTATAATAAAACTGTAACGGGTCCAATTCTGTACATTGAAGATATTTAGAATATTTTTTTGGACCTTACTCTAGATTCGATACTGAAGCCAAAACGGTTTTTTTTCATTTTTGTCTGTCTGTCTGTCTGTCTGTCTGTATCTTGGCTAGGCATCACGCCGAAACTACTGAATGAATTTAAATGAAAATGGTATGATTTGAGTTCATACTACGAGGTAGGACATAGGCTACTTTTCAACCCGAAAAGTAAAAGGGTTCCCGCATTGGGGTTTAAAGTTATTTCAAAAAACACTTACACTCTGAAACTACTGGACGGATTTTGATGCAACTTGGCACATTCATAGTTTATATGATGAGTTAAAATTGAGCATACTTTTTATCCCGAAAAAATAAAGAGTTCCTGCGGGATAATATCCCAAATTCTGTAAATTAAAGATATTTTGTTTTTTTTTGGGGGCCGTTCTATATTCAATACTAAAGCCAAAACTTTTTTTTTTTAATTTTTGTTCCTCTGTCTGACTGTCCGTCTGTCTGTACCTTGGAAGTGCATCACGCCGAAAATACTCAATGAATTCAAATGAAATTTGGTATGATTTGAGTTCATACTTTGAGGTAGTACATAGGATGCTTATCATCCCGAAAAATTAAAGGGTTCCTGCAGGAAAGGCGTTGAAAATTATTTAAAAGAACACGTATCACGCTGAAACTACTTGAAGGATTTTGTTGAAACTTGGCTCTGTCATAGTTTATATAATGGATAAAAATTGAGGATACTTTTTATCCCGAAAAATAAAGTGTTCCTTCGGGATAATGTTCAAAATTCTGTAAATTGAAGATATTGTGTATTTTTTTTTTGAAGGCCGTTTTATATTCAATACTAAAGCCAACACTGTATTTTTTTATTTTTGGTTTTCTGTCTGTCTGTCCGTCTGTCCGTCTGTCTGTCTGTACCTTGGAAGCGCACCACGCCGAAATACTTAATGGATTCAAATGAAATTTGCTATGATTTGAGTTTACATTTCGAGGTAGGACATTGGATACTTTTCATCCCGAACAAAATTAAGTATTCCTGCAGGACAAAGAACACGTAGCATGCTGAACCTTTTGGACGAATGTTGATGCAACTTGGCACAGACATAGTTAATAAGATGGGTGAAAATTATGGATATTTTTTATGATTTTTTTTTAATGTACAGAATTTGGAGCCATATCCCGCAGGAACCCTTTAATTTTTCGGGATAAAAAATATCCATAATTTTCACCCATCTTATTAACTATGTCTGTGCCAAGTTGCATCAACATTCGTCCAAAAGTTTCAGCATGCTACGTGTTCTTTTAAATAATTTTTAACCCCTGTCATGCGAGAACCCATTAATTTTTAGGGATGTTAAGTATCCTATGTCCTACCTCGTAGTATGAACTCAAATCATACCAAGTTTCATTTGAATTTATCCAGTAGTTCCGGCGGCGTGATACACGGCCAAGATACAGACAGACAGACATACAGACTGAAATGAAAAATATACAGTTTAGGCTTTACTATCGAATAAAGAGTAACCTCTAAAAAAAAACACAATATCTTTATTGTACAGAATTTGGACCTATATCCCGCAGCAACCCTTTATTTTGTCAGGACCAAAAGTATCCATAACTTTCACCTATCTTATAAACTATGTCTGTGCAAAGTTGCATCAACACCCTTTCAATAGTTTCAGCGTGCTACGTGTTATTTTAAATAATTTTCCACCCCTATCCTGCAGGAACTCTTAAATTTTTCGGGATGAAAGTATCCAATGTCCTCGAAGTATGAACTCAAATAATAACAAATTTAATTTGAATTCAGTGAGTATTGTAGGCGTGATGCCAAGGTACAGACAGACAGACAGACGGTCAGACGGACAGATAGACAAAAATTACAAACTACAGTTTCGGCTTTAATATTGAATATAGAACAGCCTCCAAAAAAAAAAACACAATATCTTCAATTTACAGAATTTGGGACATTATCCCGCAGGAACTCTTTATTTTTTCTGGACAAAAATTATCCTCAATTTTTACCCATTATATAAACTATGACTGTGCCAAGTTGCAACAAAATCCATCCAGTAGTTTCAGCTTGATACGTGTACTTTTAAATAATTTTCAACGCCTATCCTTCAGGAACTCTTTAATATTTAGGGATGAAAAGTATCCAGTGCCCTACCTTGAAGTATAAACTTAAATCATACCAAATTTCATTTGAATTCAGTGAGTATTTTTGGCGTGATGTGCTGCCAAGATACAGACAGACAGACGGGCAGACAGACAGACAAACAACAATAACAAAAATACAGTTTTGGCTTTAGTATTGAATACAGAACAGCCTTCAAAAAAAATTCCAAAATATCTTCAATTTACAAAATTTGGGACATTACCCCGCAGGAACTCTTTAGTTTTTCGGGATAAAAAGTATCCTCAATTTTTACCCATTATATAAACTATGACTTGTGACGAGGTCAAAACCTCTTTCATAATAATACTCTTTTGATCTCTTAATTCTTTCATAATCCATTTCTTTTAATTTTGATAGTTGGTCATTATTCATTCTAAATACAAATATCCTGTCATTCACACATTGATTTTTGGAGAAAAAGGGAAATATGATATAAAATACATAAATAAGTTTATAACCAGTTGAATTACACTTGTAAATATATAAACGATAATACCTACATAAGAGGTTATTTTAATCCACATCGTCAAAGTACAAAAGTCTGATCATCTCCTCCTGTTCCTGTGCTTCCAATAGTTCCTGTAATTCTGTGTCACTGAGGTTTGGGTCCTGGGCTAGTGGGAGCAACCCAAACCCTGGGACCGCCTCGTGACACTGGCGCCCTCAACGTGTCCGTACCCAGCCTGCTCTACCTGCCTACAAGTTCCTGATTTCTCAGTGTTTTTTTTAATCAGTGTTCAATTTTTAAGTCGCACCACAAAATTCTAAAAGGCACTAGGCCATCTTGATTTAAATTTGGACTGGAAATATTTGGCAAACCCAGAACAGTTTTTTTATACTCAAGTGTATTTTATATTTGCATTCCAGTCATTCATGTAAGTAAGACATTTTCATTAATACGTACTTTATTCCGAATTTCACTATCGGCCTACCTAGTTCCGAATTACTCTAAACTTTGACGCGTTATTATGCGTGACGCATTAACGCGTAGTTACATTAACGCTATTTTTTTATATGTTTTTAAAGCGTTACTAACGCACTAAACGCACTAAACGCACGTTACCTACAAAGTAAACACTTAGTTTTATTTGCTGGTCTCATATTAAATAAAAATGGACCCTGCGCATCTAAATAAACCAGAATTGATCTATGAATTAAAATGTAGAAATGCTGAAGTTCATACAACAGATACTGCAGAAAATTTACGTTCAAGGTTATTGACCTTACTTGACAGCTCGAATACACAAGATTTTCAGAGTCCGTATACATTTGAACAGGATATAGCCGATATTCAAAAATGTCTAACCGTTATTTCTGCACGTTTAATAGCTTACCCGGTACGAAAGGAGAAGAATGCGTCCAATATTATGCACATTAAAAATAGATTAAATAACATGGATATTACCACCGAACTTACGACAGTACAACTAGAAACATTTAAAAATGTTTCAGAGAGGTTCTTCGATTTACAAAAACGTTTCGAAACATTAGAAAATCCTAGCTGCTCTTCTACAAAAAATACATACGATCATTTTCCAGAACAACAAACTCAATTACCATATTTTGACCTACTGACACAAAAGCTACAAAATATTTCGATCAACAGATCAAGTTACGAAATTAAACGGTTTATTTACAAGGGGGATAGTTGCCCAAAAGATTTTATTGAAAAAGTAGAGGAATTCGCAGTTGCTCGAAATATTTCACATACTGAACTATACAATCACATATACGATATTCTGAAAGGAACTCCTTTGGATTGGTTTCGAGCTCGCAAACAAACAATCCCAGATTGGGAATCTTTTAAAATTACATTACTAAATGAATTTTAAATTACAGACTACGACTATAAACTGCGTAAAATCATAGATGCTCGCAAACAAAAAACAAATGAGCGTGTGATTTGTTATTTTACCGAATTAGAATCATTATTTGCGAAATTAAAAAACCTATTCAGAAAAAGCCAAGATTGATATTCTTAGGCGTAACTTGCGACCCGAATTCGGTCAAAGGTTATCTCCAAACGATCTCGACTCGGTCGCAACATTATTAAAATCGTGCAAATGGTACGAAAATTGCACTGAAATTTCCAACTCTGATACTCCTTCTACATTAAAAGACTTAGCGAAGCCTTCGACTTCTAATACCTAACACAAAGTCGCTGCTACACCTAATATACCACATTATCCGTACAATACCTTTCAACAACCACTTGTTCAAACACACCCTTATCCTCAACCTTACCCTGTACATTCAATTGCTGCAGATTCTAAGAAACCTGCACTACCTATATTTTGCCCTCGCTGTCGAAACGACAGTCATGCTTTATGTCAATGTCCCTACAGACATAAAGTTTGTTTTCGTTGCGGTAAAAAAGACGTAATTTTTACCAATTGCCCTGTATGTACAAAAAATTCAAAAAATTAATTAGAGAGGAACTAGAAACACAAAATTGTAATACTAACAATAACTTTAATCAAAATGATTGGAACAATTGGCTTAAAACTATTTCAATATTTTTCAAAACATATAACGTTTCTACGCTCCTCTTTGATAATACATCGGACACTGAACGTCCATACCTTAGAGTAAATGTTGGGAATTTAACCCTTAACGGTTTACTGGATAGTGGCAGTGCCATTACAATTTTAGGTAATAACTCACATAAATTATTACTTGAACATGGTTTAGAACTACAACGTGACCAAATTATCAAAGGTTCTGTTGCTAATGGTCAAACAATCAATTCAATTGGTACTATTAAGCTTACAACTTTATTTAAAAATAAGTTTGCTATAATTACTGCCCATGTAATACCCGCTGTTACTCAACCTTTCATATTAGGTATCGACTTCTGGAAAACTTTTAAGCTGGCTCCAGACATACTTAATACCGTCAGTATGCTCAAGAGTTCAGATACTCCCATGTTTATCATCAATAATAATGATACTTACTTACAGTCTTATTGTCATAAGTCTTATTGTAAGACTTACAGATACACAATTGATTCTTGCTAATGCAGTCGTAGAACAATTTCGTAATATTTCTACCGACGTACTTCCTTTAGGAAGAACAAACCTTATTGAACACTGTATTGATACAGGTGACCACCCACCAATTCGTCAACGATGCTATCGATTATCACCTGAAAAACAGAAAGCTCTTCGAGCAGAAGTTGATAAAATGCTAGAACTTGATGTTATAGAGCCTTGTGAAAGCCCATGGCTAAATCCTGTAATTATTACCCCTAAGAAAGATGGTAGAGAGATTGCGTCGACAGTCGTAAGCTTAACGACATAACTAGAAAAGATGCTTATAAATTACCATTCATATCAGACATTATAGATAACCTTAAAGATTCTAAATATCTGAGTTCAATTGACATTGCTAAAGCTTTTTGGGAAGTGCCTTTACGTTTAGAAGACAGACCTAAGACTGCTTTTCACGTTCCAGGTCGTGGATCTTTTCAATTTAAGGTTATGCCTTGTTAGGTATTTTATGGACCAAATTCATCCTACATACCGAAAGTATAGATAAAAACCAACTTCGATGTAATGTACAGTGCATATACACATATAGCTAAGTTCAACCATACAGTCCACTGCATAGCTGTACTTTAGTTTCCAATAAACCACCGTTAACACCACACGTCTGTTTTTTGCTTCCAAGTCTTCCCGTAGGAAATCGAACCTTGCATCAATAGCGAATAGGTCGCCTTTACATTGGTCGAATTCGAGCGCGGATATTTTATTTGTACGGGAAGAAGAACTCTTAGCTACGATCGCCACTCCGATATTTAAGTGAAAAGGACAATTGTTACGAGTGAGATTCACTGTTAATCAAGTGTATAAAAAACTATTTCAAACATTGTTCGTGCAAAACTTTAGTCAATTGTGAAGTGTTTATCGTCATAACGCCGCCATGCCTACCATTGAAGAATTGAAGTCAAAAATGGAAGATAATTATCAACTTTTGAAGAAAGCACAAGATAACTTCAAGAAATGTCCAAAAGTGAGAAAAACATTAGCGTACATCAAAGTGCGTATTCAGTGTATTGATGATTACTGGGCGCAATTTAAAAGGTATCACGTGGAGTTGTTAGAAATAACCACAAAGGAGCAACGCACGGATATGTTAGTGACCGACTATTACGACACTACTGAGGAATTGTACCTATGTTTAAAAACTGATATGCAAGAAGTATTAGAATCGCTAAATTGGACAGATCCTACACCTGAGAATTCTTCGCAGCCTTCACAAGGATTTCGCAACAGAGTCGAGGTCAACCTCCCCCGCATTAACCTCCCGAAATATTCAGAGTCATATGAAAACTGGCAAAATTTTGAGGATACATTTACTTCGTTGATAGCTCAAAACGAAGCGCTCAGTGACGTTCAACGGCTACACTACCTAAAGTCGTGCCTCTCAGGAGAAGCAGCTGCCACTCTGAAGTTTTATCAAATAACTGAAAGCAACTACCAACCTGCCTGGGACTGCCTGAAGGAGCGATACAGTCACAAGCGTTTAATCGTCAATTCAATCCTCAAGAGGCTGTTCCAACAAAAGAAGATGACCAACCAGTCTACCAGTCAACTCAAACAGTTTATAGATACTACACGGGAGTGTTTGACCGGACTAGAAAACTTGAAGATACCTACAGCTACATGGGACCCAATCGTGATATTTATGGCGGTCCAGAGATTAGACCACATGACACACAAGGAATGGGAAGACCATGTTACCAAGACATTCGGCGCTGGGTTACCAAAACAGCAAGATCTGATGACCTTCCTGGAGAGCCGTATTCACACACTGGAGCTGACGTCAGCGGCACCCCCTAAGAATGTTCGAGAACAAGTCTTCCATACTACGTCACCCTCCTCCTCGTCTTATAATGATAAGTATGATAGGTCATGTAAGTCATGTTTATTTTGCAAGGAAAATCACTCACTTTTTAATTGTAAACAATTTAGCAAGCTGACACAATCGGACAGGAGCGACTTCGTAAGAGGTAAGAAATTATGTTTTAATTGTTTATTGCTAGGGCATCTTGTACACTTCTGCCGACATAAATCGTCATGTAAAATTTGTGCCAGAAGACATCATTCTCTTCTACATCAGTATTTGAAGCAGGAAACGTCTGATAATACAGAGAAAACACAACACACAGAGGTTTCATTACACAAAAATGTAGAAGAGAAGAAGAAGAGAGAAGAAGAGGTACAACCAAACCATGGTTTGCAAGCCGCACTATCGTCATTCTTCACGGCGGTCGACTCACCCGGCCTGCTGGCGACTGCGTTAGTACCAGTCAGGGACGAACTAGGAAATGTAACGATATTACGTGCTATTGTAGATTCAGGTGCTCAGGTAACACTTATTAGCGAACAAGCAGCTCAAATGTTAAGGTCAAACAAAATACCTATCAAGGGACACGTGTTTGGTAGTGGGTCATCAAAGGCGTCTGTGAGTCACGTGACATCTTTTGAGGTACTATCTAGGTATGAAAATGAATTCAGCCTCAAGATTGTTGCGTATGTTATGTCAGGCAAACTCACCACCTTTTTCCCAAAGAAACCCATCAGTTCAAGTACTTGGCAACACATTGAAGGACTCCAACTGGCAGACCCGAGTTTCAATCAACCAGGAAGAGTAGACATGTTGCTAAGTTCCAAGGTGTATAGCAGAATACTTAAAAATGGTGTAATTCAAGGTCCTCCTAACACACCTAGCGCGCAACAAACCAGGTAAGGCTGGATACTGTTAGGAGAAACAGGAGAAGAGAGTCAAGAGGAATTAATTTCATTGCACATTCATGCGGATCTGGATAATATGTTGAAAAGCATGTGGGAGTTGGAATCTTCAGAGAAACGAGCACCCACTGCGGATGAAAAAATCTGCGAGAAGATATTTGAAGACATACATTCAAGAACTGACGAAGGAAGATATACTGTCAAACTGCCCTTTAAAACACCACAACCACTTTCAGCTGAAGGAGAAACAAGAGATATAGCATTAAGAAGATTACATCAGCTAGAGAAAAGATTTGTAAGACAACCAGAACTAAAAACAGAATACGCAAAGGTTATTAAGGAGTACATAGAAATGAAGCACATGGAAAGGGTTCCAGAAATAGAGAAGAATATACCAGCGGTATACCTTCCACATCACGCTGTGAAAATCATCATAAAAGAAGAGAAGGAGACTTCTCGGACGAGAATAGTGTTCGATGCGTCCAGCAAGGGTAAGAACAATATTTCATTGAATGACGAGTTGCTTGTTGGACCACAGATTCAAGAAGATTTAAGAAATTTGATAATGAGATGGAGAATGAAGAAAGTATGTTTTGTCGCGGATATCCAAAAATGTACCGACAAATTTTAGTTACCAAAGAAGATGCAGATTACCAACGCTTATTGTGGCGTGACGAAGTCGACCAAGAGGTTCAAGAATACCGTCTTCTTCGAGTGACCTTTGGGACAGCTTCGACTCCTTATCTTGCGGTCCGAACGCTACATCAGCTAGCTGACGATGAAGGGTTGAACCAACCTGATGCAGCACGAATGATCAAAGAAGATTTTTACATGGATGATCTGATGTCAGGTCACGAAAGCGTAGACAGAGCCATTTCAGTTGCATTGGAAGTCAATGATATTCTTCAAAAGGGAGGTTTTACATTACAAAAGTGGGCCTCAAACAACGCAGAATTTTTGCAACAATTTCAACCCAGTGAGAGAAGTACACATGTCAACCTTGACATGAAGCTTAACGGCACTGTCAAAACACTTGGCATATCGTGGAATATAGGCCAAGATGAGTTCCAATACCACCTGGATCAACTACCAGTTCCTGCTATCATAACAAAAAGAGTAATACTCTCAGAAATACAGCGTCTATTTGATCCTCTGGGCTGGTTAGCTCCTGCGCTTGTACCTGCAAAAATGATCATGCAAAAGTTATGGATAAAGGGTGTTGGATGGGACGAAGAAGTAGACAGTGACCTGAAAGAAGAATGGTTGAGTTTAAGAAAGGGGTTTGAAACACTAAATGAAATAAATATAGATAGATGGCTTTGGACAACACAAAAAAGAATGAAAGGGACAACAATCCATGGCTATTCTGATTCGTCAATCAAAGCTTATGCAGCTGTTGCGTTCATGAGAGTAGAAACTGAAGATGGAGATATCAAAACAGGTATCATAGCTGCTAAAACGAGAGTAGCACCTGTAAAACCTGTGTCTCTACCTCGGCTGGAACTTTGTGGCGCTGTACTGTTGTCCAGACTGTTGAAACAAGTAAGAGAAGCCACCAGAATCTCTAACGAAAACATATTCGCTTGGACTGACTCCACAGTGGTATTGTCCTGGCTGAAAGGGGATCCTGGAAGATGGAACGTCTTTGTGAGCAACAGAGTTGTAGAAATCTTGGAAAACACTGGAAACAGCAGATGGCACCATGTATCTTCTGAAGATAACCCAGCCGATAAAGCGACTAGAGGGCTGACTTCTTCTGCACTGGTACACGATCAGTTGTGGTGGAACGGTCCCGCTTGGCTGCGAACAAAGGTAATTCCATTTGAAAGGGTCAATATAGAGGCAACAGATTTAGAGAAGAGAAAATGTTTTCATACAGTAGTCGACATCACCGAAGAAGAAAAGAAAATCAACCTGAAAGAATATGATACATTAATAGAGCTACAAAGAGTAATAGTTTACGCAAGAAGATTTTTAAACTACAAAAAAGCAAAGGAGAAAGAAGCTAAGAATATAAGCACATCAGAATTAGCAGAAGCTTTAGATATTATAATAAGAAAGGTACAAAGAGAAGAGTTTGAAGATGAAATAATGAAGCTTCAAGGAAAGAAATCAATAAAACGGAATAGCAAATTGAAAACTCTTAACCCCATCCTTAGTCCAAAGAATATTCTCATGGTGGGCGGTCGCCTCAGAAACGCAGAAGTAGCTAAAATGGAAAAACATCCAATAATTATTGGACATAATAATGATCTCTTACCCCTACTTATAGATAATGCACACAAAAGGACATTGCATGGTGGAATTCAACTTACCTCGACTTACCTGAGATCCCACTACTGGATTCTGAAATTGAAAAGTGCTGTGAAGTCACGCATACACAAGTGCCTTATTGTGCTAAACAAAAGGCTACAAATAGAGAACAAATAATGGGTGACTTACCTAAGGTCCGAGTAACACTAGCACGTGCATTCTTGCACTCAGGGGTTGATTTTGCTGGACCATTTCAAGTCTTGATGTCTAGGCACCGCGGAGCCAAGTGCTATAAGGCCTACATATCAATTTTCATATGCATGGTCACCAAGGCCATTCACTTGGAGCTCGTGGGTGATCTCACCTCAGAAGCATTTATGAATGCATTCAAAAGATTTGTCGCACGCAGAGGGAGATGTACTCACCTATGGAGCGATCGAGGTTCTAATTTTGTGGCGGGTAATAAAGAGTTAGCTCAGCTATGGGACCAAGCCAACTTAGAGATGCCTGGCCACTTACAACATTTACTGGCTGAAGATGGAACTCAATGGCACTTTATTCCCCCATACAGTCCTAATTTTGGCGGGCTTTGGGAAAGTGGAGTCAAATCAATAAAGTACCACATGCGGAGAATTTTAAATTCTAATCTGACATTTGAGGAGTTCTCAACAGTGCTGTGTCAAATAGAAGCGTGTTTAAATTCTAGGCCGCTTTGTCCGGCAAACAATGAAGATCCCGACGGCGACGACGTAGTAGACATTTTGACACCCGGACATTTTCTGATCGGTGAAGCACCGATCAACGTCCCAGAACCAGACTTGTGTGACATTCTACTCAACAGATTGTCCAGATGGCAACACTGTCAACAACTGGTACAGAATTTCTGGCATCGTTGGCGGAAAGAATATTTAACCAGATTGCAAGAAAGGCCAAGGTGGCAACGACGCACACCCGAGTTTGAGATCGGTGACGTCGTTCTGGTCAAAGAGGATAACATTCCTCCTGGTAAGTGGTCAATGGGTCGCATAGTACAAAAACATGTAGGGAATGATAATGTTTGCAGAGTGTACAGTTTAAGGTGTCACGGTAAAATAACCCAACGCTCTGTCTCTAAATTGTGCCAACTTCCTATTAATAGTGAGTAAAAGAGTAAACGAATATTAATAAAATTATGTTATTAATATCCAAAATAGTTGATGTCATTCAAATATTTATGTCATTCAACAATTTCCTTTGTTCTGTGTTCATTGTTTTGTATATATGTATCATTGTTTCTTGCCTATACCATACATTTAAATTAAGAAATTGAATTGTATTAAGATCATAAGCAGGTAGATTCAACATAATCTAAAATTAGAAATAATTTTAATTGTATGTTCCTTAATGCAGCCCTGTTCACTTTATCTTGACTGGTTATAGGTAACTAGTCGAGCAGTAGGCATGTCGTCGTAGTCGTAAACAACCTTTGTTTCGCACGGCCTATTCGAGTCGTAGGCTCGTAGTTAATCTTGATACGAGTTCATTTAGTTGTTTAGTTAAGTTTACGTTTTATTTCTAACATTTGTACTTACTTATGGATCTCAGTTGTTGTTTATGAAGAAGTTTGTATCGATGTAAGATTTGTTTGAAGAGTCAATGAGATGGATTATTATGAATTTCTTTTGACGATCGACATTAGATCACAGAAGAAATAATACGAATAACGTAGTCAGATGTTACTTTTGTTTTATTGCATTAGAATATTATAGGATTTAAAATACAACTTTTGTTACGATGGCGAAAAAACTTGTGTTTTTTGGTGGGCGGTATGTTAGGTATTTTATGGACCAAATTCATCCTACATACCGAAAGTATAGATAAAAACCAACTTCGATGTAATGTACAGTACATATACACATATAGCTAAGTTTAACCATACAGTCCACTGCATAGCTGTACTTTAGTTTCCAATAAACCACCGTTAACACCACACGTCTGTTTTTTGCTTCCAAGTCTTCCCGTAGGAAATCGAACCTTGCATCAATAGCGAATAGGTCGCCTTTACATGCCTTTTGGTCTTACTAACGCACCAGCTACGCAACAAAGATTCATTGATAATCTTCTTTCTGATGAGTCTAATAACGACTCTCTTTTTTATTATTTGGATGATATAATAATAGCCACAAAAACATACGAGGAACACGTACGTTTGCTTAACAAATTACACGCAAAACTTTCAAAAGCAAGTATAACAGTAAATTTTCCAAAATGTGCATTTTTCCGAAATGAACTTAAATACCTAGGCTACGTAATTGATGATCAAGGTCTCCACACAGACCCTTATAAAGTCAAAGCAATCTTAGAAATACCAGCACCCAGGTCTGCTCACGAGGTGAAAAAGTTTCTCGGTACAGCTAGTTGGTTTAGACGCTTTGTACCCAATCTTAGCATATTAGCTGCTCCCCTCACTAAACTTACGTCTACCAGTAAGAAAGCTCCCGCTTTCAAGTGGACTTCTGAAGCTGATAAAGCTTTTAATAAAATCAAACAAGCTTTAATATCAACTCCTATTCTAACTTGCCCCGACTTTTCTAAACCCTTTGCTGTTCATTGCGACGCATCCGCTTTTGGACTTGGAGCAATGCTTACCCAAGACTTCGATGGAGTTGAAAAACCCATAGCTAACATGAGCAAATTACTTACAGGTCCCCAAAGAAACTATTCTATCACTGAACGTGAACTCTTAAGCGTTATAACAGCATTAGAGTATTGGCGTTGCTACCTAGACAATGACCCAAAAGTTTACTATCTATACCGATCATTCTGCACTTCAATGGTTCTTACACTTAGATAATCCTACAGGTAGACTTGCCCGTTGGAGCATACGCTTATCAATGTTTAATTTTGACATTAAATATAAACGTGGCAAGGAACATTTGGTCCCAAATACATTATCTCGTATTAAACCAATTAATGTGATTAATTATGATCCAATACAGACTTCTGATTCGTGGTACACTTCTGTATACTCCAAGTGTAGCACAAATCCCACATCAACTCCTGATTATATGATACGACACAATAAACTCTACAGGTACACCCGTTGTAATACCCTCATAAACTCAGAATTGAGTTGGAAAGAAGTAATCCCATCTGAATTTCGTACAGCTATTATCGATGAAAACCATTCGTTACCAACAGCAGCTCATTTTGGCACTTTCAAAACATACCATCGTATTAAAGAAAAATACTTCTGGCCAGGAATGTACAAAGACATTGCCTGCCATATTTCCAAATGTGAAACATGCCTCGCTTATAAGCATCAGAATCAAAATATCATTAGTCTGATGGGTAAACCCAAGAACTGTTCTCGTCCTTTCCAATGCATATCTATTGATATTGTTGGCCCACTTCCAATGACACGTAAACTTAATAGATTTATTTTTGTAGTCACATGTTGTTTTTCCAAATATTGTCTTATATTCCCCATGAAGCGAGCTACCTCTTCTGTAATCAAACATATACTTGAGAACTTAGTTTTTATGGTTTATGGTATTCCAGAGACCATAATCCTAGATAATGGCCCTCAACTAATTAGTCATGAACTCCAGGATTTATTTCAATATTACAACATACCAAAAATTCATTACACCCCTCGTTACTGTCCGCAAGTCAATACTGTTGAACGTTACAACAAAACAATTATAACAGCAGTTGCTTCTTTTGTTGATAATGACCATCGTACTTGGGATTTATATTTAAATCAAATCCAATTTGCCATAAATTCAGCTGTTAATGAAACTACTAAATTCACACCAGCTTTCTTAGTATTTGGTCGCGAACTTGTAACATGTGGTTCTGTATATAATGCTTCGGATCTAACTTAAGAATTGATTTTTGCTCCACGCGATGAGTACGCTGACAACATAGGTCAGTTAAGCCCTTTATTTGCCGAAGTTCAAGCACGTTTATTCCGCGCTCATGAAACTAACGCAAAATATTATAATAAACATCATCAACACCTTGAATTTAACCAAGGTGACATTATATGGAAACGTAATTATCCCATAAGTTCAGCAGGCAAGTATTTTTCAGCTAAATTAGCTCCTAAATTTGTAAAATGCATCATAGCAGCTAAAATTTCACCACTAATTTACGACCTCAGTGATTTATCTGGTAATCCCTTAGGCCGTTGGCATGTCAAAGACATTAAACCTATACCACGTACGTCTTAACCTTAACCATCACTTCTCTACTTACATACTTTATTATAATTATGTACTATGAAAGTTACATTGCTTTCATATTCCTGTACCTTACCATATATTTAAATACCTACTTATGACCATTGTAGGTTCCCTACTTACAAATAACCTTGTATTTATGTTGTAAATAATGTAATTTTATTATAATTTCCCTTTACGGAGTAATGTCCACATATTTTGCCTATTTTTTTTTATTCACTTCATTAACTTTTCGGATTCATTATGAATATTGACTTCAAGTCCCTACGTATTGCTATTCAGTGCTATTTTACTTACTACATACTTTAATTATTTGGTACTAATAGTAGCTAATACCCTACTTATTAGCTATGTATTTTTTTATATTTTACAAACATAATGTTCAGTTTAAAGCGAAAACAAGTTCTATATAAGTATATATTATTATTTACTAGACCTACACACAAAAATACCAACACTGAAAAGAGCGGCAAATATGATTACTCTATAAACCAAGCCTAGGTCACAAAACCTGTATTATTTTATAGTTAATATGCTATTACCTACCTACCTTACTTATATTATTTTAACGTTCTAACACAACGTTTACTATGTACATTCATGTGCTACAGGCACGTCGTACCCTAAGGTACGTTTTTATAATTGTAAATAAATATACACATACATATATGTACACATCATACACCATACATTCACCACACATACACATACACATACACACATACACTCACATAATCACCCTAATCAGCGGTTAGTGACTGTATAAATAAGCCTACACTACACTGTATTGGTTCCACGAGTGACCTTATTGATATATAAGGTTCCTCTTTCATATGAGTTTTATTTCCAAGGAATGGGAATAAGACTATGAATGATGATGAATGAATGTGTGATTTATGAATTTGAATGCATCTAGGAATCCAATCAATTGTATATTGACATTGTTAATAAACATTTTCACATAAAAATTAAAAAGACTTCTCAGCATTTCCATTATTTTAATTAATTATTTTACTATTTTAACTTTATTACCCATATTATATATATTTGTATTATTAACTTCTACTATTTTTTTTTTCTTTTGTCCTTAGCATATTTTTTTTTTTTTAAAATAAACCTTACCACAAAAAAAAAATTTTTTACTATCAAAAAAAATTTTTTTTTCTCCGGGGAGGCGGGGTATTGTGACGAGGTCAAAAGGTCAAAACTTCTTTCATAATAATACTCTTTTGATCTCTTAATTCTTTCATAATCCATTTCTTTTCATTTTGATAGTTGGTCATTATTCATTCTAAATACAAATATCCTGTCATTCACACATTGATTTTTGGAGAAAAAGGGAAATATGATATAAAATACATAAATAAGTTTATAACCAGTTGAATTACACTTGTAAATATATAAACGATAATACCTACATAAGAGGTTATTTTAATCCGCATCATCAAAGTACAAAAGTCTGATCATCTCCTGTTCCTGTGCTTCCAATAGTTCCTGTAATTCTGTGTCACTGAGGTTTGGGTCCTGGGCTAGTGGGAGCAACCCAAACCCTGGGACCGCCTCGCGACAGACTGTGCCAAGTTGCAACCAAATCCGTCCAGTAGTTTCATCGTGATACGTGTTCTTTTAAATAACTTTCAACGCCTATCCTGCGGGAACCCTTTAATATTTCGGGATTAAAAGTATCCTTTAACCTACCTCGTAGTATGAACTCAAATCATACCAAGTTTCATTTAAATTCATTCAGTAGTTTCAGCGTGATGCCTAGCCAAGATAGATACAGACAGACAGACAGACAGAAAAAAATGAAAAAAAACTGTTTTGGCTTCAGTATTGAATATAGAGTATCCACCAAAAGAAAATTTCAAAATATCTTCAATGTACAGAATTGGACCCGTTACAGTTTTATTATAAGTATATAGATAGATAGATAGATATTAGTTTGTAGAGATTTTAAAACTAGGAACCAAACTAAAACCAGGAAGTCAAATATTTTTTATTCAAGCTTTTGTAATTTATTTATTTATTTACAAAACTTACAACTACCATTACAGGATTTCACCTAATGCGATAGTGCAGCAATAATTAACAAATAACCCTCCTCAGTCGGTTAAAAAATAACCTATGATTTAGGCATAACATAGAACTCTTAAAGTTACCTTTGTAAATTCACTCAGAGTACAACCAAATAGGTCTAGTTCAACCGCAATTATATTGAGTATGCGAAGTGCACGCGTAACAGGCGCCTCCCATAAGAGGCTGGTCCGCGCGCGTGGCACTGCCTCTAACTTTGGCATCCGTCGCCGTCAAACATATCTGTCTGGGACACACAAGCATATGTGCTCTAGAATATCTGCATTGTGGACCCTACCTCTCAGTACCCTAAATATATAAGATACAATATAATAAATAATAAATTAATATTCATTAGGCATTTATACAGGCATGACATGAAATATCACTAGACCCAACTAGTTATTTAATGCATGCTAGAATTTGTTGTGTTATTTGTTTTAAATAGGTATATTTTTAACGTGTTCCTGGTTGGTTGCATTCTGTGCATAGATACACTAATATTATAAAACGAAAGTTTGTATGTGTGTGTTTGTTACTCCTGCACGCTCAAACGGATGAACAGATTTGAGTGAAATTTGGAATCGAGATACCTTATACCCTGGATTAACATACAGGCTACGTTTCATCGTCACCATCATCAATTTTCATCATTGTTCATGCTGGCCTTGGGGCATTGAAGATATTTAGATTTTGTTTTTTTGTTTTCTCTGTATTCTATACTGAAGCCTAAACAATTTTTTTTTCATTTTTGCCTGTCTGTCTGTCTGTATCTTAGCCACGCATCACGCCGAAACTGAATGAATGCAAATGAAAATTGGTATGATTTGAGTTCATATTACATAGGATACTTTTAATCCAGAATAATTAAAGGGTTCCCGCAGGATAGGGTTTGAAAGTTATTTAAAAGAACACGTACCACGCTAAAACGGATTTTGGTGCAACTTGGCACAGTCATATATACATATGATGGGTTAAAATTGAGAACGTGATACTTTTTATTCCGAAAAAAGGGTTCCTGCGAGATAGGGGTCCAAAGTTATGTTAATTTTGAAGTAATAAATATCTATCTGTCTATACTTATAATAAAGCAATAGAACGAAAAAGTCTGTACAATGAAGATAGTTTAAAAAAAAGGTGTAGAGTACTTAAAATAAGCTACTGAACAAGTATATAACATTTTTTTAATCGTGTCTGTTTGTTTGTCTGTATGTTCGCGCATCACGTAAAAACTACTGGACCGATTGCGATGTATGATATCTTAGGATTTGACTTAAAAACTGGGGTACTTGGTGTCTTAATCTGATGATTAGATGCCGAGCAATCGATAAAAAACTATTTGACGGCTGAACGAATTTTGAAGAAATGTAGCATATTGTACTTTATAGGTACTTTCGGTCCTGGAATAACATGTATACGTATGGGCTGCTTTTAAATGAAATGACAACGTGGGCAAAGCCGCGGGTACAGCTAGTTATTGAATATGAGCTGACCGCCCGCTAAAATAATCACACTAGTATTATAAAGGTGAAAGTTTGTATGTATATAAGGGTGTATGTGTGGATGTGTATGTTTGTAATTTCTTCACGCATAAACGGCTGAACGGATTTGAATGAAATTTGGTATGGAGGTAGCTTATACCCTGGATTAACACATAGGCAATTTTTATCACGAAAAAATGCACGGCTCCTGAGGAACGCGGGTGAAACCGCAGGTCCCAGCTAGTATTTATATAAATTTAATGTTTTTTTATTTATTTACATATTTCACTTTACTTTAATAGTTACAATTGCAACTTTATACTATAGTATTAACATTAACTTGAATAATCTAAAAATTAAAATATTGTAATAAGCTACAACATTTCAACAATTGCTACTGCTTAGTTATAAGAATTATATATTTTTGAAATGGTCTTTCAAAAACCTTCATTTTGATACTCGTACCTCTTTCGATAGGTTTGTTCATTTTTTGTTCCTTCGGAAATACAATATGGCAACAGTAAGCCACCATATTAGTATTCTTGACACTTCATATATCATAGCACTCTCGTGATCAAGACGAATCCAATGATACCTCATTTATCAAAATCCATCAAGCCGTTTAGGCTGCAGGACGCGCCTAAGAAACGTACAAACAAACAAATATACATACAACCCAAACACATAACCCTCCGTGCAGTCGGGTAAAAATAGACAAACCATTATTTAGATTTCATTATCATTTTCGGTAATAATACTTCAACCCTGTGGTTTAACCCCTCACTATTGTTTCCTACTCACCAAGTATGAAGTTAGGTATTCCGGAACCAAAGACCGTAGCATTCAGTAGAGTAGTGACGACTCTCCTTCCAGCAGGACCAAAGGCCAGCTCCGCTACTGCTGCATACGGGTACCTGGTAAAAACGACTTTTGTTTGATACTACAAGAACAGAGGTTTAATTTTTTAGAACATTTCTAGTGGGCCAGTAAGTAGAGAAATTTACCTTGCAAAAGGTGGTGTAGTAATGATATTCACATATGTTGTTTAGGTCTAGACTCTGATGAAAAATCCAAGTTTTCGACCTCGAGGGGTGGGAGCGTTAGCCGCCATCTTGAATTGAAGGGGACAAAATTAGTTTTTTCTAAATAGTTCTTTAACAACTAGCTTTATGGCAAAAGTGAAATGAACTTCATTCAGCGGTTAAGAATATACGTTGTTCCGGCATTGGTGCATTTTTAGTAAAGATGTTTCTTTTCGCTTCTTGTAACGTTTTACTTATGAGACTTACAGAATAACTGTAAATGCAAAAAATGTTGCAAATATTGTCTTCGTTACAATTTTCATAAATACTTTTGCCATAAAGCTAGCTGTTAAAGAACTATTTAGAAAAAAACTAATTTTGGCCCCTTCAATTCAAGATGGCAGCTAGCTAACGCTCCCACCCCTCGAGGTCAAAATCTTTCATTTTTCGCAAAGACCCATAACTAAGCATTGATGTTTTGATTTGTATATTCAAAACTTCTTCTACACCAGAATTTGTAGGGCAAAGCTTTATATTTTCTCCCAATGACTGGCCTATAAGTAAATTATGTGTAGCGTCAAAACATGGACAACTTAGAAATCTGTTATGTTGGTTATGTCTTCTGCTTTCAATTAACTGCGGTCCTGTCATATAAATTGTTTACCCTAGACAATGCATGAAAAGTATCCAGGGTACTATATGGGAGGAGGAGTCAAGGCCGATAAATACACACGTTTAGATATCGATGAGATCTTTACAGGTGTTGACGTATGACTTGTCGTGAAACTCCATTTCTATGACCCTTCGCTTACCCTTGCTTCGTGATAGATGTCAATAACTTGTGGTTTCATCTAAGACAGACCGGAAGCCAATCCCAGCAGTGGTCATAGAGCCCCACTATATGGGCAAAACTGGTACTTTTGGATGAACCCATAATATGAAAACATAACGCCTGACATCTTTCGCATAGCAAGGCAATGCATCGAATCGTTCGATACCACGTTAGGCGTGCTCTCCACGTGTCCCGTATAAACAAACTTATGGATTATTGTTATTTAAATCAATAACAAAACGGTGAAATTTAACAGGAGGAGCGAACAGGTCATTCTGTCTCCCCAATCGTTTCAAATATATTTAGACCTCAAATTTTCGTATCGGATCGTTCGACTGTTCATAAAAGCACTTTTGTCATCTTTCTATATGTCAGGATTTTATGTAGATGTATTAGTATTTATTAGTAGTCTAGCAATATAAGTGAAACCCTATTTAATTGTAAAACTTATAGTAATACGAACTAGATTATATTCGGAGCTGAAGAAGGGGCGAGGGGGGAAGACGGACAAGGGCACGCGCCTCACCCCGCACCTCACCCCCGCGAAGGCCGATATATAAGGATTTCGCGCCCGTGGAGAGGGACAGACCAGACAAGCCACGTCTTTGGAGCGGGCGTGTGGCCCGTCCCAAAGGTACGAGTAGCACAGCAGCCGCGTGGGCGGCCATTTTGACGAGTGGAGACTGCCGCGAAAAGGAGCCGGAGCTGGCGGGAAGCCAGAAGGCCAGGGGGGCAGCGCAACCAGCCCGCGAGCCGACCCGACGCGAGGGAGCAGGGCGCTCCCGGACCCGAGGATCACCGAGCACGTGGGCAAGCGTTCGCGCTGCCAAAATCTTCCCGTCTAGTGACGTAAGCTGGCCGGCGTGGAGGTACCTATAAACAATTATTCCCAGTGCGCGTAAAATAGACGATCCACAAATCGCACGCGTAACCTTAAGCCCCCTCTTCGTGTCCCCCTCTTCTTCATAGACTGTTTGACTTAACCATCGTATCCTCGTGTTAGTTTTTAAGCCTTGTATATAAAAACACTGTTATAGAAACACTGATTAAATTATCTGTAAGTACTCTTTATAATACCGTTTTCTTTTTACAATATCCCCTCACTCTCCTTGGCTGTAGGCGCAGGTAGGCCCCGTTCCATCGGGGGTGGGCCTCTGAGGCCCATCGAGTAGTACGGCCTGGTCATGAGGCCCAAATTGCTCTCCAACTGGCACACTATCCAGGCTACCCTTCCCTACAGCAAATCGTGTCGTCCGTCGGTGGCAAACAGAACTTCTACCATCTGCTGCGACGCTGCGGGCGGCGACCCTCGTCGTGATTCTGCCGCCCCCGATTCGCCCGGCTGCCACCCGACGGACACGTAACACATAGATGAACTTTATAAAATAATTACCACGACAGACTTTGACGATTGACATGTCACTTTGACATCTGTCACCTGTCACTATAGACATGAAACAGTAATTTTATAATAATAGTTAAGTAGTGAGGGACAATGCCACATGGTTAGTTTAGTTTAGAATTCACCACTGGGGGACAACGCGAATAATTTAGTAGCATTGTCCACCACTGGGGGACAATGTAATGATATTCACATAACATGTTGTTTAGGTCTAGACTCTGATTAAAAATCCAAGTTTTCGACCTCGAGGGGCGGGAGCGTAAGCCGCCATCTTGAAAAAAAAAGTAATGTAGTAAGTAGTAGTATTTTCCCATTGTCCCCCAGTGATGGACAAAAAGTGGGGGACAACGGGAATAGACGGTTTATTTTCATGAAAAGCTAAAGACAAAAGAAAACTAGGTAGGTGTAACCCTTTGTCGTAATATATATCTCATTAATATTGAGCAAGTGAGCAGGCGATTATTACCGACTGAAGCCTATAGTTATGATATAAAACAAACCGGTTCTTCTTCCTGATGAGCGGCGTGATCTCCTGCGCCAGGAGCCAGCTTCTCCCGAGGAGGACCGCCGTGTAGAGCTGCAAGCCCATCACTGCCAGCACCATCGGTATGCCATATATACCTAGGAATAGAAATGAGATTAAAAGCTTTTATTTAACTTTACTTGTATCTATCTATGTATGTATGTATCTATATATGTATTTTGTCTGTCCTGGAATCTTGCAATTCAAATTACGAGCACTTACCGATTAGCTATCTGGCTGAAACTTTCAGGGTAGCTCACAAACCAATGACAATGCAATATAAAATAAGAAACAAGAAAAAAAAATTTTTACTCAAACAATACTAGGTCATTATTTCGACAACCTTCTTTGGGCAAAGTCGACCTTGCTGCTTGAATAGGCGCGGCGCCAGTAAAGTTGTATGGAATTTCATTATTGTCGTGTTTTGCGGCCAGCAATTTCCTTTGAAAATCCATTAGTGTCGTCTTTTGTCGTAGCACTATTATTTATTCTGTGGGTTATTATATATTATATATATTATTATATATATATTATTTCTGTGGTATTATTGGTTCTTTTCGCGTTCGGGGTTAACTAACCCCGAACGCGAAAAGAGAGGCGTTGTAGCTCCCAGACGAATGGACCGATTTTGATGTTTTTTTTCTGTTTGAAAGCTGATGTGATCGTGATTGTTGTTGTTGTTGTTGTTGTTTCTGTTTATGTTTCTGATTTTGTTTCTGTTTTGGTTTCTGTTTCTGTTTCTCTTTCTGTTTCTCTTTCTGTTTCTGTTTCTGTTTCTGTTCCTGTTACTGTTGTTGTTGTTGTTGTTGAGGTCGTTGTTGTTGTCTTTGTCATTGTCGTTGTTGTTTTTGTTGTTGTTGTTGCATAGTTTGAGTAAATTCTTATTATACTGAGCTGGTTTTATTTAAATTCCTCGCATTGTTTGAGTAAAGCACTATATAGACAAGCCTTGGTCCGCAATGACTGCCCTGCTGGCCACGCTATGGTGGCCTCGAGCTTTGCTTAATTAAGTTCTCGACCATCATCTTCGCTGCCAGCAACGCAGTCATTACAGACCGCGGCAGTAATGTACTATAAAAGAGAAAAGGAAATAAACACCAAAAAAATTAACCCGTAAAACCATATTTTTTTCTCAGTGCACTGCGCGTGCTCGTATACCGGTTTTTGTACTGAGTTTTTTCTGCTGTGACAGCCGCATGTATTGAGCCTATACTTATCGTTCGTCTTTCTACTCCTGTAGATAAGTGTGCATTCACATCACGTGGGACACCTCACATGCTCACTATTTTTATGAAATTACTAGCTGTGCCCGCGGCTTTACCCGCGTACACTATGTGCTATTCCAAGACCTAAAATACCAATATACAAACATTTGATCAAATTTTTCTTCAGCCATCATAAATATTTTGATCTATTGCTTGGCTTCTAGTCATTGGATTAAGATACTAATTAGACCAATTTTTATGTTAAACCCTAAGCTAACAGGGAAAACCGCATCGCAATCGATCCAGTAGTTTTTACGTGATGTGCGAACAAACAAACATACAGGCAGATAGACATGTTTTAAATTTATGTTGTATTCTTGTTCAGAAGATTATTTTAAGTACCCTAGCCAGACCACTTTTTTCTCTTTTTTATACAGACTTATTCGTACATATTGCTTTATTATAAGTATAGATATTTATTACTTCAAAATTAACATTACTTTTGAGCCCTTTCCCGCAGGAACCCTTTATTTTTTTCGGGATAAAATGTGTCCATAATTTTAACCCATCATACAAACTATAAAAATGCATTCAAAATTCGTCCAGTGGTTTCAGCGTGATACACGTTATTTTAAATAATTTTAAAACGATATCCTGCGGGAACCCTTTAATTTTCCGGGATGATAAGTATCCAATATCCTCAGACAGTGTGACATACAGACAGACATAAATTAAAAAAAATAACTTCAGTTTTAGTTTTTGCTTCAGTATCGAATATAGAAAAGCCTCCAAAAAAAATATTACAAAATATCTTCAATGTACGTACAGATTTGGATCTGTTACAGTAAAACTGTAACAGGTCCAATTTAAATATGGAGTGTACAGACTTTTTGTTACATACATTATTCTAACTATAGAATATTTCGACTGACGCTTTTACATTTATTTATGATTATAATAAAATATAAACAACCCAAATCAAACCCTCACCTTTCCTTAGGGCCGTATTAATAAACCGATCTCAACTCCAAGAGCGCTCTTTAGAGCGATCTCAAGATGCGAATCTAATTAATAAACACATCTTAAGCTGTTGATTGAGATGCCGTAATCAGCTGAGTTAGTGTTTAATAATAAATCAATCTCGACTCTCAAGGGCGCACTTGAGATGCACTTTGAGATGCAGAATGTTGAGTGCAGTCGATCCGTGACTTGAGAGCGTGATTGCCAGGTTCTAGAATCAAGGATTTCGAAAATATTAGGTCAGAAGTTGATAATTATAATTATATTAACCATCATTATAAGAATATTTTTATATTACTCTGGGAATAAACAAATTTATTTGGCATGATTGCGAAAAGATCCGAAGATTTGGTAGATATCAGAACCTGGCGAGGACTCGCTGAAGTTTAAAAAGTTCCGAAATCGTAACCAAAGGATACGCGCTGGAAATACTGCATGGCCAATACACGAACTTTTATTTTCATAAATTATAGTCATTCATTGATGAATTGCGTTAAGTTCTTTAACAGATAGTGTAACTTTGAAAATATAGACATATATTATGGCTTGCATCCTTTCTACAAAAAAACTAAAGTAAGGTTATGATAATTATGTAGAAAATAAACATTACGTTTAATATAATCACATTTAATTTAATTCAACTACATCGAAATAATAAATTTTAACCTTACGCTATATCTTATTTGAACAAAAACTGAACTTTCAATGAAGAAAATAAATCGTTAATTCGTAGTTCATTCAATCTTGCTCTCAAGTTCTGGTTCGTGACGCACTTGGCTACAATCGGATTGTCACTTTTGTTCATAGCAAAATCGACTCTATCGCAAAGCATTATTGAATTTGACTGCTTGAAACTGTCATGATCAACATTACGTAATCGCACTGCAGAATTCAGTGGCCCAATTACAGAACTTGGCTACAATCGGATTGTCACTTTTTTCATAGCAAAATCGACTCTATCGCAAAGTATTATTGAATTTGACTGCTTGAAACTATCATGAGCAACATTACGTAATCGCACTGCAGTTATGTCTTATACTCTTTGGTTATCTCTAACTAGTCTGTGATTCAATTTTCGATGCCGCGCTATGGCGCGTTTAGGAAACGCGTTTGTGTTATAAGCACGTTATGACGTCACACGTTTTCTGCGTGGAATTTCGTGTGGCAATAGAGAATAATGGCCGACTTCACACTATATGTTAACAGGCTCACCATTACCATCCGCCTCACCACCAGCTCGTCTCGTCTCAGGACACTCACCACAAGCAATCACGCTCGCCGGCAGGGCTATAATAGGGAACACGCCGAACAGGTCCACAATACACATGACGGCGAACAGCACGGTGAGCCCGGCCCTGGGAGGGGCGGAGGTCGCCTCGTGCGCCACCGTCACCGCGTCTCCGGCTAGCGTGTTGATGTACGTCTCTCGCATCACGGTCATGGTGTCATCTGCAAGGAATCATAGCTCTACCAGTAGGTACATCGTTCATCTACCCTCCCGAAAACCTCACAGGCATATGTTCCATGAGTTTAAAAGCTTTTATTTAACTTCACTTGTCTATGTATCTATCTATGTATCTATGTATTTCTATCTGTCCTGGAATCTTGCAATTCAAATTTCGAGCACTTCCCGATTAGCTAACCGGCTGAAACTTTCAGGGTAGCTCACAAAACGAAAAGAATGCAATAAAAAAATGATACAACAATTAAAAAAAAAACCTTTAATCTTTTTTTTTAATAAGTACTTATTTTGGGATAAGCAAACATGACACACTACGTTATATTTGTTACTCAAAAATATTTTAGGAACACATTTAATTTTAAAGAACTTAATTAACCCACACGTTTTTTACTATTTTGGCATAGACATAACGTAAAACAAGACAAAAATAAAAAAATGAGCCGTCGCGGGACACCTGGCAGAAGTGAAACATCGAATATCGCTGAGCTGAGGCGGAAAGAACCGAACCGACGGGCCACGAGCGGCGCGTCACCACGCTCCGTGGCAATCGATCGCCACGCCAAGAGTAGGCCTAACTCTCGTACCGCGCCATTATGTTTCACATCAAAAATAAATTTTGCTTAGTGCACCTGACTACTACATGAAAAATGTTGGGAATCCCACATCCCATACAGCCTTATTCGTAGTCCGAATGTTCTAGCCCACTACCAATTGGCAGCGTAGCCAACATGCTGGCGCTGAATTTCAATGCTTATTCGATGAGCCAATTAAGTACCAGCATTTTGGTCACGCAACGATCAACCGGAGCCCCAATTCTACTAAAACAATTGTAATGACAATTTTGAACAATTTTCAAAAATTTTCACTTTCACCTCTTAAAAATGCGATTTCTAATGAAATTTTCAAAAGAAAAAACATAAATTTTATTAAAAAAAATAAAAAAATCTACCTCTTTTAATAAGTAAAAGCGAAAATTTTGCGAAAATTGTTGACAATTGTGATTGCAATTGTTTTATTAGAATTGGGTCCCAGATAGGTTTTGAAAATACGATGAGCTCCCGTCCCGGTCCCCACGGTCCCAATGTTTCAACACCAAAGAGCTCAAATAAGAAACCACTACCACAGTACATATATAGTAAGACTATATATGTACTGTGCCACTACCGATGTTAGCATATATTCGCCGCTAGAACTGGGCCCTATTTCATAAAGCGACATACCTATCATAATAAAACAACAATTAATGTTAGTCGAATGTGCCAAACCTGCATTTCATATAACAAAAATGCACGACATTTCGATAGTTTTACTGTCATTTTTCGGTTCGATTGACATTTGTCAGTGATGTTTTAAGAAATAGGACCCTGCTCATATTAAAACTCTTATTAATAAGACCACCCAAAATATCCCTAGTAAAATAAAATTGCGGGTATGCTCCTACGTAGTCTACCAGATATAAGAATGATAGGTCATAAAAAATATTCAGTAAATTGGCCTACGGTTTTACTAAAACTTATTCTGTGCCATTAAAATTAAAATGTTCAATATGTAAAGATGTATTTTTGTAAAAGACTAGTACCACCCTGCGGCTCCTCTCACAAATCTCAGGTGTGTAAATATCAAGATAACATTGAAGATATTTTTGACTTTCCGACTCTATGGTTTTAGTTTTTTTATCGTTTGTATGTTTACTTGTTATCTAACTCAAGGCTTGAAACCTACAGGATGGATAAAACCTAGTAGTAACTATAGTTTGTAGAATATAGCTTGATCGCCAAGACAGCTACCAGAGTGATATTTCTAGGGTTGCAGTAGTGTTGGAATAAATAGATTATCGAACGATGTTTGAAAAAAAAACGATAATATAATTATGTTTTTCACTTAAGTTATATATTCTAATTG
The DNA here is from genome assembly GCA_946251855.1 of Alsophila aescularia. Lineage (NCBI taxonomy): Eukaryota > Metazoa > Arthropoda > Insecta > Lepidoptera > Geometridae > Alsophila > Alsophila aescularia. The sequence continues at coordinate 15,652,042 of OX276384.1, forward strand.
TGACTTTTCTAGTACATACATTATTTGTATCTATGTATCTACACTCGAGAGCATAGAAATCGCACACTACCTACATTTTCACTTTGACCCTAAATATTTTTTAAATAAATGTTATGTGAATGTAAATGTGGAGGTACTTCTTGAGGTGGTTCGATTCCACTGGAGAAACCAGAAAAAGTGAGCAATTTACTGCATTTTGAGGAGCTATTCTGATCAACACGCCGAAGATCCACCGACTTAAAAATTCTGAAAATTCGTTTAACCTGTATACCAAGTTTCATCTATATCGATTGAGAAATACGACCTGTAGAGGAGAACATCCGGACAGACATTCGCACATACGAAAGATTTTTTGCCCAAGCTGAAATGGAGATGCTTCGCTCGCGCTTTGCACTCGCTCGGTCAATTATGTATATAAGTATATATCCAAAGAAATTGTTGTTTTACTTTAATTTAGTTAGAAACATCCCTGTCTCTAAGATCATCAGAAAACTTAGTCCTCCTTAGGAAGTAGTGTGTAGTGGGGACTACACACTACTTCCTTCTATAACTCTTCGTTTACTGTCCAAGCTGTGCGCCTCTGGAATAAATTTGTATAGAAATTTAATACTGCCATACTACCTTCCCTTATTAGCAATTAACTTCTTTCCATCCTAAGGATATCTGGAAGAGATCGCTATGAGCGATAAGACCGCCCATTGTACCTATTGTTTATGTTATTTCTATTTTGTAAATTGTTTTACTGGGTGTCAATAAAGTTTTTTTTTATGAATTTATTGCGAATAAGCAAATAAAGTTATTTCGATTTTCATAATCGATTATTATTGTTTTAGTTTTGTTTTATTGTTTTTGTTTTGTTTTTTTTTTGTGTTTAGGATGTCGCAATTAATATTGAACATCCCTTTCCGTCACACCAATAAAGTACGACATTGTTTTGGGTACATTTTCACTGTAAAAAATATGAAACTTCATGCGCGTGGTCTCGATGGCAGCTGTCATGGCGATCAAGCTATAAAAATCAAAATAAAAGCTAGTAGGCAGTTACTAAAAGCAAAGTGTAACAAAAATGGAAACGTAAAATATAAGTAGATTATTAATGCTATTATAATTATGTATTATAAAGGTGACCTACCTGGCACTAGGTTGTGCGATCATTGACCGGCAGATAACATCTTTGAACTTAGGATACCTATTGATGAGATAAGTACCTATCTACTTACCTACCCTACCTAAGTTCCTATGTCCGTCGACCAGAATCACCTGAATTCTTAAAATGCTATAACATTAATTCATTCTTTTGTACTCTCATAAGGCAATAAAGTATTAAATTTAATAAATAAATAAAACACACCTTTGTGTGTATGTTACTACCTACCCACAGTTTAGGTATATGGCTGGACTGGATTTGATGTATCTTAACTGTTATAGTCATTGAATGGTGTAGTCTTAAACTATGATAAATAATCTTGTCGCGTATAATACGGATGTAGGTACATAAGTCCTATATTACCGGCTACTGAAAATAAAAACCATTTAGAGCACCCCCAAATTGTAATTTATTATCAATCATTATATTAATGGGATGGGATGAACATATACTTATTTTTTTATAAGAATACCAATATTAAGCTGAAATTGTAGTACTAGCTGTGCCCGCGGCTGTGTCCGCTTCTTTGTCCGCGTGGTATTTTATCTAAAAGTAGCCCATAAGTGTTATTCCAGGACCAAAAGTACCTATGAAGTACAACTTACTACATTTCTTCAAAATTCGTTCAACCGTCAAATAGTTTCTTTATCGATTGCTTGGCATCTAATCATCGGATTAAGATACCAAGTACCTATCCCAGTTTTTAAGTCAAGCACTAAGCTAACCAACAGTGAAAACCGCATCGCAATCATTCCAGTAGTTTTACGTGATGCGGGATTAAACATAAAGACAAACAAACAAACAGAAAGACAGGTCTTAAAAAGAAAAAAAAACATGGTCAGTAGCATGTTTTACGTACCCCAGACCATTTTTTTTTAATTATCTTCTTTTTACAGACTTTTTCGTTCTTATTGCTTTATCATAAGTATAGAATAGATAGATACTCGTAGATAGGTGGATAACATACATAATATTATTCCTTTATCATAAGTATAGAATAGATAGATACTCGTAGATAGGTGGATAACCTACATAATATTATTGCTTTATCATAAGTATAGAATAGATAGATACTCGTAGATAGGTGGATAACATACATAATATTATTCCTTTATCATAAGTATAGAATAGATAGATACTCGTAGATAGGTGGATAACATACATAATATTATTGCTTTATCATAAGTATAGAATTGATAGATACTCGTAGATAGGTGGATAACATACATAATATTATTGCTTTATCATAAGTATAGAATAGATAGATACTCATAGATAGGTGGATAACATACATAATATTATTGCTTTATCATAAGTATAGAATAGATAGATACTCGTAGATAGGTGGATAACATATATAATATTATTCCTTTATCATAAGTATAGAATAAATAGATACTCGTAGATAGGTGGATAACATACATAATATTATTGCTTTATCATAAGTATAGAATAGATAGATACTCGTAGATAGGTGGATAACATACATAATATTATTCCTTTATCATAAGTATAGAATAGATAGATACTCGTAGATAGGTGGATAACATACATAATATTATTGCTTTATCATAAGTATAGAATAGATAGATACTCGTAGATAGGTGGATAACATACATAATATTATTCCTTTATCATAAGTATAGAATAGATAGATACTCGTAGATAGGTGGATAACATACATAATATTATTCCTTTATCATAAGTATAGAATAGATAGATACTCGTAGATAGGTGGATAACATATATAATATTATTGCTTTATCATAAGTATAGAATAGATAGATACTCGTAGATAGGTGGATAACATATATAATATTATTACTTTATCATAAGTATAGAATAGATAGATACTCGTAGATAGGTGGATAACATACATAATATTATTCCTTTATCATAAGTATAGAATAGATAGATACTCGTAGATAGGTGGATAACATACATAATATTATTGCTTTATCATAAGTATAGAATAGATAGATACTCGTAGATATGTGATAACATACATAATATTATTGCTTTATCATAAGTATAGAATAGATAGATACTCGTAAATAGGTGGATAACATACATAATATTTGTTTTGTATTCTATTCTTCCCGTCAAAATTACATTCTTGGAATATTTTCCCGTGTTTGTGTATTAAGTGATTAACAGCAAAGTACGTACATACAGTAGGTAGGCACATATAATACTTATCATCCTGATTTTAATATTTAATTAGATCGGTAAATTGTATATGTGAAAGGGTAGTTTGAGCCTCAATGACTAACAAAATTAAGCTTAATAATATATGTACCTATGTCATAATTTTCTCCAGGCTGGCTCGATGCAATCATGAATACACAAAAACTGCCCTTAGAAACTCACTCGCACCCCACCCCCTTATTACATACCTGCAGCTTTTCCCTTTCACTTCCCATCCACACTTCACCAAAAACCACCAATAAAAATAACTATTAAAATATTTACATAAATATGCCTCAATTAAAAATAATGTTAATAGTAAAACTGGTTTCTTAGATGCATTTTAAATATTTTTTGTGTACGTCGTGTGCGGACGACCGCTGACGGACTGACCGGTGCGATGCGGATGAAGAATTAGTTGGTATAATAGGGCGCACTAATCGATGTACTGGACAGTACAATCATGTAGAGAAGTTTTAGCACGCGGAAGATCTCAGCAATTTCGTCAGCTTTAAATCTGTCTCTGATAGAACTGTGTGAAAGTGAGGTCTGCAAAGTGTAGATGTAAGGGCCTGTTTGTTTAAACCAGCCATGTCAAACGCGGCCCACTGAGCATTTTCCTGCGGCCCGAATCCGAAAAAAAATGACGGTTCGGTACATTCGAATTTTATAAGTACTTGCCTGTTCAACACCAAGTTGTAAAATCCTGTCAATGTTTGGAAGTACCTATCAGTGCGAACAATTATTTTTTTGGTGAAATAAAGCAAATCTCGATTGAAGGATTCACACTTGGACGCAGTTTTAGAAGTTATTTCCGCCAGTTTGTTTGTTTGTCGTATGAGGTAGTGCTTGCCTCTGTTGTCAGAGTTTGTCAAGACATGGCTTAACGACTGCTATTAATCAATAACAGCCGGGACCGACAGCTTAACGTGCCCTCCGAAGCACGGAGCGATGGAAAACCGCACATAACGTAGAAAAGTCATTGGTGCGGAGCCTAGGTTTTGAACCCGGTATCGTTGGATTCTCAATTGCACTATAGAACCCTTAGGCCACCATCGCATAAAATTCACACCATAGACAACTGAATTAAAGACAAAAGATTTCATCTGGCAAAAGAAGTTAATGTTTGTAATTTTTGGAATGTATTTTTATTAGAAATTTAATAAATATACTTGTCTTTTCTTTTATTCGTTAAGATTTTCAGTAGTTTGTCTTCTTTAAGATTAAATTTTGCGGCCCACCTAGTCTACTGTTTTCTGCCTTTGTTTGGCCCACCAGTAACTTTGAGTTTGACATGGCTGGTTTAAACCATTTTTATGGTTTAAAATTATTATTTTAATATGAGCTTACTCTCTACTACGTCGTCGAATAGTCTCCATAGGGCAGCACATCGTGTCATACTTACTCTACGAGTAAATAATAAGTCTATTTATTCGTAGTACTTACTTTTTCTCTAGAACCCATTGCTTCTAGATCGTGCTCACGATCAATGCAACTTGATCGAAACGTCGAGGTAAATAAAAATTAAGTTTTCAGCGCGATTAAGTCCCGTTTAAATGTATAACTATGTATTCAAATCGCGAAACTTTAAAAGTTACAAGTTGAACATATATATGAATTTCTGTTAGGTTACCCAACACGGACATGTAACGGACATAAATGAATCTATTATAAAATATATAATTATATAAAGCAGTAAGAAGCAAAAAAAAAATGACAATGAAGATAATTTAAAAAAAATATGTCTAGGTTACTTAAAATCCTTTGTTCCTGTATTCCACCCGCTAGTTTGCCACTGGGATGGCCAATGCCACTAAATTAGTTTCATATTCCACCCCCCCTAGGCGCTAGGCTACTAAACAAGAATATAACATTTTTTTAAATCGTGTCTGTCTTTTTGTCCGTACGTTTGTTCGCGCACCACGAAACTACCGGACCGATTGCTATGCGGTTTTCACTGTTGGATAGCTTAGGGTTTGACTGGGGTACTTGGTATCTTAATCCGATAATTAGATACCGAGCGATGGATAAAAAACTATTTGCCGACTGAATGAATTTTGAAGAAATGTAGTATTTTATATTGTCCTGAAATTTGGGCTACTTTTAAATGAAATGACCACGCGGAAAGCCGCGGGCACAGCAAGTTTAGAATAAGGTAGTCACTTTAGGGGAGGAAATAAGAAATTTAAAAAACAATTGTTTTGCGTTCTGTACCGTGCGTATTGAACAGCAGACAATTATGTCGGCTGGTCAATTGTCCGCCTTATCTCCGAAACTACTGACTTAGCAAGAAAAGTTGAGAAAAAAACCGGAACATAGTTTTTTACTTATAGATTACAGAAAAGCCTATAGAAGTCTACTAAGGTCTTAAAATTACGGTAAACCTCTCAATATTGTGAAATAATATATGCATCGTACGGAACCCTCTCCGCGTGAGTTCAACTCGCACTTGTACGTTCGGACTATCCGCATTTTAAAAGCTTTTATTTAACTTCACTTGCATCTATGTATGTATCTATATATGTATCTATGTATTTTGTCTGTCCTGGAATCTTGCAATTCAAATTTCGAGCACTTCCCGATTAGCTATCCAGCTGAAACATTCAGGGTAGCTCACAAACCGATCACAATGCAATAAAAAATTTACAAAATATTAAAAAATAACCTTCTTTTTTTTTAAATTGGAAAAAGAGAAAAGGAAAAATAATAATAATGAAAAACGTAAAAGTTACAAGCAACAAAAAAATTATTAAATTATACTTATTTATGCTATAATCGCAAATGTTGCAAATAAAAAGTTAGTACCTATCTGCCCAACGACGTAAGTCAGAAATGTCTATATCGATACCTTTAGACTCAATGGGCGTAACCACCATTATGCCAAAAATGAGATTTTAATGCAGTCATATTCAGTTTTTTGTCCTCTTTCGAACTGTATATTTAAAATATCAAAACTTGCAAAAAAAGTGGTGTATACAGCTCACAAGTTTTGGATCGCTATACACGTTATTTTGAAAATTTGGGCCTTATAATGAGTAATATTTAATTTTTCATTACAGCAAATGTTGTAAAAGGTAAATAAAATTCAAAAATTGATTGTATATCCCGTGATCTATCAAATTTGGTGATTACGCCTCGCTATTCTTGAATTTCTTTCATATTTGACTTCTACAACCCGAGATTTTATCAAGATTGGTGCTTACGTCCCAATATAAATTAAAATATTAACAAATTATCTAAGACTCCATTTCGGAACATTTTTCACGAAGGAATCAACCAAAGGTTTTATAAAGTTTGGTGAAAATGCTCCCAGAAGCTTTTGGATATTTAACAATTTAACTTATACGTCCTATTGTAATATTTTTCACAATAACATTGTACCTTAAATTCAAAATGTTAATGGTATTATGCGACTAAATCACAACGTAATGAAGTAAAATATTGTTTCAAGCGCCATGTTACTTTGTATTCTGACTTTCAAAAATGTCTTTTTCTCTTTCTAATACAAGCGATATGTTTGTTCTGAGAGAGATAGAAATGATTATTGGGTGACAAGGGGGTGGGCTACGAACAACGTCAGTAAGAAATGTCTTTATGACAGGAACGGCCCTATCTTCCATCGCATGACGCATAGCATAAGATCCAAAATGCCAGACCTAATTGTGATATGATCTATAAACAACGATTGATAAGATCGAAAGACTGACTTTGTAATTTTCGTAAACTTTATTACTTACTACCTACAATACCTTTATGAGGTCAGAGTGCCTATACAAAAAACGGATGCTTTGGCTTTAGCTGCCACTGCGATTTATTTGTTTAGCGCATCTTAAAAGAAAACGTAGGTACGTAGGTTAATATTAGCTAACTACTATGTCTACATGCTGCGACCCGTGGCTTCACATACATCATTATTATCATCAATTTTTTTTTTTCATAAATGTCGTTTGTTTTTATTAGTTTCCAACTCTAGTGCAGTGGGTGGAGGGATAAATGCAAATCACCCGTGCACCCACTAGCGGGTGAAGCCAGTGGGTTGGCGGGTCACGACCCATAAATTCTCATTAAGTACAAACCCGATAAACCCCCATTAACGCCACAAGCAGTTGCTCTCTAGAACTTCTATTACTACCTTACATTAGCGGGTTGGCGAATCTTGGTGATTGCAATAGTTGGTGATAAGATAATACGCAACGAAACGCTGTTGCCCATTTTCTGCATTCCTTTGGCTGTTTTTAACAGCACTCTCACGATGAGAAGTGGTGGTGACATTTGTTTTTATTACGTGTTAGGCAATCGTTTGACCACGATCTCACCTGATGGAAAGTGATGATGTGGTCGAAGGTGTAGCACGCTTGCCTAGTAGATACCTATTCACTCTTGACTTGAACACACCTGGGTTATATTTTACCGGAAACACTGACGAGGGCAGGGCATTCCACTCCTTAGAAGTTCTTATAATAAATGAAGAAGCGTAACGCTTCGTTCTTGTGCGAGGTATTTCAACCATAAAAGGATGGCGCTTTGCCGATCGTCTAGTCGTACGGTAATGGAAAGGTGATGGGGGAATCAGATTGTGCAGTTTTTGTGCACACTCTCCATAGTGCAATCTGTAGAATACCGACAGGCTTGCGACCTCACTTCGATGCGCCAGACTTTGAATCTTACTCTTTACCAGAGTGTCATCTACAATGAGCCTCACAGCACGTCTCTCAATTAAATCCAAAGCCACGAGCTGATACTAGGCAGAACCGTCCCAGAGGTGGCAGCAGTACTCATTACAAGATCGAACTTCAGCTTGATAAAGATTCAAAAGCTGTCCCGGTGTGAAGTACCACCTAACCTTAGACAAAATACCAAGTTTTTTTGCAGCTACCTTAGCTTTGGATTCAATATACGACCAAATTCAGGTTTGATGTGAGTTCGACACCCAAAGCTCCAGATGGTCGCCTATTGGTATTGTTACACTTTGGGAAGACGGAGATTGGTTTATAGGACTTTTCTTTGCAGAAAACAAACATGCCTGCATTTTAGTATCATTAAACTTAACCAGGTTAGCATCGCCCCAATTGGACACACCTTCTAAGGCTAAATTCAAACGGTCTACCATAGCTTATCTCTGAAACTTGACAGCATCGCTGGATTGAGCATTAGAAGTGTATCTCTCAACCGCAGTACTATCATCAGCATACCCAAAGGTACCGGGCTTCAGAAGGTCATTAATTTGCAGTAAAAACAGTGTAGCCGAGAGGATCCATCCCTGAGGTACACAGGCATTGATAGCCATTTGATCAGACGAGCAGCCTTCTAGGACTACTTGAATAGATCGTTCCCTCAAGAAATCAACTATCCAATTGCATAATTCAACAGGTAAGCCATATGAGGGAAGCTTGTTTAAAAGGCCATCGTGCCAAACCCAATCAAATGCCTTCGATATGTCAAGGGAGACGGCAATCGCCTCACCATGCATCTCGATGGCTTCGCTCAGTACGTGAGTGGCATACGTGAGAAGATCCCCAGTAGACCGGTTTCAGTAAAATCCGTATTGCCGGTCACTGAAAAGATCATGGTCCTCAAGGTATGCCAAGAGCCTAATGTTTATGACACGCTCCATACACTTACAGAGTAAGGAGGTTATCGAGATGGGACGAAAATTGGCCGGATCAGCACGACTACCTTGTTTTGGTACTGGTTGTACACTGGCAAGCTTCCAGCTCTTCGGAACTTTACTTGACTGAAGAGAGAGGAGGTATAATGCGTTTCATCGAATAGTTCCTATGCCGTCATGTTGGCACCCCTGTCTGTCAACAGTGTCAACACGCTAAGACGTATCTCCAGGTTTTTCAAAGTTTTATTGGAATTTCTTGAGATAACCATGCCTAAAACATTAAAAAGTGGTGAAAGAGTGATGGTGTTGAAGGTGAAGGACTTTTGTGAAAGAGAAAAAGTAACGAGGCCCCACTTATTCCAATAAGATGTGTACAAGCTCGGGTCGCCGCCATTACAGGTTAGTAAAATAGGGTTACCAGCATCAGGTTGATTAGGCCCTTAATCATATACCTATTATCAAAAATGAACAAAATAAAAATATGTAGCTTACTTCCGCCAAAACTGTAAGTCAGACAAATGATAAATGGTAAAATTAACACAAGTAAAACCCCACGCTAAACGAAAACCTAAAAAAAAAAAAAAAAAAAAAAAACACTTATATACAAATAATATATATAAATATATATACACAATAAAAAACCCCCAAGCTAAACAAACCCTACCCAAATACAAGTATCGAAACACTTATATATTCATATACATATAATATAAAAAAACACAATAAAAAACATATACCTTCATCCAAATACCAAACGTCTGACATCAATACGACACGTGTTTCGCCTCTGCACGAGGCATCTTCGGGTGATGTTGACTCGTCGAATGCTGGACTCAGTCCAGCATTCGACGACGAGCTGCTCATTCATTGTTGTTCATTGCTGGTGTGAGTGAGTTTCTCTCAGTCCAGCATTCGACGAGTCAACATCACCCGAAGATGCCTCGTGCAGAGGCGAAACACGTGTCGTATTGATGTCAGACGTTTGGTATTTGGATCAAGGTATATGTTTTTTATTGTGTTTTTTTATATTATATGTATATGAATATATAAGTGTTTCGATACTTTTATTAGGGTAGGGTTTGTTTAGCTTGGGGGTTTTTTATTGTGTATATATATTTATATATATTATTTGTATATAAGTGTTTTTTTTTTTAGGGTTTTGCTTAGCGTGGGGTTTTACTTGTGTTAATTTTACCATTTATCATTTGTCTGACTTACAGTTTTGGCGGAAGTAAGCTACATATTTTTATTTTGTTCATTTTAAATATGGATTTCCGCAAAGTAACGCCTGAATCTATCAATTATACCTATTATCATTTATACTAAACTCTTTTTTTTGTATTTGCTGTTATATTATCTCCACTCGACCTTTTAAAAAAGATAAGTAAAAATACTGACAATAGTCAGAGTCAGGAATACCCATATAGATTATACATGTACAGCGTTCTCTAGAGCTATAAAATAGAAACACTGTATCTACTTCAGTTTAAATTTAGTTAATATATTTTTATAGTGGTTCTCTGGTGCGTTTTCCTATATACTAATGATATCAAAATCAAGGGTTTGCTTATAATGTCCGTCACTACTGAAACGAATTTAAGCACTTGACTAATGTCAAACCAACGAAAAAAATAAGTAGTTAATAAACATTGTATTTTGTTTTAGGAATATCTGAAAAAACAGTATCGAAAATCACCAAAGAAGGTAAGGTAGCAGCTTCAACTTCGAAAAAAATTACAACACCGCGCAAAAGTGGTCCTCGACGAAAAACTCACGAACTGGATGACTTCGAACAGTGTGCTATAAGGCATAAAATACATGAATTTTATGCCGTAAGAAAGGTATTGCCTACACTGACGAAATTATTGAATGAAATGCGAAATCACATAGATTATAAAGGGAGTCTTTGGTGGGGACTTTGTGGAGAGTTATAAAAAATATGGGATTTTATTTCAAAAAATGTAAATCCAAAAGAAAGGTTTTGATGGAGAGATATGACATCGTCGCCAGGCGTCATCGATACTTGCAAGAATTGCTAATAAATCGTCTTGGAACTCAGCGATCAGTTGTGTATTTAGTAGAGACATACATACACGCTACATATTGTACTGGAAAATGTTGGCAAAGTGAAACTGAAGAAGGCGTTTTATCCTCAGATTCCAAAGGACCACGGTGGATTATCGTTCACGCAGGTGGCGCCATGGGCTTTATACCCAATGCTTAGCTGATTTTTAGATCAAAATCAAAATCAAGTGATTATAATGATGACATGAATAAAGTTAATTTTAATAAGTGGATTAAATAAAAAATAATACCAAATCTACCTCCACAGTCAATTGTTGTCATGGATAATGCATTCTACCATACTGTGCAGATCGATAAGACACCTACAATGTCCAGTACTAAGTCAGAAATGCAATCTTGGATCACAAATAAAGGTCTTTTTTATTTGCCTACGATGATAAAGGCACAGCTGTATGAAATTATTAAAGAGCACAAACAGCCACCTGTATATGAAGCAGATGTGATGCTGAAAGAGAATGGCCATAAAGTGGTAAGGCTTCCACTTTAACATTGTGATTTGAATCCCATTGAGCTCATATGGATTGTATTAAAAAGACGAATTGCAGAAAAAAACGTGGGTCAGGAAGCTAATAAGATAGTACAAATTACTGAAGAAGCATTTGCAACAATCACTGAAGAGGAATCGAGGAAAGAATGTGAGCACGTAATAAAAATTGAAGAAAAATACTACGCCGATGTCTCACATCTATAGATAGTGAAATGGATAGGTTCATAATCGAAGTAGGAGATGATAGTGATACTTCTGATGACATCGAAGATGAGGAAATGTCAGATGTAGACATTTTAGATGAACACAGCTACTGTCGAAAGTAATATAATAAAAAATTCGTTTATTTTTACTCATTGATTCTGTATTTTTAATTTCCCTACTATCTCTCTAAAATACTAATGATACAAACTAGCTGTTCCCGCGACTTCATACGAGTCTTGTAATAGGACTTTCATATAGTCGACTTTTACGACATTTATGGCTATGAATGGTATCCTATTCGTATAACACAGGTAATAAGTTGTAATGTGGACGAAATTTTGAAAGCAGACAGGTTTATAATTTAGATTAATATAATTTAAAGCTAAATGTTTTAAAAACAGGAGATCGTAAAAATCATTACATAAGGCACGTACGATGTCACGGGTACTACTCAGATACATCTTGTTCTCCCTGATTTTATGGTAGCACAGAATGGGTAATAATGACAACACTTATTTGCACTACTGCCAACATGACGGCATAGGAACTATTCGTTGAAACGCACTATACAAACGCGTTAAGATGGGAGACAATTCGGGCGAACATTTTTTTAAAGCAATCGCTGGAATGCCATCAGGACCAATGGCCATGTTCACATCTAGAGCTCGAAGCGTTCTGAGAATCTCCTTCTGGCGAACGCGTATTTCGGGCATAAAAACCCCGCAATGAGGAAGGCAGGAAGGTATCTTGCTGAAAGCGTCTAGATGCGAAGCTTCTGCAAAAAAGAAAAGCAAATAAATTCGCTTTTTCTCCAGCAGTATGAGCCAGTGATGCATCAGGTTTCAGCAATGGTGGCAGTGAGGGGCGGCAGAAGTTAGCTTCGACCGACTTGGTCAGGGACCAAAAAAGCTTTGTTACCCTCAGGGTATGAAGCCAGTTTGGTCTCAATTCGACCTACGTGATCAAAATGAGACTTCCTTAGTAACTATTTGCAGGTTTTAGCAGCAACGTTGAATTAGTCATGATACAAATTAGTTTATTACTTTTCCTGGATCTAAATAAAAACTATCTGAAAACCCAACTTTCAAGTACTCTTTATAACTTTTATAGGTACTTATAACGAATAGTTACTATAACTTCAAAGTATAATTAACAGAAAAATCAGGTATTATAAAAAATAGGCAAAATAATATTAGTTAATTTTATATATTATTTTCTATAATACCTTATTTTTCTGTGATTATACTTTCAAGTTTTAGTACATATTCGTTATAAGTACCAATCTATGAGTACATGAAAGTTCGTAGGCAGACAGTATTTCTTTAGATCCAGGAAAAGTTTTAAACTAATTTGTATCATGACTTATTAATTATCACCACCACTTCTTATCGTGAGAGTGCTGTGAGAACCAGCCAAGGGAACTCAGGAAATGAGCAGCAGCATTTTGTTGCGTATTATCTTATCACCAACTACTGCGATCACCAAGATGCGCCAACCCGCTAATGTAAGGTATTAATAGAAATTCTAGAGAGCATTCGCTTGTGGCGTTAATGGGGGTTTATCGGGTTTATGGTTAAACTTCTATGACCATTTTACTATAATATTAAACACTAAACATGGTGTAAAGTTACTAGAGATACATGAGAACATTTTAACTAACTGCACTGCACTTGTTATTAGTAGGCGTAGTACTATCAAGCAAATTAGCTGCTTGTCAAAATTCAACGCATCTGCTTTTGTAAATAATAAGAAACCATTGTTATGAAATATGACAACAGTCGTTTTTTTTTTTTTTTTATTACTGACTAGGCAGTCGTTTGACCACGATCTCACTTGACACCGCATATTCCACAGAAAACTGTTAAACAATTTATCGCTTACATCAAATAATAGATAGTGATATACAAAGATGATTGTCACTTACATTATAAATCATTAGTTAATATCATACAAAATGGCCATTACATCCTTATCAGTTAGTATAAGAGCTTTTTTTTGTGGTGTAACCGACATACTTCACTTATTTTTTAGGACGTATACGAACCCTATTTCTTTGTTTATTAGATCTACTTGAAATATTTTTCTACAATGTTCTTTATCTTGAAATTCAAACATCTTTTGGTATATTTTTTTTTATAGGTACAAGAACAAATAAGTTATGTCATAAAACATTTTTTCTTTTTCGTTATATTGCTCTACTGAAAAGTCATCTTTTGGTGAATACGCCCTTTGAGCCTAAAGGTATCGATATATAAAACTCATCAGTCGTCACTCTACTAGAGAGTGTAAGATTGTATAAAAAAAAAAACAAATATCGGCCTATAGGTAACATACGTAGGTGGTGTACAATAAAAACTTGAAACGACATTAACAATCAATCAAGGCAGATTGGGTAAATTGTTTACAAAAATTGCACAATATGAAGCAGGTACGAGTAGAGGAGCCAAGCCGACTAACAGCGACCGATAGATAGGTATTAACAGTTTTGTAATACCTATCTATAGGTACTTATAATAAAACTGTAACAGGTCCAATTCTGTACATAGAGATATTTTGTAAAAAAAAATGGAGGCTTTTCTATATTCGATACTGAAGCAAAAACTGTTTTTTTAATTTTTGTTTTTATCTGTCTGTCTGTCTGTCTGTATCTTGGCCAGCCAGACAGACAGATATTTATTTAATTTTGAAGTAATAAATATCTATACTTATACTATCTATACTTACGAAAAAGTCTGTACAAAGATGATAAAAAAAATGTGGTCTAGGGTACAGCACTCGACGAGTCAACATCACCCGAAGATGCCTCGTGCAGAGGCGAAACACGTGTCGTATTGATGTCAGACGTTTGGTATTTGGATTGAGGTATATGTTTTTTATTGTCTATTTATAATATATGTATATAAATATATAAGTGTTACGATACTTGTATTTGAGTAGGGGTTGTTTAGCGTGGGGTTTTATATTGTGTATTATATTGTAGTTGTTGTTGTTTTATTTATTTATTTTTTCTGGCTTCCAGGCCTTAGCTTTCATTTCATTTATATTTTACAATAGTTCAATTTGGGTAGGGTTTGTTTAGCGTGGGGTTTTACTTTTGTTAATTTTACCATTTATCATTTGTCTGACTTACAGTTTTGACGGAAGTAAGCTACATATTTTTTATTATGTTCATTTTATATATGGATTTCCACAAAGTAACGCCTGAATCTATCAACTGGTCTAGGATACTTAAAATAAGCTTCTGAACAAGAATATAACATTTATTTAAATCACATCTGTTTGTTTGTTTGTTCGCACATCACGTATAAACTACTGGATCGATTGAGATGCAAATTTCACTGTTGGATAGCTTAGGATTTAACTTAAAAACTGGTATAATTAGTATCTCAATTCAATGACTAGAAGCCATGTGAAGGAAATCAAAACGTTCGTTGAGATAATGTGGCGAAGAAGGATGAAACAAAATAGAGTAAAGGAGGGACAATATATATAAGCATTCCGACGTTGACGTATGGGAAGCCACTTAAGCTTTATTCGAAATTTGGAGACATGGTCATATTTGCTTAATCCAAATATGAACCTAATACAAATATTTTGAAGACGCTCTTGTTTATTTAGCTGTTCCTCCGTAAGGTCAAAATAGCAGACGTCACCGTAGTCAAGAATAGGGAGTAGGAGAGACTGTGCAAGCGCAATCTTAGTGGTCTTTGGTAAAAAGTTCCGAAGCCTACGTAAAGATCCTGCGGAGGCGAAAATGTTACGGCTAGTAGCTGACAATTGAGAGCCCCACGATAAACATCTGTCAATTGTAATTCCGAGACTCTTCACCGTATCACGAAAAGGTATAACGATTCTTTCAAACATAACTCGCGGAAGAGAGTCCCAATCAATTTTACAAATCATACGGGAACTACCTACAATAATCACTTGCGTCTTGAGAGGCTTCACTTTAAGGCCGTTAGCTTTGCTCCAGTCTGATATTAATTGCAAGTCTCTATTAGTGGCTTCGATAGCATCTCCCAATTGACTGAGAGGAAGGAACTTGATAATACAGTTGAAGGTCGTCTGCATAGAGGTGGTAAGAAGAAGTAAGGTTTTTAGATATAGAATTTATAAAGATAGCGAAAGAAGAGGAGATAAGAAGTCACCCTGAGGCACACCGGCTGACGTGTTGCACCAGGAAGAGAAAGACTCTTCCAGGTAAACCCGCTGCCGACGGCCGTACAGGTAACTATGAAACCAGTCAATTGCCGCTGGAGATATACTAAGAGAGCGAAATATAGCTAGAAGAATATCGAAAGTCTACAGTGTTGAAAGCGTTACTGAAGTCCAGGAGCGTCAGCACAGTCAACTAGATAGATATATAGATAGATAAACTCTTTATTGAAACACCACAATACAGAAATATACAATTAATAAACTTAATCTAACAAACACATGTAAAAAACATGTTACAATTGGCGGTCTTATCGCTTATAGCGATCTCTTCCAGACACCCGTGCATGGAGAGGATTAACATAAATAAATTACGAACGGTGGTTTTTCTTACAACAACAACATAACTATATCTACTTAAATAGAAATGACAACTAAGTAAAAACCAAAAGATAAAAACCATTCAAATATATACATATAAATATACACATTATATATATATATATATATACCCATTAGACATACATAATCATTCATATACCTATACTTGTTTATATTTTTTTATTTTTTTGTGCGATGTGTTAAAAAAGTAGCTAGTGTGAAAGGTTTTACCTAAGCTTTTACTTGACTTTTAAAAGCATCAATAGACGGTGCACGTTTAATTTTAATTGGCAAATCATTCCACAATCTAACTGCTTCAACCGTAAAGGAATGATCCCTAATGAGGTCCTATGTATGGGAATTTTTAGCAGTACATTCTCTGATGACCTTAAAAAACGAGAGTTTGACATGTGAAGGAAATCAAAAAAACGTACGTTTAAAGTAATACTGATCATGTTGAGTGGCGACCTAACTTTCTACTGTAGTTAAAAACAAAAGACATTCTGAGCTCGCCTGTATCGGTCTGTATGTCATTCGATACACCCGTAATTCCATACGCTTGGGTGCCTAACTCCGGTTTGCGATCGTTGACTCGTCCACGAACATAACAATAGTCTTAGGGCATCTAGGTACCTATATTGTATATCTAGTCACATCCTTCAAGTTAAGTAAGTTTCTATTTACAAAGGTGTCTGCTTGCGGAGGTCGATGTTTGATGGTCCTTGCGGAACACTCGTACTATAATAATAATAATAATTATTATTATCGGGACAATTCCACACCAATTACCTAGCCCCAAACTAGAATACCCTGTAATATGGGCACTCGATAACGGATAAACATACATAAATACGAATATCAGCATACATGACTCGGAATCAAACATTTCTGCTCATCACACAAATGATTGCACCTTGCAGGATTCGAACCCGCGACCGTTTGATTTCGTTCCTAGGGTTACTAGCCACTAGACCAACCGGCCGTCAACAACTGCATCTACACAACGATGTTGTACCTACCTATAAATATAGGAGTAAAGTTACCTATCTAAACATAGATAGATAGATAGATAGATAGATTAACTCTTTATTGACACCAATAAAATAAAACGATACAGACAGGAAAACACTTAGATTATAGGTACAATGGGCGGTCCTATCGCTAAAAGCGATCTCTTCCAGACAACCTTTGGATGGACAGAAATGATTGATTAACAAGGACGGTGGTGTAGCAATATAGAAATATATAGGTGAAATTAAGATTTAGACTATAAATAGGCATAAAAAACTATATAATTTACAATACTTACATACTATAAATAACATAATATTTGATCTAAATACAAATCTCAAGTAAGGAGGTATACCTGGCGGCACGTAAGTCTAGCGGTGAACGAAACGTGACGGGGATCTTGGCACAGTCAAAGTTTATATAATGTGTTAAAATGTTGAATACATTTTATCCCGAAAACTGACTGTGCCAAGATCCCCACCACGTTTCGTTCACCGCTATACTTACTATACCGTACCGATACCTATCACCGACGTGGAAATACGATAGAAGGGTTGAGAATCAAACTTTGTATTAAACCCAGTGTCACCTGTTGTATATTGAAGCGATGGGTATAATCGTATCCTATGCACACATCTTCATCATCATGTCAGCCCTTAGAAGTCCACTGCTGAACATAGGCCTCCCCCAAAGAGCGCCACGACGAGCGATCTTGTGCCACCTCCATCCACCGTCTTACTGCGATGGCTACAATGTCGTCGGTCCATCGTGTGGGGGTCTCCCTACTCTTCGCTTGCTTGTTCGTGGTCGCCATTCGAGAACCTTTATTCCCCAGCGGTTGTCGGTTCTGCGAACTATATGGCCTGCCCATTGCCACTTCAACTTGCAAACTCTGAGAGCTATGTCGGTAACCTTCGTTCTTCTACGGATTTCCTCATTTCTGATTCTATCACGTAGTGAAACACCGAGCAATAGCTCTCTCCATTGCACGCTGCGCAACTCTGAGCTTTTGTATGAGACCAATAGTTAGCGACCACGTTTCAGTGCCGTATGTCATCACTGGCAACACGCACTGATTATTAACTTCGCTTGCTTGTTCGTGGCCGCCATTCGAGAACCTTTATTCCCCTGCGGAACACACACAAATTGCACAAAAAACATTCATCACGTTTATTACTAAAAGCTGTAAACGCCATTCATCGCAATACGACATTTTGGGATGGTTTGTTTACGCGATTTTACGAACGTTCCTTGCTGAACGTTTTACGAACGTTCGTTCCGTCATGAATGTACATTGAGATGTATACTCGCGGCGCGCCCGACACAATATCATAGCCTCTCCACTTTAAACAAAAAACACTGCGATATTTCACAGCGCGATTTTTATTCTCGCGTATTATATTCCGTGAACGGAATAAACACTTATACGCTCTGCGAATCAAATTTCGTTTTGATGCAGTTCCCGGCTGAGACGAACGTCTACTGAAACTTTCAGGGTAGCTAACAAACCGATGACAGAGAAATAATAAAAAAAGATATAAAAAAATATTTGAAAAGTAAAAAATAAAACAAAAAACATTTGGAACGTAAAAAGTGACAAAGCAATATAAAAAAGAAAGAAAAAAAAGAAAAATAAGAAAATAAAACATAAAAGTGACATTCATTAGTAAAAAAAAGGTCGTAAAAGCCTTTTGAAGTTTTAATACCTTAATTTAAGGAGTATTTAATTGTCTGTAACTTTTAAACTTTCGCGATTCGAACACATAGTTAAATATTTAAACGGGACTTAATCGCGCTGAAAACTTAATTTATTTACCTCGACGTTTCGATCAAGTTGCATTGAGGAACATCGAGGTAAATAAATATTAAGTTTTCAGCGCGATTAAGTCCCGTTTAAATATTGAACTATATTTAATTGTCTATTAAACACAATTTATTTCATTAAACATTCTTAATTTCCGAGATTTATAGGTTTCTTTAAGTGACCTGGATTCATTGCTCTCGAGTGCAGTATACATAACTAATTACTGGAATAGAAAACAAACAAAACTGTCTACATGACGAGCGTCCAGGTT
This sequence comes from Alsophila aescularia, assembly GCA_946251855.1. Lineage (NCBI taxonomy): Eukaryota > Metazoa > Arthropoda > Insecta > Lepidoptera > Geometridae > Alsophila > Alsophila aescularia. The sequence goes on from OX276384.1 coordinate 15,671,382, forward strand.
CCACCCGCCCGGACACTACTTGAGAAACCCCCCCGGACGCCCCACGGACGCCCTTCATACTAGGACAAATCCGGGGAAACCAGGACGGATGGCAGCCCTTTGAACCTAACATAAGGTAAGTATTAGCACAGACCAGTGTATATATTGGTCTGTGGTATTAGGTACCTTATTAAAATAATATAAACAATTACGTAAAATGTAACGCACATACGTTGTCCAATTTATGGCAAGTAGCACCTACATTAATATGTCGTTAGCAAAAATTGTGTGAATAACAGCAGCTTTCCTAGAAAAATGTTTAGATAACCCAGACATAGGTTTAATACTTAATGTATAAGTAACCCAGACATATAAGTTAAGACTTAATTTTTTGATGTTGTTGCTTGGTAACAACTACTTACCTACTTACTTAAGTTTTGAAATTAAACAGAAGACAAAGTTGACCTTTGCTGTGGTGGCCATGCAAGCAATGACAGGTTTACCTGAGCAGATTGACTTTTCAGATATATCCCGGATTAACACATAGGCTACTTTTCATCATCATCTGTAATAATAAGCAACGCGGGTGAAACCTCGGGGCACAGCTAAAGCGTAAAACGTATATAAGTATTTTGGTATTATATTTTAATGTAAAGTAGATACTACTACAACATGCACAGGCAGTCCATTAGCTCGACTCCGTGTCAAATCGCCCTCTACACCTTGAATGAGGACGAGGGTTATTTTCTTAATAGTTCTAAAATGAACCTTAACAATGCTATTGTTCCAGATCGAAAACATCATCGGCATCATTAATCCTCACGAGACGTTCTGACGCCTCCTCTTTCTCGGTTTCCTATCTATCTATTACTTATAATAAAGCAACAGGAACGAAAAAACTGAACAAAGGAGATAATTGAAAAAAAAAAGGCTTTGGTACTTAAAATAAGCTACTGAACAAGAATAAAACATTTTTAAAATTCGTGTCTGTCTGTTTGTTTGTTTGTCTGTATGTTTGTTCGCGCATCACGTAAAAACTACTGGACCATTTACGATGCGGCTTTCGCTTAAAAACTGGTGTACTTGGTATTTCAAACCGACGAGTAGAAGTCGAACAATCGATAAAAACTTTTTGATGGCTGAGGGAATTTTGATCAAATGTTGGTATATTGGTATTTTAGGCCTTGGAATAGTACATCTTGTGATCTACCCATGTGAACTGAGGTGGACCACGGGCAAGAAAAAGTGCCCGTGATCCACCAAGGTGAACTGAGGTGGACCACGGGCAAAAAAAAGTGCCCGTGGTCCACCCAGGTGAACTGAGCAGGTGGACCACGACCAATGCCCGATAGTACTATTAACCTAGAGAAATGACCACGCGTGTGAAGCCGCGGGTACAGGTAGTGTAATGATATTGCCGAAATCTATATTTTTACAAAATAATAAAAATGTTTTTCGTGTAACTTTGGAAAGCCGATAAAAAATCGATATATTCGGTAAGATTACGTAAACTGAAATTGAAGGAATAAATAAAATTAAAACTATATATACACTATTATATACAATAAATATAATTAATATCTATTTTGCATACTATCGCCGTCTAGTTTAATTTCAATGTACACAGCTATAGTGACATCTAGCTTTTTGAAGTACACACCAGGGTGACGTGACATAACATTGACAGATTGAAAAAAATGGTGGCGTTTCCTTACGGTTACGGTGTGTGTTTCATTACACGCAGAAAATATCAAGTCAACAAAAGTTCAGTCTGAAAATTATGATAAAATTGCAGAGAAACAGGCATTTTTTACGTAATCTTTATTATTTCATTTATTTGTGATGAAACCGATGAATAATTTGCGTATATAATATTAAATTTCATCAAAGCGCATGCTCCGTTTCAATGATCGAAGCGCATTGCGAAAAATAATTCACCCGCAAAAAATGGCAAAGTAGAGGGCGTACCGCGCGGATTTCGGTCATCATTTCCTCTTGATTTCCTCGTCTCGGTCCTTTTGTGACTTTTTGCGATAGGTCTGTCGTGTTTTTGTGTAATAACCAAATAAAAAAATACATTAGGGCATGGTCGCTGTAGTTTTCGCCGTGATTATTCGTAAAACCAAAGTTTTAAGCGCGAGATAGTTTTGTGTTTGAAGTAACAGTGAAACTATCAAGATTCCGTCGATAAATAGAAGCCAACCCAGTGGGTGGCTGAATTTGGTAAGTACTGTCTATTTCTTAATCATATATGCTGCATTGTTTTGTATATAAATGTTACAAATGAACTCTGCGCAAGCCACGCCACGCCTGTCTCCTATTTCACTATATATTTTTTACTCGTCGTACTTTGATATTTAGCTCAGTACGGACTGGTAGGTAAGGTTACTTCGCCTTGAATCTACGAATTCCATGATGTTCTTGGTTTTCACCAGCTGCTTCTGAAATACAAGATGTCTGACTCACAAGGTTGCAACGAAATGTACGTGACCAAACTGGCTTTCATGACTTGAGTAAATAATGGCTAGACCAACCATCCATCCAACCAACTTGATATCCAGCCAGCACTTGATCAAATCTGAGCAACTCTATTGTAATTGTACCTAACACTTTATAAATTTCCCCAAAAACAACATACAACTAAACATTTATCTTTACTTATTAGAAATATTGTGGCAAATTAGTTGCACAATGTTTAAAATATTGTCTTCGGAACAAATTGATGTGACCTATTCTCTTAAATATAGCCTACCTACACAATTGACAAGATAACCTACACTGATTGTTATTTATTCCACCATAATACTTAATTATTACTTGAAACAAGAGCTATAGTATTTAATTTTATTATTGTATCAACATGAAGACAGTTTAGGTCCAAAGGTCATTCCATAAAATTTAGTATCTGTCACCTTGCTATGCTAAGTTCCATAGGTAAAAGAATTTCACTCTATTTCACCACTTTTTTTGTCATATTTATTGATTTAAAATTACATATCCTACCAAGAATGAATGTATTGTGATATCTATGTAGTTTACTAGGTTAAGAGCCATAAGAAATGAAAAAGCGTGAATTAGTGATAATATTTTTATTTTGGATGAATTCCTAAGAGTAAATTTTGTTGAAATGGGCATGTTCATATCAATATGCACGGTACACTCAAAGCTGTAGTAAGTTAGTGCAAGATTTGTCATCCCGGGTGATGATTGGTCATGTATTGGAGACATGGTCTCCAGTGATATTATTATAAAGCCGAGGGTTGGTGAAGTCTCATACAATCATGGTTTGACTCGTAATTAAAGAATGAAGATTCAGATCAAAATCAAATTCTCGTATGTATATAGAACAGTTGGAAAACAAAATACTAAATTAGAGCAAGTTTTAGTTACTAAACATAAACTAGCTGTGCCTTTTTCTGGACATTTACACAACAGCCATAAGAGATATTAAAAGCTGCGACAATAGATATAATACAGTGTTGCTCTAAATTATAGTCTGTAATGAATCTTGTTTCCAACATAGATATTTAGCATGATTATGGATGATACATGTTTCGTATCGAAATCCAGCTTTCATTAGAGATTACTGGAGGAATTCAGGCAAAATATGCTATTGTATTAAAAATAAATTGTTGCATGATTACTTTTGTGTTTCTTTATGTTCCATGATCCAACACGCTTTCTCATTTCTTTATAGGTCTGACGTAACGTAACATTATAACAATGGAAAAAAAACAGGACTCGTTCTTCTTAAACAAGAAACCTAACAAGGCTGACAAGAAGATTAAACCACAGAAAGAACAGAATAAGCGACAGCAAGAGTTTGACAAGAAACGTAATGTAAACCCTGCACCAATAGAAAATAACCAAACTGAGGTTGCAGAAAAGAAGCCGTTTGACAAGAAGGCTTACCGTTTAAAAAAATACAGCAAGAAGTATAAACTAGAGCAGTGGGAAGATCAACGCAAAAAGCGTCTCATCCGTGACTATCAAAGAGAAATAAAAGATGATACAGTATCTGGGACGTACAAGCCAAAAACGTTTGATGAAGACACTACAGACTCTCAGGAAGTTGGCAAGTATGTACGACATCCAGACATTGTTGAGAAAGAGAACATAGCGGTCAAAGCTAAGAGAGATCCATTCCAAAAAGCAAAGGAGAAGTCCAGTAAGGTTAAACAAGATAAAGAACGGAAGAAGTTAGAAATTGAGCGAGTTAAAGAAGAGAGGAGTAAGAAGTTGCAGGAATATAAAAAGAAGAAGAATGAGAGGTTCAAGAAGTTGAGCAAAAAGAATAAGAAGGGTCAGCCGGGGATGTCGGGCAGGCTGGAGCTGTTACTGGAGAAAATACAGAAGTCTTAGTAGATTTAGTTGTTACAGCCGTTACATCTAGTTAAAGAGGGGAAGTTACGGCATTACATAAAGAAAACTGAACTAGATACAACTACTGGCAAACACACACCCACACCTGCATTTATACTGACGTGCCTTATGTGCATCAAGAACAAAGATAGAGAGACGACAAATACAGACAATGGGATAACAATTATTGTCACAGCTAACTACATGCTACTAATACCTATTTGTTGCAAACTGGGTATTGTATACGCACTTCATGCTCCGTTTAATATACATATTCTTATTGGAAGTGGGTGCGGTAAGGCCTGGACTGATGTCCCGCTTGGGGAGTTTAATATACTGTATTGGTAGCTTAGAGCAGAGCGCCAGATGATTATTTTACACATAATTTAAATTGATTGCTAACATAATAAATAAATTGATTCTGAAAACTTTGCCCCAGTTAAATTATGTTAGACTATGATTTTTGGAACTATTCATGTGCATAAGACAAGTGTTTTTTTAAATATATTTTGTTGTCATTGGTATTAAATAGTGATATATATTCATATTATACCTAAAATTTAAAATTAAATGTAATGAATTGTCATTTTGATTGTTGTCCTGATTATTAAATTATCTACATTGAAAGTTGGTAACAATCAATTACTTTAAATAAAGACCGTCCGTGGCGTAGCAATCAAAAGGAATTGATAGAGCCATTTAAATAAATAAAGACCGTCCGTGGCATAGCAATCAAAAGGAATTGATAGAGCCATTTAAATAAATAAAGACCGTCCGTGGCATAGCAATCAAAAGGAATTGATAGAGCCATTTAAATAAATAAAGACCGTCCGTGGCATAGCAATCAAAAGGAATTGATAGAGCCATTTAAATAAATAAAGACCGTCCGTGGCATAGCAATCAAAAGGAATTGATAGAGCCATTTAAATAAATAAAGACCGTCCGTGGCATAGCAATCAAAAGGAATTGATAGAGCCATTTAAATTTTACACATGTTGATGAGACAATCATCTTGATAATGAAATATCTTCATTTCATGTTATCAGTTTACGATCAGGTATTGCAATTGTATATTTTCCATTCTTTTGTTATTCTTTAATAGCCAGAACAAAGTGCTACTGGAGTATTGTTCATGATCAAGAACTTGTATGCTGTACCATTTAGTTAGGCTCTATGTAGGTTTGCTTCTTGCTCCTTCAGTACTTGATGTTGTATTTTTTACTTGTGAAATAAGAATAAATTGGAGAATCAGATTTGTGAGTACCAAATGCATTTAATTTAATAATCTTCACTTATTTTTAGAATGTAATCAATAATCATGCACTGGATTATACTTGGTTCTCCCTGGAATAATGGATGAGACACAGTTAATAGGGATGATCATACTTGTAATCATATAACACTTTATTTTCTAGCTCAGATAAGAATATCTGTATGAAAGTATGGCCCCTGGAGGCAATTATTATTACTTAGTGAATTCTAAGTTGATAAGTATTGAATTCCTGTCATCATCATCAGCCTATACTTGGCCACTGCTGGATGCCTCTCCTAATGCACGCCACTGGGCTCGGTCATCAGCTCTCTGCATTCAGTTTCTTCCAGCCGCTTTAAGCAGGGCGTCACTCCACCTGGCCGCAGGGGGTCCTACACTATGCTTACCTGAGCTCGGTCTCCACTAGAGAACTCGTCTACCCCAACTGTTATCAGTTCTTCGGGAAATGAGAACCACTGCCACTGTCACTTCAGCTTTCTTATCCTTAGAGCTATGTTGGTTACCTTGGTTCTCTGTCAGATAACTTAATTTCTAATCTTGTCCTTTATAGAAATTCCAAGCATAGCTCTCTCCATAGCTCGCTGAGCCGGCCTTCAATTCTTGGACTAGTCTGACTAGTACAAACCTCTTTTTAAATTCCTGTACTGTTGTGTCTGTTATTATTGAATTATTAAAATAGTTATTAAAAAGGCTATTGCCCTTAACATCCGCGCGGACTATAAATCATCGCAATAAAAAACATCCTACACACTTATCCAGTGTTCCAACTATCTACCACATTTCATAAAGTCTTGAAAAAGTAAAAAAAAAAAAGTTTTATTTTTATTTTTAGGATTGATATCGCTGTTGGCTTTGACAGCTTCACCGACGGGGGCCGTTCGCTAAAGCGCTCCGCCGCAATGGAAACAGATAGCACAGTTACTTGCGCTTTTAGAATATTAGTACTATGCAGGGTTGATAAAATTCATGTTCTTTTTGTTTATGACAGATTTTTTTGATTTATTAAAAACAAAAAAATATGTTCTTTTTAATTTTTACTAAGTTTTTCGTGTTTTTTACCGTAAACAGTAGTTTTTAACTTATCTGCTCTATTCCCTATGGAATGAAGTCGCTTTACCTTTGTCATATTTAACTATTCACAAAATAAATAATAGTAGGTATGTCATATATACATGCAAACTGCAAACGAACAATGGTCGATAATATTTAGTTTTTCCCCATTTAAGGCAAAACATATTTTTGCAGAATCTTTTGGGGAAACGAATTTTGTAAAAAAAATAACAAATATACGTACCTACATATTTTAATAATCATTTTGAATTTCTAGTCTCATAACATTATGATTTTAGTTAATTGATGAACTTTTATAAAAAAAAAACTAATTTGATTTAAATCACTGGTTTTAATTAAAAAGAAACACTTGATTTAAATCATTGATTATGAATGATTTAAATGAATCAACTCTGGTACTGTGGAAGCATGGATAATAAGGATAATAAATCAATCAACTCTGGTACTGTGGAAGCATGGATAATAAGGATAATAAAAGTATACGAACAATTGAGGTTTTTTTTGACGGTAAAGTTAATATAAGACATTTCTATCTTCTGATTTGATAACATACTCGTATATAGCACAGAACCCAACAATAGTCTTACGCTTCAAGCTCTCGTTCGAACTCGCGAAACGTTAAAATAAGCCACTCGGCAACAGATCTAAATCCGGAACGCACGCGCCAAACTGTTGCCAAAACTAATGATAGCTGTTATAGATAAACATGACCCCAGGTTTGCATGACCCGAGAACTAACAAATATATGTAGGTATTATAAAGACGGCGCACGGCGCCAACTCTAAATGATATGCGATGACTTTTGCGACAGCGACCTCAGCCAGATAAAAACTCACGTGAACCCTGGGCTAAGTAACAAGCACAAAATAAAGTCGTGATTTGTGCGTCACACTCGTTTATTATTATTTTGACTGGGTAGGTACTATATAAATACTTAATTGTGACATAAACATAATTATTCTGACAGTTGATATTTTTAATTTATCAATGTTCATCCACATAGTGAACCACTCAAAAAGAGCATGTAACCTTATTAGCAATACCTACATTTTCGCCATTTGGAAAAAGCTAGATTTCTTGCCCATAACTAGTGTCAATTTAAAATTGGTCTATATTAATATTTGCTATTGATATCTATCTTCTATACTTATAATAGTGATGCAACGAATAGTACTTTTACGAATACGAATACGGATATCAAACCTACTATTCGGCGAATACGAATACGAATATCTCGCCATGGTAATAAAATACTAATTTATTTGATAAATTTCTATTCTTCTAATAATTAAAATTTACAACAGGATTTTTTTTATTTAAAAAACATAAAATTTGTAGATTTTCTGGTTTAAGGCGATTTATTTTTTCAGTCTGAATGTTCCCAGCCGTTGAAACAAAGTCTAGTACTACATTGACGCAGCCATTAACTACCAACGTTCGTCTAAGTTACTTACTTACTATCCTACCTTTTGTTGATACCAAAGAAATACAGACCATATAACTACTTACTCGGTAATTTATCGAAGTGTTTCCATATGTCACTTTGATCTCGTTTACGAGAAGACATTTTCAATTCAACTTTAACATCTTTTACTTCGCAGCAACCTCAGAAAATAAATAAAACAATACTCTCTTGCTTGACTTCTGCTTTCGACTAACAAATGAAGTGAAAGAAATGAATCAATCAATCAATGGTTCGTAATTGTAATGATAGGGAAACTCCTGGAGCTGCGGTACTGTACAAACTATGGCCGGGGAGTCCCCCGTTGCGTCGTGCGTATTTTTACACGCGCGTTTTTCAAGTCTGCCAGTAATTAGAGTTGCGTTTCTACGCAACTCTAATTACTACGAATATTCGGTAAATGTCTACTATTCGGCGAATACGAATATTCGTATTCGTTGCATCACTAACTTATAATAAAGCCAAAGTCCAACTGTGGCAGAATAATCACCCCATGCCACCTGACTATGTATCCCAAAAAGAAGCTCTCCTTCCCGGATATGAGCAGTCTTGGCCTGGGTGGATGTGCCTAAATCGTCTCAGATACAACATGAGTAAATGGAGCATCATTGATCTATGTCAAACGCGTTGCGGTGCACATGCCGTGCCGCATTTGCCCGAATGCCCCTCGTGCCCGAAAACCTGCACTAGAAAGAACCTAATGGAGAACACAGATAGCGCGATCGAGGTGGCAACTTTCTGGTCAAACTGTATATCCATACCAGTATATAAAAGTGAAACGTCTGTTTGTTTGTTTGTTTGGCGAGCTCTCACGTGATAACGGCTGGACGGATTTTAATGAAATTTAGAATGGAGATAGCTTATACCCTGGAATAAAACATAGGATACTTTCTATCCCGGGAAATTGATACTTTCCATGGGAAAACTGAAAAAAATGGAAAAATGTTGATTACTCGAAATAAGAAGAACGAAATAACAAGTATGTCAAAAACCATCAAGAGCATTGGTGCTATACCTACTTTTGCATTGGTTTTTAATATCCTAGAAGAATATAGGATGCTATTTTTCGCGATAAACAGTAGTCCGCGCGGACGAAGTCGCGGGCGGGAAAGCTAGTAGGTAAGTCATAATTATCGAATCATTGACACGCTAGAAAAAAGAAGATAAAGCAATAAGAACGAAAAGGTCTGTACAATGAACATACTTAAAATAAGCTACTGAACAAGAATAGAACATTTTTTAAAATCGTGTCTTTCTGTTTGTTCGCGCATCACGTAAATACTACTGGACCGATTGCAATGCGGTTTCACATTTAGATAGGATAGGATTTGACTTAAAAACTGGGGTACTTGTGCCGCGTTCCACCTATAAATGCTATAATACCATTTGTGTTAACACGAATGACTAGCGCTCAATCAGCGGAAAAAAACGAAATCTTACGAAAAACCAGCAATCAACGGTTGACATCTACAAGTGAAACGTGTTGCTGCTAAAATAAATGTCACTTCCCACCATTCCCTCATCCCAAGTAATTTAAAACTAAGAAATGAAAAGAATTATCGAAAAACTTACACTTATACCGCAAAACTTACAATTATACCTCAAAACTTACACTTATACCGCAAAACCAAGCAAAATAATGTATTTTTAATTTAAAATTACATGCTCTACCGCTAAATTTTGACACTTGTCAAAAAGTAGCATTTCGAACCCACAAAACAAAATGGGTCCGACGTGACGATGCTAGTTTCCGAAGCTTGAAATGTTAACATTTTGCATTGTGGAACGAAATTGGGGCTGAAAAAGTTAACATTGCTAGCATTTTGCTATAAGTGGAATGCGCCTTTGGTATCTTAATCCGATGAATAGATACCGAGCAATCAAAAAATAATAATTATACGACTGGACGAATTTTAAAGAAATGTAGTTTCTGGACCTGGAATAACTCATATGGACTACTTTTACCACGCGGGCACAGCTAGTACTTTATAAGATAATAGCGACCAGTAATTTAGAAAAATAAAATTCGTGAAAAATGTAGTTTTCGCACGCTCGAACTCGAAACGTCTGTTTGTTTGTTTGGGGAGCTTTCACGCTAAAACGGCTGATCCGATTTTGATGAAAATTTGTAAATAGGTAGGTACTGTATAGTATAGATACCAACATAGGATACTTTTATCCCGGAAAATGGTAAGTTGCCACGGCAAAACCTGAAAATGACGATTACTCGCTGTAAGTAACGAAATAACGTGACGTCCGCGCGGACTACAGATTATCGCGAAAAAAGTATCCTATGTTCATATAGGATATAAAAAAAAATAAGGAAAATAATAATTGGATATTAAAAACCAATGCACTTTAAATAGAACTGCTCGACCATGTCCAATTACTATCACACAAACTCAACGGAAATTAAGTCATTATATCCCTGGGATATAATGTTAAATGAAACTCCTAAGGCATATAATGTGATTTGAATTTGGAACGCTAAAATTCGTTTGATTCATAGCATAGATACGGGCATTGTAAAAAGAGAGTTTATTTGAAAATCGAACTGGCCCCGACTCAACACCCCCCATTATAGCTAAGAAGCATCTTGATCACATCCGTTTTCAAACATAAAAACCGCATCAAAATAGATCCATTCGTTTGGGAGCTATGATCCTCACCCCCACTTTCCTACACTTTGGTATAGTCATTAATAAAGCAAATTAAAAGAAAAAACAAAACAGCAGAATTTATTTATTTTACTGAAACAAAAATTACACTCTCCGAAGTTTAAAACAAAATGTGCTCCAAATTTGACGATTCGTCCTCACGAATATTTAAAACTAGACCTTTGACTTTATATTTTTATGTGTTTTATTCATGTTCACAAAACACTTTATTCGGATGTGGTCACCGAAAAACGATTCAATAAATTTGACTCGATGGAAAATAAAGTACATTTTCCTAAAAAAACACGTTTTGACGTTCCCGTCGATGGAATGAATCAACTTCATTCAGTTACGAGTATATCCAAGTTTTTTTTACAAAAATAGGAAGTGGGTAACCCCAACAAACATTCAAAATCTTCTGTGAAAACAGTTTTTTGAAAAATTGTAAGATTATTAAAAAAAGTAAAACAATATTGAAAATATTAACTAAAATCGGCTCCTGAGATGCATCACCTGCTTAACCTGCACCTTGACGAGCAGGACAAAAATTTTGGAGCGTATAGCGCCTTAACTAAAATTCGACATCTCAATACATAAAAGTCAATTAAAAAAGTGTTCGGTTATTTGTAAGAAAGCAACATAGTTATTTTCAAAAAAAAGTTGCTGTCGCTGAAAATAACGAGAACAACGATGCAACAAGTTATTTTCATGTGGTAGTTCGTGTTTTTTTTTTCAAGGTTATCAGCCATTTACGAAAGTTCTTTTCGGTGATATGTTTAGTTTAATAGGAAAGCAATATAATTATTTAAAAAAAGTGCTGTCGCTGGAAATAACGAGAACAACGATGCAACAAGTTATTTTCATGTGGTAGTTCGTGTTTTTTTTTTCAAGGTTACCAGCCATTTACGAAAGTTCTTTTCGGTGATATGTTTAGTTTAATAGGAAAGCAATATAATTATTTAAAAAAAGTGCTGTCGCTGGAAATAACGAGAACAACGATACAACAAGTTATTTTCATGTGGTAGTTCGTGTTTTTTTTCCAAGGTTACCAAGCCATTTACGAAAGTTCTTTTCGGTTATTTGTTTAGGTGGTATACTTTACTTTTCTATCCACAGTATTTTTTGGTTCGCATAAAGTTGTTTCATTACGTCGTTCTCGACGTTTATGTTAATTTTTGATGATTTCGGGACTGTTCTTGACTTAAGGCCAGGCTCCATTAATACATTTTCCCACGCTAGCTCCGGCTCTATTACACTCTGCCACCCGCTACCCGCAACAAGCACGCGTGAAGTGCGCGTAACAAGGTTGAATATCGCGAGCACTGTTTGAACACACAATTTAGCGCGGAACTAAATGATGTAAGTCTCAAAAGTTGTTTATTTATTGGCAGGCTAATAAGGTAAATTTTGTCTTGACATTAGATAATAAACTATATTTTCTTGCTGTGAGATTTATTTTAGAGATAAAACTTAACCCGTTCAGTAGAAAAATGAAAATATTACTTAAAATAACATAATTTTTGATAAGAAAATGTATCGAATGAAGTTTTTGTCTTGATCACGGAGAGATAAAGATCTCAAAAACATTTAAGTTATGTTTCACATTTATCAGGTTTGTGTTTTACCCCGCATATTTAAGAAAAAAAGCCTTAAATATCCTGGTCTGGCCTGGCCTGGTCTTTAACAATAGCATAACTTAACTATCTACTTACTCGAAGGATTTTGATCGTAGGTACAACAATTTATTAAAGGTTAAGTAACAAGCATTGGATAGCGAAGCAAACAATGGCGCGGCGGCTGGATGTCTGGAAATCTGGAAGTCCTCTGAATGTTTAGTCTGTCCTATCTCAAAAGGCGCATTGCGAAATTTCCACAAAACAAGATTATCTTTATAACGCGAGTCTGCTTTATTACATTACGGGTATAAAAACAGATTATACTTTATAACACTTAGAAATGCACCTGAGATCACACTATGATGATGATCATAGTGTGATCATCATCATAAGTTATCTCGTGTTAAGCTTTGTCTTAATAAAAATAATCATTGAAACGGATTACAATTTATTAGTGCGAATAAAATGATGTTAGTGGTTGCTAATGTCACTATTCTATAATTTTAAAGTACACACAGACTGGAAATCTGCAAGATTACGAAGGTAAACGAAACCTGAGGCGATACCCTGAGATTGGCGAAGGCCAAACTTATTTATATCTTATTTACTCTCTAACTAGCTTTTGCACGCGACTTCATCCGCGCGGACAACAGTTTATCGCACACGCAAAATGATTTTTTATCGCGATAAAAATTATATATATATACATATTTATGTCCTTCCTCGAAGCATATAATCTATACTTATAATAAAACAGCAGGTACCAAAAAGTCTGTACAAAGTTTTTTTATTGCTTTGGCTTTGAATGACGATTCGGGCAGGTCACGCGCCTGATGATAAGCGTCACGCCCGCCCATAACAGTTGCAGTGCCACCCAGAACTTTAGTTTCAAAATCTCGCGCGTCACTGCACTGCGCTCGTCACCCTGAGACATTGGTTGTTAAGTCTCATTGCCCAGTAATTTCGCTGGAAACATTGCCCTTCAAACCGAAACACAGAAATGTTTGCACAACACTTCTTGGCGGTTGAATATCTGACAAAGGTGTGGTACAGGGAGGCTTACCATTACTATGATCTAAGGTACTTAAAATAAGCTACTGTTTTTTTTATTCAATCTTGATATTACTGGACCGATTGCGATACTGTTTTCACTGTTAGATAGCTTAGGATTTGACTTAAAAACTGGTGTTCTTTGTATCTCAATCCGATGAGTAGGAGCCGAGGAATCGATAAAAACTATCCGACACGGCCATAGATAAATCCTATTCTATGGACACGGCTGAGAGAAATTTGGTATTTTGTACTTTATAGGTACTTTTGGTCCTGGAATTACACAAGAATGACCACGCGGGCAAAGACACGGGCACAGATAGTAACTATATATAACCCCAGGGATCAAACTTATCTCCATAAAAAATTTCGTTTAGTCGTGAAAAGGTAACAAACAGAGTTACTTTCTCCTTTATAATATGACTATAGCTGTGCCCGCGGCTTTGCCCGCGTGATCTTTTCTCTGGGTTAAAAGTAACCTATTTGTTATTGTAGGCCCAATAGTACCTTTAGACATAGAATAAATAATAGCTTTAGAGTACAATATACTAAACTGATGGACACATAAACTGCATCAAAGTTCAAGATTACTTTCAAATGAATATTTTTAATGAGTATGCAAACTTATTAGATTTACACAAGGAAGTTATATGTACTTACGTACAACTGGAAAGATCTCTTCAAAGAAATAAGCCCTTGTTGTCTCTTTATTTATAGTGCCATTCTGAGATGACAGCAAATACTTACGCGAGGTCTATGCGCGTGGTACATCGCTATATATCAGAGATTTTAGAAGATCACGTGAACCTTACATGAAAATTTTACTCTAATGCACATAGAATTACATGTACGAAGTAAATATATATGTCTATGCTAATGCAAGATAATCCCGACCGCACGCCGCTGCACAAGTTCGACAATATTGCGAAGGGGTGGGATACGTACCATGACTTGGCCAGCACGCAACCCGATTGAGCGCGTTTGGGAAAATTTAAAGAGCTGCATAAGCGAGAAATCACTAAGCAGCGGTGCAGCACTAAGAATAGCAATTTCACAAGAATGGGTTAATATTCCGCAAAACCATTTAATAACCATAGACCTGCTATGCGGAACCGATTAGAGTCAGTAATAATGTCACGTGGAGATTAACATCTTATTTAAAGAAAACAAATAGTGTTAAATAATTGTTAAAACCAACTTTTTAACTAACAAATTTTTGTAAAATTTATATGAGGGGTTCAAAAGTGGCTCCAAATGGTTCGTGTAATATTACACACGGTACTGCTTGCCATTCTGTTAGCTTGACTTGAATTGAACCGCCTGTCTAAATCGATTTTGTTAAAAAAAAATATGAATGGTCGTTTCCAGTAAACAAACTTTAGCTTAAGAATAAGATACTACGCTGTTTCAAAGTTAACGAACCAATGTATAGTTTTCTATTTAAATTTGTATGAAAAGTTTGCATACTTGGTTAACATATTTATTTCAAAGTCGTCTTGTACTTTGATGCAGTGTATGTGTCCGTCAGTGAACATTTCATCAAAATTCGTCGTTTCTAAAAAAAATATTTATTGATTGCTCTGCTTCTACCTTCGGATTAAGATACAAAGTAATTCAGATTTTAATCCAAAACCTTAGCTGTCCAACAGCTAACAAAGTATTTCGATCGGCCAGTAGATTTTACGATTTAAAAAAAAAACTTTCAGTATCTTATAAAATGGTCCCCTAGACCATTTTTTTCAAAGAATCTTCGTCGTACAGACTTTTTTTCACTTACTGCTTTATTATATGTATTAGACAAGAATATTATATTTTAAAAAACATTTCTCAATTTGTCGGTACAATACCTACATTATAATGTCGTAGGCTATCAAAATGTCTAGATTCCAGTGTGGTGCAATGAACATTGGATTAGGACATGTTTATGACTTCAATTAGCTCGGAAAGCGTGACCCACAAGTTGGTAAATTTATAAACAACGTGGTTGATTACAATAAATAAAGTACATTAAAATACACTTAGTCCAGTGACTTCTGTCTGTCTAATTAAAACAAGGCAAGAGATAGCACGGCTCAAGGAGGCGATCGATGACCTTTGCTGTTTGGGTAATGTGTAATAGGACCACCTCTAAACTTTTGGGGTAACGTGTAATTGGAGGGTTAGTCCAAACTGTTCTACTACCTCTAAACTTTTGGGGTAACGTGTAATTGGAGGGTTAGTCCAAACTGTTCTACTACCTCTAAACTTTTGGGCAATGTGTAATAGGACTACCTCTAAACTGCCAGGAGTTACTTAGTACTTAGTTTTTTAGATGTTTTTTTTGAAATTGTCTTTTGTTCCTACTTTTCATGTTCACTTTTAAATTTTCGTATGGGCACTAAATATGGTTGCTAAGTACGGAAGCCACTCAAAAAACAATATAATATAAATTCCTTTTTTAGCGGTTATAAATGTCTATACATATGCCTTTGCATGATTATAAATATCTATACCTACTATACAGACATTGCCATGGCTTGCCCATTGCCACTTCAACTTGCAAACTCTGAGAGCTATGTAGGTAACCTTCGTTCTTCTACGGATTTCCTCATTTCGGATTCTATCACGTAGTGAAACACCGAGCATAGCTCTCTCCATTGCGCGCTGCGCTACTCTGAGCTTGTGTATGAGACCAATAGTTAGCGACCACGTCTCAGTGCCGTATGTCATCACTGGCAACACGCACTGATTACAAACTTTCGTCTTGAGGCTCTGCGATATCTGTGTCGAGAAGATATGGCGTAATTTCCCGAACGCTGCCAAACTGAGTTGGATTCGTCGGTTGAGCTCTTTGTCGAAGTTGGATCTACCCAGTTGGATCGTCTGACCCAAGTAGACATAGTGATCAACAGCTTCGATTATATCGTTCCCAACATAAACCGGCATGTGTACGACATGGGCATTTGACATGATGTTCGTCTTGCCCATGTTCATTTTAAGACCCACCTGTTGGGAAATAATATTGAGGTCACTGAGCATTGTGCTTAGGTCTTCCAGGGTTTCAGCCATGATGACTATATCATCAGCAAATCGAAGGTGAGTGATGTATTCGCCATTGATGTTCCACACACCAAATCCGTTCCAATTCAGAAGCTTGAATATATCTTCCAGTGCCGAGGTGAACAGTTTCAGAGAAATAACGTCTCCCTGTCTCACCCCTTTGCAACTGGATAGAATTCGTGCTCCGATCCTAAAGACGAACTGTCATGGTGGCCTTGCTGTACAAACACTTCAACACTTCGATGTACCGGTAATCAATCTGGCAACGCTGTAGTGACTGTAGCACTGCCCAGGTCTCGACTGAATCAAAGGCTTTCTCGTAGTCCACAAACGCTAGACATAGTGGCCGATTATACTCTTCGGTCTTCTGTATAATCTGCCGGAGCGTATGGATGTGGTCTACGGTGCTAAAGCCTTTCCGGAATCCAGCTTGTTCGGGAGGCTGAAAGTCGTCAAACCTACGAGCGAGACTACTCTTGAAAACAGCTTATAGACGTGGCTCAGCAGCGAAATGGGCCTATAATTCTTCAAGAGGGTTTTATCACCTTTCTTAAAGAACAAAACCACTACGCTCCTGTGCCACGCCTCTGGCGTAGTACCCTCGAGGATGACGGACGGAGTTAAACAGCTTCTGAAGGACTTTAAGTACCGGTTAAGTTCCACCCGCTTTCAGAATCTCTGTCGTTATTCCGTCCTCCCCTGGTGCCTTGTTGCTCTTAAGCTGTTTGAGAGCCATTCTGATCTCGTATAGGCTGACGTTCGGGATATCTTCGGTAAAATGTCGGGTCAAACGTGCTCTTGCATCGCTAGTCGTGCTAGGAGGACTACGCGATGAGGTGTATATTTGTCCATTGAACTTCTGAGCTCACTCAAAAGCTTATTATGATCATCGAGAGCTTATTATGATTGAGCAAATGGCTAGACTTTTTTTTTTAATTCAAAGCTTTAGTTTTCCTACAAATAAATAAAAACCTTAAATATTACTCCCGAGATGTATCATCTTTCCCGCTCTACTTGATCACGGATGAGAGGGGCATAAAACTCACTGACACCCGGCCTTAAATAAACAGCCGAAGCTATAGTCGGAGCTAGCAATATCCTTACTACGAAATTCATTCGAAACGAAATTAATTCGGTTTCTGACTTAAGGCGAGTTATTGGAACGCGACGCAAGATTTTAGGAGGTGAGGTGTTGGGTGCCGCTCACGCGTCTCTCTCCGCGCGCTTTTCGTTTCTCGTGACTTTAGCGTTACGCCACAGTATAAAATAATTCAGTAGAAAACTATGACCAACTTTTATTACTTATGTAATGTATAAAATGTTTCTTATCAGGTTATAAATATAAAAAATGAGAATGTAGCGTAAGTATTTAACTATGTGTTCGAATCGCGAAAGTTTAAAAGTTCCAGTATTTATTTATTACTTTATTGTCTTATATAAGTATTTACATAATTATGTAAGTAGTTTGGTATTCTATACAAACTTAAAACTAAAAACTATATAGATCATCATCATCAGCCTGTGTTCGTCCACTGCTGGACTTAGGCTTCTCCCAATAAACGCCACAGAGCCTGATCTTCGGCTCTTCTCATCCAGTTTCTACCGGCCGCCTTTCGCAGGTCGTCACTTTACTTGGCCGGTGGGCGTCCTAAACTACGTTTGCCAAGACGTGGTCTCCACTCGAGGACACGTCCAAAAAATACACATTAAAATAATAATAATAATGTATATAAATTAAAGTCCGAAACGTGTTAGTTACACTATTTATAACTCAAGAACGTCTGGACTGATTTTTATGATCTTTGTTTTTTTTTAAATTTGTATCCATCCCGAATAGGATAATAAATATTAAGAAATAGAAATAATTTAAGTTTTTTTTCTCTTACATTAATATCGAACGGTTTTTTGATGATATGTCGAGAACAAATTGAAGTTTTTGAGGCATTTTAATCAAATTTGACTAGTTTTAAATACATTTATCAAAATTCTTTAAAATCTAAATATCTAGGTTGCATTCTTGCATCATATTCTTCATGCTGTATGGTGTACTCGGCTTCTATGGGTGTAGTTTTCGGCAAAATTATGGAAACATTTTCATTTATGTCTTCTAATGTATAAAACATAAATCTCTTAGGGTCATGCCACAAATTTGTCGTGAATTTTTCTGGTGTGACGAGGTCCAAACCTCTTTCATAATAATACTCATTTGATCTCTTAATTCTTTCATAATCAATTTCTTTTCATTTTTGATAGTTGGTCATTATTGATTCTAGATACAAATAACCTGTCATTCGAATATTATTTTTTGGAAATACCGAAATAATATTATAAAATTCATAAATAAGTTTATTTCAAATATATATGAGACTTGTAAATATATATATATGAATACCTTCGTAAGCCGCTGTTTTATAATCATCTCCTTCTGTTCCTGTGCTCCTAATTGAATCCTGACCTTTTGTGTTGTCCACTGAGGCTTGGTCCCTGGGCTGGTGGAGGAAGCCCAAAGCCTACGACCGCCTCGTGACACTGGTAATAAGCATTTCAAGTAAATGTTCAAAATTTTCTTCTCCATTTTTGCTTTCCAGAACTCATCATCTTTATAAATATGCTGAATCACGACTGGTTCATTTTTTCCATGTCCTAATTCCAAATATACACTTACTTCTTCCCTTTACATGGAGCTGACCCTGCACTTGATAATACCAATTACTTGTTTTGTTAACTGATCTTTTATTGTTTATTTTGGCAAACTTGTATAGTTGTATTTTATTTTATAGCTATCTCTATCCCTTTTCTAAAACCTGTTATTGGGCATTTAATTTCCACTAATTCTGTCATCTTCAACCAAACCATCGGGTGCTGCATCTATAAATGGGTAATGTTTGTCAATGAAAAGTCCACAGGGTTCAATATTGATGGCTTCTTGCAGTTCCATTTGTAACAAAGCTTGTTTTTCGTGCTCAACACCATGAGACACTGACGCGATATGAGCAAATATTTAAAAAAAAGTATGTTTGTAACTAACGGTGCAGTGGTTCTAGAAATTTGTCTTTTACAAATAGGTCCAAAGTTTGAAGCCATCATTTTTTTTCGTATTTCTGTCCAGTCACTGCTATCTTGCTGTAATATGGTAATAGAAAGGATTCTATTTCCGTTCTATCAGCAGTTAGATTATTCAAGTTATTAATAACTAAAAAAGAGCTCCTTCTCTTTTTCCAACTGTTCTGAAGTAGTATAAAACCGGGGCCAAACTTGTAGGTCCATAATCACGTTGATGAATGGTTTTTTCATTGCTCTTTCGTATTTTATTTGTGGGATGCTCTTGATTTCGTTTCCTTTTTAATGATTTTCTTCTTGCCACTTCTTCGACTTTACCCTTAGGACTTTTTCCGAGTATTGCTTTATGCACACTGGATATTGCTGTTTCGTTATTATATTAAATAACAGCTGCAGCACATCCACCTTGATATCCTCTTCTGGAAGAAAAGTTAATTATTTTGCCTCCTACAAATTTAGCAATGACACTATTGAAACGTTAAACAGCATTCGTGTCAACATCTTCAATAAGACTACGAGCTTTATTTGCTGCAGTAGCAATAATGGATTTGGCTCTGAACAAGAACGTCGAATTTTGCACCAGTTTCATTGTACTTCCAATTAATTAATAACTGTGAACCAGGGTATATTTGGTATCTTTCGCTATAGCTCGAAGCTTATACAGCTTATTACAGAAGCTCCGCAGTATATGATTTCTGCATACAGTTTTTCAACGGTGTAGTTGTCTTATGGTTTTGCTTCCAGAATGTTGGCGTAAGTTGATGAACAACCATTCTTGCATATACTATGCCATAATTTTTTTAAGGCTTTAAAACCTTCACAGATAATGTCTGTCTCCATAGCGCTAGAAGAACCCTTGTAATTTTTGTAACACGTATGTTCATTTGGGTCGTGCCCTTTCTTTTCGGCCCGGGCACATATAACACAATACAATAAGTACTTTACGGCCATGTAGAGAACTTCTCCAAATCTTTTTCCTATAGTTGCTGCTGTCCCTGAATTAGCTCCGAAATTATTTCCATAGGATCTTGAGCACCAAGCTCCATCAACATATACATCAACGAGTGCATATTCGTCTTTTATACGACACCTTCAGCAATTGCTGCTTGTTTTTCGCGATTTGCGCAGCTTCCTTTGATTCAGCAGCAGTTTTCTCCCAGTTTTCATAAACAATGTTTTGTAGATCTTTATAAAAACTTGAAGCAAGCACATCTATAGCAGAAAATAATTCTTTAAACTGGGAAAATCCATTCCGGTTTCTAGCACACCAGAGGAAGCAGCAATATTTACATTAATCATCTCCGCATTTTCAGGGTTTTCAGAATCAAGCACTATTAGTTTTTGGCCTATATTGCATTTCAATTTGGAAATCAATCCGTTAACGTTTTTCGCCAATCAGCTGAAAATTGCAGTCAAAAAATCGCAGTGGTTTGTCTTGCAATTGGAGCATTAAATAATTTATTTCCACAATTCGCCGCCCTTTGACGGGCTGGTAGTATTTTTTTTCGGATTCCACAATCAGAGAAGTGTTATGAAATTCCTCCAATTTGCTGAAAAAAATAATATAAAATTTATATAGTTTTGTATTGTAAAAAATGTCGCATAAAATAGGTAAGTAGAATATTATTAGGATTTTGTGTATTATGTGACTAATGATGACGTTATATACCTACTCACTAATTCATATTATTTTGAGGTAGCTCATCATCATATTCTGTAAGTGGTTCTTTATCTGTAGTGTCACATACACACGCAGTCACGCTGAAACTGTAAAAGTTGGTAACATATTATAATTTTCATGTTTAGTAAATACTAGCTTTGCCGCCCGCGACTTCATCCGCGTGGACTACTGTTTATCGCGAAAAAAAGCATCCTATTTTCTTCTAGGATATTAAAAACCAATGCAATAGTAGGTACAGCGCCAATGCTCTTGATTTTTTTTTGACATACTTGTTATTTCGTTTCCTTGGCAACTGTTCCTTATAACGAGTATTCAACATTTTCCAGTTTTCCCGTGAAAACTAACATATAAACAATAAAAGTATTCTATGTTTTATTCTAGGGTAAAAACTATCTCCATTCCAAATTTCACCAAAATCCATCCAGCCGTTATCGCGTGAAAGCTCTCCAAACAAACAAACAGACAACGTTTCACTTTTATATATTAGTATGGACTAGCTGCACCCCGTGGTTATACTCACGTGAGGAATGATGATGAACAAAATCCAAGTGTTATTCCAGGGTATAAGTTTAATTATATCTCCATTCAAAATCCAAGTGTTATTCCAGGGTATAAGTTTAATTATATCTCCATTCAAAATTCCATCAAAATCCGTAAGTGTAATTCAAAATCATTGGCAGTAGTGCTTTTTGACCATAGACAACTACATTATTACTCACGTACTTGACAGACTTGTTATTATTTCATTTCCAAGGCAACGTCATTCCGTTCTGTATTTTTGATGCCTTGGGTTGCATTATTGCAATTTTCGTAAGGATTTCTAATTTTTTTGAAGAATAAAATACTGCCCATATACTCGCTCATACTGTAGCTTTCTACAGATGAAAGATTTTTTTAAATCAGTTCAGTGTTTTTTGAGTTTATATTACAAACCAACAAACAAACATACAAACAATCAAATCTTTCCTGTTTATAATATTAGTGTAGATAGTAAAACATATTATCCACTTACTCCTCTATTGCTGGAGTGTTGAAATTCACAGGTTGCAATTCTACTAATGGAGTGGTCATATCAGACACTCGTGATTGTTTTTGTTTTACCTAAAATAAAATATTTAATTTAATACATATAATTTAATTAATTATTTTTTATCGCTTTATACCCGAAAGTTTTGAGCCTGCGTTCTATCCATATAACAGAACTTCTTCTCCCAAGGAACCTGGGTTTAAATTTGTCAAATATTTTTTCGACATACCATACATACTAAATCGATCGTCTGATAGTGCATTTTAAATGGGAAGTCGAAAAATGATTCGAGTTTATGCTCGTTTTGTTAGTTGTGATGATTTATCCAAGAGAATCGGAAAACTTGGCACATGTACGAGTAGCTCTATCAGTCTAGAAGTTCCAGTGGAAGTCTTCAAAGTATATATTAGGTCAGTCCAATCAGTCCTCGTGTATGATCTTATCTCAACATAATAAGTTACAAAAAAAGCTGAAACTCGGCACATCTAGCCCTACCATTCTAGGAGTTACAGTGGAATTTTTCAAAGTCTACCATCAGGTTAGTCCAGTTACCACAGTCCTTAATTTATCTTATACAAATAATATAAATACCTAGTTAAATATTTAAACGGGACTTAATCGCGCTGAAAATTTAATATTTATTTACCTCGACGTTTCGATCAAGTTGCATTGATCGTGGTCACGAGAAGACTGAAGTAGCGGGTGTCAGCGTCGAGAAGGGCAAGCGTTGTCTCCAACTACCCGCATCTTCGGGTCATGGAGTTCAATCCAGTGATTAGGGCCCGATTCGAGCAAATGCTCAGCGATTGCAGATTTATTTATCTGGCGGTTCTTTACAGCTACAATGTGTTCTTTGACCCTTTCCGCTATAGTACGCTTGGTTTGTCCAATGTAGGAACTACCGCAGCTGCAATCTATCTTATATACGCCAGGAGTTTGAACTCCTAAACGTTCCTCTCCACGGAACATCACTACTACTCCAGGATTGTACGTGAAGCGGTTGAAATTAAAAAGTATCCCAATTTCAACCGAGAGGATGGTTTCAAGTTGGCTGCGTCCTGGAATCCCGTGATAAGCAAGTGTTCGCGTCGCGGTTTATGTCAGAAGATATCTGCAGATGTCGTTAGTGTAGTGTGTCGTGACAATTCTGAATTTTTACAAAACCCAATGCGGGTAGTTGGAGACAACGCTCGCCCTTCTCGACGCTGACACCCGCTACTTCAGTCTTCTCGTGACCACGATCAATGCAACTTGATCGAAACGTCGAGGTAAATAAATATTAAGTTTTCAGCGCAATTAAGTCCCGTTTAAATATTTAACTATGTGTTCGAATCGCGAAAGTTTAAAAGTTACAATTGCTAACCGATACCGGCCGGAGGTTGCACATAAAATTCACCACCTAGAATTTCTTCGAAAGAAACGAGCGCGTTTAAACACATAATTGTTGTTTTTAACTAAATGCCGTGATTTGGACTTATTACCTACGTGTGTCCGTATAAAGCCGCGTAGTGATATTGCGCATTCTGGAGAAATTCTAAGAAACGCGAGTGTCCGTCTGCTTAGACAATTAATACGGAATTGTCATTTTGACCTTAACAGAGTGAACTGTGAACTATACGGAGTGTTGTTTTGTGTTGTCTCGTAACGATTAAGAGTTGTGCGATCGGATACCTACGAACAAGCGTGTCGTATTTTCGATTTATGTAGTGCGGGGCACGACAAAAAGTTGGAAAAATTGTTGGCGTGCCGTGAGTACTACAGCAATAAGGTTCATTTTCCATCAGACGCATGTTTATCAACACAGAAAGATACTGTGGTAAATTTATCGAGCCTTACTTTAGATAATGTAACACAAAACGTACTTGCGAAGGGTATGAATTTTGTGCTTACCCCACAACGAATTCAGTATGAAAACATAATTAGTAGTGTAGAAGAAGCTATAATACGAAACAAGGTGCCGTCTAATGCTGCGGAAACGCTTAGACAGGATGTTTCTATTATTTTGTAGAAAGCTAAGTTACCTAAGAGTAATGTTACCACGGAAGAGCGTCTAGCGTATTAGTGCTTCAGGCCGATAGGGGAAACGCCACTGTGGTGATTAATTCGTCTGATTATGAGTGTAAATTACGGATTTTGTTAGAGGACAGAAGTATTTACAAACCTGTGTCCTACAACCCTACTGCCAGAGTGACACGCCGTATCTGAGCCATGATTAGAGACTACAAGGAACTTTTCTCAGAAGACGTTTATGGAAATCTATATAGACCCCAAATAGTGCAGCCACCAAAATTATATGGTTTACCGAAAATACATAAGAACAACGTGCCGTTGCGTCCTATCGTAAGTCAGATAGATTCCCCTACTTACGGTGTAGCGAGGCATGTTGCGTCTGTGTTGCAGCCTCTTGTCGGTAAGACTGCGTCTTTTGTGAAGGACTCTCGTCATTTTGTCGAGATTGTCAAGGATCTTAAACTGGAACCAGACGACATCATGGTGAGTTTCGAAGTGGAATCTCTTTTCACCAACGTTCCAGTAAAAGAGTGCCTTGAAATCGTAAGGGAAAAGTTAAGGGAGAACCATCTCTCAGAAAATTTGATTGTTTTGCTGAGGAATTGTCTAGAAGGAAATTACTTTCTGTACCGTGGACAGCATTACCTCCAGATAGATGGCGTCGCTATGGGTAGTCCAGTGGCACCTGTTCTGGCCAATATTTGGATGGAGCATTTTGAGAAGGCCATAGATCTACAATCGCTTGCGGTGAAGATATGGAAGCGTTATGTGGATGATGTTTTCTGTATCATGAAAGTCAATGAACAGACAGCGGAACAATTCTTGGGTCATCTAAACTCGATCCATGGCAACATCAAGTTTACCTATGAACTGGAGGTGGAGAAAACGTTAGCTTTCCTGGATGTCAGAGTGTCGGTGAGACCTAATGGCTCGTTATCTCATTCTGTTTATAGGAAACCAACACACACTGACAGATACCTCAACGCCTTTTCACATCACCACCCGCGGCATTTACAATCAGTAGCCAGATCACTTTTAGACAGAGCTCATGCCCTCTGTGACCCTGAACATTTGGATGCCGAAGTGTCTCATGTTCAGGAGGTACTCAAGCGAAACTGATATGTGGTGACCAGACGTTGGCGTCCTAGACGCAGATATAAAAAGAGTAGGTCTGATGTCGATAGACAGCCGGCTTTCATGCCTTATGTAAAAGGAGTGACGGATAAAGTCGGTGCTTTATTAAAGGACTTGTCTATCAAGACTGTTTATACTCCTTTATCCAAGTTAGCAAGGCATGTTAGAACACCGAAAGATGTCATTCCTTTTCAAACTCCTGGCGTATATAAGATAGATTGCAGCTGCGGTAGTTCCTACATTGGACAAACCAAGCGTACCATAGCGGAAAGGGTCAAAGTACACATTGCAGCTGTAAAGAACCGCCAGATAAATAAATCTGCAATCGCTGAGCATTTGCTCGAATCGGGCCTTAATCACTGGATTGAACTCCATGACCCGAAGATCCTCTCCACGGAACGTCACTACTACTCCAGGATTGTACGTGAAGCGGTTGAAATTAAAAAGTATCCCAATTTCAACCGAGAGGATGGTTTCAAGTTGGCTGCGTCCTGGAATCCCGTGATAAGCAAGTGTTCGCGTCGCGGTTTATGTCAGATATCTGCAGATGTCGTTAGTGTAGTGTGTCGTGACAATTCTGAATTTTTACAAAACCAAATGCGGGTAGTTGGAGACAACGCTCGCCCTTCTCGACGCTGACACCCGCTACTTCACGATCAATGCAACTTGATCGAAACGTCGAGGTAAATAAATATTAAGTTTTCAGCGCGATTAAGTCCCGTTTAAATATTTAACTATATAAATACCTAAATAGTATTTGAAAGTATTTATCTGAATAAACTCTTGTTTATCAATAATCCTAATTTACCTGTTTTGTCGCGCAACCGCTTGAACGACTCGAGAGTACTTACAAATTAACTATACTTAGTTAATAAGCAGTTTTTAAAATAAAACCAGCCAGAACTTTTAGGTCATACTGATATATTTAGTCTGTGTCATCAAGTAATTACAAAATCAAATAAAATTAAATGTTACTATAAAAAGAGAGTAATTAACATACCTTTCCTTATAGTTCTATTTTCCTGTCCTTCTTTTAGATATGTACATTGATTTCTACCTAATTTTGTATTTTTATTAGTTATTTTCAATTATTTCGGGCCGTGAAAATTTTACACAGAACCACCGTTGGCAAGCGCCCGATTGTGACTGACGGGATAGCGGGCGGCGCGGCGTGTTCTGAAACTGCTGGGTAATGTTCAAGTTCTGGGATAAATTTGAATTTAATAAATATAGGACTTCAGTTGAAAACCAAAATTTTGTAGGTTATCTGTAGTACTTAAAGATAAATATTTCCATATAAAAATTATGTGCAAAGTCAGAAATTTTATGAATAAATCATTCGTTTCAGACTTTTATTTTAGCCTGTTTTCAAGATTTTATTTGATCGAGTAAAGTACATCCCATCGTGTAACGAATTAGCACATTCTTAAGACAATATCCTTAGGTGTATTGTATATTTTTTGTAAGACCATTATTTAAAGAAAATAACTATAACATTTGATCTAGCAAACCAGTTTTTCTCCGCTTTGCTTCCGGTGACTCGCCTTAAATACTAGGCTCTCCTGTTATGTAGGTACTGCGGTTTTTCTTTATAAGTAATTCATTATAATAATTAAAACACTATTCATTTATTTTTGATAATAAGAAATGCAGATCTTATTTATATTTACTCGGTTCAATCCCAGGTAATGTGCGGTTTTCCATCGCTCCGTGCTTCCGGCTGTTATTGATTACTAGCAGTCGTTAAGCCATGTCAGAGGCCCTTGGGTGGCCTGATAATCTCTGACACGAGAGTTTTAAGAACAACGATTGATATTTGCTATTTTAATTTTTAATACAAAGTTGAAAAAAAATGAGAGATCACAGAAATGAGAGATCTCGCAAATTCTCGGAGTTTTCTTTCTTTAAACATACTCAAGATAAGCTAGAAGCAATATAATCTTGTTGTTACGTCAGAATTTACAACTTAACAACTCCTGCGAACTTATCGCGAGTAAATACACCCGCGAAATTCCTGAGTTTAGAAATGAAAGGCTTGTTTCTAATCCTACAAAATCCATTGTTCTCGAAACTCAATTTACTCAATCTACTAAGGTTATGGCAAAAGGATGATTCAATTAGTGTCCTTTGAAGCTTTGATTTGTGTGGAATTAATAAGTCTGTGAACGTGATAATTATACGACGTTTCTATGTAGATCATTCCTCTTTCTTCCTGGGGCAACGGATCCACCGGCAAAGAAATTGAGCCATCGGTGACAGATTTGCTAAGAATGACAAGAAAATACTCGACTGACTGCCAGTCCAGACTCAAGAGTCAGTCTGACAGTGGCGGACAGTTAACTAATCTACTAAGGAATCCGACTTTTTAAAGTCTGAGGTTATTGGTACCCTTAAAAACCCTCTACAAACGACTGAAAACATGCACTGAGGGTTCTGAATTTCTGAACACATATATATAATAAAGGATGTTGTAAAACTTTATTACGACTAAACCTTTATTACTTATCTATTCCAATGAAGTTTAATCTTAATTATATTTGTTGAAGCGTACAAATATCGTACACGTGCTCCCAGAAATATTAAACAAGAGTATATGAATAATTATCTATCTATATTTATAATACAGCAATAAGTACGAAAAAGTCTGCACAAAGAAGATAATAAATAAAAAAATTGGTATAGGTTATTTAAAATAAGCTACTGAACAAGAATATAACATTTTTTAAATCATGTCTGTATGTTTGTTCACGCATCACGTAAAAACTACTAGACTGATTGCGATGCTGTTTTCACTATTGGATAGCTTATGGTTTGAAAAAATACTGGCGTATTTGGTATCTCAATCCGAATAGTTGAAGCCGAGCAATCGATAAAAACTTTTTAACGGCTAAAGGAATTTTGATCAAATGTTGGTATATTGGTATTTTAGATCTAAGAATACATAGAGTACTTTAACCTAGAGAAATGACCACGCGTGCAAAGCCGCGGGTACAGCTAGTACCTAATAATTTGTTACAGGAGTTTAGGCTTATTTAGGCTTATTTAGCCCCCGATGGGTGAACAGAGAGCAACAGCTCTTTGTATCTTGCTATATGGCAGGCCAATGATTGTCAAAGTTCTTAAGAATAGAGTCCATAGCGCCCTTGTAAACAAACACCTATCTACCCCTAAATATTATCTGATTATTGATGTTTTGCATACATTTAACTACGCTAGTCATCGTTTTACATACATTTAACTACGCTAGGTTTCGTTTTACATACATTTAACTATGCTAGTCTTCGTTTTACATACATTTAACTACGTTAGTCTTCGTTTTACATACATTTACAACAAAACAAAACTACGCTTGCCTTAGTTTTACGTACATTTAACTATGCTAGTCTTCGTTTTACATATATTTAACTACGTTAGTCTTCGTTTTACATACATTTAACTACGCTTGTCTTCATTTTACATACATTTATTTACGCTAGTCTTCGTTTTACATACATTTAACTACGCTAGGTTTCGTTTTACATACATTTAACTACGCTAGTCTTCGTTTTACATACATTCAAGTACGCTAGTCTTCGTTTTACATACATTCAAGTACGCTAGTCTTCGTTTTACATACATTCAACTACGCTAGTCTTCGTTTTACATACATTTAACTATGCTAGTCTTGGTTATACATAATTTAATTACGCTAGTCTTCGTTTTTATAAATTCATCAGTAACTTCAAAGCTATAACCACTCTAACTGAAGGTTTTTTACGCTGAAACTAAGACAAATAAAAAATTATCGTTTAAAAAAAATAGCTTTCTAATAAATGAAACGTATAAGCGTATTTTATATTGTATTCAAACAATTTACTCTAACAACAAAAGATTTAACCACAATTTAGACGGTGGGAAGTGCTTTGCCCCAAAACACCAATTCTATCAAAAACTGTACTACTGAAACTGACGACCAGCAACTCTCTCTTCCGTATAGGGGATCGGGGGAGGGAAGGAGACAGCAATACATTAACTAAGTACCTATATTGCGAAGATCTCGTCAAGCGACTATCCTCTTAAGGCCAGGCTCCATTAATAGTTTTAATAATAGTTAGTTTCCCACGCTAGCTCCGCCTCTATAATGGAGCGATATTCGCACGGGTGATTCGAGAGTAGTTACTGAACGCACCCCTGAGGTGTCTGCGTTTACAAGGTTGAATATCGCGAGCGCTGTTTGAACACAACTTAGCTCGGAACTAAATGACGTAAGTCTCAATAGTTATTTATTTTATTGGCAGGCTAATAAGGTAAATCTTGTCTTGACATTAGATAATAAACTATATTTTCTTGCTGTGAGATTTATTTTAGAGACAAAACTTACCTAACTAAATTACTAGAGTTTAGTTAGGTAAGTTTGTCTTGACAGTGGATAATAAACTATATTTTCTTGCTGTGAGATTTATCTTAGTGATAAAACTTAAGCCGTTGAGTAGAAAAATGTAAATATTACTGAAAATAACGTAATTTGTAATAAGAAAATTTATTGAATGAAATGAATTAATCACGTTTTTGTCTTGATCATGGAGAGATAAACATCTCAAAAACTTAAGTTTCACATTATCAGTTTGTAGTTGATTCAGCATATTTATGGAAAAAACCCTTAAATATTGGAGCCTGGTCTTAATCTAAGTCTCTAAATCTAGGCTCGTCAATGCATTTAGTTCAATTCAAAATGATGTCCTGTAAGAGCTACCGAAATTAGGTATACCGCATTAGAACCAAATATCGGTTTATCTGTAATAGGGTCGTCTGTGAATGATGAATTGATGACTTGCATAGTTTTCGGAATATAATCTCTCCATAGTAAATAAAACCTTGTATAAATACAGGCTTTTCATCAATATATAGGAATAAATAAACCGCGCAGCCGCAGGTCTTTGCGCCGTTGACCTAACTAAATGTCACGAAGGTTCACAAACTAGGTCATGGCAGCCACCTAGTTACAGTTTACCTACATTTATTCCAGGTCCTCTTCGGAAAGGTTAAAAGTCAAAAGATTGTGGCGTAGCTTTAGCGGTGTCCTGAGTGTTGCATGGATAGAGGTGTCCCGCAAACTTATATCGTTTACCACTATACGGGAAGGTTGCGTATTTGCCCCTCTCCTTTCCTCTAACAAAACTTTTTAGTTCGTTTTTGGCAGGGCAGTCGTGTTTTAAATTATTTAATTATATATTTTCATTTTATACATTTTTTAAGTTATGGTTTATTAACTCATTGTTAAACTAAATTTTTAGATTTATTTTCACTCATGTCACAAGGGGCGGTCTTATTGCTCAGAGCGATACAAACAAACATACATGAATCCTAAAAACATTACACTCCTTTTTGAGCAGTCATGTAATTAACAATGCCCAAAGTATTCATAGACAGTAGGTACTTCATCATGTCAGCCTTTAGAAGTCCACTGCTGAACATAGGCCTCCCCCAAAGAGCGCCATGACGAGCGATCTTGTGCCACCTCCATCCATCGACTTCCTGCGATGGCTACAATGTCGTCGATCCATCGTGTGGGGGGTCTCCCTACTCTTCGCTTGCTTGTTCGTGGTCGCCATTCGAGAACCTTTATTCCCCAGCGGTTGTCGGTTCTGCGAACTATATGGCCTGCCCATTGCCACTTCAACTTGCAAACTCTGAGAGCTATGTCGGTAACCTTCGTTCTTCTACGGATTTCCTCATTTCTGATTCTATCACGTAGTGAAACACCGAGCATAGCTCTCTCCATTGCACGCTGCGCAACTCTGAGCTTTTGTATGAGACCAATAGTTAGCGACCACGTTTCAGTGCCGTATGTCATCACTGGCAACACGCACTGATTATTAACTTTCGTCTTGAGGCTCTGCGGTATCTGCGACGAGAAGATATGGCGTAATTTCCCGAACGCTGCTCGTCCGAGTAGGTACTTATTGAACCAGAATGTCTGTCGATATAAAAATAATAGTCTTACGAGTATGACCAATCTGTCTCTATTCAGATAATGCAGTAAAGTTGTTTTATGATAATATTAGCTGTACCCTGTACGTCTTTGCACGCGTGGTCATTTCTCTAGGCTAAAATTACTATGTGCTATTCCAAGACCTAAAAAAAACAATATACCAACATTTGATCAAAATTCCCTCAAAAAGTTTTATCGATTGCTCGGCTTCTACTCATCGGATTTAGATACCAAGTACACCAGTTTTTAAGACGAAACCTAAGATATCCAACAGTAAACCGCATCGCAATCGGTCCTGTTGTTTGTACTACGTGATCCGTGAACAACCAGACAAACAAACAGGCACAAACCATTTATAAAAAAAGTTATTTACCAGTTGTTTATTTTAAGTACCCTAGACATTTTTTTAATTATCTTCATTGTACAGAATTTTTAGTTACCCGTTTTATTATAAGTATAAATTGATTTGAAACGACCATAGCATAATATAATCGTGTCAATAAATAAAACATTTCCCGAAACTCGCTGTGATCCCGGTCGCTATAAACAAAATAAACTCGTGATTAGTTACGAAACCTGCCGATAGGGGGCGCACGGCCGCGGCTCGTGTTGGTGACATCACGTGAAGCGGTTCGGGGCAGTCGAGTCAAGACAGGGTGTACAGTCGCGAATAGAACATCTTCGAAATTTCCTTACGTTTTTCAACGTGGCGCGTGGTCTGGCAAACGCTGCCGTTATGATGTAGTTGAAAGTCGAAAGTTTGAGTTTCGAAGATGAAAGCATGTTAAATATTATCAAAAAGATGCGCTTTGCGAAATTGCTGTCTTGCAAATTTTCCCCCCATCCCCTTTCTACAAAAATGAAACGAGTCATATTTCCAACGTCTCGTTACTTTTTGACGTTTTTGTATGGCGTTTATGTCAAAAGCTAACGGACAGTAAGCGTAAACGGTTCATTTTAAGATATAGGAACCGGCCATTAGAGATTTAATTTCTAAAGATCCACCCTCCTCCTTTTCTTAGACCACCTCTAAGAGTACTTCCTTTAGTATTTCCTCTAAATTTCAAATCTCTTGGTCCACTGGTTTAAGCTGTGCGCTATCGGTCAGAGTCAGTTATGTCACGGTATTGTACAATTATCTGTCAGTCTCTCCGAATCTATACTTATAATAAAGCAGTAAGTAACAAAAAGTCTACAATGAAAATGATTAAAAAAAACGTTCACGGTACGAATAAACTACAGAACAGGTTTTTTTTTAAATGGTGTGCCGGTCTGTGTTTGCGTATCACGTAAAAACTACTGGACCGATTGCGATGCGGTTTTCACTGTTGGCTACCTTAGGTTTCGACTTAAAAACTGGTGTGCACATTATCTTAATCCGATGAGTCGAAGCTGAGAAATCAATAAAAACTATTAGACATCTGAACGAAGTTTGACGATATTTGGTATATTGGCACTTGGTTCTGGAATAACACATAGGATCCTTATATCCCATAAAAAAGACCATGCTGGCAAAGCCGCTGGCACAGCTAGTAGTGGGATTGTTCCAATTATAGTTTCAACCACATCCGGAGAGGTCTTTCTCAAGGTAAGTGCGGATCGCTCGCCTCGCCCTGCCAACTGGCATACATTCCGACTTATAGACGAAACGTAACGTAACGTGTGTGATATTCAAAGTGTATGATATCCATATTCGTTTACTTTCACGATAGTTTGATATAAGACAGACGAGAGATTCATATAATTTTCGACTAAGAACTTGTGTTAACGACTGTCCGCCCCATTACTCCACGTAGTACTCCATCTGTTGATAACTGTGCCTTCCCGCGAATTGCCTCTGTCTGATAAACGCTTACATAAATATTTGTCTCCGCGATATTTTCGACAGTTCGCTCCCAGTAGTCGCCAGGAACGGACGCATATTCGCATCTGCATGTTCCGAATCTACGGATCGAAGTTTTCCGTTCGCGTGCGCGTTTTAAGTCTCATTATTTTAATTTAGCAACAACCTCAGGTTGTTGCTTAAAAGCTAATTAAAGCTTCGAGAATTACGCTATTAAAGGTGAGTTTTAGTTTATGTACTTAAATGACATATTCGTGTCGATATTTAATTGAAGTTGATTGAAGAATGTTTCGTATCGAATGTTGAAATGTGGTCCTTTGTAATCGTTGTGTCATTTTAAAAATAAGTTTTAGAATAATGAAATAAGGTAAAAGTGTAAGAAAATAATAAATGCAAAAATTTACTTCTTAAATAGACCACACTATCAATTAATAAATTATAGATTTATTTTTTAAGTGAAACAACATGAAAAGTAATCTAACTTTACGAAGAAGTATCTACACTTTCTGTACTTTTTATATCTTGTCTTGCAAAATGACGTCCATATAACATTGACGAATGTTACATGGACGTCATTGGGCAACAAATGCTATAACAAATAAAAAATATGTACATGAAAAGGTACTTGTGAAACAGCTGTAAAAATATAACTAGGGGGAAAAATCACAAATTCCCCATAGTTCTGTTGTGGAATCTTTCTGGCATTGACCTTGCGCGCGCACGCTGAGTCAACATGGCGCCGCGTGACGTCACAGTTCCCGCCAAAGCAGTCCATGATTGATCTATTTGTCACGAATTGACATGAATTTGTCAAGTGCTCTCTAAAAATTGACATGTGATAAAATTGTTTGTAAGTTAAATGTACTTACGTACAATTGGAATGATATCTCTATGTACAAAAGTGGTCGTACCGAAACGTTCACGAAAGCGGGAAGTCTCTTTCTCTCACGTACAACGTTTCACATGTTTCGCACAGACTATAAAATAAACTTGCTGTCACTTGAGATTGGCACTTTAAATAAGAATACATGCCGATTTACGAGTCTAGGCACATAACATCAACATAAAACCCTT
Source organism: Alsophila aescularia (assembly GCA_946251855.1). Classification (NCBI taxonomy): domain Eukaryota; kingdom Metazoa; phylum Arthropoda; class Insecta; order Lepidoptera; family Geometridae; genus Alsophila; species Alsophila aescularia. The sequence continues at coordinate 15,705,691 of OX276384.1, forward strand.
GTTATTTAACAACATTCAAAACTTAAAATAATTTAATACAATTACGGTCCTAGGCTTTTCTAGGTTTTCTAGTACCAATGACTTTTGCGAATTAGTGCGGTTTTCCATTAAACCAATAACATAGAATAGGGATTGGTGTGGAGCCTATGACACAGACCTATCATCGTAATTTAACAGTCATTATATTATATTAAGTTACGAATACTGTTAAATAACAAGGGATGTTATAAGTGGTGTGTGGCTAGTCTATAAATCGGCATGCGATGATTTTAATACATTAAAGGGATTATACAGGACTATGCAATTCTTGCATTCAGGATTATTAATTGCATAGTCCTGTATAATCCCTTTAATGTATTAAAATCATCGCATGCCGATTTATAGACTAGCCACACACCACTTATAACATCCCTTGTTATTTAACAGTATTCGTAACTTAATATAATATAATGACTGTTAAATTACGATGATAGGTCTGTGTCATAGGCTCCACACCAATCCCTATTCTATGTTATGTGCGAATTGAGAACCATCTCTTCGTGCTTCGGAGGGCACGTTAAGCTGTTGGTTCCGGCTGTTATTGATAGCAGTCGTTAAGCCATGTCAGAGGCCGTCGGCATGACAAACTGACACCAGAGGCCAGTACTACCTCATACGACAAACAAACTGTTAAATGTATGCCTCAGACTGGACAAGGATAAGAAAATGACATATTCCAATGAACATAGGTTGCGAGTCGCGACCTTTTACTTAACCATGGTTGTTGTATTAGCTATTCAGTAGAAGCCACTTACTGGGACACGAAAGGGTTGTCTCAATCATAGGTTATGTAGTACTTGGTATTTGGAGCCGATGATCTTTCGTTCAATTACAGTATTTATTACAACTTATTGCAGGCTTAGGAAATACCCATGTTTTCAAACAATCAAATATTTTTTAAACTTATTTTTTTCAACACTATTTTCTGTATAGAAATCAATTGCCGTGCATTAGTCTCGCAAAAACTTGAGAATGGCTCGACCGATTTGAATAAAAATGTTTTTGTTGTGTTCGTAATTGTACGGAAAAGGTTTAAAAAAACTCATTTTCACACACTTTTTATTGAAATATTTAAAGAGTTAATAAAAAATAAAAACAGAGTTTTTTTAATGAAATGTACCAGGAGCGAGAGTGTGTATGCGTGTGTGTGTATCATTGTATGTTTGTTACTTCTTCGCGCTGAAACGGGACAAAGGATTTTGATGAAATTAAGTATGAAGATAGCTCATATATTATGATACTTTTGATAATCATTATCCGCAACGCGGGTGACACCGCGAGGCGCATCTAGTCATGTATCACTCAATTTACTCAAAAAACCTTTACACATCAAAGTGTTGATATGATATTTAAAAACTTTATGTCAACTTAGTTATCTGAACTTAATGTTTATTATTTATATTGTAAAGTTTATTAACTCGTGCGCCTATTGGTAGTTCAGTTATCAATGTACATATTCGATAACTGTAACCGTGTCAACCACAGACACCACAGAACCAGAAAACACACAGAACCACAGAGTAATTTATCTAGAACTGCGAGTGGTATCAATGTGTAATTAGGTACACTATTTTCTAGATACGCTCCATCGAATTAAAGTTTGGCTGTATTTAGAACAATATTAAAAGTAGGTAGGTAAGTAAAAAGGTAGTCTAAAGGTCAAACCTTGTAAGTAATAAAAATTAATTGAATAATTCTAAAAAAATCTAATTGAATATTTCTGTTTAATTCTAGTTTTTTTGACAGACATTAATATTTATTATATTTTACCAAGGGTACATAAAGTGCCTATTTGTTACTCTCAATACTCTACTACAACAGCAAGTATTTATCCCGGGAAATTTTATTAAATTCCTAATTCCCGAAGGAAAATGGGGGGGGGGGGGGGGGGAGAGCAGTGACGTGAATCATCTAGTATAACGTAACATGCGATTTCATTATCTAAACTGCCGAAACGTTATCTACGATTTCATTATCTAAACTGCCGAAACGTTATCACCACTCGGTTCAAGGTCTGAGATAAAAGTAATCATAAATGTACATAGTTTAGGTATTTTGTTAAAAAAACTTACATAATTCGATCGGTACATTATCTATTCACATATTTTATTGAAAAACTATCTGCTCCCCGCGGCTTTGCCCGCTTGATAATTTTTCTGCGATAAAAGTATATTATAAAGTACATTATAATAGATTTAATCAAAATTATTACTGCCGCTAATAACTTTTTATCGATTGCTTAGCTTCGATAGACTCGTCACATAAAGTACTTACACCAGATTTAAGTCAAATTCTAAGCTATCCAACGGTGAAAACCGCAAGTCAATCTGCCGTAGTCTACGTGAACAGACAAAAACACCTTTGTTGACAACACCTTGATCAGTAGCTTATTTTAAGTTCCCTAGATTTTATAAAATTATCATCGTTGCATAGACTTTTTGTTATTCTACCTATACGTATATTTATTATAAGTAGGTATAGATGGTATACGTTTTGAGAAGGCGCAGGAATTACTTTGAGTCAATAGAGCAGTAACGCAGTTAGCAGTTTTAAAGTACGTTTTAACCGCATCTTTATAATCTGAGTTAATTTTTCTACATAACTTTTAGATATACTATAATTATCTCGGTGAGTCGTATGGAGTCTAATACTCTAAAAAGGAGTAACTCTCCGAGCTGAGTTCCAGCTGTGAAAAAATAGTAGGTGATGCTAAAAATTGAAATTTAAATATTAAAAACTTAGTATTATTCTAAGGAGGCACGAGATTCCAAATGAAATTGATTGTTTTGCAAGTTGCTTAAGAAATAGGCCCGCCCTATCGACTTCATCCTCATTGGCCGACGCACCTACAGCTGCAAAATGTTTTAGCTTACAAAATGTACTTCATAGAATATAATATGTTAATTTTGTATTTGCTGATCGTTTGCGATGAGTTTGAAGGAAGTAGGATAACATCATCCGCTGGCCACTGCTGGCTGAACATGAGCTACCCCCATAAAAAGGGGGATTTGTCATGATCACCACACTGGGCAGGGGATTTGCTATGATCACCACGCTGGGCAGGGGTTTGCCATGATCACCACGCTGGGCAGGGGTTTGCCATGATCACCACGCTGGGCAGGCGGATCGGTGATCGCAGTAGATGTTGACACAGGTGCACGCTGCTGCCCATTCCCTGAATTCACTGTGCTGGTTCTGCCAGCACCCGAAGGGTGAGAAGAAAGTAGGCAGAATCTGTCCAGGGTAGAGAACGACACACGGGATCGTCATTCTTACTATCTTCCCGGTTCGCATTTCGGAGGAGTATCGTGATCGAGGTTATAAATAGTTAGTAGGAGAGACGGTGGGTAGCTGAGCGATAATATGTGCAGTTTGTCCAACTACACTACACCGGGTTCAATCCTCAGCCCCGCTAATTACTTTTAAACAGTAAAACAAATGCACATTATTGTGATCGCTCACAATTGATAGCCGTCGCGTCTTGAAACGTTCAGAGGTCAGGCAAAAAAATAATAAAAACATTGCAATACATAGTTTAATTTGATCTCTACTAAATAGTCATAGTACATATTAGTTATTCTGTGAAGAAATCAAACTTATTTGTGCCTAATGATCGGCGTTATCTAAATGTCTATCAGTGATATAATTTTTTAGATAACATGCATATTCTAAAGCCTTTCATCTTAAACTCTGATGTCTAGGATCTAAAAATATCTTTGATCGATAATTCAATGATAAAATATTCAACTCTTCAAAGCACGACACATAAGTTTTTAATGAGGACGATTGTTGCTAAGGTCTCACGGATTATTCCTTCGCCGTACTATAGGGGAAATTGCACTCCAACGGAGCTGGCGTGGGAGTCCAAAGTAGTTTTTTTTTTAGTTTAGTTGTTTATTTTAAGTATCCTAGACCATTTTTTGAATATATTTTTTTCTTAATTGTACAGACTTTTAAGGTGCTCACTTGTTTATTATAAGTATAGATTGTTTGTCTCGTTGTCGCAGGGAGCACCGGACGAGTCCGGCGCGTCACACAGTGCCGGGCACCAGAGCCGGTCGAGCCCGCTGTGCGTACGCGCGCGCCCCACCACGCGCTGCTGGCGACGAGCGCTCAACGTAGACCCGCCCTGGCGCCGCGCGACGGCCCGCTGACGCCACACCACGCCCGACACGTCAGTATCCATCCAACAAACTACTTCACACCCAATTTTTTTTACTTTTTTTTAGGATGTATGTTGTTGATGTTTCTATTGGTCTATAACTGACCTCTACAGCGTCACCGGTGTAGAGTCAGTTCACGCCCGCCCTACCGCACGCCCGTGAATGCGCTCCGCCGCTATAACTCCACACCACAGCTGTCATTCTACAGACCGTCCCAAGAAATATGGTATAAATGAAAATGGGAGGTAGGGACCCCAAAACATGCCGGGATCATCCCCACGCGCCATGTTCCACGCGCTTTTTGATATAGTTGGAGATTATTTTCTCCAGTTTTTAATTCAATTGTCAAGTCGAACAGGTCCATATTTCTTGGGACATCCTGTATTATCATCTGTTAAATGGAGGCAGGGCTTATCAGCCTGGCTCAAGCGGGAAGTCTGTCGTCAAGCTTCGTGCGGCTGGAGTCCTTGCAACTTTTATTAAAACCAGACTCATTTTAGACTTATCACGTTGACCACAGCGTATCGTTATTAAATACTGCTTAGATTATCGAGTCTTGTTTCTTAGTCTTCATTAAGCGATGGTAGCCTAGCGGTAGGTATACTAGTGAGCGTTAGAATCCAATGATACCAGGCTCAGTCCTCATCATTTAATCATGCTTACATGTAGGCAGAGGTGTTACAAAAATGTCTTAATACCAGCTAATCTTCTTGTGCCCTGTCAGGGCGCAGCACTCTTGTGTCCTCGGCTCTGCACAAAGATAATCGAAAGGATATTTTGATTCACTCGCTAGTCGACTTACGCTCCATCACACCCACTCATATGTCACGCTATACATACCTTTACACACACTTACAACGAAGTTTTAGTTTCCAATTGTTCGATAGATGGCACTAGGTGTATCACACTTCAGCTAGTATAGTAACGCTATCTAAAATATTAAGGCAAACTACTAGGTACCAGCGACGATAATAAGTTTTACGTGAGCTTTGTACTAATGTGTGACGTTAGCTATCTTTCCTTTCGATTATCTTTGGCTCTGCACCAATAACTTCTGAAAGTTATGTGTGGATTTCTATCGCATAAAGCGTCGGTCCCGGCTGTTATTGATTAATAGCAGTCGTCATGTCAGAGGCCCTCGGGCGGCCTGACAAACTCTGACACGACAAGAGGCCAGCAATACCTCATTATTTAGGTTAAAATGGCGAGAAATTATTGTAATGCGGATGTAGGAAACCGTTTGACTGTAAGTTATCCACGCTGTAGCCAAGGGAAAGTGTCTCCTAGAAGATAATAATATTTAAGAGAATAACTAGCTCTACCTGCGGCTTTATCCGCGTGGTCATTTCATTCAAAAGTATGCCATACGTGTTATTTCAGGACAATAGGTAGATACCTAAAAAGTACAACATAATATACAACATTTCTTCAAAATTCGTTCAGCCGTCAAATAGTTTTTTATCGATTGCTCGGCATCTAATCATCTGATTAAGATACCAAGTACCCCTGTTTTTAACTCAAACCCTAAGCTGTCCAACAGTGAAAACCGCATCGCAATCGGTCCAGGAGTTTTAACGTGATGCGCGAACATACAAACAGACAGACAAAATTTAAAAAAAAAGAACTTGTTCAGTAGCTTATTTTAGTAGAAGTGGATTGCTCTGCCCTGGTCAGTGTTTCCGGTAAAATATAACCCAGGAGTGTTCAAGTCAAGAGTGAATAGGTATCTACTAGGCAAGCGTGCTACACCTTCGACCGCATCATCGCTTTCCATCAGGTGAGATCGTGGTCTAACGATTGCTTATCCCGTAATAAAAAAAAGTACCCGAGACGTTTTTTTTATTGTCTGCTTTGTTTGACTTTTTAGTTTCTATTGCTTTATTATAAATATAGATAATTAACGAGGAATTGTATTTCGTTTTTTTTTATTAACAATAATGAAATATATATATAACGAAAATTCGACCTAAATAGAAATACGTCACCTGTCCCTTTTGTTTCCAGCTGACACCAGTGGACTAGCGCTAGTGGGCCTCTCCCGGGCTCCGCCACCTGACCCCGGCCGCCCCTCTATCCGGACCGTTGACCGCACCCAGGGCATAGCGCCCTTCCGCCTCGGCACCGCCGGGGCTCGGGCCTGTCCGAGCGACGCCCCCGTCTGCTGACGGACTAGACTTGGGACAGGGAGAAAAGGATATACAACAACAACTACAATGAAGGTGAGGTGTTCTCTTCCTTCCGAACACGAAACCTGTGACACTGTTGTTACTGCTTTTTGTTGGCGCCATTTAATGAAGAGTTTACCACAGCGCCTGTGTAACTCTTGCCGGAGTTGGCTTCGATAAAAGAAACAAATAGGATTTACTAAGTTTGCCCGATTCGTGTCCCACCAAAATTCCGCGCAATTTAAAAACTCTGCGCATGGCCCGCTTGTATTGGAGACGGCTTCTTTAATTGGTAAATAGGTAACTAAACTTAATCATCATAAAAAGTAAAAAGCCGCTATCCATAGTTTTGAGCCGGGGCAGCACACATATCTAATCGACTACATATCACGCGACCACGCGACACGCACACCACAAATAGTCGCGTGATAGCATTTTGAATAATAGTAAGTATTAAGTGCTTGATCTTTATTTGTTTCTTTCATCGAAGGGTGTTGGCCATCACAGACTTTAGAAACTCGCCCCAATTCTATTATTCAGTCAATAAGCTTGGTAAAGTATAAGAGAGTGGAATAAAGAGTAAGGTATATCACATGTGTCTCGACCCAGTTCTTTTTTCGGATGAGAGAATTTACGACCTTCAATATTAAAACTAAACGGTTTAGAAAAATGTAAACTAAAAGTGGTTCTTATTGACAGAGCTTTCTGATATATCATAAATCACGAGGTACTCAGTTTATCTTATTTTTATGACCACGTTTAGCCAAACTTAGCCTAGGGCGCCCTGTGGCCAGATGGAGAGACGACTTGCGAAAAGTAGCTGCCAAAAACTGGATGTGGAGAGCTGAAGACCGAGCTCAGTGGCTTGCGTTAGGAGTGGCCTACGTCCAGCTGTGGACGTAGGCTTCTCCTAGACGATGTTAGCCTAACGATTCAATAATGTCTGTGACTAATGCCCTAGGTGCCGGTGGCAGAGAAGAGCGTGGTGCAGGTGATGGAGGGCCCGTGGTCACCCGTCAGCGTCATGAAGGACTTCGTGGCCAGCGGGGTGCAGGAGGACCCCTTCTATGTCATGAACCTGGACGAAGTGGTGGCGCGCTACCGCCGGTGGAAGGAGCTCATGCCGCGCGTTGAACCGTTTTATGGTGAGTGGGGTATACTATCACCTTCTTTATCGTATCGCATCTCAAGCGGGGACAGATCGCATCTAAGGTTATTCTTTCACTCTTCGCCACGCACTGTCCGGACTATTCTATATTTATCTGAACTTTTCAATAGTCAGAATTTTCACAGGAAAAAAGAAAAATATACCTATTGTACCTATTTACACTTATTTTATATTGGGCTAGGTAATTGGTGGGAATTGTCCTGAATATATTATTATTATTATTAAACTAGAGTTACCATGGTAGATAGTCTCATCACGGTTAGTTGGTAAAGTTCGAACGCTCTTAATGTTTGTTGGTTGTCGTATGAGTTAGAGCTGGCCTCTAGTGTTAGAGTATAGCTCTTGAAGGAAAACACTTTAGTAGCTACTGGCTGATCGCTTTAAATATTTTTTTATATCGGGTTTGTGGTTTCAATTCATGTCGACATGTCTAATGAACGCTCAGTATTCTAGTGTAGTATTTTTCCAACGTGTATTATTATTGATTACAGCCGTGAAGTGTAACGATGACAAGGTCCTCGTGAGCACCCTGGCCGCGCTCGGCGCCGGGTTCGACTGCGCCTCTAAAGCCGAGATGGAGCTCGTCACCTCGCTCGGAGTCAGCCCCGAGTAAGTACCTGAACAAATTTACTTTAGTGGTGTAGCGTTACATACATGTATACATACAGGCATACGCTTTTATAATATTAGATGCTTTTCTTAAATGAAAATGTCACAGTTATAAAATGACAACTTTTTGCCCGACACTTCATCCGCGTGGACTACAGTTTATCGCTATAAAACTATCATATGTCCTTCCTAAGGGTTCAAACCATTACAATACTAAATTCTATCAAGATCGGTTCAGTAGTTTATTCGTGAAAAGGTAACAAACAGAAACATCGGTGTTTTTACAAAACTACTGGTTGTTTTACAAAACTACAGGGCCCCGATTCTGTTAACTATTGAACCGCGATAACGCAAGTCGATCGCTAGAATTTTTTTTGCTAAATTTTCTCATTTACCACTTAAAAGTGATAGAAGCGATATTTTTTGGAAATTTTCAAAAATAAAAAAAGCAAAATAAAAAATAAAAATAAACAAAAATTTTAGCAATATTTTTAGCTTGCAGCACTTTTAAGTTATAAATGAGAAAATTTCACAAAAAAAAAAACAATCGGTTGACTTGCGTTATCGCGGTTCGATAGCTAACAGAATCGGGGCCCTGGTTGTTTTACAAAACTACTGGTTGTTTTACAAAACTACTGGTTGTTTTACAAAACTACTGGTTGTTTTACAAAACTACTGGTTGTTTTACAAAACTACTGGTTGTTTTACAAAACTACTGGTTGTTTTACAAAACTACTGGTTGTTTTACAAAACTACTGGTTGTTTTACAAAACTACTGGTTGTTTTACAAAACTACTGATTGTTTTACAAATCTATTGGTTGTTTTATTAAACCCCTATTCCATCCAGACGGATAATCTTCGCGAACCCCGCCAAGATGAGCTCCCACATCCGGCGCGCGGCGGCTCTCGGCGTCGACACCATGACCTTCGACTCGGAGGTGGAGCTGCTCAAGGTCAAGCACCTCATGCCGCACGCGCAGTGAGTACACACACATACACACACCCTCACCCCCCTCTTAACGTTATCATACTTGCAATGTGAAACGTCCAATTTACTGAAACAAAATAAAAAAACATTAAGGGGATAGTCGCTTGACATAATATTCGCCAAGTAGGTATTACGTAAATGTATTGCTATCTCACCTCCACCCCCCGATTCCCTATACGAGCGATAGAGAGAGCTGCTGGTCGTGACTTGTATTAGTTCAATTTTTGATTGAATTGGTATTTTGGGGGAAAGCACTTTCCATCCGCTAAATTGTTGTGAAATTGGGAGACGATAATACACGACCAAAATAATGTACGGCCAGTATTGTATAGCCAATATTACACGGCAGATATTACGTGTACATGGATTCATAATATTTGGACAGCTAATACTGGCCGTGTGTATTATTGCCCGTACAAAATCAGTCCGGGTTGATAATGCACGGCCAGTATTACGCGACCAATATTACGTGTACAACTGGATACGTAATATCAGCCCGTGCCGATTTTGTACGACCAATATTACAGTCCAATAATACGAAGCCAACCATAGAAAAAGCTAGAATCACTCCTTGATGCCTCGTTTGTGTAGGCGAGTGTCAAGATGAAAAAAACTGTCACAGAACCGAATCGGCCAACTCCGACTCCACGTGGTCTTGTCTGCCCTACATTAGAGTGTTTTTAAAAAGCCGGAGGCGCGGAGGGAGTGCAGCCCCCGTCCGCTTTAATAAAGTGCAGGTACCAGGGTGAGCTGGAGCGGCGGAGGCGAGCACACGTAATATTGGCTGTACATTATCGCCCGTACAAAAAGTGTCCGGCCCGTATTACACAGCCAATAATGCACACCCTGTTATTACATGTACATATTTTAGCTTCGTAATCCTGGCTGCGTATTATCGCCTGTACAAAATCAGCACGGGGTGATATTACACGGCCAATAATACGCAACCAAATAATGTACACCCTGATATTACGACGCTAATCCACGTAATATTGGTCGCTTATTATTGGCTGTACATTATTTGGTTGCGTAATACTGGCCGTGTAATATAGGGACTCTGTGTTATTACTGTCAATCATTAGAATAGAATATAATCTACGGTTATACGTTTAATTTTTTAAGGCTTTTTGGTTTTGAAAGAGAGCTTTTTCAATTTTTATTTTAAATTTTTCAATAACATTAATGTTATAAGCATCTCAACTCCCGGTTTTTCGTATTTTAAAATACGAAAACGTATAAGCATAGTTAATAAATGAACAACACAATGCAAAAAAAAAACTTTTGAAATCCGATGATACTTAGTATTTAAGTGTTATTTTTCTTTTTGTATGGCCGCTATTTCCTAAGGACCTCACGATCGTGGGTCTAAAAATGTGTTTATTAAACGGTTTTATTTAGCTTGCCCTGTTCGTTGTTGATTTTTGATTATTTGGGTCAAATCTAATAATTGAAATTTTACCCCCTTCCTGTTTACCAATTGATCTGAAATTTGGTACACACCTTTAGTTCCGATGACATTACAATTATTCAGTATCATTGTAAATACAAAATGGCCGCCGCCACAAAGTGGCGGATTACATATTTTTTCATCACCCTCAATATGGGTATCAAATGAAAGGGCTTAATTAGTAAAACACAGTACACCATAAACATTCCAAATCCAAGATGGCCGCCGTTACAAAATGGCAGATTACTTTTTTCAATCACGTCAATATGGGTATCAAATGAAAGTGCTTGACAAGTAGAACACAGTACACTTTTGAAATAACTAAAATAAAAACTTGAAAACAACTTGTATTTTTTTATAAGTGAATAAAATAAAATGGGGCGTAGCGTAACCTGAGTAACAAAAATTCGACTCGCCACACGACTTTATTTTATATTTTTGCTTTTAGTACATATAAAACCGTTCAAATTAAAAAAAAAAACTTTAGTTTCAAATAGTATGACTATAATATAAAATGTGTTGTGTTCAGGCTTGTTCTCCGCATCCGCTGCGACGCGGCGGCCGCGCAGTGCCCGCTCGGGATGAAGTTCGGCTGCGACCCCGTCACCGAGGCGCCGCGCCTGCTGAAGCTGGCCGCGCTGCACCGCCTTAACGTAAGCACACTGTATTCCAATTTATTTATTTTCTTAGTAAATTTGTTTGAATGTTGAAACTCGAAGCTCCGAGAAATTGTGAAGAATGCTCTTTTTTATGATCTCATTGTCAGTGTCGTTGATCATGATCAATTTTGGAAACTGGCTTGTTTGGCTTAGGGTCCGTTTTTGCGATTTTGTTCACTTCATTTGAACTAATTTAGGATTACCTTTCCTCAGGTGATCGGCATCTCGTTCCACGTGGGGTCAGGCGCGGGCGAGGTGGGCGTCTACTCGCGCGGGATCGCGCTGTGTCGCGGGCTGTTCCACACGGCGCGCAAGCTGGGGCTCTCCAACATGGCGCTGCTGGACATCGGCGGGGGCTTCCCCGGCGGTACTCACACCGACATCACACAAGTGAGTGTACACGTGTACTCGCGCTGTGTCGCGTCGACATTGATCATTTCCTAAAAAGACTCGATGGGGACTTTGGTATCTTGAGGCGAGATGCGATAAGTATGGGTGTATTCCCCGTGTTGTAGTATCATTAGGTGGCCGGCGGAGGATGAACTGTGCATGCAAATTTAATTCTAAAATCATTTGTAATGAAGCATATGTCCACTATATATATTATGATGTTATTCGGATAGTATTTATGTAGGTTTCCAACTGTATTTTTACATTTCGTTTTAAGCAGTAAGGTGGGCTAACGATATTGTTGATCGCGAGTCGAACCTGGATCCGACAAGCACGGGGCCGAGGCGAGTGGCGTACTAAAAGAGAGGTCTATACCCAGCAGAACGGTTTATGGTTTATGAAACGGTTGCATAATGAAGGGAATTAAAACTCGAGTTTATAGTATCACTCGAGTGTTTTAATACCTAGTTATAGTAGGCGCAGCCAATCTATATGTTTGTGAAGTTAGGCTCTGTGAACAATTGCGCCGGTACTGCTGTGGGAATAAAACAGCATCAAGTAAGAACGATATAGAATATGCGAAAATCGCAAGCGAGTGAGCGAGGCAGTTATACAATGCTGTCTACACCTTCAACATTGGGATTGCACCTGAAAAATAGCAGTTTGCGCAGCGACTAGCAGATAACTTCCAAGACACATACTTCCGCTGCGACTACTGTATGTGCCGTTTCATACACTACTTTATCTACATTCATTCAATAGGTACTTTTAATGAACAAATTTAAGTCGTAATCTTTTCTTGATTTTGCTGGTAAAACACTTTCCTCATGTTCGTTGCTGTTCCGTGATGTCGGGTGGACTCAAATTCTCCTCACGAACACTGTTTTCACATGTTTAACATAACTTTGTCTCATTTTTAATCAGGATAAAACATTTGATTAACATTGTAAATCACATAAAATTGTTAGGTAATTGCTATAATGTAAAGTAAATTATGGCGCCAAAATCCAGTCCACAGGCTAACACGCGCCGCCATAGACAATAAATAACGATCATAGGTGCGGAGCGTTAATGGTGCTTTAAAGGTAAAAAATATATATTATAACAAAGTTCAGTTCAAAAAACAGTGTTATAACTTTTTTTTCTTATTATGGACGTGCCGTGCGTAATTATTATGCCAACATTTTTGAGTTCATAATCCGGATTTAACTATAAGAGTGGTAGATCAAGCATTTAAAAAAACAGTTGGGAACCAAACTACTGTCCGAATAATATATATGGTGAAAATATGTTTAAATTACAAATTTAAATGATTTTGTAATTACGTTTGTATGGACAGTCAATCCTCCGTCCGTCCTCCGACACCTTGTAATCTGTCCCCGTGTGGGTTTGGTCCAGCTCGTCACGTGACGTTGCTTGCAGGTGTCGCAAGTGATCAACGCAGCGATCGAGTCGCAGTTCCCGGGTACGGGCGTGCGCGTGATCGCGGAGCCGGGCCGGTACTTCGCGGCCGCCGCCTACTCGCTGGCGACGCTGGTGCACTCCATCCGCGAAGTGAGTACTATTTCTATCTGATGTGTGATAGCGGTACACTGCGGTGGTTTGAAGCCTTTCTGAATAATAGACCACAATAATAAAAACTCTTATTTTTTATCGACATTAACATTTGACAAAGTACTTTGTGAAACAGATTCAGATATTTTTTTCCAAAAAAAAAACAATATGGCGTCAGTGAAACTTCAGGGGCTAAAGTTGTCGCGAGGCGGTCCTAGAGGGTTGTTCCGCTAGGCCAGGGACCGACGCTCAGCGGACAATATTAAAGTACACGAACAATCACGAGCACTTGTGCATGTTCATCAACAGCACCATCACCTTCATGGACACGTTGAAGCAGAAGATGACCATGCCCAGCTGCAAGCTGTCTATCAGCAAGGCTCGCAGGACGGCCAGGCGAGCTAGTCAATCCCTTAGTGAACACGAACACGCCCCAAGCAATGAGCCGGCATTTTGGTGGACATGCTACCTGCCACTATTGTAGGTAGACTGTATTTACGCAGTAACATAAAAATTGCCAGATATAGATAAATTAATAATTTATTTACCACTTTTAAAACATATTTTGTGAAAATCAAGTTACGCAAATCCAACGAAAATTTAAGAATGACAGGTAAGTAATAATTTTAATGGTAATTTTAGAATAAACTATGAAATTAAAAAAAAAACATCTTTGTAGTTGGTTTGGTTTGTGAGCTACCCTGAAAGTTTCAGCTGGATAGCTTATCGGTAAGTGCTCGAAATTTGAATTGCAAGATTCCAGGACAGACGATAGATACATAGATACATACAAGTATGTATAGTATTATTATTTTTGAACCTTTAATAGTAACATGTGACACAGAATGATGTAGAACAATATTTTTAAAGTGATCTTGCTCAGACCTGTTCTCGCAATATTTTAATAGTATTTAAAACCCTACCGACGCGACGTAGGGTTCGTTTGTAGGTTCGTTATATTATTATTTTTTCATGTATGTTGAACGAGGCAGTGCTGACCCCTGGTGTCACAGTTTTTCAAGTATGTTGTATATTGAAAGAGACAGTGCTGATCCCTGCTGTCACAGTTATTCAGGCGTTCCGAGGGCCTCATGCTAACATTCCTCTGAACTGGTTGTTATGACGTTTGTTTGTGGCAGGTGGAGCCCGCGGAGGAGGGCGGCGAGCCGCACACCATGTACTTCATCAACGACGGCGTGTACGGGTCCTTCAACTGCATCCTGTACGACCACCAGCACGTCGCCGCCTTCCCGCTCCACGTAATGACAAGCACTTTGTTGGGATTTATCTCACCTCATTTTATGAAAACTAGCTTTAACCCATGGCTTATTCCGTTTGTTGCGATAAAAAGTATCCCAAGTCTTGCCACAGGGTTCACATTATCTCCATACCAAACTTCAACAAGATCAGTTCAGCCGTTTAGTTGTGAAAAGGTAACGAACAGAGTTACTTTCGCTTTTTACCCGACTACGGCGAAGCAAAGAGGATGGCTATGATTTTGACTGCGATGTATGTATGTATGTATGTTCATAACTTCTAAACTACTTATCATAATTTGAAAAATGAGGTATCGTTGGAACCTCCTAGAGACCCGCTGTTTATCTGAGAATGGACCGGCATAACAATATTGTCTATTCATAATTGTCAGGAATCATCCGCAATGCCGACCGCCTGTTCGATCTGGGGCCCCTCTTGCGACGGACTGGACTGCGTGCTGCCCTCGTACCGCATGTGCCCGCAGGCGCTGGGCTCGTGGCTGCGCTTCCCCGACATGGGGGCCTACACGCTGCCCGTGGCGTCCCCCTTCAACGGGTTCCCCGTGCCCACCGTGCGATATGTGTGTGACAAGGACAGCTGGTGAGACACTACATTATATTGCAATACAATGGGGCGTTCTCTTTAACAACAAGCTCAAATTAAAATATATTTAACTCCCGACCCCCGCCCACCGTTATAGCTAAGCAACACCTCGATGAAGTCGGCTTTCAAACATTAAAAAACCGCATCAAAATCGGTTCATTCGTTTGAGAGCTACGATGCCACAGCCAGATACACGTATACTTACATTATACACCCTAAACATAAAACGCCCATCTCTTTTGTTAAAATATAGTTCTCAGAAGAATAACAGATGGCGTTGTACTGTCTAAATAGTCAATGTCAATTCCAGGTGACAGTTATTGTCATAGGCTTGCGCCAGCCAGTAAGCGTAGCTCAACCTTTTTGGCTTGCATTCAGTAAATTATCTGTGGCGTTCAGTATCACTTTAATCCACTGTGATCATAATGTCACCTGTTGAGAATGTAGGGCGTCCCATTTTTGTACATGTCAAGAGCACGACGACACAAATGCGTGTATAATTTTTGTATTGCAACTTTTAATCGATAATTTTACATAAAAGCTGTATTTGTGAAACATAATGACATTTACAATATGTATATATTTTAGGAAAAAAAAAGATATCACTCTATGGCTCTATGGACAATATATAGTGGACAGATACTGTTTAAGACATTACAACGCCTTCTGTTTTGGATGACAGAAACTACATTTATTTACCTACAGGAACACGGTTCTTACAATGTCTTGCAAAGACACCACTACAAAAGATCTCATACTACATTATCTCCGTGATTACTGACACGATTTACATGTTGTTTTTTATTCAGGTTGGCCCCAAATAATCTCATCAAAATCGCTTTGGTATACTTTTCTTAGTATTTTTTTTTTATCTTCAGGTTGATTCTGAAGGACATGTTCCCGCTGACGTCCGCCGACTTCACCGACTCCCCGCTCCCCCTGCCGTGCTGCTCTAACCCCGCGACGCCCCCTGGGACCCCCTCGCCGCCCGCCACCCCGACCCCCCTGCACCAGGGAGTGTTCATCGAGTGCGCGCTCAAGTGAACCCCGCCGCGGCACTAGACTAGTGAAGGTGATACATGCTCTACTGTTAGGTAGTGATCGGCCGCTGGTTGTGGAATGTCAGACTATTTCGTGACTGAGATTGGTTGAAACATCGCGACAAAATTAGCCACGCTAGACTGGATTTTTCTTTGGATAAAACCCGAACCCGTCGCAAAATACCGGTGTTGTTTTCGTTTTTCTTTTGTTTTCCTATTCCTAAGTAACCCCGATGACGCGGCAGGTTTACAAAGACAGTCAAGCTGTCAGAAGTCTAATCAAGTCACAGTCAAAGTAACGCTTTACTAAAACTTCGTAAAGTTTTGACGAGAACACTAAATGGCACGTTTGTATCGCACGTTAACGAACACCTAATTAACAATTAAAGAAACACTAGTTTGAGAAAAAAATAACGAAACAACGTCACTTTTCCGTTTTCTCGCCAAACTCCAATACAACATTATAGCCCTGAGTTGGCAAAAACGCAAAGAAAAGTCAACGCGGGCTTCTCCGTGGGTCACAGCTAGTCAATATGAAGCTGTATCGCGGTTGCATTTCATAATCAGCGGCCTACTAGTGAGACGATTGTCCGAAAACACCACGCCTGTTTGTACGAACAGTTTGACAAAAAATAATATGCCTCTAATTAAAAAGAGAACGGCTATGTACGGCTCTCGCTTGTGTGAAAGAGATGACTCTTTCAAAACATAGATAAACCGACCTTTCTTTTTAATTTTATATGGCGTCCTTTTTTTAGTCTGGAACTGTAAAAAAAATTGTTAAACTTTTATAAATTGATATTTTTTATAATGAACAAATTATTGATATTTTGTTACCTACACTTCATATTTGAACTCGGTACAAAATAATTGGTTACAAATTTCTGTATTATGTTTAGAAAATGTGTTATGTGTCACCTTCACTATATGTTGCCAGCATGTGGACACGGCTCTTCCGAAAATGGACTCTGAAATAGCACTTGATATTTGTAAAAACGTTTGGAAGAAAAATCAAACTTTTAAGTCAATTTATATCTAACAAAAATAACTTAACTTATAAATTACCAAAAACTTACACTACTTTGTGTATTAAATGATAAACTTATAAACTGACTTAAAAGTTTCAAAAAACAAAATATATTTTAAATGTATTTTCTTGATTTAAAAATTGGTTGAATTAAAATTGGACTTAAAATGTGAAATATTTCATATAATTAAAAATAAGCTACAAATGGTTATTCTATTACATTCGAAGATCAAATCTGATGATACTGAGACGAAAACAGAATCTCAGGACAATAATTGATATATTAGTACAAGATCCCACTGTATAATTTCTTCACCGCCGTAATTATGACAATACACGCATGCATGCAACTATAGTAGCTTCGGGTGGCTGAACAACTAATGAAAAAAACGCGTGCCGTGTTAGCAGTTTCTATTAATACATTTTGTTTTCTTCTTTAAAAAATGGCTAGTTTAAAAGTTGAAAATAGTCGTCGGAGTATTTTCGAATAACCAGTGAGTTGTAGCCGTTGTATAAAATTATGTGAGAATTAATTTATTAACATATGTAAGAGTTAAAGGTTGAAAAACTAATTAATTCTTGTATATAAAATCGTTTCAATTAGAAAATGGGTCCTGGTCAATACAACGGTAAAGAAATCCAGCAGTGCGATCTTGTTCCATAACACAAAATATCTTGTCTAAAATAGTGACGTAACCTTTTAATTGTCACTTAATTCTGTTAGCTATTGAACCGCGATAACGCAAGTCGATCCGAACGCATGTTTTTATTTTTTGAAAATTTCCGATCATTTTCGCTTCTAGCACTTTTAATTGGTAAATGAGAAAAAAACACAAACATCTAGCGATCGACTTGCGTTCGCGGTTCAATAGTTAACAAATTTGAGGTCCTGATAAAACAACGGATAGAGGGGCGTCAATGGACTTTTTTTTACATATGTATATTTTTGTACGTTGTGTAACTTTTTTATATCAATCACTAATTATTATCCAATCAATTATTTAACTACTCCTTATTTTTAAAACTTTTATTTGTACATTATATTTTGAAATTCATGCAACATGAATTTTATTTGTTTGAGTTACATAATCTTCATAACTTTTATTATAATTTTTGACTAAAACCTTATTTATTTAATTTGACATTTAATTTCACGAATTTAATGTTCTCTTGTTTGTATTTGTCTAAAATGTGTATTTTCGTATCCCGACGGGGAAATAAGCTGATATGCTAAACAATACCACGGAAAAAATATAGTTTGTTCACCACAAAAGTTTTGCTAGTGACTGTTTTTTGACCAAATAAATACCCTCAAAATATTCATTTAATTTAATACCCGCGTTTTCAACACAATAATTTATTTTCTTTAAGTGTTATAAAGATCAGAAAAGAAGAAATAATTAAAACTTGAAGATGGCAAATGCACAAGTCGTGCGCAGCCATAATACGGAAACATAACGGAAATAAGGAAAGAATAACATTTGTCCGTTCATTCTTTCAGTTAAAATTCGGCAACGGTGTCGCTTATTTCCCCGGATGAAGTTTTCTCCTAGAATTAAATAATACAGTAGAAAGTAGAAATGTTTGTATGTGTGTAGCGTATTTATCAATTTTCTTTTGCGTATACTAAATATTTGCTAAAGTAACCGGCATTTTACATGTCATTTCCCCGTTATACATTTGACTGTCGCATTTATTGATTATGTTGAGAACACATTCACAGATTCTACAGATTCCATAAGAATTAAATGTAATTGCTATATGAAAGTAGTGCTAGTTTTTATAAAGTACAACCATACTTACTGTGCCACCAACTTATCTGTGATCCTAATGGTGTCGTGAGTGTTCTACTTATTCATTTAGTAGACCAATCAAACAACAGAAAATGTAAACCTCATTTGTGGCGGTTGTAGTTCCTTTTTTTGCCACTTCACAGATAAGTTAATTGCACTGTAATAGTCTTATTTGTTTTTTTTTATTATCGGCTGTTAAAGTGTATGTTGGATTCCTTTACTGCCGACTTGTATTTATCGCGTGTTCTTCATCACAAATAGAATTAGAAGACATTCCTATCAATGTTGTGACTAATGTGGCTTCTTCAGTGTTTTAGATGTTTCTTCGATAGACGGACTTCGCAAAAATATTAGTTAAAATGCTTTTTGGAATAAATACATTGTTCAGATAAGAAGTTGTTTTATTATCTCGTAATATCTAAATGAGTCTGCCAAATGGCCATCGATTTCAAATGAGTCCGGGCCGAGAAAGATGTCCCGCGGGCGCCAAGAGGAACTAACTTTCAACGCCTTTACATTTTTACTTTCGCATAGAAATTAGCGCCGCGACTGTGGTTATTTCTTGGTGCGAACTCTACAATCTTGTTGAATTTGGATTTAACCACAAAACTTCAAAAAATAACTTCAGATAAAAAAGTCGGGTTTACAATACAATAGGGGTTGAATATACACTGGTCCGTATCAATCCGCTAGTGTTGATATTATCTGTGTTCGGCCGTTCACTAATTAGTTCTGATATTATCTGTGTTCGGCCGTTCACTAATTAGTTCAGTATCTTGTGTGTAATCTTGCAATGGAAGACAAGAACTTTTTTTTTGTTTAAATCTAGTATTTTTTTAATGCATCCTCCGTAATTTGCGTTGAACGGAGCCTATTCTATTCATTTCTGAGTTCGTTTAAGCGATATTGTTCCAATTCGTGTTTAATCCTATCGCGGTTAGTCCAAAATGACTGTTTGTCAAAATAAGTAAGGAAGAAATATATATTTCTTGGACCAACCGCTAATTGGGCTAAACGTGAATTGGAAGAAACGCGAAATGGACCAATCGCGAATAAGGTGAATTGGACTAACCGCAAATTGGACCATTCGCGCCTCGAGTTGTTTGGGTTACCAGGAACTGTTCTCCCTCTCTCTCGAAAGCCTGCGCCTGGATACTTAAGTTTACCCGCGAATTAGTAATTTTAGGAAAGGTCGTTTTGAGACAATGACATATTGAGAAATTTACATTTTGACCCAAAACTTTTTGAGAAAAAAGACATTTCTTGAAAAGGACATCATGTGCTTTTCTAGAAATGTCAACCTTGTCGAGCGCTAAAAGTTCTATTTGGCCTTTAGAAATTAAGAGAAACAAAAGAAAAAGGTGTACAAAACATTTATTGAAATCATATTGAGGAACAAATACAATTGTAATTCATTATTCCTATTCTTACAGATATTCACTGTACAGGCGATCATTTTCAATTCAATAACAACATTAACAACCAACCAAGTAGCGCCTCCAGAGGCACTTTCTTACATTCCAATAAAAACCTGTCTCATTTATTTACAAAACACACAGAATTTATGAATAAGGAGGCCGGCCTATTGCCTTGACAGCAGTTGAAGAAACACATTTTATAACATTCCTTGTTATTGTAATTAATGTGTAAAATTTTGAGAATGTACCTGGACATAGTTCAAACTATAAAACCTTACTATTACAAATATTTAATTGTTTTTTGAAGACTGGAAAACTACTGTCACTTAAATTGGAAAAGGATGTCTAGTTTGCATTTTATTGTATTTTAACTATTGCCCGCTACATCATACTAACCAACTTTCAATTTCCAAACAAAAACACACTTGGAATTTCAGATTAAAAAATCGCGCTTCGAAATAACAACCGCTCGGCAAGATGCCAGTGAAAACTTTGTATCTTAAGGCCAGGCTCCATTAATACATTTTCCCACGCTAGTTCCGCCTCTACACTCTGCCACCCGCTACAAGCACTGAAGGCCTGCGTAGTAAGGTTGAATATCTGAGCGCTGTTTGAACACACAATTTAGCTACACACAAATAACGTAAATTTTGATAAGAAAATGTATTGAATGAAATTCTGTTAATCACATCTTTGTCTTGATCACGGAGAGATAAAGATCTTAAAACATATATGTTAAGTTTCACACTTATTAGGTTTGTGGTTGACCCAGTATACTTATGGAAAAAAAAACCTTAATATTGGAGCCTGGTTTTAAATTGTGCCTGATAGCTTACAGAGATACTTAACAAATAACCCTGTATAGATCCCAGACACTGCTGATCTTAAAAAGCTAGCCTAGCTCCGGATCTGAACCCTCTAATATAATGAACCCTCTCATGTCTTCAGTCATGTCTTCTCATTTCAGTTTCTCTTACAAAAACTTTAATATCAATCAATCACCGTTCATATTCATCTATTCACTTTATACAGATAACAAAACTCATTCATCGGCTTTCATACAAAATAACTAAGTATATACTGGCGCTGACCTCGGAAGTGGTCTATATGAGAAATTTTAAGTTAATATGAATGCCATGCATGAAATTACATTAAACATTGCTTAAACATTACAACAATTAATTTTTAAGTAAAAAAATTGAGCTGCAGTTTACTTTATTGAAATTACAGCTAACAATAATAGTAAAGTATTAGTTATTTGTAACTAAAAGCAACATCTTCACATTTTATACAATAATAAAACCATATATATTTTTAGATTGCAATGAAATCGACCCACATTAACATTAAACTACTAAACTACAATTATAATGAGTTTTTTTTTTACTTTGTGTGACGAGACGGGCAGGTCGTTCGCGGCGCGGTAAGCGTCACGCCTGTCTATAACAGTGCAGTGCCACCCAGAACTGCGCGTTGCAAAGTCTTGCGCGTCACTGCACTGCGCTCGTCACCCTGACTTTGGTCGTTAAGTCTAATTGCCCAGTAATTTCGCTGGAAACATTGCCCTTCAAACCGAAACACAGAAATGTTTACACACTACTGCTTGGTGTCTGAATATCTGTTAGGTGTAGTACTTCACCAGGCGGACTTTTGTGTAATAGGCCTACCACTACTGTGCGTTTGCATCTATGGAGGTTCTTACACGGGAGAATAATAAACTTTTTAATCCTTCGGGCACCGCGCGTGAGGCACATTAAGTTAATGTGCGATACCGAGTGAGTGGTGCCCGAAACTTTAAAAGATTTTAAATAAACTGTTTCTTATCTTCATTAACTTGAATGATTTTGTTGTTTTTGGGGAAAGAAAACTAGAATGAACTAACTCGCGTAAGTTTTTATATCATTGTGCGCCGGGTGCCTCGCTATCCACATATAACATAGTATAATAAATCAATAGAATCCAATGGTTCGTTGTGGTGGTTACAGTGGCGGAACTGGCGCGCAATGGTACGGATGATGCGGGTTCGAGGTCCGTCCGCGATCTATATTTTTTTAAATTATAATATATTACTTATGTGATTGGTATGGACACATCATAATCTCAAATGAATCATGTATCGAGTTGATTGAACAGAGGCGGCGAAGTCGAGGATCATCGACCTTATAACCCAGTAGACGCCTAATACCTATTTACTCGCAATGCAAACAGTTCTGTCAACCAACTAAGGTGAGCGGGCGCGAGGTACTGAATGCTCATTGGTCAGGTAATGATCACGTCATATCGCTACACATCGCTATTGGCCAAACATTAGTGGGTGTGGATTTATATAAGATCTATTTTCCTAAGGTGGTATCTGAAAGCGTTCACCCTGTACTAGGCGTCTAATGTCGAGGATACTCTAGTAAGCTGCATTTAGTCTATGGTTTCAACGACGAAAGTATGTACTCTTTTATTCGTTTTTAACAAGGAATAGAAAAAAACAAGTGGAAGTGGTACACTACACCTTTAAAATGTATTAATTTTTATAAAGTCGGCTAAATTCGAAGTAAAGATATAAAAAATCAAAAAGTCGGCAAAGCTATAACAAAATGTATGTAAGTAATAAGAATTCGACAAAGAGCGAAAGTCGGCAAAAGCCTCATAGACCGAAAATAATGCGTTAACGACTGCTTCATAGAGTTCATTTTATTTTTACCTACGAAACATTTGTACGCAAATTATGATTTCCTGTGCATAACTCTTCCCTTATATAAGTCCCTTGTTTTCTCTATTCCGTGGTTTTAAATTTATTAATATTGTTTATCTGGAGTTTTTTTTTCCACAGTAAAGTTATGTCTATGCTCTGTGTAGTTTGAACGATGCATTAACACTGGTTATGCGACACAGGGGCGAGTGCAGAGTCCGGTGCTACCGCGCTCGGCGGCCCGTCAGCAGATGTGCACGGCGCAGGCGGCAAGGTAGGCCTGCAGCGTGGTGCGGTAGGGCTCCTCCAGCGCCGCCACGCGCGGTGGCAGCAGCCCCGGCGCCGCGCGCGACATCGCGCCCAGGGACTCCGCCAGGTACCGCTTGGGGTCGACCACACCTGGAAAGTCAAATATTTATATAGATAAACCACACAACACACTAAACTAACGCAGTTGATCGACCGTGGTGTCGGTTCTGGAGTCTTGGCAGCGTTGTCCAGTAGACTGGCGAAACTTCAAAGTGCTGAGGTTTCTGTATGACGCCACGACTATGAGTGTCCAAGTACAAAACCAGCAGTCTAAACATATCCAACTGCGTAGGGGCGTGAGACAGGGGGATGTTATATACCCGAAACTGTTCACTAATGCCTTGAAAGTTATGTTTAAGACGCAGGATTGGCAGGAAATGGGTATTAATATCAATGGCGAGAATGTCTCACACTTTCGATTTGCCGATGATACTCGTATCGTCCTAATGGCGGAGTCGCTGCAAGACTTGCAAAGTATGCTGACCAATAGATGATGCTTCTCGACGCATCGGTATCGGGATGAACATACTCGTAGATAAGACCAAGATCATGTTTAACGATCTTGTTGACCCGGAACCGATTGCAGTCAATTGTGTTGTCCAAAAAACACAAAATGTTGCAGTTAGGTAAGCACAAGTTTGAGAAGGAAGCCTTCAGCTGGGTTCGGCAGCATTCGGAAAGCTTCGTCAAGTTTTCTCGTCGTCTTGAGACAAAAGTCTTCAATCAGGGCCTCCTACCAGTCATGACCTACAGAGCCGAAACGTGGACACTCACGATTCCACAAATTTATGGTCGTTCTGCGAGCTGTGCTTGGAGTTTCTCTGAAGGACAAAATTCGATATGAAGATATCCGACAGAGAACCAATATAACCGACATAGCTGTAAGTCTAAGCAAGCAAGTAAGTGGCAATGGGCTGGTCACATTTCCCGAAGAACTGATAACCGTTGGGGTAGGTGAGTTCTCGAGTCGAGACCAAGTTTAGGCAAACGTAGTGTAGGCGACGCCCTGTGGCCAGGTGGAGTGACGACCTGCGAAAAGCGGCTGGAAGACAATGGATGAGGAGAGCTGAAGACCAAGCTCAGTGGCGTGCATTAGGAGAGGCCCACGTCCAGCAGTGGACAAATATAGGCTGTGTCAATTCTCTTGTTAAACTGATTACACTATACTCAAATAGTTTCAGTTTTTTTTTAGAGATTCAATTAAAAGCTATTCTGTTGACCATTTCAACTAAATGTAAACATAACTGCGACGAAACTAAAGCACTTTGGGGAAGGGGACGCGCATCGAACAGTTTTAACTGAGCTTGAATGGGCTAAATAATCGGAATCAAAGGTAATGTTAGGTGTCTTTACAAAGAGATAAAGTTCTGACTGTTTTGACTGAGCTTGAATGTGCTAAATGAGCGGCATCAAAGGTCATGTTAGGTCTCTTTACAAAGAGATAAAGTTCTGACTGTTTTGACTGAGCTTGAATGGGCTAAATGAGCGGTATCAAAGGTAATGTTAGGTCTCTTTACAAAGAGATAAAGTTCTGACTGTTTTGACTGAGCTTGAATGGGCTAAATGAGCGGCATCAAAGGTAATGTTAGGTCCCTTTACAAAGGGATTAAAAATATGACTGTTTTGAATGAGCTTGAATGGTCTAAATGAGCGGTATCAAAGGTAATGTTAGGTCCCTGTACAAAGAGATTAAACTTATAACTGTTTTGATTGAGCTTGAATGCGCTAAATGAGCGGTATCAAAGGTAATGTTAGGTCTCTTTACAAAGAGATAAAGTTCTGACTGAGCTTGAATGGGCTAAATGAGCGGCATCAAAGGTACTCGTAATGTTAGGTCTCTTTACAAAGAGATAAAGATCTGACTGTTTTGAATGAGCTTTAATGGGCTAAATGAGCGGCATCAAAGGTAATGTTAGGTCTCTTTACGAAGCGATAAACTTATGACTGTTTTGAATGACCTTGAATGGGCTAAATGAGCGGTATCAAAGGTAATGTTAGGTCTCTTTACAAAGAGATAAAGTTCTGACTGTTTTGACTGAGCTTGAATGGGCTAAATGAGCGGTATCAAAGGTAATGTTAGGTCCCTTTACAAAGAGATTAAACTTATGACTGTTTTGAATGAGTTTGAGTGGGCTAAATAAGCGGTATCAAAGGTAATGTTAGGTCTCTTTACAAAGAGATAAAGTTCTGACTGTTTTGACTGAGCTTGAATGGGCTAAATGAGCGACATCAAAGGTAATGTTAGTTCTCTTTACAAAGAGATAAAGTTCAGACTGTTTTGAGTGAGCTTAAATGGGCTAAATGAGCGGCATCAAAGGTAATGTTAGGTCTCTTTACAAAGAGATAAAGTTCTGACTGTTTTGACTGAGCTTGAATGGGCTAAATGAGCGGCATCAAAGGTAATGTTAGGTCCCTTTACAAAGAGATTAAACTTAGGACTGTTTTGAATGAGCTTGAATGGGCTAAATGAGCGGTATCAAAGGTAATGTTAGGTCTCTTTACAAAGAGATAAAGTTCTGACTGTTTTGACTGAGCTTGAATGGGCTAAATAAGCGGCATCAAAGGTAATGTTAGGTCTCTTTACAAAGAGATAAAGTTCTGACTGTTTTGACTGAGCTTGAATGGGCTAAATGAGCGGCATCAAAGGTAATGTTAGGTCTCTTTACAAAGAGATTAAACTTATGACTGTTTTGACTGAGCTTAAATGGGCTAAATGAGCGGCATCAAAGGTAATGTTAGGTCTCTTTACAAAGAGATAAACTTATGACTGTTTTGAATGAGCTTGAATGGGCTAAATGAGCGGTATCAAAGGTAATGTTAGGTCTCTTTACAAAGAGATAAAGTTCTGACTGTTTTGACTGAGCTTGAATGGGCTAAATGAGCGGCATCAAAGGTAATGTTAGGTCCCTTTACAAAGAGATTAAACTTAGGACTGTTTTGAATGAGCTTGAATGGGCTAAATGAGCGGCATCAAAGGTAATGTTAGGTCTCTTTACAAAGAGATAAACTTATGACTGTTTTGAATGAGCTTGAATGGGCTAAATGAGCGGTATCAAAGGTAATGTTAGGTCTCTTTACAAAGAGATAAAGTTCTGACTGTTTTGACTGAGCTTGAATGGGCTAAATGAGCGGCATCAAAGGTAATGTTAGGTCCCTTTACAAAGAGATTAAACTTAGGACTGTTTTGAATGAGCTTGAATGGGCTAATTGAGCGGTATCAAAGGTAATGTTAGGTCTCTTTACAAAGAGATAAAGTTCTGACTGTTTTGACTGAGCTTGAATGGGCTAAATAAGCGGCATCAAAGGTAATGTTAGGTCTCTTTACAAAGAGATAAAGTTCTGACTGTTTTGACTGAGCTTGAATGGGCTAAATGAGCGGCATCAAAGGTAATGTTAGGTCCCTTTACAAAGAGATTAAACTTATGACTGTTTTGAATAAGTTTGAATGGGCTAAATGAGCGGTATCAAAGGTAATGTTAGGTCCCTTTACAAAGAGATTAAACTTATGAGTGTTTTAAATGAGCTTGAATGGGCTAAATGAGCGGCATCAAAGGTAATGTTAGGTCTCTTTACAAAGAGATAAAGTTCTGACTGTTTTGACTGAGCTTGAATGGGCTAAATAAGCGGCATCAAAGGTAATGTTAGGTCTCTTTACAAAGAGATAAAGTTCTGACTGTTTTGACTGAGCTTGAATGGGCTAAATGAGCGCCATCAAAGGTAATGTTAGGTCTCTTTACAAAGAGATAAAATTCTGACTGTTTTGACTGAGCTTGAATGGGCTAAATGAGCGGCATCAAAGGTAATGTTAGGTCTGTTTACAAAGAGATAAAGTTCTGACTGTTTTGACTGAGCTTGAATGGGCTAAATGAGCGGCATGAAAGGTAATGTTAGGTCTCTTTACAAAGAGATAAAATTCTGACTGTTTTGACTGAGCTTGAATGGGCTAAATGAGCGCCATCAAAGGTAATGTTAGGTCTCTTTACAAAGAGATAAAATTCTGACTGTTTTGACTGAGCTTGAATGGGCTAAATGAGCGGCATCAAAGGTAATGTTAGGTCTCTTTACAAGCTTTACAAAGAGATTAAAGTTCTGAGAGTGCGGGCGAAAGTTATTTATCCTACAAGCTGTAACCACAGTCCACAGAGAAATCGGACTTCTGTTGAAAATACGTGATTATAGGATCGACTAGACAGTGTCGACTGCCTACGCGAATCCAATTTAAGCCCGTATTAAGGCCCCAGATTCCGGGGGAACCCAGATGGTATATCAGTCCAAGACGATCTAAGCCCAGTTAAGACGACTGCTTGAGATCGACGTTCAATATAGGTAGAGTAACATCTGAAGAGATTTCCGTGAACTCCAGGTTTGTTTCCAGGGGCTGTTCTATCAAATTGTCCATTCTATCAAATTCTTTGCGATAGTCTGTGAATATGCCGCCTGGTTGGCCAAGGCCATTGGATCAACTATAAATTAATTTGTCAACAAGACATTAGAAGTTGTAGAAAGTCTTCTAAGGGCTATGATATCGTCGAGCGTGCCTCCGGCACGGGCCAGCTTTGCGTACTGCACCTGGTAGCTACAGTGGCATGTCACAGGGAGTACGTACTAGCAAGCGGATCGTCGAGCGCGCCTCTGGCACGCGCCAGATGGCGTACCGCACCTGGTAGCTATAGTGGCATGTCACAGGGAGTACGTACTAGCAAGCGGATCGTCGAGTGCGCCTCTGGCACAGGCCAGCTGTGCGTACTGCGCCTGGTAGCCAGGTGTGTCGTCCACTTCGATGAAGTGGTCCTCGGGGTTCGTGGTCTCGTCGGTCGGCAGCTCGAATAGGGATATCAGCGCCTGCGGACAAACTTCACGTTCACGTCACATGAACTAAACAGGTTGGGCCAAAATAATCGAACATCAAGGTTAATTTTTTAGCTGTATTTTTAGGCAGATTGTACTATTTTAAAATATCCAGGAATGCAGTTCCGTTTTCTTACAAAGTAGACGTACAAGTGAATGTTTCATAAGAAAAAATGCTTCTATCCTCTTGAATTTTGCTCCACCTTGTATAACCAGAAGTGGTTCGCCCCGAACTGAAGCACATTTTGACATATGACTCAGAACTACAAAGACTAAAATTATATTAAAAAGTGGTTTTAAATGATACAATCCAAACCCTTTTTAATATCTATGTACTTCTGTCTGTAATCATGCAATTCTAATTTAGAGCACTTCCCGATTAGCAGAGCCATCCGGCTGAAACTTTCAGGGTAGCTCTCAAAACTATGACAATGCAATAAAAATAAATAAAAAAAACACTTAAAAACATAATAACTGACAATGGTAAAAAAAAAAAATAATAATTTTGTAAATTATACTTATTTTTGATCGAGTGAGACGAGTTGGTCGCTCGCCTGCCCTTAACAGTTACAGTGCCACCCAGAACTTTGGTTGCAAAATGTTGCGCGTCACTGCACTGCGCTCTTCACCCTGAGACATTGGTTTTTAACTCTCGTTGCATGGTGATTGCGCTGGAAACTATTGCCCTTCAATCCAAAACCAGGAATGTTTACACACTACAGCTGGCAGTTGAATATCTGACAAAGGTGTGGTACTTCCCCAGGCGAACTCTTGCGTAAGGCACTACACTACATATACTCGTATCACCCCATTTCACCCGAATGTCTTAATTAGTAATTTATGCTTATACACTTTCTGTAGATCTGTGGTTAGGACACAAGGGTACCTGCATGAGTTTCGGCCACAGCGGCGCGAGACTGCCGTGGGTGAAGTGCCGCGACTCACACAGTAGCTTCACGCAGCCGACCGCCGCCGCCTTGCGTTCCAACACGCCGTCGACCTTCTGTAGGTCTGTGATTAGGACGCGTTCTACGTACATCGCGAACATACTGTGAACATACGTTAATTTGTTTAGAATTTGCTCGTGCCAATAAAAAGGATTATCTAAAACTGTAATCATTTTGCTAAGTGCTGTGCCCGACGCACATACGATCCGAGTACTCTGCTTGGACCGCGAAGGCAAGTGATTGTAGGATCGGACAATATTCTCTATTTTGTGCTGTGGTGGACCTACAACAGTTTACGCTGAAAGACACACAATTACATATTTCAGAACACAACTTGAGTTTTCCTTTCGTTACACATTACAACCGCCGTCTACTTCTTGTTCTTCCGTTAGTGTCCATCCAAAGGTTGTCTGGAAGAGATCGCTCTTAGCGATAAGACCGCCCATTGTACTTATTTTAAAGAAATATTTTATGTGTAATAATATCTATTTAGGTGCAATAAAGTATTATTTATCTATCTATATACAACTAAAAGAAAAACATTGATTTCACTATACTTGGTGATTATGATGTTTTAATTTGACTTTAACTTTTTGGAGATATTAAATAAAAATGCGTGTGCCGATGCAAGTGTGTTGAGCGACTGGGTATGCTAGAATGGTTATGGCCTATGTTTACAAATAGGTAGATATATCAGCTGACTGATTCCTTAATCGTGCATACATTTTACATCTATCACAACAACTTATCTACAACAAGTCTTTATGTTATATGGAGGTTATATTATATAGGTACTATGTTTTTTTTTTGGTCAGTCGTATGAATTAGTGCCGGCCTCTAGTGCCAGAGTTTGTGAGGCTGCCGGAGGGCCTCTGACATGGCTTAACGACTGCTATTAATCAATAACAGCCGGAACCGACGGCTTAACGTACCCTCCTTACTATGTAGGTATCCTCCTTTACCAACTTCTTCATTTGATAGTAACATTATGATAGTTTTTTACGTTTGAAAACTGATGTGATCGAGATGGTTCTTAGCTATATGAAGAGGGGTGGGGGGGGTTTATATAAAATTGCTTCGTTTAAATTGAATACTCAAAAAATAGTATGACCTACACTTAAGGTACAAATAACACAAAAAAAACATCCTCGTTTCATTAGCTTTTTAAAAAGGTACAAAAGTTGTTAATTTCGCTAATTAGCTGCACCTACCGAGGAGTAGAGATGGCCGTTTCTGAAAAAACGTTGTTGGGCATCGATTCCAGTGAATGATGCTAGCATCCGATGCCGATATAATGAAAAACGGATGCGCTCAACATCCGATTCTGAGAAACGTGAACACAAAACATCACAGATGCGACCGAGCGCACGGCGCCGACCAACTGAACATTATAGACTGGCTCGCTCGCTCTCGTTCGCACCCGTGGCTGTGCGAACAAGACAACCAACGAGAACAACAACGCACTTTTATACCTACTCGTAGATTGAGCCAGAGCGCGCGAGTGCTTGTTTGCAGAATACAAAGGGTAATAAATTATAATGATCATAAAATAATGAATGGCTTTTCTAACTATTGTTATGACAAGGTCCCGAGGGCTGATATATGAAAGTACACTCCATTGAGCGATGTGTCTCTATTCTGAGAGCTGATTAGGAGATGCCTATAAATAAAGCTATGGTATTAATTATTACCGAACCGGACGAATTAAGTCACAGTAATTCCCGCCCTAAGATAGTTATAAACTCAAATAAATAAGATGATAAATCCTAATGCATGCAGCTGTAACATAAACCCATAAACTATTTGAGTTTAATTAATTTAATTAGAGCTAGGTTTAATTAAGGAGTTAATGAACATTTAGCTCTTTAGGTTTCATGAGTATAAAATATCATTGCTCATGATGTCAACTCTTTCGAGACCGCTCCTTACAATTACTGTGACCAATTCCCACGACTATGGGGTTTCGCATCTGGTTAGAAAGTTAACAAACAGGATAAAAAAAACATGTTTATTCTCATTTCACCTTTGTATAAAAAAAAACATGTTTATTCTCATTTCATCTTGACTCAACTGGAACATAACTAAATATGTTTTTGGTCGTAACTATAAACAAAACTCTAGGTAAATGGGTACCTTCAAAGTTATGTTATTGGTAGCGATTCGGACATCCCCTGAACTAAACTAAATTTCTTTCAATGTAATTTATACCTTGTTGGCTTCGTAACAAGGTATTTTTTCCCCTGGCATCTAAGCCTCACTCACTAAACTATCACTAAAGCCTGTCAGCGTAAAATCAACTTTGTTTCCACGCGGCGTGATTCCAGATTTGTCCAAACGCTGTCTCAGAACGTGTCCGAATTTTTCCAAGCGCTGTTAGGCAGCGTGCTAAAAACCTGTTTTAATTACTTTATTTTAAGCGGTGCAGCTTAAATTGACGTAAGTTTAGAATAGATGCCAGGGGCAAAAAGACCTTGTTACGAAGTTGACAAGGTTTAAATTACATTTGTAGAAATTTAGTCTAGTTTAGTTTAAAGAGCAAATTGACCAAATTGCTGCAATTATCAGGCATCGTCCTCTTACAAAGGTTCCGTTGCGCGAGCCTCGTCCAGGCGGTAAATTTATCACGTTTCAGCCGGCATCGATGCCGAAAACAACGATGCCGGCATCGGTTGGTGCATGAGAAATAACGATGCGCATCGATGACAAAAAATAACGATACCGAGGAGGTAGTGGATTCCCTATCGGCCTGCCTTGACTCTTGTTTCCGTAAAAGCGCTTTTACGGTCACGAATATCAAGATTGGATGCACCGCGCACAAAATCGCCAGGCGTGTTCGCGAAGGGAACGAGGCCTAAAGAGAAGGCCTCCATTATGATGGCATAGGTAGGAAATTAACTATAATATACTAGTGACTCACCCCGGCTTTGCACGGCTACTAATCACACCACGGCATTTTACTTACTATCAGCAATATTATAAAAGTTGAAACTTCAAAAAAATACGCCAGTAAGCGTAATAATTGAAATAAAAGTTGAAACTTCAAAAAAATACGCCAGTAAGCGTAATAATTGAAAATCTTTGGCAGCAACGCTCGTGATGCTTTTTGACAGACTTGTTATTATTTCGGTTCCACGTCAACATGTCATTCCGCTCCTTTTTATCTGCAAATTTTTGATACCTTGGGTTACATTATTGAAATTTTCGTAAGGATCTCTAGTTTTTTGAAAAATTTAATTCCACCCATGTTACTCACTGATAATGTAGCTTTGTATAGATGAAATAATTTTTAAATCGGTTCTGTATTTTTTGCCTTTTTGCTTTAAAAACTAACTTAGAAAAAAAAACCTTCCTGTTTATTATATTATTGTAGACTAGTGATTCGCCCCGGCTTCGCACGGGTGGAGCTCACACCGCGTAATTTTTCTTACTTTTAGCATTTTTATACCCGTCTTAACTAAAAAAAAAGTCAGTAAGCGTAATTCAAAATCTTTAACAACAACGATCGTAGTGTTTTTTTTTACCATAGACAACTGCATTATTACTCACGTACTTGATATGTTTGTTATTATTTCGTTTCCATGGCAACGTCATTATTATTTCATTTCCATGGCAACGTGTCATTCTGGTATGTATTTTTGATACCTTGGGTTACATTATTGCAATTTACGTAGATATCTCTAATTTCTTGAATAATAAAAAATAGTGTTGTTAGTCGCTGATAAAATAATAAATAGCTTGATGTAGGTGAAATAATTTTTAAAATCGCTTTAGTATTTTTTAAGTTTTTCCATTACAAACACACATAAAAAAAACAATTGATTCCTCTTTATAATATTATTAAAAGCTTTTATGTAACGTTACTTGAATGTATGTATGTATATCTGGAATTTTTCAATCAATATTTCACCCACTTCCAGATAAGCCATCCGACTTTCAGCTCACAAACCGTGGAAAGGCATTTTTTTTAAATTATGGAATTTCGCAATTAATATTTCACCCACTTTCACTAATAAAGCTATCGGGCTGAAATTCGGCACACATGTTTGGTTCTCGTGAAATTACATGGCTACTGCATAAAAGCTTTATTTTTTAATACTCATTACTGTAGATGTAGATGTATACTAACTTGGGCTGCACTGCGTCCACGACGTCGACGAGCGCGTCCGCCGTGAAGTGCGCCGCATAGAACCCGAGGAAGGCGATCAGGCCGCGCACGTACTTGGTCGTCTTACTGGACGACAGTCGCTGGAACAGCAGCGTCATTATCTGCTTCGTATATTCTTGCATCACCGGCCTGGAGGGTGAGGATACGTTACGCCTGTTACACGGTCATAGTAAGAGCACGTATAACTCATGAGTAAGAAGATGTATGTGCTTTTTTTTTCGAGCTGTTTTGAATTCCTTCATCTGGGAGTTGTAAGCCGGCGAGCCGCAGAGACGCACACAACTGCGCCTGCGGCTACGGCTGGTCATAGTTTATCCGACCTCTATACACGTGAGTTTTTTAGCTGTTTAAAGGCTCAAAGCGAGCGCTCGTGCGTACCTGTTTTTTTATAGTGTAACGGTAACCAGAGTTACCATTAGTATTAGTATTTAAACTTTAATATGTAAATAATGGTGATAGGTAAAAATTAGCATTTAAAACAAAACCACTTCTAATGCTCTTAAAAATCTTGTTTATGCTGGGTGCAGACGACATAAAACTGTATTTTATGCTCTAGTGCGTAAAAGTTGTTTTACTACTCTATAGTCTCCGACCCAAAACTTTTGTGTGACTTTTGGGCCAAAAGTCAAACAAAGTAGAAAAAAAACATTGCATTATTTAAATATTTGCTCATTTAAAATATAATTGTTTAATTTCCTCCCAATCAAACTGAAAAGCAGAGTGTATACTAACTCATTTATAAGACAAGGCATATATCCTCGACATCAATATCTACCTTTTCCTAAGGTTTCACAGAGACTTGTCAAATACTTGATTGGTCAAATCCTATACAAGTCAAAAAACTTAATTTCACAAATTATAAACCGATCGCGCTCCCTCGCCGTTGCGCGCGCGACTCTCGCTCTTATTATCTTAGGATATAGTATGACCAATAGGCATGTGCGCAGCGCGTGCGGTTGGATGTGCTGGCTTGTGTGGGTGATTGCACTATACGATTGGCAGCTAGGCCGAATTGCTCCTGTTGCTTGCCTATTGCAATGTATGTTAGTGTTTGTTTGCTTCCTAACAAAAGGATGCGTAGGTAACCTACTCGCTAACTTTTGTTGGATAGTTGACTTATTTTTGTTGTATTTTGGCTTTGAGCTATCTAATGACCCAAATAGTAAGTATGTTTAGTATTGTAACGCTCAACTTAAGCTTGCATGTTTAGAAAATCCGTATTTATAAGTAAACATTTGTCACAATTTTATTTTGTATACCTACATTGTTGAATTTTTATTCTTATAAGTTGTTAGCTTGATTAACAGTTAAAAAGATATAATTGTGCGTTCTAGGATTAAATTAACACTGGAATTTGGGCTAGGTTATAATTTAATAAGTAAATAAAGAACTTTTAAAATAGAA
Organism: Alsophila aescularia; assembly: GCA_946251855.1. Classification (NCBI taxonomy): domain Eukaryota; kingdom Metazoa; phylum Arthropoda; class Insecta; order Lepidoptera; family Geometridae; genus Alsophila; species Alsophila aescularia. Next base: position 15,740,368 of record OX276384.1, read on the forward strand.
ATTAAATCTTTTGACCACAATCTCAACTGATGGAAAGCGATGATGTGGTCGAAGGTGTAGCACGCTTACCTAGTAGATACCTTTTCACTCTTGACTTACCCACCTGGGTTATAATTTACCGGAAACACTGACGAGGGCAGGGCATTCCACTCTTTTGCAGTTCTTATAATAAATGAAGAAGCGAAAACGCTTCGTTCTTGTGCGAGGTATTTCAACCATAAAAGGGTGGCGCTTTGCTGATCGTCTAGTCGTACGGTGATGGAAAGGTGATGGGGGAATCAGGTTGTGCAGTTCTTGTGCACACTCTCCATAGTGCAATTGTAGAATACCGACAGGCTTGCTACCTCAAGTCGATGCGCCAGACTTTGAAGCTTACTCTTTACTAGAGTGTCATCCAAATGAGCCTCATAGCACGTCTCTCAATTGAATCCAAAGACTCGAGCTGATACTTGGCAGAACCGTCCCAGAGGTGGCAGCAGTACTCCATACAAGATCGGACCTGCGCTTGATAAAGATTCAAAAGCTGTCCCGGTGTGAAGTACCGCCTAACCTCAGACAAAATACCAAGATTTTTTGCAGCTACCTTGTCTTTGGATTCAATATAAGACCCAAAATTAAGGTTTGATGTGAGTTCGACACCCAAAAGCTCCAAATGGTCGCCTATTGGTATTGTTACACTTTGGAAAGACGGAGATCGGTTTAGAGGACTCTTTTTAGCAGAAAACAAACACGCCTGCGTTTTAGTAGCATTAAACTTAACCAGGTTAGCATCGCCCCAATCGGACACGGCTTCTAAGGCTAAATTTAAACGGTCTACCATAGCCTCTCTCTGAAACTGGACAGCGTCACAGCTGGCTTGAGCATTGGAAGTGTATCTCTCAGCTACAGTACTGTCACCAGCATACCCAAAGGTACCGGTCTTCAGAAGGTCATTAATGTGCAGTAAAAACAATGTAGCCGAGAGAACCGATCCCTGAGGCACACCGGCATTGATAGCCATTTGATCAGACGAGCAGCCCTCTAGGACTACTCGAATAGATTGTTCCCTCAAGAAATCAACTATCCAATAGCATAAGCCAACAGGTAAACCAATGAGGGAAGCTTGTTTAAAAGGCCATCGTGCCAGACCCGATCAAATGCCTTCGATATGTCAAGGGAGACCACAAGCGCCTCACCATGCATCTCGATGGCTTCCTCAGTACGTGCGTGGCTTACGCGAGAAGATCCCCAGTAGACCGGTTTCGGCGAAATAAGTATTGCCTAACTGAGGAGATCATTGTCCTCAAGGTATGCCAAGAGAATAATGTTTATGACACGCTCCATACACTTACAGAGTAAGGAGGTTATCGAGATGGGACGATAATTGGCCAGATCAGCACGGCTACCCTTTTTTGGTACTGGTTGTACATTGGCAAGCTTCCAGCTCTTCGGAACTTTACCTGAGTGAAGAGAGAGGCGGTAGAAACGAGTTAAGATGGGAGACAACTCAGGCGCACAGTTTTTCAACACAATCGCTGGAATGCCATCAGGATCACTGGCCTTGTTCACATCTAGAGCTGGAAGCGTTCTGAGAACCACTTTCTGGCGAATGCGAATTTCGGGCATAAAAACCCCGCAATGAGGAAGGCAGGAAGGTATCTTGTCGGAAGCATCTAGATGCAAAGCTTCTGCAAAAAGAGAAGCAAATAAATTCGCTTTATCTCCAGCAATGTGAGCCAGTGATCCATCAGTTTTCAGTAATGGTGGCAGTGAGGGGCGGCAGAAGTTCACTTCGACCGACTTGGTCAGGGACCAAAAAGCGTTGCTACCCGCGGGGTATGAAGCCCCAATTCGACTTACGTGATCAAAATGAGTCTTCCTAAGTATCTTCTTGCAGGTCTTAGCGGCAACGTTGAATTTTCTTTTCTTAGCCAGAATATCAGAAGATTTGCGCTTTCGAGCATCAGCCCAGTCTAGATATGCGCACGCTTTAGAGCCACAGCACGACCACAGCTGAATACAAACCAAGGCTGAGCTTTGCTGAAATGAGTCTTGTCACTGAATGGAATGAAATATTCCATTGCCTGACATATTACCTCTGTAACAGCAGACTTGCAAGTCGACGGGTCCTAGAAGGTGAAACATGTTTGCCGCCAAGGGTACGATGCAAGGAATTGCCGCATCTCGTCCCAATCCGCTGAGTTGTATCTCCACACGCGCCTATACCCATAAGGCTTGGATCAGGTGGGGAATACACTGAGACGGACTTAACCAGGCAGTGATCTGAGCTACCAAGAGGTGGGGACACTGATACGGAGTATCGGTCTAGTTCAGTCGTCATCAACAGGTCGAGACATTTGGCAATGTCAGCGTGAACCAGGTATCTAGTTAGTCCAAAAATTATTGTTATATCGTTCGCGCTACTGCCTGTGTATGTTTCTCTATCCTACTTGTCTTAAATTTTAAGCTCAGACTAGACTCTAGACCGGGGCTGAAATAGTTGTGCAAGTGGGTCTACGCCTTCGGTGTTATCTTCAGCTATAATGTAACAGCGTGCTAAGAGACAATAGGCTGGCTCGACCCTCATCTGGTCGGACTGATGTACAATCTCCATTCAACGGGGTATTTCCACCAGCGCGCAAGTGAGGAGACTAGCGACCTGAACCCACAGATGGAGCAGTTTGTAATACTACAAAAAGTAGTACATAGCTACGTTTTTGTGCTACGTGATAACAAACATTAAGGGTTGATCTTTTTTTTGTTTATGCTTTTGTTTTTATTTAGGGAATTTTAAATACTATGTATTCAACCATTGCACACGCAATAAACCTGCTACGTACTCATAAGGCTATCCAGTGACACGTTGTATATCATACATTTCTCTGCGGCAAAGGCAATTGCAAATCTCGTATTTCATGCTCATACTCGTCCTCAAATTGCTTATTTTCCTACACTCGTTAGTAATGTACTATCAGTTAAACGAGACTAACATAACTTACATGCCAAACTTGTAGAGCATAGTTTGAATGAGATAGAACCCCTCGTGATCGTTTGTCTTCGAGGCGATCAGCTTTTGGAACACGCCCAGCATTGCGTTCTGAAACGAATTACAAAAACTAATAAGTTCAAAAACTAAAACCCGACTACGGCCTCAGTGGACTAAAAAGTCACAAACAATTTAAAACTTCAGAGCCGGGGGAGTTTTCTCATTTGTGTAAATAATCTTGTTTGTGACTTTTTAGTCCACTAAGACCGTAGTCGGGTTTTAGTTTTTGAACTTATATTTTTATTTAAATAATTTTGAGGTTTTTATAATATACTAGCTTTCCCGTCCGCGACTTCGTCCGCGCGGATTACTGTTTATCGCGAAAAAAAGCATCCTATGTTCTTCTAGGGTATTAAAAATCAATGCAAAAGTAGGTACAGCACCAATGCTCTTGAAGTTTTTGACAGACTTGTTATTTCGTTTCCATGGTCACCATTCCTTACCACGAGTAATCAATATTTTTCAGTTTTCCCGTGGAAACATACAATTTTCCGGGATAAAAAGTATCCTATGTTTTATTCTAGGGTATAAGCTATCTCCATTCCAAATTACATCAAAATCCGTCCAGCCGTTATCGCGTGAAAGCTCCCCAACCAAACAATTTTGTTTTGTTGTCTGTTTGTTTGTTTATATATTGGTATGCATATATTATTGAATATATTTTTGAACACATTTGGTGTAACGAACACCTTTTAATACCAACATTAATGATATTTAATGATATGGCTAAACGTGGATTGAAATATCATTAAACGTTGATGTTTTAACAGTATGGTCAGTTTTAGCTGGTCATTTCATGAAATGGTTCTACCATTTCATGAAATTATCGAACATTTCACGAAATGATCAATTCTACGATATCGCCACCACATATACAAGGTTCATCTTTTAAAAAAAAACACTTTGGTTCAGAAAATCTATGAGAGAACAAACTAGTTGACTCACCAGCCTCCCCGACTGCAGCACCAGCTCGCTGCGCACGGCTATGAAGGCGCACAGCAGGCGCACGAGCGGGCGCACGTTGGCGCTGCGCTCCCACAGCGCGGGCGCCACGAGGCACGGCAGCAGGGCTCCGTACGCGTCCCCGGCGTCCCCGGCGGCGCCCTCGCCTCGCAACTCCATCATCAGGGACAGCATTTGGAACACGTACGGCATGAACTCTGGAAAGTATATATTATTCTGAAACGTGCTTATTTATTTATGTAAACAAAAACCACAGCTCTTATTAAACTTAAATAGAACTTAAAGACAAAAAACGGTTTTAAGTTTTACGAATTAAATCAATCTGCCAGTAATGATTCCAACTTATAACTTGTGAGCGGGAATTTTAGCTTTCCTGTTCTACAAAGTGTACCTACTAACAACACTTCGTGGAGTATATATATTAGCCTCACATGAAATAATCCAAAGTCACTCACGAAACATCACACAGCATTACCAAATGGGTCACCCACATAGTGTCTGTGCTGTGGCTGGATATGAAAGAGGTTATACTGTGAATGAGTTTGTCATCATCATCATAATTTCAGCCTTTAGAAGTCCATTGCTGAACATAGGCCTCTCCCAAAGAGCGCCATGACGAGCGATCTTGTGCCACCTCGATCCACGTGGTCACCATCCGAGAATCGTTATTCCCCAGCGGTTGTCGGTTCTACGAACTATATGGGCTGCCCATTGCCACTTCAATTTGCAAACTCTGAAAGCTATGCCGGTAACCTTGGTTCTTCTACGGATTTCCTCGTTTCGGATTCTATCACGCAGTGAAACACCGAGCATAGCTCTTTCCATTGCACGCTGCGCGACTTTGACCTTGTGTATGAGACCAATTGTTAGCGACCATGTCACAGTGCCGTATGTCACTGTGACATGGTCACACGCACTGATTATAAACTTTTGTTTTGAGTCTCTGCGGTATCTGCGACGAGAAGATATGGCGTAATTTCCCGAACGCTGCCCATCCGAGTTGGAAGCGTCGGTTGACCTCTTTGTCGGAGTTGGATCTACCCAGTTGGATCGTCTGACCTAAGTAGACATAGTGATCAACAGCTTCGATTACATCGTTCCCAACATAAACCAGCGACATGGGCATTTGACATGATGTTCGTCTTACCCATGTTCATTTTAAGACCACCTGTTGGGAAACAATACTGAGGTCACTGAGCATTGTGCTTAGGTCTTCCAGGGTTTCTGCCATGATGACTATATCATCAGCAAATCGAAGATGAGTGATGCATTCGCCATTGATGTTAACACAATGTTAAACGGCCGAGTAAAAATTTGAAGAAGGCATAAGTTCAAAAACTATAACCCGACGAACGGCCGAGTAAAAATTTGAAGAATTTTCATTAAAAATAAATCATACATTGATGCTTGCTTGCTTGTCGTGTAAGGTAGTGCTGGCCTCTGATGTCAGAGTTTGTCAAGCCGCCCGAGGGCCTCTGAATTGGCTTAACGACTGCTATTAATCAATAACAGCCGTGACCGACAGCCTAACGTGCCCTCCGAAGCACGGAGCGATGGAAAACCGCACATAACTTAGAAAAGTCATTGGTGCTGAGCCTAGGTTTTGAACCCGGTATCGTTGGATTCTTAATTGCACTAATAACCGTTAAGCCACCATCGCTCTCTAAAGATTGAAAAAAAAAACTTCCGCCATAACACTCTTTCTGTCATGGCGGTCGCGGCGGTCTTGACGTCACATGCAAGTAAACAACAAGGGGTTGCTCTAGTAACACCTTCGATTACAGAAACAAATAAGGATTCACTAAGTTCGCCCGATTCGTGTTCCACCAAAACTCCGCGCATCGCCCGCTTAGAGTGGTCACGGCTTTTTAATAAATTTTTTACGTTAACAACTTTGCAAGCAAGTTTCTCAGAATACGTCTTTTATAATAATAGAGTATAGTCGTATAGTCCTTTCTCCACGCTTGTGTATTTTGTTTGTTCAATTCTAATAAGGGGTTTTTTAATTTTAAAATTTAGGCGGCAATTTGACATGCAACAATTAAGTCCGATACACATGCAAAACACATGCATGCAAAATACCGGAACTTCTAAACAATGATTTATGTTGTATATTATGTACAACATAAATAAAAATAAATTAATATGTAAATAGTTTTTATTACTGTTTTTGATCTTCGATCACCTCATTGCGAAATGAAAACCTCATTCCTACCCTACAAAGTAGGTAGAGGAATAAAGTTTTCATTGTTAATTTATTTTCCTATAGATTTCCACAATCTGCAGAGAGGCCAGAACAAAGCTTCAAACTTTACTTTTTACGAGAGGTCCCGATTGGACATCATCCTCTATTTGTTCTCTACATTTTCACGAAACAGATTTTTACAAAACAAACTGTACCTACTATACCGAGATATTCTTACAGTATCTGCTATAAAAATATAATTGGCAAATAGGTACCTAAACTTAATCATCATAAAAAGTAAAAAGCCGCTATCCATAGTTTTGAGCCGGGCCAGCACTCATAACTAATCGACTACGCGCGCCGACACACGCTTGTGTGCTTAACACGTAAATGTTTGCGTTGAGGGAACGGGCAAGCGATACGGGTTAATGCGTGCGGAAAAAGGATGGCACAATATCGCCGGCGATGTTTTGATGACGAACTGTGACGAACGGTTTTGTACCACGCGACACGCACACCACAAATAGTCGCGTGATCGCATTAATTAAATAATAGTAAGTATTAAGTGTTGTGTGTTGTAAGTTATCCTTATTTGTTTCTTTGATCTAAGAGTAAACCAGATTCTGTTATCAGGAAGAGACGCGAAAAATACGTCACGAGGCCTACTGTCAATCATAGAGCGTTTGCGATCACGCGACCATGTAATCAACTGATATTTAATTAGAAATACTTTTAGGATGACGGCAATCCGGGATATATTTTCACGACAGTCAAACAGCCTATTTAGGCTGTGCGCTGTCTGTTAGTCAGTCAGTCTGTCACGCTACTGTTTTGTTGATATATGATGAGAACTGGGTTACCTTGTACGTCATTTTGCAGTATATCTTGGAATATCGGGAACAACGCATCTTCGAACGCAGATATCGCACTCGGGTTTGCCTTTGTCACCAATCTGTAAACGATCACATAATATACATATACATACTGCCTATAACGTAGCGTAGGACGCCCTGTGGCCAGGTGGAACGACGACCTGCGAACAGCGGCTGGCAGAAGCTGGATGCGGAGAGCTGAAGAACGAGCCCAGTGGCGTGCATTAGGAGAGGCCTACGTCCAGCAGTGGACAAGTATAGGATGATGATGATGACATACTGCCTGATTCTAAGGGCCTGTTCAGACCGCCACAACCACAATACAACGGCGTAAATGTGGCCGGGCACAACTTTGTATGAAACCGTATAGTTCCATTCATAATACGACACTACATTCGCGTTCAAATGCTGTAGCGAACGTGTGGCCAATACCGACGACATCGCGGCCACAAACGCCACGTCTCGCGAGCATATCATCAGTAGCTCGACTCGCCTCGGCCAGGCACAAAATGATAGTAGCTGCTATGACCCAAGCAAGACACGCTGAAATGTGGCATAAGGGGGGCATGCGATTGGAGAGTAAAAATAAAACAACTCAACCTGCAGAGATACACTCCCGACCCCCCACCCCTTATTATAGCGAAGAAGCATCACATCAGCTTACAAACAGAATAAATCGCATCTAATTCAATCCATTCGTTTGGGAGCTACAAAGCCACAGACGACACACGGATACATACATACAATGATATATACCCTAAACTTATAGCACCCCTCTCTTTTCGAGTTCGGGGGTTAAACAATTTAAGTAACTCTGATACGAGCCAGTGCGATTATCTGCACCACAGTAATTCGAAAGGCCATCTCGCACGCTGGCTCGCACTAAACGAAGTCAAGAGACAATCTAGTTTATAAGAGATGTCTAGAGACAGTCTAGTTTATAAGGGAAATCTGGAGACAGTCTAGTTCATAAGAGATGTCTAGAGACAGTCTAGTTTCTAAGCGAAGTCAAGAGACAGTCTAGTTTATAAAGGAATCTGGAGAAAGGCTAGTTTATAAGAGATGTCTAGAGACAGTCTAGTTTATAAGCGAAGTCAAGAGACAGTCTAGTTTATAAGGGAAATATGGAGACAGTCTAGTTTATAAGATATGTCTAGAAACAATGTAGTTTATAAGCAAAGTCAAGAGACAGTCTAGTTTATAAGCGAAGTCTAGAGGCTCGACTCACGAGACAGCGAGCGACAGCGTCTCGAACAGGTAGTGGTTGAAGTGCGGCTTGGACGGGTTCTTGGCGATGTTGGCCAGGATATGCGCGAGCTTCGGCAGCGCGGCACCCAGGAAAGGCAGAGCCGCCGCGCGTAGGCACGACAGCGTACGCAGCACGGCTGGGGAACACAACTCTTACTTTATTATGGTTCAACTGACGCGTGATTAATCGTTTTTATTGAAATACAAATTGAAATACAAATGATTGAAATACAAATACACCAGATTTTAAGCTATCCGAACATTGAAACCCACATTTCAATAGTTACAGTTTATTAAGTTGTTTGTTTGTCGGGTTAGGTAGTGCTGGCCTCTAGTGCAAGTATGTCAGGCCGCCGAGGGCCGCCTCAGACATTTCTTAGACTGCTATTATTAATTAGTAATTTTAAGTAAAATTTAAGTGATGCGAAAATAGACAAAAGGACACCATTTCTTAAAAAGTTCAGTATCGTAAATATTTCACTTTATTTATTTGATGTCTTATATTATATTATTTTTCAATATTTCTATAAAAATACAAATAAAAATATTATTACTATTATTATCGTTATAAAAATGAATGTTTGTATGTATGTTTGATGTCTTAGATTATATTATTTTTCAATATTTCTATAAAAATACAAATAAAAATATTATTACTATTATTATCGATATAAAAATGAATGTTTGTATGTATGTTCTCTATGCGCTTTTAATCTATTGATCAGATTGAGATGAAACGACAGTTTATGGCCAAAAAAATATATCACAATTGAAAAGAAAAAAAGGGAATGTCGGGAGAAGTTACAGTTGACATTTATCGATGTCAAAATGACAGATGTTAAAGTGACAGGCGTGAAAGTGAAATCTACTCGTATATACATGAAAATTAATGCAGGGGGTATTTGGGGGGGGGGGGACTGTGGCTAGGGGTTTAAGAGGGGACGGGGACGGGAGGGGGAGTGAAGGGCGGTGTATTTAGATAGAAGGAGGGAGAGGGTTACAAATTTAGTACGCGTGCAAAGCCGCGGGCGCAGCTAGTAATAATATATAATAATATTATTATTATTCAGCAGCTTATTTTATGTCTAAGAGACCATTTATTTTTTAATTATATTTATTGTACAGATTTTTTGTTACTTTCTGCGTTATTATAAGTATAGATGGCTCACAAGTACCAAGGTGGACACGATTCGGTTTTATGATGAAAATATTTAAAAGCTGTGACTACAAAAACAAGCTTAAATCGGCACTACACATGTGTATAAACTATATTTAAACAGGGCAAGCACAGAATTAATCACTTTTAAACCGTAATTTCGGGAACGTTTTTGTTAATTGAATAAAAAACAAAATAAACACATTTTTTTATTTACTTTTGACAATAATAAAGCAGATTAATAATTACTAGTGGCTGAGCTGCAGACCTCGCGAGTCTGTTTTTAATTCATTATTTTCCAACCCCTTACACCCGATTCTTGCAGTTTATGCGTCTTATTATGGGTAACAAAAAAGCTTAAAGCAAAAAAGCTTGAAATGCGACCTGTAGAGGAGAACAGCCGGACATCCGCCGGACATACGAAAGCATTTTTGCCCAAGCTGAAACGTAGACGCTTCGCTCACGCTTCGCGCTCGCTCGGTTAATTATGAGTAATTAAATCATTGAAAATAATACATGTTTATAACGTTAAAAAAAAACACAAAAGTTACTATTTATAAGTATGAAATTCGCCACACGTAAAAACGTTTATGAACTATAATTATAAATTACAAGTCTGTCAAAAAACTTTAAGAGCAGCCTGCGTTACCTACTTTTGCATTAGTTTTTAATATCATAGAAATATAGGGTGCTTTTTCTATATATAGGTTTTTTTTTGTCGCGATAAACTGTAGTCCGAGCGGACGAAGTCGCGGGCGGGAAAGCTAGTATTAGATAAATATTGTATGTGTTTGCCATAATTTTAATAACGTTCGAGCGTTCCGCTAATGATGAATTGTTCACGTAATGACTGGTGTGTGCCCTGAATTATGATAAACAAGTAGAATCAGAATGCCGCCCGTTATCAGCTTCTACATGTGCTACGCGACTGCTACGAGCGCTACATGGCCGCTACGAGCGCTACGCACCTTTCATGACGTACTCGTTGTGCTCGCCCACCGCGTGTTGTTCGGCGAGCGCGCGGAACAAGGCCTCCAAGAGCGCGGGCGCGTGCGGAGTGAGAGCGGGCGCGGACAACATACCGCCCGCTATCAGCTTCTCTATGGCGCACGCCGCGTATGTCAGCACCACGCCCCGACCGGTTATGTGTTGGATCTGGGTAAACGAGGATTATTTATTTAACAATAAGAATAGAAACATTTATTGGCGGCACAAGACATTATAAAAGCAATAATAATATAAACAAAATAAAAACTAAGTACCTACTTAAAATAATACTAGTGGCTCTGTGAGCTGTAGACCTCGCGGGTACAAACTTTTTTGCAAACAATCTAGCGGTGCACAGTAGCGCCATGTTTTATTGTACAACTAAAATTTATAACCAAGGTGCTCCATCAATCCCTAAGTAGTGTAAAGGGCTGATTCAAATGGTAGAAGCCTAAAAGCCTAAATTTACTGCATTTTGAGGAGCCAAGCTCATCACGCCAAAGATCCTCATCAGATCTTCACTAATTTTTTATGAGACTAACTTAAACTTACTACCTCTCAAATAAAAAATGAACCACTGAAATCGGATTTAATAAGGCGGAGATATTCAGTAGCCCCTTATTTACCCTTTTTTGGGGGAAGTACTCCGCCAATCAAAAATCCCTGACAACTTACAATCAAGGGCACCGCAGTCAAGATAAGGTCCTTGGGCAGCAGCGATCTGAAGGTCATGATATACTTGATGGAGTCAGCTTTCAGGACCGGCAGCTCACTGACTGAAACAGACACAATAATTTTATAATGACTGGTCCTTGTACAGGCATGTACTAAGGGGATCAGAAAATACAAGGACCACTATCCCACAACACACAGATTCGGAACAAATACTAGCAATATGTCGAGCCGATGAAGCACGCTTCAGCGCGGACAGCGCGCGTCACGCCCACCGCCTGGTGCTGCCGCGCGCCGCCAGTGACGTCACGGGTACATGTGTCGCTAGCGGCGGGCTAACCGTTAGCACGCTGCAGCTCTGGCAGCGCGTGGTGCGTGGCGAACTGCGCGAGGTCGACGAGCGGCGAGGCGCGCGTCACGCCCGCCGCCTGCGTGCTGCCGCGCGCCGCCCGTGACGTCACCGGGTACATGTGTCGCTAGAGGCGGGCTCACCGTTAGCACGCTGCAGCTCGGGCAGTGCGTGGTGCGCGGCGAACTGCGCGAGGTCGACGAGCGGCGAGGCGCGCGTCACACCAGCCGCCTGCGTGCTGCCGCGCGCTGCCAATGACGTCACCAGATACATCGCGGCGTCCTTTCCGCGCCACGCCGCCGCGCCTTCCTCGCCGTACTTTTGCAGCATCAGCTGTGAAGGGACAAAATGTTATTAATCTAATGGTCTCCTTGGACTTTCCACCTTGAACGAGAAGTACAAACTTTGTTTCGGGTCGGTATACTAGTTAATCCTCGGCCTAGGAAATGGCAGGGTAGGTAGTGTGAAGAATCCCCTTGCTTCCGTAGGCCACCTAAAACAAAAACATACAACCCTGGCTACGTACAATGGACGAACGATTAAGCTTGACGAGCACGTGGCGCAACTCGAGACAGAGCTTAATTAAGATAAGATGGCATATCTAGGGTTAAGTGAAGTCCGAAGAAAGGAGGAGGACACAATGAACCTGGAATCGGGCCACCTGTTCTACTTCCGAGAGGGCGACCAGCAGTCTCAGGGTGGCGTGGGGTTTCTAGTCACCTAGATCCTCATTGATAATGTTGTAGAAGTATCCAGTGTGTCGATCAGGGTAGCCTAGGTACCCTATGTACCTGGTTCTTAATCTGACCGAAGGGTATAATAGCCTTAAGGTCGAACAGGTCTACGCACCGACCTCGTCACACGCGGATGTTGAGGTAGAAGATATGTTTGATGACATATCTTAGGCCCTACATAACACCATAAGGGCCGTAGTGGGCCCTAATGTTCAATCATGGGAGATTTTAAAGCTAAAAAGGAAGTACAGACATGCAACGAATAAAAAATAGGTCCGCACGGCTATGGAAATAGGAAACACAGGGGGCAAACGATAGTTAACTTTTTGAAAAAAGAGGGGTTCTTTTTGATGAATTCATTCTTCAAAATTCAGCCCCAGAGGAAATGGACTTGGCAAAGCACCGACACTGTGACTAACCAGCACAAATAAAACATTTATGTAACCCCCGAATTCCCACCTCCCATTATAGCTAAGAAGCATCTCGATCACATCAGTTTTCAAACATTAAAATTGTTCCATCCGTTTGAGAGCTACAATCGTCGCCCCTATTCCCCCTCCCCCATTATAGCTAAGAACCATCTCGTTAACCTCATATTGAAACATTAAAAACCGCAGTTAAATTTGGAAAATACGATTCTCATCCACTTTTTATAAACCCTCCCCATATGTCTAAGAGCCATCTCGACCGCATCAGTTTTCAAACATAAAAAACCGCATCAAAATCGGTCCATTCGTTTAGGAGATACGATCCTCAGATGGCAGAAACTGGATGCAGAGTGTCGAAGACCGAGCTCAGTGGTGTGCATTAGGAGGCCTACGTCCAGCAATGGACAGATATAGGCTGAAGATGACTAGTTAATCCTTGCGTACGGTTTGGGACGATCACAGCTAATTTCCCGTCACGCGGCGACTGCTGGCCTCTACACTGACTCGGCTCACTGTTTCGGCTGAGTACACGGCGCAGAGGTCCCTGTGGAGCGGCTGTGGCGCTCACTATCGCTAGGCCTGACCTGCACGTACTGCCCGAAGATGAGCATCATCTTCTCGTCGTAGTGCAGCGCGAGCGTGCGCACGAGGTCGCAGGCGGCGCGGCGCCGCGTGTCCACGTCGGAGCCCTCGATGTCGCGCCGCACATACTCCTCAGGGTTGTCCTCAAACAGCTCCATGTCAGACTCTGTACATAAATACATACTAAACTATGGTAAAGGTAAAAAATTGGAGAAAAATGTAGAGTGTAGTGCATTATAATTACGATAATAACCGGCTCAACGTTAGAAGGGCTCCATTTTTTCCTCTTTTTCTATCGGTCTACTCTCTTACCTCTGAACTCCATGTTGGGTATGACGACCTTCTCACAGATGCTGCTAAGCGTGGCGGGGTCTTCGAACAATCTCTTGTAATGTTCCTTCTCAGCCACCTTGGCGAGGAAAGTCAGCGCGTTCGACACTAGCTGTAAGCATTACATTAAAGACTTTTAAAGTACATTGACATGGCGTTTGTATTTGTAACTGTCGTTATCTAAGGTTTCGACACTGAAATTTACAAATGTAACCCCCAGAGAATTTTCAGAGAGTTCCCATTTCTACAGCCGGAGACTCACGGACCTCGGCAATAATCGGCATAAGCGACAGAAGTAGTACAAGAGACTCACGGCGTCAAACTTAGTGGCAGGCGCGGTGGCCAGCAGGACGGTCCACACGGCGGTGACGAAGGCGGGCGCGGAGACTCACGGACCCCAGCACTAGCCGGTACCAGCGACAGAAGTAGTACAAGACACTCACGGCGTCAAACTTAGTGGCAGGCGCGGTGGCCAGCAGTACGGTCCACACGGCGGTGACGAAGGCGGGCGCGGAGACTCACGGACCCCGGCACTAACCGGTACCAGCGACAGAAGTAGTACAAGACACTCACGGCGTCAAACTTGGTGGCGCGCGCGGTGGCCAGCAGCACGGTCCACACCACGATGACGAAGGCGGGCGCGGAGATTCACGGACCCCGGCACTAGCCGGTACCAGCAACAGAAGTAATACAAGACACTCACGGCGTCAAACTTAGTGGCGGGTGTGGTGGCCAGCAGCACGGTCCACACGGCGGTGACGAAGGCGGGCGCGTGCGGTGCGAACTCCTCTTCATACTTGAGCGCGTAGAGAGATGCGCACTCGCACACTTCCACTCGCAGTTGCTCCATCACTCCAGGCTTGTCGTCTCCGTCCTACAGCATTGTTGTTGTGTGGATACAGTGTTGGTGTTCGTAGGACCCATTTTGGTTAGTTTAAAACAAAATATTACTAATAAATAAAATTTGTTGGCAGCTCTCACTGCAACAAATTCCTACAGGATGGAATACAATTCTGGGAACCTTTCCCTCCACTAATGGTCTTTTAGTTTAGTTTTTATTTAGTTATTTTAAGTTTTAGTTTTTAGTTTTAATTTTTAGTCAGTATTTTAAGTTTTCGTTAATTTTCTGTTTTATAAGTTGTGTGTTACAGAATAAAATTCTGAACAATACAACTTTGTTTTAGTAATTGGAGATTGTTACAAAAATATTTTTCTGAAGGAACTTTACATTTTCCTCAGAAAAACAATTTTACAAATTCGGTCAGCTGTTTTAGAGTGATGGTGGTTGAGGAACCAAATTCTTTAAGTGAAAAATATGTATGTGTGGCTTTTATGCCCAAACAACTGGATCGACTGTCGTGATGTTTTTATAAAGTTTGTATAACAGAGGCCGATTTTAAACGAGAAAAATCGAGGCTTTAGGTGCAGGTTAATGCAGGAATATGGAAATAGGTGCTTCGACGACTAATTTTCGTCAGCTAATTGACGGGGTGCACAAGCCTCTCTTTTAGCCAAAAAGTACATTACTTATTAAAAAACACGAGCTAGCCCTACAGTAGTCGCATATGATGTGTAATATCTCACATATTGTTAACGTTTTACACTGTTTAACACTTTTCATGAAATAATATGAACTCCCATAGATAGCAGGAAAGCGAACGAAAAGATATTACACTTCAAAACAACAAACGAAAATTGTTACATTGTTTCTCTTTTGAGAGTTGTTAAATTGAATCGCGCCAAAACGAACATAGCTGTCATGACGACCGTATGAGGTCATTATTGTTTAAAGGTGTACAAAAATGCAGCCACACAAGTAACAATACATAAGTTCAAAAACTAAAACCAGACTATGGTCGGGTAAAAAATAGCCTAATATACTCTAGCGATGAAGACGAATCGATGATACCTCGCTTGTCAAAATCGTACCAAATTTTTAGCTTGAACACATAACTCTTCCTTTGCTTCGCCGTAGTTGGGAAAAAAAATTGCCTATGATACTTTTTAAATAAAGACGAATGGATTGACACTTTGCTTGTCAAAATCGCACCAATAGGGGCGACGCTATGGTGGAACATCTACATACCCACATACATAGATACTTACATAGACTGTTAAACTCATTACTATTCCCTTGCTACGCCGTAGTTGAGTAAAAACAACCGCTAATCCAAAATATTTAGCAAGCCATGACGTCACGCGCATTTCGCAGTGTCTTGACATAATAGACGAAAAGTTACTTTTTTTAATTGTTTATAAAAAATGTTATGTTTTTACACGACTACGGCTTGTACTATTATTTATTTATTTTTATTTGTTTATTCTGTGCTACGGCGAAGCAAGGGAAGGATATTAGTTTAACAGTCTATGTATGTATGTGGATAATCCACCATAGCTTCGCCCCTATTGGTCCACTTTGGCCAAGCGATGGTGCAATCGATTCGTATTCAGGTATTGAGTGTCATAGGCAATTTCTTTAACCTGAAGCAAAGGAAGTGTTATGTGTTCAAACTATAAACTTAGAGCGAGGTATCAATCGATTCGTTTTCATCGCAAGAGTGTCATAGGCAATTTTTTACCCGACCGTAGTCTTGCTTTAGTTTTTGAACGTCTTGTTCATTAAAATTAATGAACTAGCTTTCGCCCGCAACTAAGGCAGCCTACCGTTTATCGCCAAAAAAAGCATCCTGTGTTCATCTAGGATATTAAAAACCAATGCAAAAGTATAGCACCAATGCACCAATTTCCAGTTTTCCCGTGGAAACTTACCATTTTCCGGGAGAAAAAGTATCCAATGTTTTATTCCAGAGTACAAGCTACCTCGATTCCAAATTTAATCAAAATCCATCCAGCTGTTATCGCGTGAAAGTTCCCCAAACAAACAGACAACGTTTTACTTTTATATATATTGGTGTGGATTAAGTTGAACATATTATATATATTCGGGATCCCTAAGATATAATCTATTAATGCAATGTTTTTTCTTTTTCTCTATATAGTACAAGACCACTAACCACTTGTTTGTATACTCACATCAACCTCCAAGCTGGGTACTTTGACCTGCAGCAGCGCTAACAGATTGGGCATCCATATTGGCATGTTGTCCTCAAAAAACTCGGGCAGGTCCTGGTAGTTGAGCGAGTAGAACACCTTGCACGTCAGCACCAGAGAGCCGTATATCACTCGCAGGGCTTCAGGATTGTCAGCGTGCTTCTTAGATAGTTCTATCATGGCCTGTACAGAGAGATGCAATAGAGTTAATGATTTCGATTCTGGGTGTACTATGAGCGGTTTTCCAAGTGTAATTTTAGCATTGTTTATCTCTCGCTAGATGGCGTTGGCAACAGTTATGGTAACAAATTAATTCATTATTTATAGTATTCATTAGTAGTTTTTTCTACCTTCTTGATATTCTGTATTCTAAAATACAGCTAATAATACAAAGGGTGTAATTATAATTTAATAAAGGGGTAAATAAAATCTGAATATGTCAACACTGCCAATGTCATAATAAAAAAAAACAAATAACAAATTTCACAACACAAACAACTTGTCGTTCGTTTGGTTTGCTCGTGGTTTGTGTATTATTACAATAAAACGCTGTTTTCGATTACTACGTTGAGTTGAATAAATACCAAAAGTTACACGAGCGCCATCTCTTGACAATGCCTAATGGAAAACTGCTCATTAGACAGTTATAACTAAATACCCCTTTCGTTTCGTTAAGGTTTAAAACAACGGTGACATCAATAGCTTTAAAGCTGTCAAATTACATTTTTGTTTAGTTCATGGTATAATGCTGTTGTCTATGGTTTATGCACAACATCGAAACCACTGTCATATCATAATTAGCTGACCTTGTCTAGTAAATGTGTAATGTGTAACAACAAGACAAATAGTGACACTGCCAGGTTGTAGAATTTTGTAGCTGTATAGTTAGATTCATCTTCATCATCGACCCGTATTCTTCCACTGCTGGACGTAGGTTTCTCCTTGTGAACGCCACTGAGCACGATTTTCAGCGATACGAATGTATATATTTACGATTAGTACCTTTTATTTACAACTAGCTGTGTCCGCGTGGTCAATTTTCTGGGATAAAAGTATTATAATTGTATGTTCTTTATAGGTACTTATTATTATAGAACCATAAGTAACTATAAAATACAACATACTACATTTAACTGGTTCTCAGTTGAGGCGAGGGCGCTATTTTGAATACAGAGCTGAGTGAACGATTCTAGAGTATATTTATATACAAGAGCAAATAAAAATTAAAAAAAACCCCACCTCCCATTATAGCTAAGAAGTATCTCGATCACATCAGTTCTCAAATATAAAAACCGCATCAAAATCGGTCCATTCGTCTGGGGGCTACGACCCTCACCCCCATTATAGCTAAGAACCATCTCGTTTGCCTCAGCTTTGAAACATAAAAAACCGTAGCTAAATCGGTCCATTCGTTTGGAATCTACAATTCTCACCGCGCTACGTGACCCAATTTGCACCGTGCGCTCTCATTGGTCAACTGTGAATCAGCAACCCTTCATTTATTTTGTGATAGGTATATAGTAACTTTTTGGCTTCATAACATAAGTCTGGATAGCCTCGACCAGACATGTTCGACTTCGGATCCTGAATACCGGAGTTGAAATCCCAACTGGAGTGGTTATTATTTTGCACATGCCACGAAGGGTTCAAGACCCTCCGCTCTCGGAGCGTCTTGAACCCTCCGTGGCATGTGAATGTACATGTGGCAGTAATGAGTTTCCGTAGTACAGAAAAGACTTACTTTGCTCCCTTTTTTCGAGGAACCAATCAGCGTCTTTCGAATAGATGGGATGAAAAAAATATTAGCAGACATCATTATTAACCGACAGCATAAACGTTAATGGTATTCGCTGAATGAATGCTACAAATAATAAATAGTTAACAGATCCACGACTTGCCTATATCGTGGTTCGCCGAAACACAACAATAATAAATATCCATAAACCGATGATACATTTTCACCGAAAGATCTTTTGATCACTTCAAATTATCAATTTTTTTACTACGGTAAGATAATTTTAAATAACGGTAAGATAGTTACTATCTAAAGGTTGTGGCGCGTCTGTAACAACTTTACTTAGCTCCAATGAACATTCAATTATTATTCAAAGGATTGATCATGGACAACTGCCAGCGGCAGAAAAGCGGCTGCTAATGAATTGTAGAGCAAAGATTAAAGATTTTTGTCTCCTGCGAAAATTCGGACCGATATCGAAATAGTGGTGATCAATGCAGTGAGAAAATAATTTCCAGATTGTATCTGTTCTATCTCACGCAAAGATTTTGTCGGCATGTACAGACAGGCGCAGGATTTGGCAAAGCGATATGGAACTGATTTTGTGTTTGCGCATAAAATTGTCTTTTTTGGAACCATATAATTTTGCCGGCGGAAGCTGCAGGATTGGCACATTGTTTCAGTAAGTAGTACACTTTATTGCACACCAAGAAGAAGGTAATATTTAACATAAACTCATGAAATGAAAGGTACAATGGGCGGCCTTATTGCTATATAGCAATCTCTTCCAGGCAAGCTTTGGATGGAAAGGATTACTTAGATAGACGTGCAAGTAAATCTGGCCATCAGACGAAATCAGCGTCAATATAACAATATTAATAGAATTATATTTGCGCGAAGGTTTCCGGTATTTCTTCTGGATCCAAAAAAGCTAAAGCAAATAAATGTCTGATTTCTCCTTTGTTGGGATTTGAACTCCGGTACTAAAGATCCGAAGTCAGCCTATGTCTAGCCCAGACTATCCTGACAATATGGCAATACATACGCCAAAAATTGTGTATATATCACGAAATAAATGAAGGGTTGCTAATTCACAGTTGACCAATGAGAGCGCGTGGTGCAAATTGGGTTACGTAGCGCGGTGAGAAAAGAGGGCGACAATCGTAGCTTCCAAACGAATGGACCGATTTAGCTGCGGTTTTTATACGCTTTATATTAGCTTCACTTGTATGTTTGTATGTTTGTAACCGACTCCTTTGGACGCTATTTTGACCCACTTTAAACGGTCAGATTTCATTCAAATTTCGCACCCTTGTCAAAGACCGATGACAATGCAAGAATTCGAAGAAAAAAACAATTAAAAAAAAACTAAAAAGTAGAAAATAAATAATAGTTTAAAAAAAAAACACGCTTTATATAGAAAACCAAACTAAAAAATAGAAAATAAATTTTAATAGTGTAAATAAGAAAAAAATGTTTTATTTAAAAAAAAGCGTGGGGTGCTTCTCATATCTGTCAATGAAATATTTATAACTATTGAACCATGCACCCCACGATTTTTTTGAAATAAAACATTTTTTTCTTATTTACACTATTAAAATTTATTTATATTTGAAAGCTGACATAAACGAGATGGTTCTTAGCTATAGTGGGGGGATGGGGGGTGAGGATCGTAGCTCCCAAATGAATGATTTTCCTGTTAACGCGATTTTCGGGATTGACATAAATTAAATAAATATGCAATTTAGAAGTGAAACGCTCAGTGCGTTTTACCCGTCAATATGTTAGCCATCTCGTTTTATCCGACAATTTGTCACTGACATTAGCCATCTTGTTTTGTCAACTTATTTTGTGCATATACCTAAGTGCAACAAATTGAAAAGCAGGCTCAACGATGAGATACTGAATGCGTTGTTATTTCTAAGATCTAATTTCCCAATTAAAATTAAAATGTTCCTTTTAGATTAGTTTTCTTTATCATCATCATCAGCCCGTATTCGTCCACTGCTGGACGTAGGCCTCTTCTTGTGAACGCCACTGAGCCCGATCTTCGGCATATAAAAAAAATAAAACTTATGTCTTTTCTTTAGAGTTGATAGATAGATAGATAGATAGATAACTCTTTATTGTACACCACATACAAGAACAAAAATACAATAATAACTAAAACATTTATACTAAATATATGGGACAATGGGCGGTCTTATCGCTAAAAAGCGATCTCTTCCAGACAACCATTTGTCCATTATTTCCTTATACGGCGCATATAAATATCAACTCTAATCCGCGTCCTTTAAGCGCAATTTAGCATGCACGCTTGTTGGATTCAAATAGCTACAGTAATTAGCTGGTACCGGCACAGGCCTTTGCGCAATAAAATTAATAAAAAGTACCTGGAAGAGATCCGTTAGAGGCTTGGCAAAATTGTCCAGGACCATTTTGATTTCCTCCCACAGCTTCTGAGATTTGAAGTCATATCGATACCGCTTGAAGAGAGAATGTGCTGTGCTCAGTAGACCATTTATCATGCGGTAGTCTCCTGCAAAAATATATCTGATAATGTTTAATGATTTCAACATTAACGCCTGCTTAGCGAAAACCTATCTAATAATTTTGTAAAGAATAAATTTGGTTCACAGGCGGGGCTTGAACCCGCATCATTCCGTGCCTCTGCGCGGCACGTGCCTTTAACCAATTCGGCTACCGTGACCACTGACTCATAATCCAAATTTCTCCTTTAACATTCTGAACTTTTTTTAGAAAATTATTAGATAAATATGTGATAATTATAATGTAAATATATGTGAATGAACTACAAAATTAACACTAGTGCGGAAACGGGATAATTACCATGTTTTAACTTAAATTGATTTCTCGATATTTCAATTCCACTAATTTAATGGCAGGGTTCTAACATTTTAATATATTGGCATATCTCTCCAAGACTCTTACTAATATCGCTAAACTGTCTCAATTAAAGACAATGGAGCTCAAAGACAGCAGATCTAACTTGATGTAAATCGTATGCTATCTTTGTAAATCTAATTCTCAGAAACTACACTAGGACGCCACAAAGTTTAGAAGGCCTTTGTTTGTGATCATGGCGGCTGCAACGGCACCAAACAACTCGATTCGAATAAAATATGGCAAATACCCCAGTTTCCTAGTCACCATCGGCATGTGGCATGTGTCCCGGTTTAGCGAATGCACCACTCGCGCGCCTTTGGCGAGCCATCAGTGAGCCGCACGCGTGCATTTCATGTTCGCGCGTCGCTCCTGCGTCGTAAGATGCGTGCGTGCACCTCGCAGCTCGCGAGCGGCGCATTTGCGGTGCATTCGCTAGATCTGAACGCACCTTAAGGTCTCACCCATGGCGCGTCATTCGACCCTATGTTCAACCTGCACGTTCATATGCTACCAGCCACCTTGTCATCTAGCTGGTCGCATCCTACAATATCCACTCAATGGCAATGTGGGACACTACATCGCCGAACTGTTTACGTATGGACTCCGGAGACTTGGGCATTAGGGACACAATGATGGATTAGATTACGAATACATACCAATAGAAAATTGTTCTATCGTCTGAGTGCGAAGCTCATTTATCAAGTTAGGCCACTTGTCAGGGAAGTCACACTTGGAAATGAGGGACACTGCATCGCTGAACTGTTTACGGATGGACTCCGGAGACTTGGGCATTAGGGACACAATGATGGATTAGATTACGAATACATACCAATAGCAAATTGTTCTATCATCTGAGTGCGCAGCTCATTTATCAAGTTAGGCCACTTGTCAGGGAAGTCACACTTGGCAATGAGGGACACTGCGTCGCTGAACTGTTTACGGATGGACTCCGGAGACTTGGGCATTAGGGACACAATTATTGTTTTTATTGTGCCTCGGTCTGATGCGTGAATCCTGTCTATGCCATCTTCCTCCTGCAAAATAGTAAATATTGCAATGCATTTATGCTATCTATTTATTATTAGTTTTTATTTATTTATTTTTTATTAGGAAAACTAACGACTAAAATGTAATTAGTTACACAAATAGGTAGTAAAAAAGTCAATTACAAGCTTCCACTTATAGAAATACATTGGGTTATTAAAAAGCTTTAACATAGTAATATGATAGGTGGAACTTAGAAACAAAATATGTGAGAATATGTGAAAATAATATTACTAGTGTAGTACAGAAGGCAGAATTAGAAATTATACAAAAGCAAATCACTTTATTATGTTAATTTAATCCATCAAAAAAAACCTTTACCGAGCTGCACCACTGCAACACTATTATAGAATAGGACAAGGTCAACATCACTGTCTTTGACAAAATTGTTGAATGATCTACACGCTTGTTGAGTAAACGTATTCCTTCGGTAGTTAGTTGAAACTAATGGAACATATAGAAGGGGTCTATCACGAGATGTTCAACTAGGGACATACAAATTAAATTTATCTAAAAGCGCCGGGCAGTCAATGGCCTCCGCCATTGACGTAAGTATGTTTTTAAGAAATATTACGTCGATACTGCAAGGGAAGAAAATGATATTTAGCACACTGCATGAAATAATCTTTCTCCCTACAGCTTGTTCGATAGTTTAGGAACTTAAAAATATTACGTTGGATTCGTTCAATGTGGTCAATATATATCGCAGAGCTTGGATTCCATACTTCAGACGCATATTCCAAATGGCAACGCACGTAGGTACTATACAAAATTTTAAGAGTTTTAACTCTTATGAAGTCTTTGGATACGCGCATTATAAAACCTAAAGATTTTGATGTTTTCGATATGATGCTAGAAATATGATCCTGGAAAAGTAATTTTGAGTCATGCAGTACTCCCAGATCTGTCATTTCATTAACCCATTTTAAACATTGATTTTTAAGTGTATAATTAAACAATAATACGTTACGTTTTCTCGAGAACGTCATAACTGTACTCAGACACATTAAGATCTAGTTTATTAGTCGTGCAATAATCAGTTAAACTAATTAGATCATCCTGCAGTGCCAGAGCATCTGCATGGGAATTAATAGCTTTATATATTTTCATATCATTACCAAAACTAAGGAGAGAAGAGTTTTGAAATCCATGTCCGATAAAAAAAACACAAATACGAGTGGACCAAGTATGGATCCCTGTGATACTTCACTGGGGACACACATCCATTTAGTTGTGTAATTGCCAAGTACGACCGCCTGAGACCGATTATCAATATATGACGCAAACCATCTTAATGAGTCACCTCTGATACGAGCATTATTCAGTTTAATGATACAATTTTACAATTTATTATTATTTTGCATTTTCCTATGGGTGTTTAATTGTTTGAGCGACTCAAGTAGAGACTTGAGTCGCTCAAACAATTAAACACCCATAGGAAAATAGAGCAGAGATTTGATTGATAGAGAATTGATTGTACTTGTAGCAGAGGCTACAAGTACAATCAATTTTCTTTCATCTGTCAGTTTGTTGGTACTCCTCTACAGGTCGTGTTTTACAAACTATCTATTATGGACGAAACTTGGTATACAGGGCTTTTTGATTGGAGGGGTGGGAGGGGGGAGGGGGTACTTCCTCCAAAAGAGGTATTATAGGGAGGGGTACCAAGGGGTAGCCCTCACCTCCCTCCCCCCACTCTCACCCCCAAACCCCAACTCCTGCCCCTCGTTTATATAGCCAACCCTTTAAGTTGGTTTGAGTTGGTCTCTAAAAATTTGGTGAAGATCTGATAAAGACCGTCAGCATGATGAGCAGAATAGCTCCTCTAAATGTAGTTAAATACTCACATTTAGGTTTCTACCAGTGGAATCAGCCTTTTACCTACTAGGTAGGGATTGATGGAGCACCTTTTGTTATTAATGTTAGTTTTACAATAGATGGCGCTACTGTGCACCTCTGGATTGTAGCATAAAGTTTGTGCTTGCGAGGTCTACTATTCGCAGAACTACTAGTTTAACTGTATATTTGCAATGCAATTTATGTACAAAATCTTACCACTGGCCAGTTTCTCTTGATGTAATTTTTGAAGGCGATCGCTCCGGCGATTCTGATGGTCATGTCAACTGCATCCTTCTCAATCAGGTGGAGGAGGAGTATGGCATAGTTCTGGTTAACCTCCACTCCTTCTAGAAATTTCTCCGCTGAAAGATAAATTAATCAGGTTGAGAATCAATATTTCATATTTTTACATCTATACTTGTGTATAGTGTAACTTTTAAACTTTCGCGATTCGAACACATAGTTAAATATTTAAACGGGACTTAATCGCGCTGAAAACTTAATATTTATTTACCTCGACGTTTCGATCAAGTTGCATTGATCGTGGTCACGAGAAGACTGAAGTAGCGGGTGTCAGCGTCGAGAAGGGCGAGCGTTGTCTCCAACTACCCGCATTTGGTTTTGTAAAAATTCAGAATTGTCATGACACACGACACTAACGACATCTGCAGATATCTGACATAAACCGCGACGCGAACACTTGCTTATCACGGGATTCCAGGACGCAGCCAACTTGAAACCATCCTCTCGGTTTAAATTGAGATACTTTTTAATTTCAACCGCTTCACGTACAATCCTGGATTTATGTCATATATCAGCAGATGTTGTTAGTGTCGTGTGACAGATACCTCAACGCCTTTTCACATCACCACCCGCGGCATTTACAATCAGTAGCCAGATCACTTCTAGACAGAGCTCATGTCCTCTGTGACCCTGAACATTTGGATGCCGAAGTGTCTCATGTTCAGGAGGTACTCAAGAGAAACGGATATGTGGTGACCAGACGTTGGCGTCCTAGACGCAGATATAATAAGAGTAGGTCTGATGTCGATAGACAGCCGGCTTTCATGCCTTATGTAGAAGGAGTGACGGATAAAGTCGGTGCTTTATTAAAGGACTTTTCTATCAAGACCGTTTATACTCCTTTTTCCAAGTTAGCAAGGCATGTTAGAACACCGAAAGATGTCATACCTTTTCAAACTCCTGGCGTATATAAGATAGATTGCAGCTGCGGTAGTTCCTACATTGGACAAACCAAGCGTACTATAGCGGAAAGGGTCAAAGAACACATTGCAGCTGTAAAGAACCGCCAGATAAATAAATCTGCAATTGCTGAGCATTTGCTCGAATCGGGCCCTAATCACTGGATTGAACTCCATGACCCGAAGATCCTCTCCACGGAACGTCACTACTACTCCAGGATTGCACGTGAAGCGGTTGAAATTAAAAAGTATCCCAATTTCAACCGAGAGGATGGTTTCAAGTTGGCTGCGTCCTGGAATCCCGTGATAAGCAAGTGTTCGCGTCGCGGTTTATGTCAGATATCTGCAGATGTCGTTAGTGTCGTGTGTCGTGACAATTCTGAATTTTTACAAAACCAAATGCGGGTAGTTGGAGACAACGCTCACCCTTCTCGACGCTGACACCCGCTACTTCAGTCTTCTCGTGACCACGATCAATGCAACTTGATCGAAACGTCGAGGTAAATAAATATTAAGTTTTCAGCGCGATTAAGTCCCGTTTAAATATTTAACTTTGTGTACAGTGTTTATCCTAGGAAACAAAATGTTTTGTTTATACACTATTATTTTCAGCTATTTTTTATCAGAGATGAAACGGATATTCAATAACTATCTGGTATCCGGCCTATCGGGCCTAAATTTACTATCCGGCCGGATACCGGATAGTAAGCGAGTATTCGGCCGGATACCGGATTTTAGAAAAAAGAACGAGATATCAAATTTAGGTACTTTATATGATTCACATAACAAAATGGAATCACCAAATTTTCATTTATAACCAAAAATATAGTTATAGTACTGCCTAGCGGCAAATTGTGGTAACTGTTTTAGAATAATAAAAAACTTTTTATAATAACCGCAAACTACAACAGGAAGTTTGCGATAACCTCAAGTGTCCATGTTTTCAATCAATTCAACAAGTCCATGAAACACTTGCTAACATTGCTCATGAACGAAAAGACCCGAATTCGCCCGAGCCCGCTCGATCGTTCGTGCGCCACCTACGCGAGCTTGCTCGTTACGATGCGCCAACTGGCAACGTTCGGTCGGATATCCGGTTATCCGGCTTCTGGGTTGGTCGGATATCCGGCATCCGGCTAACCAGCTATACGTTTCATCTCTAATTTTTATTACCTACTTTTAAAAGATGTACACATAGTATGGAATGTATACTTCAAATCTATACCAAATTAGCAATATATAAAAGTGAAACATTGTCTGTTTGTTTGTTTTTTTGGGGAGCCACGATAACGGCTGGACGGATTTTGATGAAATTTAGAATAGAGATAGCTTATACTCTAGAATAAAATAGAAGATACTTTTTGTCCCGTCCGGAGTCCGAGCGGACGAAGTCGCGCACGGGAAAGATAGTACAGCAATAAGAACGAAAAAGTCTGTACAATGAAGTTAATTAAAAAAAAGATGGTCTAGGGTACTTAAAATAGCAACTGAACAAGAAAATATCATTTTTAAATCTTGTATGTCTGTATGTTTGTTTGCGCATAACGTAAAAATTAATTGCGATTTTCATATTTGGATAGCTTAGGGTTTGACTTAGAACCTGGGGTATTGGTATCTTAATCCGATGATTAGATGCCAAGCAATCGATAAAAACTATTTGAGAGCAGAAAGAATTTTAAAGAAATGTGTAGTTTTTGGCCCTGGAATAACACGTATGGGCTACTTTTAAATGAAATATCCACGCGGGCAAAGCCGCGGGCACCGCTAGTACTTATAATAAAGCAATAAGTACAAAAAGACTTCACAAAGAAGATAAATTTAAAAAAAAGGTCTAGGGTACTTAAAATGAGCTACTGAACAACTTTTTATTTATTTTATCGTGTTGGTCTGTATGTTTGTTTTCGCATCTCGTAAAAACTACTAGACCGATTGCGACCGATTGGATAGCTTAGGATTTGACTTAAAAACTGGGGTACTTGGTTGGTCAATGCGATGAGAAGAAGCCGAGCAATCGATAACCGTTCTAGTTACAGGAAAACTTCTTTAAGAGACCATCCATAATTTTTTGAGATATTCTGAATAATTTTTTGATGTAGACTACATTCACAGATTTTGAAAAAAATGTACAGTCAGTAAGAAAATGGTAATTTTACACAAAAACTTTTTTTGATTTCTTATAAGGATCAAAAGTCTCTAGCGGACCGACTGAGGTTTGAGTACTAGAAATGACAGAAAATGTGAAAAACTAGTGTTGTTTATTTTTTACTTACATATTTTACTTTACTTTAAAGTGCATCACAGACGACTAAGATACTTTAATATTTCATGACAAGATAAAATATTGCTCGCCATACATACAATTTATATGAACCATCACAATCGGTGACGATAATATATTGTTACGCCGGTCGATACTTAAAAAAACAGTAGGTACTAAAATGTTCGAGGAGCCGCGGTCGGATGTCGCAATACCTACATCTACAGGAACCTTCTGAAACACACCAGTGGAGCGTAGGTACCTACAGAAGTTTCCAGAGCGCGCAGTAGGTATATATCTACGGGCACGACAACATCAAAGGCGCCTTAGGTTCCTATGGGTGCGGCGCGGCGCGGCAACTTCAAAGGCGCCACCGACCTTGAAATTGCAAATACATACCGACTATTGCTAGTACATACGAGTACCTTCTGGAAACTTCCGTTGCGTTATTCTGGCGCGTTATAAATAGGGCTAATAGGGGCGCATCGGCTGGCTGGGACAGTTTTGACTTGGCATTCGGAACGAAACGATCATAGTGATTCGAAGCGAGTATTCAGTGATAATTGATTAGTGTACAGTCGAGTTAAAGAGTGTTTGAGTGTTACATGTCGGTTTGATTTCTGTTTATGGTTTTTCGATTAAAGGTGTTAATTTTTGGTGTAATTGGCGTATATTAATTTTATCCGAACCCCAGCTCGTAACAATATATTTTCATCTTACAGTATCTCGAGCAATATGTTTTTTTTAAAAGATGCCATCTTTAGATACGAAATATATCGTAACATACTAACTTAAGATACAAAATATATCGTAATATTATCTACAGGTCGTTCTGTTTTGCAACCGTGACGGTTTTTCTCTAGGTGAAAAGTTACCTGTGTCCAGGACTAAAACTAAACAATTTAAAAAAATAAAAAAACTTGTTCTGAACCTTATTTTAAAAAGTTTATTTTTTTATACGCTTTATATTAGCTTCACTTGTATGTTTGTATGTTTGTAACCGACTCCTTTGGACGCTATTTAGACCCACTTTAAACGGTCAGATTTCATTCAAATTTTGCACACCTGTCAAAGACCGATGACAATGCAATAATTCGAGAAAAAAAAACGCTCTTATAAATAAACCAAACTAAAAAGTAGAAAATAAATAATAGTTTAAAAAAACTAAAAAACACGCTTTATATAGAAAACCAAACTAAAAAATAGAAAATAAATTTTAATAATTTTGAATTAAGAATAGTATAAAAAATTCTAATAAATAAGAAAAAAATGTTTTATTTCAAAAAGCGTGGGGTGCTTTTTAAGATATTATCGAAATGATAATTCTTCTTCTCATATCTGTCAATAAAATATTTATAACTATTGACCCATGCACCCCACGATTTTTATGAAATAAAACATTTTTTTACTTGTTGCGGAGTGCGACCGCCCTGGCGGAGCCTAGGATTGAACCTGGTATTGCTGGATTCTAAGTTACACTATTGAACTGTTAGGCTACCATCGTTCATGTAATGTAATAGTGAAACCGTATCTCATATTTTATTAGCCTGTATATAGAATGTGGCAAAGAAATATGTGTGGCACCTAGGACGGCCTTTGAGAGAATGTATAATTTCAATATATTATCGTATCTTAACCGTGTGCCATAAGAAGCTATAATATTTTAAATGCAGATATCTTAATTCTTAACATGAAATATTATAGCATCTTCGTCGTCTGTGATGCCTTTAATAGTTGCAATTGTAACATTAGACTATAGTATAATACATTCACTTGAATAATCTAAAATTGAAAATTTTGTAAGAAGCTTAAAAGTCAATTGTTATGTACTGTTTAGTTATAAGAATTATATATTTTTGAAATGGTCTTTTAAATACCTTCATTTTGATACCCCACTCCCCACTTTTGGTCATTTTTGTTCCGTCGGAAATACAATGTGGCAGCTGTAAGTTGCCATATAAGTTTTCTTGACACTTCATATATCCTATAGCACTCTCGCGATCAAGACGAATCGAATGATATCTCATTTATTAAAATCCATCGAGCCTTTTAGGCTGTAGGAAGCGCCTAAGAAACGTACAAACATACAACCCAAACACATAACCCTCCATGCAGTCGGGTAAACTCCAAGAACATTGGTTCTATTATTATTATTGGTTGGTGTTTGGTTATTATTGGTTTATTGGTTATTGGTTTTATTGGTTATTGAACTTTTGCATTGGTTTTTAATATCCTAGAAGAACATAGGATGTTTTTTTCGCGATAAACAGTAGTCCGAACGGACGAAGTCGCGGGCGGGAAATCTAGTTTTACATATTTGCACGCTTGCTTGCAGGCTGAATACAATGACATTTAAATTTAATAAGATCTGAATAATAATTATAATAGGATGTATTCTTGCAGATAAATAATTGATTTGATTTAACAATGCCAGGGCCCCAATTCTGTTAACTATTGAACCGCGATAACGCAAGTCGATCGCTGGATTTTTTTTGCGATTTTTTCTCATTTACCACTTAAAAGTGCTAAAAGCGAAAATTTTGGGAAATTAACAAAAAAAAAAAGAAGAAAACGTGAAAATTGTAAGTGGTAAATGAAAAAAAAACACAAAACAAGCGATCGACTTGCGTTATCGCGGTTCAATAGCTAACAGAATCTGGGCCCAGGATAATTTCTTGGCTCTGCATCAATGACTTTTGTAAGTTATGTGCATATTTGTAAGTAGATAATGTAGCAGAGCCTTCCTTTAAAAATCCATGAGTAGTGATGCTATGCCTGAACAGATTTAGACTTATGGGGTATCGTTAGAATCCTTAAATCCCCCGAGTAATATAGGTTGTACTATTATTTTTAAACTTTAATTATGGCGGCACTATGGCTCCATTTTCAAATTCGAAAAAAAACTTTGAACTTTGCAATATTGGTATCAAATTGAAGGCCTTGATAAGCACATTCCAACCATATATAATTTATTGGCAAAAGCTCTTGTTTGGCAGGGCAGGTGAGTTTTTTTAGCTTTTAAGCTAGTTATTTAAATATAGAATGATTAAAAGGTTTGCAATACACAAAATCTGTATCTAAGGAAGGTAATTGAACCTTTTTTTTTTTTGCATGATTAGCTAAGATAGTAGCATTTATCCTACATGGGATACCGATAGTCCAGCAAGTAAGCTGTCAGTCTGGGCTGTTATTGATTAAGTGCAGTTGTTAAGCGAAGTTAGTGGCAATCAGGCGGCCTGACAAACTCTAACACTAAAGACTAGCCCTACCTCATAAAACAAGCAAGTATATTTTCAGTATCTGTACCAATGAAAATTTTA
This sequence comes from Alsophila aescularia, assembly GCA_946251855.1. Taxonomy (NCBI): domain Eukaryota; kingdom Metazoa; phylum Arthropoda; class Insecta; order Lepidoptera; family Geometridae; genus Alsophila; species Alsophila aescularia. The sequence goes on from OX276384.1 coordinate 15,771,254, forward strand.
ATTATGATTTACCAAGAATGTTTAAAAAAATGATGTATTCCACACTGCCAAATCGAAAGTGAAGTACCCAAAGATATGCCGATCTGCTTGTCAAGCTCAAGCACATATTTATTATTTACACCATGTTCCTTTGACCTTGTTAGTGATGATAATTCTGTCCAAAAAATAACATGACTAGCAAGGTTAAAAACTAAAAATAAACAGGTGGATAGAAGTAGTGCTACTACCGCTAGTTTTTTTCGTGAATGCAATGATTTTGGTGATTTCTTTGGATGGCATGTCTTCTTCATCATGACTCAACCTGGTGTAATTACTTTTTCTTTCTTAAATGATAACATGTTTTACCGCTCATGAAAGTGGTTTTTGTTCGATCGCAGGGGATTAATCCTTTTAATTATTATTAAAAGGATTAATTTAGGTCTCGGCATTTCTGTGTGACTATTATGTTATAAGTATAAGGCCCACTTGCACGTAAACAAAACAAACTACCTAGTTAGACCAAAAACTATTATCTCGCGCTACTGTTTCCATATGTATGTAAAGGTTGTCTGGAAAAGATTGCTTTCAACGATAAGAACTGTTTTAAAAAAAAGATGTATATTTTGTTCCAAATTCTGGTGCAATAAAGTGTTTATTATTATTATTTCGTTTATTTATTTGGTATCTTAGATTGCAATTGTTAACAATATTTCTATAAAAAAACTAACTTATGGTACCATTATTATTCACTTTATTTATCTTGTAATCTTAAATTTTCATTTTTCACAATATTTCTATATATTTAAACAGATAAAAATATTATAAAAAACCTAAACCTAGGTTACCAACAACCGATGGCTAGGACTGCACAGTGAGGAACCTCCTAACTATACTCGCCGTGTCAAGGAGTACTGCCTTCTGCATCTGACCCTTAATCCAACCATCTAGCAAGAGCCTCTTAAGATGATAGTTGAGGCTCTTCGCTATAAAGCTGTTCGCCGAAAAAACTTCTGTGATTTTCAGTAACTCCATCAAGTCTGGACGTTTCAGTGCAAACAACTTGAGGTCATCCATGTACAGCAGATGAGAAATGATCTCACCCTCTCTCCGTAGCTGATAGCCTAACCCTGAATCCTTCAACAAAGTGCTGAGAGGATTCAGTGCTAGGCAAAACCACAAAGGACTGAAACTGAAATATGCCTTATTATTATTATTATGTCTCTCTATCCTACTTGTCTGAAATGTTTAGCACAAACTATAGACACAAGCCCGGGGCTAAGATAGCTGTGCAAGTGGGCCTAACATTGATATTTTTTTACGATAAAATGCAGATTACACTTTAATCCGTCATTTACTTATTTCATTCAAATCCAACAAAGAATATGGTTTTAGTTCGGCATTTACTATACTTCACTCATTTATTTGGTAGTGTGGAATCCATCATGGTGCAACTTTAAAAGCAACACCGTCGATCTTAGGTGGAGGGGGGACGGTGTAGAACCCCCTCTGAGATATGTTTTTTTATATACTTTTTTGCATATTTTTTCGTAAATTTGGACATATTCACCGCATGCCCTAAAGTGTTAAAACAGAGGGGTGAGAGTAGAGCTCCCACTATCAGTGGGGTTAATCCTAATAAGTTAATCCTAATAATTTAGTACAACCAACATGTTTGAGTTATAATCATTTGCCTGCTCCATCTATTCATTTGAAAAGATGAATTTATGTTCAATAATTTTTTGTTTTGTTGGTGATGATGAATGGATTGATAACCCACAACAATTAATTTGAATAACATGTGTCAACTAAACATACAAGAAAAAAGTAACTTACCCGGTCTCCTGATGTTTGGATCGGGGCTCAATGTTTGCTGTAAATAGTTGGCTAAGGTAGCTAAGTTATCGTCCGTCACTTCCATTATCTTTCAGGAATGACTTAATATAAATTAGAAAATAGCTGTAAAAAAGCAATCAGAAATACTACCACCAAAATAAAACCCTCACGCTTTCAATCGAAACGAAAACGAATAGTGGATAGTAGCTTGCTACATATCTCTTATCTGTGGTGGATAGCGGCCACAGATTAGATATATGTAGCAATAGCGTAGCGGCTCGGTCGGCTAAGCTTTGACAGTGGTGTCGATTCTGGGTGCACCAACTAAACTTAAAACTTAATTTGACAGCTCTAAAATTATTGCTGTCACTTTCGTATCTTTTGGAAACGAAAGGGACAGCAATAATTTTAGAGCTGTGAAATTTAATTTTAGGTTTATTTGGTGCACTCAGAATCGACACCAGTCTTTTGGGCTGTTTCGATTGGCAATTTTGACACTCATGATCCTTTCCAAACCGAATGCAAAACGACCCTAAAGCCAAAAGCATAAAGTCCCTTTTCTGATGTCAAATTTAACTGTCATGTCCTAAGCGAACGCTGATCGAAACATATTTAGCGTTTTTAACTGGGGCCCGACCACATAACTTAGCTTCAATCGGATTGTCAGTATCGATATCACTAATGCCTTGCGATAGAGTCGAAATTGCTATGAAAAAAGTGATAATCCGATTGTAACCAAGTTCTGTAATCGGCAGCCCGATTACAGAACTTGGCTTCAATCATATTGTCACTTTTTTCATAGCAAAATCGACTCTATCGCAAAGCATTATTGAATTTGATGGCTCGAAACCGCACGATCAACATTACGTAATCGCACTGCGGGCTGCTGTTATTTTCGATCATTTAGCATCAAAACGGCCCTATTGTGTCTGTCACACCCTGCGTTCGTGATGATGAGATGGCCTTGTGGGCAGTTTCGAAATGTACTTTTTTAGGGTCATTATCGCATTTCGTTCAGATCGTAGGTTCAGATAGTATAGCCACGTTGTGGCCCAATTACAGGACTTGGTTACAATCAGATTATCACTTTTTCATAGCAATTTCGACTCTATCGCAAGGCATTAGTGGTTGCGATATTGAGAATTCGATTGAAACCAAGTAATGTAGTCGAGCCGCCGGTCTGATTATAGAGGTTGCAATAAGATTTTCATGAAATATATTTTTAATTATTAAGTGACAACTTTAAATTGTAAACTAGATATTGAACAGGCATCAAAGTGGGGCAAGACAAGATGCGTTATCCCATTATATAATCACAACAAACTAATTAATTTGGAGTAAAATCTTAGTGATAAAAGTTAAATTTTAAAAGGCACTCAGTAGTGCTATGATCAATCTTGATTTCAATTAGATTGTCACTATCATGTGCACAGAATGCATCGTGTGAAATTGCTATGAAACTAGTGACAATCTGATTGAAACTAAGATCGGTAATTGCCCTACTGCAGCTGTACCAAGTACATTAGTTTCAATATAACTATCACTAATCCGAGTTGAAATTGCTATGAAGAAAGTGACAATCTGATTGAAATCATGATACGGAATCCCACTGCTGTAGTCCTATACTTGGTTTCAATCAGATTTTCATTATCACTTCGAGCATATATCCAATGGAGATGTTAATACAAGGCGTACCCCTCTGCTGGCCATATGGTACGACTTGGCCAACGTTATATAAAAACTATATCAATCACGACTGCGGCCATTCGGTATCGTTTCATGTCGCAAAGCAGAGCTCCGTGAAAATGGTGAATTGTGCGGTATTTATGTGTAAAAGGCGATCAGCAACATCAAACTTAAGGGAAACGGTATTTCCTATCACAAATAATTGTTATTTATGTAAATTGTGCTTGTAATTTTGTATAATTTTGACCAGTTGCGACAGATTAACGACAGTTTTAGTTTTCAGTTTTCTTGGTAGAAGTGCGGGGACAAGTCGAGTAAAATTTATTGAATGAATGATGGAGTGAACGTTAAATTATCTCAAAATGTGGAGTGTAAGTACCTAACAGATTATTTTTCAGTGCCAATTAACTCTAGAATGCTAATCATTGCCTGAGAGGCCAGCCGCGGTCGTTTTTTTGATTATTTTGTAATTTCAGGGACGTATTGAGTCGTGCGTTCATGCCAGCTTAGTATAGCCGATGACGCGGCGGGAAGAGAATGCACATCGAGCGTAGACTCTTCGTTTCCGGGAAATAGATATTTCGATCGCCTGGGAGGCGTTCATTAGTACTAAATGATTTGAATGATTTAGGGATGATTATTTGACTGAATTAGAGGTATAATTATTATTTTGTATTGTTGTTTAGAAAAGGTAGAAGTTTAACTAATATTTTCATATAAGTTTGTAAAATTTTAATAAAATATAAGTAGTTCTTTAATGTTTTTTCTAAAAGTAGCCTGCCAGACGATTATTAGTAGTAAGTGGTAATATATTTATATTAAAACTCTAGGGTTAAAGGTGTTTTAATCTACATTTAAAAAGCGATATGCCATTAACTCACTAAACACTTACAACGCTGTTAGTATTATCTAGGCTGTAGACGATAAGTACGAACGTATATTACGGATGGGTCAGATTAAGAGGGTGAAAAATCAGTTCTGAGTTTCTATTTAAGTTCATGTTATTTAAGTTAGGGACAAAACTTAACGTTTGGTATTAAGTTAAAACTTTAGATAATTCTAAACTATTCAGTTTAATATTATTTTCCAAGCATTTTAAAATTATAAAATCATATCTTTCGCCCGCGACTTCGTCCGCGTGTACTACAGTTTATTACGTAAAAAAACATCCCATTTTCTTGTAGGATATTGAAAACTAATGCAAAAGTATAGCATCAACGTATTGTATTCTGTTTGGCACCAACGCTCTTGATGCTTTATGACAGAGTTATTATTTCGTTTCTATGGCAACCGTTCCTTACAGCGAGTAATCAACATTTTCCAGTTTTCCCTTGTAAACTTACTATTTTCCGGGACAAAAAGAATTCTATGTTTTATTACAGGGTATTAGCTATCTTTATTCCAAAATTCATCAAAATCCATATAGCCATTATCGCATTAAAACTCCCCGAACAAACAAACAGACAACGTGTTACTTTTATATAGTGGAGTGGATTACTAGAGCTTCCTCTAGGTATTTTGTTCTATTCTTGACCTCAAAGATCTGGATTTATAGCCATACCGTGTCCGTTTTTTTATTCATTTCAAGGAAAAAAGAGCTGAAGTATATAATATCATAGAGTAAAAGTTCTTGAGTATCAGACAGGGAAGCTCACGTGAAGGTTTGCATTAAAAAATAAATTCACCAAGGAGCGAAAATTCGCTCCACGAGGGTTTCTTTGAAAATAGGGAACTCTAAATTATATATATTTAAGGGTATATCGCTTGTATGAATAAAGGAAGTACTTACCCCTTATTTTTATATTTATCTGACATTGTCGAAAATCCAACGATTACTTAATGTATATAAATATCTTTAAATAAACTCAAATTATAGATAGCTTTATATTTTCGTCGCGTTAACATAAAAGCTTTTACATCTTCAAGGGACCGTAAACATAAGTATTTAGTAAAACTACGTTCAATTCATTCATTCATTTACCGTTCAGGTTTACCGGTCTTTGTGAATGCCCATCACTAGAGATTATCATAGTGTGCGTCTAAATACTGTGTTACTATGCTGTATTTTATAACTGTAAGTGTTTTAAGACTTATAAGATGGTTTGCGAGATTATTTTAGTGTGCAACCGCACACTAAAATAATCGCACGCCCGGACGATGCCGTGAACGATTTCGAGTGTACGCGCGGGTGATCCGTGCGTCCTCGAACGTTTATGTGAACGGGCCCTTGTGGTATGTGGCCCCATTACAGAACTTGGTTACAATCGGATTATCGATTTTTTCATAGCAATTTCGACTCTATCGCAAGGCATTAGTGATAGCGATATTGACAATCCGATTGAACCAAGTTCTGTGGTCGGGGCCCGGGCCACAGAACTTGGCTTCAATCAGATTGTTACTTATGTCATAGCAAAATCGACTCTATTGCAAGGCACTAATGAATTTGACGGCTTGAAACCGATATGATCAACATTACGTAATCGCACTGCAGTTTTATGTGGGGAGACGATAATACACGACCTAAATAATGTACGACCAGTATTGTACAGCCAATTTTACACGGCCAGATATTACGTGTACATGGATTCGTAATATTTGGACGGCTAATACTGGCCGTGTATTATTGCCCGTACAAAATCAGTCCGGGTTGATAATGCACGGCCAGTATTACGCGACCAATATTACGTGTACAACTGGATACGTAATATCAGCCCGTGCCGATTTTGTACGACCAATATTACACGGCCAATAATACGAAGCCAACCATAGACAAAGCTAGAATCACTCCTTGATGCCTCGTTTGTGTAGGCGAGTGTCAAGATGAAAAAAACTGTCACAGAACCGAATCGGCCAACCCCGACTCCACGTGGTCTTGTCTGCCCAACACTAGAGTGTTTTTAAAAAGTCAGAGGCGTGGAGGGAGTGCAGCCCCTGTACGCTTTACCAAAGTGTAATTACCAGGGTGAGCTGGAGCGGCGGAGGCAGGTGGTACCTGCACTTTGTTACGCAAGAACGGAGGGGCAGCACTTCCCGCAGCGCCGGAGCAATCGTAATTCATAATCTGTGGTAAAAGGATACTGGATTGTGCAAACGAGGCTTTGACTATGTCATTTCTATAATTTAATCTGTGATATACACGTAATATTGGCTGTACATTATCGCCCGTACAAAAAGTGTCCGGCCCGTATTACACAGCCAATAATGCACACCCTGTTATTACATGTACATATTTTGGCTTCGTAATCCTGGCTGCTTATTATCGCCTGTACAAAATCAGCACGGGGTGATATTACACGGCCAATAATACGCAACCAAATAATGTACACCCTGATATTACGACGCCAATCCACGTAATATTGGTCGCGTGTTATTGGCTGTACATTATTTGGTCGCGTAATACTGGCCGTGTAATATAGGGACTCTTCTATGTGGACGCCCAAAGTCGTTCCCTAACTCCTGGGGGGCGTTCACTTACTACATTCGAGGACGCACGAATCATCCGCGCGATCTCTCGAAATCGTTCACGGCGTCGTCGGGCGTTCGCTTGGATCATCCGAAAAATAGTAGGGGAGGGAGGAATAGTATGAAACTGACACTTGACAGTTGTCAGTTCAATGTGGACGTCCAAAGTCATTCACTAACTCCGGCGGCCCGTGGCCCAATTACAGAACTTGGCTACAATCGGATTATCACTTTTTTCATAGCAATTTCGACTCTATCGCAAGGCATTAGTGGTTGCGATATTGAGAATACGATTGAAGCCAGTTATGTGATCGGGCTGCCGATTACAGAACTTGGTTACAATCGGATTATCACTTTTTTCATAGCAATTTCGACTCTATCGCAAGGCATTAGTTATATCGATACTGACAATCCGATTGAAGCTAAGTTATGTGGTCGGTCCCCGGATGATCGAGCGATAATCGCACGGATGATTCGAGCGTAGTAAGTGAACGCAGCCCATGCTTTGCTTGCTTGTTGCTGAGTGATTTGATTATATTCTCTCTGCAGCCCGATTACAGAACTTGGCTTCAATCAGATTGCACTTTTTTCATAGCAAAATCGACTCTATCGCATAGCATTATTGAATTTGACGGCTTGAAACCGTCATGATCAACATTACGTAATCGCACTGCTGGTTGCTGGCTTGGGCTTGTTTCTTTTTATTTTTGTCCAAACGTAGGTATTTCGCAACGAGAAATACGAGAAAGAAAATAAATCTAGCAGACAATATTTGTTAGAATAGTAATAACAAATTTTTGGTGGTTTACAAGTGGATATCTACCGTAGTAGCTCTACCTAGTCTGTGCATTATAGTTCGTGGTGTGATGGTATGTCGTTAGTTCTTTGTTTCGCTTTCGTTGGTTGGCCTAGCGTATCTGTATAATTTGTGGAAAATGGTCGCTTTGGTTAAGTAAAATTGGTGTTTTTTAAGTGTTCTTTTTGTAATTTGTCTCAATTTAGCTATTAATGTATTTTTTTTATTCCTAGTAGGAAATAGTTGATTGAAATTTTGTTGGTCGTTAATGTTGGATGCTCGTATGGATTTACGATGGGTTAAAAATTTAGGTAACTGTATCGTTTCTGTTCCTGGTTAAAACATCGTTAAAGCGTTTCATCAAATGTTTATTTACTGGTCTTGACGTTCATCATTTCATGCCTCTGACTCAGGCGTTTCTTTGGTTGGATTAGGTTGCAGCAGTCGCGTGCATGCATGCATGACGGCCATGACGCTGATTTAATTACTGAATTCATTAATTTACAAGTTTCCACTTTGTTATAACTGCTCCTGTTGTCTTACATTGGTTAAAGATGGTACTGCTAAAATGGTTTATCCACATCGGCATGGGTACACATTAGACTTTCCTCTATATTGAAACAGGTACCTGCAATAGATCTTTGTGCCTCCTTCCCTGACCATAGGATACACCAAATGCATTATTACATATTGCACTTATTAATATGAACCACAATGATGAAAAATATTGCTTATGATATAATTTGTATTCAAGAAGAAGGTACATAATCAAGAATATAGCAGCAAAAATTGTCCTATTTCTACAATAAAATTGGTACCGTAAAGCGGGGTAAATAGGTCCAATCTTCACTTTTAACTGGAATTTAAACCTTGTTGTGTAACTCATTGGGTATTTCAAGGTATACTTAAGAGTGTGTGGTAAGCTCTTTTAGATGTTAAGTACCTAAGATTGCACAAACTATTTTGATATTTTGAGAAATTGTACAAAAACCCTATTAGATTCCAATTTACCCCTGACGGGGATAATAGGTTCGAGACAGTGGTTAATCGGAATTTTGACTAGGGCTGTCACTCTATCTATACTATGTAAGTACCTAATTTGAAAAAAAATTTTTGGTACTACCTATATGTAGCTAACCATGCCACTTGTTTAATAAAAAATCCTTTGTGAGATCATATTTTTATTGTAGGTACCTAATAACAAAAATATCGCATATAGCTTCAAAAACTATATAATGTCTCGTCGTCAATTCATATTCATTTATGGTATCCTCTTTGGATTAACTTATATCTAACTATTAAATGTTTAGCTTTATAGATATCAATTATTTAAACAAAAAAATAATCTAGTAAGTGATGAAAAAAATTATAAAACTTATATATTCTTCTGTAAAATCAACGAAAAACTAGTTTTGTTCCCATAATTAGTAAGAAATTAAATTATTCTTCTAAAATTTTTAAAATTTCTTCATTCATTGTAAAAATTCAGAATTCTCTCTCTCTTTGGACGGATGGAGTTACTTCTTTCACAATTGTGTAGGTTGGAATTATTATTTATCTGCTTCAAGGGTAATGGCAATTTGACTTTTATGTCTGATATTATTTTAATCTCTTGCTTCTGTATGCTTTTTATTTGTTTTTTTTTATTTTCTTTCTCATAATCTTGTTCAGTCTTGTTTTGGTTGTTTGGGTCTTCATCATCGGTTCTCACAATCATTTCTTGGTAATCAAATTTATCAGCTAAAATAATTGGCATGGTTTCAATGGAAAACTCAAAAGGTTCCTGAATCACTACATCAAGATCGTTTAATCGAAGAGGACCCTCATTTATACTATTGCCATTTGTCTCTTTGCTTTGACCGCATATCATTATATTGCTGTCTATCTGTGAGGTTTTGTTTTTTTGCCGATACCCTTTCCTTTTAAAGATATTAGGTTTCGAGTTGATTTTTTTGTTTGCTTTTGTGTTTTTTTCTTTTTTGGTTTCACATATTCCTGGTCTTCAATCCTTTCTGCTTCCTCAGCACTTACACTTCTTCCCGCCACTACCTCTAGCTTTCTCTTCTTTTTTGGTTCTCTAATATTCATGGATCCATAGCGCATTTCTTGTAACAATTTCGAAAAACTTTCATTCACAGCTGTTATTTTTGCCTCTTTGTTCTCTTCTTGCTGAGGAAGCCTTGCTAGCACTTGGTTAGCATCCAATGGGACTATTCCACATTTTCTAAATCCAGATCTAATATTCTTTTCAGCATTCACACTTAGCTCATCCATTAGCAATTTTAATAGTTGTGGAAAGCATCCTTTTGGAACACATGATTGTGTTCTCCCATCGTCGCTTTTCTTCCATTTGTCCAATAAGTGACGGCAAATCATTTTCATTGGCCTAAAAACTGCCACATCTAAGGGCTGGGTGAGGTGCGTTGAATTTGCGGGCAGGAAAATAAAGTGGATATTCTTTTCCTTGCATAGTTTTATTACATCAAGAGACAAATGTGAGGACAAATTGTCACCGATCAAAATTTTCTTACCTTCTCTATTTTCCAAAAAAGGTACGACTATTGTCTTAACCCAATCCTCGAAAATGTTACCATCAAACCAACCACATGACGACCTGTTATATCTTGCATTTTGCGGCCCCCTCATTGTCCATGAATCATACAAATGAGCTGCTTTGTAGACGACATAGGGCGGCAGGAAATCCCCATCTGCTGTAGCTGACATCATCAAAGATATTGACCCTTTTGAGTGATTGACTATACGTTCTGGATACTTGCATCCTCGTCTTACAATCACCTTCTTGCGACCAGGGTCATCTGTTAGATTTGTCTCATCATAGTTAATTATATTTTGGGTTTGGACGTTCTCCAAAGACTTCCTTAGTTCGCCAAAATATTCTTCTAATACGTCTGAAGACACTGCTGCCCTGGATCTCTTAATGTTCTGACATATTCTTTGTGATATGTTGTTTGCCCATCTCTTTAAAAACCCATTAACATAGTCTATACCGGGGATGTTATTTTTGAAAACTTTATGGTTAATATTCATTGAGTCTAGATACATTTTTACTATATATCTGAGGTCTGTTGTATCTAACAGGTAGCCCCAATCGCCGCAGATATTTAAATTTTCTACTATATATAGTTCTTCTTCTTTGGTCAGTGCTGTTGGCCTACCATGAGGTTTCATATTTTGGTTTTTATGGCGGCAAAGTACTGATTTTGATATGTTATATTTTGCAGCTACAGCACTTAAGCTATTATTGGTCAACGCTATCTCATCTAGGGCTTGTTTTATTAACAGGTCGTCGTATTTCTTATAGCGTTTAGCACCTGGTTTGGCTACGTATTTGCGAGGCATTCTGAAAAAATATATATTTTTTTTATTAAAAATTAAAAAAAATATAGATACTTATTTTGTAGCCAGTCTGAATAAAAAAAAAGCAAAAGCAGAAAAAAAATTGCTGTCCTCAGATTTAGATTCCTGCCCAAGGTAAATGTAGTAGTAAATACTAATGGTCTATGCTATGGCTAAAATAAAATAATGCTGTTTTTATTGCCTAGTTTGATTATGTAAATATGGTTTGTTAAAATCTACATAAAATAAAAATAATTTATGTAAGAATCCATTAAATGGTATTTATAAAAGATTAAACTACATTATTCAAAGGATAGGTAACAAAATAAATTAGCGTCTTGCTCTAGGTTTTGGTTTTTGACAACCCTATTTAGGAATTCCAATTTACCTCTTAATCAAATCAAATAACCCCCGCGTTGTTCCGATTATACCTGTTCGTATGCCAATTTCCCCCTTTCGCGTTCCTTTTATATCCAAAATAACCTAATAACAAGTGCTCAACTTAAACTAAGAATTTAAATGAAATTACGTAGATATTTACTTACCTTTACGTTTATTCAAACAACAATCCACTATTATGATCAAAATTACGTCGATTGCAACGTTTTTTCTCAATATAACACATAAAAAACTTAAAGTTTAGAGGTACAATAATCACGTGTCCACGACGACATCACTTTCAACGTGTTTTTTTTAGTGAAACCTGATTGGCTGGCTTAAATGCTCAGTGTAGCCAGTTGCAAAAATTATAAGATAATTCAAAAATCAAAAAAGTGTTGATCTCTTATTAACAGAATGACACTAACAGAACAGTTTAGAAAGATAGATTTTTATTCCTATTTTCCCCGCCATTCCTATTTTTCCCGTATTACGGTATGTAAAACAAAATGAAATTATTAAATGGAACCCGGAGCTTGATAATTTTAACAAACATCAAAACTGATGCGTTTCAAAGAATGTAATGTAACTATCAACATCATCATCAGATTGTCTTCACCTACAGCAGGGTGTAAGCACCCTCTCCCTTGACCATGTCTCTTGACTGTTCTGGCCTTATCGAGGTCTTTCCTCTGTCTGCTTCGATGTCTCTATTATAATACATGTAGTAATCAAGTATTGCTATGGAATATTGTGTCTAATTGTGAATGTTTGACAGTGAGGATAATTAAATCCTGTGTACTTAAAAATAATATTTGAATGTTGGTGAAGCATAAAACATGCTAAACATACTGTTAAAATACTGCCATCCTATTTATTTTAAATTAACCATGTTTATTCATCATCATCCACAGCCTTTATTTTCCCATTGCTAGATAAATGCCTCTCTTTTGCCAAGCCATTCGCCTTGGTCTTGTGCCAATCGGATCCAGGTTCGACCCGCAATCTTTACAATATTGTTGGCCCATCTAGCCGCCGGACGACTCATTATGCTCCAATTGGAAGCAACGGAGTTGGATTATTTACAATGGAATTAGCCAATGTTTTGATTGATTGACTTGATACCAATTACTATTTAATTCAATTATTTAATGGTAATACTGACTGAAACAAACATTAAAATTATACCATAATCCATATATTAAAATTATCTATCTACTACTCAGTCCGCATCCCCACACAATGCTGGGTATTGTAATAAAGAAATTAATGTTAACTAATATCAATAGGCTGTTACAGTATAGGCATCCTCTCTTTCACGCCATTTGTTCCGGTCTTGTGCGAGTCTCATCCAGTCTATTCTTGCGTGCCTAACAATGTCTCTGACCATCGGGCTGGTGGTCTGCCCTTTGAACGCTGCGCTCCTTTAGGCCACCACTCTGTTATCACTTCTGTCCATTTGGTCATCGAGCGTAAGGTTCAAATTTGTAACACCGAGTGTAAGGTTGGGTTATATTCACCCAAATTGTGACATTGAATAATTTATTGGTTTATAATTTATTACCAAGTTTTATTGAATATTATGTTTATTTGAACTAGAGTTGCCGCGAATACTCGCTATTATTCGGTATTCGGCATTACGCGACATTTTTTTGATATTCGTCGAATACCGAATAATAGCTAGTATTATTCGGCATTCAACTTAAAATAAACTTTTAACGAACAAAAAAACGAATGAGTTAAAAATAATCAACTTTGTTATTTTCCTTAATAAAACAATACACAGTATCAATTATTATCTGTAATAATATGTGCCTGTGCCTATCATATTAATGAAATTAAATTAGTTAGGCTTTTTAATTAATATTTAAAATCCAACAGAGGCAGATTGTGGTGCAAAAAAACTATTTTTTCTGCACGTTCGGGAGCAAGTCGGTTTCGCTTTTCCTCATAAACTAAACCTGCCTCGGGAAATAGTCTTTCTGAATAAACAGAGCTTGCTGGTGTGATTAAGTATTGTTTAGCAAGCTTACTTAAAGTAGGAAATCTATTCTTATTGGTACTCAAAAGCCCACCATTCATATGGGTTTATTTTTCTATCAGCCTTTGCTAATGCGATGTAGTGGGTGATTTCTTCAGCAGTGGCATTCTTGGGTTGCTCTTTAGTAGGCTGCTCTATAGATGATTCTTCAAAACATGCCCAAAATAGTTTATGAGTTTCTGAATCGACATGCTCACTTTCATTGTTTAAACGAGACCTTTTGGATGCCGTTTCTGGATCCGAATCATCATTTTCGTCATCTAAAGAAAGCCTAAGACCTCTGAGCGCAGCTCTACGGATCCGTTCAGCTTGGGTAGCGTCAAAGTAAAAGTCCTTGTAGCGGGGGTCTAAAAATGTCGACAAGTAATATGTCTTCCTGAAGCATAGATCGTCCAAGTTAAAACGGGCTTGCATATTTTCTATTAACGCCTTTCTAAAATCATCAACGTGTGCAGTTTGTTGAATCAGCGCATCTTTCATTAGGTATCTGGTTAATGAAACAGTGCTGGGTATCACATCTGATATAGGTGCATATGTGGAACTCGTGACAAAATCTTCGAAAGGTTTTAAGAGCTTTAACAGATGTTCTATAAACTCCCACTGATCACTGGTCAAATTTTCAAAATTCACGCTCCTTGATTCTGAAATAGACACCGAAATTGCTCTTTTTTGCTCAAATAGACGCTCCAGTAGGTAATATGTTGAGTTCCAGCGAGTTTGAATATCTTGAATCAGTTTATGCTTAGGAAGTCCGAGCTCAGATTGAATACTTTCAAGTTTTGTATATCCTGAATGATTAAAATGTGTCACTATGCGGCGGGCACTAGTAAGAATTTATTTTATTGGAAAACTGTTATCTAATGCATTATTTATCACCAGCTGGAGAGTATGTATAAAGCAACGCTCTGAAGGAAGTAGAGTTTCCTTAAATCCTTTAACCATATTCGCCCCATTATCGTGAACAATCGCTTGAATTTTAGAGATGGGTATGTCCCATTTCGTTACACACTGTAACAGTTCTCTTTTGATATTTTCTGATGTGTGTGATTAAGGAAAATGAGCCATGTTTTGAACGGCATGATTCAGTTTAAAGTTTTCTGTTATCCAGTGTCCTGTTAAACTCAGAAATGCAGCATTATTTACAAAAGTCCAAAGATCGGTAGTGAATGCTATAGCTTCAGCCCTTTCTAACTCGTTTTTTAGTTTGCTAACCACTCTCTCATACATGTCTGGAATTATTTTCTCGGTGAAATATGTCCTACCAGGAATAGTGTATTGCGGCAAAGCATTATTAATTACGTTTAAAGCCCACATGATGATCGACGATGGAAAGTGGCTCGTTGTCAATAGCGATCATTTCACCAATCAAGTAGTGATATGTTTTTGCTCGGCTATCATTGATGTCCCAGAGCTTCTTTTTTTTCAAGTAGTTGTTGCAGTGACGGTTGCACCAAAGGCTGAATGGGCAACTGGGTGGATGAGGAAGTACTTTTTTTCATTTATTTTTTTATTACGGACTAGGTAATCGTTTGACCACGATCCCACCTGATGAAAGCGATGATGTGGTCGAAGGTGTAGCACGCTTGCTAGTAGATACCTAGAGATGATTCTGCGGAAGCATTATGTTGAGCATGACTACTTGAGCTTCCATAAATTTTACCATACTCATCTGGGTGTTTGAATTTCAAATGATTCTGCAAAGCCGTCGTTCCTGCTTTTTTGCTGCTCTACTTATTTTTACACCACATAAATTACATTTTGCACTGTTTTCTTCCTCTTCAAAATGTAGCCAAGCATGAGTTTTTTTTTGTTCATCTTTTTAAATAACACTTTAACTAATTGAGTATTCAAGTCTTTAATTCAATAGCAATTTTCAAATAAGTATAGAAAGAAAAAATAAAAAACGTCAACCGATGTCGAAAATCAAATTATAAATGCGTGCCGCCTACCCTAAACGCTTTTGTTTATTGAGTATTGATTGAGCGGGAAATCCCCTACAATAGTAAACGCTGGGTAATACAAAACGGGGTATTCCCAGTAAAATATGTACAAGAAAAGGGTTGCCAGCATTTAAAAATTAAAATACTACATATATATGTAGATATGTATAACATGAAACAGATTTCTTTAACTTTATTGTTTTCTTTTCTCACAACCTTAGAAGAAATTAGAAATATTTTTAATGTGCCTTATTTATGTCGAATAAAAATAAGTAACGAAAATAGTAATGTCGAGTTATTCGACTATTCGCTATAACAACTATTCGCGGCAACTCTAATAATGACACTATATGTTTCCAAGAAATTACATTGTCACCCAATTTAAAATCGTTGGTAATCAGGTTATTCCTAACACATTTTATTAAATGTGGAACATCATAAATGTAATAAATTTTCTTTCCATTTAAGAAAAAATAAGGGTTTTCAGCAATTACTTATTTGATTTATTATCTTTGGCATATTTATCAAAAATAGAACCTTGGTCGGAGATGACATTCTAAATCTTTATAATGCTGTGCACTAGCGAGGAAGGAGTAAGCTATAGGTTGTTTCCAGTTGACGTAAATACCTCGAAGCATTTACAATTTACAATTTAGTACAAGCGTGTGAGGCAATTTCTTCAGTGACTTCTCCGTTAATTTTATGGAGGCCAATAATTTCATCACGTTTGGTATCATAATGCTGATGACTTTTAAGGACAATCTCATCTAAAGATAAAGTACAATATTTTGCTTGTTTTGGTAATGATTTCAATTTGTCTGACAGAAAATTGAATAAACGATGGTCAAGTTTTGGCGGAATAATCATTTTAAATCTGTTTAAGGTAGTTTCGCTAGGCAGACGTAGAAATGTTTTTAAGCAGCGATATGTTTGTGGCTGGAAAAATTTAAGGCATACAATTTGAATTCAGGATCGAATCTGTTTCTTTTTGCTTGTTTTTGTATATTACTTTGACATTCAATCAATTTAAAAAATATTTTTGTGATTTCATCTTCGGTTTCAAATGTAAAGTGTTGAAATTTTTCGGACTCCTTGATTGAACTTATTTTCTGATCCTTTCCGAGTGAAACTGTAGCTTCCTCTTTTTAACATAGGATTAATGTAAACTGTTACTTAGTTTTCTTTTTCTGGGCGTATTTGCAGAAAGATCCATTGAGTATTTTCACTTTTAGTTTCACTTTGGTCTGTTTGTGCATAATCTCAACTATTATTTGCCTTTTGAACCATTCCTACTGACAAAATATTAATGTCTATAGTTTGCGAAGCTTGTTCGCATGTCCCTGATTCTTGCACAAAACTTGTAGGCATTGCATCTGGCTTTAGCAAAGCTTTGGAGATTATGGAAGATTTGGGAAGATGTTTAGAGCAAACCACGTGGCCTTTAACCTTTTACCGCATTTTTTTTTCTTTTTCTATGAAAAAGAGATAAGTAATAAAGATAAATAAAAAACAGACCCGTGTTTCAGGAAATTTTAATAATATGAAGAAAATCAAAGAAAAAAATAGTTTTTCTTCTTTGTTCAAATATCTAAGTCCCACTGTGCAGTAATCAAACAAAAAAACATTGAAATATTATGATGCAGCAATTCCAAGAACGTTTATGTAGTGTGAAAAAGGCGGTAGCAGATTCTTTTATAACGTTTATGTTGTGTGAAAAAGGAGGTTGCACTTTCTTTTATAATGTTAATGTAGTGTGAAAAAAGAGGTAGCAGTTTCTTTTATAACGTTTATGTAGTATGAAAAAGGAGGTAGCAGATTATTTTGTCATTGAGACACAACTTGTGTCAAGTCAACTTGTGGAGGTCCATTCCGGTATATGATCCATTTTATCTAATCGAACGTCAGCTTGGGGCATAATGGCAATCACTCCTCGAGTTCTTTTCTTCTGGATCTCAAAAAAGATTTGACGGGCGTCCTCGTCTATTGTTGTTGGAAGAAGGTTTATAACACCAGCACAAAGCATCTGCAACTGCAACCTTGAAGTCCACAAGGGAAAGGTATGGCGCCTCATTGTTATTTTTGCGCGTGTAAAGAAGCCAAGCATCTCCTGTTATCAAGTCTATCATTTGAAAAAATATTCTGTAGTAGAACTTATTAGATCTTATCTGGATACGATAGTAACCAAGCATTGCATCTAACAGATCAACTCCATGTGACTGTTATAGCTTGACATTTATTCGGATTTACTTTGATACCATAGCAATCGGACCAGTGTCGCAGTCGTATAAGATTATTATTGAGAACATCGATGGCATGGGACAAATTATCAGTAGTAGTATTCATAGAATAGAAAGTTAGAATATTCATACCTGTGTGTTCTAATTGCGTCAACACGTACTAAGCTGTCACTGATCGAAAATATACAAATAAATAGTTTAAAGTTATATATGACTCAAGCTACTGTGTGCAAAGTATAAACAAAGTGAGTGAGTGTGTGTTCTCGTTAAATCTGTTTAATAAACCCTGTGGATTAACGTAAATTAACTCAAATCAAATAGTGAATTCACGATTAAGAAATTTAACTTGGGGGTAAACCTGAGAAATTAAACAAAACACAAGTACTGGAGAACTTGCTCATAAGTTTCGTCACCCCGTTTATCCGTCACGTTGGTCTAGCGTACGGAAGGCGTAGATACAGAGATTGCGTCGCTCGGACCCAAGTTCAATTCCAATTGGAGGCTCACTTTTTGCACTTTTTAATTTAATTTTTTCTTACGCCTTGAAGAATTAACTATAATAATGGCCTTTACATGTGGGGGCTGTAAGGAGGAGATAAAACGTCATCGGGTCAAGTGTCTGAAATGTAAATCTGACTTTCACCAGACATGTGTCAATTATCAGGGTACCAGAGCACTTCCATCAACGAGAATTGCTGAAGGATGGTCATGTCCGGACTGTAGTGCTAAGATTAAGCGAGGTGGTGATAACTCGAGCACCCCTATTAAGCCCACGCCTTCTCCAGAATGCCAATCTAGCGACGGCGACGATGTTGATTATGTCCCTGTGGCACAAGATGTTAATACTTCGATTTCTTCAGGCGCTAATATAAAAAATGTACCCGTCTCCATGGAGAGTATTAGACAACTTTTCGACTTGAAACTTTCACCTGATTCTTTATTTATGTCAAATTTACGTTCTGCGCTTAAGAAGGACGTGGAAAAAATGGTAACTGTGGAGGTGAATCGGGCTGTTGAGGGGATGAAGGTTGATTTTAAGACTTCTACGGACTTCATCGCTGCTGAGCAGAAAGAGATCAGATTGGACATTGCTGAGAAGGATGACCGGATTAAGCTACTTGAGTCGGAGCTTGCTAAGTCTCATGGGATCTTATCAATGCTTCAAAATCGCATAGCTACAGTTGAGAAGATCTCACGTGACTTAAATATTGAAATACATATGATACCGGAGAGTAAGAATGAGGACTTTATGGCTTTATTTAAGAGACTGTGTGAGTGCCTGCAGGTTGTTGTATCCGATAGTGATATTTTGGCATATCGTCGAATCGCGAAAATGAACAAGGATTCAAAAAGACCACGGAACATTCTTATTTCTTTTTCGTCGCAGCGCCTTTGCGATGTTCTTCTTTCTGCGGTCACTCGTTTCAACAAAGCTCATTCGGGCGATAAGCTGTGCACAACTCATATCGGCATTACTGGAGCAGTTTCACGGATATACCTAGCTGAACACTTGTCTCCAGAAGCTAAAGAGCTGCATCGTTTAACAAGAAAATTTTGCACTGATAAAAATTATAAGTTTGTATGGGTGCGTTACGGTCAAATTTATTTAAGAAAGGACGAACTTAATGATTTTCCGGATGATAACTTCCTGTTAATTGGTGATTTTAATACTCCTGATTATCATTTTGATTCTCTTAGCTCTCCTTTAACTTCTGACCTCTCTGCAGTCTCAATACATAATAGAAAGCTTAATCTTTTAAATGAACTAATTGCATTATGTGATCTGAAACAATATTATAATGTCATAAACTTTAATGGTCGATTGTTGGATTTGGTTCTTTCTAGTCTTGATAATATTTTGGTTAGTGAAACGCTTGCACTGAGTCTCTTGGACAAACATCATCCCGCTATAATGATTAAATTATCTTTATTCAACATATCTAAAGGGCTAAAGCAACGAAATACCAAACACCTCAACTTCTAAAAATATAATTTTGAAAAAATTAAACCTTAATTAAGCTCTATAAATTGGCATGATATTTTATCCTATCCTGACGTTGACCTGTGCATTGATATATTCTATGATATTCTTTTTGAAATTATAAAAAGACACACACCTTTGACCTTTTTAAAATCATTGTCTTATCCTATTTGGTATAGCAAACCTTTAATTAAATGTAATGAGGAGAAAAATAAATATCATAGACTTTACAAAAAAATTCAATACCCCCGATTATGATACCTTTTCGCTGCTTCGTAATAGATGCAAGGTTCTTACTGAGGATTGTTACAATAAGTATCTATCGTCTACTGAGGATAGTATTAAGGAAAATATTAAATATTTCTGCAAATTTGTCAGTAGCAGAAAAGGCATACCATGATATGAGTTGTGCTTCTATATGCGGATACCATGACATTTGGAAATACCTCTTCATCTAATGGAAATAGAATTTGTGAACTTTTTTCACTTTACTTTAGTTCAGTCTTTGCGGTGTGTTCTAATCTGGATTCTGGCACTTTTATCGAGAACATAACAGACAACTTTGACCAATATATTTTGAACTCATTGTCTCATGTTATTTTAGAAGTAAAAGATATTCAATTTAAAATAAAACAATTGGACAAAAATAAGGGACCAGGACTGGATTTGATTCCCCCGTCGTTTGTCAAGCATTGTGGCAGTGAATTATCTGTTCCACTGTCCATTATATTCAATAAATCTCTGAGGTGCGGCGTTTTCCCAAAGCGATGGAAAACCGCTCATATCATTCCTATTTATAAAAGCGGCGATAAATCTCATTGCGAAAATTACCGACCCATAAGTATACTGTCTTGCTTTGCGAAATTATTTGAGTCCTTGGTCTACAGTCACTTGTACAGTCACATCAAACCAATTATCTCTGACAAACAACATGGTTTTGTTAAAAATCGATCGATGGTTAGCAATTTGCTCCAGTACAAAAATTACCTTTGTCAGGCCTTTGCTAGTGGTGGCCAAGTTGACTCTATCTATACTGATTTTTCAAAGGCCTTTGATAAGGTCAGTCACAAATTACTGTGCCATAAACTTTGGTCATATGGTGTTCACGGGAGCTTGTATCGTTGGATTTGTTCGTACCTTAGCAACAGAAGTCAGCTGGTGGCATTGAAAGGTTTTATTTCCTCACCTGTGACTGTAACTTCAGGGGTTCCACAGGGATTCCATTTGGGGCCCCTTCTTTTTGTTATTTTCATAAATGATTTAATTCAGCGCCTATCTTGTAATTGTCTTTTGTACGCTGATGATTTAAAGATCTTCAGCGTAATTACAAAGGTTGATGATTGTCAAGCTCTACAAAATGATTTGAATACTGTAACTGTGTACAACAAATCATATGAATTCAAATATAATAAGTGTTTTACCATTTCGTTTACAAATAAGCATCATAAAATCATTAATGACTATAACATCAAAGGCCACATGCTAAATCGTTCATACATTGCTAAAGATTTGGGCGTTTTGTTTGACGATAAGCTTTCATTTCGTGCGCACTATCAATACATTGTAACAAAAGCAAACCAACTTCTGGGTTTCGTCTTCAGTAGGCCAATCACGAATATTTGCGAGAAAGTGTTCGTATCGTTAGCGTAACCATTTTGTATGAGATTTGATAAGCGCCTCTATCGGGCGTTAATCAGCCTTAATTTCGGCAGCAGAAATACTATCGTGTCGCCTGCGTATCGCCTTCGTATCGCATGCCTAGCGTAACCTAGTACATTTTGTATCAAAACAGCGATCACGAATATTTTTTTGACATGAGCACGCAAGCTGGCTCACGTCAAGCTACGGTGAACGTACGCAAATTTATTCACGTAGATTTTGTCAGTGAAAATACTTGCGTAAGGTATTGAATTACAATAATATTGTTTAATTCTAGTATTTTATGTAGGTACATAAGTTAAATAACATTTTTTGTGGCCCTATGTTTCTAATATGAACATATTAATGACCATGTTACTGAGCAAAAGTCGAGGTTATGCTACTAGAAAACTTGTGTGTTTTAAACGTATAAAAACTGTTTTATATGCTCAAAATGGAATGGGGTGCCTCTTGTTATTTAATTAGCTACAAGATAAATTGAAAACAGGAAGAAGAAAGCGATAAAATGTGAAGATAAATATCATATTTTTAGTAAGTACCTAGGTACCAAGAATGTTAAATACAAGACAATAATATTGTTTAATTCTAGTATTTTTTAGTTTGTTATGTAGGTACCTAAGTTAAATAATATTTTTGGTAGCCCTATGTTTCAACTAAGTAGATATTGATCATATGTTGAGGTTATGTTATTGCATATAAAACTTGTGTATTTTATATGCATAAAAACTGTTTTAGATACTGAAAACGGAATGGGGGGGCGACTTATTATTTAAATTGCTACAAGATAAATTGAAAACAAGAAGAAGAAAGTGAAAGAATGCAAACTAAAAATTATTTTTTTCATTCTTAATTCTAGGTACCAAGAATGTTTAAAACAAGACGGATTCGACACCGCTAAACAAACGAGTGAAGCATAGCAAATGGCTGCTGTGTATAATATATAATTCAAGATCTTTGTGTAGAGCATCGTGTTTTTATAAATAAAAAAACGGTCACTCAAGATATGCCAGTACTCATAATCATTTCTCTAAGCTCAAGATAGTTGTCTACGATAAATATAGGAAACCTTATAACCTCATACATAGATATTGAATTATGCTTACTGCTTTATACTACCTCTATGGGTTCATATCTGCTGACCGAGCAGGTCATTAAATTAAATGTCAACTTTAAAATTAACCCGTCAAATGTTGCAGCATGCGAGGCGTTTAAATTTAAGAGTTTTATTATCAAAAAGTTATTAACACTCTTTTAGTTGAGTCAATGCTACACTATTAAAAAGTAACAAGTACCTAAATACAATAACAATTAACACATAATACATAGCAATTTAGGTGATTTTTTGACTGTGATAGTACCTAGCCTAACTACTATGTATCTACTTTCAGAGATATTAGCTGTGATATTAATCAAAAAGAGAACATGTCTGAACATATTCATGGATTTTAACATAACCGAATCAGAAGAACAAGCAAACTAATCAGTCTCATCGCCTCCTAACATTTTAAAAGAAAATGGTAATGAGGTACAAGAAATAATCTAAATCAGTTTTGCACTGCACTGTTACAAGTGACAGGGCCTTCGCTTCGCCTACTTGTGGTCACTGCTACCTAAATTATCACTTGTACATGATAGAACACTAGAGAAATAAAACCATTGATTTAATAAAGAATATATGTATTAAATCAGAACTATTATTGAAATCCCATCCCACCTTTTCTGTGCATGACAACATCAGACAAGCGGCAGGAGTGATGTGGAACAGAGTGGCTCAGGAAAGACATAAATGGAAAAGGTTGGCGGAGGCCTTTGCTGATTATGCAACAACATACTTTCTCATCTATTATAATCTTTATACTATGTAAATAATAGATCTGAATAAAAGGCTATATTATTATTATTTAAATAAACAAATTTATTGAAAAGATACTTCCAATCTCTTTCATTCTTTTTTCTAGGTACAATAAGGCAAATAAATCTAGTTACTGGAACATTTGTTGTAGGTACCTATTTAATAATAATTGGTGCTCGGAGAAAGGGATGGGCTTTCTCCCTTTGACTAATTTCTCCAAAAGTAGGGAAATAGCTAGTTAGGTACTTATTAGTAGTATGGTTTAACTTTAAAAGACTCACCGTATCACCAGGGGTACAGTTTTGTTGTCCATTTATTTTAGTGGATTTTTAGTCGTCCAACGAAAATGTCAGTCTCATAGTATACACACTAGTTTCTAACCGCTTTTGACCAAACTATATGTGGACTGATAGAGCATCCCTGCTGTACCAGATGTTTGCGCAGCTAAGATGCTCTGGAACAGACCCACATCAAGTTGGTTTACATTTACCACCTTAAATAAATAATTCCTCTCTCATAGGTGCACTCCAGACTTATTCATTCCATCAGAAAATGGTAGACATGTTTCGAAATACCACTTAGATCACAGTTGGGGCTGTTGTTTTTCTTCGTTAAGTGTTTAAAGGCATATGTCGAGTGCAATCTATGAGTAATCACAATTAGTTTCCTACTCAACTTCATATCGGCACACCATGGTATACGAGGAGGCTCACTTTGCATTGTTCTGTACCATATTCATTTTCTCGAGAGACAATATCAAAATACTCATTCTAATGGGATGTAACTTTTGTATTGGATAAGTACTTCGGATTATCTGCCTCCTCATTACCATGTGTGCCTACATGTGAGAAATCCTGCAATCCCAGGGTCGACTCCCCCCCCCCCCCCCCGCGCTGCCAGCACTAGAACACTTCACTGACTAGAGCTACAGATACTTCAATAAAACCATTGAATTAATAAACAGTATATGTATTTAATCAGAACTATTACATAAATAACAAGATTTATTAAAACTTCTCTCCACCACCGGCTTGTCCCCAGGTGTGCCGATCTGAAACATTAAATAGGGAGGAATAAATAAGAGATACCTATTCAAAACTACTGGGCCAACAGCTTGTGACAATGTCTTCCTCATCACATATACTTTTATGTCATTCAGACATTGTCTTTAATTGGCAAAACTATGTTTTTACCTATCCTTGTACAAACTTTAATAAAACAGAATTTAAACGAAATGAATACCCGCTTATAATACATTTAATTTTAAAATCAAAGTTTACTGCACATAGTTGAAGGAAATGTGTCTAAAATAGTATGCAATAGACAGAAGCTGTGCCATGTAGCAATGCAGGTGTTCGTATGAAGACTTGCAGCTGAGAAGCCTCCACTGCCCATTGAAGGAAGAGCCGGCACAGAACTTGGTGCTGTTTGTGCACTAGGTGTTTATTGGTTTGTTTGGTAGACTCCTCCGTGTCCTGTACCGTATTATTGTTTGCTGACAGTCGCCCCCTTGAGCTAGTAAGCCATACCCATCGGAGAACCGCCTTGCAACAAGCTCAGTAGGCCATACCCTCGGAGGACCACCTTGCGACAAGCTCAGTGCAGTGCTGTGCAAAACTTTACAGCTTGATATCCTAAGTGAATATACAATCATCATTGGCAGGTGTGATGCTTAGCATCAGGTGAATGACTTGCTTGTCACATTACTTACTTTTTGTGGTGGAGCTTGTTCATCATATGCCATTTTTCCTCTGAACTGTCCCCGGTGCCGTCACTTATGTTAGCATGGTTTTATTAGTGTATTCTATGCTATGGCTGTCAGCTCCTTTCACTTCTCTTGGAGGATGTGTCGGCCATGAGATTCCAAAGGGGATTTGGATAAATCTCCATGTCTAGAACATAAATTCAAATAAGTAATTACATTTAGGAAACACAAGTACCTTTTCTATATTATCTACATTATGGGAACTTTACTTACTTTTCTATGATTCCAATCCAATAATATCACGTTTGGGAGTGGTTAAAAACAACGAAATCCTCAAAAAAAGGGAATGAATTCGTATTTGTGAAATAAATTCCAAATCGAAACCAAATGATATGTCAACCAGTGTTGCCAGCGGCCGATAGTCAAAAGTAACACGAGACAGTTCAAAAAGTTACATTATCTTATTTTATGAAGAAAACGTCTTTGTCACAGTAAAATAAAAAAAATAACCATTGAAATCAGATCTAATAAGGTGGAGACATTCAGTAGCCCTCTTTTTGGAGGAAGTACCCCCCCCTCTTCCCCAATCAAAAATCCCAAAAAAAACATGTGTTAAACCTGTATACCAAGTTTTGTCTAGATTGGTAGAGAAATTTTACCTGTAGTGGAAAACAGCCGGACAGTCGGAAACACATACGAAAGCATTTTTGCCCAAGCTGACACGGAGGCGTACGCTAGTGTTTTGCACTTGCTCGGTCAAAAAGTCTTCACAGCTACAGTTCAAAGCAATAATTCAACTTATACGCGATTGGTCTATTTCGCGTTTCGTCGAATTCGAGACGATGATGGCTCAAAATCAAATGTGCCAAAACGATGAACGAAAACTTCCTTTGATGCGTTCCATTTCACGCTTTTTTTTATTACTGAATAAAAAGACACGGCCCGGTTTGCTAGCGCTCTCTGCCTAGATATTAAAAGTCAATGTACAACAATAATTTAAAGTTATTCGTGTTCAAGATTACCCTATTACTAATTGCAAATAAGCAATATCTCTCAAGAACTTCTAGCTTTAAAGATAACAACGTGCTTTTTTACTAACTGAAACGCATTTTAAATAACTATACAGGCGCTTTTGGTCACAAAAAACTATCAGGCACTCCATTTGAATTTGTTTTGAGAAAATCTTTTGAACTATAGAGTTTATCATTGAAAAATAACTATTATTAGACACAATCTTTACATAGCCTAATTAAAATTCATTTTCACATGCTTACCTCAATTGATAGCCATCGTGTAAGTATCATCAGAAAATGCGTTGATAGTGAGAACGCATTATTATGCCTTTGCAAACGTGTGGATGTGCTGCAGTTGATACACCTCATAATCAAATCAATTGTATAAATATTTATCCAAAACGTGAGCAAAACTGAGTCAGTAGTATAATAACAAGCGAAATATTATATTTATTTATTTTTTATTACGGACTATGCGATCGTTTGACCACGATCTCACCTGATGGAAAGCAATGATGTGGTCGAAGGTGTAGCACGCTTGCCTATTAGATACCTAATCACTCTCGAATAGTAAATAATAATATCTCGAATTTGTCGAAGAAATCAGTCCGGGAGAAGGCCAAGGTCGTCGGTTGTAGAATGCAATAACAAGATCAGAATTAAATGGTACAGTACACACGAATGCAAGTGCATCGGAACCAATGGATATCGCATTCACAAGTGACATGACATTTTGTGATATCACAGATGTCTGACATTTCTCGTAGTCCGTTTTTGCTAAGTGAAAGTGCGAAATCGTATTGTATTATTTGTATAAATGAAATAACAAACAAATAATGAAATAGAAAAATGTTGCAATATAAAAAATGCATTTTGAATAAACCTTATGTGCATTCACTTTAATTATTGATACATTTGTCATATAGAAGTTTATTTATCATCGTACATACATTTCGTTGAACGGAACGTAAGACATTCAAAATGTCGTTGATTTTCAGATAGAACTATTTAATTACTTTTATTAGCAGCCCTTTAAAGCCTGGAGTTCTAGAGATACATAACACAAGCCATAACTTTTATTTTATTTTTGTGAATTTTAACAATTACCTACAGTCAAAGTACATTCTAGGCAGGAACTGGCCATGTCCTTTGAATATATATATTTTAGTCGTAAAAGTTGCGTAAAAGTAACATTTTAAGTCGTGTAACATGAGAGTAACATGAGGGGGTCAAAAGTAACGTAAAATGTTAAAAAAGTAACATTCTGGCAACCCTGATGTCAACGAAAGAAATGTCGTTCATAGACAATTTGTAAAAAAAGGAGTTTTCACAGAACATACATTATATTATTAGGTTTTCAAACAAACTATTCGTTCTTTGTTCATTCAATTTGGCCGGCTTTCGTTCAACCGAGCCCATCCTTATTTACATTAGACGTCACTAACGTAAGGAGGCTAGTCGTACGCAAGTCGTACGCAAGGTGTTGTGATGGCGACAATCGTCTTGCTCTGGTAAACACGGTACGCATGCGATACGCATGCGATACGAATGTTTGAAAAATTTGTGCTTGGCCTACAGGTCAACAAAAGGTTTTAAAAAACCTCGTACTTTGTTGTACCTTTTCTTTGCTCTGGTAAGAAGTGTTTTAGAATATGGTAGTCCAATTTGGTCTCTAAACTATAAGGTTCATATCAATTAAGTTTAACGAATTCAGAAGAAATGCCTTAGAATGTTGAGTTATCGACAGAAACCGGGTCGCTCAAGTCTTAATTACGAAGAGAGGCTCTCTAAATTGTTCAATTAGTTACGTCGCATATACTTTGATTTGGTTTATCTTTACAAAATAATTCATAATATAATTGATTCCCCAGAGTTGTTGTCGGAAATCTCATTCAGTATTAGATTCAGAGCACGTAAATCTAATGAAACTAATCTTTTTGTCATACAAATCTTTAAAAACAATATTTCTTATTACAACCCGTTGACTAGGATGGCTCGTCAGTATAACGAATTAGCAAAAAACAATATTAAACTTGCCATTTTTAGTCCCAAATTAAGCATTTTTATAAAAAATATTAAGGAGATCCTCCATTTTCATAATTTGGCTATTTCAGTCGCTAACAGTGGCGTCTTGGATATCGAACCATATCATTAACATAATATATTTTTAATTTGATTTTTGTTGCATGTCATTGTTTTGATGTAACATGACGTGTTTATGTGTTGGGCGTGTAGATAGTTTTGCAGTTTTCTAATTTGTTTTATCTAACTTTATAAATAGAATATCTACATTCATCTTTTCCATGTAAATTGTATGTAATGTCTTTGTCCTCAACCTAGCTTTGAACATATATGTATGTGTACCAGTCTTGCTTGTTATGGTTGCTCTGATTATCTGTACGAACATGTATTTATGTTGCAATCCAGATCAAAACTGTATTTTTGTTATTTCATTTTATTTTTTGATTGTAATGTGTTTTGTACGTCTAAATCAATATATAAAATAAATAAAAGTAGTGGAGTAGTAAAGTTGAAGGTCGTCAGCATAAAAATGATAGTTACTGTTAAGAATTGGTGAGAGAAGATTAATAAGTATTGAGAACAGTATTGGTGAAAGGATACCACCTTGCAGTACACCAGCATCCACATCAGACCAGTCGGAGAAATCCTGCCTATTACGGATTAATTGACAGAGACCTTATAAACATACCATCGAATCGATTTTATAAACATACTTCATAGCTTTTAATAGCGCTTCGAATGCATCTTTGAGAGATATTCTTATTTTTCTTCATGAATACTCAATGAGCCAGTCTGTGAAGTTTTCTTTATATTGGTCTCGATTAAATAAAACCTCTATGTTTCGCCAGTGGCTCTCAATGCGCTGCTTGTGCGTCCCTTCTGGTGCTACAAATCTATTTGTATGGTCACTCCGGTTTACTTTTTTGTGGATATATACATGTAGAGAAAGGCAGTCATTTGCTTTCCAAAAATCGGTATGGATTTCAGTGCCCTCCTTACCATGCTTTTGTATCAGAGGCACCAATATTGCAGCAGATCTATCATAGTCAGGACACACATCTAGCCTTAAGTCATCACTGCCATTTTCAATCATGCTCAACACTAGTGATGTGAACCGATTACAATTTTTAACACCGGTCTATACCGATTAGATATTTAAAAAAAACTGTTTTTTAAGGTTATTTTAGGTTTTTTCTAATAAAATACTATTTTTCAATTATTTATAGGTTTTTATTATTAATTAGGCATATGGTCGTCAAACACACAAGAAATTACCAGGAAATTTATATTTTGCCTGTTTCTAACAAATCGTAGTTCTGATTTATGAAACAAATTTGATCCACAGCATCTGCTTGTAGCCTGCTCCTTCTAGAGGATAATACATATCCTGATTTAGAGAACATCCTCTCCGAAGGTACCGATGTCGCTGGTATGGCCAAATACTTGAGCGCTATTATATTTAATGGCGCCAAGTGTTTGTTACTGGACCAAAAAGCTCCCGCACTGTTAGCTGCTTTTGTGATGTCAGCTTCTTCGCTTCGTGGATCTGTCTCCAAATACATCCGTAAAATATTAACTGCAGAAGCAGTTGAATTAGTATTGGGTCTTCTTTGTTTTAAGTAGTCCAGCAATCCAGGCTTTTTCTGTTCTGTGCTACTACCTGGCTGCTCCAAAGTCGATGGCACAGAGCTATCGACGGAATCTTTTAAGTTATGGGATAATTCATTTCTTACTAACTCTTTTGCAGACAGCATGTTCTCCGGATGACGAAATCCTGTTCTTAATGCTGGATGTAAATATGCAGCTATTTGGGACACAGTTCTTGTCTCATACGCCAGGAGTCTGTCTGACTTACTTATGTTTCGCCTCACTGATGAGTAAAACATCTTGCCTATATCTGTTGTCAGGGAAATTTCGATAGCGTTCAGTTTTTCAAATAGTCCACATATTAATGGAATGACTAGTGAACTAGTCGGATACTGATCAGCGCTAACGAGTTTTGTAGCTTCTTCGAATATTTACAAAATATTGATAACTTCTTTTGCTGCTTCTTCTTCGGAAGCAGTTAAGTAGTCGGGCGCCTGATCCAATTTCCTACACACCAATGCGAGAACGTCACTTAATTGTAGTATTCTCTTCATCATGTAGAACGTGCTGTTCCATCGTGTAGATACTTCTTGTATCAACTTTAAAGGGGTAGAGTCGGGGTTTCTTTCTTTCTGGGCTAATTTAAGCGCTCGCCATCCTACAGATGATTTAAAAAAAAAAATTACAACGGCTTTGCATTTGTTAGTTATGTCCTCCACCTGAGAAAGCTTCATAGAATCGTTCAATGTTAAATTAAGTGTATGGGCAAAACAAGGCATGTGCCGTATTCCCAGCAAATCGCACATCTTCACCATGTTAGCACCATTATCAGTGACAATAGCAGAAACTTTTCCTAGTATTTTCCATTCTGTTAGTAAATCTCTCATAAGCTAGGCTTATATTAGCTTATATCTCATTTAGCTAGGTTTTCGCTTGTGTGTGAAGTTGGAACATCACATGTAGTTAATACGTAGCTTTTTAAAATACAGGGTGGCGCAATAGAACGTGCATATTTGAAAAAATAAAATAAAAATAAATACAAAAGGTATAGTCAAAATAAAACTAAGGTATTGTAAAGAAATAACTGAAGTTTATTTTTTAAAAATAACATCATCTAAATGATGACCCTCTCTACGACGGCACTCCTCTAATCGCAAACGGAAATTATTGAAAACTTTCTTCAGTAATGCTGGTGTAATTGTTGCCATTTCACCACGGATATTCTCCTTGAGCTGATCGATGTTTTTCGGATTATTGCTGTAGACTTTGTGTTTGAGGTATCCCCACAAAAAAAAGTCAGAAGGCGTCAAGTCTGGACTACGTGGGGGCCATGGGATATCACCTCTTTTCGAAATCAGTCTGCCAGGGAACATCTGTTTCACAACCGCCATGGAGTTATTTGATGTGTGACAGGTAGCTCCGTCTTGTTGAAACCAAGTCCTAGAATTCACTATTCTTGAATTTTCAAGCTCTGGAGCCAAAAAACCTTCCAACATCGCAACATAGCGTTCGGTATTAACAGTGACGTTTTGCCCCCGCGTATTTTCAAAGAAAAATGGTCCAATTATTCCTCTACCAGAGATTGCTGCCCATACTGTCGCTTTAGGACTATGCAGTGGTTTCTGGTGCTTGAGTTTGGGATTCTCACTGTTCCAGTAACGACAATTTTGACGGTTTACGAACCCATTGATATTGAAATGGGCCTCATCGGAGAAAAGGATATTGTCATAATTGGAAAATCGATTAAGCATTTCATTAGCAAATGCGAGCCTTGCTCCGAAGTCAGACTCTTTCAATTCTTGTGTTAACTGCAGCTTGTAAGGATGCAGTTTAAGATCCAAGTTTAAAATTCGTTGCAAACTTCGTCGCGATAAGTGTAAGACAGACGATCTCTTGCGAGTAGACATTTGTGGATCTCCTCGTACCGACTGCATAACTTTCTCAATATTGTCGTCGGTCCTAGATGTTCTTGGACGACCTTTTGCTTGTGGTTTAAACGTTGAACCGGTGTCTTCAAAACGCTGTACCCATATTTTAATTAAATTACCACTCGGAGCTTCACTAATTTGCCGTAGTCCATATTCAGAACAATATAAACGCCTAGTAACGATGTATGAACGAGAGTTCTCGTAAAATGCGCGCACGCAAAATGCGCGACGCTTCCCGTCGAAGTGACTCATAGTGACTAAAACTCCATGAGCCCGCCTACCCAACGACGCAGGCTCCCCCCGCCCGCGCACTTTGTACCCCGCAAAAAAAGATGATGCAATATGCACGTTCTATTGCGCCACCCTGTATTTTGGTAAAAAAAATGTACTGTGACAGTAAGGAAACAATCCATGTTTTGATTCGACCACATATCAGCGGTCAGTGCAACATTCATTATATTTTCAAGCATGCTAGCAAGCTGCGACTTTGCACACTGGTAAAGTTCTGGCATTAGGTCATACCTGATCTTTTGTCTACTTGGTAGTGTATAGCCTGGATTCAATACTTCAACCAGCTTCCTAAAACCCTTGTCCAAATTGAGTACGGCTGATAGTCCGTGGCGATCATCATAGTCAAATATTTATCAATTTTCTTTTTATTACTTGCTGTCATTTTCAGAGTAGTCTGAAATATGGGGCGCGGAGTCTCCGTTGGTCAGAGTCCTGAAATATGGGGCGCGGAGTTTCCGTTGGTCAGAGTCTTGTCTTGTACCAGTAGACGGTCTCTGTGTCTGTGTGTCACCTGGCTGATCACCTACTTCACGTCGATCCACCTCCACTGTAGCCTGAGGATGATTTCTCTTGATATGTGCCAACATATTCGAGGTTCCTCCTCCAACTTTTATCACTTGAGCGCATAGTGTACACTTTGAACTTAAATTGTCTATCTTCTCAAAATAATTTCTTGTAATTGATTTTCCTTTTACTTTAGGCATTTTTTCGCAAACTAATCTAAGAATTCGATTCGATTCAATTCCTAAGAATTCGTAGGCAAAACTGAAATATTTTAGTCTAATGAAGTTAGTTGCATATTAAAACAGGTAGACCATACCATAGACAACATTTAAACGGAACAGACTCATGTTCGGATACATATCGAAGACTCTGATACATACATTGTGATTGTTACCGGTTTTTGAATCAGAATCGGTGTTTATCGGTTTTAACAAAAACCGGTTTATTAAAGGTTTTTATGAAACCGGTTCACATCACTACTCAACACCCAGTGGCCTTCAATGTGTCCACCACTGTAATAGTTTTTTTTTCCAAACTTTGATTCATCCATTTGTACTATCTTTCCTGGACCACCGAACTAACCTTGTCCATTTTGGTGTTCTAGTTCAATACAATTATTGCCTCCCGGTAGTAAGATAACCAGTCCGGATGGTTTTAGTCGGAACAACCGTTGCATTATCGTCTCAGGCTGTTTCTCTACTTGGACTTGGAGGTAGTTATACCTTTGACTGAACATGTACATGATTTAGAATACCACATTTAGAGACAGCCGGACATTTTCAAACCATGTGCCTTTAGAGCGGCTCTCCTCTATGTTCCTTCATCGGAAGATGCCTAACTGCCCATTAGTAGCATGAACACTCAACACCATTGGTTTGTTGTTATAGTTACACATCTTGAGATAAGCCTTCGCTCTTCAGCAAACTGAATACGAGTACACTGAGCAAGAGTGCTCAGTTTAGTCAATAATTGGACCATGTTCCAGTAAGACCTAAAAATGAATGTTTTGTTTACGAAAACACCGGCGCGAGCGGAATGACACTTCAATCGGATGCGTTCGTATTAACTCGGCTATTCTCGGAACGAAAAACAGACGGAACGCACTTCGTTCGAACGGGACTGCCGCTAAAGTCACCAAGCCATTGACAAATGGCGCCAAATTTAAACAAAAACTGAATATTCGCATTCGCATTCGCGAATGTTGGCAGCAGATATTCGCATTCGCGAATGTCCAAAATATGACATTCGTTACATCACTACTGGACACAAATTTGAGGAGGAACTTAATGCTACTTCTTAGATAAACTGTAGCCCTAG
The DNA here is from genome assembly GCA_946251855.1 of Alsophila aescularia. Lineage (NCBI taxonomy): Eukaryota > Metazoa > Arthropoda > Insecta > Lepidoptera > Geometridae > Alsophila > Alsophila aescularia. The sequence continues at coordinate 15,804,822 of OX276384.1, forward strand.
TCGAGTATGGTATATACCAAGTCTTAGAACTGCCTTCAAGATATCCTGTATGGTGACTTAATACAAACAAAGCAATAGTTTTAAGGCTTTCAAAGCAAGTCACAGACTGAAACCAATAAAAAAATCATGTACCATTCAAACTTGTTTGTGTTTACTAACCTTCCTTTTGTAAAGCATTTTGTTCCAAAGCAGCAGCAGCTGTTGTCACTTCCTGGCTACTTTCAGCATGAAAATATGTTTTTTGTTATTGTCAGAATCAAAAACTCAAAATGAAAGCAGTTTATTCACATCCCAAAGTAGTCTTATTCCTGCTCTAACATTAATGAGATCACTCCGTACTAGTACGAGCCAGTATATGTACTAGTACCCTACATCCCTGGTACTTACGGTCCTCGAGAACGAGACTGGTCTGGACCTCTGGGGATACCGCGTACGACTACGCGAAGAAGTTTATCCTTGTAGAAGGTTGTCATTGTTGCGTAATAGCGGTTGTACACTCTCGACGAGAACCTCTCGCCGAGAGCCTCGGCCGAAAAGACTCTCGTCGAGAGCATGACTGTACACACTCGTTCTAACATTTGAACTGAAGACTTACACGAGAATGGACGTAGAAATAGCTGCTGCTGTTTGTCTTTGTGCCGTGAGCTATTATAATTTTTTAAACATTTACTATAAAAAATATATTCTCAAACCATGGAGAAAATAAGATGGTGGATGATTACCACGTACCGCAGTAGAAACAGGTAAATACATATTAAAACTTCCTGAATAGTTAATGTATTTTATTGTATTATTAAAGAATCAATAGAAACGCTTCTTTGTTTCAGAAGTACAATGGAAAATCAATTGGCTGAGTTGGTGGCGGAACCTTCTGGCCAATTTAACAACTTCACAAGAATGTCTCTATCAGATTTTCAATATTTATTGCAAAAAGTGTCTCCAATGATAAGTAAGACAAATACACTTAAAAGAGAAGCAATACTTGCCAAAATTCGCCTAGCAGTTACTTTGAGATTTTTAGCCAGCGGAGACAGCTTTGAGAGTCTACATTATCTGTTCAAAGTTTCCGGTTCAATAATTTCCAGAATTGTGCCCGAAGTTTGTATTGCTCTAAACCAAGTTTTAAAAGATCAAATTAGGGTAAGTAAAAACAAAATAATTACAAAATTATTTATTAAAAAAGAACACAGTTTTGGCAAAATAGGGTATGGTCAAAATTGTAGTAAACAAGTAGGTAGGTACTTATAAAACTATGCTTCATAAAATGCATGATTTACAATGTCGGTAATGTGCTCTGAATCTGTTGGTGGACTAACAATCTCGTCAGACAAAATTTGAATAATGTTATCGGAACGTGATCTTTGAACCCCTGGATCGGAATATGAAGTACATGCCGACTCAGGCCGAACGTAGTAGGTAGTATGTAGGGGATGTAGTAGGATGTAGTAAAAGTTCGTTCTGAATGCATAGTGTTCGTCGGTGAAGGCCGTGTGAAATATGAGGGTATAGCATTCAAGCGCTTTATAAATAACCCATCTATTTCGTACATCATTTGTAAACTATCTGTTTCACTTAAGCCCTTCTCCCATTACGATACGCGCGCGCGACTCTAGTCTTGGATACTCGAGTAGAATACTACTTGGATACTTGCTCGCTACCCGACGCTCGCATATTATGCTACTAAAAAATGACTAAATTCATCATTTGTGCAATCTCGTTTTTAGTGGACGGACGTTATGTCCAGCAACTCCAGTGACGATGAAGGTCTCGCAGTTTTTCTGTTTTATAGAAATAGAAGACGTCAACGCAAGAGAAAATACTGGATTCATCCATATATTGAAAGAAACATAAATTGTAGTTTTTGTAGCCGCACAAGAGCTACAATATGATGATAAGAAGTTTTTATCTTTCTACCGAATGTCTAAAGAGACCTACTTGCATCTTGTTATGTTATTAAAACCTGCTATACATCAACGAAATACTAAATTTAGAGAATGTGTCAGTGCGGAAGAAAGGATTCTGATAACCCTAAGGTAAATAATACTTCATTATGACATATGTAGGTAATTAAATGTTTATAAAATTTTAATAACTTTATAATTATTACTTATTTAAGTACTTTATAATTATTACTAATTCTTCTTCTTCGTGTGATAATAACATAGGTATCGATTCATAATAAAGTGTGGCAGTATTTGATTGTGCTACATTCAGACTTTCGTTTATGGTAATTGGCGTACTTATTACCTCGGCAGCACTCATCGGTGAAGGAGTAGAATAAAGTGTGATGGGACTATTAATATTTTCACTACTTTGGTCCATTATATCGTCTATCAATGCAAGCACTCTTCTCTTAAACAGTCTTCTTTGACTATCAGTCATTTTGTTCACGTCCGATAGTAAACTCAGTAAAAACATTTTGTTTGAATTTTCAGCACTGTCACAGTTATCTAGAATTTTGGATCGTTTCAATTTAAAATAAGCTGAAATGTCTTTCTCGGCTTGAGTTTCTTCCAGCTTCTTCCGTTTTTTATTATTATTTGTTGATGGCGGTGGTGGTAATTGCTGTTGCGAGATTGGTTGAGTGCTTGTACTAGTAGAAGGAAGATATGATTGTTGCGAGATTGGTTGACTGTTTGTAGATACATTTTCTGTGAACTGTGTTTGTTCGTATAGTTCAGGATCAGGTGTCTGTGGTTCTATCGTCTCTTTCAAATTCCCTGATGGTTTTCCTACTGTTTTTATGAAGGGTACAGTAAATTGCATATAGTCTGATAAGTAGTATGGTTTTTTTTGTGCAGTACTTGCTCCACTTTTTGGCGGTTTCAAGTGGCGAACAAAAACACTACGTAGATTTTTCCACTTTTCTTTAGCTTCTGGTCCTGAAAATTAACCTTAATATTAATTATTTTTCAGATATTTGGGGTCAGGTTGTACGTTTGTAAGCCTAGGATTGTATTTTGCAAGAGGAGATAATACAATTTGTAAGGTCATAGCTGAAACTACAGTAATAATATGGGAGATATTAAATGGAGACTACATGCCATTACCAGATGTGCAACATTGGAAAGACATTGCTGCTCGTTTTGATCGCCTCTGGAATTTACCCAACTGTTTAGGGGCATGTGATGGTAAACACATCAGAATAGAAAAATTACCTAATTCGGGATCAAGTAATTTTAATTACAAATCCTACCATTCGATAGTATTAATGGCATGTTGTGATTCCGATGGACTATTTACTCTTATCGAGACTGGCTATGCGGGTAGGAACAGCGACGGTGGAATTTTCAGTGCTTCCAGGATCAAACGTTGGATAGAACATGGACATCTTAATATTCCTTTACCTTCCAAACTTCCTAATTACCAATCTAACTATGAATTTCCATACTATTTTATTGGGGACGAGGCATTTCCCCTTCTATCTTACTTGATGAGACCATATCCCCAAAGAACCTTGAATGACTTGAGAAGGGTATTTAACTACAGACTAAGCCGAGGAAGGAATACAATTGAATGTGCTTTTGGGATGATGGCTGAAAAATTTCAAGTATTAAGTACTGCTATAAGATGTCATACAATAGAAAAAGTAACAAATATAATAAAAGCAGTGTGTATTTTACACAACTATGTTCGAAAACGTGAGGGTATTCTATATAGTCCGAGGGAGTTTATACAAAACAGATTGCTCACTATTCCCGTTATACAACCTCATAATATAGAAATAACGGCAACTATGTCACCACATAATCAACGAAATTATTTAGCAAACTACTTTATATCTGAGCAAGGTTCATTGCCTTGGCAATACCAATCCTGTTTGCAAAATACAATGTAACATTTAATAATAAACTATGTTTGTATACAAACAAAAAAAATCTACCTGTTATTTGAATTTTATTCCCAATTTCTGCCCAAGTCTTGTCTATTGTATTTTTCCGCATGTAGTCAAGTAAATTGTAGTTATATAAACAAGCATGTTTTTCAACTTCTTGTACAAAATTAATATTTGTTTCTTGCTCCGCCGCCATCTTGTCAAAACGTGCGCGCGACGCGACGCACAAGCGACCAACACGGCGGGTATTGCGAGACTAGTCGCGAACGCGTAGAATACCAGTATCGTAGTGTGCGAGTCTCCATATGAATGTATGTGAGATACTTTGCGGCGACTAGTCATGGATTAGTCTCCGAGAGTAGAGTCGCGCGCGCGTATCGTAATGGGAGAAGGGCTTTAGTTTACGGAGCTTATTAGCAAGAATTTTGCCATAACGATCAAAATCGTCTTCGGGCACTACCGGTTTATTTAAAACTTTATTTAGTGAACTCATGGCTTCCTTCATCGACTTCCCAGCTTCTTGTAGTTCTACAGGATTTTTTCGGCGCCGCGGTACTGTTTCCAGTGAGGAATTCGTAGGCGCAGCAGTTTATTTTATGTTACAGATTCCTGAGGATCCACAGTCATGGCTACAAATAGAAAAAGGGTTTAGAAATTTTCCAAGGTGTATAGGCGCAATAGATGGCAAACACATTGTTATCCAATCTCCTATGCATAGTGGTTCAGAGTACTATAACTATAAAAAGAGTTTCAGTATTGTTCTTCTTGCTTTAGTTGACAGTAATTACAATTTTATTTTTGCTGAAATTGGAAGCCAGGGAAGAATTAGTCATGGCGGTGTCTTTCGTAGTAGTCAACTATGGCAAAGAATTTGCTCAAATAATTTAAATTTCCCAATGCCATGACCGCTACCAGGGGGTAGAAGAGAAGTTCCGTATGTTTTTCTGGGAGATGGAGCATTTGCATTGACAGCACATGTGATGAAGCCGTATCCAGGAAGTCATAATGAATGGACGTCGAAACGTATATTTAATAAGAAACTATCTTCGTCACGTGTAGTCGTTGAAAATGTATTTGGGATACTAGCCTCAAGATTCAGAATATTTCGGAAACCCATACTACTAAACCCAGAGAAAACCACTATTATTGCAATGACTTGTGTACTTCTACACAATTTCTTGAGGAAGAGTAGAACGTCATCGGCAATTTATGCACCTTCAGGTACAGTTGACGTATATGACAGCAACAATGAGCTGGTCACACCAGGTTTATGGAGGAATGAAATTGAAGACACATGTGCCATCAGACCCTTGCAACAAATACCGAGAAGACCAGCACAGGATGCATGTCAGATTAGAGAAGAATTTACAACATATTTCTTTAATAATCAGCGCCAATAATATCTATTACCTACCTGTTGTAAATGTTGTAATAAATACATTTTTAATTGATATAAAAAATGTTTTCTTACCTGTGTATCTGTGTTCAAAGTATTTCTACACTGAACAATTTTATTTAAGAATGAGTCCATTAACTCGTAGGCGAACCATATTGGTTTATAAACTGAATCAGCTGCAGCTCCAGACTGGATGGAGGCAATAACCCTTCTTTTATGACTACGATAGGTAGCCATAAGTGAGTCCCGCTTCTTTTTCAACTCTGCGACCGGGATTTCCATGTGCTCGCTTATTCGCACCCAAGCGTCATGGATACATTGTTTATCCTTGTGTTTCACATCCTTCGAGTTCCATAAAACAGGTTCTGTTTGATAGCACTCCAAAAACTGTAATTCTCGTTCATTAGACCACATAGTGAAACACGTGCGTTCATAAATACCGTCAAAGGGCAACTAAATGAACGAGTGAAATGATTTCCTATTAAAATAGACATATTTTGGGACTATTTTAGAGGGTACATTTTTTTTTCAGATATAACGGAACTGATATGCTCATTGATATCCAAAAAGAACCAAGCAACACATTCTTCAATTTTTGTAGGATGACTTCAACTGATTTCGAATACCTTCTGAATAAAATTGGTCCAGTTATATCAAGGAATGATACCAACATGCGAAAATGTATTCCTGTTCAAGAACGGTTTGCAATTGCACTCAGATTTTTTGCATCTGCAGATAACTACACAAGCCTTAGTTATCTTTTTAAAGTCTCCATACAAAAAATTTCAAGATGTGTTGATGCCGTTTGCGAAGCCTTGATGGTAGAATTAAACGGAGAAATAAAAGTAAGTAAAGTACTTAAAAATGAGAATCAATTATTTATTATAAATTAGTGAAATAGTACAAAGATCTAATCAAACATGGTATTCTCGTAATATTGTTTCTACTGTAAACCTGGCGTCAGTGAGTGTTGATACTGTGGGGGTTGTGAATTGGATGAGTGGACGTCGCCTGGGGGTGGTACTGAAAATTGACATTGTGAGTTGGACGATTGAGGGTTACCTGGGGATGGTTGTAGGTTGGATGAATGGACTTCGCCTGGGGTTTGCAGTGAGACTTGATGTTGTGGAGATGATTGTGAGTTAGTTGATGAGTGTAACCTGGGGATGGCAGTGAGACTTGATGTTGTGGGGGTGGTTGTGAATTGGATGAATAAGTGTTACCAGGGGATGGTTGTGAGTTGTATGAATGAGAGTAACCAGGGGATGGTTGTGAGTTGGATGAATGAGAGTAACCTGGGGATGGTTGCGAGTTGGATGAATGAGAGTAACATGGGGATTGCAGTGTGACTTCATATTGTGGAGATGGTTGTGAGTTGTATAGTTGTTGCCTAATGGGTAAAGATATGTTTTGGTAAACTGAGTTTGGGAAATTCCTTGCGTGATTGTCTCGTTTAAGCGTATACATTATTTTATCTATTTCCATCATGGCGATATCTCTTGTACTTTCCCGTAAATCTCTTAATTTATTACACAGTAAATTACAATACAGTAAACTTGTGTCAGACTCCGTCTGTGACATTTGTTTCATAATATTATAAGCTTCCTCGCTGCGTTTCTTCAATTCATCACACTCGTTTAATCGACTTCTTTTAGATTTATTTTTTCCAATGTTTTAGGAGTTTTAAATGTTGCCGGTTGCGCCATTGTTGCCGGTTGCTCCGTTGTTGCCGGTTGCCCCGTTGTAGCCGTATGATTATCATGTTCTTCTTCTTCGATTTCCTCCGAGTACAGTGGATCATGTAAAACCAATATAAATCTAATTTTACTATTTTTATTTCAGTTACCTCGGACGGCAGCAGAATGGTTAAAAATTGAAGATCATTTCAACAGAACATGGAATTTTCCACATTGCCTTGGCGCGATTGATGGGAAACACGTTCTAATACAATCCCCTTATCACAGTGGTTCTGAATATATCAATTATCACGGAACTTTTAGCATTGTACTGCTAGCTTTGGTTGATGCTGACTATAATTTCATATTTGTGGATTGCGGATGTCAAGGTAGAATAAGTGATGGTGGTGTGTACAGAAACACAGAATTGTATAAAAAAATATCTAGAAATGAACTAGACTTTCCAGCATCAATGAGTTTGCCCTTCAGAGAGGAACGACTTCCCTACGTTTTCGTGGCAGGATAGTGCATTTGCTCTCACTGAAAACATGTTGAAGCCGTATCCCGGTCTCCATGCTAAGGGAACAAAAGAACGAATTTTCAATTATCGTTTGTCGCGTGCTCGGGGATTGTAGAGAATGTTTTTGGCATCTTGTCGGCTATTTTTAGAGTACTAAAGAAACCATTTCTATTAGAACCAAAAAAAGTAACCAATATCATAATGACATGTTGTTTATTGCACAACTTTTTGAGGCGATCTAAACAATCCCGAGCATTATACAATCCACCCGGTACTTTTGATACTGAAAATGAAGGCGAAGTGCGCCCAGGCTCGTGGCGAAATGATCATCCTGAAGGACATACTTCTTTGTTATCACTGAGGAATATACCAATAAGAGCACCTCTTTCAGCTAAGGCAATAAGAGATACATTTGCAGAATATTTCGTAACAGATGGCGCTGTAGCGTGGCAAAATAATTATGATTAGAAATTACCTATTATAATACCTATGTAAGTACATGTCCAATTTGAGTGATGACAAAAGAAGAAGATTGGTATTAGTAGGTATACATAAGTATATTATGTTCTCTAATTAAATTCAATTACCTATTTACTAAATAAATATTTACTTACCTCAGAACTCTTCGTTTTTTTTGGTTTATAGATAACATCCAAAAAAGTAGCCATTATGTCATAAAAAGGCCACTCAGGCTTGTAAACATCGTCAGCCCCACTTCCAGTGCCCATAGATTCTCTTACTTTTGTTCTTTGTCTTCTGTACGTCGACATTAAATTGTCTCGCTTCTTTTTTAAATCCTTAACTGAAATAGTACCATCCTTCATTTGGGTTTTTATTCGGTTCCATGCATCGTATGCATCAGTTTTGTTCTTATGATCCGGTGCCGAAGAATTCCATAAAGTTGGTTCATTTTGATAATGATTCAAAAATTCAAAAATAAGCTCGTTTGTCCACTCCATTTCTCCGCAACCAACTACACACAAACAACACCACTACTCGTGTCAGCGGACAAACAAGTTCTGACTTGTCGTCGTCTGTGCTACCACGGACGCGTTCGGACCGCGGCGTACGCGCTCGGATCGCGCCGCACCGCACCTTTGAAGTTACCGCCTCGCGACGGATACCGGCGCACCGCCACAGACGTCCTCTGCTACCACGGACGAGACCCTTCTCACGGTGTGTCGTGCGAGCTGGTCCGCGATATCGCAGACCGTGGGAAGCTGCTTTTAGGGTATCACATACGGCTAAAGGTGCAAATAAACGACGCGGGCTAGCCCGATCCTACGCGAGCCGAGCCGTCCGTGGAGATGCGGCTCGGCTAAATACGGACGCAAGCCTGCTCGTTTAAACGACGCGGGGTAGCACGATCCTACGCGAGCCGAGCCGTCCGTGGAGATGCGGCTCGACTAAATACGGACGCAAGCCTGCTCGTTTAAACGACGCGGGGTAGCACGATCCTACGCCCAAAGAGTATATAAATACTACGTAAGAAGAGACGGGACTGACGTACATTGGAACGGATGTTGTCAATTATTGAAACGCGCGCTGAGAATAAGTGCAACATTTCAAAACTAATGACCATAGGTAATAACACTCTATATCTAGTATGTTAGCCAACATGAGAAACAGAAAAGGATGTCTGCAAACATAGCACATTTTTATCGATATCGATATTTTGAAATAAATACATATTAGGTCTATTTTAATTTATATGGGGTTTATAATAATAATATGTTTTTCTATACATGTGGTTTTTATTACATACAAATATAATACATTATATAGTACACAACACAATTTATGTATTTTTCAATGAAAATAATCTCTAATCTTCCTTCCTTACTTAATATTACAAACTAGCAGTGGTCCGTGATTAATAGCAGTTAAGAAGCAGCCATTTTTTTAAATTGGGTTGTTTCTTTTTGTAGTCAAGTGTTGAGAATGTTTGCCACAGAAATATTTAATTCATGCAACTTTTCGATCGGTATGTATGTCAAGTTCTTTACCGGTCGCTTGTATCCAGTTTTTGCACCTGAAAATAAGTTTATTAATGAAAATTTGAAGATTAAGCGGTTTAGGCTACGCGACATTAGGTATTCTAAATGTAAACTTTTACTACGTTTACTATTATAAAGCGTGGAATGCAGGAGGACTTAGAATAAGATTAGGAACCAAATGTCGGATAACGGGTTAGAAAAATATCGATAACACCGGCACCGCACTAGTACTACCAAGGCTATGTTATTTTGTTGAATATTATGAATGAAAAATCATTATTTTCTTGTATTTAGTAGATTACCGAATAGATTTACCACTTACCTATCTTTATTCAGTGGAAATTTAGCCATAAATGTTCGTTTTTGACCCATCGCTCTAACAGATCGCAATCCACAAATTTCGTAAGTTTTATAGCTCATTGCATAGAAAACTTTCAAACTCAATCACACTATTAATTATTTCATGTAGAAACAAACACCTTTAAAGCATTAAATACATCAACATACGGTAATTATCACAAAAGCAACCTGCCATATAATTTTGTAAACAAAGTTAAACCACAGAACACATATTCATACTGTTATATATAGCGAAGGCGTGCAAGAAGGTTATGCATATAGTGAAGTAGAAAAGATAGCCGCCATAGAAATTAGCTCACGTTTGATACAACAGTTTTTTATTAAGCTGTTGCGCCTGACTGCCTACGCCAGCCGAGCCGTCCGTGGCGGCTACACATCGCGCTGTTGAACCGAGCTGTCCGCTTGTTCGTTCTTCAATATGGATAAAAGAAAACGCCTTGCTGCAGCAGCAGCTACTGTTATTTTGCTCGGTGGTGAATATTTAAAAACAAAAGAAAGACGGAAAAGACGGTGATGAATGGTGTCATTGTATAAGAGTCGCAAAACGTAAGTTTATATTTTTATATAAAGTCAGTATATATTTATTATATCTGATGTCCGAATCTATAATATTTACATATATGACCAGGATCCTGATAGCGGTAGAAAGTCTCACTTCCATACCTCATACCTAGTTACCTACATATAAACGTATTGTAAACAAACCTAGCCTTTTAGTCTTGAAATGAATAAAGAACATAACAATTATTTTTCAATCATTTATTCAAGAATTAGACAGATAGGAACATAAAAACATAAAACATAAAAATCTTAACAATTACTGCTTTAAATCTTAACAATTACTCTAATAATCTTAGGTACAATATAATATTATTTTCAATATTTTAGGTACAATGCTACAGATCTGCTATATGACCTAACTCGAGAACCCTCTGGATATTTCGAAATTTTTTGTCGGATGTCCGCAGCTGATTTCGAATATCTGCTCAACAAAATCGGACCATTCATCGCAAAACAAGACACTAACATGAGAAAATGTATTCCGATTCAAGAAAGACTGGCTGTAACTCTCAGGTTTCTTGCGACGGGTGATAAATTTAGCAGCTTGGCCTACCTATTCAAGTTTTCAAAATCTACAATACTACATGCATAATGGAAGTTTGCCAGGCTTTGATTCAAGAGTTGCGAGAAGAAGTCAAGGTGAGCGTTTATAATTTATTCAGATTTTTCAAATATTTTAGAAACTGCATCTGCATACAATTGATCAATTGATTGCTCTTTAGAAAGAGACTCAAACCCAGGAAACGGTTGAGAATGAGAGTACTCTTCCATATCAGAAGATTGTTGCGAATTTGAGTGTGGAGATGGCTGGAAGTCTGCAGATTCTTGAGAATGTGACTGCGGTGACGGCTGGAAGTCTGCAGATTCTTGAGAATGTGACTGTGGTGACGGCTGGAAGTCTGCAGATTGTTGAGAATGTGACTGCGGTGACGGCTGGAAGTCTGCAGATTGTTGAGAATGTGACTGTGGAGACGGCTGGAAGTATGCAGATACTTGAGAACGTGACTGTGGAGACGGCTGGAAGTACGCAGATTGTTGAGAATGTGACTGTGGAGACGGCTGGAAGTACGCAGATTGTTGAGAATGAGACTGTGGAGATGGCTGAAAGATTGGTCGCCGTTGAGAACGAGACTGTGGAGATGGTTGAAAGTTTGTTTTGTGTTGAGAATGGGACTGTGGCGATGGCTGATAAGATGACGTTTGATAACCCACTGACGATTGCATGTTTTGATAATAACTAGGAGCTAATGGATTTTGAGGCAAGTGAAGTCCTGCATATGGTTGATTAGGTGGACTCTGAAATCGTGGAAACGCTTGCTGTTGTTTTAGGCGAAACATTACATTATCAATCTCGTGCATGGCGATGTCACGAGTCAATACGTCCATGGATTTTAACTTTGCACATAATAATTTTGTGTATAAAGTGCATTCGTCTTCAACCGGTTCTGGCTCTGTACTTATTTTTTTAAGGACATCGTACGCTTGTTCCATTTGATGTTCAATTTTCCGCTTTCTGTTTACTTCCTTTTTATTGCTTGCATTAGTCGTCTTTTTGAAAATAACTGGATTCACTGTGTCTGTATTAGTAGAAGATTCGTTTTCTCGATCAACTACATTATCTTCGTTATCTTCGCGAATAACTACTTCCTCTTCGTTTAATTCAACGTCAGGATCAACGGTGTCCTAAAAAAGTGCATTTGACATTAATAAAATATTTCAAAATTTCTTACAGTTGCCTCGAGCTGCAGATGAATGGTTAAAAATAGAAGCGCAATTTGACAAAAGGTGGAATTTTCTACATTGCATTGGTGCGCTTGATGGAAAACATATATTAATTCAGTGCCCCACGCACAGCGGCACAGAATATTTCAATTTCCACGGAACATTTAGTGTGGTGCTATTAGCATTAGTAGATGCAAACTATAACTTTACATATGTAGACATAGGGTGCCAAGGAAGAATAAGTGATGGTGGAGTCTACCGAAACTCCAGCATGTACCAAAAAATTGAAGAACGTGCACTAAATTTCCCGCCGGATAAACCTCTCCCACTTAAAAATGATCCTCTGCCCTACGTGATAGTAGCAGATAGTGCATTTGCATTGACGGAAAACATGATGAAACCGTACCCCGGGATTCATGATAAAGGGACAAAGGAGAGAGTATTCAACTACCGTCTATCACGCGCCCGCAGAATCGTCGAAAATGTGTTTGGAATAATGTCTGCTGTATTTCGAATACTTAGGTCTCCAATTTTACTGGCACCAGAAAAAGTGTCAATTATAGTTATGACATGTGTTTTGCTACATAACTTTTTGAGGAGGAGTAACAATTCAAAACAGAATTATACGCCGCATGGAACTTTCGATACCGAAATTAACGGTGAGGTTCAACCTGGTTTGTGGCGAAGTGATCAAAACGGAATCACATCACTAGTACCGATTAGGAGAATACCTAGAAGAGCAACATTAGCGGCTAAAACTGTACGAGATAAATTTGCTGAATATTTCACAACAAATGGCGCAGTAAGCTGGCAAAATGAATATTAAATTGGTCTTGATATTTACTCATGTTTTAATAGTAAAAACTAGAGATTTACCGAATATTCGGTTAGACCACAATCACACCTACATTTATTTACTGTCTCGCCACTCTACTCGGTACGAGTGATCAAGGCATTACTATCCGGTATCCAGCCTATCCGGCCCTTAACCGGACATAAAAAAATTAAATAATGATTAAAAAGATATTTCCTCACCTCTGAACTCTTCGTTTTTGTTGGTTTGTATACACCATGCAGGAACTTGGCCATTTGTTCGTAAAATGGCCAATTAGGTTTAAACATGTCATCCGTACCACTCCCGCTTGTTGAACTTGACTTCACTTTCGCATTTAATTTTCTGTAAGTGGCCATTAAATTTTCCTTCTTTTTCTTTAATTCTTCCACTGATATACTTTCCCCGGTCCCCTCACAGAACTTAGTTTTTATTTTTGTCCAAGCATCGTGCACATTGTTGCGGCTTTTGTGACCTGGGTATTTTGGGTTCCATATGGCCGGTTCCTCTTCGTACAATTCAATGAAGAGTTGAATCTTCTCGTTGTGGAGCAACGAGAAGATTCCACTCCATCTCGTACAAAACCAATCCCCAATTAAAAACTTCGCTAAAAAAACAAAATAGGTCTTCCTTCGTCGCGCGCTCTGTGTCTGTGACATCTGTTTAGACGGCGCGTATTAACACAAGCCGAGCCGCAGATGGCGCGCGCGCCTTTGATCTGTGTCGAAAAAACCGACAAGTGATGGATCGTGCGAACTTTGCTTTCTATATACAGAATGATAAAATATGAGTAGTACGCTTTCACTTCGGTTTCATTAGATTTATTAGATAGCTCATCAGACAACGATTCTGATTTTGAATTTGATATGCAAATTGCATTAGCGCACTGTAATAGGTGATTAATTTGGATAGAAAATCACATTAAATTTCGAAAAAGCCGCGGTGAATTTAATCTTTTCGCAGATGTTTCTACAAAAAAAAAAACTTATATTAATAAGTCGAAGGACACTTTTCTCGAAATTCATAATATGATTAAGGAAGATTTAGTGAAACAAAATACGAACATGCGCGAGAGCATTTGTACAGAACAACGACTTGCAGTATGTTAAGAACCATCTCGTTTACCTCAGCTTTCAAACATAAAAAACCGCAGCTAAATCGGTCGAAAGTCATCGGTCATTCGTTCGAAAGCTACGGTTCGCACCACTCTTCCCCCCCCCCCCCCCCCCCCTCCATCCTCAAATTATAGCTATGAATCATCTTGTTTACCCCAGCTTTCAAACATAAAAAAACACAGCTAAATAGGTCCATTTATTTGTTTGGAAGCTACGATTTTCACCCCCTTTTCTTTCTCACCTTCCCCCTCCCTCTCTCTAAGAACCATCTCGATCATATCAGATTTCGAACAGAAAAAACCGCATCAAAATCGGTCCATTCGTTTGGGAGCTACGATGCCACACACACACACACACACACACACACACAACCACCCACACACCCACACACCCACACACACACACACACACACACACACACACACACACACACAAACTGATACACACCAAAAAAAAACTATTTTTAACTTAAGTCTATATAACAAACAATAATAATTTCACCCGGCTAGAATGGCCAACCACCTCCTATGTACGTAGGTTGCATTCCAAAGTCGTCGTCTGCTTGATCACGCTCACTCTGCGTCCTCCATTTGCAGATATCACTGCACTGGTTTCGTTATTTGAATCCACCATTCTTCTGATTCCCACTCCTTTCGGAATTTTCACTGTTGCCTCTCGCATTCCGTCCGACACCTTCCACGCTATGAAGGGCACACTTACAATTTTTACGTACTTGTCACTTACGATAGTATCCTTAATGATTCTACGATCATTGCCGCCGTACAGGTATTCAATCATGCAAGGGAGGCATGTAATTCCTTCGCATTTGTATTCACTCTGGTGAATAATACGTTCAAATGTTGAATTATGTCCCCACTGTTTACTGCGTTATATATATAGAATGTGCCAATGTCTGTGTCTGCTCCACTTCCTCTTTCGCGTAAACATATGAGTTTCCAAGGACTCGTGCGAAGTTAGTTGGTTAGTATGGTGCCAAATCTTAATGGTATAAAATGACTATCTATTTATGACATCATGTACATCATCTGCCTATTGTCTCTTTTTCCATCTTCGATTGAATCGTTTCTTTCCTCGCTGTTGTCGTCATGAAAAATGACGAGGCTTGTTCTCGAATAATCGTTGTCCTTTGTTCGTTTTTTATATGGCAACCCTACTTGAGAGTGCTAAAAAGATTAATTAATAAATAACAGCAGTATTAAAACAAGTACATACTGGCTTGGAGACTTTGATGTGTTGGCGAAGTTGCTATCACTATTATTTCAAACTTCTCTTTGTTTACTAACCTGCCGTTTGTAAAGAATCTGGTTTCAGAGCAGCAGCTGTTGTCACTTCCTGGCCACTGGTGGAGGTTGATGGTAAATTTTCAGTTTGAAAATATATTGTTTGTTATTGTCAAAATCAAAAACTCAAAATCAATGCAGTTTATTTAATCCAGCCCAAGATGCAGTCACTAAAGTCCGATTCTACCAGCGGATTCGTAAAACATCAATTTGAGAAGAACCGGCAAGAAATTCAAAGGAGAATTTAAAAAAAAACAAGAAATTTGGAGGTGCATTCAAATATATTTTTTATACTGACCGTTACACATACACTATTTAATCCACCGAAAACAAGCAAAGGTCAGTGAGCCGAGTTCTTTGTTATTTATAAATTTTAAATAAACTTTTCAAAAGGTTAGTGATAGAAGGTTGGTTATAAGTGTTAAGAACTAACGAAAACAGGAATGCGATACTGTATGTCGCAATGCACCGACGCTTCGCCAATAATAGCCCATAATAACCCATCATCAGCCTATGAAAGTAAGCCCTGGCTATTATTTGGCCCACTACCAGTAGCGTTCAATTCTTTTATAAGATCTGCTGGCCTGCCTTTTACCTTGCATTTAAGGTCAATCCAATGCTGTAAAGAAGCCATAGAAATAGCGTGGGGTTTTGCCACTCATAGGTTCTTATTTATCATTAAAAGGTAGGTAAGAATCTACTTATTTTCTTCCAATGTTGCCCAGTTTTAGAAGCATCGGTGTTAGGAATGTACTTTATAGACCTTCGATTTTGGGAGGGAGGGGTGGGGGGAGATAGGATCCTCCCCAACTTTGAAGGAAAAGTTGCTCCCCTGACTTGTGCGTTTATTTTTATTTTATTTTCCATCCTCACTTTCAAATTTACTCTTGATGACATTGATTTAAGGGTACGCCCCTTAAATCAATGTCATCAATGTCAAATCAAGTGTGGAGGAGGGGGATTGTTGATTTGTTGATTAAATGCATTAAAAACACGAAAACAAAGGCGTGAGCGAAGCGAGCTCCGGCCGTTGTCTTTGTGTTTTTTTTCTTTGCATGCTTACCTACCATGGCCAAGTCGGAGTATATTGTCGCTGCTGCTTACCTATATGAAGGAAATTCCAATTTGTTTTTAATAGAGTCCCAACACTGATAAAACTTTAAGGCTTCGTAAGGTGAAATCTTGTGACGAAGTCTGTCATCAAGTATATTGAAGTGTTCTTCTCTTTCACCAATCCATCATGGGCGCCTTGGGCGGATAAAAAATCTCTTCTTTATTACTATCTTCTAAAGTTAGAGCCAATGCTCTCTCCATCTTTCTTTTTAATCAATACACTAATATCAGCTAGGTACTATGAGGTAAAAGTAGGTAAATGATGCATGTCGCATTTGTTTAGCGTGGAGCAAGGATCATAATAGATAGGTACCTTTTTACCGAGTAATTTTGTTATTCAACATGTGCAGTACAGATGTGCCGCCTCATAAACTCGTTCAAAGGGCTTAAACCTCCCAAAAGCGGGCGTTCAGAATTTATACTCGATTAAAGCTTACTCGTAACTGCGGTTAGTTTATGTTGGTAAAATCCAAAGTGACGTAATGATATCAGTTACCCACTTTAAACAAGTTTAGCTTGCGTCGATCGTGTTTATTTTTTATGGTTAAATAGCAGTTATAATATATACTAGTTATCGGTTCCACTGGGGATGCCTTAGCTAGTTATATTCTAGATTTTGGTCATAGTTCTAACCTTATCTACTAATTGAGTTAGGGATAATATCATAAAAGAAAACGAAATAAAATTTATATTCTACATTTATTTACTTAATCGATTTTATAAACATACTTCACAGCTTTTATAAACATACTTCGCATCTTTTAAAAGCTCTTCGAATACATCTTTGTGTGATATTCTTATATATCTTCTCCATGAATACTCAATGAGCCATTAAATTAAACCTTTAAGTTTCGCCAGTGGCTTTCAATGCACTGCGTGTGTGTCCCTACTGGTGCTACAAATCTATTTGTATGGTCACTGTGGTTTACTTTTTTGTGAATATATCCATGTTGAGAAAGGCAGTCATATGCGCTCTCCAAAAATCGGTATGGATTTCAGTGCCCTCCTCAACATGCTTTTGTATCAGTGGCTCCAATATCGCAGCAGATCTATCATTGTCAGGACACACATCCAGCCTTAAGGCTGATTTTAGAGTCACGCTGACCATCGGCCCTGACTGCTCAGCGCGTAGTTTAGTCAGCGCCGAGGGTCAGCGCGAAACGTTTTAGTATCGTGCCGGTCGCCGCGGAGTATAGACGCAGACATACTAGACGGAAAATGCGGAGAGCTATAATTATTGCTGCTTTGTATTACCTATCGAAAAGAAAGAAAAAACTGCGACGAAGACTTCAAGTTCATCCATTGATTGAGCAGAGAGCCGTCGCAGGAGAATTTGTTACGTTATACGGCACTTTGAGGGCTGACGAAACAAAATTATTTAATTACTTTCGACTGTCAACAAGAACTTTCGACGAATTACTGGCAAAGACAGGTGATAAACTGGTACATTCCAGCTTACGACGTGTGCCTATACCATCGATTGAAAGACTAACAGTGACTTTAAGGTAAGAAAAAAAATGAAATTACCATAATCATATTTAATATTCATAGAAAATAAAAATATTTCATATTATTATTAATCGTTACGGCTGGCTGTTTGATACCCAGAGTAACCTGGAGTCGCATCATTGGTTTGATACCCTGAGTACCCTGGAGAAGTATCGTTGTATGATGAGGATCCATATGGCTCATATTGCGGTGGAGATCTTATGTCATGAGAGTTGGAGGATACCGAGCTGTTTGGTCGGTAATGGTAATTTTTAATTTCCGTGGCATCATGCCTCTCAAGACTCTCGACCGAAACTCAAGTTTTTGTTCTATATTGAAAGATTTTAAAATTGGACCTAAAGAAGAAAAAAAAGCCAGGTCGTCAGTGGCAAGATCTGGTGTTTGATTACTTAGTAAAGTTAATAACTCTTTTTCAAATAGTGAATTTTCTTGGCTTTCTTGTTGAGGCCTTTTTTTTCTTTTTTGGATCCAAGGTCTTTGTAAAGATGCGGAATCAACAGCTTGGTCGTTTTCGTCTTCTTGTAGTGTGTTTGGAGAAGCTTGATGCATTGACATATTAGAATCTTGCGAATTATCTAATGGTACCGTATTTCCGGCGATGCTGCATTATCTTTATTTACTGAGGGTGACGATATATTTTGGTTCAGTGATTCATCAACTTCATTTGCATCTGACGGAGTCAGGAAGCTTAGTTCATCATAATAAATATACTTCTTGTACTTTCGTGCACCACTTCCAGAAGGAGTTCTTTTCATAGCGTTCTTTGATCTAAAATATGCATCTCTAGACGTTTTCCATCTTTGTTTGACAATTTTTCTTGAAACATTAAAATCATTTTTTATTTTCAGATTTTTGGCTACGGGTCGGACATATACAGATCTGCATTACTAATTTAGGATTGGAATTGCAACAATCAGTCTAATAATAATATAAATAATAGTAAACCGTGGACGAAGTGTGTAAAGTGATATGGGAAACACTACATTATGAATGCATACCAACAAAAACCTCTGATATGTGGCAAGAAATTGCTAATGGGTTTCTACAAAAGACTAACTTTCCAAATTGCATCGGAGCTATCGATGGCAAGCACATTCGAATCATAAATCCAGACGGTGGTGGATCAATGTTCTACAACTATAAGAATTTTTACTCCATAGTTCTTCTAGCCATGTGCGATGCAGATTATTGTTTTACATACGTAAACATTGGATCATATGGAAAAAACTCGGATTCATCGATATTCCAAGACACACTATACAGAAAACTAGAAAATAACACTTTGAATCTACCAGGACCGAAGCCACTGCCTGGAACAAATACTCCAGTTGAACATGTAATTGTGGGTGATGGTGCTTTTGGAATATCTAAAAAAATTATGAAGTCATATGCACGAACTAATATGACCCATAAGAAAAATATATTTAACTATAGACTGAGCCGTAGTAGACGATATATAGAATCGACATTTGGTATAATGTCAAACAAGTTCAGAGTGTTTCATACACCTATTAGTGTGGGTTTTAATGTATCAAAGAATATAGTTAAAGCATGCTGTGTATTGCATAATTTTATAAGAATTCGCGATGGTTATCGTATTGAAGATACACTTACAATTGAGGGTATGGTAGAAATACCAACTGTACCTACAAACAGGTCTGGCAACGCTCTGCGAGAATATTTCGCTGAGTACTTTTTGAGCCCTATTGGCTTTTGATTTTTTTGTCCTGTAGTGTAGGTATTCTAAGATAATAAAATAAAACACTTACCAAGTTGTTGTTTCTCTTCCTCCGAAACCTTTTCGAATAATGTAACGACAATATCCTCCCAGGATTTGTTTCTAGCGTCTTTATTTTTATAAAGTGCATCGGATGCATCCCACAAATTCCTTCTCAGGCGTACTTCGTCGATCACTCGACTTGTGTCCACATCGCGAGTCGACATGACTGTACACGCTGACGACATCCACTCGGTTCGACACTAGAACGCATACTGAAGGCAGAAGCGCGCGGGCGCCGGTGAGCGCCGACGCGCAACGCGTACGGCCGCTGAGCTGTCAGCGCTGACCACCGTCCGCGCTGATAGCTACGCGTTATTCAAAAACGCTTCCTAGATGTTCATACATTTAGGCTGTCAGCGCTGACGATCAGCGTGCGCTCAGCGTGACTCTAAAATCAGCCTAAGTCATCACTGCCATTTTCAATCACGCTCAACACCCTTCAAAGTGTCTTCCTCTGTTATACATTTTTTTTCCAAACTGATTCATCCATTTGTACTATCTTTCCTGGACCACCGATCTTACCTTGTCCATCTTGTTGTTCTAGTTCACACACAATTATTGCCTCCCGGCAATAAGAGGACCAGTCCGTGATGGTTTTAGTGGAAACAACCGTTTCATTATCGTCTCTGGCTATTTCTCTACTTAGACTTGGAGGTAGTTATACTTTTGACTCAACATGTACATGATATGGAATACCAAATTTAAAGACAGCTGGACATTTTCAAAACATGTATGTAGCCTTTTGAGTGGCTCTCCTCTTTGTTCCTGCATCGGAAGATGCCTAACTGCCCCTTAGTAGCACGAACACTCAACACCATTGGTTTGTTGTTATACGAGCCCCGATGCTAAATAGTTCGTATGGAAAGTAGTGCAAAGCGTAAAATATAGAAAGTAGATATTGGTAAAATAATTAAGAACGTTTAATAACAAGTAAACCACAATTTGAGGAACATTTTAAAGTTTATTTTAACATAACTGAAATTCTTTCATGATTTTACATAACATTTTTTTATTTTTTTAAAATATTCTTAAAAAGATAACGCAAAAGTATTCGTCTACCCTTGTCACTCACGCAAAATAGTTCGTCTACCACTTAGTTGTGTCGCCTTTGCTCTCAATGACAGCTTTAATGGTTGCAACCAACGCTGCACACTCCTCAGGCGTAATTGACTCCCAGACAGCCAAGAGTTTAGCCCTTAAGTCGCTCTTCGATCTTGATGGATTTTTACAACTTTTTTAGAACTTTTTTTATTTCCACCATAGGATTTCGATCGGCGACAAGTCCGGGCTTTTAGATGGCCATTCGATTGTAGGGATGCTTTTCGCCAGTAGCCAGGTCTTTGTTGTCCTTGCAGTATGGCAGGAAGCACCATCCTGTTGAAAAATGAAGGAATCTTGATGCTTAAGTTTCGGAATAGAGGGCAGTAAATTCTCTTCCAAATGGTTTTGATACCTTGCAGCATTGATAGAACCATCCACAAACTGCATACCACCAACACCTTGTGCAGACATGCAGCCCCATATCATAAGAGACGCTTGAAACTTCACTTTGCGTTTGAGACAATCAGTATGAAATGCCTCATTTTTGTTCCGAATCACTTTTTTCCTTTCATCGCCGACTGTCACTTCAAATTTGGACTCGTCACTCCAAATGATACTACGCCATTGATCGGAAGACCAAATTAAATGATCACGAGCAAACTTCAACCTCTTTTTCTTTTGTACAGCAGTCAACAGTGGTTTCTCCTTAGCGGTGTAAAATCCGTAACCCATTCTTTTTAGGACTCTTTTGCAAGTATCAACTGAGACGTCTTTGTGAATCATGTCCTTCCATTGCACCGTGAGTTCTCCAGTTCGAGCACGACGATTATTTTTGATAATTTTCTTCAGGATTCTGTTTTCTACTACACTTGTGATGCGTGGTCGACCAGTTTTCTTCAAACAAAAAGTCGTTCTATTCTTTTTATAGTGCTGAATGATAGATTGGACTGTAGACCTGGGAAGTATCAAGTCTTTAGATATTTGGTAACTTGATTTGCCAGCATCGACCTCACAAACTATTCGCTTTCGAAGCTCTTCACATACGGGTTTGCCACGACCCATTGTTATTTGAAAACTAATGAAAAAAACTGAAATTTCTGAGTCTTACTTGACAAATGACACAGAATTACTTATACAAATTTAAATTATGCAACATAATTGTACAAAGAAGGAATAATCTTATTTAACTCACCGATAGACGAACTCTTTTGCATCGATTAACAATTAGACGAACTATTTTGCTTATAACTTCTTCGAATTTAAAACAGGATATGTATAAATTTAAAAAGCTAAAATATTTTATTGGTTCATAATTAAAAAATGGCATAAGTAACGCTCCATGTGATAGTAGAACAGCTTAATATTTTATATAGATATACAAAAATAATGAAGTCAGAAAAAAACTCACAGAGAAAATTTCACACTAGACGAACTCTTTTGCATTGGGGCTCGTATTACACATTTTCTGCCTTGGGATAAGCCTTCGCTCTTCAGCAAACTGAATACACTGAGCTGGAGTTTTCAGTTTAGTCAATAATTTGACCATGTTCCAGTAAGACCTAAAAATTAACATAATTATTACAAAGGAAAGTTTTTTGAGGATTTTTGGCAGTTAGTAGGCAAGAATATCAGAACAAAAATATTTCTTCCACTTAATAATTGACCCTTCGGCTCGACGACCCAGAGGCTTGAGGTTCCACACCACTCTCACTGCTCTCAGATTATATTAGAGATACAGGCTTCACCAATTCGGCAGTAGCAATGGTAGCACAGGAACACAAGCTTCTGGTTCCGATGGCAGAATCACGGCACTGGACACAAATTTTACGAGGAACTTAACGCTACTTTTTAGATAAACTGTAGCCCTAGTCGAGTATGGATTTTGCCAAGTCTTAGAACTGCCTTCAAGATATCCTGTATAGTGACTTAATACAAACAAAGCAATAGTTTTAAAGCTTTCAAAACAGTAACAGACTTTAATCAATAAAAACTTCATTTACCATTCAAACTTGTCTATGCTTACTAACCTTCCAGAGCAGCAGCTGTTGTCACTTCCTGGCTACTGGTGGAGGTTGATGGTTAATTTTCAGCCTGAAAATATGTTTTTTGTTGTTGTCAAAATCATAAACTTTAAAATGAAAGCAGTTTATTCATAAGGGGTCCCAAGTAGTCTTATTCCTGCTTTAACATTAATGAGATCACTCCGTACTAGTACGAGCCAGTCAACGTATCCTACATCTCTGGGACTTACGGTCCTCAAGGACGAGACTGGTCTCGACCTCTGTGGATACCGCGTATGACTACGCGGTGAAGTTTTTCCTCGTCAAGCACATAAGTGTAAAACTCAATGTGCTAATCTTTGAGAATTCTCGTGAAACGGCTGTGTTAGTCGCGGGCTTTCTGGCCTTAGGTCCTTGGGGGCGAGTTTCGCGGACTTAATACGGTCGTATAGGCGGTCGATCTCCTGAGGGTCAAAACAGAGAAGGAATGCGTTCTTCCTGATGAAGTTTAAATCAAAGTTTGCCAAGTTGATGTCATTGTTGCGTAATATTTCAGTAAATTTGGTCAAATATTCGTTCGTTCAGTACTTCCATTCCGGGTTTGAACCAGTTGATACTTTTTGCAGCGTTTTATGCGTTATTTTAGGGTCTCTTCAAATACCAATATTCTTGCAACTGTGATGGCCGTCTTGATCCTTTCGTTTGCTCGCGGCTTGAATAGGTATTCAATCCTTTCAAGCGTCTTTGATAATATTGTTTATCTGTTGCCCTTGTTAAAAGCACGTTCATCGCAAAATAAGTCTTGCATTGGAAAATAAAAACCTCTTTGACCTTGTCCGCTGTGATCGTATCTTCTTGTAGCCGGCGTCGGTTGCATTCCAAAGTCGTCGCATGCTATTTCACGCTCTGCTCTCCGTCCTCCATTTGCAGATAGCATTGCACCGGTTTCGTCATTTGAATCCACCATTCATCAGAGACCCACTCGTACGTCATTCATTTGAGGTGTTCCAATTTTCCTTTGGGAATTTTCACTGTCGCCTCTAGCATTCCGTGCTACATCTTCCACGCTATGAACATATAAAAACGTTATGCTATGGTATGGTGATGTCTACGAAAATTGTAAACCATCTCTTCCGATTGTGTCCTTAATGATACCGCTGACCATTACCGCCGCACAGGTATTCAACCATGCAAGTAAGGCATGTTATGACTTCGCATTTGTATTCCCTGTGGCGAATAATACGTCCAAATGTTGAATTATGTCCCCACTGTTTACTGCGTGATATATTATAGAATGTGCCAATGTCTGTATTTAGTTCAACATCCTCCTGGATTGTAAACAGAAGAGTTTCCAAGGACTCGTGTGAAGTACTCCATACAAGATTGGACCTGTGCTTGATAAAGATTCAAAAGCTGTCCCGGTGTGAAGTACCGCCTAACCTTAGACAAAATACCAAGTTTTTTTGCAGCTACCTTGGCTTTGGATTCAATATAAGACCCAAAATTCAGGTTTGATGTGAGTTCGACACCCAAAAGCTCCAAATGGTCGCCTATTGGTATTGTTAAACTTTGGAAAGACGGAGATGGGTTTAGAGGACTCTTTTTAGCAGAAAACAAACACGCCTGCGTTTTAGTAGCATTAAACTTAACCAGGTTAGCATCGCCCCTATCAGACACGGCTTCTAAGGCTAAATTTAAACGGTCTACCATAGCCTCTCTCTGAAACTGGACAGCGTCACAGCTGGCTTGAGCATTAATGTGCAGTAAAAACAGTGTAGCCGAGAGAACCGATCCCTGTTCACGATAAATGCTATATTTTGTGCCTGGTGTAACCATGTTGATTGTAAATCAATAATAAAGTATCATTATGACCTAGTATCACATAGAGGTTGTTAATATGTTAGATATTTAGTGTATGATATCTATGTTAATGATAATTGTAAAAATGATGATAAAAAAACTATTCGCCCCGTAGTTTCTTGCCAGTTCTTCTATGGCGGTGTATTCCGAATCTGGCGGTAGAATCAATAAAAAATATAACAATTCTATTTCCTTGTTCTTATGAATAATCCTTAGATTATGTATTTTTTTAGTATACACTAGGTAGGTACTAAACTGCTCAGTAATTTTCAAGATTTTATTAGTTTTCAACTTGCTTTTATTTTATTAGGTTAAGAATTAGTTTCACTTCCTATAGGTAATGAAGTAACAACATGAAGAGCGTCAATAATTTTATTTATATTCTAAGAATAACATAACCAAACTTAGGTGTGATGTAATTACAGTATTAATGATTCCTAGATAACTTTATATATATAAACGTATGTTTATTTTTCTCACACGCGCATACTGCGCGTGAGCTAAGGAACCTTAATACGGCCAAATCAGCTTCGTCAACAAGACCACACCACGAAATCAGCACTAATTAAGTAGGCCATGTGTGTGGCACTGGTGGGGAAATGCTTAATTTACATTAAACTAGTATATAAGATCCAAATTTTGTAAAATAAATTTAATTATTATTTGCCCACTCTGTTCGTTTGAATAAAGTTATTTTTGTAAACAAAACCAGTAGTAAGTTATTTAATTGGCGCTGAGGACAGGATCCTTGTAGCAATTCGCTACAGTTTTAACATTAACTGAAGCAATTGACGTCCGTTTCTACGGTTTGGCAAGGATCCACACTGGACAATAACGGAGGACCAACAAAGGCCAAATAGTTATTCAAAGGACATGAGAAGTACAATGGAATTGCGAGTTTCACCTTTCTCTCAACTCTCTTTTCATATCCACCTTGTATATTTTTTGTATTGTGTGTATTACTTAGGATTGGAAAACGCCTAATAGCACAGTTATAAGAGCATAGATATAGTTGTATAACGTCAAATTACGTATTTATTTCAATAATTTATAGTTGTTTTTTTCTCTTTAACTTCAATTACGTATAGTAACAATGGAAGGCATTAACCGGGTACCACAGGAAATAGTTATTATAATCCCGATATTCAACGGCGATGCTAGGGTACTACCATTATTTATAAAAAAAGAGTAAATATGTGTTATCACAGTATAAAGGGAACGCAGCGCTAAACGAATATTTGTTCCACTTAATAACAAGTAGAATAGCCGGGGAAGCAACTAGCTTAATAAGTGAAAGGGATACGATAGGATCATGGGATGATTTGATAATAATGATCATGGGAACATTATTGAACCAGCACTTTGGTGACCCGCGCACCGAAGACTTGTTTAGCAATGGAATTGGATACCGCGAAAATTAAAAAGGCTTCGAAAATCGACCAGAAGGCGAAAAGAAAAATTACCCGTGTGAAGTGCGACTCGACCTTTCTTAAAATCCGCCCTTGTGATGAACGAGACGTTATTCTACGAACGGTTTCATTGTTACAGTATTTATATAAGACTTTTATCTTCTAAAAACTATCCCAGTCTGTTCATTTTTATTCGATTTATTTATATGTTTAGGCCCTAAGGCGTATCAAATTACCCCAATTCAAGGGAAGTTTGGAAAGCCGCTTACTCGCACCTTCAAGTTTGACATTTGGCTCCTCCACCCCTTGCCAAACGGAGGAGCTACTACAAAAAAAAAAAACAAATTTCCACCGACCATGTAGCGAGAGCGACCCTTGCAATAAAAATATTCAATCCGCATATTGAAGAATGCCGCAGAGACCAATTGAGCATTCTAAATCATACGTATAGACGTTGTAAAGAAGAGGATTGAGAACAAAGCCTTGAGCCTTGAATTCTTAAGCCGAACAGCAACTGCCTCGAAACCAAACCATAAGGCAAATAAATAATTGAGTAGGTAATATTGTTTTTAATAAAAATGGCAACAACACCGAAACCATCCTGACGTTCTCTTCTAACATCAACAAAACCCGATAACCTAAATTTAGAACCGGGTCTAAGCCAAGGTTCCGAGACCGACCAGATAACCATTAAGCATTTCCCCACCAGTGCCACACACATGTCCTACTTAATTAGTGCTGATCTCGTGGTGTGGTCTTGTTGACGAAGCTGATTTGGCCGTATTAAGGTTCCTTAACTCACGGTCACACAGCCGATACTTTCGAGTTGAACAAAAGGGAAAAATGAACTATCATCCGGGCTTTCTAACAGACATACCACCAACACAGCTCATAACATAAACAGGCATGCTACTGTTTTACTTCATCTTATTATTTATCTTCTATTTGTGAATTATTTATTTTCTTCAAAAAGGAAGAGAAAGTTTACGATTTAAAATGCTATTACATGCTGATTTGTTGTTTTCGATCGCTAGTTGTTCATTGTTATTTTTATTATAATGTAAGTTATGTAAGTTACGCTACAAAAATTTAAACGTTCCGTCTCCAAAATATATCGAAATTGCATTAATTCGCTGTCTAGCCTCGTAAGTGCTAAATGCTATTATCCGATTGTTGTCATCTTGGTAATTAAACAAAAGGATATTTTCAAAATCTTTCATATTTCGACCCCAGATATGTTTTTAAAAACAGTAATATGAGCCAAAATTTCCTCGATACAATTAATTCGACTCATATGCTCGTAGCAGCGTAAAGCGTTGTCCTCAAGCTGGTGT
The DNA here is from genome assembly GCA_946251855.1 of Alsophila aescularia. Taxonomy (NCBI): domain Eukaryota; kingdom Metazoa; phylum Arthropoda; class Insecta; order Lepidoptera; family Geometridae; genus Alsophila; species Alsophila aescularia. The sequence goes on from OX276384.1 coordinate 15,832,183, forward strand.
ACTTTGGATTTTCCACAATAATATCAATTTCTTGATCTTTAATCGATAAAACTTGTTCATTTATTTGTTGTTTCGGTCTTCCTTCCGATAATTGCACTTTCTCTTTCAATTCCGTTAGGGACTGTTTTATCAATAGCTTTGCAACATTAGGCTTGCAATCATTTTTGTTGTCAGTTATGTGCCGCTATTAGCTAATTTATGTAGCTATTTGAAACAAAAACGCGTGTATTAATTTGCATGTATATGCCGCGAAAAAGAACGCAATAAAGAGCAAGGGAGGGGGGCACCCAAAGACATAAAATTCACCTAATAAATAATTCAGTACCTTAATAACAAACAAAGCATCATCTGAATTTATTTATATTATGAAAACATTCCGTTTGACCGATATGTGCAGCAGTACGTGCATCATCTATAAAACATGACGTTATTAATATTATGAAAACGTTCCGTTTGACCGATATCCACAACAGTACGTGCATCATCTATAAAACATGACGTTATTAATATTATGAAAACATTCCGTTTGACCGATATGTGCAACAGTACGTGCATCAGCTATAAAACATGACGTTATTAATGTTATGAAAACATTATTACGTGCAACACACGACAAACACGACATTATACATACTTAATTACACAAACATTACGAGAGATGGCTCACCAAATGAAGGATAAGAGTGTACTCGCGAGTAACAAAGAAATGCCGAAAGTGGACTGTAGTTTTAATGCTCAAAAAAATCCCCAAAATTTAAATAGGCACACACACAATAGATGTTAATATATATAATCAACATTGCAATTACTTGATAACTTCTAAGATGTCTTTGTACCGCCGAAAATATATGTGTGTTCTCCGGGAGGCGTCTCGCAATCGGCTCCTTGACCCAAGCGTCAACTGCCTTTTTTCGAAAAAGGCCCGTTCTTCTCTCATAGATAATAAAGACAAGCGCCGCGAATGACTGAGTGGTTTTATTTGCGCGCGAGATTCAAAAGAGCAATTTAGAATATAGACATACATTCATAATTCGTGCACAAAGAGATCGCAAAACGCACAAAAAAAAAACACTTGCATACATGAAGAAATGAAACTCTACTATAATATATGACCAAGTATTAACTCATGGTTGATACCGGAGTGATAGATACAGGAGTTAGTTTGTGGAAATCCATATTTAAAATGAACGAATTAAAAATATGTAGCTTACTTCCGCCAAACTGTTTGACAAATGATAAAAGAAAAATATAATATAAACCCCTACTAACCAACTCTTACCAAAAATGAAACTACCGTAAAAAAGACAAGACCACAAGGCGAAATATATATAGCAGGAGTATATATATATATATATATTCATATATATATCACTTATATATAAAAACAATAAGAACATATACCTCTATCCAAATACTAATACACGAGTAATCTCACAGCAATACGATACGTGGCTCGCCCCTGCACGAGGCATCCTCGGGAGATGTTGATTCGACGAGTGCTTGACTATTTTTTTTCTCCTTGTGGTCTTGTTAGAGAGCGATAATGTGAATTGAATAATGGGAAAAAAGCGCTTGTATACACCAAAAATGCATCATCATCACCAGCCTATATCTGTCCACTGCTGGACGTAGGCCTCTCCTAATGCACGCCACTGAACTCGGTCTTCAGCTCTCCTCATCCTTTTTCTTCCAGCCGCTTTTCGCAGATCGTCACTCCACCTGGCCACAGGCACATTTTTCATATACTAATATTATTATAGTAACAGTATGTGTGTGTTTATATGTTTGTCATATTTTTACACTGAACAGATTTGGATGAAGTCTTGAATGGATCCTAGAATAGATCATAGGATACTTTTCATCATTATCATGTTTTCATCATTGATGCGGGTTGCAGTTAATATTAACTATTTATTTATTCCAACATTAAGAAATTAAATATGTTAAAAGTTTAAATTATTGTGTTAATATATATATAGAGAAATAATAAACCAATCATTACTATATGTATACTCAGTAAGTATTGATATTTTAATTGATCTTTACACTAAATACAGTAATTAAAATATTCTCTGTTATCAATTATAACAACAATAATATTGAAAAAAATCGTTAATACGTATTGCCTAAACGTGGTCTCCACTCGAGAACTCGTCTACCCCAACGGTTATCGGTTTTTCGGGAAATATGACCAGCCCCACTGCCAATTCAGTTCAAAAATGCATGATGAATTATATTAATCTAGAGACTTGTTGAGAACAAAATTAGGAGAACATAAAAATATGGTCCTACAAAATGTGAAATTAATTATAATACTTCTGATGTGTAACAGGATTTCATATGTTGACAATATCATAAAAAACATTACTCTTATATAAGTATGAATTGCAAGTGCGTAAAATGCATTACTTACATACATTAAAAAATGGCTCTCGAGGCGAGTAGACCTCTACTTGCAAATGTCTAATAGGCGTGAGAACGTTGTATATATATAACAATAAAAATTGCTTTTAGGAGGTGATTCTTGTACCAGTTGAATGGATCTGTTGAATCTTTGATTGGGGTGCAGCCTGATTAATTGAGAACGTTTTTATCCTATCGCTTGACTCTTCTCATTAGAATTAAAAGCTTTAATGAACTGTTACTTAACAATCTATGGATTCGATACGATAGTTCGATTAACTAGCAAAAGAATGCCGAACACCAAACAAAATCGTCTAATATGCAACTGAACTAGATTGAACTACAAGAAAGATATACTTCACATTGACAAAAATATGCGTTGATATCTTTTAATTTTAGTAACACATTATGCGCATCTCTAATCGTTGATATCTCGCTTGTCAAAATCGGACACTAGAATGTGGAAGAAAACAGGAAATAGTTTAAAATAACTTATAGTTCCGTTCTGCAAAATGCGGACTTATAATAGTCTCGATATATATTAGGATCTGAAATGTTTACAATTTCATAATACATATAATATGAGCATGCATTGCATGTGCATACAATGCATTTTGGCATAATTTCAAAAATATTCTAGAATACCTCTTATTATAAATGTCTGAAAGGGCTAAATGGCGCAGTAAAGGCAGGAGAGTTATTATAACAATTAGCCATGGTTTAATCGAAAGACATTGAATATACCCGATTGGTCTAGTGGCTTGAAACACTAGGTACGAAATCGAACGATCGCGGGTTCGAATCCTGCAAGGTGCAATCATTTGTGTTATGAGCAGAAATGTTTGTTTCCGAGTCATGGATGTAATATTCGTATCTATCTATGTATGTTTATCCGTTTCCTAGTGCCCATAGCACAGGGTATCCTAGTGTGGGGCTAGGAAATTGGTCTGGAATTGTCCCGAATATATTATTATTATTATATAAAGAACGATATTGTGGAATGAATAATTATAAAAAATTGTCACACCAAAATCGTATGATAAATTACATTAATCTATAGACTTATTGAGAATAACGTACCAGTATGAAAAGTAAAAATGGCAAAAAACAATTAAATGGACATCTCTTAGCGTTAGTGAATATGGATGTAAATGAATCATTTATACCCACTAAACATACTGTGACTGTTTGTATGTACAGTTTGCGCACAAACTCAAATGTTAAACTATTTGTTAGGAACACAGTAGAGTCTTAAGATGTATTGTTGTCACTTACATATAGAGTTTAGCGAAATGCGGGTTGGCTGGAGCTCAGCAGTAGGTGTAGAAGCTGCCGTTTGTAGGGTTTCTACTATATGTACCGGGTAGTAACACCCCAAGAAACCATTACTGAAGTTTGATAGTGCTCACGTTGTACACCACTGACTGAGAAACTTCTCTAGTCTAAAGCTTTGAGAATAAACTCGGTCATTCTGTTTATAAAAATGTTTCACGATCGTAATTTTCTCGTCAGTAAATTAAAAAAACTTTGACCTCTCCTTGCGTACCACTCAATAAATTGTTTGATTTTACCACCATAATCATTTTTAAATTACCGGTAAAGTAATGACAAGCTTCATATTTTTTAAATCCTTCTTTTTTTGTTCGCTAAACTGTGAAAGACCGTTGCCCGGCTAATGAAAACGGACCTCTTCTCAGGTAAAGGCGAGGTAATTAAAACAAGATGGTTAATTCAATAACCTTTGTTATTGAATTAACCATTACAAAATAGGAAAAAACACATGGGTTATTAAAGCTTGGTTCTCTCCCCTTTACTGAGGAATTCAAAAAGAAGTATTTTTCACTTAACTAAGTTTGTTCTGCATCAAAAATATTTCTAAACAGCCAATTCTTATAATAAGATTTAAATACTCAAATATGATTACAATTTCTCATACATATATATTATAGTACATAAATTCGGCCTGCACGATATTGATCTACATTAGAACTGCAGTATCCTAAGCTAGTAAAAACTTAGAGAGACAGTGTTCAGCAGTTCATCATATATTGGTCACAACGCAACGGAATACTGTCGGGCATACACGACAGTATTATATTGCACGTTTTAAATTAAAAGTATTTGTACAAACAGGAGTGTGTGTGTAAGGTTGCGTTACCCAGAGGGATGTAAAACTGTAAAACAGAAAGTATCTTTCAACAGGATTCTAACACGCAAGTAGGCGAAGGCTTCCCTCACTACCGCAGCTCGCTGACTCGAAAATGATTTGGAGTGGACCAACCTGGAAGCTTCCCGGGACGCCGTACTGTCGACTCGCGTGCCGCCGCGGGTCGCCTCCTTTACTCCACTCGTTCAGCTCCTCCTGCTCTCCACGAACGGTGCTTTCCGCTCCTCTCGAACGGTTTCTGCGTCTCCCACGGACGGTGTCTGGTGTCTCTCTCGATCGGTGTCTTTTACTGGACAGGTGGTGCGTTGGAGACCGGCTGGTGACCCCCGGAGATCGGCGCACAACAGCTTCGCAGTGGTGACAGCAGCGGCCGTCCGTCGATGCTCGACTATAACCTGAAACCCACGTTCCTCGTGTGTTTAATTGGTGTTTCGAGGTGCCCGCCTTAGATGGTCGCGGCGCAAAATCAAAACATATATTTCGTTAGAACAATCCTTGAATCACGGGATATCTCAAAAACCTGGCTTTTGCACTCGTATACTTATTTCGCCGGGTACCGAGTAGTCACGGTTTCCGCACTTCGTTCTGGACTGCGTATCTCGGTCGTTTTGTCCACACAAGAGACTGCGTGTCTTCTGCTGCCTGCGAATAGAAACCCCGTAAGATTAAGTCGATTACGCACAGAATCTACTAGAATCCAGAAACAAACAATCTCCTCACCTGCGCCGATCTCAAAATTACGTGCCAACTATGTGAAACCAACTAATTCACTGTCCGTATTCAAATGCTGGCAGCGAGCTTTCGTTTTGTATATATACGGACTCTGGCTTCTACGTTGGGTAGCTGGCTACTCCGAAATCTTACATCCGCTTTTCCAGAAATCTCTGGAAACTGTCTGCAGCTTGCATCGTAATTCAGACCCTGTCGGCCTAGCGATACAGGTCACTGTCCTCCAGCCAGCTCTGAAACATTCTAGTCATCTTCCGGTCTGATAAGGCTATTTACCCTCTCAACTTCATATAAAAAAAAAATAAATAATAATCTGGAACTTTTCTGTGTTCTACTCGATATGTCAAAACATTCCATGGTGTGTCCATCGCAAGCGATTTGTATGTGTAAATTATTTTCGACATATGAATTGCTGCCCTCTGAATTTCCGATTCGTTAGCCAACTCAAAGATACGACTTATTCCGGATTTTTCAAACATTTTTTCTTTGTTCAAAGCTATCCAGGGCCTGGAATAATTCCTGTAACGTTTATTATAAGGTAACACTCAAAAGTTGTACTACTTCCCAACAGAGGTTTCCGCATCGTTTACGCCTTCCTTCTAGTTCATGTCTCTCGACACTAGCTGTCGCTGCGTGGATTTACCATTTTGAGCCATGAAATGAAAACTTTGCCCTTCCACTTGCAGAGGCAAATTCAATCATTATCCCTTGATTTTTAGAAGGCGAAATCATCATTCTGTCTCAACAAAGAAATGCTTTCATTGTTCCTTCATCGAAGAAAGTGGAGCCGCGAACGGTCGTTCGGCGTTTCTTACCAAACATGGAGTCTGGTTTCCACTTAAGGAGAAAACGCACTTTGATCTAATAGAGAAGACGCTCCTCCTCGCCAGATGGCGTTGTACCCAATATATTCTATTTATTCGGGATTTATAACAAATCTCCCTCGGAGTCATGATTTAACATGCTACAACTGTTCGTTACAATTAGCTATTAGTTTGATAAAATAAGACATAATAACACATGAAAAGAAACGTCATTCTCGAAGCAAATACTGGCATACAAATAAATAAAGTTAGAAAGAATTAATACCTACTACTATTAAAATCATACCATTAAATTTCTAAATGAAATTGCATTACTAAATAAGATTTCGATAGCTTGGACAATTTTTAATCAACTGTTTTTTTTAAAGTGATGATTCACTTAAAATGTCTAAATCCTGACGAATATTATTATAAAAAGAGCACACACTATAATGGAAATATTTTGTGCGACATAAACGAAGACTGAATGTTTTTCTATTTTGGAGACGGTAATTAGATCGTTGGATGAGGAACATCAATTTCTCAATTAACTTGGGATTATCAATTCTCCCGTTGTTTATGTTATGCAGAAACACGATATCGGAAATGTTCCGCCTTTACGCTAATGCAGCGGTTCCTAACCTTTTCCGTCTTGTTACCCCTGTGACCTGTCAGGGAAATTAATTTTACTACTCTATATTTTTTTTTTGAAGAAAACAACACATGTAAGTAAATACATGCTTTGCCAATTAGGCCAGTAAGAACTAAATAGAACTCCCAAGTTTCCCTAAGTTCATCTGCCTTATGTCGTATTCATCTTACTATCCCTTTGTTTCCCGGCTGCAGCTGTCCATTTTCGAAGCGGATGTCGAAGTCGACGCACACGGGCCGGATGAACGTGTTTCATTCACAAAAAGTTTCGTCACTATCAAACGCACACGGGCCGGATGAACGTTTCATACACAAAAGGTTTCGTCACTATCAAATGCACACGGGCCGGATGAACGTTTCATACACAAAAGGTATAGTCACTTTCAAACGCACACGGGCCTGATAAATGTGTTTCATACACTAAAGGTTTCGTCACTATCAAACGCACACGAGCCGGATGAACGTTTTATACACAAAAGGTTTCGTCACTATCAAACGCACATGGGCCGGATGAACGTTTCATACCCAAAAGGTATCATCACTATCAAACGCACACGGGCCGGATAAACGTTTCATACACAAAAGGTATTGTCACTATCAAACGCACAAAGGCCGGATGGACGTTTCAAGGTTACGTGACTATCAACACAGCTATGTCATGCTGGAAGTGCGACTCATCGCCTTGGGAAAGGCCTGGCAGGTTAATTTCCTTAACCTGCAAATAAATAGGGGCATACAGTATTTCCTGTAATTTTGTCCAACTTCGCGAGCACACTAAGAACTAAACATAAATGAACGTTTCATACACAAAAGGTATCGTCACTATCAAACGCACATGGGCCGGATGAACGTTTCATACACAAAAGGTTTCGTCACTATCAAACGCACACGGGCTGCATGAACGTTTCATACACAAAAGGTATCGTCACTATCAACACAGCTATGTCATGCTGGAAGTGCGACTCATCGCCTTGGTCTGGCAGATGAATTTCCTTAACCTGCAAATAAATAGGGGCATACAGTATTTTCTTTCATTTTGTCTAACTTTGCGAGCACACTAAGAACTAAACATAAATGAACGTTTCATACTCAAAAGGTTTCGTCTCTATCAAACGCAAACGGGCCGGATGACCGTTTCATACACAAAAGGTTACGTCACTATTAAAGCAGCTATGACATGCTGGAAGTGCGACTCATCGCCTTGGGAATGGTCTGGCAGGTTAATTTCCTTAACCTGCAAGTAAATAGGGGCATACAGTATTTCCTGTAATTTTGTCCAACTTCGCGAGCACACTAAGAACTAAACATAAATGAACGTTTCATACACAAAAGGTATCGTCACTATCAAACGCACATGGGCCGGATGAACGTTTCATACACAAAAGGTTTCGTCACTATCAAACGCACACGGGCTGCATGAACGTTTCATACACAAAAGGTATCGTCACTATCAAACGCACACGGGCCGGATGAACGTTTCATACAATAAAGGTTTCGTCACTATCAAACGCACATGGGCCGGATGAACGTTTCATACACAAAAGGTTTCGTCACTATCAACACAGCTATGTCATGCTGGAAGTGCGACTCATCGCCTTGGTCTGGCAGATGAATTTCCTTAACCTGCAAATAAATAGGGGCATACAGTATTTTCTTTCATTTTGTCTAACTTTGCGAGCACACTAAGAACTAAACATAAATGAACGTTTCATACTCAAAAGGTTTCGTCTCTATCAAACGCAAACGGGCCGGATAAACGTTTCATACACAAAAGGTATTGTCACTATCAAACGCACACGGGCCGGATGGACGTTTCAAGGTTACGTGACTATCAACACAGCTATGTCATGCTGGAAGTGCGACTCATCGCCTTGGGAAAGGCCTGGCAGGTTAATTTCCTTAACCTGCAAATAAATAGGGGCATACAGTATTTCCTGTAATTTTGTCCAACTTCGCGAGCACACTAAGAACTAAACATAAATGAACGTTTCATACAGAAAAGGTATCGTCACTATCAAACGCACATGGGCCGGATGAACGTTTCATACACAAAAGGTTTCGTCACTATCAAACGCACACGGGCTGCATGAACGTTTCATACACAAAAGGTATCGTCACTATCAACACAGCTATGTCATGCTGGAAGTGCGACTCATCGCCTTGGTCTGGCAGATGAATTTCCTTAACCTGCAAATAAATAAGGGCATACAGTATTTTCTTTCATTTGGTCTAACTTTGCGAGCACACTAAGAACTAAACATAAATGAACGTTTCATACTCAAAAGGTTTCGTCTCTATCAAACGCAAACGGGCCGGATGACCGTTTCATACACAAAAGGTTACGTCACTATTAAAGCAGCTATGACATGCTGGAAGTGCGCCTCATCGCCTTGGAAATGGTCTGGCAGGCGAATTTCCTTAACCTGCAAATAAATAGGGGCAAAATTACAGTATTTCCTGTAATTTTGTCCAACTTTGCGAGCACACTAAGAACTAAACATAAATGAACGTTTCATACACAAAAGGTATCGTCACTATCAAACGCACACGGGCCGGATGAACGTTTCAAGGTTACGTCACTATAAACACAGCTATGTCATGCTGGAAGTGCGACTCATCGCCTTGGAAATGGTCTGGCAGGTGAATTTCCTTAACCTGCAAATAAATAGGGGCATACAGTATTTCCTGTAATTTTGTCCAACTTTGCGAGCACACTAAGAACTAAACATAAATGAACGTTTCATACATAAAAGGTTTCGTCACAATCAAGCGCACAGGGGCCGGATGAATATTTCATACACAAAAGGTAACGTCACTATAAACACGGCTATGTCATGCTGGAAGTGCTCCTCATCGCCTTGGAAATGGTCTGGCAGGTGAATTTCCTTAACCTGCAAATAAATAGAAGCATACAGTATTTCCAGTAATTTTGTCCATTTTTGCAAGCACACTAAGAACTAAACATATATGAACGTTTCATACACAAAAGGTTTCGTCACTATCAAACGCGCACGGACCGGATTAACGTTTCATACATAAAAAGGTTACCTCCCTATCAACACAGATATGTCATGCTGGTGCGCCTCATCGCCTTGGAAATGGTCTGGCAGGTGAATTTCCTTAACCTGCAAAGAAATGGGGCATACAGTGTAACCCTTTATTTAATGTAGGTAAAGCCTTGCTAGGCTACAGGGCAGAGCTGAATGAGACAACGGTAGATCTGGTGGATGTTTATTTAATCCAAAAAAGTTGAAATGTTGACACAGTACAGTAAGCTATCTAAATCAACACAATTTATGTTGGGTGCCTTGAATTACAAAAATAGGAGAGCTGATGGCGGGGCGGAAGGCCTCTACACTCAATGCTCTTTTGAAACTACAATCATTCCTTCTCAGGGGTGAGTTACTCAATACTCGCCTGCGACCAGTACTTATATTTGTTTAACTTTGTATTAGGTTAGGTTGATTTCACAAAATTTAGTAAAAGGAAGAATTGCGACTACCGCTGTTCTCCCCGTTACCGTATCCGGAGTGGGAGGCCTTCCTCAGTCGGCTAGTCACCGATATGCCCTGCATACTGGTCAGCGGTCGACTTGGAGAAGCCTCCCAGTGTGTGTGTGTGTGTGTGTGTGTCAAGACAGAAATAATACGATAAGTATCTCGTGACTGATCAACGTACGAGGGTAGGACGCGGCGGTTATCAAAACTCACCCAAAACGGGGTTATTGCGTTCTCATTTTACTCCAACAGGAGGGCGTCTCGACGCTATTGCCTTTGAAGGGCTAGGACTCGCTCGATGTTCCACTGGGGGTCCTAATAACAATAAGGGAGGGTCAAATTGGACACACGTGGCACTAGTCACCCGAAGATGTTCCTTACAAGGGGGTGCCTACTGGATACGATATTCTCTCGGCAGCACCGACTGCAGATGTTGGAAACACGGGAAAGGCCGGGGCCTCTAGGAATCACTGATGGCCGAGTACTCTATGCCCTTTTTAGCACTAGAAAAAGGCTGCTTTTCCATCCGAATCCCTTTTTAAAGCTTTCCCCCTTCTACCAACCAACAAAACCTGACGTAGTTCTTTGTTCTCTATTTTTGAAAGCCAAGGTCTGAGAGGACTAATCTCCCTAACCATCGATATAGAACATTGTCGATTTTTATCCTTTTTATGGGTAGGAAGAAATCCAAACGATTTATCTGATAATTGATCTAGTACGAGGGTTTAGTTTATGCTACAATTAACCTTTTAATGAATTTACTTTTTCCTAATTTGAAGGCTTCAGCACTCTTTTTTACCCCAATAATCGAGAGTTTTTCTGCCGGTGTCTCAATATCTGACAGCTGCAGTGTCAATTTGACATTTCGTTCCTCCACCCTTCCGTTTCAAGTACATCACTTTACGTCATTTTGATTGCTACATGAAAAAATTTCACCGCTCTTTTGAGTGGTTGGGAGCAAACTAGGAGTTACAACAGTATTTTCAGTAATTTTGTCCACCTTTGCGAGCACTCTAAGCACTAAACATAAATGGAAAGCTGTAACAAACGCGCACCACGGATACGATGCTAGGTGAAAACCTGTAATTTTTTTCTCGACTTTAAATGTACCTACGAGTAGCTAAAAAGACTAAGACTAAGATAAGTTCAATTACTAAAATCCGGCTACGGTCGGGTAAATAGTATTATGACAATCTTGCATAAAGACAAATCGACTGATACCTCAGTTCTCAAAATTGGACTTTAAATATAAATAAAACAGCTAAAAACCTACGTAATAGAAGATCGCAAATAATCCGACCAGTTTCGGACTATTTTATGCCGAAAAGCCGCGACGAAAGCTTCGAACGTCAGCACGCAACTGACGACGCGTGCGTGGCGTGGACGGCCCAGTGGGCGGCGACTGCGGCGCTCGGTTTTGTTCGGCCTGCACAGTCACTTCGTTGTCTGTCGAGGAGTCATCACTATCAAATGACCTTTCCGTTAATTTTGATTGTTGGCACACTGCGCTCGTTGTGTCCAGCTCGTGACCCCACTTTGTGGTCCCAGTGATAGTCGCATCAAGAACTGGTCTCCACGCCGAAGGGATAATCCACCCACGATCCCGGTTAACCCTTAACAACAACCCTTACATAACCCTTTCTTTCCTTCTCCGTATTCGGATAAGAAAATTTGCCTATGACACTTTATAGGTAAGGTAAGGTATATCGACGGTAAAGGTAATTTGGTGATATAATTTTAAAAGCATCTATGTTACCTGTGCAATTACGTTAACGACACAGTGCTAGCGAGTTACTGTCAGCGTGAGGAAAACAGACAGATGTGACTTGTTTCATTTGAAGCTCAAGCGTTTAGCAAACAAACTTTGAACCAGTGACGCCTTTATATACATTTAAATATTATATACATTTAAATGGGTTAGAAGCTTTACGACTACATCTCGATATGACTAGATAGCAAGTATGACTAGATTGCTTTTGGATTAAATCTCGGTATGACTACATTGCGTTAGGGCTAAATAGCTGTCCGACCATATACGCATACGCCCAGTTATCAAACTGCCTTAATATCGTTAAGACGTACAATGGTATCAAAAAGTGGTACTGAGTTAAGTTCAACCTCACTCTTCAGTATACCTTCGTCGTGGAAATATCAACCGGAACAAAGGAACTTTTAAACGTGTACCCAAGCCATACTACTCATTATTCTCCATTCATGTGGACGTTGATAGTACGGAAGAGACTACAATTAATATATTTTTCTTAGTGTAGTGCCCTCTTACCGAATAAACGTGAAACAACTTATATCGCTTTATTTACTCTAAACGCGTGATGTGCTTGGAGTATATACAAAAAAATAATAATTGGGACTTGTTAGTGCCTTTAGGACCGTGTAGCCAAATTAAATAGTATCATTATAATAAAGCAGTGTGGAAAAGGTAGAATGATATTGGTCTGTCGAAATCTAAAGGACGAAACATCACTAGTATTACTGCTAATTTGCGTGGCGATATTGTAAAATATATCATTTCATGAAATGATTGGCCACATCAGTATTTTTTATTTCATGATATTATTGGTGACCAAAATTATTATTGGTGGTCATGGTTTGGCCAAATCAATGAATGATTAGCGTTTGACGATATGAACAGCTAAACGCAAGGCTACTTCATGATATGGTCAAAAACTGACACTTTGAGCTGTCTATCTCTACGATATCGCCACGACATAAATATTATACAAGATGGGGTCAGCTATTGTGGAGAGATCTACGTAATCACCAGAAATTGGTGCATTCGCAAGTTACTTTTGCTGGCAATAGCTGAAGAATACTGTGCTTATTTCCAGTGCTAATCAAAACACAGGAAAAATAATAGCTGAGAGGTACGGCATCGTCGCCTCCATGTGCGCGTGCAGCACATATACGTTGCTATTATTTTTATGTAATTTAAAAAAAGACGCACTGATTCACTTGAGGTACAGGAAATTACGCCCATCGTTTTTTTTGTTTTAATTTCAGCGATTTATAATGTAGATATAAATAAAAATATGCTATTACACGTTATGTACTGCTTTTATTTTAATAATGGTACCTAACATACTGAAGAAGAAAATGTTATGTTCTGATTATCTAGATAACTGTACTTTAGAAAACAAACGACAACTTTGTCTCTACGCTATCTGGTCTTATGGCGATATATCGTTTTTTTTAGAGGTATAGAACTTTGAAATGGAATAAAACAAAGATGATTTTTTAAATTGACATGAAATTTACTGTATTCGAAAGATAATCTTCTGGCATTATAATTTAAATATGACTTCTGGCATATGGCCGCCATGGCTGGCTCGGGCGTAGTCCAATCTGGAGGTCCAATTTACGATGACCTTTTCCAACATTTGTGGCCGTATATCGGCAATAACGCGGCGAATGTTGTCCTGCAAGTGGTCAATCGTTTCGGGCTTATCGGCGTAGACTAGCGACTTCACATATCCCCACAGAAAATAGTCAAGCGGCGTTAAATCGCAGGATCTTGGAGGCCAATCCACGGGTCCGAAACGTGAAACTATGCGGTTACCAAACGTTTCCTTCAATAAATCAATTGTGGCACGAGCTGTATGACATGTTGCCCCGTCTTGTTGAAACCACAGCTCCTGCACATCATGATTGTTCAATTGATGAACGAAAAAGTCAGTAATCATGGCTCTATAGCGATCACCATTGACTGTGACGTTCTGGCCAGCATAATTTTTAAAGAAGTACGGACCAATTATTCCACATTTGTTTGGTGTGCTTTATGCACAGCAAACCAGACAGTTTTTCAGGATGTAACGGTGTCTCAACATAAGCTTCAGGATTATCATCACTCCAAATACGGCAGTTTTGTTTCTTGACGTATCCATTTAACCAAAAGTGAGCTTCATCGCTAAACAAAATTCGCTTATGAAAATCGGGATCAACGGCAATTTGGTTTTGCGCCCATTGTAGTATTTCATTTTTTTGATTCATATTTATATTATTGTATTTCTTTGTGTTAACCGTAGCTATTTCATTTTATTGATCTAATTTTCTAATATTGTATTTCTTTGTAACCGGAAGTTAATTTTGTTATACTGTTTGAACTAGGACTAATATTTACAAAGGGATAAGGTTGGACGCAAAACTCGTTCAACCTCGCCTCTTTGTTAAATTGTCTTCTATTCTATATTAATTCTATTTTCAAAATTAGGACTTTTGATAGATGTTTCGAAAAGAACATCAGTTACCTTGAGATAAACTTTGAATCACCTTCTATAACTTTAAAATTTGGTGATGGCCTCTTATAGATTGTTAATCCTATAGGGCATATTTGGTGTAAAGTCAAGAAAAATGTTGCAAATCAACGGTGTGGTTACTTTAGTGTAGTAACACAAGTTTTTTTTAGAAAAATCGGGCCATCTTTCTCATGAAAAATCACAAAAAAATATAGAGTCAATGCCTCGCTGGTAAGTCAGTCATTAAAAGCCATGGACATGCTATAAAGTATCTAAATAAGAACAGAATGTATTCATTTGCACTTTTGAACATTATTACCGTCTTATTTAATTTTTCAAACCTAAGTTTTTAATAAAGCAACTCTCGAGCAATTATAATAATCGTTCTTAATTATTTGTCCAGCTACATTATTATTGAAATTTATATCTATCTAGGGTAAATACAATTTATTAACTAAAATAGTAAGCGATTTTAATATTTACTCCTAATCTCGTTTACTCCATCCATGTAGCTATTTAATTACCTAGCTAATAACTTTTAAGAAGGATCATAAAACTAGAAACGACATCATTTTTAAAAATAAAATTTGATGTTACAAATCGTTCTTAATTATATGACCACCACTGTATATATTTTTAATATGTTTTTAATCATACAATACGGATTACGAAACATTATACATAATATCATACAATACCTGTGTTGCGGGTGCCGGACACATACGTTCAACAAACAAACCTGTTACAAATCGTTCTTAATTATGTGACCACCACTGTATATAAATATAATTTTAATATAGGTACCTAAGCTATATTTAAAAATATATGGTTTCTTTTCAGGTTTAACCTGCCGTGTAATCTGGAATATTCTTGGCCGTATCGTTCTGCCAAAACCAACAGCAGCACAATGGAAGATAATTGCTAAAGACTTTGATGAAATATGGAATTTTCCAAATTGTATTGGCGCCATGGATGGCAAGCACTTCAAGATACGAGCTCCAAATAATAGTGGAAGTATGTATTTTAATTATAAAAAAAAAGTAGTATCGTTCTGTTGGCTGTAGCAGATGCTAAATACAGATTTGTCATTGTCGATGTAGGTGCTTATGGTAGAAATTATCAACTTATGCAAAGGTGCTTATGAAGCACCTTTCAGCTATTATCTCATACACAAGCAAGGGTATAACATCCCCACGTTAAAAGGAAACTTACGGAAAAAGTGACTTTTCGGTAAATTTATTTTCGAATCGGTATACGTGATTGAGTCTGGACTGGTTCCATTTCTATTTCATGATCAGGATTTTCCCTGTCGTTAACACGTTGGACGCCATGGGGGACACTAGTGACCTCAAGCAGTTCACTACACAGCGCTTTGGGGGGCATATGTGACCTCAAGACAGAACTGTATTTAACCAGCTTTATAGCGCCGTACGACACAGTTTCCCTTGATTTATTGCTATAAAATGCCCGGCACGGCGCTCTAGAACTATATTACCAAACAGGACATTGATACTTCAAGAGGAGTTACAATGATCATAGGAAAACGAATGGAAGACGAAAAATTTGAGTTAAGATATTTATTATTACTATACATTACAACTTAATTTCGAAAAAGGATCAAATCGACAATGAAATGTAACACACTTAAAAATTATTTACGTATGTATTATTTGTGCGCAGTATTGAAACATGGAAGGCAGTAGTGGGGCTGACCAGGACATAGTCTGCAGAAGGTGCTAACTTTTTTGGTCTTATTTTTTGCCTCAACTCTTGGCATTATTTCCGTGTTATTTTTGTAGCAAAGAACACAGAATCTTCTGGTTGTTTATACTGCTCCGGGTTTTTTCTCCAGTTCATGTTTTAGTCTTCTAGAGCGCGTTCCAGTTGAAAGGTCAGATTCTGAAGTGTCAGTCGTCGTAAGGTACTCCACGAGTTTTTTTCTATATTCTACCATTGAAATTTCTTTGTTGGTCGTTTCTTTATACATGATCATCGCATTGACAACCGCTGTATTCAAAATTAGTTCTATTGCCAGTTTTTTGTACCATTTGACAGATTTGCGAAGCGGTGTAGAATAGGCTGTCATTTGATCGCTCATGTCAACTGAAGCTCTGCATTTATTGTATTCTAAAACCATTTTAGGTTTCCGAACGCTCTTGCCTTTTTATCTAATTTTACAAAATGTGTCAGTATGCTTAGTGGACATCATTAGTATGTCCCTTTTGTCTTTCCATTTGAGGACAGTGATTCCTTCCTCATTTTCTTGTGCTACATACTCTCCACGCTGTAATTTTGCTTCAACGACTTTTTTTGGCAAGTGTCTTCGGTTCTTCCTTACTGTCCCTAAAAAGTGTGTCTCCTTCTTCAACAACTCGTATGCCAATTCTAAACTGGTATACCAGTTGTCAGTCGCGATGGTATGGCCTTTATTCAATAGTTCTTCACAAAGTGTTAAGACTACTTTGGTTGGTGTATTGTTGACTGTATCAACATTTTTGCCGCTGTATACCTGCAGTTTTAAGGTATAGCCTGGATTTGTGCAGACTTTAAAAAGCTTAATTCCATATTTGTGTCTTTTTGACTTATTATACTGCCGAAAAGAAAGCCTCCCTCTGAAAGGAATCATGCTTTCATCTACACACACATCTTCTTTTGCTGAGTAAAATTGAGCAAAGTTTTTGTTCAATAAGTTTATAAGGTATCTGATTTTACCGATGCGATCATTTGGATTTATGTTATCGTTGTCTGCAAAATGCAAATACTGTAAAAGTATTTCAAATCTGTTACGGTTCATGACGTTACGGGGGAACGTTTGACCGAGCACTCTGTCTTTGCTCCAGTAATGACTTAGCTTAGGCAACTTTACAAGGCCCATGAACACTATCAATCCAAAAAAACGTTTCATTTCGTCCTTATTTGTCGGAGTCCATGCATGTGATCGTGAAGATGGCTTTAGATGACGCTCAGAGAGACTTTGAGCAGCAAAAGAATTCGTTTCCTCTGCTATTATTTCAAATAATCCGTCGGGAACTATCAAAGCATAGAAGTCTTCAGGGTCAGCCTGATTCATCATTGTTGAGTATGGTAATTTTACACCTGTTGGCTCAGTGAATGGAATCACACGGGCTGATTGGCCTGTGGTATCTCTCCGTTTATGTGCGTGATTGAGTAAGTTTAAAGGTAAATTACTCAAAACATAATCTTCGACTGAATCCGTTTCACTTTCCGAAACTATAACTAGTCGTTTCCGTTTTCGAGGTAAGTTCAGTTGTTCAGATTCGTCATCACTACGTTGTTCTCTACTAAGCAACTCATTGAAAGCACTGATTTCCAAATTTGAAATCTCTTGTAAATCCGCTTGCGTGAAATCAAAGTCTTCCATAGTAAGTTCAAAATCATTTTCTTGGCTGCTCACAATGTTACTTTCCATTTTGAAATATCATCACATAACGTACGTCGTAAAAAAACGCCAATATTTTCGATTATATCAACACAAAGAGTATGCAAACGACCGCTCAACGTAAGCACCGGAGAGGGACTGAGGCGCGGGGTGCCCGGCGCGTTGGCCGGCATGGCGCTTCGTAACGGTTATTTGCATTATTCTATATAGAGCGCCGTGGTGGGCACCATCTGTTTTTATCATTATTTGGCTTAAAATCAAATGTGCAGAACGAAAACAGCTGTGTGATGTGTTAGCAACGCACAATTTTACAAATTTAGTTAACTTCCCAACGCGAGTGACTGAGACATCCTCGACCAGCTTAGACCATGTCTACAGCAACATGCTGCAAGGATCAGTGGTAACATCTCCCGTTATTACCAACCTGAGTGACCACCGAGCGGTGCGCGCGGCGGTCGCCTGCCAACGGAGGCAGCCGCCCCCACGCACTCGCCTGCTCAGGGATTATTCCGGGGTGAACCGTATGAATTTCTGTTCAGCTATTTTGAGTATAGACTGGAGGTACATATTTTCAAAACACAGAAATTCTGTCGAGAATCTAGCCACATCCATAACAAACATTATGACAAACACATTCCATATTTGTTTTCTTATGAAGAGAAAAAACGTAAAGAAAAACTCATGGGTCACCGATGAAGTAGTTCAAATAAAGACCTTGCTTTTTGAAACCATAAAATTAAGTAATAAATTCCCCGATAATGCATATATTTTTAATTTAATTGAACAATTTAACCATTTATATGATATAACGATCAATACTAACAAAGCCGGCTACTATTCAAATTTAATAAAAAATAGCAGCAATACACACAAGGCACTTTGGCAAGTTGTCAATATTGAGAGGGGAGTTAGCTCGCGGGCTTCGGCTGGTTTCACAGATGTTGTCAAGGACCCAAGCGGTTCAACTTTCAAGACGAGGAAAGCAGCTGCAGACGCCATGAACGCGAGGTTCGTGGGCGCGGCGGCCGCGTGCGGGGCGCCGCGAGCCGCCTTGGCGCTAGTGAGCGCCACGCTTGCGGCCGCGCAGGCCCCTGCCGACCGCTCGTTCAGACTCACTCGCTTTTCCGCCGCCGAAGTCCACCAGATCATCACCACGCGGATTCCTCGGAAGCCTACCAAGGATATATATGATATATCAATGGAAGTGCTTCACTTAGCAGCTTGTGAATTGGCTCCATACTTGGCCGAGCTGTTCAACCGCTGCATTCGAGCTGGAGAATATCCAGGGGCAATGAAGGTGAGCAAAATCTCCCCATTGTTTAAAGGGAAAGGGAAGCGCGATAATATCGATGGCTATAGACCTGTGTCTATTATTCCAGCGATTGGTAAGATTTTTGAAAACGGGATTAGTACTCGTCTCACTAAATTCATGGCCTCCACCGGGGCTCTTTCCGAACGGCAATATGCGTACCGAGTTGGTCGATCTACCACTTCACTCACGCGCGAGGTGATTAAACGCGTATTCGAAGCGTGCGAGCGGAAGCGGCAAGTCGCCGTGCTATGCTGTGACTTGTCGAAAGCTTTTGACGTTGCGGATCACTGCGTCCTCGCTGCCAAGCTACGCCACTATGGAGTGAGTGGACCAGCTCACGCTCTGCTGACTGACATCTTGCGGAACAGATCCCAGGTGGTGGTCAGTGATGGAGGTGAGACGAAATCAGATCCTCTATCTAACGAGATGGGTGTAGCGCAGGGGTCATCGGTATCTAACATACTGTTTTGCCTACTTCTGAACGAATTGCCCAATGTGATTGCCAGTGGTGATATATTCATGTATGCTGATGACGTTGCGGCCATTGTCAGTGCTCAGACTCTGGAGGAGCTTGAGCGGTGCCTGAATAGAGCGGTGAATGAGTTGGCACAGTGGTTTCATCAAAATGGTCTGGTTCTTAACTTTACAAAAACTCATTTTCTGCACTTTACCTTATCTGGACGGACTTCTAGAAGTCTGAGCGTCCACATTAATGGAACTTTTATCGAACAAGTTGAATCTATAAGCTTTCTTGGTTTTGAAATAGATCGTGGAATGACATGGGGTTCACATATTCACAAAGTCTGTGCAAAGCTAGGCAGTGCATGTTATGCCCTGAGTCGTCTGTCGCGCGTAGCATCAGCTGAAGTGGTTCGCACCTGCTACTTCGCAACCGTGCACTCACTCCTCCAGTACGGCACCGAGCTATGGGCCCGCGCAGCGGACAGGCTGCGCGCGTTTCGGATGCAGAAAAGGGCCGTGAGGACGATTGCACGGGTGTCACGAGTCACTTCGGTGAAGCCATATTTTAAGTCACTTGGGATACTGACTCTGCCCTCGCTAGTGATTTACCAGGTCGCAGTTTACGTGCGACAGAACCTGAATCAGTTTGTAAGACGTGGGGACAGACACACGTACAACACCCGCGGTGCTCACAAGTTGGCTGCAGTGTCCAGGAGACTGGCGCGGTCTAACAAGTTGACGCATGTGATGGGGCCCACGGTGTATAACCGCCTTCCAGCGCAAGTCACGTCAGCTGCAAGTTTTAACACATTTAAGTTTAAACTAAAATCCTGGCTCATCGAAAAAGCGTTTTACAATGTTGACGAATACTTGACTGTACCTAAATGAGGTACTCGTATTTATTTACTTTTATTTTTTTTCTTATTAATTACTTTATTTGACATTTAATTTATTGTTTTGTATGTGATTACTAGATTTAACGTAATTTGTATTTAGTTACCATTTGTGATACTCTGACATATAATTTTTATAACAAATTATGAATAAATGGTTTATCTGTTTATCTGTTATCTGTTTATCTAAAAACTCGAAAACTGTATTTTTAAATCGCGTAAAAAAAAACTACGCATATTTTATAGTAACAAACATAAATAACACAAAAAGTTTTTTGACCAAATTTTTTTTTTTGTCCGGCGACCAACGTGTTAATTATTACTTTGTTAGATTTCTTGAATAATTTTCTGAAATACTGGTCCTTTTTACAAATATATATTGATACTAGACTAAGACATAGGATACAGGATGATACACTTAAAATAGGAAAACTGATATGGTTATTCCAGTTATTTGGAGGTTCTACTGAATTTAAATCCTTAAGAATCTGGTCTGAGGTTGATTTTAATGTTTTCAAATAATGTAAGTTAATATTTTGTATCTTGATCTTGGAAATTGGCAAATTTAGTTTTCTAACATGACTTAAGCTACAACAGCTATCATTAAGAATATTAAAATTAGATGATATGGCAGATACACTTATACTAGTAGAAATGTTGCTTACAAATCTAGAGTTCTTATGGTAAGCTATACATTCTAATGGAATGTTAAGTACACCTGTACCGGATATAACAAGTTCAGTAATATAATTATTTTTACATTCAATAGAGAGTTTAGCTGGTTTTGATTGTACAAATATCCATTTTTCATTATATAATTTATGCCAAATATCCACGTCACCGTGAATGATTTTGTATTGACAACTTTCAGGTAGTGTTGTTACAGCTTTTGTAATAATTTCTATTTCACAAGATGGATTTCCAGTAACGGTATAAACATTAGTTATCTCACAGAGGTAAGTTTTTGTAGTAATAATACACTTGCATGAATTTAGATTTTTAAGAAAGGTAAATGTCGATTTATCTTTGCTTAGGGCTACATATTCCTCAGAAGGTAGAATCATCACAAATGAATTTGTAGTATCAGTAATGTGTGGAGTTGGCAATGGTATGTTTTTATATAAGTTATATTCTAGAGCACTTACTAAAGGTATCTTAATTACAAAAACTAACTTATTATCAAGGTAGTAGCATAGTAAGTCAGTGACGTTTAATAAGATATGACTATTATTTAATTCTAGGTTCACAGGGAAATCTCTATACTTAGGGACTATTTTAAGATTGTAACTTTTAAAATTTCGCGATTCGAACACATAGTTAAATATAAATAAAAGTATAATTGATAGATTCAGGCGTTACTTTGCGGAAATTCATATTTAAAATGAACAAAATAAAAATATGTAGCTTACTTCCGCCAAAACTGTAAGTCAGACAAATGATAAATGGTAAAATTAACACAAGGAAAACCCCACGCTAAACAAAACCCTACCCCAGATTGAACTAATGAAAAATATAAATGAAAGAAAAGCTAAGGTCTGGAGGCCAGAAAAAACACTTATATACAAATAATATATATAAATATATATACACAATAAAAAAAAACCCCCAAGCTAAACAAACCCTACCCAAATACAAGTATCGAAACACTTATATATTCATATACATATAATATAAAAACACAATAAAAAACATATACCTCGATCCAAATACCAAACGTCTGACATCAATACGACACGTGTTTCGCCTCTGCACGAGGCATCTTCGGGTGATGTTTACTCGTCGAATGCTGTTTATATTTTTCATTAGTTAAATCTGGGGTAGGGTTTTGTTTAGCGTGGGGTTTTACTTATGTTAATTTTGTCATTTATCATTTGTCTGACTTACAGTTTTGGCGGAAGTAAGCTACATATTTTTATTTTGTTCATTTTTTTTTATAAATAAAAGTAAAAAGAAGAGAGTTAAAAGAGTAGGTCTGATGTCGATAGACAGCCGGCTTTCATGTCTTATGTCAAAGGAGTGACGGATAAAGTCGGTGCTTTATTAAGGGACTTGTCTATCAAGACCGTTTATACTCCTTTATCCAAGTTAGCAAGGCATGTTAGAATACCGAAAGATGGCATTCCTTTTCAAACTCCTGGCGTATATAAGATAGATTGCAGCTGCGGTAGTTCCTACATTGGACAAACCAAGCGTACTATAGCGGAAAGGGTCAAAGAACACATTGCAGCTGTAAAGAACCGCCAGATAAATAAATCTGCATTTGCTCAAATCGGGCCCTAATCACTGGATTGAACTCCATGACCCGAAGATCCTCTCCACGGAACGTCACTACTACTCCAGGATTGTACGTGAAGCGGTTGAAATTAAAAAGTATCCCAGTTTCAACCGAGAGGATGGTTTCAAGTTGGCTGCGTCCTGGAATCCCGTGATAAGCAAGTGTTCGCGTCGCGGTTTATGTCAGAAGATATCTGCAGATGTCGTTAGTGTAGTGTGTCGTGACAATTCTGAATTTTTACAAAACCAAATGCAGGTAGTTGGAGACAACGCTCGCCCTTCTCGACGCTGACATCCGCTACTTCAGTCTTCTCGTGACCACGATCAATGCAACTTGATCGAAACGTCGAGGTAAATAAATATTAAGTTTTCAGCGCGATTAAGTCTCGTTTAAATATTTAACTATTTTAAGATTACTTATAATATCTTTATACAACTGATTTGGTGTCAAAACAGACGGATGTAGTATATTGGCTTTTACAAACAAGATTGAATTAAGAATATCTTCGATTTTAAATGAAAGAGTCAATAAATTTGATTGTAAAATGTTTAAAATAGAATTTAAGTGTATTTGGAATTCATCAGTTTGCACTACTTTGGACATGTTATTTACAACTGTAGATATTCTGTCAATAATATAGTTCAATTTAGCTTGGTTAGTGTTGATTTCGTGTAAAGACTGATTTATATTTGATATAGCCATTTCGGACACAACAATACTTTTCTTTATTGCATTTGTTATGATTTTGTCGTTGTTGTACAGAGTTTGGATTGCCTCATTATAATATCTAGCATCGTCTTCATAAGATTTTAATTAATAAAATAGTAAATAAAAATAATTGATGTATATACTTATGTCTAATTAAATCAGGAATTAAAGATTTATGTCCGAAAACAAGTTCATATGGGGTAAAACGCGTTGTAGTGTGGACGGTGCTGTTATAAGTAAAATAGCGGTATACACGAACTTATGCCAATTGGATTGGTTCTCATCTACGTAGGATTTCAAATATTCCTTTAAAGTGGAGTGGCTTCTTTCAAGTGCTCCTTGGGTCTGAGGACCAGATCTGATTTATTTTTATAAAGTCACAAGTTTTTTTAAATAGGTCAGCGGTGAAATTGGTTCCTTGATCTGTAAGTATTGATTTTGGTATGCCAAAGAGTGTTACAAAATGGACTAGACATTCACAAGATTCTTCCGCTGTAGCATTTGAGATGCGATAGGCGAGAGAAAATTTCGTGAGGTCTTGAAGGGTGAGTATGTATTTTAACTTATGAAGTCTAGCTTCAGGTAAGGGGCCATCGATATCGAGACTGATTCTTTCAAATAGACGAGGAGTGGAAGTGGTTGTGATCTGCATAGGAGTTTTGTTGATTTTACTGAGAGCTTTATTAGATTGGCATAATTTGCAATTTTTGATGTAGTCCTCTATTTCAGAACGCATATTTTTCCAGTAATAGCGCTCTTTGACTCTGTCGTACATTCTATTAGAGCCTAGGTGTCCGGCAATAGGGATGTCGTGATTCTCTTTCAGGAATTTTGCTATTTCGGATGGGGTAGGATATATAATTGTATTGTGGTGAATGTTAACGGTTATATTAGTATTATTGAACAGATACATGAGCATGCCGTAGATTTTCACAAACGAATTTTGTTCAAATGGATTTCTAAAATCAGATATTGCTATTTAATTGATGTTACCTTTGAGTAAGATATCATCTCTAACTGATATTAGCGTTTTGAAAATATCAGGATAAGAACGAGTATCGAAATAGTAAAGTTTCGTAAATAGGTCGTTCTTTGCCAATAAGCCCTTGCGAGAGAATGGCTGAAATGGCGTAATTAGATGCGTCGCAGGTAAGAATAAAAGGCTGAAAAGTCTGGATATATCAGAAGAGGTGCTGCTATTAATTTTTCTTTTAAAGTGTCAAAGGCTAATTGCTGCTCATTATTCCATTCAAAACGTGTTTCTTTCATTAGTAGGTGTGTCAAAGGCTTGGTTATTTTTCACATTTATTAGGTTGTAGTTTTAGGTTAAATTCGCGGAGTCTTCGGAAGATTTCTTCGAGGTTAGAGATATGGGAGGGAAAGAATGAATTATGACGTCATCAAGGTAAACGAAACATTTGATACCAGTGAAGCCTGATAGAGCAGAATTCATGAGTCGTTGAAAGGTAGAAGGTGCATTTTTTAAGCCAAATGGCATTCGAGAAAACTCGAAAGTGTCCTTGTTGGACAGAAAAGGCAGTTTTAGGAGCATCTAGAGGGGACGTTTTAATGTGATGAAAGCCAGACGCGAGGTCTAACGTGCTGAAATATTTACTGGCTCCCACCTGATCAAGAATCTCCGCAATGTTGGGAACGGGGTAGGAGTCACCTATTGTGATGTCATTCAGTTTGCGGTAGTCTATTACAATGCGCCATTTCCTTTCCCCAGAAGCATCGATCTTTTTTGGGACAATCCATATAGGTGAAGACCAAGGTGAAGAAGATGGTCTGATTATGTCATCTTCAAGCATTTTATTGATTTGCGTTTCGACTTCTGTTTTATGAAATTCGGGGAATCGGTATGACTTAGTGTTAATAGGCACTGCAGAAGTAGTTTTGGTATAATGTGAAATGGCGTTGGTGAAGGACAACTTGTCTTCGGGCAAATAGAATATATCTGAGAATTTCGCACATACTTCGTGCAAGGTTTGTGTTTCTTCTTGATTCAAATGAGACACGCGGAGTTGGTCAAGTACTTGATTTGTTCGTGAATGTGCATTAGGGGTACTATTTTCATTACAGTAGGATACTGTTTCAATTTCGCAAGGTGTTAAGTCATTTGTTATAAGGTGTTAAGTCATTTGTTATAAGGGGGACAAGATTGAGTTTTAACGTGGAATCAATTGTAATGGGGTGTTCTGCGGTATTAACTACTGAGATGTAAACGCGTAAATTGGATTTTACTTTGACTATACAATTGGCGACTAACAAAGATTCAATTGGTTTCTGGTCGATGTTGAGACCTTCCTTAAGCTCGGGATTAGAAACACAACATTCAATTACTGTTTCAGTTCTTGGAGGAATAGTGTGTACGGGCTCGTTACATAGAATGAGAAATTTAGCATCATTAATTTTCAGGATACTTATTAGATGTAACATCATTGGATAAAAATGTGATAGAAATGTGTCCTAGTGTCATAATACAATTATCATTTGTTGAGTATATACCTTTTATTTGAATTTTATGTTCATTGATTTTAGGCATTTTATTCATTGCAGTTTTTTTACTAGGCTAAAAACTAGTGTCGACTAAAAAAGTCATAGGTTTTGAAGAAACTGAAGTTGAACCTTGATATAAGGTAAGTATCGCTTTTTTGTATGTTTTGAAATTTCATATATATAATCATGTTTATTTTTAGTTTCAGGAGCATTAGAAGAGCTGAGCTGTAGCGAGGTTAATGGCCTCGTTCAAAGTGTAAGGGTCCCTGCATCTGACAACTGTTGACAACTGCGGTTGGAGACCAATCGTGAATACGTTGAGAGCTAAGTCCTGAATAGCGGCTACACGGCCAATTAGTTCGTCCTTCTTTGTAGTGGGAATTGAAATTATTATTTCAGTTAGAAGTTTAGCCAGACAAGACTACTCTAAGAGAGTAGTGGCTAACAGACTCGTTGCGACCCTTTTTGCATTCCTGAAGGTCTGACAGTAAATATGCGTAATATTTCGCGTCACCCAATTGCATTTTCAGGAACTCTTCGAGCTGGGACCATTCGGTGAAATCCTTAACGGCGTATGCCGTCTCGGCTTTACCTTCTAGACGGCTCAAAATGAACTTAAAGAGAATATCTGTTTGGGAGTCTGATGCAAGGTTAATTGCATTGCGACAATTATTCAGAAATAGAGTTAATTTTTCCCGGGAACCGTCAAAAACTCCATCAAATTTAACTAAAACGTTCAGGTCAAGGTCGGTCATTCTGTATTGAGAACTTTCGTCTTTTACGCCGTCGGTGTCGGACATGCTGTATTGAGAACTTTCGTCTTTTACGCCGTCGGTGTCGGACATGGATAAACAATCTTGGAAGCAAAAGTCCGTTGCTTAAATATAAATCACACAATAAAAGGTTATAACTCTATAAAATAAAGAAGCTTAAAAACGGTACAGAGACAGTGTGAGCCAGTCGCTTATCAGTTCTGAGAAATTCACCTTGAATGTAAGGCACTCCCCACACTATATATATTTGTTAACCAAGTTACTTGGACGCTAAATGAAGATATGGGTTACGATTTTCGAAACACAATATAGGAAGAATATGTAAGTTTATAGATATCACTTTCTTCCAGAATAGTAGTCAAAAGTCATAGGAATTTGAAATAACTCACAGGATTAGCAGGGTCATAGCGTATTTTGACCTTGTAGGATACAGGAAGCTGGAGGTAAGTGTGTGTGTAAATAAAGGCACTTGATAAACCACTAAACAGCCAATATAAAAATATAATAAATACAAAACAATGTTTTGAATGCGTAAATTAAGGTTAATATGTAGTGAAAAATGTGTAATTTGATGAAATGATGATAAATTTGATGAAATAATGATATTTTTGATGATTGATTTATCATATGCAGCCTAA